>OV281343.1:15848702-17098702 GCA_923062675.1 Marasmarcha lunaedactyla
GTTGCTAAACTAGGCAAACCCACGCTTCCCTTAGCCATTAGGAATATTATTAAAGCTAAGAACGTGGCTCGCCAAAGAGCCAAGAAATATCCCACGCCCACCTATAGATCAGCTGCGAATCAACATAAAGTTAGGGCTTGCCTCGCAGAATTCCGAGACGCTCAAATGAACGAACTCATGGAATCTCCTCTTCCCACCAAGCATATTATAGTATGGCCCGAGCCTTACGCGTAAACGCCCCCTCTCACGTTCCTCCTCTCACTCGTCCCGAGAGCACTATTGCCTTCGAAGTCGAAGAGAAAGCCGAATGCTTCGCTGACAGCAATGCCTTACAATGCTCGCCCACCACCCAACCCGCGGATCCCTTCCACATCCAGGCGGTGGAGGACGAAGTGATCCGCAGAGACTCTCTCCCCATCACTGCCGACCCTAGCGATGTGCCGAGTACGGCTTGACTCGAGTCAGATTCGATTCCTGCATGGGACTCGCCTACTCGAATACCAATTTATTATGATTCGAGTACGCCGGACTCGATACCGGTACTCGAGTCGGGATGAATGGATTTGTACTCGCTGACTCGATTCTATTACGCGAGTCCAACTGACTCGAGTCTTGTATTCGAGTTAGGTTAACTAGTTCATACTCGAATTCTTTTTACCTAACCACTGAAACGTCCAAGTACAGGTTGTCATGACGCGCTATTTGTCCGCGCTCCCGGCAAGTTGCCGTCACGTCAAGCGCCCCATGACGTCATCTAGTTTAAAGTCTATTTTATTGTAAACTACGTACTAATATCTACCTTAATAAGAATTGTTTTTTTTTATAATATTCATTTTGTTTGTGAGTTGTGATGTGTGTGAGTTTTGCTTCAAAATCTTAAAGCTTATTTCATTCGTCTGCATGCGATATTAGTAGTAGGGATTGGCGGATTCCCGCTCACTTATTAGGTATGGTATCAAACGCGAATTTATTTAATAAGGTCGCGGGTGGTCGAATCAAACCGCAAATGTTATTGACTATTTACTTTTCTTCTATTATAATTTATCTTACTATACCTATTGTGAATTATAATCATTTCACCCGCCAGGTATTGCAAATATGTTACGAAAGGGTGGTTCAGTAGCGTCTTATTGTTCATATTATTTAAACGTTATGCAGCATGTTTTTACTTGTTACATATGACTAACCAAATTCTTGTGATAACAATGTAGCCCCATGACGATGGTTACTTTTTGTGTTTCTTGGAAAATTACAAAGTTAAAATGAGTTTTTTATCAAAAACCAAATTCTTGTGATAACAATAAAGGGAGAGAATTTGCTGCTTCCTCAATTATTTCAATTGTTCCTTTATCGGTTTGTAGTCTCATGACGACGACGGTTAATTGTTTACGCCTCCAACCACCTCCTTCTTCTTACTTTTTTTTTTATCTATTTTGGATGGATATAAACCGAAGGGAGCTCATACATCTGTACATTTCAAATCTACCAGTGCGAATGAAAACTTGAAACTTATTACCCAGTAAGAAGTTCCTGCATCGCTGCTATACAAAATGTCTGTGAGTATTGCTTTTAATTTTTTTTATTTCTTTCTATTTGTGTAATCAAAATGTGTTTTTACTACTCATACTTTGGTCGCTAGATTTGTAATATTGTCTCATGATTTTAACAAAGTTTAGTTATTTTTCTGAGGCTTTTTATTCGATTCACTACTTTCTTCATTTCGCAGTTTGTTTTTTCAAACATTGTATGTTTTCATGGAACCATTTAATATTTAAATTCTTTCATAGAGATACATGTCCGTTTTATTTCAATGTAACTTAACAAACTTATTAATTTTGTTCTTTACTTTTGTTTCAGAATCAAGATACTTTCACATTAAAAAACTACTACTTTCCTGATACTCCCGACGAAGACGAAGAAATCACTCTACCGTCGTTCAGGATAAATACCCAAAACGTCGGTTGCAAAAGAGTGGCAAACAACATCGAAAAGTTTTTTGAAAAACCGAAAAGGAAGAAGAAGGGTGCTAAGTTATCATCGTGCGTCGGACATTGTAGTGAGGGTGGTGTAAGCTACATATCAACTAATGACGATGACGGTTCAAATGCGAGTCATCTTGTGAAAATCGAAATATATGACATGAACAAAATTCGCAACGTTTCCAATACGGAGCTTTGGAAACATACAGACGTGCGTGTGAAATATTACGCTCACAGCGGAGACGACCAACACTATCAGAGCACCCGAGATATCATCTACGAAATAACACAGAAAATAGCAACAAAAGAAGATTGTGCTAAGTTCTTTGTGGAGACTAAGGACAAAAAACCGTGAGATAACTCTTAAAGGTGTGATGTGATTCAGTGACAATACTAACTTTAACAATAAAACCAAGTGAGAGACACATAAAACTGTGAGTGCACGCAACTACCTGCTCAGTGTCTACAGTCTACTCGTCATAAAGATATACAATGCTTACAGAACAAGTAATTGAAAAGATGGGTAAAACAATAATTTTACGTGACTTCAAAAGATACATTCGATTGTGGTACCTTCAGAATGAATTACCACAATGGATGATGGAGGATACGGATATCAGTCCATTCTTTATACCTTGTCAAGGACATAAAGTACCATATGTTTACAATGAAACGGAAGAATGTAGTGAAATCGACGGAGTGCTTCCCATGGCAGGGTTTTGTTCAACATGCACTCAAAAAAGTGCAGGTTAATAAATAAATTTTACCTTATCTTTGTTGTTTAATTTACTAAGGGTATTTCATTTTTTGAATGCTCTTTCCCAAGACATTTTAAATACAAATCTACCACAATATTCTATGTAAATGAGTCTTCAGATAGTTTTTCCTTAAATGAAATATCTTTATCAAATTTCTTTTAAATGAAAGATCCAAGTTTGTTACAAAAAATTTATTTTAATATAAAAATACAGACATGAATAGATTTCTTAAAATTAAATCGTTACATAAAGTATTTTCAGTAAACATGTTTATAAAATCAATCATCGGTATTTTGTTAAATCTAAAGTAAACAAACAAAAGACTATACATTCCACATACCGAAGTCATGTAGTTTTGTAGAACTGACCCATTACAAAAGTATTGCTTAGAGTTTCTCTTCAAAAAGTTTTCCAACATTAGTGTAGGCTTCCGACCAAACGAATCAAAATATTCCCCAATTCCATTACCATTAATGAAAATTGCTACCCAGTGAGATCCAGGTCTTGTGTCAGGATCTAAATTGCTTATTAAATAGACAGGTAATGTAACTTTGACAGGTAAACGATTAGCAGCAAAAACATTCAATGTTAAGTCGGGGTGTATTTTCCACAAACATTTTTGTATGTCGATGGTGTTCATCTTAAACAAATTGATTTAACTATTGTAATCTAAAGTAATTTCACGGTTTTTATTAATTTCTAATATGTTGTCAAACTCTGCATATACTACGCAATTGATCGTGTCTTCAAGCGGAGATTCGAAACCTACTTCCAGTCGAACACATCCACGTTTTATGAGACTCCAATGTGAACTAGAGTTCGCAGACAAGTCAGGAGTCATATCAAATGCCAAAAGACAACAACCACGTGAGAAATCATATTCTGTTATTGCATTACCATCATTTGAAAAGTGAATACCAGTTCCCGAGAAAAGAGTGTGATAGGCACTTGTAATTACGTTTTCAGAAAACGAAGGTTGCAAAGTTTTGGATGGTATTTGTTTACCGTCTACATATATACTAAATGAATTCAAACCAAAGTTATCAAAGTTATAGGGATTAGAGGTAAAACTACCATTAAAAGCAGAATTTTTTACAAAACCGACTATACACCGTTTAGGTATCTGACCAAGGAATACATTATCCAATGTCTTAGTTTGAACTCCAGAAGAAATTGTTAAAATTTTAACTTCTGCTCGGGTAAGGGGGTATTTAGCAGTAGTTTTTAACAATACTTTTTCGTGAGCTAATAAAACCGAAGGATTTATTCGTACTTTTCGTACAAGCAACTGCGCAGCACTAATTTTAACTTTAAACTTGTGATCGTTGTTTGGACACATAAGATTGAATGATTCCTTTGTGCGAACTAACTTTAATCTCATTTCTACACCATTTAAAAGAAACTTTTCTTGATTGAATATATCCCCATGTACGTGACCAATCATTTCAACAGTACGACTTCCCTTCACGAGTCTTCTTCTTGTAACGAAACCTCGATTTGATTCGTCACAATTATCCATGTTGCTTGCTGTATCCTGGTACCACATGGCACATGTGAGGTGATTAGTTTTAGCCGCAGATCCATAGTTTAGTAAATTTTCTATATATGCACGGTAAGCATATGTATTATTCGGTGGTGATATCAATTTTTGGTTTAAATAAACTTCAAGTTGATTAAACAATGAATGTAACCAGTTATTGATTGGAGCTACATTTGCATCCGCCGTAATCGATGTTGAATCCTGGTTAGTTACTTGAGCTTTGATGTTAAGTAATGTATGAGACAAATCTATGTATTCATCTCCAGCACCGGGTATAACGAATTCAATCGGTCCTTCATCACTTAGAGAAGAAATAGGACTATAATGCATCCAAGCTCCACTTTCAATGCTTGTTTGTGTTGATGGTAAAGCAAATAAATCCAACTCCGATTTCACACACTCACGAGAATGATGATGTAAAAATGACATTTTTTAATTTGAGAATATATCTGGCATACGTTGTGTGCTCTTACGTGCTTTTGAAACACCTTTCCTCTTAGACGCTTTCGAAGAAGTGAGTGCCTTTTTACTGGTTCTTTTGATTTTATACCCGGATCCTAACATTAAAGAATCAATTTTTTCATCTGCCTTTCGTTTCAAATTGTTGCTGACAGCCTTCAAACGAGTTTTGACACTTTCGTTTAAAGGTCGAGTACTAATCATATCTGAAAGGAGGCCTACACCGGCATTGAGCGCTTCCTTACCTACTGTTTTTGCTCCACTAGTCAGCAAAGGCAAAACTGTCCTAAACAAGCCTCCTAAAAAACTCCCAATACCATGACCACGTTGAAAAGCAGCTCCTTTGTACACAATTCCTACACCTGAACCCGCTTGATGGGTATAATATTGCTCGTAAGGACAGGCCATAATAAAAAAAAAGTAGATTGCTATTTAACTCGTTTGAAATGGAGTTTAATACACGCAGTCCCAAACTGGAATGGTACTTTTTCCCCAGTGTTCGTTCTTATATCTATTTCTAAAACATCAAATTCTCTTCGCAATACGGGAATATAATGTGCAGGAGAAAATACGTTCATTTTATAAGCACCATAAACATACTTTGCTGGATCCAAGGGAACTATTCTAAGCAAAGATGTCATCACATCTCCAACCATTTGTGGTTGAACGATATCAGAATAAACAAACAATTGCGATGGTAACCCTAGTAGCAAGTCAACAGGATATTTTCCCATAGTATTTTTGGTTTTTATAAAATTAGACCTTGGTTCAAACCCAAGCTGTAATCCAAGCGTAGTAGATGTTGTAACGGATGTTATGGAATCATTATTTGATGTAACCGATACACGTTTTGATATCTCATCGTAACGAAACTGAACACTGTCTTTTAGTAAAGGATTTTGATTAAAAGCCATTAAAAGATGATCAACAGAGTCATAGTTTGTTGCTGGTATATGTGATTTGTATTCCACTTTAGCCAAAGCAGGTTCACTCAATAAACGTTTATTTTTGCTTATATAAACCACGTTTTCATGTTCCCGAACATTTATTATGGTACATGGATAGTGATATTCCACTAACCCAACTTCCCACTCTCCTTCAAGCTTGATTGTTTTTGGTAATTTCGTAAAAAAGTTTGTTGTTTTATTATCCGGAAAATATGAAAGTGAGCTATTGCTCAGTAACGTTAGATAAAAACTTTCATCACTCATATTTGTTCTAACGTTTGAGCTGATATCCAACTATTAAATTTATTCGGGTAACCTTTCCACTTAACCAACACTTCCTTTCTGTTACCAGAATACCTAATACCTATGATTTTATCTATTTTGTATTTAGTGGTGGGGTCATAAGTAACTTTTTGCAGCTCCTTACCATAAAAAGTACCTACAATTGGTTCATTTTGCAAATCTTTTAAAGTATAAACCAATAGTGGTTTTCGTTTGACAATAGAAGTAATAATAAATATTTCATCACTCCAGTTAGTCTCATAACCTTTTTGAAATACGTGTTTATGTTTTGTTATTCTCACAAAATCACCAACTTGCAATGAGGATGTGTAATGGGTCTTAGAATTACTTTTTCGTTCATATAAATTACACCAAACCGTCATGATGTTACTTGAATTAACATCACATGGTCGCATTTTAATACTAGAATGATAACTCATATTATAAGACTTTAATAAATTTTTTAAAATATCGATATACTTATATGTATTTTTGTGAGTAAAGTATCGCCACATTTTCATCTTCAATGTTCTTTGGAATCGTTCTACGATACTAGCTTTAATATCTGGATTATTTGTGGTATAGTAATTTACATTGTTACTTTTTAAAAATGAAATTACATCTCTCGATGCAAATTCCGTACCTTTATCAGATTGTATATGGGTTGGTGTAGCATTTGCTTCGTTAAATATACTTTGAAAGCACTTTTTGATGGACTCAGAATTTTTCTTTTTGATTGCTCTTGCAAAAGCATATTTACTAAAAACATCAATAACACAAAGTATGTATTTATAACCATCATTATATTGACTATAAGATCGCATATCACTTAAATCTGCTTGCCATAAAACATTAAAATTTGACAAAATGTATTTATTTCTTACAAACTTTTTATGAACTGGTTTATGTAATGTATATGTCTCTTGTTTTTGTAACCATTGTTGAACTTGTTTTTTATTCATTTTACCCCTTAAGGCACTTGACAACTTATTAACGCTACTGTACCCCGCTGGATGTGAAACATCATAATAAATTTGATCTATATCTAGTACGGGTTCCATCTCTCCCAATCAAGTTTCTTCCGAGCTTTTTTCAATGGTTCTGATGACAATGATCTTTTGTTTGATGTTGATGGTGTCTCATGAGGTTGTAGCGTATCTTTAATTTCTATTATGCTATTTTGCAGGTACTCGTATATATCAGGATTACCGATACATCTGATCGGTACTTGTATAATTGATAATACTTTAAGGTAAGGGTCGCTTCCAATTGGTGTAGGACGTTTTAATTTCCTTAGTGTGTTATTAACTAATTCGGTGATATTACTGAATGGAATAGCTTTATCTTGGATTATTACAGTACCATTTTCATCCCATCGTATTTTTTCCTTATTTTTTTGTAAACAATCCAGTAATGTTTCAGCTCTCTTTTGATAACTTTTTGGTATAGATTGAAGGATTTCTGGAACCGAATACGCGTCTTTCCGCGGAGTATCACTCTCAACGACTGATGGTGGTGTTATACTAGGATTAAGTTTCTCATATTCATTTTTTAAGTATATTGGGTTGGTGGACACTTGAATGTGTGGTTCAGTTTGAACTTGAGCGTCGCTTCTGTTTTCTTTTTCACTATGGAGTGAAATAATTTTTAAAGAGTTTTTTTTCTCATCGTTGAAATGCAAATATCTTTGCAACGTCTGAAGGTATAAAGTCCATTTTTCACGATCATCTACTTTACTTTTCATAATTTTTTGCATTTCACCATCCAAACGAGATAAAGTTTCTTCAGTTGGGTTTTCCCTTTCCTTGAGTCTTTCGAGTGCACTCGATTCAATCAAAACCATTTTTTTTACGTTAGACATAATGTTTTTACTTTAAGAACGAGTTATTGTATTCAAAATAGTACTTAAAACAGCACCCAAGATTAAAGGTAAAAATGCACCACCTTTTTGTATAATAATTTGCTTTTTAGATTTAGTATTCCCTTTGGATATTAATTTTCTTAATATTTTTCTGTACTTCTTTAATTTGCTCTTATCTTTATCTTTTAGTGGCACTTTTCCTTTTAATACATTAAAAATACATTCAATTAGACAATGTATTTCTGTATCCCCACAGGTTTTGAGTAGCGCTGCTCTGTACTTTGGTTTTAGTGAATGTAATGATCGTAATAAGTCCTTATGGGAAGTTACTCGACCAAGCATCATTTTAAGACTAAATAAATTTTATTGTGTTATAAAATATATATATCGTGATTCAAATGACATCAGTTGAAAAAAAACAGTTCAATTTACAAATATTGAAAGTTGATTCACTTGTATCTTTTAAATCAATTTTTTCTTTAAGAAAATTTAAAAGAAAGTCACAAAGATTCTTTATTTCATCATCATCACACTTTTCAAACAATTGTTCACGATATTTAGCTTTGATTATTTTTAATACTCTAAACAAATGATTAAGGTTTGTAGATTCTGCTTGAGTCATTATTTAGAACTGATAAGAGTCGATCGCTACGTGTTCTATTTATACCCTTTTTTAGGAATGTAAACAACACAGTTATTATCAGATGGAAATATTTTGCTTTTGAAGCGATGCATGTCATTGGTGTTTTGTTTCAGATCAATTAATAAATATCCGTGAGCTTCGGTGGTTGCATCTTTGTATGCTTCTTCAACAAACTTCGAATTATCTGGATAAACTTGTCTAGCCAAATGTCGTATCTGTGTTCTGTCTCTTGGATTTTTAAAATAAATTATGTAACTAGAGTTTAATGAAATATCACGTTGTCCTTTTCCTTGATGGAATATGTTTTGTGTAATATAAAACACACTCAGATTTCTGTGGTGACTGCCTTTCGTAAAAATATCAACAATCCTTCCATCTGATTCCCTCATGAGATCATCAATTATAAGTAGTCTTGGAGATTTACCGTCAATCATGCTAAGATCTGGGATCCCTTGATAGTAAGTAACATTTTTTAAATTATACAAGGGTTGCATTTCATCAAAACACCAAATAATTTCAGAAAAGCTAATGTTACAAATTTCATTACAGTATTTCAAAAAGTTTGTAACAAAATTTGATTTTCCACAGCCACTAGGACCTGCAACAATTGCAGTGAATGGATGAAAAAAGTGGACCATGATTATGATTATTAAATGGAGTTCAGAACGTGTTACTCTAGTGAAAATAAAAATGCAAATACTGTTCAGGTTTAATGCACAATTTATTTATAATATAAAAATTAACCCTAAACAAAGTGGAGATAAAACTTAAACTAATTAATAATTTAAAAGATGGTTGCAAAAACTAAACTTAAAACTATGTTTTTAAAATAAGTACATAAAAATTTTTATTATGTTTGACATACAAAATTTTACACAAACAATACAAGTTGTATGAACAACACATAGTGATCACATCAATTTTTCTTTTTATTCTTTAGGAATTCTAAAATGCCCCCAAGCTAGTGTATTTGTTGAATTTGGTAAAATATATCGTTTAGTATCAGAGTAACTCAAACTGATTTTATGAATTTTTTGTGTAAATAATACATGTTTTATGGATCTAAATCGCAACATTTTACTTATTTTATTGCATTTTTTGAATAAACAAGTTTTGTAATCTTCTAAATTGAATGTTTTTGTAACGCATTTATTAACACCCTTTGCTTTTGTTGTTAAGTTATCTTCTACATCAATCGCATACATTTTCGCACGAAGACCAACGAATTCTTTACATATTTTACCATTATTTTCGTCTTTGAAGAACCCTAACTTTTTTTTATTAATTAATGGAAAACCATATTCATTATTAGTTGCATAATCGGATGTATCAAAGTATAAATGTAAGTCTGATTTAATATCTTTATATAAATCATGTGTGAATACTTGATAAACTAAGCTGTCGGTGTCGGTATACAATAATTTAAGATTGTTTTGAAACTTTTGTTTCATGTGATTATAATGGAAATTATACATTAATGTTTTTGATATATCTAAAATGCAAAACCCTAAATAAATGGGTTTGTTAAAAAATAATTTTGTCTTACTTAATTGTATTGCAACTAAACTTTCCGAAAATATTGACAAACTGTGGAATTCAGGTTTCGCAACAAGCGATTGTGCACCTTGAACTTTACCACGATTTTCCCAATGATTTAATAATTTAACGTCCACTCTCTTCGCAATGTTTTCCATAGTCTTTCCAAACACTGAATTGTTCATAAGTTTAAAAAAATCTTTTTCGAAATCGTTTGAAGACTGTGCTCGTAATTGAGTATTCAAATCAATGTATGTTTTTAACCAAGCGCTTTGTTTAAACTTAAGTATTCTGTGTATTTTACGTAAAATTAAACCGTTCTCTAAACATTGTTTTAAATTTCTATAATGTATGATATATCTTGATTTGTTATTTAGGTTTGGAATTAATTTTTTTTCTCTGCAATTAGCAACAGTAATGCTTTCAGGACAAAAAGGTAAATCTGAATGAGAATCGTGTAAGTTATGAGGGTAATCTAAATCAACTTCCAATATATAACCATATTCCGCCTCATCCGAAATGTTAAAGTCAGTATTGATATCAACCCATTGAAATTCACCTGTAGGTAGGTATTGGGACATAGCCCATCCATATAGGTTATTAGCATCAAGGTAAATGAGGAAGGAAGACTCGATCTCTCTGTTATATTC
Source organism: Marasmarcha lunaedactyla (assembly GCA_923062675.1). Lineage (NCBI taxonomy): Eukaryota > Metazoa > Arthropoda > Insecta > Lepidoptera > Pterophoridae > Marasmarcha > Marasmarcha lunaedactyla. The sequence continues at coordinate 15,859,358 of OV281343.1, forward strand.
ATTCATGAACTTATTATTTGCCTTTGCATATCTGTTACTACATTGGGATATTCCACCTCTTATACCTTTTTGTATAAAAGCAATTATATCAAAATCTGTAAGCAACTCCAATTTAACTTTTGTATGAATTAGCATAGCATCCCAACTTAATCCGGGTGCAGTGAAGTAATGGGTTGGATCTAATTCATAAGTTTTGAGACAGACTTGTCGAAAATTTTCGAAAATATCAGCTAATAATAAAACATCAGTTTTTAAGTAAAGATCAGAATAATCATTCATGTTTTTACATTTAAAATGATTCCAAACATCTTTTGCATGTTCGTAATCGTTCTCAGAAATGTTGCTATCATTTATTGAACTATAAAATTGATCTCGAGTTGGAAGACAAGTCATTTCTAACGACTTAAATGAAGTCATGATTTCATAGGGGTACACACCCTTTCGGAGTAAACGTTTGAAGTCATTTTTGTCAGGAAAGTTTAAACCGAGTTCATGGAATTGTTCAGGCTTTAAATTATGAGCAAGTTTTTCCAGACTACACGACATAAATTTTATAGAATCTACAAATCGTAATTTAAAAGGAATTCCGGCAATATTTAAGTTTTTGGTAAAAGAAATATATTTTTCTTTATTCTGTGGAATTATCTCTATTTCACCTTCCTGAATATTTAAAGCATGTACAAGAAAATGAGCGTCGTAATTACTTAAATTGTGGAAAAATATTGGAATGAATTTTTGCGGTTTATATTGTTGTGCACATAATTTATGGGCTACGCCAGCGTATTTACCACTATACCAGTCAAAGTTCACAAATTTTTCAACATTTAATTTTTTTTCACAAATGTAGCAAACTTCACTATTCGAAATGTTAAGCTTTTGTGTATCGGTCAATTCTTTTGCGGGAGATTTTATAACAATTTTCGGAACTAACGATTCTAAATCTTCTTTCACGGAACGAATAAAAAGTTGGGCACAATTTGGACCTGTATATGTTTTGTAGCGTGAAAGTCTATCATTAAAGGAACATTTTATATAATATCCAAAACTGTACACTTCATGTTTTTGTATTTCAATAGTAGACGATTGATTGGGATCGTTTTCACAAGTATTGATTGGATTAAGAAACGCTTCGAAATCAGCATACACAACAAATGGTACTTTCAGTTTACGGTCGTATCTATCAAACGTAATTTGGTTATTTGAAACGTTTTCGCCAAACCAATTTTTCTTTTTAGAAATCTGATCACTAGGTAAGTCTACTTTAATTTGACCGCAGTCACGTTGTTGGTGTTCTAGCAACTTTGATTTGATAGAAAAATTAAGCAAACAACCATCGCAAATATGAGCGGAAGACTTGTGTGAGTTTAATTGCCTACTCACTAATCTAGATAAGTTTTTAATGTAACAATAGTGACCAGAAATCCCTCTGGCAAGGTAAAGAAGGTTAATGTGAACAGTTTTACGAGATTTGGTGTGATACAGAGGACCTATAATTTGATTGAGTTTACTTTTCGTATCGTATTCTAATCCAAAAACGTTGATACTAATATTGTTAAGTTTTTCAAACTTATGTATATCCTTAATTTTAATGGGAAACGGAATGTTTTCAAACTTCAGTTTATTCATATGCTTTACGTATGAAGTCATCCTATCTGAATTACTATTGGTAGGAAATAATGCAGATAAAATTGCCCACATAAAACATTGATGGTCATTATTTTTAACATTTATAACCGCTTTTTTTAACTTAATATCAATTGGTAAATCAATAAATGAAGATCCACGTAAAGGATTGAATTGATTGACATTCATATCTAAATGTTTTATCTTTTCTAAAGACCAACCACTATCTTTTTTTTCAAAATTGCTAACTTTATTTGTAATTTCGTTATTTATTGAAGCAAAAATCATTTTTAAATCGTCACCATGGCAGACAGTCCAATTTAACGTTTGGAAATCAAATGTATTCTTTTGCTGTTTAGTTTCTTGTGTGAAATCAGCTTTTAAAATAAAGTTCACTTTGATTATTGTTCGTTTTTGAATGCATTCTTCTAACAATAAAAATATGGTTTCCTTAATATTTGTGAGGAACGATTCTGGTGTTTCAAAGTAATTATTTATTTCGTCATTGGACTCAGAAGTGATTCTAAAAGTAAGAAGGCGGTTGCCGAACGCGGAATCGATTAGATCAACGTTTTTAAGTTTTTTATGCGATGATAGAACATGACTTTTATGACTTTCACTTTTCAAATGGCTAGCAAAGTATTTTTTTGAAACAATTTTTTTACAAATCATACATTCAATGCGATCACTATGTTTTGAACTTACGTTTGATCCATGTTTTACTTCTTCTGAACTTGTTGACGGCAGACATAACCTCTTACTACTTGGATTTTCTTCAGGAAACACATCCGCAGAAGTTCGCTTCGCTCCTTCTTTTCCATGTTGAATGATATTTGCATCCTCAACTTCTTGACATAGTTGATTCAACTCATAATCTTCACACAAATTGAACAAATCGATATCGTATGAAGTATCCATATTGAAGTTCATTTGGTACTGCTGCTACACAAAATGTCACAAGAACAACAAATTGTTTGGATGAAAAATTTGAATTTTATTAACCACCACTGAGCAGGTAGTTGCGTGCACTCACAGTTTTATGTGTCTCTCACTTGGTTTTATTGTTAAAGTTAGTATTGTCACTGAATCACATCACACCTTTAAGAGTTATCTCACGGTTTTTTGTCCTTAGTCTCCACAAAGAACTTAGCACAATCTTCTTTTGTTGCTATTTTCTGTGTTATTTCGTAGATGATATCTCGGGTGCTCTGATAGTGTTGGTCGTCTCCGCTGTGAGCGTAATATTTCACACGCACGTCTGTATGTTTCCAAAGCTCCGTATTGGAAACGTTGCGAATTTTGTTCATGTCATATATTTCGATTTTCACAAGATGACTCGCATTTGAACCGTCATCGTCATTAGTTGATATGTAGCTTACACCACCCTCACTACAATGTCCGACGCACGATGATAACTTAGCACCCTTCTTCTTCCTTTTCGGTTTTTCAAAAAACTTTTCGATGTTGTTTGCCACTCTTTTGCAACCGACGTTTTGGGTATTTATCCTGAACGACGGTAGAGTGATTTCTTCGTCTTCGTCGGGAGTATCAGGAAAGTAGTAGTTTTTTAATGTAAAAGTATCTTGATTCTGAAACAAAAGTAAAGAACAAAATTAATAAGTTTGTTAAGTTACATTGAAATAAAACGGACATGTATCTCTATGAAAGAATTTAAATATTAAATGGTTCCATGAAAACATACAATGTTTGAAAAAACAAACTGCGAAATGAAGAAAGTAGTGAATCGAATAAAAAGCCTCAGAAAAATAACTAAACTTTGTTAAAATCATGAGACAATATTACAAATCTAGCGACCAAAGTATGAGTAGTAAAAACACATTTTGATTACACAAATAGAAAGAAATAAAAAAAATTAAAAGCAATACTCACAGACATTTTGTATAGCAGCGATGCAGGAACTTCTTACTGGGTAATAAGTTTCAAGTTTTCATTCGCACTGGTAGATTTGAAATGTACAGATGTATGAGCTCCCTTCGGTTTATATCCATCCAAAATAGATAAAAAAAAAAGTAAGAAGAAGGAGGTGGTTGGAGGCGTAAACAATTAACCGTCGTCGTCATGAGACTACAAACCGATAAAGGAACAATTGAAATAATTGAGGAAGCAGCAAATTCTCTCCCTTTATTGTTATCACAAGAATTTGGTTTTTGATAAAAAACTCATTTTAACTTTGTAATTTTCCAAGAAACACAAAAAGTAACCATCGTCATGGGGCTACATTGTTATCACAAGAATTTGGTTAGTCATATGTAACAAGTAAAAACATGCTGCATAACGTTTAAATAATATGAACAATAAGACGCTACTGAACCACCCTTTCGTAACATATTTGCAATACCTGGCGGGTGAAATGATTATAATTCACAATAGGTATAGTAAGATAAATTATAATAGAAGAAAAGTAAATAGTCAATAACATTTGCGGTTTGATTCGACCACCCGCGACCTTATTAAATAAATTCGCGTTTGATACCATACCTAATAAGTGAGCGGGAATCCGCCAATCCCTACTACTGATATTTGTACTGAATTGATAACTTGATTTTTTTATTAGTAAAATGGCATGCAAATTGTAAAAACTAACTTAAGTTTTGAAATAGCTTCTAAAAAGATCTCTAGTTGTCGTGTAATAAAACAGGACTTGATCTCATTTTTAGTTCCTAGATATAGATACCTCTTTAGATTGTTCTATGTTCTTTTTTGTTTAAAATATTTTCAATAAAAATGTTTGATTTATCATCGTTGTTATTACACTAAACCTACATGCTGTTTAAAGTTTACTCCTTTTCGATTTTCCCTTTTTGTTCAAAATATGGTAGTAACAGACGCGAGTTCATGGGCTCGAATTTCCATACTTCAGTTCCCGACCCGAATTTATAGACTCGAGTCCAGAATCCGAGTCTCCGAGTCAACATTCGAATACCCAAGATAGAACTCGAGTACTGGACTCGAATCGCAGAATCGAGTCATGATTCGAATACCGTATAAACCGACTCGAGTTGACTCGATCCACCAAAACAGCGACTCGGCTCATCGCTAGCTGACCCCATCACAGTCTTATTAGAAGTCAAAAGTCCAAAAAGGCTCCGGGTTCGGATGGAATATCCAACCATGCACTTAAGCATCTGTCTCAACAGGTGGCTTGCCTAACAGGCTTACCTTGTTAGCTATCATTTTCAATGCCTGCTTCGACCTTAGCTACTTTCCAAAAGCTTGGAAAGAAGCGACAGTCACAGGCATTCCCAAACCGGGTAAACCGCTGAATATCCCGGCTAATCACAGACCCATCAGCCTCCTCAAGGCCATGTCTAACCTTCTCGAGAGAGTCATACTCTCTCGAATGCGGAACCATCTGTTTCCAACAGATGGCGATCCCCTCATCATTCCCCACCAGTTCAGCTTTCGCGCTAAGCACTCCTGCCCTCAGCAAGTCCATCAAATCGTCGAGTACATACTGGACGGCTTTTATCCGCGGAGTTTTAAAACGGTCGCAGTTTTCTTTGATATAGCCAAGGCTTTCGATAAAGTCTGGCATAGCTGTCTTGTTTATAAACTCTATAAAATAGGCTTACCGGATCGCCTAGTTAGGATAATTGTATCCTTTCTCAAAGATCGTACGTTTCGTTTTAGACATGAAGGCGCGCTTTCCGCGCCTCGTCCCATAAAGGCTGGAGTCCCTCAAGGCCTCGCGCCTCTATTGTATAACGTGTACACAAACGACATTCCCATTCCGCTGAAAGGCATCGAACTCACCCTCTTTGCCGACGACACCACCCTTTACACCAAAGGCCTCAGTTTGCCGGGTCTCGTCGACTCCAAAAGGCCGTAAACGCCCTCGGTGCACGGTTTTAAAAATGGCGCATCGATGTGAACCCCGACAAGAGCTCTGCGGTTTACTTCGACTGCAAACACCGTCGTGTCGCCGACAATCTCCACGTTCGAATGTTAGGTATTCCCATCCCCTGGAAGTGCACTACCAAATACCTAGGCTTCACCTTAGACCAGACGCTTTCTTTGAAGCTACACGTCGATAGAGTAACGAAACTCGCCCGTTTTTACTTAGGCCACCTATATAGTATGATACGTAGAAAAAGTAAAATGTCTTTCAGAAACAAACGTACGCTTTATAAGACCTGCGTTAGACCCGTCATGACATATGCCTCGCCAATCTTTGCCCACGCCAAACCCTCCTGCCTGCACAAACTGCAGATAGTTCAAAATCTCTTCTGCCGCAGGGCCACAGACGCACCGTGGTACGTGCGTAACGCGGACCTGCACAGAGATCTTGAATTACCTACAGTGCAACAGCACCTCAAAACACTCTAGGAAGCGTTCTTCAAACGCTCCGAAACCCACCCCAATCCTCTAGTTCAAGATTCAGTCTCGTATACTTAGTCTTAGATTTAAAGTTCAAAGTCGCTAGACCGAGAAACGCACACACGAACGTAGCGACGCAGCTGACGCTAGATCTCGAAGCCCTTCTGGCCGCAAAATCTAATTCTAATTTAAATTCGAACTAATTCAACTCTTAATTTTCATTTTGAGCACCTTCAGTGCTATGAATTCACCTTCAGTGCTTTCTGGGCCCCGCTAGCGCGGTCTCTTTCTTCAACTGGTTGTCGCTCAGATGATGGCTGTGTGGCAAAAAATTGCACGAGTCATTCAGGGGGTTTTTTAGTGGGTAGTGGCTCTGGTAGGCTCGGAGCGAGTCCCACATAACCCCGATCGCGCGCGCGAGGTATGCGTCAGAGCTTTTTTTATCCTCCTTCCTTCTCCGTGGAGGGGAACAAAAATAAATACATATCAGACATAGGAGTCGGCACTCGAAGTGTTACCAACTTTTAGATGCTATAGCAACCAAACCATTTAAAATATGGCGCCCATATTTTCACAGTCGTAAGTCCATTGTATTGTTTATAAACTTACAGAAGCTTATTGTTTTATGTGTTCGTCGCTGTTAAAAAAGTTATCCAGATGGAATTTAAACGCAACTGTGTCATTGCTTTGTATTTGGCTGGAAAATCGCAACCAGCCATTTTTAATGAGTTAAGACTTTTACATCTAAACAAAATGTTTGTGTATCGGACCATCACGCGTTACAATAATACGGGTAGCATCAAAAATACCATGGAAGTGGACATCCTACAACAGCAACATTATCAGAAATGGTTCGAAAGGTAAAGGCTAAAATTGAATGAAATCCACGACACAGCGCAGTTAAATTGGCAAAAAGTCTTAATGTATCTGCTCCGAGCATAGGGCGCATATTAAAAAATAAACTAGAACTGAATCCCTACAAAATACAAAAATAACAAGATTTGACACTTGCACAAAAGGCAGTTCGCCTAGAAAGAGTTAAGGAGTTAAAGCACTTGCACGTTCGTAGCGAGCTTGAAAATTTGGTATTTTCCGATGAAAAAATTTTTACGGTTCAGCAATATGTGAACAAACAAAACGAACGCGTATGGTTAAAGTATAAATCAAACGACAATTTAGACCAACGAATTGCTCTGCGAAAGCAAGCACCAGCATCAGTGATGGTTTGGACCGCGGTAACTGCTACGGGTGCCAAGAAATACCAGCAAATGCGGATAGACGTGTAACATCTTCGTCTTCATCGTCACTTTCCATCAGGTGAGATAGAAGACAAACGTCTAATCTTTTTTCATATAAAAAAAATATTATGTGCTCACAATATATTATAAGCTAAACCAGTCATTAATAAAAGGAACGCCGACTTAAGAAAACGCTTTAGGTCGCTTTAACACTAAAACAATGCTTTTGTGACTACTTTTTCTTGATATTGTCATTTCTCACATGACTGTACGTAAAAGTGAAATGATCACAAACAAAGTTTTCATTACATAATTTTGGTTGTCAATTTGCGCCAATGATGCAGTGTTACCTCCTCAGCCTGCATAAATTGCTCACGTGTACAAACTGCCATGAAATTCAAAATTTCAAAAATTTCTTAACATTCAAATTGCTTTCGTGAAGAATACATTTTAATTCTACTTTAAATGTATTTATTTTTAAGTATTATTTCTGAGGTTCCATTTTCTAGATTCGTCTTTTGTAGAATAGGTTTATTTCAACTTTTTAGGTGATTTTCCACGAACGCAAAATAATTTGCTCTACAATGAAGTTTCATTTTAACTTTATTATGTTATACCACGCTTTTTTAGCCGACTACGTTTTAATTAATTTGGAAAAATAATAAATATTTTCTCTATTCAATTCGTGATAGCCCGTGATATGGTCGTAAAAAAACTGAAACGATAATTACATTTCCTAATTTAATTTAGGCACCATCGACTCATTTTCATTTTAAAAAAAAATCTATAATAATTTCTCCTGTTAGTACCATGTTTTGAAAGGTCAAATAAATCGCAAACGCCTGTGTCTATTCCATTAAATTTCACGTTGTATATTCGTCTAGGTATAATGCTGCTGAATTATTTCAGTAAAATACTTTATGTCTTTGGAAAATTATGTAGATGTTAGAGAAATAAACATTTTTATACCAGAAGAATGGAGTAATATCATTATACACATTATGGACAGTTTTTTGCTTTTTATATTTAAAGCAGCTGTTAATCTTACGAGTAGAATGCAATAAGTCAGCTCACAAAATTAAACTAATTTTTACTGAAAATATGTAATATCACATCGCCATACTAACCTAGTTTTAATATTACAGACTGACAATAGCACAAACAAGCGAAGGCCGCTTGGTGGCCGTGGCCTTCTGTACAGAAGTCTCAGGCTCGAACTTGGTGCTATGTGTTACAACCTGGTGATAAACCGATGTAAGTAATGTATTTATATAACATTTGTTAAAAGTATTAACATGCATTTTCGATAACTATTAATGGGCGTTTTATATTTATATGTACATATAATACTTATATATTTTAATCTGTTTTTTGTTTAAATTAGGGTTGTTAGCGATGATATGTTTATTAATGAACAAAAATTATTTCTAAATTTTCATTAAAATCGAAACTAGGCAAAATTCAGGCCGCTGGCATTAATCGGCACTGCCTGGCGGCAAAATCGAAGATACGTAGATACACATTAGGCAAAAAGGTTACCCGGCTTACGTTGTTCGGGTTTTGGTGAAATGAGCCTAATGTGTAATGCGACCAACATTTTGCCCCCATGGACTTCTGAATGGGCCCTAGCCAAAATACTGCGACCTGAATATGCTGAAGATTACATGGAGGCTTTGACTGTGAAAAACTATTTTTTTTAATATACTTTGATAATGTTTTTCACAGTTAAAGGGTCAGAAACAAATAAATTTATCTAGCTAAACACAACCAAAAAACATTATACATTACATCAAAATTTATGTTGTCCTTGCTGTTTCTAAATCGCAATAACAAATGCGATAACCGGTATTACACAAAGTGACATTTATTTTCTTATACGCACGTTCACACAACGTCAATAACTTTGCTATTTACGAATTGTTCAAGGAACATCGAACTGTCAAGTTGGATATAACAAAAATGACAGTCACTGCCACTTTGCTTTTATTGATAATATCCATCGACGCTTAGGAATCTTCCAAAATAGGTTACACCATCGGCGTTCGCTATCGTTGGTTTAAAAGTTTTCTTTTGGTTAGAAGAACTTAAATAAAAGATGGCACTGATATTACGACCGAACTTGCAATGCAGCTATGGTGCCAGTCGTCCGGTTTGGCGACGATTTGAAGACATCTACGACACTATGCGTGCCATTGAATAAATGTCTACATTTTACTAGAAATTAATGTAAATGGTAAAAGTCGTTTAGTTTAAGCAACTCTTTCACCTTTTTCAGGATTAACACTATTTGATTTTATTACAACAGAAAGATCACCAGCCAAAATAATAACAATAAATAACACAAGTTGGGCCAGTTATAGATGCTCACCAATAAAAAACTTTTTGAAAGAAATAAAATGTTTTTGGTTGTCTCCTTTGCCTATCCTAATAAAGGATGAATTATAAATACTACTGTTTATGGTTGTAAGTTGGCTGTCATCTAATGTGTCAAAAAAGTGCCAAAAAATGCTATACACATTAAAATATATTGAAGTATGTATTTTATTATTTATTTGAGGTATTATAGAGTTATGGTGCCAGAATAAATTAATTAATTAAACTTGTTTAAACTAATGTTTAAGTGCATATGGGTACTTTTTAATTTAATTGATCTTTTGAACTTTTTAAAGAAAGTTAGGTAATTTACAAAAAAAACCTAGCATTACACACATTAGATTATTAAAATTGGCTTTTAAGTACTAGATATCTATGCATAAAAAGGTAAAAAAGGAAGAAGACTAGTTATGTAGGGTTCTTGTTTATCTATTTTATATCTATTGTATATTCAGATACGTATTCATTTCTAACCAAAAACTACCTCAATGCTTACAAAGATAAATCTATTCATTTAAGGTTTTATTCAAAACATACTATGCCTGCATGAGGAAAATAAATATAAATAATAAATAAAATAACCAAAACTGAATGAGGAAAGCTCTGAGGAAACTAATTGAGCTCAGCCACAAATTGCAAAGTTACAGATAAATCAGTCCGTACTGAAATGGCGTTCCCGACGAAAATTACTACGGCTAGGTGCTTGAGTTCGAATTTAATTATTCTTATCTTATCTAGACATTCGAAGGTTTTAGACATATTTTGACAAGGCCACCAAAGAAGTTTAAAGTTAAAAGTCTGCCTCCAAGATTATGGCGACCATTTTTTGGGATAGCGAAGGAATTTTATTTATTGATTACTTGCCTAAGGGAACTACAATGAATGGTCAATACTACGCCAATTTATTGGGTCAAGCACGTGAAGCAAATTGGCGCGCTGAGTGTGGTTTCTGCAAGACAACGCGCCCGTTCACACCGCTCGCGTTGCGAGGGATGCCCTAAAAGCCACTAGGTTCGCAGAAATCGGTGATCCGCCCTACAGTCTGGACCTGGTTCCCTATCAGTATTTCCTATTTTCAAAACTGAAAAAGAAGTTGCGGGGGCGAAGATTTTCGGATGATAATGAAATTAAGTCGGCCGTAGAGACCCATTTCGAGGAGCAATCTTCAGAAAAATTTTTTTGACGTGGTTTAAAGGCCTTGTATTCACGATGTGAAAAGTACCTTGAATAACATTTTTTCCATGCAGGGGAAAATTTGGGAACTTTCAAATTTTATTCATAATTATATTTTAAACGTGTTTACCGATTTTCAGCTTGTTGTAAATTTATGTAGCTCTAGCTAGTACACTTATTATTTGGTCTAATTTGACCGGACTATTATCATACCTTGTGTATACGTTATTTATCTCTCAAAAACACTCTAAATAGCAAAGCACATGTTTGAAAATTTGGAAAACGGAAGTCAATTAAGAAAATAAAATACCACGTGTTTCAAAATGTGATTTCCTGCGCGCGCGTATATTATACGTTTTCAGGACCTTTTTCCCTTTTCAGAATAAAATAAACGCTTGACCTGTTTTAACGAAATAAGTGCAAGTCATACTTACAGATGCGAATATACTTACAAATATACAAAATTTGCAACGTGTAAGTGCTTGGTCCGGTTAACAGTTATTAAGAACTTATATTCAGATTAACAAAAGTAATTTAAGAACTTTCATAACGTAGTCAAATTGTGTACCTACTATTTTATGCATTTCACAGTTTTGACAAAAAAGAGACAAGAGGTTTTTTCCGCCGGGTTTTTCCTCTCCGTCTATTTTAAGTTATAATACCTTTTTAAAGCCGATTTTAAAGATATATTTACTGTATTATGATGAAGATGAAGTGAAAGTTGTTATGGATTTACACATTTGGACGCTATGATTAAAAATTATTTTCATTAAGTACACTGACTTTAAATATCAAAATATTCTTTTTCATATAGAAATTAAAATAAATTCGTGTAAGAATTTCTAGGTGAATATAATCACTTAATTTCATTCATCATCCGAAAATCTTCGCCCCCGCAACTCCTTTTTCAGTTTTGAAAATAGGAAATACTGATTGGGAACCAGGTCCAGACTGTAGGGCGGATCATCGATTTCTGCGAACCCAGTGGCTTTTAAGGCATCCCTCGCAACGCGAGCGGTGTGAACGGGCACGTTGTCTTGCAGAAACCACACTCAGCGCGCCAATTTGCTTCACGTGCTTGACCCAATAAATTGGCGTAGTATTGACCATTCATTGTAGTTCCCTTAGGCAAGTAATCAATAAATAAAATTCCTTCGCTATCCCAAAAAATGGTCGCCATAATCTTGGAGGCAGACTTTTAACTTTAAACTTCTTTGGTGGCCTTTCTCCCTTTTTAGTCCACTGCATAGACTCTTGATTGGACTTCAGATCACACTGACGTATCCAAATTTTTCTACGGTTACAATGCAATTACAAATTTCATCAAAATAGCTCTGACACAACTCCAAACAATCCTGACAACTCGCGAGTCGTCGCTGTTTATCGAGCGGCTTGAGCATTCGCGGTACCCAAAGTGCGTAAATTTTTTTTATATGTAAATTTTGGTGCAAAATTTCTTTGCTTCGCTATCTACTAATCTGCAACTCTTCAGCTATCTGCCACAATTTAATTCTACGGTCAGCCAATACAAATTTTTCAACTTTTCGAACAGTTTCTTCAGTGACTACCGTCACTGGGCGACCCGGGGGGGGGGGGATCGTCTTCACAGCTCTCTCTTCCTTGTCGAAAAAGCCGAGCCCATTGTTTACCATGGTATACGAAGGCCCAAAATCTTGAAGAACCGATGACATTTCTTCAGAAATGTTTTTCGGCGCTTTTCCTTTTTTCACAGGGAAATGTTAATGAACTGAATTAAACAAAGGGGTGTTATTTATACTACCACTTAGTTTGGCAAAATAAGTGTTATCAGTGACGAGATTAGTTAGTAATTAGTCATCGCTAAGTACCTCAGGTCGCGAAATTATCAGCCGCCCTGGTATATGAAATTGGCGTTTTGCCGTACTGGCCATTTTGATCTGTATTATCTTCTCTTCGGTTAAGACTTCCAATTTCAAATTTATACAACTATTTACTCACGCATTTGTGTTTTAAAAACCGTTATTCATTTGTTTTTTCTTCTTTTGGTTGTTTATTTGCGTCACTTTGTTTACAAAATGGAAAACCCGAAAAATCGCGTTATTACGAGTTCCACCGTGGGACCAGTGCTGCAGAAACGGCGGCTATTAATGCTGTCTATGGCGGCAATGTTGCAAAAGAAACTTTTGGTTCCAACAATTTCGTTCTGGAAATTTCGTCCTGCAGAACAAGCCCCGTGGACGGCCAGAGACCAAAGTTGATAATGAAGAATTGAAGGCTATTGTGGAAGTGGATCCACGCAAACCACTTCCGAGTTAGCTGTAGACTGTGGTGTTAGTGACAAAACTGTTTTAATCCACTTGAAGCAAATTGGGAAGGTGAAAAAGCTTGAGAGGCGGTACCTCATAAATTGAGTGCAGCAAACCGACAAACGCGCGTCGTCTGCTGCGTTACGTTACTCAACCGGCACAATAATTAAAATATTTTAGATCGAATTTAAATGAAAATTACCTGTGATGAAAAGTAGATAATGTACGACAATCGGAAACGCTCATCGCAATGGTTGAACCCTGGGGAACCAGCAAAATCCTGCCCCAAGCGAAAATTGGCTCAAAAAAATTACTTCTGAGCGTTTGGTGGACTAGTGCCAGTGTCGTTCGCTACAGCTTTCTTAAATCTGGCTAGACGACTACGGCAGATATTTTTTTTCAGCAACTGCAAACCATGATTGAAAAGATAGCTGCTAAACAACCGAGGATGGTCAATCACTCTAGGCCATTGCTGCTTCAGGACAACGCTAGGCCACATACCGCACAATAGACGGCTACCAAATTAGAGGAGGTTCAATTGGAATGTCTAAGACATCCACCGTACTCCCCAGACTTTGCTCCAACAGATTACTATTACAGATTTTATTGATTCCTGTCCGAATGGTTTTTTTTAGTAAAGGAATCAATGAACTACCTTTGTGATGGCAAAAGTGCATAGATAGCCATACATACTTAAAAGTACATACTTTGATTAAATAATTTTTTTTTTAAACTGACTGTATGTTCCTCCTATAGAAAACGCTAATTTCATATGTAATGACCTAATACTTTATATGTAAACCTCGTGCTATAGCCACAGTATTCTTTTTTTGTCGTATACAGTTCTTGGTGTCCTACCACAAAGACAAAGGTTTCGTAGAGAGAGACTTGGCAGAGTGAGAAGTTTTCGAGACCTGAATAAAGGTCTACAGAACGTCCAAAAACTGACATTCGCGATTATTCTTACGCACTAACTTTATTTTCGTTGGATTTATTAGTAACAAACACTTTTGTTACTAATAAATCCAACAATTTGAAACGGATACGCTTCGACTGTAACTCTTTACTAGAGAATGGTATACTGAACTCTTAAAAAGAAATTACAATTTGTTATCTATTGTCTAATGTTTTGTATTAATCTCTGTAGTAGTCAAATGCCACGTGATTAAATGGTAATTCCTACCCATGCCTGTTTTGTTATCGACTCGTTTTATTCGCAAACAAATTTTGAGATTATCTCATTTTCTGTTCGAGGTGACGATGTCGTGACCGTGTCTTGAAAATTGTTTCAAAGATTTTGTATTAATTGAACTACATTAGTCTTACTACAAAATAAAATATAGAAAAAACATAAGTTTGAACTTTGAGGATGGAAAAATCTGCATCATTTATTAGTGTTGTTATATATCCTTCACATAAATTATTCATAATATATAAAAATGATACTTTTAAAAATAGAACTAAATCCGTCATAAATCATAAATAGATAATAACCCAATGTTAAGTCATTTTATACCTTACCTTAAAATTCAATCCAAATCGAACTATACTTACACGACATAAATCGCAAAGTCGCTTAAAGCTGCAAGATTTTGTATTCAAGCAATCGATTGAGTGGCTGCTGTATCGAATGGCAAAGTTAATTCTCTGTGCTTCACACTTCGAATATCCTCCTTTTACTGAACAACATAGAGCTCCAATTTGTTTGTATTAATAATGTTTGTTACGTTATTTAGTATTTTATAAGAGAATTGCGCGTAGAATACGACGCTGAGGCCGGGAAGGGTCGTTGCCTTCTACACGTGAGCAGACCGTTAGCCAATACTCGGCGGAGCGACCGGCGGCGGCGCCATCGCATGCAGAGGAAAATCATTGAAAATTGTAGACACATGTGCGAAAAAAAGTATGGACAGTATAATTATTGATTAATATTGTAAGAGATATTGCATGAATGTTACCTGTACTTCGACATTATTACAAAGGTTAATAAAAAGATGTCAAGTAAAGAATACATTAATTAAATTCTTATGGGAAAAGGATTCATTTATTGAAAATTAACTTAAATTTGTAAACACACAGCAATTTCAATAAGTTTTAAAAAATAATCCAAATTGATTATAGGTACATAGATGCTTCTAGTCAAAATGTTACTTTCAAAAACTGTTTGATGATTTATATAAATTCATAAATTCGCAAAAATCTAAACCTGGAAATGGTAAATTAAGATTTATACATTCGAATCAAAACGCAGTTACATAACTTTGAATTTTATCTTTAAAAAAAAAGTTTTTAGATTTTGTCAACTCAACATTTCAATTGTTTAGCTATGTAAAATTTATAAATAAATAAAAATGCATATTTTAAATACATATATAAATGAAAAAAATTGAACCCATGACCCGAAAACAAACATCTGTGTTCATCACACAAATCAATGCCACGGCCAGAACTCGAACTTGGGACTTCCGGCTTATGCGGCAGGGCTACTACGATCGTAATACTTAACTTTAGTAGTACTAGTCTAATTGTATACAATTATATATTAACTTGATAATACATTTAACGTTTAGCAAATACGAATCCTAAACCGAAAATAATTTTCAAAAATTAAATTCTCATTCCGTTTATGTAAAAAATAATTATTCCTTTCATATATATTAAAGGCATTTTCACTTCTATACCATGTTGACGTGTTTGTACCCTTGACTGTGTCCCTGCCATTTTAGTTTCGAACTGGAGTATGTAAATCTTTACATTGTTTATTTGATAAACACCGCGCTTCTGAACACCAAGAAATACATAATTTATTCAGGCAAAATATTGTTGTTTTTCTCCTCGAGTGCGCTTTGTATAAAGTTTGAGACGTTGTTTGTGACCCACAAGAATAGATTAGTATAGAAGAATCTCATGGAGCTGCCTATTTCTAAAATTGAAAACAAGACTTATCTTGAGCTAAAACGGTACATTTATTCGTAATTGTTACTTTAAAACAGATAAAATTTTGAGTTGATTTAAATGGTACAGTCACGAAACTGGGTCCAGATTCAGATTCGCATTCAAATCCCCTGTAGTGTCGTGGTCAACTTGTATGCGGGGCGCCTACAAAACTCCAAGCAGCCTAGTCTGGGCTTCCGCTGAGTTCTCCTTGGGTGTATACCAGCGTCTACGATAGACATCAACGAGCTGACCTTATTGTAGTTAGAGCAGTTAAAGTTTTTATTGATCTTATCGAATTGCTCAAAATATTTAAAACAAATAATTTTTTTATGGAGTGCCAATATTAGATTGTTTTTTTCAATCGCAAGACTCTGCGAAATAAATTTTTTTAAAGGGAGCGATTTTAAAACCTTTTAGCGTACGGCTTAGTAACTGAATCACGAGTGAACGAAAAATCAAATAAGTATGCATTATAACATTTAAATAAACAACAACCCCTCTGTCGTATAATGTGCGATAATTCTTTTTACTACCTTTAGTAAACAACTCGAATCAAATCCATCGCTTTAAAATGGCGATTCTTAAAAAAGATTTTATTGTAGTAATGTCCGGAGGTAACTGTAAAGTATAAGCTCGATTATAAAAAGCTAATCGTTAATAAGTGGAGCAAATCGGGCAAGATCAAGACCGCCAATTTACAACGCTGTTGTGCAATGCTGGAAAATTGTAGGAATCACTAAAGAGGTGAATAACTTGAAAATATTATGTTTTAAGACTGAATCTCTTTGGGGTTCGGCTTATTTTTGGCTGCCTGCATATTAAAACATTTTTGGAAATGTTATTACTTTTCGTAGACTTCTGGCAGGTTTTGTTTTTATATTCTGTAATGTATTTTATAAGTATTCTTATGCTGGAATTCCTATAAACGAAAATAAATTAACCATGATATGTTTATTATGCATAAACTCAGCATACTTTGAACCTAGATGAGCTGAAGCGTGTTACCTCGAGGAACTCATCAAAATTAATGGTCAGCTCTAATGTTTCGGAAGAGCTTGACAAGACTATGGAAAAAGTCTTAATGTTAAGTTGATTAGATTTGTTTGAGAATCGCAAGTAGCCTGTCAAATGTGGCACAAAAAGTGACATGTAAAATTGTACGAAGGTGGTTGAAGTCATTTGAGCGTGCGGCCCGTTGTGTGCGTTTAGCTTGTGTATATACAGAAACTGTACTGATTGCGCACGCGACAAAAGCGACGAGAGCACGGTTTGACTTCTTTTTTTTTGTTTTTATTCGAATTGGACAGTTTATTTATTTTCCTATAAGCCTTTTAAATTTCACTGGACTTTGTGGCCTAGAGCTGAGGGCACTTAGCCGGAACTTAAACAACTCCTACATACAATACACCTAAGGGCACCCGAGATGGCACGGATCTTGGCTTAGGACGTCGTATATTGAAACTACCACTGGTTCGGAAGGGTCATCTACTGCCAAAGAACCAGCAAGAAACTCAGTAGGAATGCGTACGCCGCGTTAGCCTGGCTCACCGGTGGGTTAGGCGATTCGAATGCCGTGTTGCCCTATTCTAAATGGAACGCCGGCCTTCCTTGATGTAATAGCGTCGTCGGGATCTGTTAAGACGTTACGCACGGTTTGACAAGATGGCCGCGTACACAAATGATTTGAACCATCTATACTAAATTGTAAAGGTTCATTTTAATATTTAAAAGCTGTCACAATACATGATCTACTTAACTTTCTTAGTGCTCGAAAATAACCACACTCAGTAAAGCACATTAAACTAGATTTTCATAAAAGTCCCCAGAATATTCCATAGCCATAATAATAAAACACAAGAGTTTTCGATTATTTACATACAAACATACTCGTAAATCCTATTTTACCACCTATTGAGGCACGTCCCAAGCATTCGTTCAGCGAACAATATGCAAAGCTGAACGAAACGACGACCGCGCGATGGAGGTCAGAGGGGCGCGGAGAAGTGGAGAAAGGGGGGTAGACCAATGTCTAGGGTAAGGTCCTCCAAGTAGAGTATGGTTAAGGCGAAGATGTATGCGCGGGTGGGGTTAATTTTTATTTGGTATGGAACAAACACAAGCTTAATTTCAAAAGTTTCCATAAGTAGTTAATATTTAACTATAATCTTTAGTTTGATACGTCTCTTATTAATAACGTTCTCGTTAGAATCGTTATTCGGAACTGGATTGCAGGGAAACATGAAATACCACATTCAAAATATAATTAAATTATTTCTATAACTTTGGTTACATCAAATAATTTGGTTTCTTAAATGGTTATTCTGTTATAATTGTCATACACTGATGTATAATAACGTCATCAAAGTAGCTTTATTTTTTGGCGATTCCTAATAATAATTTTTTATTAAATTTTAAGTTTTAAATAGTTTAATTAAATAGTAAGTGACATTTTAGAACCAAAAATCGAGAAAAAATAGCTTGTGAATTTCCAAGTCACTGTTACCATATCTCACTTAATGTTTGTCGTTGTGGGAGTACGTGACACGGTTAGGAATAAAAGTAAAACGCTTGCGTAACGTCTTTGCATCAAACACAAATAAAATGTAAAATACAGCATTTACAAGTCCCGATTCAGTTAAAACTTGTTTAGGTAATTGGTAACAATTCTTGGGTAGTTACCATTTTGAATCAAAAGGTAAGAAATGTGGTTCTGCATTAGGAACCAATGGTTGCACTGATATCAAAAATGTAAAGGTTGGACTAAATCTTCTCCTTTATCTATTACCAAAGTATTAATGCATCATATGGAGGTAAAGATTATTCCAATAATATTTCTAAGATTGTAATGATAAACAAAATTTTCCGAAACCCGACAAATAATTTAAAGAGCAAACATCAAAAATTACCAAGACGACGTATACACTCAGTACCACCTAAAGTTCTATGAACCCCCAAGCAAGTACATATAAATCAAAAACTAAATAAATTGCCCAAAAGTTCACTGGCCAGCCCAAGAAACTAGAATTTGACTCTGTCAATAGTTTGGCCATTCGCCTTCTTGGTACTTAAAGAGAGAGGTGGAGGGCATTACCCCCAAAAGTAGCCGCAAAAAATGAGGACGCCGAGACAAGCTCACTTATTTAAAGTCTTATGTAGTATGATTCAGCGTGAGAATAACAAAATAATTAATACTAAAAAACAGAGTTATAAAAGTTTGTTAGTAGGATCTATGTAATTTTAAAGTAGCCATTAATAGTAATTTACGCTTAATAAGAATTTCATGGAAAGCTTTAAGCTTTAATTTTAAAAGATTTACTCGGTTATATGTAAAAAATATAAGTAAGTTTTCAAAGTAATAATCCCTCGCAAGTAAAATATTTTTAACAAACTGAATCATACGTACTGTAGGTTTATAAACAACAAAAACTGCCACGATTTTTATAAATCATGAACAGACGTCGTATATACTCGTGAATGTTAAATGATCTTCAATAACCAATAAACTAATTGAAAATATTATTTGTTTGGTCACTTACTACATAACTATACTTTTGTATGCGAGACAAGTAACTAGTCAGATAAAGTTGATTCAAGCCGAAAAGTAATCTAAGAATACAGGTAGGTACACTAAAGCTGCTCTCATCAGACAATCGCGTCAAAAATTATAATTCAAAGTGAAAAGAAAATTGCAGATGTTATATACAAAAAAAATTAAGCATGTCAGAGGGAGTAAAGCTTCTCATGCCAAAACCGCTTCTGGGGTGGTACTACAGCCCTTCCTCTTTTAACCGCCAGAACAACCAAGTTCACGTGTTTCTGTTCCAGTTACAGGGAATGAACGGCCAGCGTAATCTCTGGAACAAAGACAATTGCAACTTAAGCCTGCGGTTAGCAACGCATCAATATGGATAATCAATAAATAACAATACAATAAATCAATAATATCTACGATTAATTATGTCTATGCTATTTAGGTGGATCGTACGCTTGTTTGCCGGCTGTGACAGAGTAAAAAATATTATTTACCCAAACGGCGCACCTTAGAACTGAAGCCGTGTGAAAATCTCACCGATATATCTATACGTAAATATGCAAAACTAAACACGTACAGGTAAAATTCGTAGTTGATATTGTTCAAGTCTTCCGCTGAGGGTGCCCGCATGTATTCACGGTTTCACTTTAGATAACACTCGAATATATTGATTTTTGTTAATTTCCGAGGGGAAACATTAACAGCTCACGTTTAAGTTAAAGTGTATTTAGATAAGCAAGGTGGAAGTCTTTACTGGGAAAAGTTGTATTTGTTGTTATTTTGCTGCTGTTTTATTGTTATTGCTATTCTATAAAAACAATTGCCTAAATATAATATAGAAGTAGTTAATTTTCATACTTAAATTTACTTTATCCTTAAGACGCTTTAACAATAACGCTTGGATTAAGAATTTAAATTTACAGAGGACAAGAAATATTTTTAATAATTCCCTGTATCTCAAAAATACAAAATATTTTATTTCATAAAAGTAAAAAAATACTTAGCCTTTCTTTTCTTCATCCTCATCGAGCTTTTTTTTTTTTTGTTCCCCTCCGCGGGAAGGGCAGGAGGATAAAAATGCCCTGACGCATACTCTGGCGCGATTCCAAAGTTATGTGGGACTCGTCCCGACGCCTACCAGGACCATACCCACTAAAAACCCCCTGTCGGCTCGTGCATTTTTGCCACTCAGCCTTCATCTGAGCGACGGCCAATTGGAGAAAGAGGCCGCGCTAGCGGGGCCCTTAAGGGGCCACCCGCTGGGATTTACATAGCACTGAAAGTGCTCAAAAATTAAAAGTAAAATAAAAAATAAAAACATTAAAAATGAAAAGTAAATAATGAAAACATTAAAAATTGAAAATTAAATTTGCATTAATTCGGATTTACGTTAGAATTAGAATTTACGTTAGTATTAGAATTTGCGGCCTGAAGGGCCTCGAGATCTACGGTTATCTTCGAACGTTCGCTTGTGTGCGCGTTTCTCGGTCTAGCGATTTTGTATGCCGAATCTAGGACAGGAGCAGTATATGAGACTGATTTTCGAACAAGAGGATTGGGATGGGATTCGGCGCGTTTGAAGAACGATTCTGAGAGTGTTTTTAGATACTGTTGTACTGTAGGCAGTTCAAGATCTCTGTGCAGGTCCGCGTTGCGCACGTACCAAGGTGCGTTTGTGGCCCTGCGGCAGAAGAGGTTTTGAACTACCTGCAGTTTGTGCAGGACGGAGGGTTTGGCGTGAGCAAAGACTGGCGAAGCATATGACATGACTGGTCTAACGCAGACCTTAAAAAGCGTACGTTTGTTTCTGAAGGACATTTTACTTTTTCTACCTAACATACTGTAAAGCCGGCCTAGGTAAAAACGTGCGAGTTTCGTTACTCTATCGACGTGAGGATTGAATGAAAGCGTCTGGTCTAATATGACGCCTAAATATTTGGTACTGCGCTTCCAGGGGATGGGAGTGCCTTGCATTCTCAATTGGAGATTGTCGGGGATACGACTGCGTCTGTAGTCGAAGTAAACCGCAGAGCTCTTCTCTGGGTTCACATCGATACGCCATTTTTTAAACCAAGCACCGAGGGTGTTAATAGCCTTTTGAAGTCTGGTGACGAGACCCGAGGCTCTGCGGCCTTTGGTGTAAAGGGCAGTGTCGTCGGCAAAGAGAGCGAGTTCGACGACTTTAGCTGGAATGGGAATGTCGTTAGTGTATACGGAATACAAAAGAGGGGCGAGGACTGAGCCTTGAGGGACTCCAGCCTTTATGGGACGAGGCGCGGAGAGCGTGCCTTCATGTTTGAAACGAAACGTGCGGTCTTTGAGAAACGACGCGATTATCCTAACTAGGCGAGCCGGTAAGCCTATTTTATAGAGTTTATAAACGGGACATTAAGAGGTTTACCCGGCTTGGGTATGCCTATGACTGTCGCTTCTTTCCAAGCTTTTGGAAAGTAGCTAAGGTCGAAGCAGGCATTGAAAATGATAGCTAACAAGGTAAGCACCTGTTGAGGCAGGTGCTTAAGTGCGTGGTTGGAAATACCATCCGCACCCGGAGCCTTTCTGGACTTTTGACTTTTGATGAATTGCGAGATTTCATCATTAGAGACTGTGACGGGGTCGGCAGTGATGGGGAGAGAGTTTCTACGGAGGACTTCGGCCTCCACCGCTTTGATGTGATTGGGATTCGCGGGTTGCGTGCTGGGCGAGCATTGAGACGCAACGCTGTCAGCGAAGCATTCGGCTTTCTCTTCGTCTTCGAAGGCGATAGAGCCATCGGGACGAGTGAGAGGAGGGACGTGAGAGGCGGCGTCTACGCGTAAGGCTCGGGCCATTCGATAATACGCTTGGTGGGACGGGGAGATATTCGCCATGAGATCGTTCATCTGGGCGTCTCGGAGTTCCGCGAGGCGAGATCTAACTTTGCGTTGTAGCTGATTCGCAGCTGTTCTATAGGCGGGCGTGGGATATTTCTTGGCTCTCCGGAGAGCCGCGTTCTTAGCTTTAATAAGATTGCTAATGGCTAAGGGAAGCGTGGGTTTGCCTTTCTTAGCAACCTTTTCGTTTACACTGATGGCTGAGTTGATAGCATCAGTGAGAGAATTTACTAACGAGTCTATTTTATCCGGGCTATCTAATTGATCGGGCGAGATCGCGAGCGGAGAGTTTGGGGCCTCTAAGGCAGAAACTATCGTATTTTTAAACCCTTTCCAGTCGGTAAAGGTCTTAGGAGAAGTGACGTTAACGTTAGGCGGTCCTAGCACGAGGGAGACGGGGCGGTGGTCAGAACCTAGGTCATCGAGCGGTTCGATAGACCTGAGGTCGAGGTTGATATGCTTGACGATTGCAAAGTCGAGGATGTCAGGAGAGTGGTTCGGGTTGTCGGGATAGTGAGTGGGAGTGATAGGGGAGACGATGTCTAAGTCGAGTAAGTTGGTGATGTCGAGGAGAGCTATACCGCTTTGGTTGGTTGATAGGCACGTCCAGTCAGTATGTTTGGAGTTAAAGTCTCCGAACATAATGACTGAACGGCCGAGGGCGAGAATGGTCTCAAAGTCGCTGCGGGTAGGTTTGGTGCCACAAGGTATGTAGACTGAGGCTATGATGATGGTCGGATGACCGGTCATAGCCAATCTACACACGGTGGCTTCCATGTTAAGGAGAGGAGGGGTAGGGAGAGGACAGCAATGGAATCCTCTTTTGTAGTAGATAGCAGTGCCGCCGAAACCGTCGCAGTTAGGCCTATCGTTACGTGTAAACGCGTACTTAGGAATCGCGAATTCCCTGGAGCGATTAGGAGTGAGCCATGTCTCCTGGAGAAGAAAAAGATCTGGGTCGTTGTTCTGAAGGAACAGTTTAATCTCGGGAAGGTTAGAGCTAAGGCTACGAGCGTTAAAAGATACTAGGGATAAGCCCTTAGGTTTAATACGACTGGACGCGAGATTCGCAGATCTAGACATTAAAATTTATTTAAAATTTACAAAAATAAAAGAATTTACAACGAACTTAGGAGCGAGTGATGCTCGGCTAACGCGAATAAACGCTCTTGAGGAGAGCGGGCGGCTCGCAGTTTGCGTGCGAGTACGGAAATTTCGTTAATGTCGACGTTTTGGATGACGTCGAACACGGTCTTCATGTCCTCAGCCAACGACGACTGAGGGGAAGATGACAACGCGGGACGCGGCCCTACGGGAGCTACGGGAGCTGGGATGGGTCGGGAAGGTGCAGGCGGGACGGCCGGACGCTGCCTCCAAGACAGAGCCGGAGTAGGCGTCGGCTGAACGGGCTTTGCTTCCGGGGGACCCCGGTTGCGCAGCGGCGGGAAGTTAGCAGGAGTGAGTGGCGGCGCCGGTTTAGGCGCGACCCTCTTGGTGGTGGAGCGCGGAGCGCGCGGGCAACCCCTGTAGTTTGCTGTGTGGCCGGACTGGCCGCACAGCACACAGGCAGGGGGGGAAGTGGATTCGGGAGTGCGAGTGCACTCCTTAGTGAAGTGAGGATCCAGGCACTTTACGCACCTGGGGGGAGCTGAACAGTTAGCCGCTGCGTGGCCATATAGCTGGCAGCGGTGGCACTGCCCAGGGTGACCACGGGGGTTGGGACGCTCGACGGAGATGTTCGAGAGTCCGCAGATTGTGCGAGCCTCTTTGAAAATCTCCTTCGAGTTGGGAGTATTGGACAGGATTACTAGCGCTAACGGAAAACGCCTACCGCGGTTGGAGTGCATCTTGTGCACTGCTGTGACCGGGAAACCCTGAGACTTAAGGTCCTCGAGAATGTCTTCGTTGCTGAGTTCGAACGGGACGCCCCGTAGTACTGCGCGGATCTTACGCTCCTCCGGGAGGACGTAGGTGTGATACGCGATTTGGTTTAATCCGAGTAACCTGGTAAACGCGCGGAAGTCGTCGACGGTCGCTACTTGGATTTTGATTGTATCGCCAGCGTTGGTGGCTTTTAAGTAATTAATTTTGTGCTCTTTGCACAAGTTTGAGACCGCGGTCCAGCGCGCTTTTTCACGCAGGAATACGGGCGGAGGGAGCTGAGGCTTCGGCGGGACGGGAGCGCAGCGCGTCGCTGGCTTCGATGTGACCGACGGAGACGCGGTTACTACGAGCGATTTTAACGGCGCGGGGGCTGGTGTTGAAGACACAGGGGAGGGCTCGGGTATTGAAGATACCGAAGCTTTCTTCGAGCGCTTTTTGGAGCGCTTGGTGACAAGTTGGAACGCGGGCTCAGGAGAGCCGGTTAAGGTGACGGCATCTGACGAAGTATCAGACGCGGGTTTGGAGTCGCTCCCGGGAGCGGTACGCTTACGACCCGACGCGTGAGAGGATGCGACCGATTCGCAGTCCATCTCGGACGAGGCGGGAGACGCGGGAGAGCTGTAGACCTGAGGGGTCTGGACGTCGGAGGCCTGAGGGGCCGGGATTGAGGCCTGAGGGGCCGGGGTTGAGGCCTGAGGGGCCGGGGACGCGATAGTAGCCTGTAAGGCCTGCGTTAGTACGTCATCTGGGATGGGGCAGCCGGACGCCGCGAGCGCCTGGGCGAACGACCTAAGAACGTTTACAAGGTCCATTGGAGGGCTTGAATATGTAATATATAATGTATGCCTAGGTCCCCTAGCAAACCTAGCACCTAATTAAATAACAAATGCCTAGAGTTCCTAAATAAAAACCTAGCAACCCTAGCGGCAAACCTTCCTACCAGCGGTAGGGGGGCTGGGGAGAATAAATTAAAACTAACCGTAGTACGCCGAAGGCCGCTACCTAGAAACCTAGAAAAGGGTACGCAGGTAAAGAGTTGACCGCGTTAGGGTCAACCTTTACCGACAGAAAGGACAAATACACACGAAAACACACAAATATGATAAAATAAATATGAAATAGGAGAAAAATAAATAAAATAGAGAAGAGAAATAAATAAAAATAAAAAGGACTGGTTCAGTACAAATTCGTTGTCACCGTTAAGTATCCTTTGTACTGAAACCAGACTACTTACGCTGGGCACAACACTGCACTCAGCACAAGCACAACACAACTTAGCACAGCACTTTGAAGACTAAGGGGCTTAGTCGCAAAGAAAAATCGCACTTCGAAAGCACTCAGACGGAGTAGAAAGACCTTGAAAACCGTAGCACGGAATCAACACGCTAGACTGTGACGTCAGTAGACTGAGCGCCACGGAATGGCGGGAAGGGACCGATCAACGGAGAACTGGGTCTTGCACGTCCGCACCGCGTGGCGATCGGAGCGAGAATGCCTCATCGAGCCCAAACTCCGGCTTTTTAAAGGTAGACGGTAGAAATGGGTAGACGGAGAGGGAAAAAGTTGGCGGGAATAAAAAACTCTCGGCAATATTTGGAAAAAAAATTTAATTTCATGGTAATACTTATTCAGGTACAACTTGACTACGAGGGTGGATTGAAAAGATCGCGGCCTAAATAAAAAAACACAGGAATGATGCAATTTTTTATATTTATTTTTCTACATACTCTCCTCCTAGGTCACAGCACTTAGTCCAGCGGTCCTCCAAAGCCTTGATTCCATTTAAATAGAAGGTCTCGTCAAGGTCTTCAAAAGAGGCCTCTACGGCCACTTTGACCTCCTCATTGGTACAAAATTTAATTCCATCTAAGTGTTTTTTTAGTTTTGAAAATAGGTGGAAGTCAGAAGGTGCCATGTCAGGTGAATAAGGGGGATGAGGAAGCAATTCTAAACCACAATTCACTGTTTGAGCCATCGATTCTCAGATGTGTGAACACGAACATTGATCTGATGAAACAAAACTTTCTTGGTCAACAATTCTGGTCTTTTAGAATTTATTTCTTCGTGTAAACGACGTAATAGTGTGCAGTAGTATGCAGAATTTATAGTTTGACCTCTTTCTAAGTAATCAAGCAAGATGACACCCTTAGAATCCCAGAAAACCGATGCCATTACCTTGTTTACTGAAAAACACACCTTGGCTTTCTTGGGGGTCGGAGATCCGGGTCTCTTTCACTGTTTGGATTGCTATTTGAATTCAGGAGTATAGTGATGAACCCATGTTTCGTCCATAGTAACAAACCTTCATGTAACATAGTAACAAACCTTAACCTCTCACTTAATGTTCAATAAAATAAATATTTACGCATTTATCTCAGAGAAAAATTGCAAAGAGTCTAGGTTTCATATGAGGGTAGTTTTATAATAATAATAGGTCTTTACCTATGAAACTGCCGTTTTGCCATACTGGCCATTTCAAATGAAAATATTTTTTTTGACTGATAATTCTAATTTCAAATTAATTTTATTTGACAAACATGGAATTCTGTTTCTAAAATCGTCATTTGTTTAATAGTTGGTGTTTTGTTTTCAACGCATTCGAACATTTTTCGTCATCATGGATATGAGTACCGTCGTGGCAGCAAAGCGGCACAAGCGGCAAGCAACATCAACGACGTTTACGGAGCGAACACTACAAACGAACGCACCACCCGTTATTGGTTTACCCGCTTCCGACGTGGAAATTTTGACCTGAAAAATGAACCCCGTGGTCGTCCGAAAACTTTGGTCGACAATGACGAATTAAAGGCAATTGTGGAAGCTGATGAAACTCAACCCACGGCTGAATTAGCAGCAGCTTTCGACGTTAGCATCAAAACAATATTGGTCCATTTGCGTCAAATTGGCAAGGTAAAAAAGCTTGACAAATGGGTACCCCACGAACTCAATGACCGCCAGCGCGAAGTACGCGTGGAGACGTGCCTTGCACTGCTCAGCAGGCATACAAATGAAGGAATTCTGAACCGCATTGTTACTGGTGACGAGAAATTGATCCTGTTTGACAATCGTAAGCGCTCAGCAAGTTGGTTGGACCCTGGTTCAGCACCCAAACAATGCCCTAAACGAAAACTTACCCCTAGAAAAGTGATGGTCACTGTTTGGTGGTCTAACGCGGGTGTAATTCATCACAGCTTCTTGCCAAACGGGACAAGCATTACTGCAGATGTGTACTGTGAAGAACTGAACACAATGATGGAGAAGCTCGCACGTCTCGAACCAGCTTTGGTCAATCGTTCGGCTCCACTGCCCCTGCACGACAACGCGCGACCTCATACTGCACAGCAGACGGTCTCCAAGCTACAAGAGTTGGGGTTGGAAGTTCTCCGTCATCCGCCGTACTCACCAGACCTTGCGCCTACAGACTTCTACTTTTTCCAGAATTTGGATAACTTCTTGGCGGGAAAAAAATTCAATACCCGAGAGGCAGTACAAAATGCCTTTGAAGTATTTGTTGCCTCCCGTCCAGCTGATTTCTTCAAGAAAGGCATCAATAAGCTACCAATGCGTTGGCAAAGATGCATTGATTGCATGGGTGATTATTTTGATTAATAGAAATAAAAAATATATAAAAAAATTACGCTTCATTTATTTCGTGAAAAACGGCAATTTCATAGGTAAAGACCTAATATGACAATGCTTTCTATGTTAGGCCGCGAACTTTTTAATCCACCCTCGTACAACATGAAGAAACAAGATTTAGTATTAACATAACATAAAATCGATGCTAATCACCATCCAAAGCTCAAGTTGATAACATCGTGGAACTTCCTGGCATAAATTTCCCATCAGTATAATCAATTTTATTTTAACAGATATAAATAATAGCATGCTGGGCTATGTTTGGCACCGGACATCGGGGCAGCCTCTGCTTCCGCCGACCAAACTTGAAGAAGACGTGATTAGATTGCGTGCGCGACTAGGAGGCGCTTTGGAATATTGATTTTTCATTTGTAGTATTTATAAAGTATTATCAGGTGGGCCTCGAGCTCGTATGCCGGCTATGAAAATAGTTTAAAAAAGTCACCACTGTGATATTTCTATTTATATTATTGACCTCGATTTCAATAGGGAATCTACATAATTTTAAATCAAAACTTCTTTAGCTTTATTTGGCTCGTTTACAAATATATATACTATAAGTTTTTATTTAAATAATACTGGATGATCTTTTTTACTGTTGTAAAAGGGCCTCATGGGCTCAGACCACAATTTGAGCAAGTTTTGAAAGGAAAGGAGCAAGGAAAAAGAAAATTACATTTCGTTTCTCTACCTTGTGTAGTAGAATTTTCTAAGGTACAAACTTAGCCTAACCTTGTATAGCAATCGATTTAACAAATCTATTCTAAGTACAACTTATCAATGAAAACAATGTTTGAAAACTGTAATGGCTCCAAAATGTCTGCAAAGCTCGTTGACTTAAGTAAAACATATCCATCAACAAGTGCTTTTCTGTAAAAGGCAACGCGACAGAAATCACGAGTCCGTCTGAACAGCCTGAGTTTTTCAAGTGAATTCAGTCTAGGTACTTTGTACTGACCTTAATAATAGTAATGAATGAATAATTAATTAGTGGTAATAGAGTTTCTTTTGTAAAGATCTCGCGTGGGGCAAAATAAGAAGGACTTTAGTAGCTACAGTCCTTCTTATTTTGACCTCCATAATACTTACGTTTACGTGGTCGTGTCAAGCCCAATTAAAGAAAATTCCTGGAATTAAGGTCATTCCAACTGAAGCCTATGGTCGGCGACGCATCGTTAGTCGAATTCGTGAAGAAAAAAATGTGTCGATATAAGTTAAGGCTTAAGATGTAGAAGCCACAATAATATAATCGTTAATTATAAAATTATACACGCCATCGATCGATGGTAGAATGGAACAGTCGACGTCGATCGACAGTTTTACCAGACCCATCTACATCGATCGACGCCGATCAATTGGTGTGGTAACACCCTCAGACAACTAGCTGATAATTTTACACAGTTTAACCGCGATTAGTAGCTACAGGACACCAAAACACTTTTAGTCCAAGCCCTATAAGTAGCCACATTTACCAATCACATTTTATATATATATATATAAATAAAACACCAATGTCGAATGATGTCCATAAGTGCGGAAGCCACTCAATATACTATCATCTTACTCCGCGAACTTGTTTACCGAATACGAAAATAGTAAATAAAAATTATAAGTTCACTGCATAATTCCATATTATCGTTTTATCGTAAGGTCGTCAACTAAGGAAGGTCTTAAAATAATGAAAGATGTTATTTAATCTGCACTGGTTGGTTCGAATTTGTAACAAACCATTTTTGCGTGTGATATTTACTTAGGCATACTGGCACTGATCAATCAGGTGTCTATGAAATCATGGTCAGTATACTTATTGAACTAATTAACACATGATTCTGATATCTGAATAGTCTATTGTTAGCTGGAAGTCGAAAAAAAAGAATGGCTATTAATTCCTAATAATTACTACCATAATATTGTGAAAGTGAGTTTGTATACATGTTTTTTTGTTACGTTTCCCCGCCTGGACTACGCAAATAACGTACAACTAACCATCATGGAATTTTCCAATTTTGAACACACTACATCAGAAAATGAAATAGGTTACCTTTTACCCAGACAATAAACTATTCCCGAGGAATACGCGAGCAAAATCCTGCTTGACAAAATTCATTCATCCTGGATCCTCGTACTGAAATTTTACATGTAATTTTTTTTTTACAAATATCTAAGAAAAACTATATCTAAGTTCAATATTCAAAGATATGAAGTAGAATCTCGAAGAGAATTAAAGCAAGTAAAACCATGGGGATAGGCCAAGTGTTATATCGTATCGTACAAGCAGTAACACACTTTATAATACCTTTAAAACTGTTTACTCCATGAACTGTTTACTTCAACAATGAATATCTATTTTTATAAGCTCAAATTTTTATCTACTTATGTTTATTATTTTAACAAGACCAAATCTTGCAAACAATGTCAGACCTGCTACTCAGGTTTACGGCAGTTTTGGCGGGAGATGCAATTTTACACAATGGGTCATTACAATATTCATCTACTCTTTAGGTAAACAGGATATGAAACCCAAGAATTTCTCCAGATGTTGTTGCAACTCTCACCCTTCATCACCACAAGTTTTGTATCCGACAAGGCTACTACAATGCGATGCATAGCAATATTTGCTTCATGTATGAAAATCCTAAAAGTACATTGTAAACAGAAGTAACCTGGTTGCAAGTTAGTCGTCGTGAACAAGGCCAAGCTCATTTCAAAACAAGATATACACTGATCCACATAACATTTCAAAATCGATAAATTTGTATTCGAAGTAACTTTGAAAACAATTGAGGGTCTCACCTTAACCTTTGTACCTACTGGTATTAAGACGTATAATTTATCTCCATTGTATGTGCAATGTTACCGCATATTTATTTTTGTTACACGATTTTTCTCGTGTTTTGAGGTTAGAAAGATGAAGCAAGGAAGGAATATGTGCGTAAGATTTATATGTAAGAACTAATTAAGATTTATGTCATCTCTTACATCCATTGTTTATTTATTTGTTTCTAAGAATATTTCAATTGAATTAAACGGTTTAAAAAAAGCTTTTTACGTAATGTAAAACTATTAGTGTTATTCGAACAAGATATTTGGAGTAATACAGAGGAAACTATATTACCTGCAATGAAATGTAACAGTTATTATTATATATATATAAATAGCTAAGCAACAAAATTCAAGTACCAAATTTTTACAAACGTTTGACGTCTTCGTCTCGAGTCTGATTTGCATTACAAAATAAGCAGTGTACTTATAAGTGAACGCTAAGATTCGCAGGTGGAAAAGTTACCGCCTCTTATTTAACTAAACCGTGTCATCTACAAACATTGACTTCGAACGCAAAAGAGGTCGTGTGCGCATCGCTTTTGTCACATACTCTGACTGAATATTTCTTATGTAAACCAGCGTAGACAATATAGATCTTACTGAAGTTGTAATAGAGCTTCAAATTCTATGGACGTTGAGGCTTAATAAATATTCTAGCCACGATGGAATAGTTACATATTATTCACATCCTATCCTAATTTAATAAAGAAAATATATTTTTTCAGAATCCATTATTAAGGTTGCATTCAGAATAAAAGTAGCCTCGTTTCCTAATATTACTGAATAATTTGCTTAAAAAATCTATTATTTTGGATCTGTACAAATTTGGTACGCAGATTCTTGTTTTGGTTATGTAAAATTAATTATTTAATGCAAATGAAACGTAAATAATTAATAGAAGCTGGTGGATTTACTAAAATTAAAAAAAAAAAAGAAAAAGTCTGGACAATACGGGTCATAAGTGGTATCGGGTTCGAGTCACTAGACAATATGCTCTCTTAAGAAATAAATATGGAATCCATACCATAGTCAGCTTTTAATATAAATTATATTATTACCCAAGTTAATTTGTTGGCTGTCACGGTATTACCGATTCGATCCAAGATGTTCATTTTTAGTCTACAAACTAGTCCATTTTCAGACATGTGGACGGTGTTTTTTCGAAAACAACTGTACTGTATTGAGCAAAATAGAAGGTTTAGAGGAAATGTTGCTAAATGCCTGAACAAGGAAAATATATTAAAATATGTTTGCAGACTAAAATACTCTTCTTTTATGGGACACAATACTAGTATAATTTTCGATTCCTCCACGTTCGCAAAAGCTCCGATTAATTTAGGAAAATAAACATTTGTTATGCCTCAACTTCTTGCTTGCTCGATTCCAATTTCCACATTTCCAATTTTCAAGTGGAAACAGAAGTTTAAAGAAATATTGAGATATATTTTAGAAGATAAGCCGTGAAAGTTGCGTTATTTCCATCGATTTGTAATATATAGTAAAATGTACGCTACCTGACTGTTCAGTGATAAAAAAAGTCTGGCCATTATTCCAAATAAATGATACATGTACAAAACAGGACAAGTAACAGATAAGTTATTTAAAAAATTTACAAATTAGTTTACTGATTACGTTTATTAAAAAAATATATTTTTGTGTACAAAAGAGATATCACTGCTAAAAGATATAATTACAGGATCACAAATCAAATAGGGAAATGGTAAAAAACTCTTCTTTATACCCTTTATCAAACGAGCTACAAATCATTTTGAACCTTATTAAATCTAAAATCCATTTCTACGCAGCTTGTAGCTCATTAGTCATCCCGAGGTTTCAACCCGTAAAGATTAATCCTGAAATAAAAAAGAGCTAACAACATAATTGGTTTCTTCGATTACTTTTACCTAAAAAACGAGCAATTTGTTTTTTTTTATCGAGAACGATTATTGACAATCCGTTTATCACATGGTCATAATATTCTACTAAGAATAAGTTAAGCTTTCGGCTTGGAGTAGTCCGTAACTGTTCAACAGTTGATTAAGTGCCCATAAACGTAGTTAATCGTAGCTATATCATAACTTGATTATTTGTTTTATATCACATTGGAATCATGATTAAATCGTTGCTGACCATGGGCTTTAGTTGAGTTTGTCTAGTTCCTGAAACTACACTGGATATACTTACTTTCAATCAGAAGACAAGCACAAAAGCGTGGTTATACTGCCAGTTAATATAGGTAGGACTGTAGTCCCGCTCCGTGACTCCTATGGCGTCGTATACTCGTTTGTGCTCCTATGGCGTCGTATATTGTTGGTTCAATTCGTCCATTTGACACATTCTCGCTCCGATCGCCACGCGGTGCGGACGTGCAAGACCCAGCTCTCCGTTGATCGGTCCCTTCCCGCCATTCCGTGGCGCTCAGTTTACTGACGTCACAGTCTAGCGTGTTGGCTCCGTGCTACGGGTTTCTAAGTCTTTCTACTCCGTCTGAGTGCTTTCGAAGTGCGATTTTTCTTTGCGACTAAGCCTCTTAGTCTTCAAAGTGCTGTGCTAAGTTGTGTTGTGCTTGTGCTGAGTGCAGTGTTGTGCCCGGCGTAAGTAGTCTGGTTTCAGTGCAAAGGATACTTAACGGTGACAACGAATTTGTACTGAACCAGTCCTTTTTATTTTATTTATTTCTCTTCTCTATTTTATTTATTTTTCTTCTATTTTTCATATTTATTTTTATCATATCTGTGTGTTTTCGTGTGTATCTGTCCTTTCTGTCGGTAAAGGTTGACCCTAACGCGGTCAACTCTTTACCTGCGTACCCTTTTTTAGGTTTCTAGGTAGCGGCCTTCGGCGTAC
This sequence comes from Marasmarcha lunaedactyla, assembly GCA_923062675.1. Taxonomy (NCBI): domain Eukaryota; kingdom Metazoa; phylum Arthropoda; class Insecta; order Lepidoptera; family Pterophoridae; genus Marasmarcha; species Marasmarcha lunaedactyla. Next base: position 15,892,923 of record OV281343.1, read on the forward strand.
TACTGTTAGTTTTAAGTTTTTCCTCCCCAGCCCCCCTACCGCTGGTAGGGAGGTTAGCCGCTAGGATTTTGCTAGGTTTTTTTAGGTACTAGGCATCTTTTATTATACATTTATTAATTAATATTAGTGCCCAACCCTCCCTAATGGATCCGCTAAGCGCTATTAACGCGTTCACCCAGGCGCTTGCTGCGATAGGCGTCTACATCCCGAATGACATCATAACGCAGGCCTTGCAGGCATCAATCGCGTCCCCGGCCCCTCAGGCCTCAACCCCGGCCCCTCAGGCCTCAACCCCGGCCCCTCAGGCCTCAACCCCGGCCCCTCAGGCCTCAAACCCGGCCCCTCAGGCCTCCGACGCCGAGACCCCTCAGGTCTTAAGCTCTCCCGCGTCTCCCGCCTCGTCCGAGATGGACTGCGAATCGGTCGCATCCTCTCACGCGTCGCGTCGTAAGCGTACCGCTCCCGGGAGCGACTCCGAACCCGCGTCTGATACGTCGTCAGATGCCGTCACCTTGACCGGCTCTCCTGAGCCCGCGTTTCAACTCGTCGCCAAGCGCTCCAAGAAGCGCTCTAAGAAAGCTTCGGTATCTTCAATACCCGAGCCCTCCCCGGTGTCTTCAACACCAGCCCCCGCGCCGTTAAAATCGCTCGTAGTAACCGCGTCTCCGTCGGTCACATCGAAGCCAGCGACGCGCTGCGCTCCCGTCCCGCCGAAGCCTCAGCTCCCGCCGCCCGTATTCCTGCGTGAAAAAGCGCGCTGGACCGCGGTTTCCAACTTGTGCAAATTGCACAAAATCAATTACTTAAAAGCCGCCAACGCTGGCGACACAATCAAAATCCAATTAGCGACCGTCGTCGACTTCCGCGAGTTTACCAGGTTACTCGGATTAAACCAAATCGCGTATCACACCTATGCCCTCCCGGAGGAGCGTAAGATCCGCGCAGTACTACGGGGCGTCCCGTTCGAACTCAGCAACGATGACATTCTCGATGACCTTAAGTCTCAGGGTTTCCCGGTCACAGCAGTGCACAAGATGCACTCCAACCGCGGTAGGCGTTTTCCGTTAGCGCTAGTAATACTGTCCAATACTCCCAACTCGAAGGAGATTTTCAAAGAGGCTCGCACAATCTGCGGACTCTCGAACATCTCCGTCGAGCGTCCCAACCCCCGTGGTCACCCTGGGCAGTGCCACCGCTGCCAGCTATATGGCCACGCAGCGGCCAACTGTTCAGCTCCCCCCAGGTGCGTTAAGTGCCTGGATCCCCACTTCACTAAGGAGTGCACTCGCACTCCCGAATCCACTTCCCCCCCTGCCTGTGTGCTGTGCGGCCAGTCCGGCCACACAGCAAACTACAGGGGTAGCCCGCGCGCTCCGCGCTCCACCGTCAAGAGGGTGGCGCCTAAACCGGCGCCGCCGCTCACCTCCGCTAACTTCCCGCCGCTGCGCAACCGGGGTCCCCCGGAAGCAAAGCCCGTTCAGCCGACGCCTACTCCGGCTCTGTCTTGGAGGCAGCGTCCGGCCGTCCCGCCTGCACCTTCCCGACCCATCCCAGCTCCCGTAGGGCCGCGTCCCGCGTTGTCATCTTCCCCTCAGTCGTCGTTGGCTGAGGACATGAAGACCGTGTTCGACGTCATCCAAAACGTCGACATTAACGAAATTTCCGTACTCGCACGCAAACTGCGAGCCGCCCGCTCTCCTCAAGAGCGTTTATTCGCGTTAGCCGAGCATCACTCGCTCCTAAGTTCGTTGTAAATTCTTTTATTTTTGTATAAATTCGTAAATAAATTAATTTAATGTCTAGACCCGCGAATCCCGCGTCCAGTCGTATTAAACCTAAGGGCTTATCCCTAGTATCTTTTAACGCTCGTAGCCTTAATACCAACCTTCCCGAGATTAAACTGTTCCTTCAGAACAAAGAACCTGACTTATTCCTTCTCCAGGAGACATGGCTTACTCCAAACCGCTCCAGGGGATTCGCTATACCTAAGTACGCGTTTACTCGCAACGATAGGCCCAACTCCGACGGTTACGGCGGCACCGCTATATATTACAAAAGAGGCTTCCATTGCTGTCCTCTCCCTACCCCTCCTCTCCTCAACATGGAGGCCACTGTGTGTAGATTGGCTATGACTGGTCATCCGACCATCATCATAGCTTCAGTCTACATACCTAGTGGTACCAGACCAATCCGCAGCGACTTTGAGGCCATTCTCGCCCTCGGCCATTCAGTCATTATGTTCGGAGACTTTAACTCCAAACATACTGACTGGACGTGCCTATCGACCAACACCAGCGGTATCGCTCTCCTCGACATCACCAACTCCCTTGACTTAGACGTCATATCCCCCATCACTCCCACTCACTATCCCAACAACCCGACCTATTCTCCTGACATCCTCGACTTTGCAATTATCAAGCGAATCAATCTTGATCTCAGGTCCATCGAACCGCTCGATGACCTAGGCTCCGACCATCGCCCCGTCTCCCTCGTGCTAGGCGCGCCTAACGTTAACGTCACACCGCCAAAGACCTTTACCAACTGGAAAGGCTTTAAAAATACGTTAGTTTCAGCCTTAGAGGCACCGAACTCTCCGCTCGCGATTTCGCCCGACCAATTAGACAGCCCGATTAAAATAGATTCGATAGTCGATAATCTCACTGATGCTATCAACTCAGCCATCAGCGACAACGTAATCATTGCTAAGCAAGGCAAACCCGCGCTTCCCTTAGCCGTTAGCAATCTCATTAAAGCTAAGAACGCGGCTCTCCGGAGAGCCAAGAAATATCCCACGCCCGCATATAGAACAGCTGCGAATCAGCTTCAACGTAAAGTTAGGTCTCGCCTCGCGGAACTCCGTGACACTCAGTTTAACGATCTCATGGAGAATATCTCCCCGTCCCACCAAGCGTATTATCGTATGGCCCGAGCTTTACGCGTAGACACCGCCTCTCACGTTCCTCCTCTCACTCGCCCCGACGGCACCATTGCCTTCGAAGTCGAAGAGAAAGCCGAATGCTTCGCCGACAGCATAGCGGCACAATGTTCGCCCAGCACGCAACCCGCGGATCCCTCCCACATCCAGTCGGTGGAGGACGAAGTTCTCCGCAGAGAATCTCTCCCTATCACCGACGACCCCGTCACAGTCTCTAATGATGAAATCTTGCTTCTCATTAGAAAACAAAAGTCCAAAAAGGCTCCGGGTGCGGATGGAATTTCCAACCACGCACTCAAGCACCTGCCACAGCAGGTGCTTACCTTGTTAGCTATCATCTTCAATGCCTGCTTCGACCATAGCTACTTTCCAAAAGCCTGGAAAGAAGCGACAGTCATAGGCATTCCCAAGCCGGGTAAACCTCTGAACATCCCGGCTAATCACAGACCCATCAGCCTCCTCAAGGCAATGTCTAAACTTCTCGAAAGAGTCATACTCTCTCGAATGCGGAACCATCTGTTTCCAACGGATGGCGACCCTCTCATTATTCCCCACCAGTTCGGCTTTCGCGCTAAGCACTCCTGCCCTCAGCAAGTCCATCGAATCGTCGAGTACATTCTCGAAGGATTCTATCCGCATCGTAAAAAATCAATCGCGGTTCTCTTTGACGTAGCCAAGGCTTTCGACAAAGTCTGGCACAGCGGTCTCATTTTTAAACTCTATAAAATAGGCTTACCGGTTCGCCTAGTCAGATTAATCGCGTCGTTTCTTAAAGACCGTACGTTTCGATTCAAACATGAAGGCACGCTCTCCGCGCCTCGTCCCATAAAGGCTGGAGTCCCGCAAGGCTCAGTCCTCGCCCCTCTGCTGTACACCGTGTACACTAATGACATGCCCATCCCGCCGAAAGGCGTCGAACTCGCCCTCTTTGCAGACGATACCGCCCTTTACACTAAAGGTAAAATAATCCCGTATAACATCACCAGACTCCAAAAGGCCGTAAACGCCCTCGGTGTTTGGTTTCAAAAATGGCGTATCGATGTCAACCCAGAAAAGAGTTCTGCCATTCTATTCGACCACAAACGTCGTAATCGCCGCAACGATCCCCACATTCGAATGTTAGGTATTCCCATCCCCTGGAAGCGCAGTATCAAATACTTAGGCGTCACCTTAGATCAGACGCTTTCTTTTAAGCCACACGTCGATAGAGTAACGAAACTCGCGCGTTTCTACTTAAGCCGCTTAAATAGTATGATAGGTAGAAAAAGTAAAATGTCTTTTAGAAATAAACGTACGCTTTATAAGGTCTGCGTTAGACCCGTCATGTCATATGCTTCGCCAGTCTTTGCCCACGCCAATCCCTCCGTCCTGTATAAGCTGCAGGTAGTTCAAAATCTCTTCTGCCGCAGGGCCACAGACGCACCTTGGTATGTGCGCAACGCGGACCTGCACAGAGATCTTGAACTGCCTACAGTGCAACAGCACTTCAAAACACTCTCAGAATCGTTCTTCAAACGCGCCGAATCCCATCCCAATCATCTTGTTCGAGATTCAGTCTCATATACTGCTCCTGTGTTAGATTCGAAATTCAAAGTCGCTAGGCCGAGAAACGCGCACACGGGCGAACCTTCGCAGTTAACTTTAGCTCTCGAGGCCCTTCAGGCCGCAAATCCTAATTCTAACGTAAATTCTAATTATAACGTAAATCCGAATTAATGCAATTTTTATTTTTCACTTTTAATGTTTTTATTTTTACTTTTCATTTTTGAGCACCTTCAGTGCTATGTGAATCTCAGCGGGTGACCCCTTAAGGGCCCCGCTGGCGCGGCCTCTTTCTCCAATTGGCCGTCGTTCAGATGAAGGCTGAGTGGCAAAAATGCACGAGCCGACAGGGGGTTTTTTAGTGGGTATGGTTCTGGTAGGCGTCGGGACGAGTCCCACATAACTCCGATCGCGCGCGCGGAGTATGCGTCAGAGCATTTTTTATGTCCTCCTGCCCTTCCCGTGGAGGGGAACCAAAAAAAAAAAAAAATCCATTTGACAAGTAAAATCAGGCGACTGGGAACAGGATTTTTGAGGTCCGTGTTTTAGGAGCTTGTCACCAATCTACCCCTTTTCTTCTTTAATCAAAGCTACTAAGTACCACAACATTTTCGTACGTACATTTTTCATGAATTATTTAGTGTTTCCTTCCACAACAGCATTAGTAATCTCACTGCAGATTATACTTTAGATAGATTACAGATAGATTATACTTTACCAGGATTGCCTAATGCGGACTGGCAGAGTCTATAGATAGTTGCATCGGCTTAATTAACATGCCTGAGTTGTAAAAGCACATCGGTACATTTGGTAGCCACTGGAATCAAACCCTTTGATTGAGAGGCCAGCGCTTTAGCCAGGGTGCCACTGACGCGGTAATTCAAGCCATTCTGTAATTCAAAAACAAAAAATGCGGTATTCAGGATGAAAAAATATCATAAAATCTCATTAGATTTTCTGGTGTCGATGTGCGACAGCTAAATGTGTCAGTTATTAATTTTCATCCGTTTTATTTTCTTCGATCTATTGATTAATTTAAACTATAACGTTCAATTGGGGCAAGTCCAACTTGGTCAAATTTAACCCGTCAAAAACACAGGCGTGTTTATTCTCCGCGCAAAAGAGCAGTTTCGACCTAACGCCCACTTTTTACATAATGTTTCTGTATCCTTAACCAACCACCTAGGGCTTCTGGGCGTAACTATATCGTCCCGACTAAACTTCGGGCAACAAATTGTGTCCATGGCTCAAACTGCTTCAAAGAAGTTGAGAATCGTCTTGAAGGTCCGACGGTACTTCAGCCCTGAACAGCTACTTAATTTGTACACAGCTCAAGTTCAATCTTGTATGGAGTACCTTTGGGATGGTTCTGCAAAGTACCAACTAGAAGCGATGGACGCAGTTGACCGAAGAGCCCGAAAAATTGTTAACAACTTTGACCTCACCAGTACTCACCACCAAAAAACTGCAAAGCCTCGACCATCGTCGGAAAGTTGCCAGTTTAGCAAAAGCTTTTTGATCAGGTTGAACCCACACCCTTCTTATATCGGACTACTAGACGCAGACAGGCCTTCTATCCCTTTATGGTAGATCCCAAGAAGTCGAACCAAACGCTTCGATAGTTCCTTTTTGGTGCGGGACGCCAAGGTGTGGAATGAACTGCCTGCGTCTGTTTTTCCAGAAAACTATAGTCCTAGTGTTTTGAAGCGTCCAATGAATAGGTATCTCGTGGATAGACGTGTAACACCTTCATCTTCATCGTCACTTTCCATCAGGTGAGATAGAAGACAAACGTCTAATCGTATGTCTACTCTATGAGAAACTTTCGTATTATTTTTAAATTATATCTGGTTTAAGATTATTTATTTCCCATAAATAAATAATAATAATAAATAAATATTTCTAACAATCACACCACATTATCTAGCCCAAATTAAGTATCATTAAAGAACTTGTGTTATGATACTAGATAACGGATAAATAAACTTAAGAAATATATAAACACTCGTAAAATATTTTTTTTTATATATAAATATTAGAAATAAACTTAATTAAACGTAAATACACATCCATGACTAGAAAGCAAATATATCTGCCCCTACCAGGATTCGAACCCGGGACCTCTGGCATGGAAGACAAGGCTACTTACCAACATACCAAACAGAATAACATTCACTTACATGAGAAACGTAGGGTATTTTATATAAAATAAAATAAAAATAAAAAAAAGCAAACAATTTCTGCGCTTAGCGAGACAGTAGAGAAGATTTAAGGATACACAGCAATATGTGGCACTGGAAGTGACAAATATGATTGTTAATTAGTTGTCATATGTTTATATTTTTGTGACTTTTATATGTTGGTACTGATTTGAACAGGTTTAAGTTGAAATTAAATATTAGGTCTTTACCTATGAAATTGCCGTTTTTCACGAAATAAATGAAGCGTAATTTTTTTATATATTTTTTATTTCTATTAATCAAAATAATCACCCATGCAATCAATGCATCTTTGCCAACGCATTGGTAGCTTATTGATGCCTTTCTTGAAGAAATCAGCTGGACGGGAGGCAACAAATTCTTCAAAGGCATTTTGTACTGCCTCTCGGGTATTGAATTTTTTTCCCGCCAAGAAGTTATCCAAATTCTGGAAAAAGTAGAAGTCTGTAGGCGCAAGGTCTGGTGAGTACGGCGGATGACGGAGAACTTCCAACCCCAACTCTTGTAGCTTGGAGACCGTCTGCTGTGCAGTATGAGGTCGCGCGTTGTCATGCAGGAGCAGTGGAGCCGAACGATTGACCAAAGCTGGTTGGAGACGTGCAAGCTTCTCCATCATTGTGTTCAGTTCTTCACAGTACACATCTGCAGTAATGCTTGTCCCATTTGGCAAGAAGCTGTGATGAATTACACCCGCGTTAGACCACCAAACAGTGACCATCACTTTTCTAGGGGTAAGTTTTCGTTTAGGGCATTGTTTGGGTGAGCACTTACGATTGTCAAACAGGATCCATTTCTCGTCACAAGTAACAATGCGGTTCAGAATTCCTTCATTTGTATGCCTGCTGAGCAGTGCAAGGCACGTCTCCACGCGTGCTTCGCGCTGGCGGTCATTGAGTTCGTGGGGTACCCATTTGCAACACTACAAACGAACGCACCACCCGTTATTGGTTTACCCGCTTCCGTTCTGGAAATTTTGACCTGAAAAATGAACCCCGTGGTTGTCCGAAAACTTTGGTCGACAATGACGAATTAAAGGCAATTGTGGAAGCTGATGAAACTCAATCCACGGCTGAATTAGCAGCAGCTTTTGACGTTAGCATCAAAACAATATTGGTCCATTTGCGTCAAATTGGCAAGGTAAAAAAGCTTGACAAATGGGTACCCCACGAACTCAATGACCGCCAGCGCGAAGTACGCGTGGAGACGTGCCTTGCACTGCTCAGCAGGCATACAAATGAAGGAATTCTGAACCGCATTGTTACTTGTGACGAGAAATGGATCCTGTTTGACAATCGTAAGCGCTCAGCAAGTTGGTTGGACCCTGGTTCAGCACCCAAACAATGCCCTAAACGAAAACTTACCCCTAGAAAAATGATGGTCACTGTTTGGTGGTCTAACGCGGGTGTAATTCATCACAGCTTCTTGCCAAACGGGACAAGCATTACTGCAGATGTGTACTGTGAATAACTGAACACAATGATGGAGAAGCTCACACGTCTCCAACCAGCTTTGGTCAATCGTTCGGCTCCACTGCTCCTGCACGACAACGCGCGACCTCATACTGCACAACAGACGGTCTCCAAGCTACAAGAGTTGGGGTTGGAAGTTCTCCGTCATCCGCCGTACTCACCAGACCTTGCGCCTACAGACTTATACTTTTTCCAAAATTTGGATAACTTCTTGGCGGGAAAAAAATTCAATACCCGAGAGGCAGTACAAAATGCCTTTGAAGAATTTGTTGCCTCCCGTCCAGCTGATTTCTTCAAGAAAGGCGTCAGTAAGCTACCAATGCGTTGGCAAAGATGCATTGATTGCATGGGTGATTATTTTGATTAATAGAAATAAAAAATATATAAAAAAATTACGCTTCATTTATTTCGTGAAAAACGGCAATTCCATAGGTAAAGACCTAATATTATGTAAATTAGATATGTAATAGAATATATATAATTTGGTGTACGTTAAATATACCTTTTTTATAGTTATATCTAAATATTATATTTTATTACTATTACCTAATATAGTTTTTCTTTTTTTTATATATTATATATGTATTCATCTGTACATTATGTATGCAATAGGTACATATTAAAAATTAAATAATAATAAAAGTTTTATGCTGTTTAATTTTGTTTACCTCATCATAATAAATCTATACTAATTTTACAAATTGTTAAGTTTTTTTTCTTATTATTTTCTATTTAACTTTATATTATATGTTTCTTAAGATTTAAATCTGAATAGAAAAAATTTTGTTTTATATTTTATGATAGTGTGTATTTTTTTAGGACATAGCTTTTTATTAATTTTTTATAATTCAGCATAGATTTAGTTATTTTTATCTCGTTTGGTAGTATACTGCATAGCACCTTCGGAAATTATAGATTTTTTACCAAAATTTGTGCGCGGGCTCATTGGTTTTATTTTGTTTGCATTTCTGAGTTAAATTTTTTGTATTGTGTAATTTTTAATAAATTTTATTTTATTTTAATTATATTAAGAAAGAAAACTTAAAAATTGTGAAATTCCGAAGTGTTTTGTATTTATAAATTTGATAGATTATACACCTTGTTTGTCGATTTATTGTACCATCTGTATGATGTGAAATGTATCTATGGGGGGTATTACACTATCGCAAATCTAGGATCATAAATGTATGAGTCATGTTTTTTTGATAATATAATATCGCTGATCAAAAATGTTTGTCATTTGCTGTTAGATAGAATCATAGAAACATATTGAATTTTCAGATTTGTTTTCATTTTATACTGAAACAAAATCAGTTATTTTCTAAATTTTAAGGCAATGAATTATTGTGGCGGTTTTGTTGAGGGATGAAAAATAAGTATAAAATAAGTATTTTTATAAGTGAGTTCACAATATCCTTATTGTTATTCTAAAATTACTGTTGACAACACCGCTGTATTAAAAAAAAGCAATCCGCTGCGCTTGTCAGCACAGCCGTGATCTTATCCTTTCTTTGCTTTGATTATTCCACTTTTTTAATAATAACACTGTATACACTACCAGAGGAATAGTTTAATAGTATTCCGATTTATTAACCGAGGTATTAACCGACTCGTTTTCTGCAACCACATATGAAAAAAATAGGATCATAGAACTATGATAATATAACACGGGATGATCAGAGGTAGGATCCTGTATATGGTCATAGATATCTGATAGTGTAATACCCCTCTGTATCAAGAAATTTATTTTATTTACTTATTTTGATATCCGCGCAGTTCCTGGGTTTGTCTGGAGTGACACGATTTTTCTTTCCGTAACATAACTATAAAAGAAATAATTATTACATAAAACGTCCAGCCACACACATCCAGCTCTTTTAATATTAATCAGGCTTGTTTCTGTGGGCTGCAAACTGACTTTCATAAAAACAAAAGCAACTACAGGTGTTATTTTAAAATTTACTCAGAGGTATCTAAATTGCTTAACGACTTTGGCAAATCTTCACATATATCTGACCAATAACGATTAGACTGAGGCAGCTGCAGTTTTGACGGCAAAATTTTCTAATGACAATTTTTGGGTTGGCGAAAATCATTTTAAATGCGAAAAGCATCTGGTAAGTTAAAATCGCATTTGGTGATAAGATCATGAAAACATCCAAGAACTAATTGCTGTTATCAAAGGACTCATGATGGAGTACCTACTAAGACAGCTGATAAATGATGTCTTTGGTAAGATACCTGCAGGTTACAGAAAATATTCGTTGTCTTTGGGCAATTTTTTCATTTAAACGATAGTAACAATATATTTAAGGTATACAACGAGTATTAAGGCTTGTTGGATCATAGACATATTTATGAAATAATGCTTTGTGTTTTTCTGAAAAAGCTATCGCGTAGAAAATTTACTATATTCTTTCCATGTGAGTGTACCCAAGAGACCAAAATAGACATCATTACATTTAAGTGTTTAATTGATTAATATTGATTATTAATTGAATATTTATTAATGATACATTCCCGACCATAGGCTTTGCTCAGAAGACCTTTGTTCCAGTAATTTGTTCCTCTCCTTTGACCGGAACATAACCAAGAAAGTGAATGTAGTAATTATGGGAGTTAATATACTACCGGGCCTACTTTTAACCAAATAACTTTTTTGATGTAAACTTGATTATTATCTAATTTCTTTTTGACTAATCAGTTCTTAGTCCAAATCTTACTTAAAAAAAGAAATAAATTAATTTAACCACGTTAAACCATTACTTCTTCCACACTGAGAACCAAAAATTCCCACAATTCACTTGACAATCTATTGAACCCATGACGTTCAAAGTTCCAGTCTCAACGCGAGCCAAGAATATAGAAACAAGTTCCGTCTATAGGCAATTTCGTAACATTTTGCCTCCGTGAGGTCTGTGTCTCGGTCAGGCCCAGATGAAGAGGCGCGGGGGCTGAAGGGAAGCGGAGGGAGGGCATGCGCCGGCGCACAGCGGAACGCTAGATCGTGCTGCACCGCCGAGCGCGACCGCTAAACCTGCTATTGCAACACCGCGCAACACACAACGTGCTTTAAGTGCATCTTGCTGGAATGGAAAAAGGAATGGAATCCAGAAATGTATTGATCGTAGTCGTGTAGATCATATTTTGTATGCTGATTTCAAAATACTTTTTTTGTTTACTTTTTCAAAATGTTCCCTAAGTGATTTACAATTAAATTTAAATTAATTTAATGACTTTGTATAAACAACACACGACGACTGCTCTTTAGTTCTTGTGCTGAGCAATTCTATGTTGCGTGCCTTATCGTAATTCTAACATTGATTTCAATTTTTGAGAAATGTCTGGCATTAGTAGCATAGGCGTTACGTTCCCAATCTCATACGTGTTAGCTGTAGTCGAAGGTATTCGTGTTCACGTAGTAACAGAGGTATTTAGGGCGAATCACTTTTGATATACCTATTATACATATCTGTATAATCTTCACTTAAGTTTAGTTTAGATTGACGCTTTCACGTATTTTTGGTTTCATGTAAATGAATTCAACACGTAAGCTGTTTTTAATAGCATTAATTATTCATTATTTATATATTTCCTACAAAGAACCTCCGTAACAGTAGAATAAAGAAGGATAAAATAATCTGATCTCACAATCTAGACCAAAAGTAAGTATAACATGAATACAAGAACCTTAAAAATGCGCTATAGCCACCGAAAAACGTGCGACGCAAGCGCATAATATTGTCAATAGCTGCATCACGTCGACTCCTACGCAACCGGTCGTAACGTTACCACGTCTGATGTAAGCGAGGTAGGGGCATCACTGTCTTAGCAGCAGCGTCGCCTTTGCTAACACTGACACATTTACGTGTCACAAACCGTAGGAATTCATTCCGTATGACGAGGATCTCACTCTATTACTGTTTGCTTAAAGGTTTTTGAAGTATTCTGAGAAATTAATCATTTAGGCGACGGGTAGAATAATCAAGACTAAAGAATATTTTTTTATGTTGGTGCAGCAGATTACTTCTGGTAAAAATTTCTGAAAAGAAATAAGAAACAGATCAATCATTTTTTGATTGCTCAAAATAATAAATAGTCACTTTTTTATGCTTTATTTATATTCTTACTCAGCACCATTTAACAAAATCCTCATAGCTCTTGATTTTGACAATAGTTACCAATAGTTGACAATTCAGTTTTTTTTTTTTCATTACGAGTAGTTCTTTTGTTATAGTTTTAGTATCTATATAAGTTTGTACGGCTTGGTAAAAATAAGGTATCCATTATTGCTAGTAGATCACTAGAGAAATCGTGCAGAGGAAAAATTTACGATTGGGTTTATCATTAATTTTAAACTTATTCAAAAAATTATAATAAATCAAACAAGGAGCTGATTATTAAAATTTTGCGTTTTATCTTCATATACAGCGAATATACGTTTATAACAGCTAAGGACCGTGTCTTGCTATGGCTATCAATTAAAAGAGGAATGAAAAATAATTGTCATAAGCCATGTGCTAGAAAGATAGCGTGGCTCGATGGACCAGCGGGACCGGATCTTGGAGAGCTTTTTACATACCAGTATGGCCACATTCGAGTATTATAGTGTTTACTTCTCAACATCGGTGCCATTTATACTTGAAAATACAAGGGAGTTTAATTTATAATTACAAAAATATATTGAAAATAAAAAAATACTAAAGGGCGAGTAATCGAATCAAAACAATATAATAATTTTTTGATTAATAAGACTTAGGTTCTTGTTTTAAGTCTTATTAATGAAACCCAATAAATAATATAAAATTAATTATTTCAATTTATACATAGAATTTTTTAAGAGATGAGAAAATGAAGAAATTATTTTTAGCATTTTGTATTCCATGGATTTCTACTTTTCGTACAAATTCCGATCCTATGAATACCACATTGCGTTGGTGTAATAGAAAAATACGGGCGAAATATTAAAAAATTTATCCTGAAGTCGACCAAAACAAAAATAAATTTTTACTAAATAATAAAATGCAATAAGTTTCTTCTGTCATTCCATGAAAAATTCGCCAAATTAGCAATCACTAAAAAGAACTGTGCAAAACTGACCAGCATTTCTATAAGTGATAAGTCTAGTAAGAAATTTTCTGAAAATGGTCAAATATCATTTAATCAGACTCCCTTTCAATTCGTTTTCACCAGCTACAGTGTGATCCCGCTACGCGACCCGCGCGCATTAGGGCAGTGTGTGTTAGCTACGCTTTTGACTTATATCCATACATATATTATACCACACCAAGGCGAACACAAAGCCGTATATTACTATGTATATCTGTATACGTAATCACAGATCGTACGGCATTCCTCGACCGGATTGTGCGACGGAGAAGCACTGTGAAGATGGTCTGCTCTCTCTATCTAACTTTACTTGCAATGTTGTTGTTCCCATCTGGTAATAAATTAACAAATGAGCTAAGTTTATTTATAGTATGGGTTTAGTGCATAATGCAAGCAATTAAACGATTGTCGATTGATAGTTTTTCCACTGTTCATAGCAACTTAAAACGATCAAAAGTTTCAATTTTAATGTAACGCAAGAAATTCCTCCCCCATAGTACAGTGAAAGACTATAACAGTTTTGACTTCTTTTATAGAGTCAATAGAATTCTCCTGACTGGGAACACACCCGCAATCCTTTCTTTCTACCTGTTGCTGGTAATAAAAACCCGGTCCATAGGGCCGCTACCTTACGTGTGCTGAATGGGTACTGCGGGCTACGGCCCGGCCCATATAAAGATAGGGCAAGGGCTGTTATATGACAGTTTTAATAAGGAGCAATCAGTACTCTCGGGGCATACAAAAGAAAGAAAAAAGAAAAACTTGAAGCGCAAACAAAGTAGGCAGACAACCATCTTGACTTGACCTGTGTCTTTTTTTAACGGAATCGGGTTTTCTGCATCATTTTAGGATAATGTAAAATTTCACAGGTTCGTGTAAGTTCAGTATACACGCTAACGTGAGCTTTGAGAATTTAACAGAAAAAAATTCGCGATGTTTTCTTGAAAGCTTTCTAAACGCTGTTATTCATATACATGTTGCCGTCAGTTTTGTTACAAAAATCAGTGTAGGTTTAGCGTAAACAGCTTATAAATCTTTAGGTAGTCTTGCCGTTATCTGATTAATAATTAATAACCTTTTCGAATTGTTAAATAAAAAATACAACGGTTTAAGTCATTGTGTTAGGGATCACGTAGTTTAAAAGCAAAACCAAAATAACGACAAAAACATTAATAAGTCTAAACATTCAAATCCCAACAACATATTATCAAGCTAAATCGACCAAAACTACCATTACGTGTACTCGATGTTAATTCGAATCGTGATTAAATTACATTCCAAGTTCTAAATTCAAAATCCGAGCGATTGTATCGCGCACAAAGCTCGGTCGTGACGTGGCTGACATTCGGCGCGCAGGCGCAGCCGTGATCTTGGCAATGGAGGAACGCAGTGCGGCGACCATTGCGGGCTTTGTACGGTCGTTTGCGCTGCTGTGGGCTTAGATTCGCAATCGAATCCCCTGTAGTGTCGTCGTTCTTTAGTATGCCGGGAGCTTACGAAAAGCGAACAACGTGCAAGCGATTTTCACCCTTAGCCTTCGCCTCCGCCGAGTGTAGTGCACTCCCCGCACTACCCGCACTCCGCTGTCGCCGCAGCCTTTGACAACCGGTATACTTACAAGAACGTGCTTGAGAATTCTCTGACGGTTTAATTCACGTAAGCATTCGATGTGCACACTTGCAAGTTTGGACGTGATGCAATCTTTTAGGATTTTTAATGTTAGACGGTATTTTAAGTTTTTGAATGTACTTTTTAATTATTTATAAAATCAACCTTCAGTTAGCATCACACATAAAACTTTGGCTTACATGTCTTCGTAAAAGAGCCTGCCTGGAAATCCACGCATCGAGATACTTACCTTGTTGAGAATTACGTACATAAATAAATCAATGCTTAATGTAAATATTTTATAAGTTAAGTTAAAAAGATACTAACTAAAGCGATTCTTCATACAGAGATTTCGTGCTTAGCTTCAAAAACCGTTATAGAATAATTAGTAAGATACTTATGTTTTATGAAAGGTCCAACTTCATATATAATTCAAGTTCAAAATCATCAAAACAGGCGAATGATATTTCCCATGGGGAACATTAAGCGATTTAGTTATAGAACATTCGTGCCAATTTAAATTATTAGGTAAATGAAACATTACATATAATGTAATTGGAGGCTCGTGCGTCAAATTGAATATATATTGGACGTTTGAAGGGTAATCAACTATGCAGGTAATAATCATTTATTGAACTGAGCTTAGGTTTAACATTGTCTGTCTGTATGTAAATCTAACTAAGATAACTCTTAACAGTAGAATAAATTTGGAAATTTGTCTTAATTTCTATGGATCTCATCAAGTGTCAAAGTTATTCTACAGACGATAGTTATCTGACGATTCAAAAATCAGCACTTTAAAGATAACAATTTAAGATTTTTATTCAGCTTTTAAAATGTGCTTTATTACAAATTACAGCATCATCAATTCCAATCACGGAAAATTTTGTGAAGATAAATATTATGTTTATTACTTAACTATCTGCGTCTCTCCTATCAAATATTCTTTAGTCAGTCGTCTATACATTTACACAACAATCTGTAGTTAAAAAACTTTTTTGCAAATAAAAGTAATTAAGTAACTTTCATTAGATGACTCAAAATGTTAACTATACAACAAGTGCAACCAGGAACCAGCCAGCAGTATAGGATTGATGCAATTTATCCCAAGTTACTGATGCGTGCGCCGCTTCAATCACCACAAATGCATAAATGTACCGTTCTTTTCAATCTTGCTCATAAACGACACACATTCTTGCAAAGCAAGCTTACAGACCATTCGCGATTCAGCAAAAACCTTTTTGATCTAAGGCGTAACTAGCCGTAAAGCTTCATTGGCGATGGAAAAACAAATAATTTTATGGTGCAGTATAGTTCATTCACTCGTTCGTTCTTGGTTAGGAAGTATCTAGAAGGAAATGGAAATGTTTGTGAAGCTGTGTTAATAAACAGCTAGGAGGATGAAAGGTAATTGTGTGCTAAAGCCAATATGTACAACTATTGCTAAACCAATTAAATTTACAAAAAATAACAAAATAAAATGATTTGTTACCTAGTAGTTTGCCAATCAAAACAGTATATGTAATACCCAATAATAGAATCTACTTTTAAAGACGGATTTATACCCTTGAGCCTACTTAAGTAAAGTACATACATACATAATGTTTATTTGAAACTTTATTTATGATACATTAAATTCCTTTGGGGTTCTTAGTCAAGGTTTAGTTATGTAAAAGATAAGAAATTATTCATTTATTTATCGCCCAAACTTAGCTATAATTAAAAATGTTATGTGGTTGGTTACAATATAATATTTTGTAAAATCATTTGCTGTCTTGTTATATCTATAAACGCGTCTGTAAATGCTCGGTTATAAATGGTTCGTGCGCAACTTTTTATGAAATTTTCTTACACTTAAACAAAATGTGTATCAAAATAAAGCACCGTTCAAACATTCCAATTACCAATTACACATAAATCTCAAGTGTGTTATGTAGCTACTGTTATTAAGAATCTTGCCAGAACTTAACTACATTGTTTTGCTTTAATTTAAAACATAACTTACCTAAGTATTACCTTGTAAAATATTAGCGATATTTTCTCACTTTGCTACTATTAAATAATAAACATTAAACCTCTGATTAACCGTACTTTATTCAACAACTACTTGAGTCACTTCTAATACGTATTAAGCAAGTTTCTGCATAACATATAAAAATTATTCATAAAATAATCCTTTAAATTTACGAGATTAATAAATATTTGAAATAGGAACTGTTTAGCTTTTATAGAAGATACAAGTACATACTGAACTACTATGATTGAACTTTTACGAGTGGAATGACTGCTTATACTGAAACTATTGCTGTTTTGGGAACATTTGTTTAAATATATTACACCAAGTGGAGTTTAGTTATTATAATTTATTTATAAGAGGTAAAAAACGGGACGTTCTAGCTTTAAATCGAATATAATCAGTTAACTTAGTAACTAGAAGAAGTAAGTGGGTAGCTTCTTTATAAGGGTGGTCATTCTTCCACATCGAATACGTAATACGTATTCAATGAATAAACTGTACAGCTTTTTAATATGTTTTACGTGAATTTTTGCCGTTTTTTCTTTATCGAGCTTTAAATGTATGGAAGTAATTTAAATAAGGTAGACCCTACTGACTGTTGAAAACCGTATGTAGGTAATAAATAAACAACCTTTAACGTCTAATGGTTTTTTCAGTAATCCTTAAATATTAACAAATACTAAAATGACAGTCAGCAATCCTACAGTCTCTCAAAACTCTAAATAGTCTTCAATCGCACAAAACGAAAGGCACAAGCTATAAATACTTGAACCAGATAATGGGCAGTACGTCAGTAAACTTGAAGGAGGTTATCGTAGCCGAGAACTTGAGCGGCGCCCGCGCAGTCGAGCGACGCATCTGTGCTTACGCAACGCCGAGCACGAAGCATATTGAGTGCGATGCAAACGGACTTCCTAAATGAATTTAACATGTTAATTGATCGAAATGATCATAGATTTATTAGGTGAGATTTTTGAATCATTGGGATTAAGTTCGGCTTTGAATTTAAAATAAACTAGGTAGATGCTATTATATACGCGTGTATTTTGGAACATACAAAATCTTGAAATATACATCAAAGCGACGCTAACTTAAATTAAAATTGGCTTTACCAATACAATATTAAATACATCTGCTTACTTTCTTAGAATTTTTATCTATTGGTACAAATTAATTTGCTATATATGTACCTAATTAATACAAATATAAAAGATTCCATAGTTAATAAATATATTAAAAAGAAATAATCCCATAGAAGAAAAAGACTGTATTTAATAACAAAACTAACCATTGACTCCATTACATTTTTTTTTAGATTATAGTTATCTGACGATAGAAAATCAGCCCTTAGTAAGATTTGTATTCAGCTTTTAAAATCTGCTTTATTACATATTACAGCATCGTCAATTCCAATCACGAAAAATTTTGTGAAGATAAATATTATGTTTATTACTTAACTATCTGGTGTCTGTCCTATCAAATATTCTTTAAAGTCTTAATTTATACATTTACACAATAGTGACCCCATTACATATTTTTTTACATCCTCCTTTAATGTGTAAGAGTAAAAAAGCTTCCTATATTTTTAAGCTCAGTAAAAAACTTGACCAATTCGGTAGCTTCGTAGTTTTGTTTTTACTGCAGTCAGCGAATCTTTATTCAGACTTTATGGTCAAAAAGGTTCAGTTTTAAAATGATTTATAGTGTTTGTATAGTAAAAAACCTTAAACAAGGTTTATTAAGAACTTTTATGCTTTTTTAAAATTACATGACATTAGAAATTTTGATTATTTGCATTAGAAACTTTAACTTTACACAATCGATTATTCTTTTATTTCTCGATTATACAATACACTTTATGACATTAAGACGAAAATTAACGCCTATTATTAAATTCAGTGCAATTCATAGTTAAACTAAGAGACCGGTGCCTAAACTAGACATAGGGTCGGTAATTCAGGACACTAGGACTCCATACATAACAATTTGTTAACTCAACAGGTTAAAATAGATATGAAAAAAATATAAAATAATATAAAAAGATACTTATAAGAAAAATCGAGATGAGCTACAAAGTCGATAAATGACAGTAAAATACAAATAACAGAGAAAGTTGATAACTTGGTCTATCATTGAATCAATATCAATCTTAGGTCTTTGATCAATTTGATGAATCAAATTACGTATGAAAATCGAATACTTAATAATCATTTAATCAAATACGAGTTTATATTTATTTAAATAACGTTGGCTGTTGAAAAAAAACAAGACTAGGCGGTTACAGACACAATACAGACAAGCTGCGTTGATGTCTAATATTACGTATATTCTTGTAGGGTTGGTTTCATAGTCGGTTAACATATCATAGTTAACATTGGTTTTTTTATATTATTGTATGAATATTAGGATCTTAATCGCTTTTTTCCATAGCTTTTGCATCAAGAAGAACCAAACCTTTATTAAGTGTAATAAAAAAACACGCTAAATTATTTACTGTTTCACTTGTTTCTCTTAATAACAGCGGAATATCTCGCTGTTATTACTTATAAAAGTTTGTTTTTCATTAAAACTAAAACTATTTCTTTAAACTATAACAAAAAATGGAAGAACAAACCTGGGATTAACTGGAACCCAGATTAAACAATAAGAAAGGAGAAATAGTTTCTACAGACTCATTGAAAAAAACGTTTGATACTCTGAGGAACTAAAGTAAATTTCCAGACGGTTAATCTCTTTTTTGCTTTAACAAAGTAATCTGTTACTGTGATCCTCCGGTGGATTTCACGATCCATTGCTTTTTGTTACAAAGCACCTTTTATACACAAGTTACAATTGCTTCATACGAAAACCGTTTGAAAATTACTTAGTATAACCGATATATCTCAAAGTTTTATATATAAAAATAAGCGGAAATTCCTTAACACGGAAGTATATTCTTCTTTAGGGGCAACTGTTTTAACGGATCCACTTTCATCTTTCTCTATGAGAAGCGGCATATCCGAAACTGGAGAAATCCCGACAGAAGTAATAAAGATTATGGTGCAATAGACCGTTGTAAGAAATGCTGTAAAGTTATTGAAAACATGACGCCAGGCATAAGGCCTTCCTACAATATTTGGGACAACACAAAGACGCCGGTGCACAGAGCTTTTACAAAAAAATGCTAATTCCAAATGAAAACTAAGCTCAAACAATGGAACCTATCGTAAAAGTTTATTATATCCAATTTATGAATAAGATATTTTCAATTTTGTAAAAGGCAGACGAGACTGTTCCTGATTGCGGAGGTTCGTTTTGGGACTCATTACATTGTTTCTGCTGATTGAATGAAAGCCGACGACCAACTGTGAGGTCTAGACCCTGTTTCAAATAAACCTACAAAATAACTTCTGCAATGTTTATTACTGCAGATTTAAATATTATAATATTATAAGTTTTAAAAGTTATCTCATAGCCATACGATGCATTTTGGACAGACTTTAAAATTATTTTCATTTTTGTATTAATTGTATAATATGAATCATTGAATGAGTCGACTGACACAGATTTTTGATGTTAATGATTATTTAAAATTACACTACATAAGCGAGTCCCAATATTCTGTTTAAGCTAATAATCAGAAAATATTTAATTAAAAAATGCAAATCCTTTTAAAATACTTTTCCTTAATAGAACTAGATAAGGATAATTGAATAAGGGCTATTCCAACAAAGGGTATTGAGAATTGTTCGTACTGATAACAAAGTATTGTCTATTACCTGGAACAGCACTTTTACTGGTGCTGGCGGTGGTGGATTGCGCGGGCGCCGGAGGGGCGCGCGGGGCGCGGGCGGCGCACACAACGGTGCCTCGCGCCGCACGCCCACCGCCGGCAGTCCTATCGCAGCGGCCAACGGTACCGCATGTGCCGCTACGATCGCAACAAAATAAACAACGTGAAGTGTGATGATGCTAAGTGCTAATTGGGCGAAGTGATTACATAGACACAAAAAGACGTAAGGATTGAGTGTAGTGCTAGGTTAACGCCCGAAGATGCCGAAGATTTTTCTCATCAAGAAGCGGCTGCATGAGCAGCAGCTAGGGCTCCAAGAGGGACAGGAGCTGCTGGCGGGGAAGGCTGACTCTCTCTGTGGATCTCCTCTTGACGACGGACCTCTGCCTCTCCTCTCTAAAAAGGAGAAAGACTGCGTCGGTAAGTGTCCTGTCCATTTCCTATCCACCCAATCCACCGAGCCTATTTATTGCAAACGGGTTCACCGTGTCATCTATTTTAATTTCATATTCCTCTCCGCTATTTCCAGTTAATTGAACAGTTTTAAATTTCAGATTTTTTTTTCTTAAACCGATAAGTATCCAGTTATATGAGGAACTTATTTTTTATGTGCTGTCCGTAACGGCCACTTGTTCGTCGAAAAAAAAAGGACACTCGGTCTCGAGCGATCCTGTTCTCGAGACAACTGCGGCCTGTCTACCTGCGCTCAAGTGGAACTGCCGTGATTCCTTTGGCTTAATAACTATGCTTCTTAAACTTTAAAACACTATCATATGTATCAACTCTCTTTTTAAATACATCACGCTAAATTATCATTTCTAAAAGCAAACCTCCAAATTGAGACTGTTAAGATTTTATAATATCCTCCCACGTTAAAAGGAGCCAAAATTCGATTAAAAGACCTTACCATATGAATATTATAAACAGTTCACGTCGACATTGGAAACATTAACGGTCGGCAGGTAGCGACGAACTGTGAATCACTCATAACTGTCCTGTTTTTGCGTTTAAAATGTTTACTCTCATATACAACCTAAAATTCTAAATGACTAGTAGATTCGTGAATTTGATGATCTTCATTTGACATTTTGTCGTAAGGTCGTCTACCTGGCTTTGGGTTTAAAAACGTGATGTTATCAAGAAAGATTTAGTGATAAAACTTAATGTAGTAGGTCAAGTTGAATAAAGATCAGCGTGGGTTACTTATAGACATGTAAATGCGCAGGCGGAGAACAATGATGACTGTTGGACGTTTTTAATATATTTCAGTTGCGCATGCTCATGAACTGGACAAAGAACCAGTTTTGTATGAATTTAAGATGCGCCGAGACGCTTGAAGAATATGGCCATTTTTTTAATAATCAAACTGTTATTTCATTTCGCAAAATAGTCAATGCTAAATCAATAACAATTCTGAGTAAATTTTTCGATACAGTTAGGCATATATCGATAATTTTCCGCACTGATTTGCACTGCTTGTTTGGTGCTAATTTAGATCTTATTTCTATAGTGATAAGGTCAAATGGTCTAGGTTCATCTATTGTAAGGTCATGTTGGTGTCGGAGCAGCCGGACGCGTGAGGTGTCAATGATTGCATTACAATGGCGGTACTTCCGTTGGCCATTGCTTTTGTATTTAGGTTAGTCACCGCAATCTCAATTCGAAATAATTATGGTTTGTCCATTCTCATGCAAATTCGAATTTTAGGATAAACCTTGTTCATTTGTCGTGTAAAACTTCTTTTTTTTTTAAATTAAAGCCTAAATGACAGACTTTGGAATGAACAAATTATTTTATTCAGATGCAATTCTTGAGATCAACATGTGTTTCAATATTTGGAGCACCTGCCCCTATAGGTATTCATTAAAACGAAAACTGACAGTTGAGTTGTTCAATGCTAATAAAGTAATAATCAAACTTAAATATACTAACTACTTAAAATAAATAACTACTTAAAAAGCACAACAAGTTAAAAAAAATAAAAAGATAGAATATTGAATTACTTTGTACTGGCTGACAGAATTATAGTAAATAAGAATGTAACGTGTGCTATTTAATGATGCTTCATTAATAAGTCTGAAGATTCTGACACTATGAAAATATAAAATATCATCTTCTATCATCCAATTGTCAAATTTCAACATAGACATTACAAACGCTTGTTATAGGACCTGCCAAAAAATATGAATGTATATCTAAATAATGTCATTAAACTTTTTTATTAATAAATGAGATAAAAAAGCCATTTTCGTCTCGCACAAACCATTTATTAACGAAAAGCCTTATTGAAAATGGCAAGTGCAAGCAGTGAACAAAGTGCAGGTGAAAAGGGCACCTGTTTGGCCGTACTTGTTCGAAGGTCGCGCCCTTCGCTGTAATGAAGGGAGGCAGAACTTTGGGAAGTGTTAGGGTAAAGAAAGGGACATACGCGAAGTTTGCTCAAATTGGGTTAGTTGCAATAAGGTTCAGGTTAATAGGGTTCAAGTTGAATTGTTGTTTTCGATATAATTATTAGAATATGTAGAGGTAAAAGGTTGTCATTACTCAAGTCTTTTATATAAAAAAAACCTCTGTAGTTAGTAGAACTTTAATTTTATATAAAGCGGAGCTACTGTCGTTCCGTAAAAATTTTAATAAATACTCGTTTATCTTGAGTTATTGGCAGTTATTTAATTAAAAAAACTAGATATTATAAAATTTCAATCTACGAATTGTAAACGTTATTTTATCTTCTGCATAAATTAGTGGAAAAGACATCAACGCGCTTGGCCTGCTTACTAAAAATAGACAAAAAAGATTATCTTGAAGATTATTTTTAAATTTTAAGATGAAAAGTTATTTTAGAGTTACAAAATTTAACGTATTTTTTACCAACACCAAAGCACATAGACTCAATAACTTGTTTTTATTAATTAAAAATAATTGGTAACTGTTAATAAAACACCAATTATATAATTGCAGCAACATACGTCAAACTGACCCGTGTTCCACAAATTAAATGTAAACACGTTCTCATTGCCAATAAAAATATTATGATCGTTATACTGTACCGCAACTAATACGACAGTCAATTACTTCTAGCGCTGTTGATATTGTCTACATTCCGAAAAGAAGGTTCAAGTCATTTGTGTGTGCCCGGCCTTATGTGTGCTTATGCACCTTAACTTTGTGTGCCATCCGTCATCTTGGCAAGCCGTGTTCTCGTCGCTTTAGTGTGCGTGAACAAGCAGTACATTTTTGTCACGCACACACTCCTGTGTTTGCTGTACACATACAAGCTTAATGCACACAAAGGGCCGCGCGTACAGATTACTTGAACGATCTATAACTGTGTCACTACGCCTCGCTATTTTTATAACCATTTTTTTTTTCAAACTATGAACTGTTATTATTGTACGATACATTTAATATATTTCGGCAGAGTGGCGTCAGTGGTAGTAAATCTGCCTCATACGCCGGATGTCCCAGGTTCGAGTCCTAGTATATATATATGATATCCTGGGTTCCCCCCAGTTAGCTGTATGGTCAACCATTACACATGCTCAGCTTTTGTGCTTTACAGGGTGTTTGGGGATATCAAAAAATTATAAAAATAATATCAAAAACAATACTAAGAAGACGATGTTCTCATGATACAGGTTAGGTCTAAAATGAACTTAAATCCCATTTAAGCAATTAAAGCTCAAACGTCTGTGATCACTAAAAGTATATTTAACAGTGCAACTATTCGAATGAATGAAATCCACAATATTCATTAATATTAAGTTATACACATAATATTTTCACATTATTTGCGTACGCATTAAGGCCAAGGGCCGTAGTATTTACTCTGCTCTTGTAATTGAGATGAAGGTTTTCAAAGATAGCCAAGTTTAAAGTACATAATAAATACTTAAAGATAACTTAATATTCAATCTATCTATATAACAAAACCTTATTATTGTATCTAGATGTATATCATTCAAACGGACGTTTAACATACTTAGAACTGATTGTTCATTCCTCAGAAAACTTTTAATAAGAGAGTAACTTTAAAACTTGACAAGAATTTCCATGTAAATTATATGAAATCCTCAAAATTATTCTACAGATAAAAGTTATCCGAGCATTAAAAATCAGCCCTCAGTCTGGTATTTTATACAATTATGTTCATCTACAGTCATTCATATAGACGTTAATACTTTGAGTTACCCAAAATATTTATCAATGCGTTCAGATATAGAAACCACCTAAAATGTTTACTTGTATTTTGTACAACTTGAACGTATCGAAAGCTGACACAGTTCGACAATAACTCTACTTTTTACTAAGCTCTCGTGACATATTTGCATTTATAAAATCGCATTAATTTAAAAGTAAGCCCGATTAAAATATTTAAAACCGCAGTATCACAGTAATTTCAAAATCAATTAAATGATTCATTAGAAGAACTACGTGCAAAGCTTATCGCGTGTTTTCGTACAGTTAAATTCTAAAAACATAAAAAAGGAGGTTTGCATACCATGTGGGTAGAACTGCCATTGTAACTTCACCATTGTTAAAACCTTTTTTAAATGATTGGCAATCATTCAAAAAAAAAGTAAAAGATTATATACTTGAATGGAAGTTAATCTGTTCTTAGAACTATGAGGCTGATAAACCAATTGTTTGATTGCAGATTGATTTTGTCTTATTGTGGGGTTTCTTTCCTTTTTTAAATGTGGCGTGATTTTATTTTACGTTCAAGTGTTCATTATAAGTGAAGGTTTCGTAAAAACGTAATTATTATATCTGTATTGGTAGATTGGTAACATGATACAAAGTAAAACGTTTTTGGACTCGGCAGAATCTTTCCTAGTACCAAAATATATGATAAGTTTCCGATATTTACTTACTTATAACAATGAACGTTTTTGTCTTTGATACTAATTAACTAGAACTACCAGTCCAACTTATTTGAACCGGTGAATCCCTCTTTGTGAACAAACTTATACGTTTACAAGACTGTATACTAAACTTTACGTTAACAAGCTGGTTCGCACGTGATGCCATCTTTTTGTCTATTCTGAGAATGGTTGAAGGTTAGCTAGTGGTAAGCTTTCAAGAATGTCTTTTTTTAGGATAGGGTAGTATGAATAAAAGTCCTTCTTTTGCAGTTATTTTAATTTTAAATTTCTTATTTATTTATCTATGTATCAGCAGGATTGTGCATTAATCCACAAGAAACGTTTTCATATTTTTTCATATTTTTACATACCATTTTCTTGCTTTTATGATTATCGGTTAATGATTATTGGTGATTAGTATTTTAACCGTTTCCATTATGACTTTCTATTACATCTGTTTTCATCTAATTCTATTACATCTGACCGTTTCTATTACATCTGTTTTCATCTAATTCTATTACATCTGACCGTTTCTATTACATCTGTTTTGTATAAATTTAATGAAAAAAGCAAACTCCCGCGCACCAGTTTGCTATTTCCATGCGAGATGCGGGTCCCAGTCTAATAATTGCAACACGACCATATTAAAACTACATCTGCTACATTTTGCTATCTCACTAAACTGACCAATGAAAAAAGCTGTCTTAACTTAGGTGCTTAGATAGTAATTAGTAACCTAAGTAAAATAAACTAAAATGAAACTTACCTATCTTACTTTACGCAAGCAGAAAAATAAGTTTTTTTAACGAGACATGCAATGTATCTTTGACTTGTAGCTACGCAACATCCGTTTATAAATGAGTTTTCCTGTTCTTCGTAACCGTTCCACAAAACTTAGCTCATCGTTTATGTTTTAACTTAAAAAGCTTTTTTTGGTTTTTGAAAGGACAGGATGTACTTTTAAACTATTTATAAAGAACTTTAAATAATCAAGTATGAGTACTTGATTACTTAAAGTTCGTATCATAACTGTTTTCAGCGAAATGTCTTCACGAGCATTAAATCTATTACGTATTTATTTTTAAAATTAAGTAATCTTGCAATATATGTTTACGTATATATTTAAAATTTAAACCAACCATCAAAAGGAACTCAAAAATGCTTTTAAATAATCAACTATTGATAAGTTTTAATCAGATTTTCCATAGCATTTTAACCCTTTTATCCACTTTCGGACCTTAAAATGTAACGGTAATACTGTAAGGAGTTGAAAACGAGATATCGTTTTTAAGAAGCCCTCTCACCAAATAGAATATGTTAACAAGTCTGCATAAGTACCGGTTTTTTGCTTCAAGTATTCCGAATTAATCGTTTTTAACCTTGAAAACTTCGCTAAACATATTTCGGTCATCGAACTCGGCGTTGTGATTCACGTCTTGATCATTATTTAGAAGCATAGAACTGTTTTTGCAACCGTTCTTCTAGTGTTGCTATTTTTTGCCTCCAAAAATAAAAAATCACGCAAAAGGCTCCGTTCCAACTTGATCTTCATTTGATTTGGTCGCCATTTTGTTTTGTTTATAAATTGCTGAAAATTGTTAAAAGATATTATATAATCATTTTGATCTAAAGTGATAGATATGAAGGGCATTTTCAACTAAAAATGTTTGATTTAATTTTCGGAGACGTTTAAAAATAACACAATACGTATGAGTAGAATTCCTATTGTCATATTTGATAGTTCTGACCCATACGAAAATAGTCCAGTCATAAATAGTTATAATAAAATATGGCAAAACAAAGAAAATGCCCTCCAAAGTGACCTTTTAATCGATGCTTTAAGGCCATGTGCAGACAACAACGAATATTAACATACATTATCTACGAAAAATTATGAGCACGACTACGCTTCATTTGTTGACCGTACGAGTACCGTCTGCTTTTGAATAGTGTTCAGTTTAAAACAGGCTTCAACGGAATTCTTATAGTTGTCGTTAACGAAGACAAGGCATTTTAGTTATTTTTTGTAATGCGTCAGCTACGAGGATTTATTTTACATTTTTGCCTTTTGGCTCCACTGCGTCTCTCTCATAGTTATGGGTTATGTATGTCTGAATACAACGGTCTTGTCTTTAAAAAAAGAACGTTTATTTAACCCGACGTCCGCATTAACCTTTACGCGAAATGCGGGTGTTCCTCAATATCAGGTGGTTTTCTGTATTAAATAAAACCGGCATTTGTGGGGTTAACACGGTAAATGTTAACTAAGATCGATAACCCCGCTGCGCAAGGACAGCCTAGTCTGCCGCCTCTGCCACCCGGTTTTTTTTTTATTTATTATCCGTTTTTTATATTACACGACTCGTGCGTCTATTGAAAACGTTCGTTTTGAATTCAAGTATGAAACTGACTAAATAAATTGAATTACAAGAACCTGGTAATTCATAATTTACTTCCAACTTTCCGAGAAATTAAAAAAGTAATTTAAATAAATGCAAATATTTCCTGTAATAATTGAGTGCATATAAAAAATATATAATCTACCCGATAGGCAATACAACTAACTAGTAAAGAGGTATATTTTTAACAGAACTATCCTGGTTCCTCTTAACGATAAGAGATGATTGTTTGGTTTGACACTTAAATTGCTATTCTAGAAATCACAACTTAAAAATAATTGAAAAAGGTCAATAATGAAGTCTCCCATCGAAAACACTCATAAATAATAATAATAACAAGTCCCAAACAAACACACCAACTGAATGGCCCCAAAGCAAGCAGAGCTTGTTATGTATGGATGACCATACAGCGAACTGGGGGGGACCCAGAACAAACACATATACATTAATAAAAACATCTGTTTTCATCACAGAAATGAATGCCCAGACTAGGACTCGAACCTGGAACCTTCGGTGTATGAGCCAGAGCTACTACCATCGTTGCCAATCGGCTTCAATTCAATTTCTTGGTTGGTAATCGAATCTATTTCGATTGGCAGACATTATATAATTAATCACTTCAACGTTACAACGCTTAACTCTATGATTATTGGCATAATGGGTAGTCCACGCACGAATGCCTCTAGCGCTTGATTTACACTTGAAAATAGTGGTGATGTTAGGGTCAACATCAATGTATTACAATTAGATGAATAGACGCCGAAACAAATACCACTATTAAATACTCAATATTAAATAATATATCAAGAATTAGACAAGTTAAATCAACTTATTGATATTTCTTTAAAATGTGTGCGTGATACATATACAAATTCACATACGAGAAATTCAGATTCCAACCTATCAAGAAAACACTTACGTCAGAAATTATCATTCCTAAATTGCTAAATGTTGCCAAAACTCTACAGTCAGAAGGTTACGTGTAATAGCTAAATAATGACTGTTCTTTGCTCAAGGCTAGACTAAACCAAGTTTAATACAGTTTCTAAACAGGAAGCCGAAAACTCACTGAGATATGGACATGGTAATTATGGGGCCTTGACTTACGGTATACACTCCAAAATTAAGAATGACTTACTTAAATAGACCTGTGTGGCCATAGCAACTTAACATTGAAAACTATTGAAGTTTAGCAATAATGCAAAAAAATATAAGGAATTAAAAAATATATATGTAGTGTCTCGTTACTATGTTCAAAGACATTCAACTTGTAAATTTTTTGTCGTTCCTTATATCATTTGCATCTTGAAACAGATAATTCCAGTCGGGTGGAATTCCTACCGTTGGGTTTTATTTAAAAAAGCACGCGGAGAACTCGATTTTTAAGACAAGATTATCAACGACAGATCTACATAACTTTAATTGGACAAAACTGGACGGCTACGGTTGTTTTTGTTAGGTTTGATTGAAATTTAATTATATCTATTAAATTCACGTGGACTAGAAAGGTAATATTAATTTATTCTCATAATCATATTATTCCTAATTATTATCTTCATGCGAGGAGAATAATCAATCATCTTAGCCCTGTAGTATCATAATAACTCGTTTTCAATAAGTGGATTAGTATTATAAATTGAATGTAAATTAATTTGCTGAATTTAACAATTATTTGAAGTTTACAACGAGGCTTGAAACGAAGCTGATGTCAAAACCTATTAACCGATTGTCTCTTTCCATCGACTCTCTAAAACTTAAGTAGTCATTTAGGTTTTCTGCGAACAAATTCCAAACATGCGTGCAAATTCGTGGGACTTTATTGATGCCATAAAGTTAGTCAAAAAATGAAGTGGTGCTTTATGGTTGGAGATTCCAAATTTGAACCGTTCCGTCATGCCTCGCTGCCTCGACGCATACAATTACTGGCTTCACGTACAAAAAATGTTCCCCAACAATGCAGGCAGCGTCCTTGGGTCCCTAATAAAGGCGAGAAAGGGCAAAAGAACTCGTTTAGCCCAACCTTGGGACTTTCACTGACTACCTACGCGCATCTTCTTATCATGGAGTTTGTTTCATTTTTTTGTTTTATGCGGTCACATTGGTCGGGCGAGGTTATATTTGCGGAACGTTCGCAATAGTAGACTGTCATTGAATTTCAAAACGCCACAGACAGGAAACTGCTAATAGTTCCTTGTGTGTTCCTTGTTTCTAATTTAATTTTGGCTGACTTGTTACGGTTGAAAGGTGTGTTATTTATACTATTTATGTCACACATCAACATAAAGAATAGGCAGATAATATAACCTTGTAGGTGTGCGACCGGAGGCGAGCGTTACCGTTATGGAGGCACATACCACTGACGTCAACGAGGCCTCATGACTCCGACGCAACACGAATACGTTAGCATTAACGCGAGGACAAGCAAAATAATACAACTTGTTGTATTTTATTAATTTGCGTTTAAGTTTTATATAACTGGGTACAAAACACAGATAACGATAAGCTTAGGTGACGTTAAGTAGAATTTTAGACTATTGTGACAAAACTAAAATCTTTGTATTTCTTCATTTCCAGATCGAGATGTATTTGAAGAGAACAGTAGAAGTTCACATGAACGAAGAACAAAGGGTCCAAGGCGATTTATTTCATCCATCCTCGGAGGCGACATACCTTACGGTAGCCATCGAGGCCATGTACTTACGCAGGCAGAGAGGAAATTATATACACCAGTGGCACCAGAAGAAAAATCAGAAAAACCTTTGATCAAAGAAGAAAAGGACCCTCTTGAAAGTGATCCTGTCGTTTTGCCTGCCAGCAATTCACCATCGCCTGAATCTGTGCCTTTACCAAATGTAGACAAGAATATTATCTGCCAAAAAGTTTCTGTAATTCAAAGAACACCTGCACAATCGCAGTTTCGAGATGGCAAAAAAGAAGATATTGTTATTCCAAATACTCTTCCATCTTCAGAGCCTGAACAAGAACAGCCTATTGATTATGTTATTGCAAAAAAGCGAGGTGAGACAGAAGATGAAGAAACTGAAAAGAAAATCAGGGAACAAAGGAGAACCAGCAGTTCTAAAATTGCAAATTCAATACTTGCAAGGCCCGTCTTAGTGCTTAGGAACCGTCCAGGCGCTAAAGTACCCGGCATAATGAATGCTGCCGCTGGTCACGGCCGATCCACCGGTGGCAGCAATTCAAATGGTGGTTGCCAAAACAGTGGCGGCTCAGGTGGCTTGAGCTCAGGAGGTGGTGGGGCTGCTCCATCATCAGGAGGTGGTGGAGCAATGGGAGGAGGTTCTGGAAGTGGTGGAAATGGCAGAGATGGACGATCAAACTATGGCCCTAACAGTCCACCGACTGGAAGTCTTCCACCATTTTATGAAACTCTCGGACCTTCAACAAAAGGAGGCCAAAATTCCTTTAATGCAAATAGCAACTTCACAAACGAATTTAACCTAATAAATGGTTTTAATATGGACTGTGAAAATAATGAAAATACTTCAAACTTCTCAGAACAAAGCAAACAGTATTCTTTAATGCAAAATGCCCATTATGGTATCGCTCTCAAAGACGAGGATGTAGATTATGAAAATAAGTTAGAAAATATAGGAGGTATAAGCAACTACGGCAATAATTTCGACGACTCTATGGTCGTCGATATGGGTGAAGACGTAATAGATCAATTCACAAATACACTGACCTTCCCCGGATCAAACGATGGCATTCTAGGAACACTATCAGACTCAACTGAAGACATCGAGAATTTGCTTATAAACAACCATGTTATTTCAGATTCAGATATTAGAGAGTCCTCTTCAATCAGCCCTGCTTCAGTTCATAATCAAGTAGATATTGAATCACTAGCAGAGCAAGTAAATCTAAGTAGACAGTATTATGAAAAAGCAAATTACTTAGCATTTACTAGCCAAGATCAGAGCCCTACATATAATTTTGCTAAGGAAAGGCCTGATTTATTGATGCAACTTAATCCAGCTTTACTCCAGCACAATGAAGGTCAGATGCAGCAGTTGCAGATCCACGTGCAGTTGCAACAAAG
This sequence comes from Marasmarcha lunaedactyla, assembly GCA_923062675.1. Classification (NCBI taxonomy): domain Eukaryota; kingdom Metazoa; phylum Arthropoda; class Insecta; order Lepidoptera; family Pterophoridae; genus Marasmarcha; species Marasmarcha lunaedactyla. The sequence continues at coordinate 15,924,921 of OV281343.1, forward strand.
GCAACATATTTTGTCTCCCGGGCTTCCCTTTACTAGTCACCCCCTGGAGCTGGATTCCCCGACCGGAGTGTCGCTCCCATCTCCTGGAGGCAACAGTTCGCTAGACGGCAGCAGCCACATCGAAAACCCCGCTTTCAGCCCCGCAGCTGCTGTAAGTCTCAAGAAAGGCTCTGTCAAAGATTCCAAAATTCACATATTGCAACAAAGGGTAAGCATTACTTGATTTTAAGGCAGAGCTTAGTTTCATTTTTCCTCTTCGATAATGTTCATAAAAAAATCATATCGAAGAAAACTATGAGATTTTATCACTCTAAGCGCTGAGCCTGAATCAACTTATGCTTTAACTTATGCTTTAACTTATGCATTTGTATATTATTCTATGTTTAAAGTTCAGTATTAAAAGAATTTGGACAGCTATGATTGATTAAGCTCAGCTTACTCAAATTATACTATCTTCTTCTTTCTATACCTACTTTTATATGATTAAACAGCTGTCCGTAGGATAGGACTGTTTTAATATATGATTTTATTTGTTACAGCTGGGTCTGCCGGCAGAACTTCCCTTAGAATTCATTAACGGGGGACACGGTGTGAAAAATCCATTAGCGACAGAAGTTAACGCAAGACAACGTGAGGATGAGAAAAATAAACAAGTATTAGTGAGTGAAGATGATCCGACCAAATTCGTGTGCCGAGTGTGCTCCAAACACTTCAGTTTACAGAGGCTCCTAAACAGACACATGAAATGTCACTCAGATGTGAAGCGGTACTTGTGTACATTTTGTGGAAAAGGATTCAATGACACATTTGACTTGAAGCGCCACACAAGGACGCACACAGGAGTCAGGCCTTACAAGTGCAGCCTTTGTGAGAAATCTTTCACACAGAGGTGCTCACTGGAATCACACTGCTTAAAAGTCCATGGAGTACAACACCCTTATGCTTACAAAGAAAGACGGACTAAGGTAATTAAATTAAAAAAATTGTAAAACTAGTTCTCAAGGTTATACATACATCATCATCATGAAAATACAATTCAGTACCCATTGCAAATAGTAATATTTTCATATATATCAAAAACTTATTAAAATGTTTCCGTACTTTTAGATGTATGTGTGTGAGGAATGCGGTCACACCACATCCGAGCCTGAGGAGCACTACATGCACTTGAAGAAGCAGCACCCGCGGTCTCCAGCTCTGCTCAAGTTCTACGACAAACGACACTTCAAGTTCACAAACGCAACCTTCGCTAACCAGCTGCTCGGACAACTTCCAATGCCAGTCCATAACTAATTTACACTTCACCTAAGAAGTGTCTCAACAAAATGATTCTGCTGCTTTCTCTGTTGCAGCACCTTCTTTTCTAAAGTGTACACACTATCAGATACAATGTCAGCAATACTTACAAGAGCAACTTGGGAAACATCTGATGCTTGTGCACTTTTTAAGAAGTGAAACTAATGTTGAATGTACTGAAATATGGTGTACTTAACATTACGAATTTATTCCGTCCGTCTTAAAAATAATTGGATTTATGATAAAATTCTAAAACGCCATCTTTTCTCTACTTGAAACGATTTTTCTTAGTATTAATAAAGACTGTCTTCCATACTGAATGTTACATTCCACGTTTCGTTGTTGTCAGGAAACAAATCGAAAATTACAATGAAAGAAATACCTTAATTTTTTAATCAGCCTGTGAAGTGGAAGCACGGGCTTAGGCTTTGACTATAATTAAAAAATAAAGTATCGGGTATTATGTGCAATCTACGGTGTTGGTACGGGATTACTGTAAGTTAGCTGTAGGTAGGGTACGTAGCTCTAGCGATAAGTCCAGATAAGTATCAACGCAGTTTGCTTTATTTCAAGTCAGCCTCTGTGGTGCTAAGGTGACGTTGGCGCTGACTTGAAATGAAGCTGCCACGGGGCTGGATGACCCTCCTTGTCCGCTCCATATTTATTGAGGGAGTAAAACCCTTAATTCACAGTAGGAAAATATCTTCCTCAATTTAGTGATATTAGCTCCTAATTGTCTCTTAATGTACTTTTTTATCACAAGAAATGTCACAAGATTAAGTTTGTATGTAAAGTGTTTATGTTCTTTGTTTCTCTGTGCTTATTATTGATAGTATACATTTTTTTTTCGATGGCGCTTGCCACATGATTTTGTCGTACCAAGTTGAAGTGCATTTTTAGATCTATTTATGTTATTTAAATTAAAAGTATTGTTCATTTTATGAGTACAGTGCTGTGAGTGTGTGTGTGAAAGATTTGTGTATTGTTTAGATGAGTATTTAATTTTGCGATTGTTTATTGTGTAATGTAACTTTAAATTATAGAGTATTTTATTGTAGCGCTTCACTAATGGAGGGGTAAAGACTAGTGCTCAATAGAAAATGATATTGCGCTTTCACAGCGAAGCTTGTGGATAGAATATCAAAAAGAACTCTATGTAAATATGTCTAAATTTTAGCAAGTAGGTAAATTTTTTTAATTAACAATGTAACCTAGGGACCTAATTAGCGATAACATGAGATTTTTTAAACGATTAAATTGTAAAGTATAGAGAAGAGGTGAGGTTGGTAGATTGGTTTATTGTATTGGCTTATCAGCATAACCTTTTTTTATATGAATGTTTTATATCCCATAGATTGTGACAGCGCAATGCCTTACATACTTGTCAAATGCATTTACTAGATTTTTAATAACGTTTCAAACTGTAATTTCATATTTAAGCAAACAACATCCATTGTTACACTGTAATGATAAGCAATATATCATTGATTAAAAAGACGTTTTTGTTTAATTTATATTGTTTACCTTGTGGCGGCTGCTTGTCTTCTCCGCTGCAGATGCGTGAACCGCGCCCACCCAAACAAGGGCTCACTGTAAGACAATTTGTAGTCCAAAACGTGTTTGTATTGGAGGTCGGCAGGCTTTACACCGTGTAATAAATAACTACTCTGTAACGGGGTTTTCCTCGTAATGTTTTCCATTATTGTCAGTTTAATGTGTAAAAGTTGTAAAAACTCATTTGTACATTTGTCAATCACCAGGATCACACCCAGGACTTTAAGGTCAAGAACTGCTGCTTCACCAAAGCACTGTTATTTTAGCAAAAATGTCAAATCCTCTTCGTATGCGTAAAAAATTGTGCGAAAGCTACACTTACGAAAGATACGCTTTGATCGATCATTCTAAGCTAACTTCGTCTCAATATTAGGTAACGAAAGCCATTACTTGTGTCGAACTCGAGAGCTGCGTTGTGTGCCGCATGCCCCAATAGCCTTAATAATCCCACTATTGGGTATTTGACAAAAAATTGTAATTATATATTTAAATAGTTCATCAACAGTTAAGAAATATTGCAGAAGTAACAGTATGTTTACAATCAATAGTTTTCTAGATACAGCGAAATGTTTGATTATCTGCAGCAACTCGCCGAAAAATGCTTGATACAAAACAGTACTGAGTTGTGACGTCTAAACATGAAAATCGTACTAAAATTTGTATGGTTTTTTGGATAAAATATATAAAAGCTACGTAAATAACGCGATTACATGCATACTGTCACATACATTTTTTTATATTGATTGCCAGTAAGGTATATTTACAATAACTTACACAATTCATAAACATAATTTATACACTACAAAAATATCTAAATATTTTTTTCATTTCATCTGACATTCAATCCTTAAAGTACATAATACTCTGGAACATGTTCAAAATAATAGGTCTTTACCTATGAAACTGCCGTTTTGCCGTACTGGCCATTTCAAATGAAAATATTTTTTTTTTTGACTGATAATTCTAATTTCAAATTAATTTTATTTGACAAACATGGAATTCTTTTTCTAAAATCGTCATTTGTTTAATAGTAAGTGTTTTGTTTTCAACGCATTCGAACATTTTTCGTCATCATGGATAAGTTAAAATTCGAGTAATTATGGAATATGAGTACCGTCGTGGCAGCAAAGCGGCACAAGCGGCACGCAACATCAACGACGTTTACGGAGCGAACACTACAAACGAACGCACCACCCGTTACTGGTTTACCCGCTTCCGTTCTGGAAATTTTGGCCTGAAAAATGAACCCCGTGGTCGTCCGAAAACTTTGGTCGACAATGACGAATTAAAGGCAATTGTGGAAGCTGATGAAACTCAATCCACGGCTGTATTAGCAGCAGCTTTCGACGTTAGCATCAAAACAATATTGGTCCATTTGCGTCAAATTGGCAAGGTAAAAAAGCTTGACAAATGGGTACCCCACGAACTCAATGCGAACAAACTCGCCAGCGCGAAATACGCGTGGAGACGTGCCTTGCTCTGCTCAGCAGGCATACAAATGAAGGAATTCTGAACCGCATTGTTACTTGTAACGAGAAATGGATCCTGTTCGACAATCGTAAGCGCTCAGCAAGTTGGTTGGACCCTGGTTCAGCACCCAAACAATGCCCTAAACGAAAACTTACCCCTAGAAAAGTGATGGTCACTGTTTGGTGGTCTAACGCGGGTGTAATTCATCACAGCTTCTTGCCAAACGGGACAAGCATTACTGCAGATGTGTACTGTGAAGAACTGAACACAATGATGGAGAAGCTCGCACGTCTCCAACCAGCTTTGGTCAATCGTTCGGCTCCACTGCTCCTGCACGACAACGCGCGACCTCATACTGCACAGCAGACGGTCTCCAAGTTACAAGAGTTGGGGTAGGAAGTTCTCCGTCATCCCCCGTACTCACCAGACCTTGCGCCTACAGACTTCTACTTTTTCCAGAATTTGGACAACTTCTTGGCGGGAAAAAAATTCAATACTCGAGAGGCAGTACAAAATGCCTTTGAAGAATTTGTTGCCTCCCGTCCAGCTGATTTCTTCAAGAAAGGCATCAATAAGCTACCAATGCGTTGGCAAAGATGCATTGATTGCATGGGTGATTATTTTGATTAATAGAAATAAAAAATATATAAAAAAATTACGCTTCATTTATTTCGTGAAAAACGGCAATTTCATAGGTAAAGACCTAATATATGTCAAAAACTACGAATTTACTAACATCCTGTCTACTTCATTATACCTTTTGAAATGGTGGCATCAATCTTTACTCGATTATTTAAATTTTGGAATTAAATCCAGGATCAAATGTTTTATAATCAATAGGTATATATAATTACAATGATAATATTAATACTAAATAGACGTAAAAACTAGAAAATTATTAGTCCGCATTGTTAGTAATTAAAATAGTCCGCAATAAAACTAAAAAAAGCAGCCGGGAGAAACAAAAACCTACATGGCCAACTCCCTAAAAAGGTCCTAGACCTTGCGAATGTGGACGTAGAACTATTATTTAAATGGCTGAAAAGCAGCAAATATCACCGACTCTGAAAGCGTCTTTGTTTGCCATACAAGACCAAGCGGTACTAACGCGACAGCATGAACGCGATATACTCAAACGCAACGTAGACGGTAGATGCCGACAAACAAAGGCAAAACTGTCCAACATCTTCTCTCAGGCTGCGAAAAACTAGCTGGAACTTATTATGTTAAGAAAGCGACACATTGACAAAAATCACTACATGCAGGGTTACAGGTTAAGTCGACCTATTCCCGATAAGGGTGTGTAGTTTACTTAGTTTCTGACTGATTTAACTATGAAACACCCTATACTTAATCCAACTGTTTTCGAGATATTTGAATTTAATTGTTTTTATATAAAAATTTCATTCAAACAATAATACAATAATAACAATATAAAGAACACTAAGAATCAAAGTTCTAGGACAGCCTACCTGATTCGCTTTGTTTACTAGTTATCTTTAACGTTGCTTATTTACTATAGTCGTATATATTTTTAACATGTCTACTTAACAGCCAAATTGCGCAACGGTGCAAGCAAGCGTTATGAAGATAACAATCGCAACGGCCGTGGCTTCTTCGATGTATTTCTTTTTTTTTGGTTCACCCGTATGACAGTTACTCAAATAAACGAGTTTTTTTTCCCAACTGGATAACCCATAAATCCAATTAAATAGTTGAAACGCCTGTAGAATACTTCCACCGCAAACCTACCTTTTGTAGCTTTTGCTAAGATTTTTTTGTCAGGCACTCTAAAATTCAACTCGTCCTCGAATGCTACCATAAGCAGAACGAGACCAAGCGATCTGGAGGTCTGGACGGATAAGCAAGGTCTTTGTTGTTTCTTTTAGCTCAAATAATAAAGTCAGAAAATAATACTATTACAACTATATACATTATAAAGTAGGTATTCTAATTACCTCTTTACTTATTACTTCATACCTCGACATTAGCTGTTCGTCAGTTACGGTTAACGTGAAGCTGAACATCCGTGCACTAGTAAGATTGAATACAGAGATTCTTCGGAATATTAGCCGACAATGTGTAAGTTGTTCATTAAATGTTTAATAGATTTTATTTCTAAATACACTACGTATATAAATAGGCCGTTCTTGCATCTTGACCAACTCTCGCGTTTTATTATAAATGATTCATTAACAACATAACGCCTGCATTTTCGTATTGTTCGGTTATTGTTGTTTGGTTTCGATATAAAAAAATATTATCAAAATCGACTCAAAAGCCTATTACAATGAAATTAAGTAATTCGTTTTTGTATATCCACATTTATTTTAGCTTAATAGCCAACGTAATATTTGTATTGATTTACGCTTACACTGCAATTATGTTTTATTAACTCAAATCATAAAATCGTAAAATCAAATCATACAAACTATTCTCAAAGGACTACGATCAATAAATAACACTTTCCTTAGTACGATTACAGTCATTCAATACTTTATATTTGAACTGTTTGGTGGTCTACTTTCAGTTCTATCAGTTTTAAATAATGCAGGAAGATTCAGTTGACCAGCTCAGTGCCGAATACTATAAATTGTTGAAAAAGCCACAATTTTTTGGCACGAAACTTTCAGGCTATTTTCGGTTTCAGCTCTCGAACGGGAAGATAGTTAAGAAAAATGGCTTGCATTTATATTATGTTATATTTGTAATTATATTTACATTCTTTTGTGCTTTTTATGTGACGTATTACCTTTATATCGAACAAAAGTATTTGATGAATACGGAAGCGTTTATGATGCTGCAATTTGCTTTTTGCCACGCAGGATTCTTGATAAACATTAACTTTTGTAACCGATCAGATGGACCAAAACTAATTAAAAACTTAATTAGAATCGATGCGCTGCTTGGTTTTGAAGATACAAGTAAACTGCGACAAATCGAATATCGTGTTTTTAATATTTTTCAGGTTATAATTTCAGTTTTTGCATGTGGCTGTACAGGAGGCCTGACTTATGTTTACGAGAATTTGACAGTCTCAGTTTTGGTGACAGGTGTCCTTTACTGTTTTATGGTGTTAAACGTTTACTACGATTTTACATTATTTCTCTATCTGTACACATTTATTGAATTAAGAGTGTGTTTTTTAAACAAAGCAATCACAGATATAGGAAAATTAAAAGAGGAGTACGTGCCTAATCTTCTTAAGAAGACATTGTATTGGAGAAAAGATTACGAGTATGTAATGGCAAAAGGAAAAAACATTCCAATGAGAAAGTTGGTGCCTGCGTTTAAGTTAATATTTAATCAGCTTCGTGTCATTGAAGCTAATTATAGATTCACGGTAATTATGTAAAAAAGACAAATATCTTGTAAAGCAGTCAACTGCACACTTAGTTATATACAGTAATTGTTGATTCTAAATTTTATTTTCAGGTATTTCTTTTCCTACTGTCTATTCCATTAGGAACTTTTGTGACTGTTGCAAACTATACAATATACGTCAAAACACCAGTAAGTTGATAACAAAATGTATTCAATAAGATTAATAACATCTTTTCTTTTTTTTATTACCAAATATAATTTTGTTAAACATCCACCTTATTAATGTTTGACGAACAACATATTCTTTACAAAAGTTAATCTATGTTATATAATTCTTTAATCTTTTTGCAGGGCCTACCAATTCCGCGTGCTATGGTTATTACTGGATGGGGTGTCACTAGCTGGCTGTACATCTTGTTCATGAGCCTCCATGTGGACATGTTCTACCGGCAAATTGAACAGACCAACTTGATCTGTACTTACACGCAGCTGAAACCAACCAGCACAGGTTCGTAATGAACTTACCGATTCCATCTTCAGTGACGCAGCAATCGAGGAAGTTGAAGAGTATTGGACGATACAGGAATGTTGCATGAATTAGCAATTATCGACAATTTTTAAAATTCACGTAGAACTGCATTACGGGAAGAGTGGAATACATAAAAAACGTGGAGGTTTGGTTTACCGACCTCCAATTACCAATTTGTATTGTATTATATGTCATATTATACTAACTCTGTATAAGTTATTGCAGCTTTACCGTCCCACGTAGCGTACCGTACCACATACTATATCGTACACGCGGCCGAGCCTTATGCTTAGACGTCGCCACTCACACTCCTCCTCTCACTCGTCTCCCGATGATACTACTGCTGTCGAAGACAATGAGAAAGCCGAATGCTTCGCCAACAGCATTGCCTCACAATGCTCGCCCAGCACCCAACCCGCGGACTCCTCCCACATCCAGGCGGTAGAGGACGAAGTCCTTCGCAGAGACCGTACCTGTGTCTAATGATGAAATCTCTCTTCTAATTAGAAGTCAAAAGTCCAAAAAGGCTCCGGGTGCGGATGAATTTTCAAACTATGCACTGCTGAAGCAGGTGCTTACCTTGCTAGCGATCATCTTCAATGCCTGCTTCGATCCTAGCTATTTTCCAAAAACTTGAACAGATGCAAAGGCTTGGAAAGTAGCTTCAGTCATAGTCGTTCCCAAGCTGGGTAAACCTCTGAATATCCAGGCGAACCACAGACCCATCGGCCTCCTCAAGGCCATGGCTAAACTTCTCGCGAGACTTATACTCTCTCGAATGCGGAACCATCTGTTTCCAATTTATGGCGTCCCCGGCTTTCGCACTCCTGCCCTCATCAAGCCCATTGCATCGTCGAGTACATACTCGACGGCTTCTATTCGACGTAGCCAAGGCTTCTGATAAAGTCTGGCACAACGATCTCATTTATAAACTTTACAAAATCGGCTTACCGGATTGCCTAGTCAGGATAATCGCATCCTATCGAAAATGCGATTTAGACACGAAGATACGCTCTCAGCACCTTGTCCCATTAAAGCTGGAATCCCTCAGGGCTCAGTCCTCGCCCCTCTGTTATACACTGTTTAACCCAACGACATACCGTCGAAAGTGCCACAAACGCACCCTGGTACGTGCGTAACGCAGACCTGGAGGTGAAAGCTGCGAGGCAAATGATTGCCAAAGTCGTACAGGTGGTTTTTTAGCGGGTGGTGGTTCTGGTAGACTCGGAACGATTCCCTCGAACCTTGTATCGCGGTTATGCGTAAGAGTATTTTTAAGATCCACCTGCACTCCCCGCAGAGGGAAAGAAACGGATTAAGGAACAATAAAAAAAAAAATAAAATGGTTACTAAAATATTTCATGAATATTGAAACCTAATAAAAATAAATATTTTAAGACCTGGATACGGTGTTTTTTTAATTTTATTTCGGACTATATACTATATTTCATTTTTTTATCTTAATTGTTAGTTTAATTTAGTTTTATATTTTCTAGATCAGGCAGTTAAGTTGACGAAGAGCATCATCCGCACACTTCAAGTAAGAGACCCACGAATGTCTATATATGAGTTGTATTCCTTCGATACTGGCTTAGTATTTGGGATTGTTTCGTCTATGTTTGTTTACATCACTGTGCAGTTACAATTACTTTTGCCAAGTTCAGCTCAAATGTCTGGGACTACCACAAATTTGTATAATGCAACTTCATTTTTTGATCAATAAATAAACAATACTACAAAACGGATTTATTTTTAAATTTGCTATGTTAAGTAAACCCCTAGTAGCCCTAGTTGATTCGAAAAATACAATAAAGATAAAACAATTTCTAGGTAGGTTAAATAACAGTACCAATAAACGCCAAGCGATTAAATTTGGGAACTTAAATCCTAATTGAGGAAATAAATATGTACAAATAATACATGTAAAACACTTCGGTAATATTATATGGGTTAAATATTTTATCTACACATATATTTCTGAAAATATCACACACTACGCAGATACATTATACTTTCATTCGAAATCCTTCAAATCCTCAAGACCTGTTTTTTGTGCGGATTGTAGTTGCAAATAGATACAATATATATATATATATATATTTTTTTTTTTTTTCTTAGTTAATAATTAGTAGGCGTTTGTCTTCCATCTCACCTGATGGAAAGTGACGATGGAGACGAGGTACCTATTCACTCTACACTTAAAAGCTCCAGGGTTATATTTGTCTGGAAAAACAGACGTAGGCAAATTGTTCCACTCTTTGGCAACGCGAACCAAAACTGAGCTATCGAACCGTTTAGTTCGGCTTACTGAGCCATGGTTTCAATCTGTTGACCGAAATTAAGTTTCGACGTGATGGTCATGCCTAGAAGCCGTAGATGGTTTGTGATTGGTACAGATACACCTTGAAAAGTGGGCGTCAAGTTGAATGTGCTCTTTTTACCGGAGAAGAGACATGCCTGGGTTTAGGAAGGGTTGAACTTGACAAGATTGGCTTCACCCCAATCGGAAACCCTACATAGTGTCAAATCAACCCGTTCGATCATCGACTCTCTCTGAAATTGGATCTGGTTTGGACTCGCTCGCGCATTGGACACATATCTCTCTACAACAGTGCTGTAATCAGCGTAACCAATAATGCCTTCCGATAAAAGAAGGTCATTAATGTGCAGCAGGAATAATGTTGCAGAGAGAACAGATCCCTGAAGTACGCCGGCGTTGATCGCCATTAAGTCCGATGAGAAGCCATCGACGACAACTCGAATTGACCGTTCCCTCAGAAAATCAGAAATCCAGTCGCAGAGTCCAGATGGTATGCCATACGCAGGAAGCTTGCTCAAGAGGGCTTCGTGCCATACCCGGTCAAAGGCCTTGGATATATCTAAGGATACGGCTATTGCCTCTCCGTGCCCTTCCAAGGCCATGCTCCATAGATGCGTGACGTACACTAGAAGGTCTCCTGTTGAGCGTCCTCCGCGGACACCATATTGGTTGTCACTGAGGAGCTCATTGGTCTCTAGGTACGTCAGGAGACGATGGTTCAATACACGTTCCATAATTTTTCAAATTATGGAAGTGATTGCAATAGGTCTATAGTTGACTGGGTCGGCTCGACTGCCCTTTTTGGCTGTACGTTTGCAAACTTCCATGATTTTGGAACTTTTCCAGTCCTTAGAGAGAGTCGATATAGGCGTGTCGAAACTGGAGACAACTCAGCTGCACAGTGCTTTAGACCCACTGCGGGAATGCCATCCGGACCACTGGCTTTGTTCACGTCTAGATTTAGTAAGCATTTGAGTACCTCTTTCTGGTGAATTTGTACGGCCTCCATCTTGGTGCCGAATGGGGGTAACGTGGGTGGGCTTTTGCCTTTGGAATCTAGACGTGAGCATCCCGCGAAGATATTTGCAAACAAGTCTGCCTTCTCTTTTTTGCGCTGTAAAGCAAAGACCCGTCAGGCCTTTGCAGTGGTGGCAGTGATGGGCGACAGAAGTTCATCTCAACCGACTTGGCAAGGGACCAGAAAGCTTTACTCCCCGTGGGATAGGATGCTAATTTGTCCCCGATACGGCCAATGTGGTCGAAACGAGCGCTTCTGATCACCTTTTTGCAGGACTTGGCAGCAGCATTGTACGCCTGCTTCTTAGCTGGGAGATCCATAGCTTTACTTCTACGAGCGCTAGCCCAGGCTTGGTATGCTACATGCTTTCGCTTTTCAGCTAGGAGGCAATCAGCATTAAACCATTGGCGGGCTTTGGACTCCAGGGCTACATCAGAGCACGATATAAGGTACTCCATACCTTGACATATCACACTGGCGACAGCATCAGCACATCATGATGGATTAACAGAAGTAAAGCAAGCTTGCCACCAAGGATAAGAGGTGAAAAAGCGACGCATCTCATCCCAATTTGCTGACTTGTACCGCCATATTCGCCTTTTGCCTTTTGGGCTTGTATCGGTTGGCGAGTATTGCGACACAGATTCCACCAGACAGTGGTCGGATGTCCCTAATGGCGGAGATACGGACACCAAGTATCTGTCTGGATCGGTTGTCAGCAGAAGTTCCAAGCAATACGCAGTATGGTCAACAACGTCAGGAATGCGCGTAGGTTCGTGGACGAGCTGGGAGAGACCATGAGTTACTGCGAACCGATAGGTTTCTCTGCCAGCGTGGTGGGTGTCCTTGAATGGGTACAGCCACTCTCCATGGTGGGCATTAAAGTCCCAAAGGAACACCAACTGCGCAGAGGGATAGCGTCGTTGGACCTTATCTGCAGTATCACTGAGATATTCAATAAGTCGAGTTGTCTCCTGAGCTCCCTAGTGTGATCGGTAAATACCGGCGAATACAATTCGGTCCAGGCCAGTTTCTACATAGACCCATAAAACAGAAAAACCCGGAACTTCCAAGTTTCGGAGACGCCGACAACAGATCTCGTCTCTGACATACCCGCATTGGAGTGAAATTTGGTCTCCAGGATATAGCCTGGGTAATGCAGGTATGCCAGATCCGAACGATCACAGATCTGCGTCTCTCTCAGAAAGAATAAGTGCGGCCTCTCTGTCTCAAGGTGGTGGTGGACATCGTGGAGATTTGAGTGCACTCCTCGGATGTTAGAGAAGTGTACTTTTAGGGAGAGGGAGTGCATCCGCTGTCGGCACTTATTCTTCTTTTTGGACTTTTCCATTATGTTGTTGGTAGGGTGAATAGGGGTGAGGAATAGAAGTTGAGTGAAGCGCAACGTTTGTAACCAAGCAACTCGAGTGGTCAGACCCACTGGTGGGAGACTCACATGGAGACCGTGGGGATGCCCAAAACCCCCCGGGGATCGGCATCGGGCCCTCTCCGTCCGGTCGCCAACCAGCACGATGGAGCAATCCCGGGATTTTACACAGGCGGTGGGGCAGCCTTTCACGAATGGCTTGAACGCTAGTTGGGCCCCCTACAACCTGCGGTTGGCCAGCGGTGCACCGTTTCTATGGATCCCGCTGCCCTCCAGAATGAGCCACCCGGTGTATCATAACCCTTCGAGTTCAAACGGCTCTCATACGTTGCGCAATTACTCGGACCTATTCTCCTCCAATGGCTACTCAAGACATCATGCTGGAACATGACTAGGTCACTTGGGGGCATGGCTTTGTCTAGAGGGTGGTTGCAAAATGGTTATCCCGCCATTAATCAGTCGCCAGAGCCTCGTCCGCTATCCGGCAGGGTGCACCACGGGCAGGTGAGGTTGGCATTTGGAGAGTCTTGATGGTAGGCGACTCCCCCTTACACCCCAAACAACAACCCCACAACCAAAATATGTAGCAAATTGAGTATTTTATTATTATTATTAATATTGCTCCTTAGGTATTGCATTTTATATATTACTTCTAGATTTGCTAAACAGCTCATCAAAAGAGGATTCTGGTTTAGAATTTGTTACATGTGTCGCATTTGCTACTACTAAAAGGAGAACAATTTAGGCAGAACATTATATAAAGTTTAAAAAGGACTGAGGCTGAGTTTGCCGATCATTATAAGGATAAATCAGATACCTTTATCGTCAACAATCTGAAAAAAAATTTCTTTTATGCGAGCTTCTTGTATGTCGTAAATAACGCAAGTTTAGCAGGTATTCGTTTTAGGCATTTTTAGATATACGATGTGAAAAAACTAGCAAAAAGTTATTTGTATTTCAATACAAATGTACTTAGCTTTCATGTCATGTTAACTGCAGATGTTTTTTATAAGCAAATGTTATCTTCACCATCTTTCGATATTGCTCTACAGATACTATACGATAAAATATACATTTTCTGCGCTGCGTGTGTTATTACAATAAGATAGAGAGCGATATTAAAAAATTTACCGCGCAGATACAGATATATCTTATCGTATTCGTGTCTTACACGCTAACTGCTTATTTATACAACATATTATAAAGAGGATCCATTTATGTTAAGGCATAACTACAGGTTACGCACCATCTTATAACTAAAATAACCAAGTACATCTAATACTGTTTGCGTTTTTTTTTTGTAACTGATTACCTCTGAAGCTGCTGAATGGATTTTAATGATTCTTTAACTTTTATGGTACTGAGACAGAATTGGCATTATTGAGCAGCAATGTTACTTACTAGCGCATGTATCAAGACAATCCTAGTAATTATTATTATGAATCGTTTATTCATCAGATAGGTTTGCAGTATACATGCATTTAGGTTTATGAGACTCATTTAAGAGAGTTGTTAATCAAGAGTCGTTTGATTTTTGAGCATGCTACCTGAGGGTGGAGTGTGTTTCGATCACGTCTAAACAAGTTTTGCACGCTCAATGGTACAGATAGACATGCTCATTACTAGCTGAAAATCATACTAATATTGAGCAATTGCAACTAAGTAGCGTTGCTCGTAATAAGCACGCTTATTACGCTTATGGCCAACAATCGACCGTAGGTCGATTTCCGCGCATACTACCTGCTGCGCGGGTGGTCGGAGGAATGTCTTACCAAACTGGTAGGACGTTACCGTTACGTAATTTGACGTCAGTAAGAACAAGTGATTGCCAATATTGAGAAATAAATATTGATATTTGCATTTTGTATTTGTAATGCTCTGAGGCACGTCTAAACCGATTTGCTTATGAGCATTCCATTATGGTAGAGTGTTTGTGCTTTGAGTGTGCTTATTCAGTTTTTTTTAAGCAAATGCATACAGCTGATTGCCCGCTGGTCTTATGCATGCTACTAAGCACTAGAGGTGGTCGTTGAATCAATCAACAGTTTTTTTTAACAGCTTTTCATTCGTCAACAAATTAACTGTTATTCATTGATGAAAAAACAGGTTGAAAATATTATCTGTTAATTTACGTCAACGAACATGACACGCATTAGTTCAATAGACATTATTTTATTCAATTCCAAAAAAAGCGGTTGAAAATATTAACTGTTAATTTCTCAACAGTTTCTGCTCAACGGATAATTTCAAAACAAATTTCATTAATTTCTGAGAATCAACTAGTTTGCGAAAATTACACTTTCACAGAAATGCATAGAACCATATAATGATAATAATAATAATAAATATTTCTAACAATCACACCACATTATCTAGCCCAAATAAAGTATCATTAAGAACTTGTGTTATGGATACTAGATAACGGATAAATAAAGTTAAGAAATATATAAACACACATAGATATTTTTATTAATATATAAATATTAGAAATAAACTTAAATAAACGTACATACACATCCATGACAAGAAAGCAAATATATTAAAATATCTGCCCCTACCAGGATTCGAACCCGGGACCTCTGGCATGGAAGGCAAGCTACTTAACTCCACACCAAACAGGCCGTCGCTGATAGATATAAATAAGAAACACAATGATATTTATGAAAAAATACTTCGATCTTCAACGTATTGTTTTTCATACAGTTTATTTATATTCATACAGTCTCAGTTTCATACAGTCTTATTTATCGCAGGACAACGTTTGATATGAGTCAAAATCCTACGCAAGTATTTTCTCTGGCCACCGCGTCTACGACCGGGCATGTGTCGTTCGTGTGGCTTAGTTTCTTGGGATGATAAGGCAATAGTCACAAAATATTTGTACAGAAAAGTGATCCATATTTCAGTATATTATTATATAGGAAAGACAATCCTAAAAAAACACTTTTCGCTTACAACCTTCAAAAGCTGTTATTAAATTAACAGCTTTTTAACCTGTTGATCATTAAAGATTATCAGCCAAATTTCATTAATCAAAAAACCGTTAATGACCCATGCCTACTAAGCACACTTTTTTTAGTATGTCTATCGATACAGTCTGGGAAATTGGTGGAGGCTCAGGCTAAGGCGAGAATCGCTTGCGTATTGTACGGTCTTTTGTACACGCTCCGCATACTAGGGACCGACAATACTGCAGAGGATTTGAATTTAAATCTGAGCCTGCACCAAGTTTCCCGACTGTACCTATAAACCGTTCTCATAGCATGCTTATTGCTTACAAATGTGGTCCGGGACCGAGCCGCCTTCGTCATGGGTAGGCTGCACGCTCTAATCAAACCAAGAGGAGTGAAATGTCGCTTAGAAATAAGCTTACACTTTACAAAACTTGCATCCGCCCCATCATGATATATGCCAGTGTGGTTTTCGCTCACGCCAGCAAGTCGAATCTCATTCACTTGCAGGTTATTCAAAATAGGTTCTTACGCAAATGCGACAGGGCCCCGCCCTATGTCCACAATTAAGATCTTCATGAAGAATTCAAGCTGCCCACTATTGCCGCGTTCATGAAGTTGGGGTCTAGAGGCTACTTCGACAACGCTACCTATCATCCTAACCCACTGGTCAATAAGTCAGCTGACTACGTAGCCAACACAGACGCGGCGGTTCGTTACAGGCGTCCGCGTAACGTCCAAATAGCTCCAGACGACGTGACAACACGGCATCCGAATTCCCTAGCCCACCAGTGGGCCAAGTTAACGCGTCTTGCGCATTCCTACCGAGTTCCTTGCTGGTTCTTTGGCAGTACATGACCCTTCAGAACCAGTGGTAGTTTCAATATACGACGTCCTAAGCCGAGGTCCGTGCCCTCTCGGGTGCCCTTAGGCGTATCGTATGTAAGAGTAGTTTAGGTTTCGGCTTAGCATCCTCAGCGCTAGGCCACACAGTTTGGTGAAATTTAAAAGGCTAAAAAGGCCATAAATAAACTGTCCATTACGAAACAAAAAATAGCTAGCAAATGTGAACAGTTGCAGAGCATGCTAGTTTTAAACAGGCTTATTAGTATGCTTTTTATAAGCATGTTTGTTACTACCTATAAGATGTAACATATTCCTGTATAGCATAAGCTTTATTTTATGAAGATATTCTCGTGGGATTAGGACCTACGCGGTGAAAAAAGCGGAAAACTACATTTCTATAATCATATAAATTGTTTCAAGATATGCGTTGCTTGCGTTACCTATTGTGTTCAGTTTGTTACGGAAGTACGTAACCTTAATGCCTACGTAGATTGTTGGCAAACATTGTAAAAACCACCTGCGTAAACGTTTAGAAATACAAGTAGAGGAAATAAATTAAGAATTTAGTCGTAATTGATGTGACGACAATGCTGAAAATAAAACGCATTACAATTTCTTCGAACACTATTAAAAAGCCGTGACATATGTTAAAATAAAAACTTAATATTCATGAATGATTAATTATCAACTTTACGCTGAAGCCGTGACATATATAAATATATATCCATCAATGATTTCAGTTTTCAAATCCTTAATCTCACTTGTTGAACAGTATAGACAGCTCAGCCCGTACTAAGAGTCAACTTTGTATTCCACCAAGGGGAGTGCAGGAGGACCTTAAAAATGCTCTTATGCATACCCCGCCGCGATCGATACGGAGTTATGCGGGACTCGCTCCGAGCCTACCAGAGCCACTATCCACTAAAAAACCCCCTGAATGACTCTGCCAATCTATTGCCTCACAGCCTTCATCTGAAGCGACGAAAAATGCCGCGCAAGCTGAGCGGGGCCCTGAATGGGTCACCCGCTGGGAATTACGTAGCACTGAAGGTGCTCAAAGCACTGAAAGTGAATTCAAAGCACTGAAGGTGCTCAAAATGGCAAAGAGAAATTAGATTAATTCGAATTGAAATTAGAATTAGAATTCGCGGCCAGATGGGCTTCGAGATCGTCGGTCAGCTGGGTGGCTTCGTACGCCTTCTTAAGCCTTGGCTACGTCAAAGAAAACTGCGACTGCCTTATGAAGCCGCGGATAGAAGCCGTCGACTATATACGTATACTATATATAGACAAAAGCCGAACTGATGGGTAATGATGCGGGGTTCGCCTTCCGTTGGAAGAGTATGACTCTTTTGAGAAGTTTAGCCATAGCCTTGAGGAGGCTGATGGGTATGTGATTAGCCAGAATATTAAGAGGTTTACCCGGTTTCGGAATGCTATGACTGAAGCTTCTTTCAAAGCTTTTGAAAAGTAGCTAAGGTCGAAGCTGGCATTGAAAATGATAGCTAACAAGGTAAGCACCTGTAGAGGCCGGTGTTTAAGTGCATGGTTGAAAATTCCATCCTCACCCGGATCCGAAGGTTGAGTGCTGGGCGAGCATTGTGAGGCAATGCTGTCAGCGAAGCATTCGGCTTTCTTTTCGTCTTCGAACGCAGTAGTGCCATTGGGACGAGTGAGAGGAGGAACGTGAGAGGCGGCGTCTAAGCGTAAAGCACGCGCCATTCTATAATACATTTGGTGAGACGGGGAGATATTCTCCATGAGATCGTTAATCTAAGCGTCTCGGAAATCCGCGAGGCAAGACCTAACTTTACGTTGTAGCTGAATCGCAGCTAATCTATAGGCGGGCGTGGGATAGTGCTTGGCTCTCCGCAGAGCCGCATTCTTAACTTTAATAAGATTGCTAACGGCTAAGGGAAGCGTGGATTTGCCTTGCTTAGGAGGGCGTAAGTGTGGTACGCAATTTGCCTACCTGTCAAGAGCCTAGTAAAAGACCGGAAGTCGTCGCTGGTCGCGACCTGAATTTTTATAATAACTGTTTTAAACTATCGCGGTTATGTTCACTATAATTTAATGAATTTACGGGATTCTTACCACGATTTTCGATTTTATTTCGCGCGTCCGATATTTCGATGCTGTTGCAAGCACCATGATCGCGGATCAGTCCGCGTAAATTCATTAAATTATAGTGAATGTTTATAGTTTCGCCTGAGTTAGAAGCCTTAACATAGTTGATTTTGTGCTCTTTAGACTAATTAGAGACCGCGGTCCGTCGCGCTTTTTCGCGGAGGAAGATGGGAGGAGGAAGCTGAGGCTTAGCCGGGACGGGAGCGCAGCGCGTCATTTGCACTTGCAGTGCCATTAACGGGGGCGGGTGTTGAAGACACCGGAGTGGGATGGGGTGTTGAAGACACCGGGGCTTGATTTGTTATTGTTTTGCTTGTTGTTTCTTAGAGTGCTTGGAAACAAGGGTGAACGCGGGCTCTCGAGAGCCGGTTAAGGTAGCGGCAACTGACGAAGCTTCGGACACGGAGTTTGAATTGCTCCCGGGAGCGGTACATTCCCGACGCGACGAACGTGACGCGCGAGAGTATGTGTCCGACACACAGTCCGTCTTGGATGGCACGGGAGACGCGGGAGAGCTAAAGACCTGAGGGGTCTGGGCGTTACTGGCCTGAGGGGCCGGGATTGGGGCCTGAGGGGCCGGGGATGCGTTAAGCGCTAGTAAGGCCTGATAGTCTGATATGGGGACGCCCGATGCAGTGAGCGCCTGGGCGATGCTTACCAAACCCTGCGAAGGATCTACGATGGAAAATGGAGGGAAATACCTACGGTCCTATCAAACCTAGCAGCCCTAGCGTCTAACCTCCCTACCAGCGGTAGGGGGGCTGAGGATGACGTGAAATGTTGCCCCTATTGGACAAGCACTGTACCTTCACTCTGGGAATTTAGGCCCCTGTACTGGGATCCGGTCTGCCGGTTTCTCCAAGGCCTGAAGCGTTAAGTATCCACCTGCTCAACACGGAGGTCTACTACGGAGTGTGTTGTCAATAAATTGGCAACAAAAACTGGCCGTAGACCTGACGGCTTCGTGACCTGAACCAGTTGCGAAATTGGGTTGCACTGAAAGTGCGGAATTTACTACGTTACGACTGGCCGAAACCGGCCGCAAAGCGAGTCTCTAGCTAACGTAACAAGAGCCAAGCGTCAAGTACGTAGCCAGAAAATCATCCCGAGCCTTGTGAACGAACGCCGGATACCAAGGTAAGTAAACTCAGTTCTGTTAATGCTGCTCTCACTTAGTGAGGTATTCGAGGGGCGCTCGATTCGCACGGGGGTGAAGAGCAGGAGCAAGAGCGAACGTTTTCGTGAGACGCAAGTAAGCTTACAACTTCTCTCAAGTCGTCGGGGACGAAAGGAGGTGTTTATTCGAGGAGGCTGCACTAAAAAGTGTAGCAGCAATGGCGTTTGAGTATTGTTATGATAAAAGTCGTGAGACAACAATCGTGACTGGGCAGCCGGGAGCGACCGTCAACACGTCCGACCGAAGCCGGGCGCTGCACTGTTTATTAACCCGTATTCTATTGATATCTTTTTATTAATTTTTATTTCTGGCTCCACACAAATGGTTAAATTGCTTGTAAATGTAGTTTGTTAAATTTTCTACAAATTTATCATTTAATTTTGATTTTGCCAAATTAAAATAAATAAGGCGCGGATTGCTACTGATTGTAACTCAATATTGTACAACTGTAGACATTGTTGACGCAATAAATATTATCGTTTCAATAAATGACAATTGATCAAATAATGCAAAAGAATACATTTTCCTGTAAGCAGTAGTGACAGCAACATAATGTTAAAATGGTAGCGAAGCCAAATTGGGTATATGATTTTAACCACTTCCTATGTTCATCTGTTCACTCAATACTTCTAATCTTCGGATCTGAATTTAGCATATAAAAAAAAAGAACAAAGGTACCTTAATTGTAAACTGCTTATATGCGACGTCACACAAAATTAAGTATGGCACGAGTAAGAAACTATAAAGTCATGAATAAAAAAAATTGTGATTATGATTATGATAATATATTTTTTATAAGTAAGTATATAGTTACTCGGATATGTAATATAAAATGAATAAAAGACATAAAATTAAGTGTCTACGATAAACTAAAAGAGGGTACACGAATCTATTTGGGAATCTTATTGAGAATTTCATCATTATTCATCATCAATCATTCAATAATTATTTATTATACTGATATTAAAAAATATTAAAAATTTTTACAATTGTATTACATTTCCTTAAACAATAGTATTTAATGTACTTAGGAACAATTTACAAATTTTCCATCGGTACTCACAGGCCGAATATTGTAACAATAGAAATACCTCAGTCTACTTACTACTACTTATACATTAATATAACAGGTGAACGTTTGTTTATTCAAGTGATCAAGTGTACAGCGTCGATTTTTATATAAAGTAACGTTGTTACTCAGTTGAATACAGTTTGTGCTAGAAAACATTAAGAAAAAGTCTGTTGTAGAAGATTTAAAAAAATCGAAAATGTACAAATTCCTAATCTTTTTGTGTTTGGCAGCTGTGGTAGTGGAAATTGTAAGTAAATATTTTATTTCACTATTATTTGTGTAGATCACAACGGCAGTAGGGACAAAGGAACAAAAATATATTATTAGTAAAATACGTCAATCGTCTCGTAATTTTTGTAACTGTTACATATTGAATAAAATGATAAGAGAACGAAGAATCAAAATTAATAATCCCAGAAAGAGCAATAAGTCATCTCTGTACTGGCATGTACTAGTATCATCATCTTGGTGATTTTTAAAAGTGTTTTTCTTAGTGAAGTATATACATACTCCGGTCGAAATAAATATTTTAAATAAAACACTTTTTACCGGATATTATCGCGTATATTTTAGTTAATTTTAAAATTATTTCGACGTTTCGGCATCTTTGCAGTTGCCGTGGTCACGATTTTAGTTTGCATTAATTCGCAATCACTTTTGGTCATTATCGTTATCACTGTATATAGTATAAAACAAAGTTTTTTTTACTCCGTCTGTTTCTGTTCTGTTCGTATTTAAAAACATGGCATGCTGAAGTGTAAGTGGGGGGTAGACATGGTGTCTACAAAAGGGTCTCCAGTGGCAGTGGCAGTGGAGTTGGTATGGTGCTTGGAAGAGTTGTTACTACATAAACGACATAACTTAGGAGATATATCGGAAAGTGTCCGACACCGACATCGCTTAAGAACATTGGTTTCAGAAATAAAATCGCTACATTTGGAGCCCGAACAGGGACCTTGAAAGATCATGTAAAAATTTTAATGTTTGCCTCGATTCCTTGAACAATAACAATTGAAGACATTGAGAAAAATCAATCGAGATATAAAATTTAAAATAAAACTGATCATTAAATAGTTTTTCCTAATACTCTACGTCTCATTTTAATAGAGTAAATAAACTGCTAAGGAAGCGTATCGATAGCAAAGAAGGTTTACATTGGTAGAGGCCAACGTACACCATTACACGATTATGTCGCGCCCATGTAAATAGGTATAGGATGTAGTACCAGGATGTGATCGAGAAACAGTTATGGCTAAATGGTGATTTATGTTAGCCTTAGTCGTGATATTGATAAATATAGGTAGATCTCATAGTGACAGAATCTGAATTTCGGCCTTTTTATTTGTAGTAAAATAAAGTTGATCAAATTAAAAAATTATTCTGTTTTAATTGGTTCAATGCATATTGTCTTTACAAATACCTCTACTTAACAACGGAAGGATCAATCTAAAGGCGTAACTAACAAAAATAAATTAAATTTGAGTAAATTTTCCTGTACCCGAATCATTACCATCTCTTCTTAGGAGTAGTCATCTTAAATCTTAAGAATCAGTGCGCAACATATCTACGAAGATATAATTATGACTTACAAATCGCATGTTTTATTAATACATAGCATTAAACATATATTCATTTGCCTACGGTCTTCTTAAACTATTACGAGCTATTACTATTACTAGATACTATTAAGAGCTCTCAGATATTTTTTCTCCGAGATTCACGTCGTAAACAATACAAATAGTGTTCGTGGGGGAAAGCGCTGTGCCCGTAATATTGTTCCATATACGAGTGAAGTAGCAGTTGTAGAATCTGTACAGCGCAGTCTTGATGTATTTTTTCGAAATGGACTGGTTATTTATGGCAGTGTTCGTCTTTTAAATTTCACTAGACTTTGTGGCTTAGCGTTGAAGGCCCTTAGCCAGAACTTAAACTACTCTAACTACTTTGAAAGGATCATCTAGTGCTAAAGAACCAGCTAGAAACTCAATAGCAATGCTTACGTTGCGTTATCCTTGCCCACCGATGAGTTTCAAATACCGTGTTACCATATTTGTTATTGGAACACTGACATTGTTTGATTTAATGGCATAATCGGGATCTAACAAGACGTTACACGGACGTCTGCAATGAACCACCGTGTCGGGGTTGACAATGTAGTCAACTGACTTAATGAATAATTGCGATGATGGGGAGTGTTGTCGAAGTGGCGTCTAGAAGCCAACTTAAACTACTTCATGAACGTAGCAATATAAACTTCGTAACAGCCGGCAAATGAGCTCGAGTTATCTCGTTGTTTATAGATTTATCGACAATAATGCGTTGCTGACCGTAGCCTTGAGTTGGAAAAGCCTTTATTTCTATAATTGCACTGGCCCTTCCGTCACTTTGACCGCAACACAACCAAGCAAACGTGGTTATTATGACGGTTAAAATCTTAACACAAGAAACTCTAATAATATTACAGTGGCACAGCTTATATATATATCCTTTGATGCTGAATCGAGAACAAGGCGGATACACCCCCAAATTCGTAAAATATAATGGGCTAATGTTCATAATGTCTTCATCATTCACAGACGGGCCGAGTTATTTTCGTGAAAAATCGAGAACGCCATGAACTATATGAAAAATCACAATTTACCTCAAATACTGCGAAGACTATTGTGCCTGTACAGATGAAATAGTTAGTTTGATACTTTATTTGTTTCACTCCACAAATACTTAACCGATTATGAAGAATAATCGTTTAGGCATTCAGGGGTACAACAACGGACGTAGGTACGCGTAGAAATCTACATAGAAATAGTAAATAAAGAGCCTACTCAAGATTAGAGGCCAGGCGACGACGATCAACAAAGCATAACGCGCAATGCCAACAACGCTCTCCTAACTGCGGAAACCATGCTTTCATATCCAAAGTCAAATTAAAAGTTCTATTATGTAAACTTCAGGGAACATATGACATTAATCTTGTCAAAATGGTCGTACATTACTTTTATTGAGATTTTCGTACAAAATTACTGTCCAAATTTCCTGTGCAAAATATTAACAAATTGTACCAAAGGTTTATGGTGTCTCGTGAATTTGTGAAAAGCATGTCGAAATTCGTTGCATGGTTTTGGAAAAGAAAGCGGATAAAAAGACAGAAATCAATTAAACGTGTATATATATAAAAGAGACATATCATTTTCGGTTAGCGCGATGTACACCAGTTTGAAATTTATTAAAAAATGTGGTAAGCACATTCTAAATATTTAAAAATACATTCAGCATTATGTTGTACTTTGAAACAAAAAACAAAACATCATGTAGCTACACCGAGGTGACGTTTTCATATTCCGCCGTGTTAAATGAAAATATGAAACAGTATGCTTGTACGTTTGAGTCCGTGGCAGCTTGTTTAGTCTGTGGTTTGTTCAGGTCTGTTTCTCGAATCAGAGCTAACTATATGGTTTCAATAATTGATATCTACTATGATTAACGACGTAGGTTTATGGTAAAGACTTAATAAATATTTAAATGATCGCTTACTGTTCTATAAATGGTCAAAAAATAGTCAAACAAAAAACTTCAAAGAAGCTCGTTTAAAGGGAAAATAAAATTAACAGTAGAATTAACTTCAAAACTTGAAATAAAAGTAAAACATCAACATGACAGATTACGCCATGTTTTCATTATGTAGTGTGGCTGTCTTACGGATGGGAAAATGTTTTCCTAAGACAAAATTAAACAAAATTATGAAATATTGGCATTTA
This sequence comes from Marasmarcha lunaedactyla, assembly GCA_923062675.1. Taxonomy (NCBI): domain Eukaryota; kingdom Metazoa; phylum Arthropoda; class Insecta; order Lepidoptera; family Pterophoridae; genus Marasmarcha; species Marasmarcha lunaedactyla. Next base: position 15,949,747 of record OV281343.1, read on the forward strand.
AAACTTGTTGGAATCCTGAGAACACCCTTACACAAGCTAGCCAAGCGCCTCTTAAGTATTGAAATGTCTCCTCTAAACAAGGAAGAAACAGGCGAAACTGTTACGTGTTTAGTTTCTATAAAGTCAGCGAGGTACAAAAATATCAAGTTAACTTAAAGGGGCGAACAGGAAGACGAGCTTTGGCTATGAAATTAATTTTAGATAATAATAATTGTGCATCTAGGCGATTATTCAGTAAATAATACAGAAAAGTAATAAGTATCAAATTGTTTACGTCAATGGTGTAGGGATTTCATTTTATATTGCAAGACAATATTTGTGTGATTGACCTGTATAAATATTTGGATAGTTAAATATTGTAATGAATTTCTTCTGCCCCATTTCAATTCCGTTAATACAATATTGATAAAAGGGTTGCCATATTACACACCCATGATCCAAAACACTCTATAATAAACTAAAATACAATAATTTAATAACTTTATAATTCATAAAAGGTTTTGTGATCCTATTAATAAATTCTAAATTACGGAGAGCTGTTTGTATAATTGTTTCTGTGTGTTTACGAGTATTAACTGAAAGCAGTCATGTATGTTGTCGACTCTAATTAAGGGTTAAACTATAAATGACAAACCTATATTATATAAATAAAAAAAATTACGAACGTGGGTAATAATGTTACATGCTTGTTAATCTTCCTGGAAATGCAGATATTTATGCAGATGATATGAAATTGCAATGATTTACATATTTATTTATATCATTAATATAAAATAAAAATAGGACAGGACCGAGATTTGAACCCTGCGGAACTTCAGAGGAAATGAGCAGAAAACAGACCTCATGAGTACGATTTCGAATATAATTGTCGATCCATCTAAGTTGACAACCGTGTATACTGATATTTCACCGAGTTTATTTGTATAAAAAGACAAGATAAAAATTATGATTTATTTCGTCAAACGCTTTGGAAAAATCAGTGTACACGACGTCCTGCAATCCAGATTCCAGGAAATCATGCTGACTGTTCAAAATGTGAGAGATAGTTTTTGACAACTGCTCCGTAATCATTTTTTCTAAAAAATTTCCAAAAATGCAAAGTTTCGATGTGGCCCTGTACTGAACAATATGATTTTAGTTGTTACTCTTTGGGAAAGGAGTTATCAGTCTTTTTTCTGAGTGCCTGGAAAATCGCCTTTGCTGAGTGAAAGTTCATAAGTGCTCTTTGATTTGATAGTGGGGTGTAATGAAATTTTATTATTAATACAATTAAATATTAATTTAATTCAAAAAAATTGAATATTCATTAAATATAATTACCAGTGGCAACACTGCATATTTGCTCTTTTTAGCTCCTTAAAAATAAGCTTACCATTTAAATTAATGGGGTGAAATACATATATATCAATTGAAGAGATTGCTGAAACGTTACGTAATCATTATTATCGGAGAGGCACGAGGGTTGGACTAAACCAGACTGTTAGATTACACATAATTCCATTAAGGGATTTTCTTTTTTTTCTTTTCAGAAAATGAAATATTTTTTTAATACTCTTTTTCCAATGTACGAGTATATTTCTTAATTTAAAATAAATAGAATAGTCGGATGGATTATTATAAAATTTTATTATGGAATATGCACTTTTCTTTACTTTATTTTATTACTGTTCTAGAATACCGAGGCGGATTTGTCGATATACAAATAGAAAGGACAGATCGCCATACATGGTTTTAGTTGGAGTTAACGTGGAGCGATTAGAAGTCAAAAATATCTAAAACTATAGGACATAAGATCTGGATCCATTTAAAAAATATAAATACTATGGAGTATGTCGAGGAAAAATAATAATTGCATTTTCATTAAGTACTAATTTTGAGGTTATGATTTCAACATTACCTACATCTACATAGGTAATTACTACTATTACCAACCGACCCTGATAATGTCATGTAAATATTCATCAATATCTTTAACTTAATCAACTAGTCCTAAAATCACAGCAATAAGTCGTCGTAAGCGCAATCTATTGGAATCCGTAGGCACAGAGGCTTATAAAGTCACGTTATATTAAATAACTAAAAGAATCGCAAATCGTCAACAAAACTAAGGCACTCACACACACACAAGTGACAAGTCCAAAAGTAACGAAACGGTTTCGTTTTCAACTTATGTTTTTTATCTCAAACTCGCCGGCGAAGGCAAAAGCTATACAGCCAAGGATAAGGACTCCAGTGAGTAATAAACCATTTTCACTATTAGGAATATAAAAAGAATATATTGTTTCATAAAAATAAATCCTTACATTCTGAAGTGACTATAATTTCCTATATGTAAAAACTATATTACAAAATCAAATACTTGTGCTTGGTCACAATCAATCCGATGTATCGTAATAAAAAATGACAGGAGCTAAAACAAACTGATAAAGTCAAATCAAGCTTTATAAATCAACTATTTTTTTTTGAGACTTCTGCACATGAAGCTAGTATTATGGGAAATTCACATAAGAAAACAGAATAAACAAAAGTACTAGTTACTTTTCTAAACGCTCACTGTTTACTTAAATAAGGATTCGCCAATATTCTTTACGAATTGGTACATGTTTTTCTATAATATTATTTACAATATTAAACTTATACCTAGAAAGAGAAAATGCTGCATTGCGGTCAAAAAAACGTAGTTCTTGCTTAATTGAATTGATATCAGCTTTAAAAAAAAATATTTTATCTGTAAAGTTATCAAGAAAGATATTGGTGCATAAAATATAGATTAACTGTAAACAAAAATAGTAAAGTGAAAAAAGGATTATAAATTGTAAATAAACAACAAATTGTACGAGCACAGTTCTGTAAACCATTGTATTATTTACATTGAGAGGACTAAGAGAATGGCTAAGAGTGAAAGTCTAATTTTTTCATTTTTATTACAGTTAGCCATGCCTGGTGCCCCCGCTGTCCCCGCTAATCCCTCTGCCCCCGATACCCACAATGCCCCTGCTGCCCCAGCTACCCCAGGTAGATATAAACATTAGTAGATATAAATTGCATTTAAAATATTCATTTAAATTCACCACCCCAGTGGTAAATAACGAGTTATGTAGTTTAATTTGCCTTGTTCATTTACAGTAAAGTGCTTATAAGATGTGATATCAAAATCTATTTGATTTAGTACCAAAATATATATTTTGAATTAACTTATTACTGGGGGTCCTTGCACGGTTTCACCCCGTAACTCGTTAAAAAATTAAACGTAAGCTAAATTATTCCTGGATAACGTACGTAGCATTCTAATGATGCAAGAATGTTTATCAATCCTTTCAGTAGTTTCATAGTTTATCGATTACACACAAACAAACAAGCACATCTTTATAATAACAGTAAGGATAAATATATTGTGCACAGAAACCAAACGCATTCTGCTAATGCACAACTACAACGTGTATTGTACTGCATTGGGCTGCAATGAGTTTACTAAATAGCAATTAAGTCGTAAATATTTTGAGATCACGGCTTTAACCTTAGAGGGTATTCAATGAAATCGCCGTTATAATGAGAGTCATTTCATTAAAACAGGCCTTAATTCTTTAAAATAATACGAAACTTAAAATGTGTTTTGTTTTGTTTCAGATGCAAAGAAAAGTACGTGAACTACGAATGCAAAATATACACGAACTTATGGATACTAATAATTATTATTTAATATGGTTTTTAAGGGGTTAACTTAATATAATAACTTGCCTTACAAAACGCGTTGACACAACTGATTCTCATAATAACCGCACAGCTAACGAAGGGCTGCGTATATCTTTTGTACTCTATTTGATCAAACATCACATCTTCATTCATAATCTTGATAAAGATAGTCATGTTTCATGTAACTTTGTGCTATGTTATTCTATCTTGTTCCTAACGTAACAAAAAAAGATACAGATTTAAACAAGGCATAAAACCTTGTTATTGCTCTGCCATCCCTCCCGTGGCGAGAAAGTCATATCAAGACTTCAAAAATTTTGTCCATAGCCAAAGCTATTAAGATTATCTCAAGTTTCATGTGATTTGCTGACAGAGGTTTGCTATTGCATTTTGAAAAAATGTGCAATGTCTCATGTTTTATTACTACTTTCTAATATTCTATGTCATGTTCTTAGAAATACCACAAAGGCTAGTTTCTGTTTAATAGTTAGATTTTGTATTTTATAATTTATTTTGTTAATATGGTTATGATAACTACAATAAGGACAACATGGCAAATGACAAAAAAACTATAATAAGTATAAAAATGTATGAAAGAAAAGATCGCAGTGCACGTAAGCATAAGTTTGCTCATACACCAGGGTTTCCAGGTTTGAATCCAGTTATTTTTGCGGTGGCCAAGATTGAAGTTCAGAAATTGTAGTCATGTTTATGAGTATGTATGTTTATTACAGGCTTCAGTTCTGTTGTGCGGTCATTCAGCTTTGGTTAGCGTTATTATATTATTATATAAGGTTATGTAAGGTTATCGTAAAGTTTACCGTTATATTGAAAGATTGAATTACGCGTTCATTACTTTTTTTGCTTTCTTAATTTGTTAAACTTTATGTTGTGAATAAGTTTCTCTTTTTTATTACAGCAGTGGAACCTTTAGGTAAGGCCAAAGGACTGGTTGGCGGTTTTGTGAAGGAAGGAAAGCAAGTCGTTGATGGTTTCATGGACTCTATCGGCAACATGTTTTAGTAAAATTTTCAACTAGCTCACCAAACAAATGCCAGTCAAGAGTTTTAATTTTTTTGTAAAGAATTTTATTAAAATAGCTAAAATATATAACTTTATAATCTAATAAAGCAGTTTTCATAAATATAAAATATGTATATTTTCATGTCCATCCTTTCCTTGTTTCCTTCTCGCAACCCAAAGATATTCGACCTATACAAACGGACTATTATATCTACTTCTTAACTTTTCATTTTTTAAATTGCACATTACGTTACGATGTATGTGTGTGTATGCTTAATACATAAGTAAACAGCTACTGGTACCGCGTGTCTTATGCTGAAATTCATCAAGCGTACTTATATTTATCTAAGCTAAAAAGCGACTTTATTAGGTACTATATAATATACATTTTCTAAAAAGTTGTGACACAGTCTTGTAAATAAATGTATACTGAAATTTGTATCACTATGCAGCTTGAAACAAAGTCGCTTTTCATTTGACCATTACGCTGAGATAAGTCAGTATTGCTCTGTAAAGTCTGTGGGCTAAAATACTCGCTGCAGTTTTATTAAAGTTATCCTAGTTTTGAAGCAGATGCAGATTGCAGATGGTGTATACATCTCTAATCGATGTAGTTCTAAAAAGTCTGTAAACGTAAATTGATCGTGGAACCTGGGACTACACATTGAGATCGAAAGTCAACGAAGCAAAAGACAAAATTATTTAAGAATTGTGGTAATAGAGTTTCTTTGTTAAGGTTTCGTCTGGGCTGGCATGACAGTGCTTCCTATTTGACTTGGTAGTAATCACGTTTACGTGGTTGCGTTCCGGTCTAAGGGAAGGAGCAACCATTGCAATTACTGGAACAAAGGCAATTTCAACTGAAGCCTGCGGTCATGGACGCGTCATTAGTCGAGATAATATTCACATTCACTATTAATAAACAAAACACCTAGGACTAATTTTGACCATGGGTGCGCCTCTTCTGAAATATTGTATTTCAGCATGGGGTGGAATTGCCAAAACTACCCTTCTAGAAGTGGAGGGAACTCAACTTGCAATACTCAAGGGTGCTGCTGGTCTCCCGTTTCGTTACCCTACGGTAAAATTGTATAATTAATGGAACGTACTTACAGTTAGACAGTACTATATTCTTCAAACCATTTCAATTATGCACTCGCAACCTCACGATCCGGATCTACTTTAGGAGAAACGTAGCAGGGGGGCCAGTTTTTACTTCGTTACCCCTAAAATCAGCTACCTCACACCACTTTTTTTGTGTTATGGGTATCTATACAATAAGCTAATTAGTTAGCTTAATATGTATCCGATTCCCAGTTCTAGATGCAAAACTGTTGTCACTGGGTATCTTAACGGCTGGAGTACCACTGTACTGAAAATTTCGTAATTGTACAGAAGTAAAATAAATATACAGGCATATAATAATAATTACTATAATCTTCAAAGAATCCAATAAAAATAAATAAAATAATAGATATTTATTAATCCTCAGCTTATTGCCCATCAGAGCAAATTCGGTATACTTTTTAACAACTATCATCTCAAAAAACACTACATACACACACACCCACACACAGATAAATACGCATAATTTTCATAATTTATTTTTCCTATTTGTTGTTGTTCTGGTATTGTTTATCTACATCCATGCACCTGGCTATCTGGAGAGAGGGCCTGGTGACCTGTAAGTAACACAGGTTTTATAAACCTATCATAGGCACCAGACCCTCACACATAGAAAAATTTGTGATTAACTTTAACTCTAGTTTTAATAAACTTCCGTATTGTGAACAATAAACAAATAAATTTAAATTTAATTTAATAAGGTTGACCAACAAATTACTATTGGAGCCTTTGAGCGTAGAGTGAAACTCAATCTTCACCATCACTTTCCACCAAAAATGCCTGCCACTCAGAAGTAAAAATTCACTTTATCGTAAATATACAAGTAACATAAAACTGATTTGAAGCGGTAAATCATTCATTTGAATGTAAAAAAAAGTTGGTCAATTACAACCATATGCTTACCGGTTCTAGAATCTATTTTATGTGTTCATCTAAATAATGAGTATGTAGGAAAAATTTAAAAACAAAAAAAATTTTTGTTTAAATTTTTATTATTGAAATCAACAACATTTTTGAATTTCCATAATCTTCATACAAAAGACATCACAAATCAACCTATTCATTATCTTAAGACCTTGCTACTGTATCACTGTGCTCCAGATCTTGGGTAACGTAAAACACTGCTTGGGGCACAATGGAACATAACGTGGGCACAGTGAGATATACATTTTTATATAATAAATAGTTTTATACGAAAATTTTATGGAAACTTTACGGATGACACTGCTGTTGCCTCATTAATTTGTACCTGAACTGTAAACATTTACATGCTTGATCTTTTGTCTGCCTGGAAAGAAGTTGCCAGAGTAAAGTTAGTTTTATATCTTCTTTTTAAACCACTATATCCTATAAAATATGTCTGGTTAGACTGAAAGTCAGGTAATATTTAAAAAATAAAGATCAAAGGAGTCTAGGGAATATGTTTCGCTGTGCTCCGATCTACTGTGTCCATTAACTACTTTCAATAAAATGCCTAATAGCAGTTCTGTCTGTCCACTTCAGTTTAGAAGACAGACAGGCTATGTTTGCATATAAACTAGTTCTTGCCGAAATGCTGCGACATGATTGTCGCACTCCTGACGCGACAAGTAGGTCCTGCTGATAGCAGTTCCGTCTGTCCACTTCAGTTTAGAAGACAGACAGGCTATGTTTGCATATAAACTAGTTCTTGCCGAAATGCTGCGACATGATTGTCGCACTCCTGACGCGACAAGTAGGTCCTGCTGATAGCAGTTCCGTCTGTCCACTTCAGTTTAGAAGACAGACAGGCTATGTTTGCATATAAACTAGTTCTTGCCGAAATGCTGCGGCATGATTGTCGCACTCCTGACGCGACAAGTAGGTCCTGCTGATAGCAGTTCCGTCTGTCCACTTCAGTTTAGAAGACAGACAGGCTATGTTTGCATATAAACTAGTTCTTGCCGAAATGCTGCGTCATGATTGTCGCACTCCTGACGCGACAAGTAGGTCCTGCTGATAGCAGTTCCGTCTGTCCACTTCAGTTTAGAAGACAGACAGGCTATGTTTGCATATAAACTAGTTCTTGCCGAAATGCTGCGGCATGATTGTCGCACTGCTGACGCGACAAGTAGGTCCTGCTGATAGCAGTTCTGTCTGTCCACTTCAGTTTAGAAGACAGACAGGCTATGTTTGCATATAAACTAGTTCTTGCCGTAATGCTGCGGCATGATTGTCGCACTGCTGACGCGACAAGTAGGTCCTGCTTAGACAGTTCTGTCTGTCCACTTCAGTTTAGAAGACAGACAGGCTATGTTTGCATATAAACTAGTTCTTGCCGAAATGCTGCAGCATGATTGTCGCACTGCTGACGCGACAAGTAGATCCTGCTTAGACAGTTCTGTCTGTCCACTTCAGTTTAGAAGACAGACAGGCTATGTTTGCATATAAACTAGTTCTTGCCGAAATGCTGCAGCATGATTGTCGCACTGCTGGCGCGACAAGTAGGTCCTGCTTAGACAGTTCTGTCTGTCCACTTCAGTTTAGAAGACAGACAGGCTATGTTTGCATATAAACTAGTTCTTGCCGAAATGCTGCAGCATGATTGTCGCACTGCTGACGCGACAAGTAGGTCCTGCTTAGACAGTTCTGTCTGTCCACTTCAGTTTAGAAGACAGACAGGCTATGTTTGCATATAAACTAGTTCTTGCCGAAATGCTGCAGCATGATTGTCGCATTGCTGACGCGACAAGTAGGTCCTGCTGATAGCAGTTCTGTCTGTCCACTTCAGTTTAGAAGACAGACAGGCTATGTTTGCATATAAACTAGTTCTTGCCGAAATGCTGCAGCATGATTGTCGCACTGCTGACGCGACAAGTAGGTCCTGCTTAGACAGTTCTGTCTGTCCACTTCAGTTTAGTAGACAGACAGGCTATGTTTGCATATAAACTAGTTCTTGCCGTAATGCTGCGGCATGATTGTCGCACTCCTGACGCGACAAGTAGGTCCTGCTGATAGCAGTTCTGTCTGTCCACTTCAGTTTAGAAGACAGACAGGCTATGTTTGCATATAAACTAGTTCTTGCCGTAATGCTGCGGCATGATTGTCGCACTCCTGACGCGACAAGTAGGTCCTGCTGATAGCAGTTCCGTCTGTCCACTTCAGTTTAGAAGACAGACAGGCTATGTTTGCATATAAACTAGTTCTTGCCGTAATGCTGCGGCATGATTGTCGCACTGCTGACGCGACAAGTAGGTCCTGCTGATAGCAGTTCCGTCTGTCCACTTCAGTTTAGAAGACAGACAGGCTATGTTTGCATATAAACTAGTTCTTGCCGTAATGCTGCAGCATGATTGTCGCACTCCTGACGCGACAAGTAGGTCCTGCTGATAGCAGTTCCGTCTGTCCACTTCAGTTTAGAAGACAGACAGGCTATGTTTGCATATAAACTAGTTCTTGCCGAAATGCTGCAGCATGATTGTCGCACTGCTGACGCGACAAGTAGGTCCTGCTGATAGCAGTTCCGTCTGTCCACTTCAGTTTAGAAGACAGACAGGCTATGTTTGCATATAAACTAGTTCTTGCCGTAATGCTGCGGCATGATTGTCGCACTCCTGACGCGACAAGTAGGTCCTGCTGATAGCAGTTCCGTCTGTCCACTTCAGTTTAGAAGACAGACAGGCTATGTTTGCATATAAACTAGTTCTTGCCGAAATGCTGCAGCATGATTGTCGCACTGCTGACGCGACAAGTAGGTCCTGCTGATAGCAGTTCCGTCTGTCCACTTCAGTTTAGAAGACAGACAGGCTATGTTTGCATATAAACTAGTTCTTGCCGTAATGCTGCAGCATGATTGTCGCACTCCTGACGCGACAAGTAGGTCCTGCTGATAGCAGTTCCGTCTGTCCACTTCAGTTTAGAAGACAGACAGGCTATGTTTGCATATAAACTAGTTCTTGCCGAAATGCTGCAGCATGATTGTCGCACTGCTGACGCGACAAGTAGGTCCTGCTGATAGCAGTTCTGTCTGTCCACTTCAGTGCTAAAGGACATTCGACCCATCAGTGTCCTACCTTTTTTGTTCTCAAGAGGGTAGTAAATTCGCAGGAATGAAATGAATTTAAAAAGGTATAAATGATGAACCGTTTTGGTAATTCTTAACATAATTTTTTTATGTAATTTACAGAAAAAAAATTAAAAAATAATAATTTTAAAGACATTCAATTAAGTTTGGAAAGATAAGAAAATGAATTTAAGTTAATGAAGGTACAATTTATTTAAAGGTCGCAATGATTAGTCGTTTGATCACAACACTTGCACACGGTATGCTGCTCCACGTGGTACTCTGCGCATGATTCTTTATTTGTTACCTCATCGTATATTCGAACCTGGTTCAAAGAAAAATATGATTATAGTAATTAATCGGATATATTTCTACTTTTATGTTGAAAAAAATACAATCACACAAACTGTATGGCCCCAAAGTAAGCAGAGCTTGTGTTATGGATGACTATACAGCGAACTGCAGGGGAACCCAGAATAAACAGACATATAAAAATGTCAACAACCAGGACGGCCTGTTTGGTATGGTGGTAAGTAGCCTTGCCTTCCATGCCAGAGGTTCCGTGGTTCGAATCCTGGTAGGGGCAGATATTTTATCATATTTGCTTTCTAGTCATGGATCTATGTGTGTTTCTTAAGTTTATTTATCCGTTGTCTAGTATTCACAACACAAGTTCTTAATGATACTTAACCTGGGCTAGATAATGTGGTGTGACTGTTAGAAATAAATATAAATATATATGACCAAACGAGACGAGAACAAATATGTATGTTCATCACACAAATGAATGCCCCGAGGACTCGAACCTGGGGCCTCCGGCGTATGAGGCAGGGCTACTAACAACTGCGCTACTCGGTTGTCTAATAAAAAAGGGGGATATCCTTTTTTTGTTATAATTATCCTTTCGGGTAGAAAGAGGTACTCCAAGGATCGCTTTCACTCACGCAAGGTTTCATATTACTAGTCTACCAAGTCAACTACGACTGATAAACTCAACGTTATTTATTTCAGATATAGATGACAGCACTATTATTATATATTTATTATTATTATTATTATTGTTATATATTTTCATATTTTATGCCAGTAATTATTTATTTACCTGACTAAATTAGCTAAGTATTAAGTCGATTTTGTTCGATCGTCTAAATCACTTGGATTTTTCCCGCCCATCTAAATCTGTAATAACAACACGACTTCATTACACTCACCGACATGTTAACAGTACTTTTCTCAATTGGAGTACACAGCGGGTCATGATGCCAGTCACAAAGACCGACGCAGCGCTTGACCCACATAGATCTTGGGTAGACCTGTGGCAGCAATCACATGTTAGGAAAAAAGTATTCTTGTTGCATTATCAGTTTCATAAATCGTAATGATTGCTGAAATAGCCTATTTCTTCCCCTAGTGGACTGAATTTAGGTCCTTCGGTACTTATTTCTTGACTCCTATGTTCAGAGGCTAAGGCTGCGTATTGATGGATGAATAAGTCAGAAAAAATTCAAAGTGTTGTGTATTTTATGTAGGTAGATGATTATGCTGGAGGATGCGCAAACCTAATTGGGGCGGCACTTGAACGGCAAAGCCAATCCGAAGCAATTACCATAGTAGCAGCAGTCATCGACACTTTAAAACACTTATGCCTTTTTACTTATGTTTACATTTGACGTGGTTCTGCTGAAATATTTAAAAATCAACATTTTACTCGTCTTAAGGCCATGCATCACTTATATATATATATATATATATATATTTATATGTTAGGTGCTGAATTAATACTGAAAATAAGCTTTACCGATAGGACTAATGCATTCACGAACAACCAATCAACGACTTGTTATCCCGTATTCCACACCCAGTAACCGACAAGTTCTATACTCAACACATAGCAACCGACATGCATCTCTTACTAAAAATACAACCGGGGACTTTGTTTACGACTTCTTAACCGAATTGTATCGCGTTTATACTTTTACATTTTTACTCGATGTTTCACGAGTGGCTGAGATGACAGGCGTGTTGACACATTAATTATTTATTTATTTATATACGGTTAATCGTTAGCCCGAAAAAAAAAAAGACGTTCAATCGTCTCCATCTGTTTCTCAATCTTTGGGCGGCTTAGAGTACAGGATTCGACTTTTTTACCGTTCGGAAAATAGGTAGCTACATGGGGTCAGACCGCAATTATATGGTTTCTTTGAGAAAGTACAGTTGCTCAGAATTGCGGTCTGAGACCATATGCTCATTTTCTAAACAGTGAAAAAAGTTACCAGTATATACAATACTTATTGTGTTTGGATCTTCCTCTTTTAGCACTAATAAAAAATGGGTCTGATTGTCTTACACGAGTACATCATTCAGGAAAAGGTTTTCAAGGCCGTTCCATCTCGTAATGCACCATTTTAAGACTAGTAACAGTTTTTGACAATATTTCAGGAAACTTTTGTCATCGAGATGTGAGTTAGGTAAAGTTGTATTTTTTTCTCAGTATTTTCTTTCAGTATTTAAATATCGTTAGCTATTTTCGCATCTTATTATTCGGGTAGGTTCTTTTATTTATTTGTATTGAAAAACAAAGTTAAATTTGCTTATATATCTAAAGTGTCTAATGTCTGCTTTATTGTCTGTATGGTGAACGTAAAAAAAATTATTTGAGGTCCTCTTCTTCCTAAGTACGTATCGTAAGCGTCAACATAGCTGTTTGTCTAAATGGTGTATAGATAATCCATTTCACGAGGAAGTTTTGTCTTTGGTTTTTGTTTACCTTGCATATGCAGTGCAATGCCTACTTTTTTGTGTTTCTTAATGCTTAAATAATACGCGCACCCAACCTTCGGTTATCAAAAAATTTAAATGGTAGTCATTTTGTTACCATTTTAAAAGTATTACATATTGATTGGCGGGTGATTGTCTATGAAATGGATTAAACTAAAACCAATTATTTCGTAATTCCGGAGATGACGCTGACAAAACAGGGTGAATTTGTGTTATTTGCTTGATTTGGTATATTAATCGTTTTGGGGAGAAGAGCAACAGACAATTTTCTTATTTCCGAATTGTGGTGATATTGTTTTGCTGACTCATAGGTATCAGAATTATAAAGATATTCGACAGCTGGATTACTTGGGTGCGCCAAAGTTCACATAAAATTTCAGCTCCGATAATCGAAACTCCGAAAATGTTTATTATTATAAACGCGAAAGTTTGTAAGTATGGATGGATGTTTGTTACTCTTTCACGTAAAAACTACTGAAAAGATTTTAATGAAACTTTACAATAATATAGCTTACACATCAGAATAACACATAGGCTACAATTTATAAAGATATTGTGTGAATTGTACAAAATATCAAGTAAGTAGGAGAAAATCTACCATCTGCGAGCTATTCTGGCGTACGCTACCAAAACCGCTAGAGTTACACATATGTAATGTATGATGGAAATGTTTATCTACAATAATATTATAAAGAGAAAAGATTTGTATTTTGTGTGTGTGTCTATGTTTGTAATGAATAAACTCAAAAACTACTGTGCCGATTTCAAAAATTCGTTCACCATTAGAAAGCTACATACACCTTGATAACATAGGCTATATTTATTGCTAGAAAAGATAAGGGATCCCTACTGAAACTTTAGTAATGTAACCCAAGGTGTAAAAGAATGCTATAAAACATCTTTCGTCGCATGCGCTGCGGAAAATATTGATTATAGAACAAAAGTATGTTCTACAATATTAAAGAAAATATCAATAGCTACAAAAAGCTTTGCAATACTACATGTCCAACTATTATTGTTATGTCACAATATCCACTTTATGTACATTTTCAAAGTTGATAAAAATACCGACCAAAATTAGACCACGTTATTCATAATTCTTTTTAAATCCTTATCCAAAAAAATCATATTGTTTTCAAGACTGTTTCAATCCATGTAGATCACTTTTTGAATTGTTCAAATCGATTATCCCATTCAATAGATATTACGAATTTAATAAGTCATAGAAATAGAAAAAATATAAGCTGTCGCGTTGTGCATGTTATTCATACCTTTTTATTAATCCTTATCCAAATAAATTATTTTGTATTCAAAATTGTTTCAATACCGGTAGATTACTTTTTAAATTTTTCTAATCGTATATTCACATATCGTGACACATAGCCCAACAACAAAGTTAAAAGTTTGATGTTTACAATGAAGGCTTGATACAGATCGAAAACGAACTTTTAGGATTAAACAACAAAAATTAAGAGACTTTGGGTTACCTTCTCCGAATCGCTCACTACAAAATGTAGTTAATGCCACACCGAGCTGTACATACGATGTTAACGAGTTATCAGTATTTGTCAACTCAAATGTTGTTGGCAACCAACCAACCCAAGTTGGTGGCAGATAAAAAAACAGCGTTCGATGCTATAATTAAAAGTGTGGAAAATAACAACGATGGCTTATTTTTTTGGACGCGCCCTGCGGCACAGGTAAAACCTTTCTTGCCAATTTAATATTTATTAGCCAAAGTACGACAATCTGGAAGAAAATCACTGGCAGTCGCGTCTTCCGGAATTGCTGCAACTCTATTAAATGTTGGGAAAACTGCTCAACGGTTTGCGGCAACTGTGTCTTTAGAACAACATTCTGTATGGTCAATTCGCAAAAATGGTCTACTGGCGAAGCTCTTACAGGACACGATTATTACTCGCTGATTATTTGGGATGAGTGCACCATGAGCCATAGAGCTCACGTAGAAGCTGTAGATCGCACAAGTAAAAGACATCACAAACAGGCAATTGATAAAGGGCGTAACCTTTGTGTTGGCTGGAGATTATCGCCAAACATTACCGGCTATTACAAAATGTACACGTGCCAACGTTATTAAAGCGTGCCTTTAAATCATCACCTTTATGGCAATCAATTGAAACTCTTAATTTGCGCACAAATATGAGAGCACATTAGAGTAATAACCACAATGGAAATTTATCAAAAAAATACTTCAACTTGGAGATGGAAAATTACCATTGACAGTTGCAAATAACCCCAAGTATTGTTGGACAATGAATTAGCTCAAACTGTAAACAGTCAAGAAATTGTTATAGACACAATCTATCCCGACATCGAAAATCTCACAGAAAGAAATTTCAATTGGTTCTGTTCGAGGGCTATAGTGTCACCCAGAAACTACTCAGTAAATGAGATAAATAGAAAGGTTATGGGAAAAGTATGAGGTGTTTTAAAATGTTACAAATCTATTGACACCGTGTGCAACATCGAACATACAGTGCACTACCCACAAGAATTTGTAATTCCGTCCATCCTGCCGGCTTGCCACCCCACGAACTAATTAAGAGGTACTCCCATTGTGCTATTGAGAATTTTAAACCCGCCCAGTATGTGTAATGGCACAAGACTTTTGATAAAGGAATTACGAGACAATGTGATTGTAGCAACAATCATCACTGGGCCCGCGGCCAGACAGCTCGCTCACAGTCCGCGAATCCCGATGATTCCGACGGATTTGCCTGTATCCTTTAAAAGGTTACAGCTTCCTGTGCTTCCGTTTTCAGCTTCCATTTGCCCTAGCGATAAATTAAACCACAGGGACATACTTTTTCGATTGTTGGCATCGACCTAAGAAAAGATGGGCAATTATAAGTTGCCCTTTCTCGAGTAGGATCGTCTGAAAATCAATGTGTTTTGTAATCACCTACAAATACCCCTGCCAACATAGTGTACAGTGAAGCTTTAAGGTAAAAGTTTTCTAAAATAAAAGTAAGAACCAATAGAATTAAATAAAGCTTTAAAATAAAAATGTAAATACAGAGTTACGCGGCCATAATCCGACGTGTCGGCATATTCCCACGATGACTGACAAACAAAATTCTTATTACTATTATTTCTATCAATAACATGTTTTTATGTTTTATTATTTTATAATTTAGTTTTGTACAAGCCACTTAGTTGTTAACATTAAACTTTCATTTGTAATCAATAATTTCTTTCATAAAAGCTATATTTATAAAGTGTTATATAATAAAATCTATCTAAAGGCGTTATCTGATTGCGGATCTAATTTTAAGATAGCGGCGGATTTAATGCCTCGATACGATGGCTATCCGAAGACTTTGAACTACATATTAAATAAGAGAAGTAGATAGTTTTATAGATTTAATGACCTCTCAAGATGCGAAGCACCCAGCATAGTGTGTTTGATTAAAAGTCGTCTAAGCAGACCTGCTATTGATAGTATCGCGTATGAAGAATGCCTTGATAATTGGGTATCAATTAAAACTGCTTTGCGTAGGAGGCTAGGCGAACCCCGCAACGAAATCCAGCTAATGCAGGAGCTAACGCGCATGAGTAAGAAAAAAAGTGTAGTTGGCTTTATGAGATGAGAGGGTTTTCTTCATCTAATTCGAATGTTCTCCAAACTTTAGGTGTGAAAATAGGTGGCGATGTTGCATTTCCTCATACGTAATAGTGACTAAACCGCGTTGCTATATCGTCTGTATCGTCCAAAGAAGTGTTAAAATGTTTAGGTTATTAATTTTACAGTCCATTTATTTTTAACAAATTATGGTATTCTGTATATATGACTTTTAAAACGTAGCGTGAGATGCCAATAAATGTTATGATAAGTAATCGTTATTGTAAAACCATTTATGCATGAACGTTTTATGCTAATATACTATTATTATAAATGAAGTTATGGGGAAATAAAGTATGCCTTATGATTTACTCTGTATGAACGTTATGCGAAACAAACAGTATGCCAAAAAACGTTATGCAGCCTTATAATATGCCAATTTAATTTATGCATCCCAATACGGACCCTCATGGGTCAACCTTTCACTACCTTGGCAGCAAAACCCGGGAACTCCAGAAACTCAGGTAATTTCAGGAACAGTGGAAACTTCCGTGCAGAACAAAATATTCCACGCCAGCATAATCCACCGCAGAAGCTGTCTAATGTCACGATGCGATCGGTAAAAAAACCCGCAACGCAGCCGTTTGCATTCCAAGAACTATATTATACGCCAAATGAACAGTTTTTACCAAATAATAGTCAGTCATATTTTTACAGTGAACCGGAGTATGTAATAGTGAAAAGTAATAATTACGAGCAGTTTCTGTTAGACATTACAGAGCAGAGCAGTAACGAGGTAAGTGATAGTAATAATCAGGATTTTTCATTGACCGAGAACAACGAAGGCCAAACCTAGTAAAGCTTAATACCCACGATAAGGATCACCTACCCTTTGTCGAAATAAAAGAATTTAACGGTAAATTTCTAATTGATATGGGGGCCTCTGGCTCAATGATATCTCCCAAAAAATTGAAAATTCTGTTTTTGACAATTTTGTTGAATTTGAACCTTTTGAAGTAAAAACTGCACAACCGCGTAGTAAATTTACCTTTACCACCTATTTTTAACACTAACATTATTCACAATTTTCTGATATTTGAGTTTGACCCTAAATATAAAGCTTTAATAGGTTTAGATTTATTGAAAACTTTGTCTAGTAACATTGACTAAAAATTTAAATCCTACACACATCTACTGCCAAAATACCTATTTGTTTCGATTATCCCGGATAAATTTGTGTTTCCAAATTGTTCCAAAATTATTACTGTTAAAACTAACTATACAGACGGACAATACTTACACGATGCATTTTATTGGAATAATAATTTAAAAACGCCTCCAGCGATAGTTTCAGTAAAAAATGGTTAATTTAAAACCTCTATTATTAATTTAAGTGATAAAAAGAAAGTAATTTGTAACAAAGCCCAAATTAATTTAGAGCGCTATAACTTAGACTGAGAAATTTAAAAAGTGCAAATTAAATTCAATAACTATGGGTGTTGAGTCAGGCTTAGAGCGAGAACTTGTTGATAACTTAAACAATACAAGAACAAGTCATCTCAATGAAGAAGAAAAAAGAGAAATTACTAAGTTATGTTATCAATCTAGAGACTTATTTTATTCTGACGATATTTTCCTCGGGATATTCCCCCCCCCCTTTACTCATGCGGTCAAACATGAACTTAGGCTTAAAGATGAAACCCCAGTTTTTGTAAGGAGCTATAAGCAAGCACCTCAACAACGCAGATATTAAAAATCAAGTAGATAAGTTACTTAAACAGGGAATAATTAGGGAAACATATTGTCCCCAAAAAACTAGACGCCTCCGGACAAGTGAAATGGAGACTTGTCATTAATTATAGACGACTTAATGATAGGATAGTCGAAGACAAATATCCCTTACCTAACATTCACGACATTTTAGATAGAATAGGACGAGCGCAGTATTTCACAACTCTTGATTTTAGCCAGGGAGTACCATCAGGTCAAGATGCACCCCAACGATATTGAAAAAACGGCATTCACAACTGAAAGTGGTCATTATGAGTTCCTCAGAATGCCCTTTCTTCTTAAAAATGCGCCGCGTACTTTTCAAATACTTATGGCCCATATATTACGAGGCTAAAGTAGCGTTTTTACATATTTAGATGACGTTATAATAGTATCTACGTCACTACAAGATCACATCCAAAACATTAAGGAAGTGTTTGATAGGTTCCAAACTCATAACCTAAAAATTCAATTAAACAAGTCTGAGTTTTTAGCAAAGCAAGTTAACTTTTTAAGACATGAATTGACGGATGAAGGACTCAAACCTAACAAAGACAAAATCAAAGCCGTACTAGACTTCCCTTTACCTAGTAGTCCAAAAGAAATAAAATCATTTTTGGACCTAGTTGGCTATTACAGAAAGTTTATTGAAGACTTTGCAAAATTGACTAAACCTATGACAACTTGTTAAAATAAAAACGCCAAAATAATACACTCTCCTGACTTTATTGACGCATTCTGTAAATGTAAGGAAATCTTAACCAACGCACCTATACTACAGTTTCCAGACTTTGCCCAACCTTTTATACTGACAACTGAAGCATCAGACATTGCCGTATGAGCCGTGTTATCTCAAGGTAATATCGGATCAGATAAACCTGTAGCGTAGGCTTCACGAACTTTCTGTGAAACGGAAACAAGATATTATACTATTGAGAAAGAGTTACTCGCGATCATTTGGGCAGTAAAATACTTTAGATCCGAACTCAAAGTTGACTCGAAGGCACTTAAAGCTAGCTGAGTATGACTATAAAATCATTTATAAAAAGGGGTGACAAAACACTAACGCCGACGCCCTGCCCCGAGCCAAAATCTTTCACAATAGTACAGAATCACTAGTAGTTAATGTTGACAATGAAAACCAAATTATAGAAGATATACTTGACTTGATTGATGAACGTGCCCAAATCGTCAACCAGCTTTCTGAAAACCCTGTTAATACTTATCCACCTAGTGCTGACAGTGACCATACTAACCAACCCGCTTTAGTTACCGAAAACGAATCCAACTCAATGAGCATTGTTACAGACACTAACGCAATGTTTTCAACAAATCACACACAACCAGCTATGCTTTCTCTAGAGTTTACACCACAATCTTTAATGACAGAGGTCCATAATTAATAAAATACTTAAATAAAACACTTTTTACCGGATATTATCGCGTATATACGTTTCGGCATCTTTGCAGTTGCCGTGGTCACGATAGACCACGGCAACTGCAAAGATGCCGAAACGTCGAAATAATTTTAAAATTAACTAAAATATACGCGATAATATCCGGTAAAAAGTGTTTTATTTAAATATGTATCGTGAAAATTTAAGAAAATATATAATAAAATACTCATCGCGTGTTACCTCAGTTGAAAACAAATCAGAACAAGAGGAGCTCATTAAAAAATTCCATGAAGGCAAAACCACTCATCGTGGTATTCAAGAGACATACAAACATTTGTACCGCAACTATCATGTGCCTCGCATGCTATTAACTATTCAAAAGTTCATCCACATTGTTTTGACACTTGTTTAAAATGAAAATGGAAACACCCACTAAACCATGGCAACATCTTTTCATGGACCTCTATTCAACAGGTGGGGCAACTTTTCTCAATATCATAGATTGTTTTTCCAAATATGCGCAAGCCATCCCGCTCACGGCATGTAGTAGTGTTCACATAGCAGAAGCTCTCATACAAATATTCTCCGTATTAGGCCTACCTCTCAAAATAACCACTGATTCTGACACAAAATTTGACAATGACGTTATTAAAGAACTGTGCGCCCTTAACAACAATCACGTTCATTTCGCAACACCACACAACCCAAACTCTAACTCTCCCATTGAACGTTTCCACTCAACTATTGGTGAAATCATAAGAATTAAAAGATTGACCAACAAAGAAGATCCAATTCAAAATATTATGAAGTACTCAGTTATAGCTTACAATCATTCGATTCATTCAGCAACAAATTACACTCCACATGAATTACTTTTTTGCCACACATCATCTAGAAACCCGGTTGAACTATATCATTAAGCATAAACTAAATGCAGAGGCTGTACAAGAATGTATTTCAGCACATTTGTCGAAAGACAAAGATCAGGTGATTTCCAGGAGAAACCAGCAGGCTGAGGAAATAACACTCAAGGTGGGTGAAACTGTTTACAAACAGGTAGCCAAACCCGCGCGCAATGACAAAACTAAACCAGTATTTAAAGGTACACAATAATTCAATTACATCCCAACAGCGTCGCTGAAATAATCGGTACTCATTCCAACTGTAAATCGATTAGAGTAAACTTCAAACTGCTACGGAGACCTCACCTTGTTCCAGACTTACCGTGGCAGCAGCCATCCTGTTCTGCACAAGGGCAATCCTGATCGTTGAACCCATAGACAACACAAACTGTATTGTACTATTTAAGCAAGGTTAACTCCTTTCTTAAAGAGACTACTTCTAGTATAATTAGTTTATATGCAAGCACTACGAGAGCAGAAGCGAACACCCCTTCTAATGATATGCATAAAACTTACAGAGACCAAATCAAACATAACTTAAGCATTGTAAATAAGAAATTACTTTTTCTCGCGCCTCAAATTAGACATAAACATGGTTCAATGGTAAACTCTATAACAGGAAATTTAGATAATGATGACGCGATCAAAATTGAAAATGAAATTAATGCTTTGAAACATAAATATAAACATTTAGACTTACCTTTGTAAAAAACAATTAGCTAGGCTTATAACGCAATTAAGGAATTTAGTGTTCAGTTAGACAAAATTAACGAAAATCAAATAAAATTGTTTTCTTATCTAATAAACGCAACCAATACCTCTAATATAATTAGTAATCATTTACATTCAGATAGATTTTAGTTTACAGATAATTTTAGATAAGCTATCATTATTTGAAGATGCTATTAGTTTTTCTCGTTTAGGCACGACATACCCTAGTATAATAAGTCCGCAAAATTTAATCTTAGAAGTGTCTAATTTTAGTGAAAGGTTTAAAAACAAACTAGTGGCAGAAGTAGATATAGGAAACATTCATACAATTGAACGTTCCATAGAGGTAAAAGCTTATAGTACTGAACTTTCACTAACTTTTATTTTAGAAATCCCTGTAGTTACTGCCAATATTTATGCTTTTATCCACCTTTACTCCATAAATGTAACACCGCTATAATCCCTAAATCCAAATACCTTGCACACAGGAGCGAAGAGTACACTTACTTGGAAGAGAACTGGCGCAGTATCACCGACAACACGCATCTCTGCAAGCTGCCGAACCTGAGAAATAACCATCATACTGAAGATTGCATCGTCTCACTCGTACAGCACAGGAAAACCAACTGCACCCATGCAAAAATAGACCTCCAAACCGGAAAGATACAGAAAATCCAAGACAATAGATGGATGGTAATTACAAAAGAAAAGAAAATCATGAGAAGACATTATGGACAGAAGGTTGAATACAAACGCCTGTTTGGCGTTTACCTTATGAAGATCACAGATGACTGCCAGATCACCGTCATGAACAGAACCCTACAATCACACATGAACACCATCTTTATGAATTATATCATACCTTTTCCAAAAACCAACTATATAAATCAAGAAATAACCAAACATGAAGTGAAAATTGAAGACACCACACTCGACAGCATCCATGAAATAGTAAAGCAAGTATCCCAGCATCCCAATGGCAGTCGCAATCCCAAGCCTTCCAACGATAACAATATACCTCGTCGCCGCCCTGGCCTTCATCTAATGGAAGCTGGGTGCTATCAACAGGAGAAGTACATCGCCCGGACCAGATGTCAAAACTGCGGGACGCGCTTCGCTCTTAAGGACGGAGGAGTTACGCGGCCATAATCCGACGTGTCAGCATTTTCCCACGATGACTGACAAACAAAAGTTTCTTGTTACTATTTCTATCAATAACATGTTTTTATGTTTTATTATTTTATAATTTAGTCTTGTACAAGCCACTTAGTTGTTAACATTAAACTTTCATTTGCAATAAATAAATTTCTTTTTTAAAAGCCCTTCCCCGACGGCCTGAACGTAACTACAGAAATGTAAAAATTACAATGACGTAGAAAAAGTCTTCAAAATAAATACACAAACCTAAAACAACTAAAAAGTAAAAATTTAAAGAAAACAACAAAAAAGATATAAATAAAAAATTCTGTATATAGAAAAAAATTTAGGAAATTTAATTAGATAGATAGATAAAAATGTTAAATGTTGTAAAAATGTAAATAAAAAATAGATGAAAAAATTCGGATTGTAATTATACAATATAGATAATGTGATACTGCGTTTAAAAAATGTAGAAATGAAACAACAAAAAAATAAAAATAAAAGGTAAAATGATAAAAAAAATCATGTCTATCCGTGTAAATATATTATGGAAATAATGTTTAGGGATAAAAGCATTATGAAAAACAACAGTAGGAGTTTAAATATATTTTCATTAGTGATATTATGAATTGCAATTTTCGGTAACCTGTGTATTATGAACATCGTCGGTAGTTCTACAAATTGTATGAACGCAAACTTTATGAAGTAAAATTTTAGGAAGAGTGATTATTCGGATTACAAGTCGGTAGGAAGAACTTTTTCGGTTAAAGAACTTTATGTGAGCCAATATGGACCCGGTTTACTTATTACAATGATCGATAGTTTGATACCGCGCGGTGACCTCCAGGCGCGGGAGAGTTTAAAAAAGATCACATGAACGTTATATTTCAAGCAAATTTTTAATACTACTCTATCTTTTTTTTATTATAATTACATTTTAGTTTATATTTTTACAACTCATAATTTCTGATAATTTATATTCAGTTAGTAAAAATCTTAATCCGAATGTTTTGATAAGAAAAGTATATTTTAAAAATATAGCGTCATGGGGTTCTTTAGACACATGAAGTACAAAGCAGTCGATTAAGTTCAGTCATCTAATGCGCATCTGTTCTATTAATCCTAATGTAGATGTCTGTCACAAATGTATTTCGAAGGTAAATTGTATCAGGAGACTTCAGCATCATCTTTGTGAAATTCGACATCTATACCCAATACATGGGCAAGGCATACATAGACATACATGCACACATGTATAGTAATTAGTACATGAACACTGTCGCTTGGAGCGCTAGTGTTCAAATGTTTCCCTTTTAACTTGGAAGAGGGCTCTCTCTTTCCGTATTATTACTTAATGACAATGAATTAACTTTCGTTATTATATGAAATGAGTGATTAGATTTGGAATATTTTTTGATTTTATTAATACTTTTACTATACTAATACTTGAAATTGGCAGAAATAGTTATTGAGTAGTAACAGCAGCTGATTGCCATAAAACGTAAATTGAATTGAATTTATTAGATTTCAAGCTATAAACAAGATTACCTAACTGTTTAACATTAAGCTCCGCACATAATCGCGAGCGGCGTCGTGGTCGCCGTTACAAACTTAAGGCTCAACTAAAAATTGCGTCTTAAATTTATTTTCCAACGGCCTTCAGTTTAATATCCGACCATCTTACTCCGCTACTTTCTTTTCAGTAACGCAGCGTTCGTAATGTTCCGTAACGCAGCGCGACAAGCGGTCTATGCCTAAATGAAGTTTGACATTTAGTCACGTAACATACTTAAATTCCAGTTTAAGTTGAACGAAAACCACGGCAGTGGCACTGTACACACACATAGACCCGCCGGTCTGTACACGCCATTACTACAACCACAAGAGCAAAACTTCTTCATGAAATATACATATAAACCATACTAACCAGTTTCATAGTCAAATTATTGTTTTACGTTGAATTATTTACCTGCATGGTCTTGGAAGGTGGATATACTGATACCAAGACGTACTCCGATCTACAGCCAGCTTTAACTGTGTTTTCAAATCTTTTATCTTCATGGTTTCGGGTGCATGCGACTGGTGACACAGAATTTAGTATTTATTCAGTATCCATTTAATGATCCAATTATTACAGGGAGATTTTTAATACGCAGTACATCACTTGCTCATACGGTATGTAAAGAAAAAAATCACATTCAAATTCGAAAACCATTTGCAGATATCACTTTTCTATAACATATTTTGTCAGTAACAACTCGCAGAATAATGGTATTGAGCCTTTTTTAAGGCTAATGAGTAAACTATATCGATGACGTCATCGAGTATCATCTACTCTGCTTAACCTATCTTGGCAATGTTTACAATAAATGTCTGGCCCAAGAATCCAAAGAAAAAGAAAATCCAAAGGAGTTGTTCGTTCCAGGTATAATTATAACAGATTACTCCGTGCTGTCATTATCTGAAATTGTGATTTGTGCTTGTTATGGATGACCATACAGCGGACTGGGACTAAAATAAGGACCCAGAATAAAGATACGTTTATAAATATTAACAACCATAGCCCGAGAATAAACATCTTGTTCGTCGCTGTTAATGAATGCCCCGACCAGGACTGGAACCTGGGACCTCAGGAGTTACTCTCCTGAGGTCCCAGCAGGCAGAGTAAACCACTACTCTACTCGGTCGCCAAAAAGGAGCTTTAGTATCGTTAAATAACATCAACTCTAAGACCAGAAAATAAATTCAGGTATCAACTGGCGTTCGAAATAAGAATGTATTTGCCATTTGATCTCCACTTACCTTTCTCGATTTCTGTAATTTAAAAAAATGTTTTTAGAATATTCTCAATCTTACTTAACAGTTTTTTTTTGTTAAGAGCTCGTATGTGCTGGTACTACAATTTCTTTTGATTTTACGTCTATAATAATAATTACATTAAAATGGCTATATTTTCGAATAGCTAGAGAAATCACAGCTACAAAGGGCATTACATCTAATTCTCGACATACCTAAACAATATTCAATATTCTCTATATTCGCGCGAGAATGTTCCCTGCCTACGACGATGATGCTACTGACTTCTATATCCGCTACTTAACAGCTAAAACTGAAGCCTTAGTTTTAGCTGTTGCAAGGCATACCACTCCTTCCGAGCAATTGTATTCTTTCTGAGAAAATACCTACAGTTATTGATGGCAAAGAGCTCGGACGGGAACCACTTATGTACAATCACATTGACCTCGTGCCTGTTTGTCGACCATGTAGATTTAAACAAATTAAACACTTCTGAAAATGTATTATCTAATAAAGGACCCATAAAAAAAGGAGTAAATCATTTGTTGAGGTAGGTCAACGTTATTATTGCCTTGTTACTCATCAATTTAAAAATCTTTACAGGTTACCAAGGTTGCGTAACTTTTCATTTACTTTAATTTTAATTTTAAATGGCACAATTTGAATTTTATAAGATTTCAAACCTTTGCGTAATCAGTAAACTAACAAAAATTTATAAAATCAAAGAAAAACATACTTGGTAAAATAATTGATTCGCCGTATTATGCCGATTGCAACGTATCGATATATCGAAAAATAGAATACTAAAAGTCGTGGTAGGGATCCAGCGAAATCGTCAATTTATATTGTTTACCTACAGAGGACAATTTAAAATGTTAATATCTACCTTTATATGGATAAGCCGGAGGTTGAGCCTCTTCTCTGTCGGCAAACTGAAAACAGAAAATACACAGTACTTAATTGTAGCAACAAAGTATTCGTGCCGTTTTTCAACCTATTGTAAAGATTCTACTTTGTTTATTATATTTTTTTGTTTTTTCGTCTGCTTTAGTAAATAAATCTGGATTACAGTTTTTATAAAATTTTAGACTCAAAACTCACAGCGCCGGTTTCGCCTGTGGATTCTTTACAACTTTTCGTCTTAGCTGGGCTTCATATCTAAGTCTAGTTTTAAAATTTTATTTTTAGTTATAACATAGTAACAAAAACTTTTTTGAACTAACGGAGGAAAAAAATGTAGTTTTAGAACTACACTTGTATATTGTTTGTATTATTCATGTAATTCGGATTATTCTTTATGAAATGTTTAAAATGAAAAAAAAAATACAACTTAGATTCTGAAAACAACATGTTACTAAAGAGCGGAGCCTCCTGATACATGCCTTTTGAGATTAAACAGAGGATCCAGACCCTGTATATTATACAGGTCGGGGAAAAATTCTTTTCGTATTTTGTATGTGATATTTTGTAATTATTCCTCTTTGCTTGTACTGTTTTGTTCTGCCTGATTTTGATACTATGAAAATGGTAACATTAAAAAAAGAAATATCTTTCGCCCTTTTTTCAATTGTTTTTTTCTGCTAGATAAAATGAGCTAATCTAAAGAAAAATATTTATACGCTATGAAATTTTATTTTTGGTTAAGGAAAAATTTGAAGTTTACACTGGATCTTCACTCATTCAACCATTTGAAAAAGTCTGTTAATGCGAAAATGCCCGATATTTGAGAATTGCACGAGTTCACAGAAAGAAACTTGAAAAAAACCATTTGCGGTTTTTTAAAACGTAATGAAGCTGATCCAGTTTTAAGGAGAATGATCATTGATGTGAAGGAAATTGTATCACCTACGAGAAGAACGTGCCAAAAGGTTATGGTAAAGAAGCGGTCAAGAAAAACGAACAATGGTGAAACCCGATTGACCCGTAATAAGGCGATGTTGTGTTAATTTTTGGAAAACCATCGATTCGGATATTCACTGTCAACAGCTGATGAGGCTCAAGCAAGGAAGTTAGTAAAAACGGCCGGAATTGCGGAACAGGATGGTGTAGTGTTTCAACCTGATAACACCAGACTACACACTTCTTTGGGAACTCGGCTTAAATTAAGGGGGCTTGACTGGGAAGTATTAATGCATCTACCATTGTCCTGACCTAGCGCCTCTAGATTGGCACTTTTTGGTTAGTGTTGGCTGACATCAAGAGAGGTAGTTGTCGAAGTTTTTTTTTACCATGAGTCTTTCTTTAGCAACGGAATCGTGTCACTAACGATTCAACAAGATGGCAACAAGTTAATGGTTCATACACATTATAATTAATATAAATGAATATTACGTACCTTTGTTAAAAAAAAAATAAAACCTTAATTGTTCCTCAAAACCCAGTGAAAGTAAAAGTTAAAATCTAGATCTACTCAAACATAGTAGTACCCGAGCATTTAAAAATCACTTTTACATATGCACAGAAACATTTTGTTGAATGTATCCTTTTAAATCACTTTTACGTATGTAAAGAAACATAACGTCACCTGTAATTAGAGTGGCATTTAGAGTGTAATTTTGATTTATATTATATACATATGTTTCTCTTGATGTACACTCTGTTGGTGACCTAATAAATAAATAGGTATCCTTTTATTTATTTTTGACATTGACAATGACGGTGACCTTAGGCATTTTTAGACCACTCAGTCTTGTACAGCTTGCATCTGTTGCCTTCGATGCGTCGTGTAGGAGCTGTACTACGTCTCCTAAGACGTGATCTCTTCATTTCTAATGGAGATTTTTAGAATTTGGGCTAGTTATACCGAAAACAATGATTTTAGTAACTATTAAGTTATGGCGCTGATGGTTTTCTGAATAATGTATAAGTATGTGAGAAAAACAAATGAATGTTAAAAATATGGCTTTACTTACAATCCCCAGCATCATAGCTACTAAACCTAACAAAAATTGCAATTTTATCATTTTTGTTCTGGTAAGTTACTATGTCGACCGTTTCCAATTGAATTATGACTTTTTTTATATAAGGACATATAAAAATACATAGGTGTTGCTTTTTAATACATATATTTTTTTTAATTAGTGTGAGTACAGACAGCACAATACTAGCAGATTAATAAATAAGAAAAAAATAAATCAATGAAGTTACTTAAACAATTTCTTTACAGTATGCAAATGGCGGTCCAAAACGCTTTTGTTGTAATAAAGCTTCGAGCTGAAGGGCTTTAGCCAAAAGAACCTAGTAAATATGGCTCGCTACTGCAGTCCTTGGTACCCATAATAATAACAATTCTTCATTGATTAAAGATAAACTTAAAAAAGATAAAAGTTGGGTAAAAACATTTTCTAACCTTTGTTAGAAAATCTAGAACATATGTTTAACTTATTCGAAACATTTTTTATTATCAGTCAAACACAAAAACACAATTACAACACACAAATGTGACTTTATAGATACTGCTAACTAAGACCTTGGGCTTCATTTGAATATGTATTACATAAATAAAATTGCGCAAGTAGCCCTGCCTCATACAGCAGCGGTTTCGATGCTGGTATCCTGGTTGCAGGAAAATCCTATCGAGTATAACCTGTTTGACATTAAAAATGTTATATTTTTCTTATGATGTTTTTAACAGGAATGTTTAACTTTATACATGAACTAGAATTAGATGCATTTTTTTGTCAACTAAATTCATTATCAGAAAATTTTTTAAAGCAAATATATAACTTTTTATTCACTGGCATTAATCTGTTATACAAAAGCAATATTTTATTGATTAATTAATTTTAACTAATTACTTTTAAATCACATTTAGGTACTAGGACATAAAAATATTATAGTTTCAGTTTATGGTTCTGTTTTATAGCGATAACTCATAACAGTAATTTGACTAATAGGACCTGACCTTATACGTATGCCGAATCAGATATCTAGGCCAATTTTACTGGTATCTTTTTGAAAGTTTCATGTAGGGACCCAAGTAGTACAAATTGACGGGATCTCCGTCACTAATGAGAGGTGGATTGATTTTCTTATTAAATCCAACTAAAATCTAATTCTTGTACTAACTAGAATTGCAACGAAGTGGCTGACAATTTTTGGAAATCGTATTCATTTCAAAACTGCTTAAAAAACCGTTTTCCAGTAGTAGGAATTGTAGGGTTTTCCCTCACTAATAAGAGGTGGGTTTTTCTACTTCAAGTTCCGTAAATGATTCTCATTGATTCACATATATAAATTTAGATTATAAATTTATATTATATTCCACGAGATCTCCTAATTGAAGTATGTATTGTGGAAAATGTGAATTATTGTTATGACTACTGTATGTTGAGTAACTCAAATGTTGTATTACCTATCTTTTTTGCATTACAACTATGAACGGTTTCTCGAAGTATGAAATCGTTACAAATAAATATGTAAGATGCGAATTACTCTAAGACAATTTCAATAGGTGCAATAATAATAGGTGCAACTAGTTACTCAATAAATTTTTCCACAGTGGACGGATTCTAGGTTAAGCAGTATTGTTTTTTACCAACGCTAATATATTTATTACCTAGTACACTTATAATTAAGCTTCTTCAATATTCAATGCGTTCATAACTCCCAATGAAGATGGTTTCTAACGCAAGGCAATAATTAAGGAGACAAATATAAACAGTATAAACAGTTTTCTTAAATATTCATTTATTGCGAATTAAAATAGAAGCATCGTATGATTCACATTGATATAAGTTTATGAAGCTTGTAAATTAAAACAATCCTATCAAAATTTAGGAATTGTAAGGTTGTTCTTTATTCTCAAAAGAAAGCCGCATCTTTTTTTAACCTTAAGAAAAGAAATTGCGCACATGAGTGTCAAATTGAGTTGTATAAATATGGTTCAGCAATTGAAAGAGTAGCGGACTGTATTTTTTAGAGTTTAATGATTGACTGTAAAGTACAAAGAACAAATATATATATGCGCGTGCGCGGAAGAGTAGTCGCAGAGGCGATCGACAGCTGACTGCTCGGCGCACGGCGAGACGTCACGGCGACGGAGCGGGGCAGCGAGGAGGGTCGGCAGGAGGAGCGCGGGGCACCTGAGCCCGCGGGCGCCCGCACCGATGATGATGCGTCAACATACTCCCCCGGTTGAAGTATTTTCAACTGCTGCAGTGACAGGCAGAGGACAGATGGTATTGTAAGCCCGCCGAATGACACCCCTTCTGGTTTGGATGTCGGCGACTCGTGCAATCCCATCACTGCCTGGTAGAGTCTTCATTATGCGCCCCAAAAGCCACATCAGAGGGGGTGACGTCTTGTCCTTAATGACGACTAAAGTGCCATCTTTGAGCTCGACGATCGACGAAGATCGACTCCATTTGGTTTTCTTCTGAAGCCACATAATATATTCGTTCGAAAATCTGCTCCAAAAATGTTGTTTAAGACATTCAACTCGGCGAAATCTCTGTAGGCTAGTGATGTTAGTAGTTTGTATCTGTGGGTGTGGTAACATGATCAGTGAGCGTCCAATAAGAAGGTGAGCTGGAGTGAGAGGAATAAGGTCTGAAGGATCGTCGGATTTAGGAGTTAAGGGTCTGGAGTTAAGGATGGCTTCGATCTGTATCAAGCATGTTGCCAGCTCCTCGAATGTCAAATGGGTTAATGTTAAGATCCGCCGCAGGTGATGTTTAGTCGATTTGACGGCGGACTCCCATAAACCTCCAAAATGCGGCATGTACGCCGGTATAAAAGAGAATTTAATTCCTGAGTCTAAGCTGTGCAGTTTTAAATCTTGTGCGAGAAGTTTAGATAACTCGTTAAAGGCACCAACAAAAGTTGTGCCATTGTCGGAAAAGATATTGCGTGGTTTACCCCTCCGAGCAATAAACCGATTTAAGGCAGCTAAAAATGCTTCCTTTGTGAGGCCAGAAACCAATTCGAGGTGTACGGCTCGTGAAGCCAAACACACAAATACCGCGATGAAACTTTTGATGAGTCTGCATCCCCTACCTTTTCGGTCGGCTATCATAATTGGCCCGGCATAGTCGATACCGGTATCAAGGAACGGGAACTCGAGATGTAGACGCTGTTTCGGGAGGTTACCCATGATGGGTTGGACCGTGTTTGCCTTAATCCTGCAACACTTGACACATTGATAGGAGATTTTCTTTGCAAGGTTTCTTCCACCAATAGGCCAGTACTTATGATGAATGGTAGCAAGCAACAACTGGGGTCCAGCATGCTTAAGACTATGATGAAAATTATTGAATATTAATTTACAAAGATTGTGAGAACTTGATAGTAATATAGGGTGTTTAACGTTATAATCGTAAAATGAGTTTTTAAGTCTGCCTCCTACTCGAATTACCTTATCTGAATCAAGAAAGGGAGACAACTATGAAAGTTTGTGTTTTGCAGGTAATGTATTTCCGGTCTGAAGTAAACGATATTCTTCAGGGAAGGATTCCTGTTGACTGAATCTAAGTAAGACTGTTAATGCGTTGTCCATCTCTACCACTGAGAGATGGTCACTTTCAGATGGTTGTTTTTTACATTTGTTTATAAATCGTAATGAAAATGCTAGAACGCGTTGTAATTTGTTTAAATTTGAAAATTTAGAAATCAAATAAGATAAAGTATTTTCAGGATTATCACTGTTGATGTTGACGTGAAATGATCTAACCATTTCCGGTAATTCAGATGGTACTTGCTGAGCCGCATTAGGAAACTTCGGCCAAGATGCTGGGCCATTGCGCAGGAAAGATGGGCCTGATAGCCAAAGCGATGAACATGACAATTTGTCCGCACTTAGTCCACGTGAAGCGAGGTCTGCGGGGTTTTCGCTTGAAGGCACGTAGCGCCAGTCACTACCAACAGTTTCTTGAATTTCCGAGACTCTATGGCGAACGAACGTTTTTAACTTTGTAGGGGGTGTAGAGAGCCAACCTAAAACGACCGTAGAGTCACACCAGAATATTGATTCGTCAACGTGCAAAGTAAGAGACTCGCATACCTTTGAGTACAACCGACTGCCGGTCAACGCTGCACATAGTTCGAGGCGCGGTATTGTTGTAGCCTGGATAGGGGCGACTTTACTTTTTGCACTAAGCAGATGCGTGTGAACTTCACCGTTCATGGTGACGCTACACACATGAGTTTTCGTGAAAAAAATATTTATTAGGGAAGTAAAGTAAGTCTATTTATGTTAATTAAAAAATTATTAGTGAAATGTTAGGTCCTTACATATGAAATTGGCGTTTTGTCGTACTGGCCACTTTGATCTGTATTATCTCCTCTTTGGTAAATGTATACAGCTATTTCCTCATGCATTTATGTTTCGAAAACCGTCATTTGTTTTTTCCTCTTTTGGTTTTTTCTTTGCATCACATGTTTTACAAAATGGAAAACTTGAAATATAATAATAATAATAATCCCCAGACAAACACACCAACTGTATGGCCTCAAAGTAAGCAGAGCTTGTGTTATGGATGACCATACAGCGAACTAGGGGGGAACCCAGAATAAACATGCATATATAAATATAAACAACCATGATCCGAGAACAAACATCTGTGTTCGTCACACAAATGGATGTCCCGGCCAGGATTCGAACCTGGGACCTTCGGCGTATAAGGCAAGGCTACTTACCACTACGCTACTCGGCCGTCTATATCGCGTTATTTACGAGTACGAATTCCACCGTGGCTCCAGCGCTGCAGAAACGGCTCGAAGTATTAACGCTGTGTATGGCGGCGGTGTAGCGAAAGAAAACACTGCGTTTTTGGTGCCAACGTTTTCATTCTGGAAATATCGACCTGCAGAACAAGCCCCGTGGACGGCTGGAGACCAAAGTTGATAATGAAGAATTGAAGGCTATTGTGGAACCCAATCCATCGCAAACCTTGCAAATTAAGTGCAGCAAACCGACAAATGCGCGTCGACAGCTACCTTACTTTACTCAACCGGCCCAATAATTAAAATATTTTAGATCGAATCATTACCTGTGATGAAAAGTAGATCCTGTATCGGTTTTTTTTTTTGTTTTTTTTTTTTTGTTTTTTTTTTTTTGTTTTTTTTTTTTTTGTTTTTTTGTTTTTTTTGTTTTTTTTTGTTTTTTTTGTTTTTTTTTTTTTTTGTTTTTTTTTTTTTGTTTTTTTTTTTTTTTTTTTTTTTTTTTTTGTTTTTTTTTTTTTTTTTTTTTTTTTTTTTTTTTTTTGTTTTTTTTGTTTTTTTTTTTTTTTTTCGCGGGTAGTCGTGAAAGTAATACTCAAATTTAGTGTGCTCTTCATATTTTATTTGTATCTATTAATTTATTAGTTTTTAATTTCACTCCTATGCTGTAACTTAGTGCTAAACACACTGGCACTCACTTTCAAACAAATTCTCTCACTATAATCACTTGGTCAAATAATTAACACCACAATATGGAAGCTCTTGCAAAAATGTTTGAAACACGCTTCAGTGAGTTTGAAAACAAGCTGGAAATGGTTGCTGGTAAGATGCCTGTGCATCCTGATCTAACCACACTGTCTCAAGATTTCCTGTCCTTCAAAAGCTTGGTGTGGGAGATGTTTAAGCAGCTGAAGATTGAAATTGAGTCCATCAAAGTGAATCAAGATAGATTTGAAACTGCATCTCGAAAAAAGATCTTGTTATTCCATGGAGTTCCTGAGAAGCAAAACGAAAAGA
Organism: Marasmarcha lunaedactyla; assembly: GCA_923062675.1. NCBI lineage: Eukaryota > Metazoa > Arthropoda > Insecta > Lepidoptera > Pterophoridae > Marasmarcha > Marasmarcha lunaedactyla. The sequence goes on from OV281343.1 coordinate 15,983,365, forward strand.
TTTACGAAGAGGTCCATAACATCCTTACTAAACAACTGAACTTGAATAGTATAAAGCGAGACCACTTACTTGTTTGTCATAGATTGGGCAATGCTTCTAAAGGCAAAACAAGACCAATTCTTGTGAGATTTTCTGATATGCAGACTCGCTATACTGTCTGGGATACTAAAACTAGTCTGAAGGGAACCGGTATCACGCTCTCCGAGTTCCTCACAAAGATCAGACAGCAAATTTTTGTCTCGGCCCGTCTACATTTCGGATTAAAGAATTGCTGGTCTGCTGAGGGGCGAATTGTTATCTGTCTACCAGACAAATCACGCCGCCGGATCGAAACAAAATGCGAACTTGATCACATTATTTCTCAGTTTCCTATAACTTGTGACGCTACAGCTGTTCCTGCACAAGACAATGCACCAAAACCCGCAGAAAAATCTCCCAGAAAAACTCGTCGGCGCCACTAACTTTATCTTTAAGATATTCAGTAAGTGCCTCATTCATTAGTTTCAATAACAATATTCCTTGCAATCATACATAAGTGAAAGACGGTAATTTAATATTTAGTTTGTTTGTTTTTAAAAATAGGTTTTGTTTGTTTATGCTTGTGTGTGGCAAACGGATTGACAGATACCACTGCGACTGTGGCACTTAATGTAAGGCTGTAATCAGCCATTCAATCAATCATTGTGCGTACTTGTAGTGGACCACCATTAGTGTCGTTTCTGTAATTTTTATTTTTATTTGTGTTTTCTTTCTCCATTAACTTGTGAGTGGCTGGTGGTTTAGTTAATTGTAATTTTTTTTTATACAGTAGTGTTTATTCGTATAAAGTATATTTATTTCTATTTATTTCGTACTTTCTATCATTGCACTAGTTATTTTATATATATATGTTTAATAATAATAATGATTGTGACGACAGCTTCGTATCCTGTTCTTCTTCGTCTTGCAGTTTCGCTAGCATCGACAGTACTCTCTCTCCAGCTCCGACGTTGCATGACAGACTGTATACTTCCTTTACTGATAATCCCTTTAATTTAAAAATTGCACACATTAATGCGCAAAGCGTACCAAGCCATTATTCTGATCTTCTAGCAACGTTTAGCTGTAAAAATATCGACGCATTGCTAATTTCTGAAACGTTCCTAAAACCTTCCCTTCCTTCAACAAATTTTTCACTTCCAGGTTTTGTCCTCATACGTAATGATAGAACTGGTAAGGGGGGAGGTGGGGTAGCAATTTATTTGCGTGCAGATTTGTCATACAAGATTGTGAGTGCATCACCATCACTTTACTCAGAATCAGCTGAACACCTCGGTATCGAAGTAACTATACGACATACGAAATTACTCCTAACGGTTTTTTATAATCCTAATATGAGTATTGATTATTTCGATACCCTGGAAAGCTATTTCAATAATTTCTGCCCTATTTATGATCATGTCATTATGCTTGGCGACTTCAATACTTGTATGATCAAAAACAACTCTCACTCTCGTAAGCTTGAATCACTATTATCCTCTTTCAACCTTTCTATCTTACCGTTGTTTCCCACACATAACTTTCCTAATTGTGTCCCATCCTTAATAGATCTCATGATAGTATCAAATAATAATAATGTAGTAAATCACGGACAACTCACAGCATCCTTTTCGTATCATGACCTGATATACCTATCATATCGAATCCGACTCCCCAAACAAAAACCGAAAGTATTAACCTTGCGTAGCTATAAAACTATTAACTCGGAATCTTTGGAGCGAGACGCGAGAGATATCGATTGGTCGCCAGTTTTTAATGGTGCTGATATTAATGAAAAAGTTGACTGCTTAAATTCTCTTCTCCTTGGCCTGTATAATCGTCATGCTCCTCTTAAATCTGTAAAAATAAAACACAATCCTGCACCTTGGTTAACTGACTCAATAAAACACTCCATGTCTCTTAGAGACAAAGCCAAGATCAGGTATAAACGTCGTCCATCTGAAAATAACCTCACTACCTATAAAAATCTACGCAACCTTTGCAGGCGACTTTGTCGAGACGCTAAGAGACGCTACTTTCACGACTCCCTCGTCAACCAAGGCGCTGCAGAGGCATGGAAGTTCTTGAAATCTGTTGGTATTGGTAAATCTTCCACTAGTCATCATAACAACTTTGATTTGAATGCTTTAAACTCCCAATTTGCTAAACCAGCCGTAACTCTGGATCCGACTGTCAAAGCCAGCACTTTAAGATCTTTGCCAAATGCTACAAATGCATGTCCGTCATTATTTTTGAATACTGTGTCAGTGGACAGTGTTAGGCGATCTATTCTTTCCATTTCGTCAGCAGCTGTAGGAGATGACAAGATATGTTCCAAAATGGTCACCTTAATTTTACCCGTCTTATTACCCGTACTCACCCATATATTTAATTATTCCCTGTCAACCGGTACTTTTCCGAATTCCTGGAAACTCGCACATATAATCCCATTACCTAAAGTTACAAACCCTACCTCTCTTTCACATTTCCGACCAATATCTATCCTGTCCTTTTTGTCTAAAGTTCTGGAGCACATTGTCCATGAACAATTACTAGAGTTTGTATCCACTAATAATCTCCTCAGCAAATACCAATCCGGTTTCCGGTCAGGGCACAGCACAGTATCTGCTCTTGTTAACGTGACTGACGATATACGTTGGGCCATGGAGGGTGGATCGCTTACATTGTTAGTTCTACTTGATTTCAGTAATGCTTTTAGTTGTGTTGACTTTGATATTCTTCTTGGAGTGCTAGAATCACTGAATTTCTCCCCCTCTGCGGTTGCTTGGTTTAGTTCTTACCTTCGAGGTCGATCTCAGCGGGTCCGCTGCGAGGAGTCCTTCTCCGAGTGGTGTGATCTCGTTGCGGGTGTACCTCAGGGTGGCGTTCTCTCTCCATTACTCTTCTCTTTGTTCATTAATTCTATCACTAAAGTTATCTCAAGTAATTACCACCTCTATGCGGACGACTTGCAGGTTTACCGCCATTTCACTGTTAGCAATGTTGGCTCTGCCATTGCCGCGATTAATAAAGATCTTGGCCACATTAGTAAATGGGCTTCATCTTTTGGAATCCATGTAAATCCTAGCAAGTCGCAAGCAATAATTGTAGGCAGCCGATATATGAAGGGTTGCCTTGATATGGATGCTCTTCCAACTGTAATACTAGATGGTACTTCGATTGCTTTCACCGATACTGTAAAAAACTTAGGCGTGATAATTGACTCAAACCTCACGTGGCAAGCTAATGTCGGTGAAATTGGTCGTAAGGTCCATTACTCCTTCCACACTCTCAAGTGTCTCCAAAGTTTTTTGCCTTATCCAACCAAAATCACCCTTGCACAGGCGCTCATACAGCCAATCATAGATTATGCAGACGTGTGTTACTTAGATGCTACAGAAGAACTTTTAAATAAGCTGGAGCGTCTGCAGAACCTATGCATTCGGTTCGTGTTCGGTCTTAAGAAATATGATCACGTTTCAGAATATCGAAAGCAACTCCGATGGCTACCGATTCGGTTACGTAGGAACACTCGCATTCTCTGTCTACTATATAATGTCCTTTACAACCCTTCCTCTCCCCGATATCTTAGTGAGCGTTTCTCTTTTATGGTTTCCCAAGATAAATTGTGCAGAACTCGCAAGCGCACTCTCCTTTACCTTAAACCTCATAAGACCGATTTCTTTTCCCACTCCTTTACTGTTCATGCCGTCAGACTATGGAACTCACTTCCTTATGAAATACGCGAAGCAAAATCGTTACCAATTTTCAAAAATAAAGTAAAGCAACACTATCTTTCTCAACCTTAAAATGTTGTATTGATGTTCAAACTTTATGTGTATATGTAGAATATTAATATAAATCATTCGTTTATAAATGTATGTATGTATATAAATAATAGAATTTTATGTATGGGTTTAAGTTAATTTATATGTTTATTTTATGATTATTTATTGTATTCTATTTTATTTTATATTATTTGAATATAGTTGTACACACTAAATTTGTTCTGTACTACCTTGTCCAGTAATAGGTCTGCTGGTAGAAATTTCTATTAGAAATAAGCTGTACCTTTGTACTTTATTAGTTTATAAGTCATTTTTATTATTGTGTTTTTCTGTGTGTACATAAATTATTAAATAAATAAATAAAATAAATAAATTGACTCAAAAAAAGTCACTTGTGAGCGTTTGGTGGACGCGTACCGGTGTCGTTCACTACAGCTTTCTGAAATCTGGCCAGACGATGGATATGATACTCATTACGGCAGATGTCTATTGTCAGCAACTGCAAACCATGATGGAAAAGCTAGCTGCTAAACAACCGAGGCAGGTAATAATAATAATATAATAATAAATAGTTTATTTGCCAGAATAAAAATGTTACAATCCAAGTCTAGATACAATTACAGAAAAAAATTGGTCCAAACCCAAAAACAAGTTCTGAAACCTTCTGCACTAGTTTGCACTGTGTCGCAGTAGGAGTCTTCTCTTAAATTTGACTGGACATGTTATTTTAGTTGCTGGTGGATTTTACACATAATTTGATAAACTGACATATTCGTTTTATACAATACTAAAAAGGAGAGGAAACAAAATATAATTGATTAAATATCGAAACAGTTAAGAGAAAAATATTTGTAACTGTAACAGTGTGTACTGTTCTGTGTACAAAAATGTATTTAGAGTTATAAAATGTATTTTATATATAAGTTTGTATCTATACCTTGTATAAGTTTGTATGAGATGAGTGTAGCTAATGTGATGAGATTTTGTTTGTTGAGAGGGTGTTTGAGTGAATGTTGTGTGAGCGCGTGTGGTGTTTACGGTGTGTGTTTGTTAAATTTCTGTTGTATATGAGTGTATGATTCAATCAGCTAACTTACAATTTTGAGAATGGATTCTGTAGTTTCATAATTTAAAGCAAGTAGATATTTTGTCACGGAAACTTTGCAGTCATACTTTGAGAGGCATCTTAGATTTAATAAGGGATTAATTTTGTTATATATGAAGGGAGCAAGAGCCGTTATAGATTTTTGTGCAAAAACAGTGCGACATTTAGGGGTTGCATAGACTTTTTTATTTCCTCTTCTCGACCTGGAGGAAAAATCAGGTATCTTTTCGTGTTGGTACATCGCAGCATTTAGGATGTAAAGCTGTCGTATAGACAACACTTTCGCGAGATTATATAAGGCAGTAGTCGAGAATCGAAACTTTTTGAAAAACATTATTTTTAAAATTGCACGTTGGGCGCGTTCTAGTAGCAATAGTATTGTCTTGGCACATCCACCCCAAGCCAATATACCGTTAGTGCACATGGATTGGCACAGGGCGAAGTAAATAGATTTGAGTAATATATTATCACAGTAATAGCGCAAGTTTCTGAATATATAAAAAAGTTTTCTGACTCGACCTGAGAGCATGTTAATTTGTTCAGTCCATGTTATATGTTGATCAATGAGGACACCAAGATATCTAATAGAGGAAACCAGTTCAATCTGATGGCATACACAGTTTTTGATGTCAGCACAAGTATGTGCTTTTACATTGAGCATACCAACCCCTGGAAGTGTATTTGATCTGATACTAAAAGGAAACATTTTGGTTTTTTCCTTATTCAAACTTAGTAAATTATTATCTAGCCACACAGTTACTATTCTGAAACCATCGTCAGCAAGCTCATTTACACCTTGCCAAGTTTTGTCAGAAAAGGTGATAACTGTATCGTCAGCATAGGTGATAATTTCTGCATTAGGTATTTTTAGGTTACTTATGTCATCAATATAAACAAGAAACAAAGTGGGTCCTAGAATGCTGCCTTGAGGCACGCCGAAGCCTATATTTTCTTCGTCAGAGATGAAATTATCTATTTTTACACTTTGTTTTCTGCTTACTAGATAGCTTTCGAAGAGCCTCAGTGGCATATCTCGGATTCCTTTTAGCTCCAATTTTCGTAGAAGGATTGGTAAAGATACTGTGTCAAAAGCTTTACTTAAATCCAAAAAGATTCCCATACTTTTATTTTTATTATCTAGATTTTTTGTGACATTTGAAATAAGTTTGATAACTGCATCGTTCGTAGATTTTTTTTTCCTAAATCCGAATTGGTTCTGGGACAAAAGATTGTTTTTCTCAAGGTAGTGCATAAGGCGTTCGTTAATAAGTTTTTCAAGAATTTTTGAAAGAGTGGGTAGTAGAGATATAGGCCTATAGTTTGTGATACTGCCCTTTTCCCCAGATTTATGAATTGGTGTTATTAAGGACTTTTTAAAAGCTTCCGGGAAGATGCCACCCACAAAGCAAGCATTACATATTATTGTTAAAGGTATAGCTAAAACATGGGCAAATCGCTTTATGAATGTTGAAGTGATACCATCCACTTGAATTTGTGTTTTTCAGAGATTTTATTGTACGTAATATTTCATCTTCATCTGTGGGTAAGATCACGAAGGAATATGATGGTGAGTTACTGGTTTTTATACTTCTAGCCAATTCAATTTCAGTCGTTTGCATCTTCGTTAAAGTTTCCTGAGCCATGGTTCTACCAATGTTTACAAAGTATTTATTTATTTCATTAAGTGACTCCATCGGATTAGATTTTAAAGAAAGTAGTTCAGTTGGTATACTATTTTGAATTTTTATATTATTGATGTCTTTAATTAAACTCCATTGTTTTTTTAGATCATTTTTATGTTTTGCAATTTCTGCTCTATAGTAGGACCTTTTAAGTTTTTTTAATAAGTTGTTGCATGTATTTCTATACCGTTTGTAAGATGTTTGGAGTAAGTGATTATCTTTGTCTTTTTTTAGATTTCGGTTTAGTTTATCCATATTTTGCATACAACGTATTAGACCAGGAGTTATCCAGGGTTTGAGGGTTTGCTTTCGTCGCGAGGTGGGTACCTGAGTTGTGTGTTTGTTTATCGCGTTGTGAATGGACTGTATAAGCAGATTAGTCCCTTCGTTTGGGTCTTTACTTGTTAGTTGCTCAGTCCAATTTATTTGGGTTAGGTCTTCAAGCACAGCGTCATAGTTAGTTTTGGCATAACTTTTAGGCTTTATTTTAGTATTGTTATATGATTTTTGTTTATTTATGTCTACGATAACAGGTAAATGATCCGTAACAGTGGTTTTGCATATGACTGTTTTTGTATATAGCCTAGTTTTTGCGAAGCTATGGTAGAGACACGCATTGTCGTGTGTAATAAATTCATGTGTAGGAATAAGCCCGTGAATGGCCAAAAGATCGATATAGCTATCTGCATCATATTTTTTATTTACGTTACTCGGTAAAATGTTAATATTAATATCTCCGATCAGAAAAATGTTTTTAAAATGCCGTACTTTTGTTAAAATTTCATCCAGTAATGCGAAAAAGTTATCTGTATGAGAAGCATACTGATAAACTCTGTAAATACATATCAAAGCATATTGATCATCTATAGTAGCTACTAGACAGTTTGTTTGACAATTACTTAGGTCGTCAACTTTCAGATTAAGATAATTTTTTGCTAAAATCACTAAGCCATCATTTTGATTAATAATATTTTGAGTAGCATGAGCACTGTATTGTGAAAGCTGAGGTACATTTGTTACTTTAGACATCCAACATTCGCTCAAAACAATGATGTCAAAATCCCGATTAAACCGTTGTAGAAGCACTACAAAATCATCGAAATTGTGGTTTAAACTCCTTATATTTTGATGTATTATAGTTAGCTGATTTATTGTGTCGTTTAAATGAAGGTTTAGGTCTTCCGGCATATAGATGAGTGCTGCGTTGTACACTATGACATTCGAGTCAATGTCGTCTCCAATAGCTCTGTCGATCATTGTAATTATTTAAGAATAAAATAAAGAATGTTTGTACAACGAAGCAGTCATCAAAGCCGAAAGGTGTATATTTAGTGATTATGTATGTGAGATGTAAATATGTGTGAAATTTGTGATTGTGAGAATGGGTGGGTGTTTGTTTGTAGAAAACATTGTAAAAGGTATATAGTAATATAAAAAAGATTAAACTGAAACTTAAATCTACGGGGGCAACCAAGATACGGTATACTAGTCAATCTAACTTGACGAAATCATGTAAATTCTGGGTCGTTTTAATAAGAACTGGTTTTGCACCATCTTCCTTTCGGAGGTAAATATTCCCATTTTTTACCCAGCAGAACTTGTAATCGTTTTTCTTAGAAAACTCACGAGCGGCGTGGAATAGCTTTCTGCATGATCCAAGTATTTGTTCAGAAACATATACGGCCTGTGATTTTCCAAGGATACCCAACTGTTTAGTATTCAGTTTGTTTTCCTTCATATTGACGTTCTTATTAAAGTTTCTCGTTGCGTGGAGTAAATCATTTTTACTCCAGAAGAGAATTCGACTATTCTTGGGCGAGAAGCGCGGAATTGTCCGGGAAGACGGTAGACGTCACGAAAATGTGTATCCGGTATGGTATACCCAACCACGTTCCCAATTTTACTGATTAGGTTCATAAGTGTGTCTTTGCTTTCGCCGGAGTCCATCGGAATGTTTCTTACTTCAATAGCGGCAGATCGTGATTTGTAGCTAAGATCTTGAATGTTGTTTTCCAGGTGTTTTATATACTCTGTTTGCCATTGATTTTCCTTTCTCAGGGTGTTAACTTCTTCTGTCAGCGTATCATAATTTGTTTGCAAAATTTTTAGTGCTAAGTCTATCCCTTCATTTGTTTTTTGTATAACAGTATTTTGTGCTTTTATTTCCGCTACGTCAGTGACAAGTTGCGATATCATCGTAGTTTGCTGCGCCAAGATTTTGGCAATACTCGATTCTTCACTTTTCTGTTCCATTTCAGGGGACATATCTGGCCTCGGGCGCTTATATCGGCTTGTAGAGTTTACAAAATCAGTGCGTGACACTGCTCTGATAATGTCGGTTTCCGATCTGCTAATTTGTTCTGTCTTTTGTTTTGGTGTTGTAGATGTCGGAGGAGACCGTTGAACAGACATTTACAGCTCTTAGACGATATATGTTAAAAGAAACTTGCCTTATAGCTTGGTAGAATCGTATCGTGGCCGACTTGTGGCAGTATGCGTAGCACGACTACGGCTAAGTGTACCAATGACGTCTACGTAGTCCGTAGAATAGTCTACTATTTCGTCGTAGGCGGTCACTCGCTTCGTAGTCGAATGGCACAAGCGTCGCTCCCTGATCCAATGCTGCCCTCCCGAGCCTAAACCGCAGTAATAGCAAAAATTGCGTTTTTGAGTTAAATATATACCCTGAAAGCCCAATTCAAAACCTACACTCCAAATTTTTTTTTTTTAATCTTTGACGAATATTTATTTTTCTACGATATTTTTTCTGACATAGTAAAGCTAAAAAATTGTGAAATTTTGTTGATAAAATCCAATATTACCAGCTAATCTGCAGTAAAAGTCATAAAACAGGTTTTTTTTCAGTTTTTCCCAGCTAAATTGCAGTTATTTAAGATATTTTATTTTACTTTTGTCAGTACTTTGTATTTGCCAATTTCAACAAATACCAACTAAATGGCAGTATAATGTGAACCCATATAAGGTAATTATACTGCATTATCTTTAAATACATTGTTTTTGTTAAAAATACAGATTAAAATGCAGTTTTATCTAAATTTAATGTAGTTTAGTGTGTGAGAGGTTAATGAAATTTGCGTGAACTACTTAATAAACTGCAGTACTTGTACTATTACTTCCTATTAGTTAGTAATATACTTATTTACTCATTAACTCAGTTCCTAGATAAAGTGCAGTATTAATTTTATTTTGCTGCATTTTAATCGGTTGACTTTGTATAACAACTCCTCAAAAACATGCTAAATTGACGTAAGACAGTTTTATACTGCGTTTTAATTTGTTACGTTGTCACAATTTAATAGAATCCCTAGGATTTAAAGCCAGTTGCGTCACTGGCGCTGGAAGAGTAGGACGTGTGTTGCGTCGCTTGGCCGAGCTCTGGATATTTCGTGAGTACATTTGACTTATATTGTACTTTTAAGATACTTTTTGAATAATCTACTTATCTTACACAACTACTACGTACTTTTATGTAGGTAAAAACATTCTTTATTGTGATAATTATGGTAAAATGAAAGTTACAACCGCTCCACACGTGTTTTTCCTCGCTTTATAATAATAACCACTTAGTTGGTTACAAAAACTTTTGCTTTTTAAAGTATTAGCCCTGGTGGGATTGCAAGAAGTCACGTGAATCATATGGAGACCAAAAAGGGACCAATTTTTTTGTGTAATGTACATGTTCATTTTGTGTTAATTCATGCGTATGTTCAGTAATTTAATATAATATATAATAATTGCCATTATAATAATAAACTTTAATTTAGAGTTCTCCTATCTATTGTTGCGCAATTACAACAATATTTTATTTGTGTTTAAGGCATAAAAAAATAGGTTACCTATCTAGTATTATGCTAATTGACGGGCTATTTGGCTTAATGGCTAGTAACACTGCCTACGAATCAAAAGGTCGCGGGTTCGGTTCCCGCATAGGGCTAATATTGTGTGCATGAACATATTTAACTTGGTTTGGGTGTTTTATATAATTATATAAGTATAAATTAAATAAGTATAAATTAAAAAAGTATGTAAACATAAGTAAACATTTTATGTCAGTTGTATTACAAGTACAAGTTTTACGTAGTGTGAGTAGGTATAGAATGATATAGCTGTGTAAGATGTACATAGGTGTTATTATTATATTTATTACATTGCAGGGATGAAAACATGGCGTCGCATAGGTCAAAAAGAATTCTTGAAATGGCTGCGGAACATAACCAAACAAGATCTATCCGTAGTATGTTTGCACCAGGCCCTTCGCATAGCAATGACAGTCAGACTAAAGAGCAAGACGGCAAAAAGAAACTTGATGAACAATCAATATGGACGCATTATATATCATTAGATGATATGAATTTTATAAAATATTGTACTTATGAATACGATAATTCTGCTGAGCACTGTAAAAATAGTCATGTTTATGATACGACTAAGTTAACTCAAGCATTTATTACCGATGCTGCAAAAACTCTAAATAAAGAAAACATAGAACTCTCGAATAATATCACAAGTTCTTCAATAAACTTACTTTGCGACGAGACGATGTTACCGTCATGCCTTAATGATTATACATTTCAGGAAGATTCAGATGATTCCGTTAAGGATAAAAATTATGAACCCGCTTCTGAGTGGTCACAGTCATCATCATCTTCTCCAGGGGAGAAAGTCAGTAATACTGTTAGCCCTAGTACCGATAGCGCAAATATTTTAAAAACTCAAAAAAAGAAAAAGACATGTGTAAAAGAGAAACATAGAGCAAAATATGAAAAGAATTTGACGAAATACCCGTTAAAGGATCCCTGCCACAACTTGTGTAAAAAAATGTGCACTTTAAACTTTAACGAGATAGAAAGACAAACGATACACGATTATTATTGGTCAATTGATTGGGAACATCGGGGTATTTATATAAAAAATTTGGTTACGGAAGCAAACTGTGTAAAAAACGGAAAGGTAAGAAGTTTAAAAAGAAAACGCCAAGTCACATACAACTATTATTTTCCGAATTCTGACAACACAGAAAAAGTTCAAGTGTGCAAAACCTTTTTTTTGTGCACTTTAGGCTACGACAAAAAAAATGATAGACATGTTCTCTCAGTTTTGAAAAAACCTATCATAGCGCAACATGACCAACGAGATGGTCGTAATTTAAAAATTATGAAAATAGACAAAAGTGTCTTAACCGAGCTCGTTGAATCTTTTATGCCTTGTGTACATCACTACAGGAGAGTTCATGCTCCAAATAAAAGGTATCTCCCGAGTGACCTTAATATAACAGACATGTATAAACATTTTAAGGAAATTCATCCAAACGTGAAATGCAGTATAGAAACATATAGATGTCATTTATCCAATGAAATGAACATATCTTTTGCAAAACTAGGGCACGAAGAATGCGAAACATGTGAAATTTACAACCTACATAACCCAGGTCATGTTAAAGATGGTTATGATCCTTGCTGTGAGACATGTAATACACATTTTGTGCATAAAAATAAATACACTAAAGCAAGGGAAATGTATGAATTAGACACAAAAAAAGAGCAGAGAGATGAAATATGTGTCTCTGTTGATTTACAGAAGGTGATAATGCTACCTCGAATAGACACTTTCAAATCAACAGTTTTTTGTCCAAGACTTGTTGCATACAACGAAACATTCGTGCCTCTGGGAAAATTAAAAAACGGTAACGTGTTTGCCGCAGTCTGGCATGAAGCAGTTTCTGGACGAAAACAAGAAGACATTGTTAGTACGTTTAGGGCGTTTTTTTTAAATGTACGTGATGCAAAATCCATAACTTTATGGTTAGACAACTGCTCAGCTCAGAATAAAAACTGGTGTCTTATAACATTCTTAATCAACATAATAAACAGTAATGATATTGCTGCCACACACGTTATACTTAAATTTTTCGAACCTGGGCATACATTTATGTCAGCCGATTCTTTCCATCATTTTGTTGAACAATCTTTGAAGAAAAAAGGGAAAGTTTACGATTTTAAGGATTTTGTTAAAGCAGTTGAGAGTTCAGTTAAATTGGGGAAAGTTCATGTGAAAACTATGGAGGTATCAGATTTTTTTAATTTCAAATCATTTGTGGTGACTAATAAAATAAAGGATACTAATGGAAACAGGGTTTATTTAAGAGACATAGTAGAGATTATGGTAAAAAGGGGAGATTATTCTATATATTATAAAAAAGATTTCACAAGTACTGATTATGACAAAATGTTTTGCCTTAAATCGAAAAATATGCCTAACTCCACTGTAAAAACTGAACCCAAAGGTATTAATTTAGAAAGAAAGCAGAACATACTCCGACAACTGGGTCCACTAATGCCAGAAAACCGGTTAGCATTTTGGAAAAATCTCCCTATTGCCCGGAACAGTACCAACTCTCAAATCGTATTTGATACGTATGAGTAACCAAAATACTGAAAATAATTTCATGTGATTAACTAGAGGATCTCAGATTAGTGCATAGCACAAAGTTTGTAAAGCGTTTATTTTGATAAAGTTCTTGTAAGTTCTTTTTGTAGCTCGTGTATGTACTTAAAGTATTAAAACTGAAATGTTTTATATCTGGCTACGACACAAAACATTTAGGTATCAGTATATTTCGATGGTAAGCAGTTTTGTAGTTTTAAGAACAAATGTGCCTTATTAATAGGAGAAGACTGATTACTTTTTAATTCTATTACCTATTACTATAAAAATTGTTAATTAATAGATATTAGTTAATTGATCTCTTGTATTTGTGATTTAATTACTTTTTATAACTAAGTATAACGATTTGGTTTGTCTCTATTTTGTACCTTTTATAAAACATAAATAAACATATATGATTATTCATTTGTTTTCGTTACTACGAATTGTGATTTGTTACTATTTATTTAAAAGAAACCTATTTAATTGCAGTACTATCAAAAATTTACTGCATTATAGTAAGGAATAATGAGATTGCATTAGTTCAATAAGCAGTATTAACATAATTTACTGCATTTTAGAAAGCTCAAGAAACAATTTATCTAAATAACTGAATGTAGTAATGGGGGTCAATAACTTAAAACACTGATATTTTATTTATTATGGAATATATTCACCTTAAATTATGTAAATTTTTTAGTGAGATACAAATTCTTTTACTGTGCCTTAATAACTTTATTGAAATCGTCTATTTATAATGTTTTTGACGTATATCAAACTTTCGCCTCCATTTTCTCGGATTCGCGTTTTTGCTGTTACTGCAGTTTAGGCTCGGGTGGGCAGAATGGGTGTGGGTTCGAGCCCCGCAAAAACTAATTGATTTTTAGAATTTGAAATTTATTTGTGTGTTTGTTACTTACTTAGCGATTTGTAGACAAAGGAGTCCGAAGGAGAAGCTCGATCGAAATAATCAAAATGGCCGCCGGCGCAAATGGAGTTCTCCACGGGTTAGAGCAGGAGCCACCGATGTTGCAAAAAACAAAGCAGACCCCCACTAGAGCGAGCCGACCGATGTTCCAGCAAAATGGCCGCCGGGACTTATGGGCAGCACCAGAGGAGTGACAAAGAGGGTCCGATATTTCTTCACAAAACGAAATAAATTAACTGACTGCAATTGTAGACACAAAAACGCAACCAAAATACACGTCCGCACGCAAGTGACGATGTCAGACGAGTCAATCGCTCTTGGCCACTGCTGCTTCAAGACAACGCTAGACCACACACTGCACAACAGACGGCTACCAAATTAGAGGAGCTTCAATTGGAATGTCTAATACATCCACCGTACTCCCCGAACCTTGCTCCAACAGATTACCATTTTTTTCGAGATTAGATAACTTCTTACAAGGGAAAAAATTCAACTTCGATGGGGCAGTCCAAAGCGTCTTCAAAGATTCTATTGATTCCCGTCGGAATGGTTTTTTTAGTAAAGGGATAAATGAACTAGCTATGAGTTGGCAAAAGTGCATAGATAGAAATGGTACATACTTTGATGAAATAAAGATATTATATTTTAAAAAAAATTTACTTTATGGTCCTCCCTTACAAAACGCCAATTTCATATGTAATGACCTAATATTTTGTTTCTGTAACATGTCAAAGTAGGTTATTATGGTATATTTAACAAAGGGTAAGGCTCAAAAATTATCGCTTCGCCCGCCATTTTTCATTACTGGTTCGTAATGTCATCATGTACTTTTTTGTTTCAGATGGTAAATAAACGACAATTTTACTCCATCTAGCGGTCTAATTATTGAAATTTTGTTAAGAGCGTTTATACAAAATCGTGCAATTTTAGGAGTTTTCAGTGCTCGTTTCCGATCAAAATATTACACGTACTATGCATCGAAATATGAGTTAAAATTATTCGAAATTTCATCGTCTAAGCCATGTTTTGAGAAAATTTTCATTTCTTTAGATAGTTTTTAGTAGGCATTCATTGTTCAAGCGCCTTTTCTTGTAATCCGACGAAACATGCGTACTTTGCCGTTCGGTAAGTATAAAAGTAACTGATCAAACAGAAAAAGAAAATTTTGCTATAGTCTCTGTTTTGACGTCAAAAGAGTTTATAGAGAATATATTACAAAATATTATTTTTGTAAAGGCTAAAACATAAAAATCAAAGCGTGAAAAAGTTGGATTTCTATCTAGTTTGTCGCAGTTTTCGATACACTTGTATTGTTACAAAAGTAATAATTTTTACTTCTTATTGCTAACAAAGATGCAACTAATTAAATAAAACAGAAATATTATTCAAGTCCATTTAAAAATACTTCTAAAAAATCATTTTAAAAAATGTCTAAAATTCATATAAAATCTAATGCACGCGCTGCTTGTATTTATTTAGTACCGGCCGAGGCCTTCCAGAGTGTGAACGCTTGCCATAAATTTTGATACTTTTGGTATAAATATTTATTTTTATTATAAATAATAAATTCAGTATTGATGTACTGCATTTTTCCAAGTATTATTTTACTAATAAGTAATACACAAATCTATAATAGTCTTTGTTTTTAGGTACCGTCACGGCTTAGCCTTAGGAAGCACGTCAGAATGCTACGATGTTTCAGTAAAGAGGTCGATATAAATTAAGAAGATATTTGAAAATATGTTCTACATAAAAGAAATAAAAAAATCAAGACTTTCTGAGTTGCTCCATCATCGGAGTAAGATGTATTAAATTACAGTTATACATATATAAAATAAAAAGATAAAGTTATACCAAGACCAACAGTTTATTTTAAACACAAGTGTAGTTAACACGAACTTTTAAAATGGGTAATAAAGATAATATAAAATTAATTTTAATAATAATAAGAATAATATAATTTTAAAAGAAAAAATCGAAGCGGTGGCCAAAATAATAATATCACGAAGGCTAGAGAAGTAAAAAGGCACGTTACCTTATTATTACATATTCATTCATTCATTACAAGTAGAGCCGCGAGAAGGCTCGCAGTGGGTTGAAAATGGGTTGATGATGATGATGATGATGATTCAGAGCTAAGATGGCGCAGTGACTGGCCTCTTAATCCTAGGGTCGTTTGTTCGAACGAACCCAGCCACGCAAAAATTATATTTTAACTTTGAAAAATGTATGAGCGTATAAAAACCTGCACTGACCGGTAAACCGGAACCCAAAGTTCAATAAAACATTCGCCAATCCGGAGGAGGCACCGATGCCTTCTTAATGTAATGCGATATTGTCCCTCTGGGAGGAGGCTTTTGCCCTGCAGCAGGTCGACAATGAGCTGACGATGATTACTTTTTAACCGGGTACTTAAAAGTTCAGACTTTAAATTAATATACAGTGTAAACTATATGCAAAAATCGGAATATACTTATACACCTTCTTCATCTTAAGCTCATTATGTTAACTGAAGGTATGCAATTAAGTTAATCTATAAGTAATATTTTTATTATGTTAATCTCAGTTAATTATTTATTTTAAAAAATTTAGTTAAAAAAACTACCCGTTGCCCTCAAATCTAATAAAGCAGTGATTAGACTATATGACAAATTGTGACTTTCTCAGATTGACATTTTAGCAAGGAAAAGTGAATACCTTTAGATCGTAGATTACAATGCATGCAGATTCCTTAGTAAGCCGGATTGTGACAATCTAAAGTATTACCAATTGTAGTCTAATTACTATTTTAACCAACACAATTGCTAGTAAAGTTAAGTAATACACCAACAGATTGTCCGTCGATCAACGTCGGCCCGTCGACGTAAAAAATTTATAAAAATACATAATCTTGCAAAGATTTTAATTTCCGAAACAAATTCTTCTCTGAATTTGTCCAAAATCACGTATACCACATAACTAAGTACATAATTGACGAATTGCTAGACATTCATCAGTGCTCATCTTCATTAAACTTATGAACTTAACTATTTAACCCTTTTGGACACACAAGTGACATGTAGTAACTTAAAATTTAGTTACCAACTTAACTACTTAATACATGTAAACCGCACTCAAATGGCTGGTTTACACGAATTAAGTGGTTAAGTTGGTAACTAAATTTGAAGTTAAAAGTTGCGTGTAAACAGTCAATTAAGTGACAAGTGGTAACTTAAAATTTAGTACACAAGTGATTATGTAGATTAGGATTCATTCTATTTTTCGTATAACACGTTTGGGCTCCTCACTTAACACGTTTGGACGTAATTTTTTAGTTAAGTGCATAAGATGACAAAGCGGGTGGCGGCGAGAGCTCGTATTTATTTCACATTTCCCCTTTATTTTTTTAATGTCGGAGTGGAGTTTAGTTTAAACTTTAAAATTTGTTAAAGAATATTTAAAATAGGTATGTTTGTAGAATAAACGAGGTAAAAAATTTAGAAACAAATATATTCTTGTAAAGATTTTAATTTCCGAATTCTTCTTCGAAAAATTCTTCTCTGCATTTATCCAAAATCACGTTTACCATATATCTAAGTACTAAGTAAGTCGTTGAACTTATGAACATACCTAACTACTTAATCCGTTTGGACACACAAGTAACATGTAGTAACTTAAAATTTAGTTACCAACTTAACTACTTAATACATGTAAACCACACATAATGGCTGGTTTACACGCATTAAGTGGTTAAGTTGGTAACTAAATTTTAAGTTAAAAGTTGCGTGTAAACAGTCAATTAAGTGACAAGTGGTAACTTAAAATTTAGTACGCAAGTGATTAAGTAGATTAGGATTCGTTCTATTTTTCGTATAAGTAGGTGGGCTCTTCACTTAACACGTTTGGACGTGATTTTTTAGTTAAGTGCATAAGATGACAAAGCGGGTGGCGGCAAGAGCTCGTATTTATTTCGCATTTCCCCTTTTTCTTTTTAATGTCGGAGTGGAGTTTAGTTTAAACTTTAAAATTTGTTAAAGAATATTTAAAATAGGTATGTTTGTAGAATAAACGAGGTAAAAAATTTAGAAACAAATATATTCTTGTCAAGATTTTAATTTCCGAATTCTTCTTCGAAAAATTCTTCTCTGAATTTATCCAAAATCACGTTTACCACATATCTAAGTACAGAATTGACGAATTCCTTGACATTCATCACTGTTCAACTTCGTTGAACTTATGAACATACCTAACTACTTAATCCGTTTGGACACACAAGTAACATGTAGTAACTTAAAATTTAGTTACCAACTTAACTACTTAATACATGTAAACCGCACATAACGCGTGGTTACGTTGGTAACTAAATTTTAACAAAATTTTAAGTTAAAAGTTGCGTGTAAACAGTTAGATAAGTGACAAGTGGTAACTTAAAATTTAGTACGCAAGTGATTAAGTAAATTAGAATTCGTTCTATTTTTCATTAAAGTAGGTAGGCGGGGCTTCTCACTTAACACGTTTAGACGTGATTTTTTAGTTAAGTGCGTTCGTATTTATTTCGTATTAACTCCGTTTTTCAAAATGTCGGAGTGGAGTTTAGTTAAACTTTAAAATTTGTTGAAGAATATTTAAAATAGGAATGCTTGTGGAATAAAAAAATTTTTGAAAAAAAACATATTCGTCTAGAGACTTTAATTTCCGAAACAAATTCTTCTCGGGATTGTTCCAAAATACCGTTTATCACATATCTAAGTACAGAACTTACGAATTCCTCGACATTCATCACTGTTCATCTTTATTGAACTGACTTATGAGCATTCCTACTTAATCCGTTTGGACACACAAGTGACACGTACTAACTTAAAATTTAGTTACCAACTTAACTACTTAATATGTAAACCGCACATTAGTTTCATAACGATTCTGTCAATTTTCAACATTAATCCCTACGTCCACAGGCACGATAATAAGCATTAAGTATTTTTATTAACAATAATCGACCGCAGAACGCTTCGCTCCGCAGTTTGACTTTGTTAGACGCAAGCAATTGAAGTGAAAGTGAATAATAACCGATTCGAGCTCACGATATCTGCATGTTAGGCTACGTTCTGAAATAGATAAGGTAGTTTTGTAGTAGATGAATCAGACCGGGTATAGTAACCCAATAATTATGTACCATAAATTTTTAGTTTTTTTATTGTATTTTTTTGCACCAAACACCGTTCCCGCCCGACTGTGCTGATGTTACGAGTAGATAGCTTTCCAGAGGCTTTGTGCAAAGCTATCTGATATCGGAGTTAATTGCGAGAAAAGGTTGAATTAGCTGAGCGATTGGCAGATTTGAATAGAGAATATAGCCTAGCATATGGCAATGTTTCATTAGGGAAAAGGTGTTTAAAGTGAAAGAAATATATAAATACAATTGGTTTATTTAGATATTACAAAACAGTCATACAAAGTAATTGCTGTACAATCCCGAAGCGACAATTGCTGTTAGGCTTACAACTATGAGTTGCCACTATGAATATACGATTGGTTACACTTTTACACAAAATGTTTGATTTGGTGTTTACTTTGAAATATACAAATCATCTCTATGAATGGATAAGGCGATAAGGATTTCTAAATTAATTCCGATGTATGGATCTTAACCTAGGAACTAATATCAAACATGACTCAGCCCAGTCTGTATAAACCTAAACATATAATTTTAAATGCTGTCTCAAATTATATATTAAAAAAAGAAAATAATATATTTTAAAAATTTTAAGTCTACGCAAACATCGGCAAGCGTCCTACAAATAATAATGAGATTCCGAGAAAAAAAATCAATAATTCTCTACATTTTATCACAATAAAAATAAAAATAATATTTTAGTAAAAAAATACTGTTTCTTGCAAAAAACGTTGCTTTTCCATTGCAAATTCACTAAGATTACATCTAAATATTATCAGAAATTAAATAATTGGCACATTCTTTGTCATGTGACACAAAATCAAGTAAAGTATATACAGAAATGTACCATGATTCCTTTACATAGAGTATATTTTAAATTAACCTGCCAAAAAGTAGTACTAATATCCTAAAGTATGACTAGTAGCCTACTGGAATGTACTCAATAAAATGCATATAATTAAGGAAATTTTGTGACAAAAACGCACACGACGGTAAAAAGTGGTTTTGAAAAACTTAAATTAAAAAAAGTAAATACTTTGTGTTTGAAGATGTAATAAATTTCTATTTGGAACTTAGAACATTTTTTTAGGTTTGTTCCAATGATGAGAATTAAAATAACCTCTTATCGTGAACATAAGATTATAAAACCACTGTAAAACACACTTTGTACGTTTTGATATATTAATTGAAGTATGTATATGCATAAATGTTTCGTCATGTATATAAAGACTAGGATTTTTAACATCTAATATGTACATTTATGAGTCTATAAGGATAATGATATGCGGACGTAATATTAATAATTACATAATGTTAATGATTACTTAAGTTAATGCAGTTACATAAAAAAACTTACGAAATTGCTGTTGTCATTAGGCTAATTCGTGGGTAATAATGTACTTAATATCGTATAGTTAAAAAAAGGCAATAATGTACTTTTTTCCTTTCTGTCAAGTTATTTCGGACGGCCAGTTTTGTCTGTGATCTTGAACAATCAATTCCTCCTTGGATTTATATTTATTTATTGTCTTACGCTGAATATACACAATAAAAATGCAGCTAACCTTTGAAAGTTGTTACTCATGTTATTTTATATAAATGGTAAAGTTCATATAAGAATATTTTGTCTTTTATTTTCTAAGATTCTACGAATATTGATTTTTTTCCGCCTCTAATAATAAATTACATTGAGCATTTAATGGCTTTACAGGGCTATTTTAAGTATTAGTTGTACGAGGAATATGCACATGATATATATTTTACTGAAAGATCTTTATAATACACCAATGATTTTTGACTTAATGAGTTATCTGAATATGCATAGGAATATGCATTATCTGACTCTCAATAAACATAATGCACGCATTTATCTGGGATACAGTATTATATAGCTTGCTGTCAAGTTAATCCCTGTTATTAATATTCATATAAATGTGTAAAAACTATGGTAAACACAATTTTGGCTATAACTTTTTTTTATCGTTTGTCCATAACAATCAGCTCTATGTATTTCCAATATCCTCATGGTACCCTTCTATTCATTACTAATCATACCCCTGTAATAAGGTCTTAACTACATACAAAATTCGCAAATAATCCAAATCCAGTATAAAAGTTTCAATTCGTAATTCACTTATGAGTACAATTATGTTTCAAGTAATAACTTAAATTTATTTGAAAACCATCAATTCGATATACACATTCAGATATAAAATGTATCTTCACAATTTTAACAGTATTCACAATATATTTACAAAGTGTCTTCTTAATTTTAATAGTATTGACAATATATTCACAAAGTCTGCAGTCATTTTATGCAGCAGCATAACATTTTTGGGTTTTTTATAAACCTTAATGTTCAGATGGCACCATCAGTACCTAGCTCAGATCTTGTACAATACACTTGTTTAACTTTGACATCAAATACATTACATCACAGTGTACATGATTATACTAGTTGATTTTACTGAGTTAAAAAACTGTCAGTAATACTATTCATTTACGATTTTTTCTAGAATACGACTTTCTTGAACTCTATCTATACAACTATCTTACTATCTGGTATTTCAGGCATACAAATGTCAAATTAATCACTGTATCTTTGATTTTAAGCATATTCTCGACAATAATTCACTGTATCTACTCAATCTTGAAAATAATGCACTGTGTCTTTGATTCCACGCTTAATCTTGCCAAACATTACACTGTATTTTAAATTTAGGCATATTCTTGACAATATTTTCCACTTTTTCTCTAATTTGATCGGTGTTTAGTTCCTGTAAGCCCCTGGCGAGGGTCTAAGCAGCGTGAGCAACATTCGCAGTCAATCGGCTAGAACACTTTGAGCAACGTTCGCGAGTTCCTCTTTGAGAAGACGGAAGGAAGGTCTCTCGTCGGGTGTGTGACGCCAGCAGGCTCGCATTACCTGCAATTTTATTTTTATTTTTCGCATTACTATATTACGTTTGTATTTCAATATCCATACTTTATATACCTAACAGATGCTTTAAATGCTAACTGTAAAGCATAATCGTTTGTTACAAAAACAATTACAAAATTACCTAATAATACATTGATTTGTATGTTCACAGTTACACAAGGATTGTAGTATTTTTGATAATTCTTTATAAATGACATTAATAACAGCTGGATGCAGAGTATTTTGTAACATTAATATATTGTGTATATTGTCTTATCTTAGATTAATTTTAAGTACCTATTAATACCCAGTTAAAAAGTAGACTTCTGTCTGCACCAAAATACCATAATAAAAAAATTACGTATCTTCAACTCACATTATAAATATCATTGAGACATCCCTTAGGTTTCTCGAGCACCTGTCCTCTCTGCACCATCTCCACCACCTCAGAGTTCTTCATGCGGCCGTACGGCACCTTCCCGCACGTGAACACTTCCCACATTAGCACACCTGCAAATTAATTTAAACTATATTATTAAGAGGTCGATCTTAAAATTTTGATAAAGTTAAATCATTTATATTTAATATAGTAACAGTTAATCACAGACCTCTTTTGACGCCTCAAGCTGTTCTACTCCATGTCTGATTTTGGTCTCAACTGTATTATTTAATTACAGTTATTTTAAAACCGAAAATCGATTGAGTAGTCAAAATACGACAAATAATAAATAATAACTACAAATGACATTTTCTTTATTGTGGCAGCTTACTTTAGTACTCGTTGAAATGAAATGAAATGAAATGAAATGAAATGAAATGAAATGAAATATTTATTTCTCAACATTGACAATTACTTGTTCTTATTGACGTCAAATAAAACATGATTCTACCACCAGTTCGAAAAAAACCTTCGTGAAGAAGAACTGGCAAGAAACTTCACGGGTATATTTTTTTCAAAATAAATTTACAGAGTCTCTTTATGTCTATACAAAATTATTCTTTTCTGCATCTGTTAGCCCGGCAAGTCTCCCTCCCCCCAAGTATCCAAACGACGAACACCCTCAAACGGCACCCGTTCACGAGTTAACGCGGGATCCAGCCATCGCCCTCCTCAACCATATTAGAGGGAAGTGAGCGACCCGTCACCCGTTATCATTACAAAGCTTAAAACTATGTTCGTGTTAGATAATAATATTAATAATTAATACATAATCAATACTCTTTAAAGTACACCATACTCACAAAAAAAAAAGTAAGAATAAAGAAAACAGAAAAACTTAAAACATAGGTACAAAAGTACATGACAAACTCATTACGATCAGCAAATGAAGTTTTATCGGTTATATCACAATAATGTTGATGGATGAACCTGAATGTTTAATTTTACAGTAATCTATAACAACTTTAAACTGTCTGTTACGTAGTTGATGATAGATTATATACAAATAATATAAATAAAACACAAATCAATAGCAAACGATTATTTGCCATGACAAGATTTTACGATGACGAAACCAAAGTTCACAAAACACCAAAGGTCCTAACATCATATTTTGGCGAGACTCAGTTGTATTTGAGCACCTCAATAGCTTGCTAGGAAACCACAATTACTTGTACACAATATGACATATCCAATATAAAACATAGCTCACCGAAGGCCCAGACATCCGATTTGGAGGAGAAGCGGGTATAGTTGAGCACTTCAGGAGGCGCCCATTTGATCGGGAACTTAGTGCCACCCGAGCTCGTGTACTGGTCGTCCAGTACGTACCGCGCGAGGCCGAAGTCTGCTACCTGACGAGACACAGCAAAGTAACTATAACTATATTATATTAAACGTAATATAATTATAGTTACCATATATTTTCAGGTTAAATAAGTGATATTTCACAGCACAATCAGAATCCGATGACAAAATTTGTGATTTAATCACTTGATCACAACTAGTAGTGTCCCTTTTTAAAGCGCTCCTCAGTCAATTTAATTATTTTTGGGATAAAACTTCTTCTAAAATTATTTATGGTTGATATGATTGTTAAAAGATTGTAATTATGTATTTGGTAGCTGAGTGATATGAAACAAGTTATGTTATACACTTAACTCTAACAATTTTGCAAACAAAGTTTTATTGAACTTATTATAAAACTAGATGATTGTAGAGAGTGATTACTGTCCGGTGATTTGTCATAACCTTTAAAATTTCAGGATAAACGTAATGTAGTTTTACTTAATATTCATAATAGATTAAATAATTTTTGAAATCGGTCTTAGTTTCTGGGGTTATCGATTACGTATAAAGCAACAAAACCTTGCCACTTTAAAATAATATTATTGAAGTACATTTTCTCACAAATATAGAAACACTTACTTTGACAACATTTTCATCGCCGACGAGACAGTTTCTGGCCGCAAGATCCCGATGGATGTAGTTGTGCCTTTCTAAGTACGCCATCCCTTTACACACCTGAGAATTATATGTTTTTAATTAATATGAACAAATAACTACATAGGTTATGTTATTATTATGAATTAATAGGCAAGTATACGAATATAATCTGCGAATTGATTTTATCTTAAACAACAAGTTTTATAAAAAAAGATTTTGATAAGTCTAAATGAGTTGATTCAGTTGTTTCACTTCTTAAAAAAAAACTGTGTAATTTAATTACACATTAAAAAATCAATTTTGGTCTCGCAGAATGCTAAAAATGTATCTAAAATTTTGCATTGGCTAAACACACAACATACAGAATACCAATGAAGAGCTGCGTAGCACTTACAAATAAAATCGCTTCTTTCATATTTCCAAAAGCCTACCCACAAAACAATCAAACTGTCAATCTGGGTACCTATGGCCGCCATTAAAGTAAAAAAAATTATCTATTAACTAGATGTAGTTATGTTTTGCAAGTTGTTGGTGGTTTTATATTTTACATTAGTACATAATAAGTTTAATTAATCTGTACCCGCTTTAAAGTATGCAAAATCAGGAAAAACTGGTGGACCAAGTTAGATTGACGACTTGGCTGACATTGGCATATCCTAATCTTCATTATCGTATTAATAACTTAATCTTCATCATATTTTACATTAATTTAAAATTCCTGAAGCATTACGGCTGGACTTTTAAGTTCTGGTAATGCTCAGATAACTTTTATCAAAAGAATAATTTTGACACTTGACAATACTTTCTATAGAAATTTTATCAAATTCTCAAGATTATTCTATTGATAAAAGTTTAAGAAGCATTGATAAAACGGCCCTTAGACTAACTTTAACCTCACTTAATCAAAAACAGGTTGAAAAATTATGCGATGAACACTTTTTTTTAATTTCTGTGTATTTTTCAGTTTTTTTTTAATAGCATTGTTTAAATCATAAAAACCTATAAATGTTTTATTTAAGTGCATTAGACCTGCGGTCAATGTTAGACAAAAAGACACAGTGAACCATATTGACTGTACTTAACTCAAAAAAATACTTTCTCTAATTCACCTGTATACACATATCCAATAAAACCGCGGGCCCCAACTGATCCGGCGAGGTCCGT
Organism: Marasmarcha lunaedactyla; assembly: GCA_923062675.1. Lineage (NCBI taxonomy): Eukaryota > Metazoa > Arthropoda > Insecta > Lepidoptera > Pterophoridae > Marasmarcha > Marasmarcha lunaedactyla. The sequence goes on from OV281343.1 coordinate 16,008,952, forward strand.
CTCAAGTAGTTGAACAGGGAGCCGTGCCGCATGTATTCCGTCACTATGTAGATAGGCCGGTGTTTAGAGCACACGCCGTACAGTTGCACGAGGTTCTGATGCTGCAGTTTACTGGAATACGAGGGTTCGGATCAGTTATATATTTTAATATTATTTGTTTGAAAGAAGCACAGAACTTATAATAAAGAGGAATAGAAATGCCTTTGTTTGAATTTACTTGCAGCGCCACTGATGCCACATTGCTCACTACTTCTTGCCAATAGCTACCAATCGCAAATAATTTCAACCAATCACGCCCTTTTTAACCCGAGCACCTAAGCTATGTCGAGTATGAGCTTGGCTAGCGCTACTGGGTCGCTTTCTGTGGAAAGAAGTTTACCAATTCACCAGTCGGCCGGGAGGCGGCGGTATACATACATTTTTGTAGCATAAAACTAATGAGAAGTGTCATCGTCATGGGCGCTAACATGTCATCCACGTATGATGGGTCAAGAACTGGAGTTATTTATTTATTATAAAGCGTATAACAGAAGGAACCAGTGTCAACACAATAATACTCAAAAGTAGAATATACTATTTGGCGTTATGAAAATATAACAATATAGACTTACAAGACAAATAAATGTTGTATTGAATTTAAAATATGTCTAGTAGTTTTTGACAAATTATGATACTAAAAGGTAGTATTAAAAAAATATAATTATTTTAAGAGTTAATATTTTTGAGGCTAACCAATCTTTAAAACCTAGTGGAAAATTTAGGTATGTTTAAGTTTATGATCTATCACACATTTTACATCTGACAAAACTTCTTCATTTAATAGCATTATAAAATAAACATTTAGCTTTATAAAGTATTACAGAATAACAATAGACCATTTCAACCTACACTGAACCGGTCTTACGCTATTTAGCTAACTAGAGCAGCATTTATAAATATTTTAAAAACAAAAGTATATTTCATGTTTATCTCATATAGTGGCAATCGAACAAAAACCATAAGAAAATACTTATTCATATAAATTAAAAAATCACCACTCACGTCATAACCTTCGCCTCATCGATAAAGTCGTCCTCCGACATAGTGCCTTCCTTCATCATCTTGACAGCCGTGTCGATGCGCCCGCGCCACTTCCCTCGCCTCACCACGCCGAACTGACCAGCCCCTAGTTCTTCGAGTAACACTAGTTCGGATGGATCGATTTCCCATTTATCTGTGGAATTTTAATGGGGTTTATACAGAATGACGAATAAAGAAATGGATGTTGCATCTGCACGGTATGAATAGGCAGTAAGAGTATAAGGACGGAGGCTATTTTGATGTGCGCCTTTTAGTAGAAAACTAATAAAGTTAAATGACATGTGATTCAAATTCAAATGTAACATTTTCTTAAATCAGAATCGAACACTTTAAATGAATCTTTTGTATACAAGCCGTCCATTTGTTTTTTACACCCATTATCAATAAAAAGACATTTGAAATAGCTCAGATTGTATTGGTGTATCTTGTAATTCATTGGATCATTATAAATTGTGAAATTTAAAATGTGTATAGTTAAATGGCTTTTTAAGCAGTATAGCAATTAGCTGTTATAAATGTAGATTACTTTTATTTATGTTCGAAATGAAGTAATATCGATTATTGAAATGTGACGGATTTAACTCAGCTTAGACACCAGAGGTGCCGCATTTATATTTTGTAAGCATAGTTTATATTAACACGTCTGTGATGATCACAGACAGGTTTAGAAGTCTTGAATATTTTCTATTTATAAAAGTATGTTTACTGTGGTATCCTCATCCAGCTCGCTAAAAGTTTAGGAATAACAAAAACTATGCTAACTTTAGAGTCGTAAGTTTTAATTGTGTCAGAATATTTTTATATCTCTGAATGTACAATTTTAACATATTACTATTACAATGCCGCGCTTACCATGCGACAATCCCGCAGTAGGCGGCGCGGGGCGGTCACACGGCGTGGTCTTCAATCTGGAGCACAGTCCACCGCTGTTGTGCTTATGGTAGTTGATGAGCTCCGCTATAGTGGAGCAGCAATGCTTGTCCGATAGGTAGAACTCGCCGCGCGCGTTCTGTTTTATGTGGTAGTGCTTCGTTTGCGGATGGTTTCTGAAAAAATAAAAAGTATTTTTAATTTTCAGTTACCTAGTAAAAAAAGTCTTTTTATATTTATGGGTGTGTTTTCGTTGTTGCTACATAGAATATAATAGATTTTTTTCTTAAATTCTTACTAAACCCTTTAACCAATTGCTCAATTTAAAAAGTGTTAAATTTTTTGATTCCCGGTACCTAACAATTCAATATGAATGATAATAAATATAACATTTAAATAAAAAAAATAAAAAGATATAACAAAACAAAGAGTGTGTGTCATGCACACACTCTTTATCTACATTTTCATCTAAATCATTTAAAATACTCGGGCTACGAGCCAAACAATAATTATAAATCAGGTAATAACTACAAAAAATCTGGTGTAGAAAACAATCACGTTTATTGCTTTTTTAAATGGTACTCCTTTAGAGCACGTTACAATATATTTTTACTACAAAAGTAATGTTTGTTTTCTCAAACAGCTTTCCTACCTGTAACGTTGCGACTATAAAGGTAAATATACTTACACTTTGGTATAAAGCGAAAGTGTGTACATTCCTTTCGTGGAAGAGTTCCGAACAACGAAGCAACCTTCTTTATCTTCCTGTTTCAGCAGAGACTCCGCCCTTTGTCGAGACATGTCGCCTACGTACCATCTATAGGATAACAACCATTTTGTTTCAAAATATATGTATTTTTATTCAAAAGGTTACCTTAACATTAGCTGCAAATTAAACGTCGTAATTGATTTTCATGATTTTTGTTAAGTTAATGAATTGATTAATTCAACATTCCGAGTCATTTAAAGTCAATGCTTAATGCCTTCAGGTAACTTCAGTCGTGATACCGTTAAAGTACTTTAATAAATTCCACAAAATGATGAAAAGCCTGTGAAATGGTTGCCGTGGCTGACGTTTGCACAATAGAAGTAGAAACCCCATAATAACTCTACCTAATGAGTTTTTTTTTAATAAACAATAATACAAAATACCGATTTTCCAGTCTCTGTTTAAATATCTGTAAACAAAATCAAGTTCATGTTATTTGGTTTTGTTTACTTTTTGTCTAATTTAAATAAAATAAACAAAATCTTGCAACTTATTTTTAACAAATGTATCGTTTTGAAAACATCATTAATTAGTTTCAAACGAAACACAATTGGTCATCGCTACCTTAATAAATCAGTAGCGACCAATATGTCAAAGAGGCGGTGTTAACATTTAAAACTGCAAAACTTGTTAGGCTACTTTCAAATATTGTAATGTTAGCTAAAATTAAATCAATGCCTGAGAAGAGCTGCAATATCTACTCATATGTCTTAATTAAACAGTCGAAATGACTATATAAATATTTTAAGTGGTAGTACAGTTCTGTTCCTTTGTTAAGATCTCGTCTGGGGCGGTACTACAGTCCTTCCTGTTTGACCGCCGTAATAATAACGATTACGTGGTGGTGTTCTGGGCAAAGGGAAGGAACAAACTTTATATACAGAAGCAACTACTAAAGCAATAACAACTTCAACTGAAGCGTACGGTCGGCAACGCATCGTTAGACGACATAATAATAACGATTACGTGGTGGTGTCCTGGGCAAAGGGAAGGAACAAACTTTATATACAGAAGCAACTACTAAATCAATAACAACTTCAACTGAAGCGTACGGTCGGCAACGCATCGTTAGACGACATAATAATAACGATTACGTGGTGGTGTTCTGGGCAAAGGGAAGGAACAAACTTTATATACAGAAGCAACTACTAAAGCAATGACAACTTCAACTGAAGCGTACGGTCGGCAACGCATCGTTAGACGACATAATAATAACGATTACGTGGTGGTGTCCTGGGCAAAGGGAAGGAACAAACTTTATATACAGAAGCAACTACTAAAGCAATGACAACTTCAACTGAAGCGTACGGTCGGCAACGCATCGTTAGACGACATAATAATAACGATTACGTGGTGGTGTCCTGGGCAAAGGGAAGGAACAAACTTTATATACAGAAGCAACTACTAAAGCAATGACAACTTCAACTGAAGCGTACGGTCGGCAACGCATCGTTAGACGACATAATAATAACGATTACGTGGTGGTGTTCTGGGCAAAGGGAAGGAACAAACTTTATATACAGAAGCAACTACTAAATCAATAACAACTTCAACTGAAGCGTACGGTCGGCAACGCATCGTTAGACGACATAATAATAACGATTACGTGGTGGTGTTCTGGGCAAAGGGAAGGAACAAACTTTATATACAGAAGCAACTACTAAATCAATAACAACTTCAACTGAAGCGTACGGTCGGCAACGCATCGTTAGACGACATAATAATAACGACTACGTGGTGGTGTTCTGGGCAAAGGGAAGGAACAAACTTTATATACAGAAGCAACTACTAAAGCAATGACAACTTCAACTGAAGCGTACGGTCGGCAACGCATCGTTAGACGACATAATAATAACGATTACGTGGTGGTGTTCTGGGCAAAGGGAAGGAACAAACTTTATATACAGAAGCAACTACTAAATCAATAACAACTTCAACTGAAGCGTACGGTCGGCAACGCATCGTTAGACGACATAATAATAACGATTACGTGGTGGTGTTCTGGGCAAAGGGAAGGAACAAACTTTATACACAGAAGCAACTACTAAATCAATAACAACTTCAACTGAAGCGTACGGTCGGCAACGCATCGTTAGACGACATAATAATAACGATTACGTGGTGGTGTTCTGGGCAAAGGGAAGGAACAAACTTTATATACAGAAGCAACTACTAAATCAATAACAACTTCAACTGAAGCGTACGGTCGGCAACGCATCGTTAGACGACATAATAATAACGATTACGTGGTGGTGTCCTGGGCAAAGGGAAGGAACAAACTTTATACACAGAAGCAACTACTAAATCAATAACAACTTCAACTGAAGCGTACGGTCGGCAACGCATCGTTAGACGACATAATAATAACGATTACGTGGTGGTGTCCTGGGCAAAGGGAAGGAACAAACTTTATACACAGAAGCAACTACTAAATCAATAACAACTTCAACTGAAGCGTACGGTCGGCAACGCATCGTTAGACGACATAATAATAACGATTACGTGGTGGTGTCCTGGGCAAAGGGAAGGAACAAACTTTATACACAGAAGCAACTACTAAATCAATAACAACTTCAACTGAAGCGTACGGTCGGCAACGCATCGTTAGACGACATAATAATAACGATTACGTGGTGGTGTTCTGGGCAAAGGGAAGGAACAAACTTTATATACAGAAGCAACTACTAAAGCAATGACAACTTCAACTGAAGCGTACGGTCGGCAACGCATCGTTAGACGACATAATAATAACGATTACGTGGTGGTGTCCTGGGCAAAGGGAAGGAACAAACTTTATATACAGAAGCAACTACTAAATCAATAACAACTTCAACTGAAGCGTACTGTTATATATGTACTATGTAGAGTAAAGTGCAAGCCGGCAGTGCTGACTTAGCTCCCTGGATTCTAGCTCGAAGCAGTTCTAGATTAAGGTCTTACTTTTGAGTCAGTCTGTATCATACCTCCACTGTATCAACATCAAACATTTTTCTATTTCAATTCTAATTTCATTTAAGTGTAATTCTATTTTAATAAGTTGTGTAATAAAAACCTTTTTTTTAAAAAGTGATTTGCGTTTTCCATTGTAACATTTGGTGGCAGCGTAAAGGGGATATATTTAAGTCCCCAGGACAGCCTTAGTGAAGTGAATGTGCGCAAAAGTTAAAAATCCCAGTGTGTGAAAAGTGCTATATCATATTATCGTCAATTTCGAAACCAGAGTATTCGAAAGACCCGCCGTTTCTCGCTGCAATAAAAGGGTTGTTCCCTTTATCACCGTGTCCTAAGTCTACCATCTCTTCTTAAACTGTACACAGTAGTACAGGCCAGACGCTGTTTCCGGATATCTAGACGCTGAATTCCTACAAGCCTGGTAAGGCTTGCTAACCTGACGCCGTAGTACTCTGTTTGGAAGCAGGGTACCTCTACCACCTACTCACCATCCGTGTGCTTATCATGTTGCTGTATATACTGTAAGTCATTTTATTTTGAACAAGTAGACAATTACCATAACATTTTTTCAATTAACGTTTATAGTGAGTGAGACTTATAACCAAGTGCCATAACGGAATCGCCCATATATTCCCAGACATAATTCTGAGAACTGATAATACGTCCGGACTAGTGAAGCTGTGTACTACTTTAAGCAACTTTTACTAAGTTAAGTTTTAAACCTTGCTCTGTATTTATAATTTATAGTTTAACATTTTTTTTATTCAACTTCTATATTCCTATATGTCAAAGGTGAAGGACGAAGAAACGACTACTAAAATGTCCGACATTGATTTAAATGTATTGATAAAATTTATCGGGACCTTCGATGGGTCTCGAGAAAAATTAAGCCCATTCTTAAATAATTGCCGCAACGCAATCAGCCTTGCTTCTTCTAGTCAAACAGACATTTTATTAAAATACATACTTAGTCGCCTCGAAAGCAAAGCTGAAACAGCCTGTGCCATAAAAGAATTTACAAAATGGACACAATTAGAGGATTTTCTAAAAGCTCAATTTGGAGATAGGAAGCACTACGCCTACCTACTCTCCGATTTACAAGATTGCAAACAGGGTCGCGGTGAGTCCGTTAGCCAATACGCCTTAAGGGTTGAATGTTGTTTAGCCAAATTATTAACAGAAATAAATATTTCAATTCCAACTAAGAAAAAAGATGAACTAACGGGTCGCGTCGCTGCAATGCAAGACCTTGCCTTAAATGTGTTTATTGTAGGGTTACAACCTCAACTTTCAACAGTGGTTAGATGCAAAGATCCCAGCACACTGAACGAGGCCATTAACTTTGCTACCTCGGAAGAGAAAATATTAGGCATTACATATAAAAAGCATAGTAGTACCGCAATTCTCTCCACTTCTAATTCGAGTCAACGAAACTGGCAAAGGCCTAACTTCAACAATTCACATTTTGTTAAACCTCAAATTCAAGGTCAAAACCAGCCTAGACCCCAGAATAATTATCCACCGGTTTGCCGGTATTGTAAAAACGTAGGGCACACTATAGAAAACTGTAGGAAACGTGAATATAACAATAATCGCCCGCGAAATATTGAACAACCCTCCACATCAGGGTTCAGACAACAACCGCGACACCGAGTTAATTTTATTGATGATGATTGTGATCAAGGCGTTGACGAGGTTGATAACACGAATAATCAAAAAAACTTTTAATAGTCTCGCATAGGTGTCGTGCGAGGCACCAATTAACTACTAAATCCGACACCGACCCCAAGACCTTTTCTATATCTACTAATTCAAATACGATATCTGCTAAGTGTCCTGAATCCAAATCCACTGTTTCTATTAAATCAAATTCCACTGAATCTGCTACATCCACTGAATCCCCTGTAACCACTAAACCTACTAAATCATATTCCACTGAATCTGCTACATCCACTGAATCCCCTGTAACCACTAAACCTACTAAATCATATTCCACTGAATCTGCCACATCCACTGAATCCCCTGTAAGCACTAAACCTACTAAATCATATTCCACTGAATCTGCTATATCCTCTGAATCCCCTGAAACCACCAAACCTACTAAATCTCGTAACTCCTCTAAATCAAGCAAACTCTCTAAATCGAGCCAATTATCTAGACCTAACAGTTCCCATGCAGAGGAATTTACCCCTCTACTGTCTAAGCCACAACAGTTGGCACCGCTCTGCGCTCCAAAATCTAAAGCTCTAACACCCGAAAACAATATTCGCGAAGTCTATGAATTAAATATAAATCATCTCAAGAAATACTTGCCTTATGTTGTAGTCGAATCGTCAATTTCTTCCGAACCTCTAAAATTACTAGTCGATACAGGTGCAGCTATCAGCTTAATAAAAAAACATTCTGTGAATAATCTTAACAAAATAAAAAATAAAACCGTGAAAATTAAAGGAATAGATTCAGTTCACCCTGTAGAGACATTAGGATTATTGCCAGTCTCTTTGTTTATAGGTAATAAAAACATGGAACACCATTTTCATGTGATTGATAATATTGACTTCCCTTATGATGGAATAATAGGCACCGACATACTCGACTTAACAAACTGCAACATTGACTATAAATTTAAAACGATACAACTTCATGAGGAAACGGTAAACCTCAACTTTAATGAACCTGTCTATACAATCCCTTCCAGAACCGAAGCTATTATCGAATGTACTGTGTCAAACCCAGAAATTGGAGAAGGAGTTATCCTTGATGTTGACCCAATAAATTCTCTTTTAATTGCGAATTGTATCGTGAAAGTAAAAAATAATAACCGTGTTAATATTTCTGTTGTGAACACATCTGACCAAGATACAACTATTAATTCCGATATGAAGTTTACTCTTCTTCCATTAAATTCTGTTGAAATGTCCAAACCCGTAGCTCCATTTTATGATTCGAATTCCAATTGCTCTTCGAGAACAAAAAGTGTTCTTAATTCTCTCCGTATTTCACATCTTAATCTTGAGGAAAAGGAACACCTAACTAATATATGTGCGAAATATAGTGACATTTTTCATCTGCCCGGGGAACCACTTTCGACAACTTCAGTTATAAAGCACGAAATCAAAACAACCACAGAGCACCCGATACATGTTAAATCGTACCGATTCCCCGAGTGCCATAAAAATGAGGTAGAAACACAAATATCTAAAATGCTTAACGAAGATATTATCAAACCCTCTACTTCTCCATGGTCTGCACCAATCTGGGTGGTGCCTAAAAAACTCGATGCCTCGGGCCAGCGCAAATGGCGCGTAGTCATCGACTACAGAAAACTTAATGACGTAACCATTGGTGATTCTTACCCTATACCCAATGTCACTGAAATTTTAGATCAGTTAGGGAAAAGCAAGTATTTTAGCACTCTAGATCTCGCTTCAGGGTTCCACCAGATAGAAATGTCGCCAATAGATTCAGAAAAAACTGCGTTTTCCGTTCCACAAGGCCATTTCCAATTCAATCGTATGCCATTTGGCCTAAAAAACGCGCCCTCAACATTTCAACGTCTTATGAACACTGCATTATCTGGATTGCAGGGCTTACAATGCTTCGTCTACTTGGATGACATTGTTATCTACTCATACGATCTTCCGTCACATATGAAAAACCTTTTGAACATTTTCAACCGTCTAAGAGAATTTAACCTGAAACTGCAGCCTGACAAATGCGAATTTCTTCGCAAAGAGGTATCTTATCTAGGGCATATCATTACGGATAAAGGCGTCCAACCAAACCCCGAAAAAATTAAATCTGTCAGAGAATTTCCTTTGCCCAGGTCTCCTAAAGACATAAAATCATTCCTTGGACTAGTTTCTTACTATAGACGATTCATCCCCGACTTCTCCAAAACCGCGAAACCCCTGACTAATCTTTTGAAGAAAGATGTCCCATTCCTCTGGCAAAACGAGCAGCAACTTGCTTTTGAAACTTTAAAAAACGCTCTTACTACCGCTCCAATTCTTGCATACCCTGATTTTACAAAACCTTTTGTTCTTACCTGCGACGCGTCAAACTTTGCTATTTCAGCCATTCTTTCCCAAGGCTTGATTGGCCAAGACCGCCCAATCGCTTATGCATCTCGAACTCTGAATAAAGCTGAAACAAATTACAGCGTTACCGAAAAGGAATGTTTGGCCATAATATTTGGAACCAAGATGTTTAGACCATACTTATATGGTAGACGTTTTAAAATTATAACTGATCATAGGCCCCTCAAATGGTTGTTTAATTGTAAGGATCCCGGTTCAAAACTCGTTAGATGGAGATTAAAGTTAGAAGAATTTGATTATGAAGTAGAGTATAAAAAAGGTAAAATAAATAGTAACGCCGACGCCTTATCTCGTTTTCCAGTAAATCCAATAATAAATCCACAACCTTCAACTTCAAACGTATCCTATGATCCAAACTTAGGACAAGAATCAGAAATTCCTAAAGAGGTCCTTGACGAACTAACCGACCTCGGCGCTTTAGACTTTAGCCCACTGGAAGAGCAAAATATAGATTTTAGCCCTCTAAACCCTCCTTCCATACAAGATTCTCCTTCTACACAGAATCCTCCCTTAATACAAGATCCTTTTATCGAAAATACAAATCCAGCTGTAGAGACAACCCCAGATCCTGTAAATCCCAATCCTATCCATGATAATAACGATTATTCTAATTTCCTTAAATCTTCTACCGATAAAAACAAATCTTTTAACACACATATAAAAGAACACAATGGAAGCCTTCTCAAATCCTCTTCAAAGACTATTTTAATCCCAGTATCAATCGATTTTGATGAGTCAAATCCTTACCTTTATGACGTTATTTCTATTTCTGAGAATCCAAACACCATAACCGAAGGTGAACGCAAACTTCATTCGTTTAAAAAAATCGCAATTAAAGATAAAATATTCTATCTCCTCTTTACTAAAGTATACTATTTTGACAATTGCACTTACCCGGATTTATTTAGAGCTATAAAATCAGTAAGAGACGATATTTTACTCAGCGGCAACATAAATGAAATCTCTATATCCGACTTCAAAAATCCTTTTGAACAACATTCGTTTGTCAAAATATATGGTATGATTATGTACTTATTCGAGAATTCTAACGTGACAGTTAATATACATCACAATACCGTAATTTATCCAGTTCCTACAGAAATAAAAAAAATTCTCAAAGAAAATCACGATATTCCAATAGCAGGGCACTTAGGTTCTAACAGAATGTTTAATCGAATAAAAGAACGGTACTATTGGAAAAACATGCGGACAGACATAGACTCTTTCGTCAAGAACTGTTAATTATGCCAGACTACTAAGGCCCTAAGAAAGGTCAATAGATCCCCAATGCAAATTACTTCTACATCTAGCCGTCCATTCGATAGAATCAGTCTTGATATCGTCGGCCCCTTGCCAGAAGCAGGATTACAAAAGCTTAAATTCATACTCACCCTTCAAGATGATCTTACAAAATTTTCTATTGCATACCCAATCGCAAATGCCACTGCTGAAGAATCCTGCGAATGTCTTGTCCATTTCATATCATTGTTCGGAATTCCGAAGTCAATTTTAACAGATCAAGGAACTAACTTTACAGCAGAACTGTTTAAAATTACCTGCCAGTTCCTAAAAATTAAACAAATTTGGTCTTCACCATACCATCCCCAAACTCAAGGTGCACTTGAACGAAGTCACTCAACCCTCAAAGAATACTTAAAATCATACGTCAACGAGAATCAAACTAATTGGCATAAGTATGTGTACACTGCAATGCTGACATACAATTCCACTATCCACTCTACCACGCAATTCACTCCCTATGAATTAATATTCGGTCATAAACCACACATACCAGATTCTGTTTTCAACCAGGAAAATAATGCTACTTACCCTGAATATGTAAAAATGCTCCAACACCGTCTCAAAATATCTAGGGAAAAAGCATTCCAGAATATAAATGCGTCCAAAGAAAGATCTAAGACTTACTTTGACAAACACTCCAAACCAGTACATTATAAAGTTGGCGAATACGTGTATATTAAAAATCATGTCAGACTCCGTAAAGCACTCTCTCCACTTTGGAAAGGTCCATACAAGATCGTCAAAATTCATGGAAATAACACTTTAACACTTCTGATAAATCGACGTCATGTAAAACATCACTATGACGAAGTGAAACCAGCATATGACGTCCATGAATAGTTATTTTTATTATTATACATCGTTTATTACAAATTGTTCTTATACATCCTTAAACTTTACAACAATTATTCTCTTTGTTTAATTAAAATATATATATCTTATCTACAAGTTAGTCATTACTAATAATTACCGTTGCAGAATGTTTGCGGCGTTTAACGTCTTGGCTACTGCTGACGAACAATACGTCAATTACATCACTGAAAATCCTGGTATGCTCTTCGACCCCATTGGTAGTGTTAGGATTATAAGCGATCAATTCCATATTGTAATCCCCATAGACGTGTCCTCGTTTAAAGAATATATTGAAAACGTTAATGACATATTTATTTTAATTCGAAGCCAATGCCGACAAAACGAAGAAATTGATTACTCTCTATGCCAAAATATGTTACAACCCCTAGAATCACTTTACAAGGATTTACTACGTGATTACAATTCTATTTCGCATATTGTGTCAAATAACCCAAAGAAAAGGTCTGCCTGGTTCTCAGGCGTCGGTGTCGTATTTAAGCACATTTTCGGAACATTAGATGAGGACGATGCTGAAAATTATAACAACGCTATAAAAGCCCTTTATGACAATGATAAAGTGTTGGCTAACACAATCAAAAACAATATAATAATTTCCCAAACTGCTATTTCAAATATTAATAATTCACTTCATGAGATATACATAAACCAAGCAAAATTAAATAATATAGTTGATGAGATATCAATGTCTGTTAAAAATATAACTAAGATAATAAATTCTGATAATTTCAAGATTAAACTTAATTATGTACTAAATGTTTTACAAGCTCATCTCTTAACACTTGCTTTTAAACTAGAAGATATTCTTAATAGTATATTATATGTCAAGAGCAATATACTTCATCCTTCCATTCTAACTCCTAAAGAAATTTATAATGACATCATAAGTAATCTTAAGGTTATCCCTAAATATAGAGATTTCCCTTTAAACTTAGAATTGAGTAATATACACTCCTTGATAAACGTTGCTAGTTTAGGTTGCTATTACTTAAATGGTAAGTTAGTATTTGTAGTAAAAATACCTCTTGTAAGTACTCAAGTATACAATCTCTATAACACTATTCCTTTGCCCATTCCACATAAGTCTGATAACCCTAATTCTTATGCCATGTTACTTCCATTCGACCAATTTCTAGCAATAAGCAAAGATAAAACCTACTTTACTTTTATGAAGGATCTTAATTCGTGTAAAAATATTATTCCTAGGACTTACCTTTGTGAAATCATAGATATACATAGTGTAGTAAGTAATCCAACTTGTGAGATAGAAATAATAACAAAAGCTATTTCTACTTTACCAGATATTTGTCAGCACAAAATAATTTATGGTGATATTGATATTTGGCATAAGCTGAATAATAACAGATGGGTTTTTGTTCAATCAAAGCCCTCAAAACTATCTGTCGAGTGTAAAAATAATGTTATATCTGAAACCACTATATCGGGTACAGGAACCCTCGATATTCCACAAGATTGTATAGCTTTCTTTAAGAATATCAAATTTATTGCAAAAGTTTTTCCAGAAATAAATATCCCGATTGTAAAACCTAATTACAATATAGTTAACGATAGTTGCTATAACTTTGATAATTTCAATAAGTTAAAAAATGTGTATCCTATTTCAAAAATAAGGAATATTAATTTACAACAACTCAAATCCTATGAACAAATATCAAATGAAATAGTTAAAGATATCAAACTTTCTAATCCTGAAGAACATCTGTATAGCCATATCAGTTTTTCTATTATTAGTATTATTTCTTTTGTTATAATTATAAGTTTACTAATTTACTGTTTGTATAAGAAATGTATGAACTATTTAAAAAATGTAAAGAATCCAAGGGATGCTAAAGAGCAAGTTGAATTAGATAAAAGTAATGAGCAACCCCGTCTCAGAATAGATTAGAACAACTATTATAAAACTTACCTTAAAAGGGTAAGTTTTCTCTTAAGGAGGGGGTTGTTATATATGTACTATGTAGAGTAAAGTGCAAGCCGGCAGTGCTGACTTAGCTCCCTGGATTCTAGCTCGAAGCAGTTCTAGATTAAGGTCTTACTTTTGAGTCAGTCTGTATCATACCTCCACTGTATCAACATCAAACATTTTTCTATTTCAATTCTAATTTCATTTAAGTGTAATTCTATTTTAATAAGTTGTGTAATAAAAACCTTTTTTTTAAAAAGTGATTTGCGTTTTCCATTGTAACAGTACGGTCGGCAACGCATCGTTAGACGACATAATAATAACGATTACGTGGTGGTGTTCTGGGCAAAGGGAAGGAACAAACTTTATATACAGAAGCAACTACTAAAGCAATGACAACTTCAACTGAAGCGTACGGTCGGCAACGCATCGTTAGACGACATAATAATAACGATTACGTGGTGGTGTTCTGGGCAAAGGGAAGGAACAAACTTTATATACAGAAGCAACTACTAAAGCAATGACAACTTCAACTGAAGCGTACGGTCGGCAACGCATCGTTAGACGACATAATAATCACAATCACTATTACTGAATAAAATACCTACGACTAATGATGTCCATGGGCGCGGATGACACTTACCATCAAGTGTTTCGTTTGCTATAAAAAAAATAATAAATAAATAAATGCCCAGACGAACACACCAACTGTATGGCCTAAAACCAAGCAGAGCTTGTGTTATGGACGGCATATTATAACATGATATATAAAAGTAGCCATCCGTTGACTTTCGTTAATGTTGCTTGGTTTGTCATGCGTATTAACTAAATACTAAAAAGCTTTCAAGCTTCATCAATCATACTTAAAATTGCATCTAGTCAGTAAAACTCTGACCTAATTTTAGCTGGTGTATTAAATTTCGTTAATTTTTTATTAAAAAATAATTACATACGAAAGATACATGTGTAAATAATACAGTTCGAAAATGTCTGACCCATTTTATGATGAACTGCACTGTATTAAACTATTTCATTATTCGTATTATGATGATATGATTGTCATCATCGAAAGTAAAACTCAAATGATCAGATTTGCATAATTTGGTTTTACATAGTTCTCGGCTTTGTCTGCGGATGTTATTATTTATTTTATAAATGAAGTCTACAATTGAAAATTTTGCTCGTGTGGTTACTTACTCATATTTCTGTAAGCCTATAGTTTCCTTCTCCTTCACGTAATTACTTGGTATATACCCCACTACTCTGAAATAAATCAATGTTTGATATTAAAATTGAATGCATATTCTGTTTATGTTATAATTTTGTAAAAAGCATATAAAAGCATAATAGATTAATACCTTATGTATAGACCGGAAAATCAGAACGTAGGTACCGCAGAAACAATAATAGCAGAATAAAGCGCGATTAACAACGTACAATTTTGCGTAAAACTGAATATATTCAAAATTAAACTAAAGAGACATCAATAGTATAAACAGTGGTCTTCTCTATGCGTAACTTTGTATTATAATTTATTTAATATAAATTGATATTTACCCAGTTTCGTCTTTAACTTTCCACCAGTGTTCTTGAGAATCATCAATTACTTCATATTCTGCACCCTGAAAAAAAACAATCAAAAAATCATTAAAACTAGCAAGGTAACGAACCCACGACAGAAACTTTTACCGGTAAAATAATGTCGGCAACCCTATGGAGCTTGCTACTTAATATTTTCAAACAAATGCTACAGTGTATATTATAATAGTAACCTTTAATAATGATAAATTTGGATTGTATGTTGGTAGAATAACCAGTAAATAATTTACATTAACTTATAATAAGTAAAGTATAGGTACAGTATTCTTAAATTAATAAAAATAGGCATATAACGCATACTATTAACAAAAAAAAATTGGTTTTGCACCTTAAATCAACAAAAACTGTCCCTTTTCTACATAAAATAAAAGTTTTCCAATTCAAACTTAATCCCAAAGTGCCCTTTAACTATTAGAACCTTTACTATCCCTTCCAAAACTAAATTAAAATAGGTACATTCAGCGCACTCGGCCCACACCAAGGGCGAGAATCGCTTGCGCGTTGTTCTTTTGTTCTATTATAGGCCCCGCATGCTAGGGGACGACGACCTACAGGAGATTCGAATTCGAAACTGAGCCTGCACCGACGCTCCCGATTGTACCTACTACATTACGAGTCAACTCACCTTTTCTAGCGAAAGGTCTCCGCTCTCAATCGCTTTGAACGGATATAAAGCCACGACAACTTTGCTCCGGGGTTTCTCCTGAAACAACAAACTTAGCTCAAACTTCGAACCAACCTTAACTTGCTTTGATTAACTGAGAGCTTGTGTTATAAAGAATGGATGGCATGAATTCTGATGTATTCATGATACTGGTCTCAAAAATTCCTTTTTTCTGAATAAAAAAAACGGTGTTGTTACTTTATTGATGTACAAATAAAATTGTGCATATCAAAAAAGCAAGTCCATGACATTTACTGTTAATAATTATTGTAAATAATAACAGGTACATTTAAATTATTTTTAAGGCAATATTTTAGACACAACCTTTGCACTTTAATAAAAACATTATGTTTATTCATATGAAATTGAAACTATCGTTTCCAGTTTCCAAAAAAAGGGGTACCGATTTTTACTAACCATTTCAAATAATTTTGATCCGAAATTATTTGAAGAACAACTTTAAATTAAGTCAAATTTAGCCGTGCCCACGTTTCATTAACAAATTAAACAAGAACTGTTTGTACACTGTCTGTCTTTGATCAGTGATTGGCATGAAATCGTTTAGATTTGAACAAAACAAACATCTATAAACTTGGGTCTTCGTTGATATATAAATAAATAAATATTTATTTAAAATTATTACACAATTTATTAATTTACCTTTGGCTTGGCCGATGGAGTCCCGGGAGGGCCGCCGCCGCCTGGCATGTTGACCACCGCTGTCACGGCTGTAAATAAAAATATAGCATATTTAGGCGCTACCAAGCAAATGACTTTGAGCAATCGATCCATCCTTGTCCTGCGTAGGCGACGCATTACTTCACAAAACCCGATTTGAAAAAACCCGTAAAATTTTGGTAGTTTGAAAAAATGCTCTTCAAATTGCTCGTAATTCAATTTACCATTTATTCAGCTGAGCCCCAAAACTAAATTATGCTAACGTTAAGTTGAGATGCACGTTAGTTCCACGTGTTCGTTCGTTGTAGAGGTTTATTAAACAATTCCTTATTAAAGAAATAATTGGAGTTCATCAATATGGAATGAAGATTAAATAGAAAACTTAATTTTTACATGATATGTCTATCAAATAACAAGTACACAGGTGCTAAAATCAGGACAAAAAGGAATAAGCGCGACGTTTCGCTCGGCCACGCGCGTTAAGAGTAAAACAGTAGGTATTTATTATATATAAAGGAATCCTTTTTTTCGTATAATAAGCTATATATACCCTGATAACTTAGGGTATAAGGCATCTAGCCGAGACATTAACTTCTATATGTATCGCCTAATTCCCAAAGGGGCGTGTCGATCCTCGACATTCGACTTATTTTTTAAGGTAAATTTTCTCGTAAGATATTTCTACTACGAATACTTATGGATAAATAATACTTGTTCGCCATTCGGTGACATTCGTTTTTTCGTCATTTTTAAAAGGACTTACTTGACAAATACCTACATTACGTCGCCGCGTCTAGTGTATCGGTTGATTCGGTGATGCATCTATGTATGCATCACCGAATGGCGTACAATTATACTTGCCGCGTCTAGTGTTTTATCAATGTACATGTATAAAAAATACGCGTTCATTATCAAATCTGACACTAAAAAAAGCTTGAAGATTCCATGCATCTTCTCTAATTTCGAAATAACTGTGATTTTTATAAATTTTATTTTTTTAGTTTGGACAGTTTACTCTTATTAATACGAGAGAGAGATTTGGAGAAAGAAATTTTCTCAATTATCAAATATGCAGGAATTAAAGTTTGAATTGAAAGCGATCAAAGTCTTTCCAAAAATGTTTATATTTTCTCTGATATATTCATAGAGAATACAGCTGCGAATTATTATCTATGTGGGTGGTCAAGAACACAAATTCTATCAGTAAGGGTCGCAAATACAGACTATTAGACTCAAACGGTTACTACGGCGCTCTAAATTAAAGATTTCGCGAAGCAAATATAGACTTATATGCGATACATATAAAGTATACATTCGCAAAACAAAACCTATACTTAGGAACGCCTTAGTTAACTATTCGACGTCCCTGAGTGCGGTCGTATATTGTGTGGCAACTTAATTGTAATTATAATAAATACATAAGTTAGTTTTGTATGTGCAATAATGGATGAATTTTACTATGGTATCTCAGACTAATCTACTTATTTTTAATTAGTATTCAACATTAAGTATCACGTTTTTGGTATAAATAATGAAATTGAAGTATGTTGAGATCGTAAGCCAGCATGTAAAACTATTTAATTTTGTACATTTCTCGTAGCGATTGGATTATCTAATTAATAAATGCGATGTCTGAAAGTAACCACTACATACATACAAGTACTTAACTGCAATTGAAAATCAATTAGACAAAACCCTACACGGAAGAGAGGGCTACCATTTATTGAATATGACGGAAAATTAGTTAACGAACTGTATTTGTTCCTTGAAGAAAAATAATGTATTATTATTGTTATTATGTCACTTTAAAAAGTAAAATCCCATTTTCCATATTATTCCGTATCCGTATATTCTCAAGTTACCAAGTACAAACTTGAAACTAAGCGTTTATTTAAATCACTAGTAAGTACCATATAATCAGTCAGGGTTTCATATCAAACCAATGCCATCCAAAGACCTTTTCGAGTATAATGAATGCCATCGCCTGCCGGTGACAACTTGACAAGACGAACCCGTGGGTTTGAGTAGGGACTCTCTAGTTAACTATCAACTCCATAGGCGCCAAGTTCCCTATTGAACCTTTATATAGTTCGTTTTAGTTACATTAGTATTTGATAAAATACCATAGAAAATGGTTGTATAGAACTTAATGAAATGACAATAGCGAAAACGTGATTTTGAAAATTCTAAAATTTTAAATATATTAAAAAATGTATGTTTTCTGCGAGGAAGTTTTTTGATGAACTATAATAATTTAAAATAATTTAAATAGCGTTACTATAATTATATTATATTATATTATTTATATTATATTATATGTATATATATATATAATATTTATATGTATGTATATATATATATACATACATATTTATTGCGAAAAAAAAAACATATTCTTATATTAGCATAGCAACGGAAACAGTAAGACTTACAAAGTGACATCTCTAAGAGAGTGAGGAAAGAGTTGAATCAGTAAGTTTTTTTTCAAGGAATTCTATTTGCAACCTGTTAAATTTGGTTCTATCGAAATAATATAGAGGTCAACATTTTATGACATAAAACAACTAGCTTTCTTGAAGCCCGGCCTTTTCCGGAAGTCCTTTGCCTACTTATATCAAAAGCTGTCGTGGAGTTAATTAAACCCGTTTTTCACGGGACAAACTTTTAAAATTGTTTGTAGATAGCGATGATTCGAGAAACCTTCTGCCATCTCCGTTAAAGGAAAAGTAACGTACTGTAAAAGCTTTGGATTCTAAGAACAGGATGGAAGTGGCCCTGTTAGTAGAATACTAATTAACTTTGAACTTAAATGACAGGAATCAACACTTTACATACACATGGCACGTCTCACGATAATGTTTAAGACTAATATTACGCAGTGTTTGAAATTCAACCGTGAGTCGAATGTTTCGTTATCATTCAAATAGGAGAAGTAATCATAAACAACTTTTTTTTTCTGTTTCCAAAACAACTCGCGGATCAAACCAAATCGAAGTAACACAATTCGACTCGAACAATTACAAAATTCACCACGCTTAACAATTGTAATTTCCAGATTGTTCGTGACAAAAAACAAACCTTTTATTTTTTATTTTCGTAGGCATGAAAAAAACTTAAAGCTTTATAATATGACTTTAACGTTGCATTAATTTCAACGACTAAAGCTCAATTATTTTTCATATAAAGTAGTGTATTGTAGAATAAATTAACCTGGTTGTCAATGCTATCAAGTTTTTTTTTCAAAGGACATGTAGTCCACGATGATAATAAAAATTAAGTAGGTATCTCTAGCGTTATTAGCCTTTGGATAGACTGAATATGTTTCGATTAAGTTAGCTGAATGAACAATCTACTGCTAATCTTTTGATTTGAAGTATGAATATAAAAATTATCTGATATAGAAATGCTGGTAAAGTAAACTAGACAATGAGAAAGAGGTTATACTTTCTAAAGCTTATGTTGTGCTTTCGAGTAAATTAAGTTATTGTGAAATAATAATTCTGTGTAGTTTGAATTACCTTGCGATATACTTGTTATTATGAAATCCATGGTTAGTAGCGCAACCTACGAAAAAGCACTCCCACTCTACTTAAACGTAAATCCTACAAATATGACAAAATATCGACAAAACTAAGAAAAAATAACACATTAAAGTCCAGAAAACACGAAACATCACAGCACTATCACAAAAATATTACACCTGACCACAGCACGAAAGTGAGTGCAACGAGACGGAGCAGTGAGCGCAACGTCTGAGGCGAGGCCGCGGAATAGAGGTCACAAACAAAAATATACAAATACCCTCTAGAGCCGGCAGAAACGCTGACAACGACAGACATGGTATCTTCGACTTCTTTTTAATGACCATTGGTTCCTCGTCTTTATTGCTCTGAAGCATCGGAGTGGAAACGGACGCCGCTCTCGACCACCGAGTGTGGACTAACTCAGACGTGTCAATGTACCGACGTCAACGGTAAAACGACGTGCACAATTGAGCCGATCATTGGTGTTATCGATTTTTTGTTTATCGATCGTGATTTGTTTTCTGATTCGATTTCTGAGACCGCGTATTGATCAGACCTTTGAGTTTTCCTTAGTTAGCTAGTTGTTGTAGAAACACGTTAGCGGATTTCGTCTGAAGGTCTTCTTGATTATGCAAACTATCTGATTCATTAATATTTACGAGTATTACAAAGGTGAATATTTTATAGACAACAATTTAAAAAAAGAAGAGCCAATACCATAAGGAAAACACATATGTTACAATAAAGAAAACCGTGTAGAGTTCAAATCCCATGAGAACGTCGCTTTACCCACACCGAGACAAGGCAGCGAGGATTTTAAAGATGGTCGCACGCGGCCTACATTCACCATGCGAGGCGCGGGCGCACGCGTCTCCCTTTCACTTTCCCACCGCCCCGGTGGTGCGAGAGAGAGACATTAACACACCTACGTCACCAAGAAACGAATCGATTGTGTACACCGTAACGCAGCCTTCAACAGAAGCCTAACTTATATCGCACCTGATAAGTAAACTAGCTAAGTTTTAGCTAATTAAATGTTTGCGTTACGTTTAAGGTGGCATTCAATTACACTTTCGTTCATCAGAAGTATCTCCCTTTTGGTTTGTCCTATATAAAGATAATTTTGTAGATGTAGAAAGTAATCTGAATCTGAAAGAAAGGAGAGAGGATCTCTGTAAAAACGATTTTACTGATTATACTAAAATGCCCTCGGAAAAGCATAGAGTGAAAAGATGAAAACGAGACGAAAAATTCGTAGGTACATCTTTTGTTTTTTATTTTCTCATACGCGCAATGAAAAAAAAACAAACAAGGTTTATTGCGGTAAAATTATATTTTCAGAGATGTGAGTAATGATGAACTGTTATTACATAGAAAAACTTTTTCCTGTACTTCCTGTGTGTACATAAATTATTAAATAAATAAATAGAAACAAGCAAATTAACCAAACATCAAATAAACAAAACTGACTCTTATTGAACTCACTTTCTAATTGCACAATTGTCTTTATGACTAAGCAAGCAAAGGCGCCGCAGACGAGCGGTTAACGAACAAAAACATAACCTAATTACTTCTACCCATAAGCCCACGCGTAATGAAAGTAAGATAACATTTTTACTAACTACAGTCGAGAGATTTGTTGCAGGCTCCGATTCGCATTCGAATCGACTGCAGCGTCGTCGTATCCTAGTACGCGAGGCGCCTTCAAAAGATCGAACAACACGCAAGCGATTTTCGCCCTTAGTCTGGGCTCCCACCGAGACGCCGACTGCACATTCATACTTGCGATTTCTTTCTTTATTTTATTAGTCACTCCCAGTTGAACAACTTTTACAACCTGGTTAAATATTAACCCAAATATTTGATGTTAACTGTCTCGGTTACCGAATTGATTAAAGGGTTTTCGTTCTAACTTTCGACGTCTTTATTGTGTCTTGTCTGTATTCAAATTTATGGGAGGGTATAAAGTATTTTCTTAACGGTAGATAATGATAATTATCTTAAGTGATTTCGTTTATTTCTTCATTGACTGCCAAATTATAAGAATAAATGTATGTTAATACTCTTACATAAATAAGGCAAATCAGCCACAGGGCTAAATATTGATTTCTCATGAAGTTGTTAAAAGAGACAAACCAGAAGTAAATCCTTTTAATTAAGAAAATACATAAATTATACTTTAGAAATAAATTCTTGTGTTGTGATAACATAAGTGATAACGAAAATAATTATTCTTAAAAATAATCTCAATTTATAAATAACACAGCTACGAATTCAAGCTACTATCAACCATCCGAAGGTCTTACATTGCTGAACCTAACTTAATTTATTAGCAAACGAAATGTCTTCTCCAAATTAATACATTCTGAAACTGTGTGCACTTGGCCTAAGGAAAGTAATAAGTGGCCGATAACCGTAATACATACATTTTGCTTTGATGTATTACAACGTACGAGATCATAAGTGAAGCAGAATAAATTCTGGCGAACTTAGTCATACATATACCATTTCACAGAACTACTTTTATCTTTTCAAACAATCGCTTCTAAAATAAACTACCCTATGCTTTACCCTAGCTTGATGATCAAAAGCAACAGACATTTATTTCTTTTCCTTCTAGAGATACCTAGTCATTACAAATCAATTAATTTGATTCATCTTTAATTTAATTGTTTTTCTACTTCTGGTTAGACAATTTTCCCAGTACATATAGTACTAATTTCTTTGTTGCGTAATAGTACGAATAATATTACTTCTTCGTATATCACTTTTATTTTTAGGAATCCTTATATAAAGGTTACCACCTCATTACTAAAACTCTGCTTTCTGTTCTTCCGTCTGCTAGTGAGCAATTTCTCAGGAACGATTCGCAATGTGCTGAAATTATAATCAGCTCACAGTATTTTCGGGATATTTCCTTTGTAAGTTCTAACAATAAAATAAATTATGTTGAAATCTAATGTTCTAAAAAATACTTCGAGTGCGAGGCAAAATCGCGCTTGACCGGGATTACTTAAAGCTCAAATAATCGTAAGGCATTCCAAGCTAATGCATTTCTGCAGCCCTAGCCAAGTTGCAATCTATGAGCGCTACTATCGCTAAATAAAATTTGAAAACTGTATAAAGCATAACGTGATATAACGATAGTCACGCCCCTGAATTAAATGCATCATTCGCATCACTACGTTTACGTTCCAGCTTCAATCTGCTCCACTGAGTTTCAGTACTTCGGCAAACGTCACCAGCCCAAAGGCGTTTTATCTTGCTTACGGCTGACTATGTCGGTAACTTTAGTTCGTTGTCGGATAACCACATTACGGATTTTACTTTACCCATCACTAAAACTGCTAACGCTGCAAGCATTTCCTGTAACTTGCTGTCCGGCCATAAGCTTATGTTCTTATTCGGTCGTAAGATTGAATTTGTGTATATATATATATATATATATATATATAGTATATATATATATAGTATATATATATATAGTAGTATATATATAAATATATAGTAGTTATAATATGTACACAATTTCATTAAAAGGTCGAAAAAATACACCAAAAACGATATTCTTGGAATAATCAATTTTGATGAACTAAATCCACAATATCCCGTTGCGTCCCTGGTTATCCAATAAAGCCTCAGTAGGGTTCTTTGAATATCTCAATTCTTCCAGTAATAAGAATAAAATATTTGTAGAGGCTTTTTCTGTATGTGATTGCCGACTCGGTATTGCCAAGGAACGGGAAATATCTTCTTTCACTTTTCCGGGTATTTCTAGAGCTCTCGGTCGTTAGAATACAGAAATTTATAATAAGGCGTCATCAGGGCCGGATTTAGAGGCGGGAAACCGGGGCTGCGGCCCCGGGCCTCCACAAAATTGGAGCCCTCACAATAAGAAAGCTTTCTGCCTTTGTAAAAAAAAACTGAGTTTTTTTTAACCATTAACACTTGTACAAAGTAAGAACACAAGTCTACAAATTAGTATTAATTGTTTAAAATTATTTACCCATATTCGTTCACCCAATCCGAAAACATCAATCTATCAAAAAGCCCTAATACGCATTTTGAATTAGTATCTTGATAGCAATTTTTTTTATAAAGTAGTAAATATAATTTGATAATTATATGTTTTCAACTGTTCACGAAGGCAAGAAACGGTTAAGAACGTTACTTTTTAGTTAGCTTATTAGAATTAGTTTGTTAAAAAATTTCATGATATTGTTTGTTCACGTACAATCCCGAATACTGATTACACTTATAATGTAATCGATTTTGATGGTGTCGAACTGGAGAGCGAGAACTGCAATCCCTACCCAGTATGGAATGCAATCTACTCTGGAGCTAGATTTCAGCAAACTCTTCAACGATTGTTCATCGAAAAATGCTTGCAATTTTCCAGCTATAATTTCATTTCAGACAATTTTCATATTTGACTATATTCATGTTAATTCTAATAATTGAAATTTGTTTCGCATTACTCGATTTATTTTTTATTTTATTTGGAAATTAATTTGGGGCCTGCCTTCACTCCTTTATTGCCCCAGGGCCTCCAGACCTCTAAATCCGGCTTTGGGCGTCAACTTTATAAAAAGAAATAGATTTTTAAGGCCTTCACTTCTACGAGCATAGGAAATATTATAATTAAGTACAAAATGTATATTATAAATATAAAAATAATCTAGCGATCACACGTGAAGCTCTAAGTATTCGATTCCTATCGAATTTCCAGGTCTTCCAGGACTGTAAACCTTATTTTTTTATGTTAGGGCTGGTTACAGTAAGAAAAAAAATGCATTTATTGGCTTATGGATTATATTGCTAAGGTCGCTCACAAACAGGAGCAAAATATATATAAAATAACAACAAATACATATAAAACCTAAAACAGTTTCATGATATTGGTAAAACTTATAAATGTTGAAGGAAATTTAAAATAATAGAATTTTCAAAATAAATTATAACTCTCCAGCGTTCCATACATAAAAACTTTTTTTTGCAAAACTTTCTGAGTGGCCTGGTATTAAAGCCTACCTAAAATGCCATACATAATAAGCTCTCACATGACCCAGTTTTTTTTTTTAAATCGCTTACGAATATACCTTCAATTATAACAAGCTTACCTTGTTAACACGACAAACCTGAATAAGTAGTTAAACTAATTACGTTTACTATTTTATATTTGAACACTACCAACAACCGATATCCGCACAGAACTAATGAGTTTTATTTTGTAAATCGGTTGGCGCTCTGGTCATCATTATTATATCTAATGTCATTTTAACCATACAAGTAGTCTGATTAAAATATTATCTCTATTAACTATTGAAACAATAGGTGCTCAAACTCGTTATTGTTTTATCAAGTAACAGGCTTAAATATAAAAAAGGTACATGCATACATTCAAATGTAGATAGCTTCTAATAACTACGTTGGCTTGCAGGCATTAGCTGTTTAGTCACGCGAAGTAAAAATAATACTGTCATTTTAGTTAAGCGGTGCATCGTAAAGTACTCCTAATATCTATTTCTGTTGAAGTATAGCGCGTGTTTACATTACACGGTTAACACTTCGTTTACCAAATAATTTTTTGTATATCAAGCAGTTGTTGTAAATCGCTGAAAAATTGTAAAATCAAAATTAATCATCACGACAGCCTTAGTAGTGCCACTCCTTTCAACATGATCCAACTAAAGATGGTGCTAGGCAAATTATGGTAGACTTTACATATACCTTCGAAATAATTTGGACAAACTGCTTAAAAGTGGACCCCCAAAATAATGTTCCTGGTACGCGAACCGTACCGACAATATTGGACACGAATACAAACGAATTTATACGGACAAGAAATATTTTGTCTTGCTCGCAAGCACATGTTTTGCATCATTCTATGTATTTGATTGTGGAGCAATATAGTTGTGTGTATGTGAGAATGTATCTGTGGAGTACCAGAACGATTTTATTTTACAGAACCTTTTGTGAAAAAAAGTCATTTATCTATATTCGTTTATTCAAAAAGCGCACCAGATTTTTTTGTAGATACACAGGTTCTTTGAGAATCCTGGTTGCTGATTGTTAACGAAAATGTAATAATTGTTTATTCGCAGGAGACATTTCCCAATTGCTCGTCTATACAGAAGCCTTCCTTACTTTGGGACCATACAGTTAACCTGTCGGTCTGTTGCTTTAATTCATTTTTATTTTAAGTTTTCTGTAAATGTTTTGTTCTTACTAGAGCGATGAACACTAACTGACCGAAATTAACTTATTAACATAAATTTTAATTTAACATAATTTAGTTACGTTTCATCATCATAATTAGTTTAAAAATTAGTTCTCTTTGGGACTAATAGAGCCAAATTACTTATTCATTTTTTCATATGCAGTGATGTAGAGATATATCATTTTTCCTGCATGTGTTCAGTAAAATCCGGACTATTCAACCTTCGTCAAAAACATAAATTAAATAAATTATAACCTAATTTAAATTTATCTTTAGGCAACTGTATAACATAGGTAAATTAAAAACAATATAAAACAGTAAATGTCACAAGGGACTCACATTTTAGTTCAGTTAGGTTGACAGTGTCTAACGATAAACATGTTTTTACCTTTTGTCTTTTGTGTAGTAAAATCGTATACTTTTGTAGTTTTAATATTTTACAAAATTTGAGAGAAGGTTTAGTTTGCAGAAAATCAGTAATTAACCAGAAAACTGAATTATCAAAAATATTGAATACCTATACTATTATCATTCCGATTATCATACACTGCTGTCCTCAAACTTTTTTTTAGAGTTAATAATACACAGAGTTGTAAATAACATATACAGGGTTATTCAGTGAGATGGGTCATATTTATTGCAAATTATGTTCAGTGTTTTGTTTTACATATTCATTTCGTTTTTATCTGTGTATACCTAGTTATTGTTGTTTGTTTTTCTATGTTATTTTGTTTCGTCATGGTTTAAATGAATAATTATGTATTAATAAGAGTGTACAGTGGTGGCGCTGCTTCTTTACCGCAACTGAAAATCGGCGCTTTGTAGCCTTAACCAAAGCTGAGTTTGTGCGTGCCTTTGTTTCGGCAGCACCGGCACCGGCTCCCTAAATAAGTTAAGTTTGTGTTTT
This sequence comes from Marasmarcha lunaedactyla, assembly GCA_923062675.1. NCBI lineage: Eukaryota > Metazoa > Arthropoda > Insecta > Lepidoptera > Pterophoridae > Marasmarcha > Marasmarcha lunaedactyla. The sequence goes on from OV281343.1 coordinate 16,036,411, forward strand.
CTATTTTTATTTCTATTTCTGTGTGCCGTTGCACTATGGAAAATGGTTGAACATCCAAAATCGTTTTCATTGAGTCGTTACTGATGAACTTTTTAAAATTAATTGTATAGTATATTAGTGTAACTTCAATATAACATAGTTTTTTTGGATGAATTATACTTTGGATATATATTTTTTTACATCACAAATTGTAATTCTTAAGAATGTTAATGTCAGGCCTGTTCGTTATAAACATTAAATTTAATTTCCTTCGGTAACTTGTGGGAATAGATTTAAAGTGTTATACATTTCTAAATAGCTCATATCATGTAGATTTTAAAGCAAATGTAATGTTATACATTTTATGATGTTATTTCTTTAAAAAAAATTACAACAAGGGAGGAGAAAAAAGACAAGTGTCTTATATTTATCTAGACTTTTGACAGTTACCGATGTCTCCTGGCGCGTTACTTTTTATGTTTTTTATAGCGTAGATATTCATACATAACATTTATAAAAATCAGCTGCGGATACTCGCGGTTTTAGAAGTTATCGCGAACAGTATAACAGTAACAGTACAACTCACGAAACAGAAAACCTCTTCTATTAAGGTTTCTAATGTTGTACACATGCATTTGATTAGTTTGCGGTAGATTTTAGTTTTTTACTAATAATAGGGCGTATTATCTACATTTTGCACTCATTTTGTGGTACAAATTTAATCAACAAAATGTCAATTATCAACAAAAATATCACTACCCACATTTATGAAATTATATAAAGAGGTTAGGCTTATAGGTTTATTTAATAAAGCTATTACAAATTTGTAAATAAACTAAACAAACGTTTGTTTGTTACGTTTCTTTGCCGAATTTAAATTGACTAATATTTTCATGAAACAAGAAACTGTATCAACAGTTTAAAAAAAATCATGTTTCTGAAGGCAACATCTGTTTCGTTATCAGTGATATTCCAAGGAATCTTATTCCTTCCTGTAATAAACGATGGGCGAAGGGTCCAGGAAAAAGGATTCATTTTTTTTAAAGTAAGAAAATTGGTTGGATTCTGAATATTTAGTTAGTTTACCTAGATTTTAAGAAGAAACACTTGATATCACACCATCTTCTTCTTCTGGGAAACGCGGAAGACCCTGTGTCTCTTATGGGGACTCATCAGAATCAACATAAAACGGAAAACTTATTAATGAGTATGGCTTTGAACACATCTGCAATGCCTTCGTTCAGGGATTAAATTCAATAGGAGAAAAAATAGAAGCCTAACTCGTGAAAAACAGGTATGACAAATGCCGAAAATATTTATAAAAAAAACTGCCTGCATCATGCTAGGAAGTGCTCTCGATCAGCTAGAAATGAAGACGTAATTCATACTCTTCTCTACACACCAGATTTCATTTCCAGTCTTAGACATTTCCAGTCTTAGAAAAACATAGAGCAGAAATTTGAAGGCGCTTGATGAAGATACTCTAGATCTTTTAAAAGTTCATGAACTAATTTTGGATCCCGAGGTTCACCAAGTATAATTAAACATAATTTACATATTATAAACGTAATTTTCTAGTATTATTTCACTTATTTATCTTTTTTTATTAATCTTATTAACCTTTATATTTTATTGAAACGTGTTTCTAATTCATAATTTCAACTACTTATTTAAATAGGAGGTAATAGCTTAATTATTATTGTTTTATATTAAACTTATTTAATAATAACTTTGTACATATAATATAAATATTAGAAGTGCGGTGTTGTTACTAAAAATATATAATAAAAACTATTTCTCAGAACTTCTTCTTTTACATTTTTATAAATATATTTTCATTCTAATAAAAATATAGGATCTCTACTTCATATACTTACAGCATTATTTAATATTCCGTGCTTGTGCTAAATTTCAATAGTTTTTCTTGAAAAATAAAAAAGTTATCGATTTTTAATGCGAAACAGACCTCGATTTTACATAGTGCGTTGTAACAATAAATTGATTTTTACTTTTTTATGGGAAAGCCTTTAAGAGATAGAGATTTTGATTCTTAGGAACCATGTCGTTGAATTTAGATTTAAGAACGGCATTCGAAGATTCAAAAGAACCTCGTGCTCCACTCGGTCATTCAGAAATGTAATGTTATTTTATTTAAAAAAATGAGTATGTACGTAATTATCAATAAAAGTTAGCTTGGAGCTGTCTCAAATGAAAAATTTATGAATTTAACTTCTTTATTGCGAAACATCCTTAATGCCGTAATGAGGAACGGCAGCAGATTCACCCAAGTAGGCAATTTATAGTCGAACACAATTTTCCAACCGACGAATATGAGGTTTTTCAACGTCAGAGCAGAAGGCATAACCCGGGAGTCAGGCGCCTTAACCACTGAGCTACCGATGCTCCCGACATTTTATTTAATTCAGTAAAAGTTAAAAATGATAAGATTTCCTTGAATACAATAATTTACTATTTTAGGTTACGATTTTATGTTTGTAAATTAGTGATTCTGCATTAAAATAGTCTCTATACTGCTGATATAACAAGTAATCTAGCTCCTAGTAGTTGAATAAGACTTTTCTGAAATAAAATAATAAAATAAAGCATTTTTAATTATTATAACGTGCACAATAATATTTTACTTTTTTGGCATATGAGCGGGTTTGATTTCCAAGTGGCGTAAGATACTTTTTTAAATCTTTGAATGCAGTATTTCTTAACTCTTACATCGATGACATGGTTCCTTAGAACAACAATCTCTATCTCTTATAGTGTCGGACTTTTCTACACTGAATAATCTCGTTGAATCACCCTAAATACGCGTCAATTAACTCTGCGGTTCTGAACTTGCTGAGCTGTATTTCATGTCTTAGGACTATTTTTGTCCATCACACCTATATTGATATTTTCGGCTCACTTTTGACGCATTCTTTATTTATTCGCAATTCTCCTATATTCCTTCTCTGTATTCAAATTAGCTAGACGTGTCAATTGTTTTAAAGGATCTTTATATTACATCAGTGAACACTGGAAGAAAAAAGTATTGCAACGACAGAGACCGATTACAACATTATTAATTATTTTGTGAATCAAAAGGTACTGATGATGTTTGTAAAAAAATTTTCTTTTCTTTTTATTTAGCCTACCATTTTGCGGTCAGTTATTGATCTTGTTTTATTAGGTTACAACAGTTTAGTAAAAACCAACAGCTTTACTTCAATACTGCCACTGCCACGACGATAGGTACATGTATTGCTGACAAGATTCACAGAAGCGCATATTTCTTGTTCAGGTTACTCAGATCAGTCTTTTAGACGAAATCTTATAAATCATCTACAATAATGAAATTAAACGCTTATTGGAACTTTAACAATATTATATTTCGATAAACCGAGGATGTAAATAATAATTTAAAATAGTTATATTTCAAAAGTTTGCATTACGAATCGAAACGTTTCTTTTTGAATTTTCAGAAATTTGTCTCAAGATATTTTGTTTCGTATTTTTAAATAATTTTCTGCACCAAATTTATCATTTACCGAAGCCATCGATGAAAGTAGGGCCAACATCAATTTTTGCTTTATTGTATGCTTTAATATCAAGAAAAGACGGTCCCATTTCAAGAATCCTTTTTATTCGTTAGAAGAAAACAAAAACAAAACTTCATCAAGATATTTCCACGGGCTGATAAGTAACGATGGTGAAACTGCTCAGTCATTATATCATTGGCGGCAATAAAGAAAGCTAATGTTACTGTTTATTGGAAGAAATATCTCATCAGTAGCACAGTGCCGATAAGTACATTTACTTGGAAACTATCCCGTAAGTAACTTGCAAGGACGATGTGAAAGAAGAACAGCTTCAAAAGACTTTTTACGCAAGCTTAGAGTTCTGGAACATCGTCGAGAGGCTAGCGAAAAATTTTACGCATAGCACCCATCTATCACATAATAAAAATATTATGTATGAATTTTACCAAATAATGAACAATCTTTGTGACATTAATAAATTGCGGTTTATGTCATAATTCATTTAAATACTAAACAGAAATAAATTCCGTATTTTCACTGAGAAACCATGACAATTTTAAACTTAAATTACTTACGTCCACAATCGACGTTCATCTTTGCGTAAGTTTAATAAAGAAGATACGCAGAGGATTTCTCGTTGATTGAATTAATCGTCGCATGATGAACACACAAAAAGGTCATTCATCAATTTTAATTCTACAAATCTGTAAAAAACATTTCACACGAAACAGAAACGAAGTGTTCCTAGTATTATTAAGCTGTGAGTCTTTTACATACCTACTTTTCGACAAACAAAGCAAAATTAAAGGTTGCCCCTAATGATTCAGCATTTAAGCCGCCTATATTATATTTGTTATACCACAGCCAGGCCGGGTTACATAACGGCCTGCATTCATACACGAGCTCCTCAAGGTGCGACAGCAAGGTCAGCTCGGGCTCCGTGCCACACCGTGGCTAGCGCACGAACCGCGGTTTGCCTCTGCTCCACGTCGCAGCTCAGCCAGACCCGGTGGTAGGGTTATACTACAGCCCATACACACTCACCCACAAGTTCCTCAGGTAGCGGAAGCAGGGTCAGCTCGGGCTCCGGCAGCGGCCACACCGTGGCTAGCGCGCAGCCCGCGGCGTGCCTCCGCTCCGCGTCGCAGCACAGCCAGCGCCGCGCGCTCCACGACCCGGGGTGGTAGCGCGGCTTGCGAGGGTTGCTGGCGCATACTGGAATAGGAAAGTAGTTAGAGAAATTGCATTTTTGGTTCCATTTAAAAAAAAAGAAATAGAAATAATTGAATGAAGTTGTTAGGAAAGGGTTTTGAAATCCTCTTGGCGATTTTTTTATGCGTTTATATGTTTGTTCACCAATTAAGACTTTGTGTCCAGAATGGTCCTTTCATTATTTCATATTTCAAATCTTATTGTGACATAGAAATTTACATATAAATATTGTGAGAAAATGTCAATTTTATTCAGGTAACTGATAAAACTATTCAGGTTCGGTACTTTCGAAGCTAAAAAGTTTCACTCAAGAAGCAGGTTGTATATATGCACTTTATATAATACACGTTTATCAATAGTAGCCCTGCATCATACGCCGGAGGTCACAGAGTCGAACCCTGGTTGGGGCATTTATTTGAGTGATGAACACAGGTGTTTATTCTTGAGTCATGGTTGTGTATATGTATGTTTATCCTGGGTTCCCAGTTCGCTGTATGGTCATTCATAACACATGCTCTGCTTACTTTGGAGCCACACGGTTGGTGTATTTGTCTGGGAATTTTATTATTATAGTAATGAATAAATTATTATAAAATAAGTTGAAAGGTACCCGGAAATTTTATAAAATACAGCAATATAATTTTGTATCTAAATTATGTTGCAGCCATTATGACGAAATAATATGATATGCAAAGAGATAAGCATCATGCATCCTGTTAAATTCTAGTGCTTTATTTTTATACTGTACAACCAAGTAAGAAAAGTCCTTATAGATCTATTTATGCAAAAGTAGTCAAATACTGCAAGTAAGATATAAAACTATAAAATTAATGTCAAATAATTAGTAAATGAACATTTCATGAATCCTCATTCCATCGAAAAACCGTTGTTACTGACCAAAATGATCCAATACATTAAATCCAAGGAATTAAATACTTAATTCCTACCATATATCATAATCAATACCACTTAATGTGGTTCACACAGGAACTAAGGAAAGCTATATTTTTAAACATTTATCGGCAGTTATATTTGAATAAAGAATTATTGCAATCAAGAAAATCAAAATTCTTCTTATACATATAAAACCCCTATTCAATTAAAATCTAAAAGCCAAAACAACACAGATAAGTTTATTTCTCTCCTACATGATAAAAGCTCTCATAAAAGCCAATGAATGGAATCATAAAGGAAGTTCGAAAGCGCGTCGGATAGTACACATATAAGTTTATAGATGACTGCCCCAGTCAAAAAGCTTTTGAAGTTGTTCAGTGAACCGAATAATTTCTGTTTTTTAGACAAAGTGTTCAAAGAGATGGCTTGATGCAAGACCTGGGTTTGCAAACAGACAAAATATTTTGTGTCCGCACAATTTGGTTTGTAATCGTGTCGTGTCGTGTATTGTCAGTTCGCGTTGTGACTACAACATTTGACAAGTAAAATCAGGCGACCGGGAAGAACATTTTTGGAGTTCACGCCTCAGGAGCTAGTCATCCTTCTTCCATTATTTTACTTTAAACATAGCTAACGATGAAAACTAATGAGAATGGTGATAAGAATCGATTTTATTGTCTTAGAATGAAATAATTGAAAAAGAAAAAATACTGCCCTCTTTGTAATAATAGCAAACCTTAAGAAGCTAAGAAATGTACTCAAACAGAAAATAGCTTTTTAGCATTTTCTTTTTCTCGAGAAATAAGACCGTTTGACGTTCTAAGAATGAACGGATTAAAATATTGATGTTATAAAATTTTATATTACGTCAGTTAATCTATGAAAGAAAGCTCTTATACACAAATGTCCATTTTTGTACTAAGCCATTCAACCGAAGCAGATTAAAAAAGAGCCTATTTTGAACGACATAACCGTTTAAGTATGAAAAGATAAATTTTTTTATATAATTAATAAAATTGTCGAAACAGTTAGTAACGCACGGACACAATTTGACGTAACTAACTATATATAATTGGTTTAATCGTAATAGAAAACGTGAGAGAGAAGGAAATCAATATTACAGTGATTTTCTTTTAGCTTTTATTATTTGATAACTTGAGGTTTTTGTTCAAAGCATTCGCTTACAAAAATATTTTGCAACTATTTACTAAGTTACTGCTAATGTATCTATTTTTAGAGTTATTGACAAAATATTGTCCACTTATTTATTACCCATTCCCTCAAAGCATTTTAAAGAACGTGCTAATTTTATTTTAGAAAGACTTCTTATATTTCCTACACTAATCGATTTAATTAAGTAGTTAATTTGACAATGTTTCTGTGCATGTCCATATTACAAAAAGAAAAAAAACAAAGAAGCCTAAAAAATTGATCCAACCTTCCATACATACACCCAGTCGCGGATGAGTCATCGCACAAGTGTTGTAATTAGCAAGGTGTCCCAGAAGCAGTACCAACCAAAGAAAAGGGAAAAAAATACTAAAATTACATACATACCAGTCCTGAGGGTGTGTATCCAGTGCAGCCTCTGTGTGTGATCTCCCGCTATAAGGTAGAGAGTGTAGTCTGTGTTCTGTTCCGTGTAGCCAACCTGAAAAAAATGAAAAAGCATATGCTTTAACTAAAGTGTAGTATATAGATTTGAAAATGACTTGTACCTTTCTTATTATATTTTTTATTTATTTCATAATAAATGTACATACAGGTTTTAATATAAGTATAAAAGTAGTTAAGAAAAAAATTTTGTACATAGGTACAGCTTATTTCGCCTATGTAGGCTAGCCTTTGGAATAAGGTACCTTTTTAATGATAAAAGAATTTACAAAATCGGTTTAGTAGTTTCATGTTTTATCGATTACAAATCTATTCTCTTTATAACAATGTTAAATAGATAATTCATCTACAGTATTACAATTTGTATATTAGATCAAAATAATAAGTGAATAAAGTTAACATTATTAAAGTTACAAAAACATTTTACTGCCGATTCGCGTAGTAGCCCTGCCTCGTACGCCTTAGGTCCCAGGTTCGAGTCCTGGCCGGGGCATTCATTTGTGTGATGAACACAAGTCCTGATCTGGCTAGCCAGATCTCAAAGGACTAGAGCTTTCTAAGTTATTGCCTAACAATAAATGAAAACACATTGTCTACAATTACTTCGCAACAATAAATGGGAAACTGCTTAAGAAGAACTTAAGAAAGAATCTTAAGAAGTCTTCGCAAACAACAATTAAGAAAGATCCGGGTTTAATTAACAAAACGACCAAAACTTGAGTGCTTTAAGTAGAACATTGGGTGAACAAATAATACAGCTAGTAAATAAGTTTGAAAGTAAGTTGACAGCCGAGTGATGACATCGGGGGTCCCAGGTTTGAGTTCTTGTCGGGGCATTCATTTGTGTGATGAACACAGATGTTTTTCCTCGGGTCAGGGTAGTTTATATTTATTTTTATTTATTTATTTTATTTACGTGTGTTTATTCTGGGTTCCCCGCCAATTCGCTGTATCATCCATAACACAAGCTCTGCTTACTTTGGGGTGTAGTGGGGGGGTGTACGGGGTACAGTGGTGTGTTTCACCGGGTATTTATTTAGTAGGTTCTTTTGTTTTATAACATCCGAGTGGACACAAACTCTTATATAATCTTGTTATAAACCGTCACAATAACATGGTCCGATCATACTTTGTGTTCCCGATCTACAGATTCCGAAGGAGTAGAATCACTAGACAGCGCAATCACAGTTACAAAGCCTATTGAAGCCTACGTCGGCAACACATTATTATTAACACCTACATTAACGATGTATGTAGACACAAATACTAGTTATTATCAGTGGATAACTCACACGCCGGCTATGAAAATGGAAAAAAATTACATCCGATTAAAAACCGACATGTGCTCGGCAGACGAGTGGTTACAGCAGATGGGAATTTCATAAATAATTTATCAAATGTAAAGGAAACAAATGCATTATCGTCATATAAATTAATTGTAATATTGTGCTTGTTATGTTTTTATTCTTAGTATCTTTCCGCAATGATTTAATACGAATATATTATATTGAAGAACAGTAATTTAGAAGTGAAATAATAATATCGTGTTTTTGACAAAAGTTTCTGGATGAAAGTTGTAACTACATAATTTTTTCAAATTTTGAGATGATTATTTTAGTCAACAAGAAAGTTATGATAGACTACGATTGGCATTTTACGATAAAGCCCCATCTCGTGCCACTGTTTACAAATGGTTTAAAGGGTTTAAACGAGGGCGCACTAATCTCACCGATGATCTACGTGAGGCCTTCTACGGCGACGACTGAAGATAACGTCTGTGTTGTGCGGCGTATGATAGAGACTGACAAAAGAGTGACCTATTAGCAGATTCGAACAAGCTTCGGCATCGGTATGAATCAAGTGCACAAAATCCTCCATGAACATTTAGCTGTCAGGAAGCTTTGTACCCGGTGGATACCACATAATTTGACCGAGGGCCAAAAACTCCGTCGTGTTGATTGGTGCCGTGAAATGGTTGAAAGATTTTACGAAGGTGACTCAAATGCTGTGTTCGACAGACTTACGGGTGACGAAAGCTAGATTTACCGTTAAGATCTCGAAACCAAAAGACAGTCTGCTCAGTGGGTGTTTCCTTCCGAGGAGTTGCCAACTAAAGTGAAGAGAGGTCGAAGCGTGGGAAAAAGATGGTGACCTCGTTCTTCGCAAGGGCAGGTCATTTCGCGACAATTTTTTTAGAGGTTCGAAAAACAGTTTCTGCGGAGTGGTAAACTAACAATTGTTTGCCACTTGTCTTGGAAACGACCTCGCAGTAGGATCCTCTTTCACCACGACAACGCCTCGTCACACACCGCTAGACGAACGATCGACTATTTGGTGAAGTCAAACGTGGAATTACTAGGTCACCCGCCGTATAGCCCCGACCTCGCACCTTGCGATTTTTATTTATTCCCGAAAACAAAAGAAAAACTTCGAAGAACGTTTTATGGACGCCGCGGAAGGCGTGGCTGCGTTTCAAAAGGCCGTCAAAGAGACCCCTAAGGACGAATGGGCAAAATGTTTTCTCAGTGGTTCCATCGGGTGCAGCGATTTATTGACGTAAATAGACTCTATTTTGAAAGTATATAATAAAACTAATAACTAAACAGTTTAATCAGTTTTTGACTTTCTAAGAACTTTCAGTTTGACTCTAGTAGATAAATACACACTAATGCGGTAAAGCACAAACCTTCTTCAACCAAACCTTGGTAATATTTTATTTAATTCATAAGAATCATCTAAACAGATGTTTATTTAAAGGCGCCTGCATAGCTATGGGATTAACATTGGTTAAAATATACATGGATTGAGGTTATTTATTTCTATACAATTTCTAAAAGACGTCCATAATATTGTTTTGCACGTAAAACGAAATAATATTTTTATAATTAATAAATTAATATTTGCACACGTTTATTGTCTATGCGTTCCTAAACCTGTAAATCTTACAGGGCCGGATTTAGGGGCGGGCAACCGGGGCTACAGCCCTGGGCCTCCACAAGAATGGGGCCCCCACAATACAGATTAATAAGAAAATTGATTTCGCAAAGCTACTGTTTTTTTTTAAAAAAAGGGGTTTTGTAACCATTAACACTTCTACAAAGTAAAAACTTACACAAATATGTCCACAAACTATTATTAATTGTCTATTAACGTGTTAGTTCTAATAATTTGAGTTTGTTTCGCATTACTTGATTTATTTTTTATTTTATTTGGAAGTTAATTTGGGGCCTCCACTCCTTTATTGGCCCGGGGCCTCCAGACCTCTAAATCCTGCCCTGACATCTTACTGTGAAGAACCTTTCATGAATTTTTGTGTATGCCTGCGAATGTTTGTACTCCAAAAAACGTGTAGGAAAATCGCTTATTTTAAGCGTGGCGAGCCATAGACAATAACTAATAGGAAGGACAATAATTACCCTAGACAAACAGATTTACTCTCAGTCTAAGAGGCACGGATGCTTCTCAACAAACTAAGGCTAATGCGCAGCTCTAAATTAGCTAGCACCAGGCTAAATGTTGCTTAATGTATCTATCAGTTCAATAGAAATAGAAAGTGACGGAGCCTAAAAAGCCGCTAAAGCTTCATATTAACTATAATAACTAGCTATTTTTGATACAACTATCATCTTTACAACGTATATTAAGTCAACTCTTGAATATTGTTGATCGTTTTTCGACCTTAGAAGGTGGTTGAACCAATTTCACAATTTATAATTACATTAGAAAGCACTTTCCTTCAGAATAATTATTCAAAAACATTAACGGCTTTTCTTACAAGAGCTATCTAATTATTATTCCTTTGCCGATGTTAATCACTTAATCTTGTACGGTTAATTAATTTTGGGCCCAATTTATCTTTGCCTCAAAGGACTATAAATAGGACTGGACTCAATTCAGTAAAAGAAGAGATTTAATTGGTACATAAAAGAAACTAAAATGTTTAAAAACGTAGCAAATTTTTTATTTCTTAAACTAACAAATACATTTTTCATATAACTTATTAAAATAGCAAACTGAGCTATGAATATATAAAAGTGCTTTTCGATGCACGGAAAACGTGATGTTTATTATAAATATCCCAAAAATTATCCAGTTGAACCTTTATCCAGTATAAAGTTAATATTTTTTATTTGATTCGTATATGTAAATTATATGTACATAAGTTTTTTAACCTATCTGAGAATCTATAGACCTACCGATCATTTGATTTATGCTTCTCAGATTGATAGCAATACAATTCATGGTACTCTCAGCACACATTCTATGCAACAAGACTATAATAATATATGTCATTTTTTTTTAGTTTAATTATCGTGTTTCGTGTTTAGAAAGAAAACAAATTGGTAAATTACTCTTACAAAGTTAAAAAGCAATTTTCTAAAAACTGAGTTATTATACATTTACTAATTTTTACTAATTGAGGATAAGTTATAGCAGTCTATGTGTTCCATCGAGATACATTAGATCATAAGCTGCCTATCCGTCCACTGCTGGAGTGATATATGATATACCCGTGATATATTTAGAATTTAGTTAGGCACCATCCATAATAACACCATACGTAAGGAGATCTACAAAATATTACATCGCTGTTAATTTTATTCAGTGTTAAGTGGTAGTAGAGTTTATTTGTTAACATCTCGTCTGGGGCGGTACTACAGTCCTTCCTGTTTTGACCGCCATAATATACGCGTTTACGTGGTTGTCTTCCGGTCAAAGGGGAGGAACAGCCAGTACATTTACTGGAACGAAGGCAATTCCAACTGAAGCCTGCGGTCGGCAACGCATCATTAGCCGGTATAATCATAAATAAAATAAAACACCTACGATAAACGATGTCCATGGGTGCGAATGCCACTTACCATCAGGTGGGTCGCAGGTCGTTTGACGGCTTTCATACAAATACCTACTGTTTAGTAACGTATGCCAAGGCCGAAATTCCTGCAATGAATGGACAGGGTGGTCATCAATACAGAAACGCTTTTACCTGGAAGGGGTACCTATAGGAAGGGGACTTCTCGTTGTCGCTGTCAGGTATCTGTTTGCTGAGTTCTCCGAGTTGCGCTTGCTCCACCGTGTGGATCGTCTCCGTACTGATCCGACCTCGTTCTTTTCTTTTCTGTGAACCAATTAGAACGTTCGTCAATATTTTGGTAGGTCACACATAAGTGTTTGTGTCCAGTAGAAATGTGTGGTAGTCAGGGTATGTATGATTGAAAGCTGTGGTTCGAACCGCCTATATGCCTGTGGTATTTTCGACTCATAGTTCTACTCACAAAGCCAAGCCAAGAATTTAAAAGGCCTTGTAAATAACCCGCATAATGTTATATAAACATCCAGCAATATTTGATATCAAATCGCAATGTCGTGTGAGTCAGGAATCATGGAAACCGTTTATTTGAATCTTTTCATTGTTTCTATAAATAAAATATATCAACGTAACAAAGCAACGAGGACAAATTATACCAATTACATAACGGAAAGCTAGTATCCCTTCGATACAAAACTACTAAAAAGGGAACTATTCTCAAATTTTAGTTTCAATAAAAACGCACCATAGCTGACGAATTGTCAGTGAATACGTAATTTGGAACCAGGAAGAATCGACAAACCACAACCAGTAGTGGTCCGAGGCAGGTTCCCGCTAGGGTACTTTCAGGTCATCACGATGACTCATGCAGATGCCATGTCCGACCAGAAACTGTTTATTCCAAGTTTATTATGATCTTTCGTAGTTAAGTAGAACTTATTATAAAAAGTTATTCTGGTTTAATTTTAAGGGTGGAGGGGTCACTCTCATACAGTAAAACACTTCATTAAGCTGTAGGTTCCATAGATAGAGTAATAAAGCACAATAGTAATTTTAATAAAACGATTAAAGCTTTTCGTTATAATCATCCTTATTGTACGTACAAATAAAATATTCTAAGCCAACATGCTTACGAAGATTGCAATATGGTTATTTTATTGGTTTTTCTATTGCAACACCTCAATCCTGCCATATCTTATCCAAATGAATACACATACCTGTTTACACATTATTTAAACATTGAACTAATCTGTACATTGCCGGGATTTTTAGAGCGCATAGCATTATTATGCCCACATCAGATAACTCTATGTCGTATTCATGATAACAACTATAAAATGTTAGAAGCTTTCTCCTATGATTCAAATGTATCCGACATTCTCAGCGCAATCAAAACACAGATTCTTAAGGACAAATTCCATAAACTTTTAAATTGCAATATTCATTACTTTATTTAGGTCAACTATATAACGATAAATAATTGACACTGATTCTTATCCTTCTCAGTTTTTTAGCATTTTGGTACAGATTCATGACAACGCTATTATATATGCTTACATGGCTCGATACAACCCGAGTCAACAATACAGACACGTAGGTTCTCATAAGCGGTTGACTTAACATTTTTTTTATGCCATCAGGTTATTAATCGTAACACTGTGTATCCAGTAAAGGTGTAAGCGGAATCTCGGCGCTGTAGTAAGAAGAAAAAATAACCCAATAGGATTACACTTTTTATTTAAAAAAGAAACAAAAATTAAAGAAGCATTCATATAAAAAATATAATAATTTTTTTATATTTTTACGCACGTTAGCCAACAAACAAATTCAATTAATAAGTTAAATTTAAATCACTTCAAATCACACGAAGATACCCTCCCTGTGTGAGGTCGTTTTGTCACATAGCACTAAGATTCCTTACAAATTTTTGGTGAATAATCCGACACTCAAACACAATACGCATAACTACGTCACTCCAAAACCTTAAAACGCAATAGTAGAAAAATATCCAATAATATTTTCCCCAAATCCCTTTCATAAGATAAAACGGAATCCCCGAAATTCTCGAAAAGCGAGCAAAATGATAACCCAGTCCACGCTACAATGCACACTAATAGAATCCACTAGAACCTGAAGCCGTATATCCAAATGTAGGCACTGTGATGAATGGAAATGGAATTCTCATTTTAATTGGATATCTACTATGACGGTGTACATGTATATAACTGAAATTAAGCGAGTATGTGAGTTGTAAAAGATGTAATTATGAAGAGGTTTCGAATATATGAAACTGTGAGGGGCCATAGCAAAATCATAATTTGAGTTTGTTAGATTTGTAACGATATGCGTGGGCCTTTATCTTTCGCCAATACGCTGTCATGAGATACTGTTAATAACTTACAATTTTGAAGTTTTGGTTAATTTTTCACATCTCTGGCAGATTTGTTTTGGATATTAATTACAACTATACAACTATACAAATATTATAAAGAGGAAAGATTTCATTTTTAAATGTTAGTTTGTAAGCACAAAAACTGCTAAGCTGATTTAAAAAAAAATTACTACTACAGAAAGCTACATTATCTGTGAGTAAAAAAGGCTGTACTTTACTTTTTGTTAAATTAGAGATCCCTACGCAAATTAGAATAATGTAACCCAAGGTATCAAACATTTGCCTATAAGTCAATATTTGGCGTACGCTGCGAAAACTATTGATAAACATTAAATAATGTACTTCATGTTGTAAGTACTCGTCTTTGCCCACAAAAATATCCATGAGGTTATATGTCTAACTATTATAGTCCAGTCACAATAACCACTGTTGTTTCAATTAGCAAGAGGTCCTACAAAATAATGTACTATAGGGAATTTTTTTTATCTTCTATGTGTCAAAATAAAATAAGTACTTGTTTAGAATACGTATTCATCTTTCAAATCTACACATATAAATATAATGTATTGTTTTTTATTGTCTTATTGATTATTAACAAATGCACGTCAATTGAAAAGTGATGTTCACATTACAAAAGTAGTAATACCCAATGGTTAAAATAGGAAGGTTTTGTGTAATCAAAAATGCCTATGTTTAAAGAACTGCAAGCTTTGAGATCCGAAAGAAAAGGTGTCAAACGTGATAGCGGATTTTCAGATCCTGTGGATTTTACTAAAGAACCATACAATCGTGATCTGAAGTTAATGTACAGTGGGGGAACTTGGTGCGGGCTCATATTCGCATTCGAATCCCCTGCAGTGTTGTCGCCCCTTAGTATGTGGAACGCATACAAAAGACCCAAACAACGCGCAAGCTATTCTCGCCTTAAGGTGAGCCTCCGGCGGCTTGCCCATTTATACCTACGCTCATATCTTTAGTGACGACAGACGTCTGAAGCGCACATCTTGGGCGCAAAAACAAATGTTTAAACAGCTAATGGTTTAAAGGAACCCTTTTAGAATTAATGTGATGATTATTGATAGGTTAAACGCACCGAGGACAAAGAATACGTCGCAACGCTTTGGTAATGTATCTAATGAGACTAGTATTCAGGTATTCGAACTGATATTTACCATTGTAATTAAATAAAAACAATAAAACAGATATGGTACTGCAGTTATTTTTCTTGCTATATAGTGTCTTTAAAACTATAAAAAGACCCAATATATAACTCCTCCGCCTCAGAAAAACACTCCAAAGTAAGCAAGATGTTGACCTACATCAAATTGAAGGGAAACTCAGAAATATTTATATACTTATTCATGAGTCGTAACGCAGCATCCCCATTCATCATCGGAATGATGTTTCGGGTTTAAGCGGGTTCGAATGCAGAATTCAAACCCACTAGACTCAGTATGAGAGCCAGCGCAATACCTACCAGTTGCGAACGTCAAATTACAATAAGATATTTTGAGAGCTGAGGTAAAAGTCAACCGATTTTTTTGGCAATTATTACTATCATGGTATTTCTTTCTTTCCTATTTTATAGACACCATTAGCAGTGCATTTTAGTCTCGCTAATGACAGTTTATCTAGGCCGTTCTTAAAAAAATATAGTAATTATAATATTTAAAGCATGTGAGGGTTAAAATGCAAGGGCAAGCTACTGAAAACACATAACAGCTCTAAACTACAATACCAAATACAATATCAAAAAAAAATAAGCTTCACAATAACAAAAAAACTCATCAAACAAGACAAAACTAAAAAAGTTTACCAAACTCGCTAAAAGTAAAATACTTTAATTCGAAACAAGACTGGCATTCCAGCGTATGGCGCTGAGTGTGCCACTCGGCACACTCAGCGCAGACCCAGGCTAAAGGCGAGAATCGCTTGCCCGTAGTTCGGTCTTTTGAAGGCGCCCCGCATACTAAAGGAACACGACACTACAGGGGAGTTTAATGCGAATCTGGGCCACATCGCACCCGGCTGTACCACGATAACGTAAGCTCGCAGCTGGCAAGTTGCCACTCACTCACGAACTAAGCTTCTAGTGCGTTCAGCGCTGAAGTTCACAGATGACACTAATTATGAAGTTACCTCGTTTTGGTAAGTTGCTCGAGTACTCGGCTCATTAACTTATAGTTTTAGAGGATATTTGCTAAGTTAAACGTATGGGAGTTTCAATGTCGGGAGGTCGTTTATAGCGGGTATGTTTGGGAATTTATGTCGTGTTGTCCGTTGATTATGCGATAGGAGTGTATTATGTTATTGTATGTCGGCGGAAAGTGACGACGTCGACGGGAATTCTAACATAATACTTTAAGCTGCGGGGTTAGAATAACTTAAGGATTTAAGTTAGAAGGCTGTGCATTCACCAAAGCTATCCGAGTAAGCTTGGCATAGCACCGATTTTCCTTATAATGAAGGAAGACCTATTTTGATATGAATTGCCTATATGTATATAATATATGTCTTTTATAACATTATAAACCAAATAAAATAATTTATTTTACAAATTACTAAGCGATAATTAAATAATACTTATTGTACTGTGCAAAACAAACAAAGACGGTGTTAGGTAAATTTTCGATTAAAATTAACATACGTAGTAGGTACGAGAAAAACATCTTTTAGTCAAATGACAAAGATGTTCCACTTCGTTTAACATATATTGCCATGTTATTGATATATTGATATATATATATATTACTATTTTATTATATATTCAAAGCATTTGAAAATAACGTGTAGACAAAACGTCTGAACGAAATAATAATAATAATAAATCCCCAGATAAACACAACAACTGTATATTTCTTTAGTACAAACAGTAAAACGTGCTTGTAAAGATGGGAGGGTGATCGCTAGAGGTTTTACCAATCCATCAACACTAAAACATATTTACTGAGCTACTCGCGTCCCCTTCATTTTAACCCTCCTAGACGTCCCATTTTATAAACCAAGGGGGAACGTTCTGAGGGAACGGCGACCGTAACCGTGACCTAGATAGATTCATGTTTCAAAGCGTTCCTCTTATTTTACTACGTTTCAATATAAATCAAAAATAACAAGTAAGATGATACTTAAAAGCGGTATAACTGTTAAAAGCTCTTATGACTGGTGTAGCAATTAAATCAGAAAGCAATTAGTGGTCGAAACTTTAGTGAGTTTTATAGAAAGCTGTATGCGATGCAATATACCGAGCGCGGAGTTAGCTGCGGTGAGCCACTTGCAATTGGGTTTATACGTATAGCGCGATATAAGACTAGACTTGAAAAATATTAAAGAGGAGTTTGAAAACATAAGGTTCGTATATAAAATGTAATACTTTTATTCGCTGATTAAGTATTAAAGTATACATTGATTTCTTAACGATTTTATTCTACCTGTTTCCTACCAAGTAAACTGTCATGATCAAATCTTTTGATTGTAGATAGTTTAAAATAATAATAACAAAAATTTCAGTTTGTAATTTTCGGTACATTCCATTATTATTATTTATTAATTACTTGTTTCTAAAAATAAATTTGTTAATTAAAACTTCAATAAGAAAATTACTGAAATCCAGGTTAAACCATCACTATGAACTCCCTCGCCCAGTTAAATTTTCTAATCAAGTTCCCAAATTATCTAATTTTAAATAATTGAAAAAAAATTTGACATTACTGTTCGCGATTGATCAAAGACAAGGCATCTGGCAATCTATAAATCAATTTACTTCGAAATTAAACCACTGCGAATACCTTACCGACTTCCTATCCCTGTCGATACCGGGGTGAGTCAGAAACCGACCGCGGAAGCAAGTTTAACGCCTCATCTCCTATCATGTCCGATTTACGTTTGAATCGAAAAATCAGCTTTACGACGGTTAAGTCGGTATGGGTCGTATTGATGTAGATGTAAAATCAGTTTGTAGACAGATTTTTAAAGAATATTTAAAGAATTAAATGGTGATATGTTAGGTAAAGTTTACAATTAAAGGTTAGCAAGGTTGTTAGGGCGAAAAATTCCATTAAAAAGCCATCCATTTAAGTCATGTTAAGAATTAAGAATTGTATGCAAACAACAACCATTTACCTTAATCGTTATATGCAAGACATTTTTATTATTTTGATTATCTGTGTGTACTTAAATTATTAAATAAAAAATATTTATCTTAATAACAAACTTACGAAAACATACTGCGTTAAACCCTCTACCTAACATGTACCTACAATAACCAACATATCATAAACCTAGATGAGTTCCAAATTCAAACACGTAAAAATACTTCCATAATCTATCAACCGTTTAATCTCCATAACAAAACACGGCAAAAGGCATACAACTCGGTCAGTTTAAGAAATACCTTCGTATGAATCATCACATAGGGCCGTCGCAGACGCAGCCAGTGTGTCGAAGTCATGCATACAATAACTACCTGCTCGACTAAGCCAACTAGACGAATGTCAAACGTCACGTCATTTAGTTTAGATACGAATAGCAAAAACTATTATTATCACTCCCATTGCATGCCTCTATTTTTTTAATAATTTTTGTACACACAAAAAAATACAGGCACTATATATAAATAAATAAATAATGTATAAGAGTACATACTGCTTTTTTCTTAAAATAATCTCTATCCAGCAGACCGGACTAGAGTGCGTAAATACAGCTAATTTAGTATGTACTCAATAAATACATATATATATAAGTGTACTTTTTATAATAATAATGTATATTAAAAACTAGTAAATACTATCACATGATTCTCGGAGATGAATGACATAAATAAAACAATAAGGGGAAAGAATGACAGAACTGTTTATGACGAGTAATATTATCTTGCTTGCTTCTAGAAATCTTGAATAAAGATACGAGTTCTTGATTCACGTCTTTCGTAAGGTAGCGACTTGTACAATCTAACCACGTGCCACGTGTATTGCGAAGGAGTAGGGTAAGAAGTCGGTTTTATATGGGAGTAATTTTAACAAAGTGCGCTTATCTCTTTTAATCCTAACTAAATTACTAGAATATAGAGCGGCATTTCCTTGTCATGGCTTGTTTTTAATAAAAATCCCTCGACAGACACATCCACAACCTTTCAATCAACTAACGGCGGCCGACTGGCGTCAGTGGTACTCGTAGTAGCCCTGCTTCATACACACATCAAAAAAAGTTCGAGATCGCTTCCAGCTAAAGATGGATTTTTTTTTATTTTAATATTATTATTAAATATAATTTATTATGAAATTATTTTTATTTAGTACAAGATAACTCCTCCCCTGGCTCGAACACATGCAGCAATCCTTCTGGGCATGCTGAGAATTAAGTTATCCAGCATTTCTTGCGGTAACCTCCTGTCTCATTCTTGATTAACGGCTTCCCTGATCTCTATCACTGGCTGGGGAGGTGGCTGACGGTTCCAAACAGCTCGCTTGACAGCATCCCACGCGTGCTCTTCCGGGTTTAAGTCAGGCGAGCCGGCAGGCCAGCCTAACCTGGTAATGTATTCACACAGAGCAGCGTTGATTCGTTGAGCTCGATTTGCGGATGCATTATCGTCAACCAATACGAATCGAGGGCCATGGTTTATTCTAAATGACCTGACAATTCCGTCAATAGTAATGGTTTGGTACAAAGCTGCAGTCATCCAGCCACGGTACGAGATTAACGGCGTTCTAGCACCAATCATTATACCGCCCCAAAAGGATACCGATTTCCTGCCTTGTTGAACGGTTCCGGTGGCAGTTCTTTGTCTTTCAGCGTTCCCACGTCTTCTCCAGACACGGAGACGTCGGTTGTCCGGATGAGTGCTAATTCTGGACTCGTCTACGAAGGGACAATTCCACCAAATGTTTTCCTCGTCGTCTTCTTCATTTTGGCGTAGTCTAGCCCACTGGAATCACTGGAGTCACTGGCGTCGCTGTCGTTGCTGTGAGTTCAGGGGTGCTCGCCAGGATCTTCTCGCTCGTAATCCAACCTGGTGTTAGCATTCCTGATGGTCTGAGTGCTGATTTCTAGTCCAGTAGCAGCCCGCAACTCAGCTTTTATTTTAGTGGCTTTGATTGTTGGGTCTTGGGCAGTCAGCAATCTGATGTAACGCTTCTGAGCAAGCAAGAACAGTTGGCCGACCACTGCGAGGTCGATCAGCAAAGTTATCCATGCCGCGATACCTCCGCAACGTGTTTACCACACTGCTACTACTCTGCGTGCTATTTCTCTCGTAGAATGTCTTTCTTCCCCCAAAGTAACAATTCTTGCTCGTAAAACTTCTGATACCTAATCCCCTCGGCATCTTTTTGAATGAACTGCTTCTTCGAAAAGTCAGAAAAAACGCTTGGATCAAGTTGGTCAGATTTCTGGATAGTAAACAAGAATTTAAACTCTTTATACAGAAAAATAATTTATATTTAAAAATCTTTTGTTATTAAAAGATTTGATTTTAAATGAAGAATCTTAGAAGAAAAAGAAAAAACGTTTTATTCTACTGTAACAAAAAAGATTTCGTATTTTCAAAGTGATCTCAAATTTTTTTAGATGTGTGTACGCCGGAGGTTTCAGTTTCACAGATGTTTATTCTCGGTACATGGTTGTCCTATTTATATAAAGAATGTATGTTTATTCTGGGTTCCCTACCCCCCAGTTCGCCATACAGGTCATCCATAACACAAACTCTGCTTCGTTTTTTTTTTAGGCTATGCAGTGGAATCCACTGCAAAATATACATATATAAATATGACAACCATGTACCGAGAACAAACATCTGTGAACCTGACACCTCCGGCGTATGAGGCAGGGCTTCCACCACTGACGCCAGTCGGCCGCCGTTAGTTGATTGAAAGGTTTCGTCCAGTGGTCTAGCTGGCTTGGTCGAGGAGCAGCACAACTAATACCCGAGCGACCTTATCACCGGAAACTTTGATAACACATGCCTAGCTGCTGTTGAACGTTTCACAAACGTCCATTATGATGGTGCAATTTATGTATTAATTTACATTACTGCAGAAAAAATCTTTAGATTTGGTTTTAAATAAAACCCATGTTGTTTATAGAGAAGGATTTTAATAGAAGGGTTGGAAAACCGATTAATATGTTTTATGGAAGTGACAAAAAATAAAATATACTGTCACTGTTTTACTTTTATTATTAATGTGAGTTTGTTAACAAGCCTTTCTTGCCTGGAATTAAACCTAAATATGAGATACAGATTATCAGTCACAGAAGAGAACGATTAGTGTAAAGAAAGAGTACAGCTTCCATAGGATGGAGAATCACAACTAATCACCGTTGATTACTTATTAAAAACTAGTCCGTGTAGAACAGTGATATTGAATATAGTTTTCAGTAGTGTATAATTTTAACAATAATTATAGAAATAAGTAATTTAAGATGAGGTACAAAAAATCCACTCTACCGTTCATTTATCTTTCACATTGTACGCTTTATCAACATTA
The DNA here is from genome assembly GCA_923062675.1 of Marasmarcha lunaedactyla. Lineage (NCBI taxonomy): Eukaryota > Metazoa > Arthropoda > Insecta > Lepidoptera > Pterophoridae > Marasmarcha > Marasmarcha lunaedactyla. The sequence goes on from OV281343.1 coordinate 16,058,323, forward strand.
TGAAGGTGATACGTCAACAAAGCATTCTTTATTTGAACAAATACAAAAAAGTAATTTATAGTCATTTAGAAAAAACAGCAGTACATTCTTAAGAATCCAAAAATAATTATAATGACCACCCACGGTCCGTAATAGGGTTATCTCACATATCTTTTTGATGCAAAATCAAAAAAGATTTCGCCTTTATATTATTATAGGCACAAGGGCAGTATTAAAGAAATATCCATACGATTTTACTTATAATCATTATTTTAAGTAATAAAATACAGGAAAAATTACAAAAACAAATCTTCCGTGTAGCTTTCTCAAAAGGTCAATAATAAAATAAAGACTATCCCAAAATAAACACAAAACGGGAACAAATCAAAAATGTATCAAAACAATAAGCATGAAACCCTATACAAACCGAAAGGACTCAAAAGGTTCATTCGAAAATGGAACACTCACATTACTTGTCACATGTCAGGTGTCCCTACCGCAGAGATAGAATGCGGGCAGGTGAATAATTTGAGCCTTTTTCAAACAACACGAGTGACGTAGGGTCCTTCATTATCGCTGTTCACATTACAACAAGGGCCCTCCACCCTCGTTTCCACGTGCATCGTGCCTACAAACACATTAATGCAGGGAGGGTTGCACTCCCTTCAACTTGGAAATCGAAATGGACTTGGCGATCTGATTACGATCAATAGTTCTAAAACTCGGAAAATAACGTCTCGTGCCTTTTATAGACTGTAAAGACGAATAATTTGATGTTAAGATAATATTTTTATTCCCCTTAATAAGAACTTTGTCACACGGTCATCCGATCATGCTGATAACCGTGGCCGCTCTACATAAATGGACTTTATGATAATTATAGAAAAACCTGACTCGGAGATAACACGGAAATAATGTTAGCTGTGCCTGTGATATGTCTGTGCTCTTATTTTTTGTCTATCATCAATATATATATATATATATATATATATATATATATATATATATATATATATCACAAAACAGTAACTATAATAGGCGCTGCATAAATGGCAGTCAATTAGTGACGTACAGCTTCGATATTATCAATTAAAACGACCGATCGACATTGAACGTCTTACCAATACGTTAAATGAAATACACATTATAAAAATCACACATAAATCGAAACTGTTAACAGGAAAAAAAACAAGAATAGTTTAATTAAAGCCTAAAACGAGACGCTCCTAAAAAGTCGTTTGTGTGTAGGTAGCAGCTGAAAATGGAAAGCGGTCAAAAGTCTATCAGTTCGACGGCTTGGAATATTCCTAAAACGACTTATAAAAATGCCGGTCTATGCAAAAAAGTTATAGTTTATTTTATAGATAAGATATATGTTAAAATATAAGTGATTATTTAGTTACCGTGAACAGGCGATGCAGTGGCAGGACACCGGTATAAAGACTGCCGGCAATGCCGGACCGGACTTGGTTAGACACACCCAAATTCGCGCATGCGTCTTATGCAGACTCTGTCCCTATGTGCTCCCAGCACTAGATACCTGGTGTCCTGTTACTTACTCTCGTTGTATGCAGTGACAGTGCAGAGTTAACTCAATCTCCTAACCTTGTTATCTAGAGTGATACGCATGAGTACTCAACGATACGTAGGCGTCTATCATCGAAACTTAAATTACAATGTGCTTATATGAAGCACGTGTATGACACACTTAAATAATTTCGTAACCTCTTATTATGAACCTACACTAAAGAACTTCAGTTCAGTCAGCAATTTAACAAGAAAATTATAAAGCTAATAACAAATAATTACAAAAGGATAAAATTGCCTGGGAAATCCATTCTTAGAGTTTGCAGAAATCAACAACCCACAACCGAGTGCCACCATTAAGTTAGGCAGTCATCCGATGCCTTTGTTGCATTTTTACAGAGAGTAATAAAAGAAGGAATTCAGCACTCACGACGACGAAGCTACAAAAAGTATTTACTACAATCTCAGGGGTTCTAGCCCACTCGCAAGTTAGCTAGAACCCCAGGTTTTTCAACAATTAGACAGTTAAGAGGTAACTTAGGTACAACTTATGATTTTTATTTCGAATTAACCTAATTTTATGTAATACATTGACATAGTGCTTAATAAATATTTAGATCGATTAAATGAATGCGTGTATATAATGAAAAGCATAACTTATTCGAGATTAATTGTTTGTTACATCACATCAATTATACTAGGGTGGATTGAAAAGTCCGCGGCCTAACATAGATAGCGTTGTCATATTATTAGAAAACTATCCTCATATGAAACCTAGACACTTTGTCAGTCTCTGTGCAATTTTTCTCTGGGATACATGCGTAATTATTTATTTTATTGAACATTAAGTGACAGTAAGTTTCAATAATTTTGGAAATGGATAGTTTAGAGCACCGTGCCGTGATCAAATACCTCCACAAGAAACACTTAACTCCAAAGCAGATTCATGAAGATATGGTGACTACTTTAGGAACATCTGCTCCGTCGTATACAATGATAAAAAAGTGGACAGCTGAATTTCAACGTGGACGAGAGAGCTTCAAAGATGACCCCCGCTCTGGACGGCCTTCTACAGCTACGTCTTCTATATCATAGGCGAGCAGCGAGTGAATTTTCACATTTGACGTTGAGACATTTAAAAAGACAATTAAACAAATAAAAACATGTAGATTGTGTAGTAGATTGTGAGTCGGAGGCAGACACTTTGAAAATCGTTTGTAACAAGATTATATAAAAAATTTGAAAAACCGCTACCATTTGTGATACTACCGCTACCATACTATGATAAATTTCAAATCTTGGATTTGAAATTTATCATAGTATTTCACTTGTAAAGTCCTTTCATTTAGTACCAATATTGAGGGAGTTCTGAAAAAATATGTAATCCAACCATACCGGCGGCCATCTTGGACTGATTTCATCAAACATAGCTAAAATCACTCCCAATTCACCTTTCAAACAAGAAAAAACAAAATCAAAATCGTTTCATCCGTTCCACACACACACACACTAACACACGCACACACACGCACTAACACACACACAATATACAAACACACACACACATACGCACACACGTCAAGCTTATAACACTCCGTCGTTTTTCGTCGGGGGTTAACAATAATTGTAAAAATAAACATTTTTAGTTACAACCTTCTGTTTTGTTGTTCTTGTATCTACTAAAAACAATTACTTCACTTCTAGTAGGTTCCTACCTTCAAAAAACAATAAAAGAAAGAAAAAGATAGTTAGTTATGTGCTTCTGCAATTTCATTTATTAGTAATTTTGCCACAAAAGACCCCTGGAGCTGTTATTAAGCATTATCATGCAGTTGTACTATTTTCCAAGTAGCACGCCTTTCATGAAAAAATTAAATTTTCTAAGATTCGGTTTTAAAAAATGGCTATTGTCATGTTATTTTGAAAAGGGCATTAAACAAGCAATTTTTTAAGATGATGTGCAGTATCTTCGCAATACATTTTTTTTTCACAGCAATCAGTTAAACATTAGTCAGGTTTTTCGGAATGAAATAAAATAAAACAATTTAACTCTTTTTCTTAGCATAGTGTGCTAGTTTCCGCCAAAATTATTACTAGGTTGTCTCAACTAACTAATAACGATAGTCTTGGTAAAAAAAAACCGTGAGTAAAAGATATTTATTGCAGCTGTAGGCAGAAAAGGACCAAAAAGTGGAAATTTTATAAAAAATCACAAAAGTGGCAATATCTCGAAAGCCAGAAAACTTTTACTAGAGGCATGTTGGTGTTATCTGATAGGCCTAAAGTCCATCTACCTCCAGTGTCACCTTTACGTGTCATTTCTAGGACACCCTGCATAATACATTTTAAGAGCCGAAGATAATGTATATTTACGCAATCACAATGAAGACGAAGAAAAAAAAGACATTCGTCAAAAAAATTTTTTTTACATAATGATATGATGAAAGAAGTAGATTTATGCCTTTAGCTCAAGATGTTGGCGTTCCAAAAAGCCTTACATCCATCGTTGCAGTTTTACATTGGACAGCATAAGTCTGATTACACTTTTGATTAGACTGAAATAGAGGTAGGTATTTGACAAGCACCTGATTCTTAGATTTCAAAAATCATGCAACGTCGCCTGGTTTAACTTATTTGCAATCCAACTGTCAGTTTACGAAAAAGCCCAGGCCAGGCGAAACGTAACGTCACGGGTACTACGAAATACATATACATACGAAACGATGATTTATTCCGTCTTGCTCGCGCATCACGTCAATACATCATTATGCTTCTATCTCGGTTTCATTACATACACTTTTTTTAAATGTAATACAATTAAATTTGTGTGACTGAGAGATCTGTACCTTAAGTACGTCATGTAAGACCGTCAACTATCTTCCTCTATTTCAATTTAATCAAAGGATGACACATATAAATGGACATATGGCACTAACAGGTTTTTGGGTCTATAGATATTATAGCCTAACTTCCTTGATATTATAGCATAACTGTGACTGCAAAGACTTGATTTTACTTTGATTTAAAGACTTGATTAACTTGATTTTACTTACATATTAGTTCCAGTACAAAACTACTTTAGGCTAGGATAGAAGTAATGATGAAGAGGTGAAAAGAAAATTTCTGTACAAAAAAGCAATTTTAAGATTTATGAATTTAATTCTACACAACAAATCTATATTATAGAACATATTAATAAAATTTACTTGTGCTTAAAATTAATAATAATAATAAATCCCCAGACAAACACACCCCCACTATGGCCCCAAAGTAAGCAGAGCTTGTGTTATGGATGACCATACAGCAAACTGGGGGGAACCCAGAATATACCTTCATATATAAATACGAAAAACCATGACCCAAGAATAAACATCTGTGTTCATCACACAAAAGAATGGCCCGGCCAGGACTCGAACCTGGGTCCTTCGGCGTATGAGGCAAGGTTACTTACCACTACACCACTTGGTCATCATATCCATTCCAAAATTGTCCATGAATAGTTCCAGTCCATCTCCTTACTAAATTTAATAAGGAAATAAATGTGGAAAAAAAACAAACACACAATATAATATTTGCAAACAACATAGAAAATAAGAAAACATAATGGATAAACTTACTCCCTTCTAACATAACTCATATTCAGACAAGAGATTTCAGTCTTTGTATTTGTATGATAAATTTTTTGTTACTTATTAGATAAGTTAAATACCTAATAGACATAGTGGTAAGAAATTTTTATTCAACTCAACTTCAAATACTCTACACAGGATGTATGTTTCATATAAGAGTTATAATTATTAAGGTCAGGTTGAAAATATGTGCTGGTGTAGCTAGCAATTTGATTTATTTAGAGCCTTTTTATATTTTTAATTATTTCACTATCAATAAATTGTTTGTTATATTCTTTTATCAGAAGGTTGCTTTTCTTATGTGTGAATAAATTAATAATATATAATATTAGAGCAGATTGGTAATTTAGTGAACCTTTTCACATCAATCAGCCAACACTTTGTGATAATATAGATTAATTACTATGGAATTACTATAAAAACTAAAGATTCCATAAGAGATACAGGAATAAAGTCAGGGGTAGTTACTACAAATATACCTACTGAACATTTCTGACTAAACACCTTAACAATAATTGGGTGAAACCATTTTTATTATGAGTATATATAAATAAAAAGATAAATCTTCATGTTGTGAGTATAAAATGTACCAAGTAAATTGACCCACATAGGTCCTCATCCTGTCAGTTAATTTGGATGAAAACCAGTTTATCAGTTCTGACTGTCCCCGGGGAAAAGAAGTGGGTTATTTGATTAAAATATGATCTTATTTTTTGTTGAATTTTTATATTTAGTGAGTATGTTAAGTGGTTAGTAAATAGTTTTTATGTTTTCTACTTTATCTAAATAATGTAAATTGTTAACTCAGTTATATTATGTTTAAGTTAATCATAGTTTAACCAAATTGGTGTATGGCTTAATGAAGATTTATTATTGTTTAAATTTACACATAAAAACCACAAACAAATCTTTGCTCTTGATAGTAATAATTAATACACACAAATGTGTAAAGACGCAGACTAGTAGCTAAAATTTTGTGATAAATAATACATTCAACAGCATGAGTTATAAATAATATAATTCACAAATAAAGTTTATCCTTAAAAGCATTACTTTTATACCAAGTGTTCCTGTTTTAAGGATAAAATGTGTGTTCATATATATTTATTGATAATTGTTCACATGTCAGTGAAATTATTTGAGAAAACTACATAATATTCCAGTTTAGAAAAGATGCATAAACATGAAGACAAGAAATAGTTAAAATACTTAACGGGTTCTTATACTTTGGCAGTTTTTGGGTGAGAAGCACTTAAGTGACACTTCAAAAAATGTTTCAACTCTCCAACCCAGTTTATTTACAATCACCTCAAATTGTAATATTGATTTACTTACTTACATTCAAATCAACAGTTGACACTCCTTAGCAGCAAAATATAATAGTTATTATTAATTCCTTAAAATGTCATAATGAAATGATAAAATGTGTATAAAAAAGAAAGTTATAAATATAAAGCTGAATGCGTATAGATTATACTCACTTCTCCATCAGTGTCGTAATAATAAAGAGCTTTCTTGGTAAGCACTAGCCAGCGTTCTTTGTAGTTTACTGGGGTAAACAACTTTTTATTTTGTGATCTTTTCACCATAAAAGTTTGGCAAATTACTTCATCATCCTTTGAAGCCATTCTGAAGACATCTGCAATAGTACAAAGATGATCAAAGAGAGAATAATATGGAAACTTATCCCGAACTGCTACATGGCAGGCGGCAAGCACTTGAATGAAATTTAAGAATTAACAAGTCCTTATAAAATCAATTAAATCGAAAACCTTTTGGATATTCTTACCTGAGTGCTCAAACCAAAATTATTACTTCTTGGAAATTACAATCTAAAACTCCACGATGACTTTTTTGAAGATTTTAGTTTAGTTTACCGACGCAGCATACACGGAGAAAAAAATCACAAATAGTTCCATAAATGTACAGTTGTTAGATTTGTAGACTAGCCCCACTTGTCGAATATACAAATTGAAACACCGTACACACACACCTCAAACATATTAAGTTTAAAACACACAGATAATTACAATAAAACAAGAACTAAAGTCTGAATGAAATATGTACGCAAAGCAAGCAAGTGACAACCGGACCGGACTCGACCGGAGTGGAAGGAAGGAATCAAGGAAGGCGAGTGAAGAATAGTGAAGAACGAGCCAATAATCAACCGACCAATAATACTTCGTTGTATCTGTGTTTTTGACATACTGTCAAATAAATGTCAAAACTGCTATTGCAATTTAAACTCTATGCAATCAAGTTAAGAAGTTGCGAGACATAACACAACCTTTGGTTATAACATTTGAGTAGCTGTAGGCTGCGACAGACCAAAAATCGAATTAATGTGTAAGGCCCTTTTTACACACACTCGGTCGGCGTCATTTAACACGAAAACTGTGTGTGTGCGCAAAGGGCCTTCTGAAAAATATCAAATTAAAAATAACCCTCATTAATGAATCTAACCTGTACTACAAGCAACTGAAGTATTTCCTTAAATATATTTTGTTATACAGTGTGAATCTTTATAATGTGTACATATTAAAATTGGGGGAAACTAGACCGAATTTTATCGATAGAAAAATTTTTTTAATAAAATTTAAAAAAAAATTTGTACGAATTTTTGATGTTTTTAATTTTTATTCGGAAAAGAAGCTATGTTAATAAGTTGCTGAAACTTTTGAACTAATTAGCCTATCGTGTTCAAATAAAAACTAAAATGACAGGAAAGCAAGGGCAATGCTGATAAACAAAAAGTACCCATAAAATTCATCATCACATTCAATTCAAAAAACACATTTTTTTGGAAAAAAAATTATTTTTTTGTATTTATTTTCAGGAAATTGACTATTTTCTGAAAAAGATCTCATTTTTTATTATTTTATTATTATTTCATCTAATTCTACATTGTATTAGCTTTCAAATACTAAAAAAATGATTATAAAGTAACAATAATAATAAGATAAAATAATAATAAAATTATAAAAATATTTGATCTTTTTGAGAAAATTGTCAATTCCTAAAAATAAACACAAAAAAAAATCATTTTTTTCCAAATAATGTTTATTTTTCATATGAAGATATATTTTATGGGTACTTTTGTGCATAAATCAGTATCGCCATTGCTTTCCTGTTATTTTAGTTTTTATTTGAACACAATAGGCCATTTAGTTCAAAAGTTATAGCAATTTGTTTACATAGCTTCCCCAAATTAAAATTAAAATCATCATAATTCCTACAAAAAAAATTTTTTTTTTTATTATAAATTATATTTATTTTTTTCTGTCGATAAAATTCGGTCTGGTTTCCAACATTTTAGTATGTGCACATTATAAAGATTCACACTGTATATTAAATAGTATCCTACTATACTATTTCGATTTCTTTATTTTCTCGATGACAGCTCCTGTGGAACCTTGTGCGAGCGTTTCTTTACGTATAAATGAAATAATAATAAAATTTAATTGGAACATCAAATTCATAGATAAAATATTATTAATTCAAACAAAAAAATATTTTATTCATTGCTAGCTATTTTAAAACTTAAGCCAAAACATTTCGATAAACAATATTTTTTTATTTTTCCAGTTTGAGCATGAATAAACAAACGGGTACCGACTCTGGAACAGGCAACTTAAAGTTGGCCATGTGAAAAACATGATTCCTCCAAATTCACACCACAAACGTGAAGTGATTGCCCTTGGGCCTTGTTGATGGACATCGCAAATGATAAACGCACAGGATATTCTAATCGTTTGAACTCAAATGGCATATCAGTTGGAATCATAAGGATACGCGGTATCAATCAAACTTCTCCTTTTGATTTACCAGTTAAGATGGTAGCTTCAATCAAATTTGGCAATAACATTTTCACTGCCAATCTGGTGCCATTTTGGTTGCACACAGTTTTGGTGGATAAATATCGCAATAATATAATCAAAGAACCAACTTTCAGATTCAAGCAATGCAGTGGCATACCAGCCGGGTTCAGTTGGATAATTCATTGCCTCATTTTGATTCATAACACTGTCAATTGATTTATATGTCGTGACTACACCTGGCAGTTTCGCTTAGTTTGAAAATTAATGGCATTGATATGAATGTTCTTCGGTTCTAAAATAGCGCGTTCTCTCAACCAATCATGATTTCTGTAATTCTAAAGAATATTCGGAAAAACACATTCAATCAACTCATCTATCGATTGCGCAATTGTACAAAAAATTTTCGGTACAGCGATCAATCGAGTACCAATGTACTCTCGATTTGTATTTTGCCATCACCAATTTCTAACAATTGTTTTGAAAACTCATGGGCAGCAGAATCTTCTGAAATGCTTCTAGTGATTTTTCATTCGCCATTGTACACTCATCCCATAAAATAATTGACGTTTATCGCCGAACTCTTACCATAGCAGAATTTCTTGAAATATTGCAAGTTGGAGTTTCAATCACATGTACATTCAATGGCAATTTTAATGCAGAGTGCGCGGTCCGACCACCTTCTAATAATGTAGCAGCAATTCCCGAAGATGCAATTTTTGCAATTTTCTGTTCCGATCGAATAGTCGCTAAAATCAATGATATAACGAACGTTTTGCCTGTACCACCAGGTGCATCCAAGAAATATAATCCACCTGCATTATTGGAAATGCGATTGAGTCATATTCATGTTTTTGCTGAATATTCAATTTGGTTATATTCGATTGTACAAATAAACGCAAATCATTAGAATTGAATTCCTACTCACGTTGCAATTCACGATCAAACAAATCATGCATATCACGATTTGGTGCGGTCATACCCAATTGTATTAATGCTTTATTTGCAATCGTTAGACACATATCTTCAATTATTATCAAAGCTTCGTTGTACATTTCCAAGGTAATCAACAAATCAGGATTTCTTGCATGATGACGCATACGAATTAAAATATCTTCTGCTATATAATGTTTATATTTATTCCATAATTCAAATGGATTTTGATGGCATACATGTTGATAATATAATGGCAAATAGCATTCGTATTTGTTGTGGGATCAATCAGGAAGAAATCAAAACCAATCAGGAGTTTCTGGATAAAAGATCGTTCTAAAATGTTCTAATGGTAGTTACTGTCACTATTTGCGTATATTAATGCATTAATGTGAATTATTATAGAAAAACTAAACACAAACTGACTTTTGTTTCGTATAAAACATTTTGTAGGGCTCTTTCATGCCCTGTATGCTTTAGAGTACACAATACTCTTACCTGATATACATATATTCCTGCATAATTCAAAAAGTCTCTAGTCATAGTCGGTAAACAATATAATATTAGTAAGCCTATCAGAAATGGACAAACAAACCAAGGCTGGCGTTCCGAGTCCGAGACACAATGAGCTATTGAGTAGTATACAGTACTTTATTCTACGGCCACTCACTACCTCACTTCCATAAATTAATTCGTTCTTTTAGTGTTTCAATCAAATCTGACATCCGTCTGTCTAGTCTGTGCGGAGTGCGTATCGCAAAAAGATGCGCGGTTTACATGTATTAAGTAGTTAAGTCGGTAACCAAATTTTAACTAAATTTTAAGTTACTGCATGTCACTTGTGTGTCCAAACGGATTAAATAGTTAAGTTCATAAGTTCAATGAAGATGAGCAGTGACGAATCTCCAGGAATTCGTCAATTCTGTACTTAGATATATGGTAAATGTGATTTTGGACAAATTCAGAGAAGAATTTTATTCGGAAATTAAAATCTTTACAAGCATATGTTTTTTTCTAAATGTTTATTCTACAAGCATATCTATTTTATATATTCTTCAACAAATTTTAAAGTCGAAACTAAACTCCACTCCGACATTAAAAAAAAGAGTAAATGCGAAATAAATAGGAGCTCTTGCCGCCACCAGCTTTGTCAACTTATGCACTTAACTAAAAAATCACGTCCAAACGTGTTAACTGAGAAGCCCCGCCCACCCACTTATACGAAAAATGGAACAAATCCTAATCTACTTAATCACTTGCGTACTAAATTTTAAGTTACCACTTGTCACTAAACTGACTGTTTACACGCAACTTTTAACTTAAAATTTAGTTAAAATTTAGTTACCAACTTAACCACTTAACTCGTGTAAACCGGCCATAATGCGCGGTTTACATGTATTAAGTAGTTAAGTTGATAACTAAATTTTAACTAAATTTTAAGTTACTGCATGTCACTTGCGTGTCCAAACGGATTAAGTAGTTAAGTTCATAAGTTCAATGAAGATGAGCAGTGATGAATCTCAAGGAATTCGTCAATTCTGTACTTAGATAAATGGTAAATGTGATTTTGGACAAATTCAGAGAAGAATTTTATTCAGAAATTAAAATCTTTACAAGAATATGTTTTTTCCTAAATTTTTATTCTACAAGCGTATCTATTTTAAATATTCTTCAACAAATTTTAAAGTTGATAATAAGCTCCTCTCCGACATTTAAAAAAGAAAGAGTAAATGCGAAATAAATACGAGCTCTTGCCGCCACCAGGTTTGTCAACTTATGCACTTAACTAAAAAATCACGTCCAAACGTGTTAAGTGAGAAGCCCCGCCACTTATACGAAAAATAGAACGAATCCTAATCTACTTAATCACTTGCGTACTAAATTTTAAGTTACCACTTGTCACTTAACTGACTGTTTACACGCAACTTTTAACTTAAAATTTAGTTACCAACTTAACCACTTAACTCGTGTAAACCGGCCATAAGGGAATAAGGCTGCATGGGCTAGATCCCTACCTTCCCCTAAGGGTAAAGAATTAAAAAGAAAAAAGAAGTAAGGGAATAATTTCTGAATCCAATTTGCAATTTGCAGTTCTTTGTAACTAAACAAACTGTAAAATTTTTTTTTGACTCACTAAGCTTTTGCGAATTTTGTCGTAATTTATTAAACACGATGTCTTCTGAAACGACACAAGTTAGCTCTTTGCCATTACCCCCTATGCAGTATATTAACTTCTATACTGATGAAAATGTCCGAAGAAACAGAGCACCATTACCACCACGTCCTATACATGATACTTATTCAATGTTTGGGAACACATTCAACGCTGATGATGCTATTATACGATCCTTAGAGAGTCAAGTAAGTTTATTCTGTCATTTAAGGCCCACATCCATCATCCCTATAATAATCAATCTAAGATCCTCTTTGTACCGTAGCTTAACTTGTTATTTGAAATTGGATTAAGAATCTTAAAATTTCTGAGACCAGCAATTTACTGCTTATATAAATTATGTTATTCATTTTAATCTTTTGCGACCCTGAACCTGTATTCAAAAGTAAATGCCAAGATCTTCTGTTACTTGCTTTGCCCGATTACTAGTTCAAAGAAAATTAAAAATAATAATGTATATTTTTTATGATTGTTACTTGCTCTTAGTTTTTGGTTAGGTTCTGTATTGTTTACAATTTTTGTTATTGTTGTATACACCTGTAAAGACGTATCTGTTATACTATAATATTGTTTATCTTTGTGAAATTGTATATTGATATTGTCGTTGGTGTAGCTATTTAAATAAATAAATAATCTCAATTGTATTACAGGGGTTTCGCCGGCTCTATCCAATGCACTTTGATAGAAGAAGAGAATTGAAAAAATTAAATCATTCACTTCTTGTAAATTTTCTAGATCTCCTTGATTTATTAGTTCATTGTCCTGATTCACCCAAGAGAGCTGAAAAGGTTGAAGACTTAAGTTTATTGTTTATTCACATTCATCATTTATTAAATGAATTTCGACCACATCAAGCCAGAGAAACCTTGAGGGTTATGATGGAACTACAGAAAAGACAGAGGGTTGAAACAGCTATGAGGTGAGAATTTTCAAAAAATCCTATAAATGTTCTCATTGCATATTTGTCTTGTTATCAAGTCTGATCAAATTCTATAGAGCTGATAGGCCTTTGTTTTTTTAATGTTTCTAATCTAATCTATAGTATGTTAGAAAAGCTTGGATGATACATGTTTAGTGGATATTTCAGAACAACTTATTTTAAGAAAACGTTACAAATATCATCGCAATAGATGCCTGTAAGGCCTGCGTTAGTACATCAGCGGGTATGCTTACGCCGGACGCAGCGAGCGCCTGGGCGCATGACCTAAGAATATTAACAAGGTCCATTGGAAGGCTTGGAATAACAATATGTAATATATAAATATATAATGTATGCCTAGGTTCCCTAGCAAACCTAGCACCTATTTATTTAACAAATGCCTAGGATTCCTAAATAAAAAACCTAGCGAACCCTAGCAGCAAACCTGCTAGGGTTCGCTGGGCTGAATAGACCGGCTGGGGAGAATAACTTAAAACTAACCGTAGTACGCCGAAGGCCGCTACCTAGAAACCTAAAAAAGGGTACGATATTTATGTATTTAGTCAGTACATCAACATTGTCTAGTTACAGACTTTACAAAAAAAATTAAAATCTATTACCTTTCAGATTATCTCTTTTGGTATAAATGCTTTTTACATAGTTTTTCATTTTACATTCCAGGTTTCAAAAGCATTTAGACAAAGTCCAGGATATTCTTCAAAATGCGTTACAAAGCCTGCCGGATCAGAATGACATAGAGACCAACTTCAAAGTCCCTGTTGAGATTCTCGAACAAATGGAATGCAACCCAAGTGACTCCACCCAGGCAGATCCGTGTTATGAACTTGATCGAATCATGTGTAATGTCGTTGATAATATGAGATAATAAAATCAGTAATTTTTATTTATTTTAGATTTATGACAAGAATTATTTTTATTGTTATTATCATTAAGTATTATCAGTACATAGTTATTTTTAACAAGTAATTAGTAGACAAATTGAAGCACCCAACAGAATGGAAAAAATACATGCATAAGCTCTGAACTGTTGATTATGGGAAAGACCATTCTTTATTTTTGTAAAATGAAAAACTAACAAAATCAGTATTATTTTACAAATTCACATCAATATTAGCGAATCCCTCTTTTTGCATTATGTCAGATTTACACATATTGCATAGTTACGGTGGTAAATAAGTTTCATGTAAAAAAATAAGCATAGTCATTTATGTGGTAAGTTAAAACTTGACAACATAAATATATATATATTTTAAAAAATTTCTTAAATTACCACACTCTTGTTAACTGTACTATGGAAAATATTTTTTTCCATAGCCCGGTTGACTGGAGAACTGAATCATATGACGGGCGTAGGAAAAAACCGATACCCAACTAATGTCATCTATAATGGCGATAGTAAACATATGGTGCTGCTGTTCACTACCTAAAAAACAAATAGATACCTATCATATGAACCTACTGAGGCGGACACTCATTTTTGCATGAAAAGGTATTATTTTTCTCCGCTTTTTTATATTTCGTCAGATTTCATACTTTTACAATTTTATTTCTTACTTTTCAAGAAAGCCTTGAATTGAAATGACGACCTAGTGGTGTTGTGGTAAGTAGCCCTGCCACATACGCCGAAGATCCCAGGTCCGAGTTCTGGCCGGGCAATCATTTGTGTGATGAACATAAGTGTTTGTTCTCGGGTCATGGTTGTTTATATTTATTACTATTACTATTTATACACAGAGTACTGGGGAGACCCAGAATAAACATATATTCTGGGTCTCCCCAGTACTCTGTGTGGTCATCCATGACACAAGCTCTGCTTACTTTGAGGCCATACAGTTGGTGTGTTTGTCTTGGGATTTATTATTGTTATTATTATCACTAAGATTAATGTGTTAATGTGTTTTTAACAAGATTGTCTTACAAACAATTGAATTCCCCATCTTTTATTATAAATAGGTTAACTAGGGGTTTCATGATAATGATGAATAATACCTATTGTACTTTGATTAAAGTATGTAGCGGAGTGGATAGGTGACAACATCCTGAGGCACTGACCTCAAAAATCTTGTTCCCGGTCGCCTGATTTTAAGTACCTTTCAAATGGTTTAGTAGCTATGCGAATCGAACCGATAAAATACGACACGAATACGAAACAAATTATACAGACACGAAACGAATAATACTTTATGTATTATAGTATAGTAGAGAGCAATATCATTATACCTGTATGAATTTTTCGGCTGAAGATTTTAAGGGGTTTACCTCTGAATTTAAGTCTACATGGCTATGTCCAGCCTGTCGTTGCAAAGAGCCCAAAACTGGTAGTAACTGTAACACTCCAGTACGTCCAGCGTCTATAAACAGCGATCCCGAATTGCTCTGGCTCGCAATGCGATAATGTTACATTACGCGCCAAAAAAATTATCTTCTCCATCTGAGACGAAAGGCTGTTCCTGCCTGACGGCAGCCGACAACTGCGCTATACTAAAAGATGAATTGCGCCTAATCATTAGATCTGAAATTAGAAAGAGCGTGTCGTCGTTCGAGTCAACAATATACTACACAAGATTTGTCAGTTAATTTTCGGCAACTTGATCAACAAACACGTGCCTCCAATATTGAAATTCACGTGCCGTATAAGCAAGAGAATTTAGTTAGCGCGGTCGTACAATTAGCAAATGTGATCAAGTGCCCTATTAACGATAGCGACATACACTTCTGTTCTAGAGTAGCTAAGTTAAACGTTAATAATCCGCGACCACGGTCTATACTAGTAAAATTTAAAAGTCCACCGTTTAGAGATACTTTCCTAGCAGCAACATCAACGTTTAACAAAAATCACCCTACTGACAAGCTAAACACAAGTCACCTCGGCTTAGGTAGCGAGAAAAAGAAACCAGTATTCGTTATGGAACATTTAACCCTTGAAAATAAGGAACTTCACGCTGCTGCTCGTCGTAAATCAAAAGAACTACATTTTAAATTCGTATGGGTGCGGGGTGGTAAAATTTTTATGAGAAAAAATGGAGAATCGAACTTCTTTTATATAAGGTGAAGGTGGCAAAGCGCGCCTAGCGAGCAAATGCGCCTACCACAACTATCTCAAAAACTACCGATGGGATACTAGAAGTGACATCTCACATCGATTCTAAAAATTCAATCATAGTTCTTGGTGAGTCACAGAAAGTAGTCACAGATGGCTCTAGTCGTGTGTGTTTGACACACGCGCCATTTTATTTTTCCTGTTATTCAAAGCGGTGAGGAGAGATGACTATGGGGTTATCATTGTGATAAATCTCAACAATTTGAGTTTTTATCGACATACAAGTGAAGTAAGTGCACAATTTTAATATTTTGCTTTATAATAATAATAATAATAAATAGTTTATTTGCCAGAATAAAAATGTTACAATCCAAGTCTAGTTACATTTACAGAAAAAAATTGGTCCAAACCCAAAAATAAGTTCTGAAACCTTCTGCACTAGTTTGAGTCTTCTCTTAAATTTGAAAAAATTATGATTCTGGTTTTATATCAATCCTATCTAGTAAAATGTATATACTTATTTTTTGCAAGTTAAATATTCTAACCTCAAATTTGTATAGTCGGGGAAGCGCGCCATACTGACTTCTAACATGGTGCACTTTGCCGTAATTCAGAGGTTACGAACCTTTTTAAACGTGTCTTTTTATAAGCCTTTATTGAACTTGCAATGCTTGTTTGCTTATTTGTATGGTTAGGTCAAATTTTGCAACTGAATTTTAAAGGAGTTATCTTCAACCGATTGAGTTGTAATTTGCAAACATGTTTATTAGTGAAATACATCTAAACTAAGTATCTGTTTATCTTTTGTCTACGAATAACAATACTTATAGAAGAATAACTCTCATACAATATCGCTTTGATTTTGGTTCCATTTACGCAAACAATTTAACAGCAATGACAACGAAACATGCATACTCTTTCAAAGGTTGCAAATGCAAAAGGCTTGCATGCGATTGGTCGCGCCGAGGTTACATCCCGTGAGGTGGCCTCAGGTTGATATTTTAAGCATTGCCCACCGCGGTAGATATTTTTTGGAACCAATTTTTTTTGAGTCAGCTACGCTTCTATAGGTATTGTACATGGTTTTTTGTAAATGGCTGGTTCGTGTATGTATTTTTGTTTCTATAATCCACTGTAATTTTCCAATTCATGATCCTTCAAATCCTGATGTCATCCGAATGTCATAAAAACCTTAACTGTCAAAATATTAGTAGTCGTGCCTACATACATGAACACAACACACAAATACAATAGACCAGTAAAAGTCACAATATTTAAATATTATTTTCCCGGTTTAAGATGGAGCGCTACGTAAGAAAAACTGAAGGTCCTTCATGGTCCAGAGATTCATTGAATGAAGCAGTCGAAGCCTTTCGATCAGGTAGGATGTCTGGGTATGCAGCCGCGTCAACATTTGCTATCCCAAGAAAGACTATTATGGACCACGTCACAGGTCGAAGAGGCCAAAAGTCATCAAGTCTAGGCAGACCACCAGCCTTTAAATATGAGACGGACCAAAGGATGACAAAGTGTTTGCAAATAATGGGCAAAAATGGCTTAGGCCTGACTCGTACAGAATTTATAGAGATTGTTAAGGAATATGTCAATCAAAACAATCTAAAAACACCTTTCAATGATGGTACTCCCGGCAAAGATTGGTTTTCAAGCTTCAAAAATCGTTATAAGCTGTCCATTAAAAAACCACAGGTGTAGAGGTTGCTCGTAAAAAAGCCGCAGTCCCATTTGTCATCCAAGAATTTTATGACATGCTAGAAAAAGTGATTGATGAGTTAAGACTGCATGAAAAGCCTGAAATAATTTACAATTTGGATGAAACTAGTTACTGCAACGATCCACAAAAAACGAAAGTCATAGGTCATAGGGGATTTCCGTCGACTCGGACTACATCATCCTCCGGAAAGTCAAATACGACAGTCTTGATGGCAAGCAACGCTGCTGGGGAGAAAGGTGCTCCATTCATTATTTATAAAGGAAAACACGTATGAAGTAATTGGACCTCTGATTTAGCGTATCCTGGGACGTTGTATACAGCCACATCAAATGGTTGCATAGAATCGCAAGCATTTTTGGAATATATTGATAAAAGTTTTATTCCGATGATTGGTGATACGACTCAGCCAACAAGGACGTCTTCTCATCTATGATGGTCACAGTACTCATGTAAATATTGCTGTAATCGAAAAAACCTTACAACACAACATAACAATCTTAAAATTACCACCGCATACCAGCCATATTCTGCAACCGCTGGATTTGGCAGTTTTCAAATCTTTCAAAGATACCTGGGACCGGGAAATGGTCAAGTGGCAAAGAACCTACAGCGGGCAAAAACTGCCCAAAGACGAGTTTTCAAGGATAGTTGGAAAAGTGTGGGCAGCGCTTAATACCGACATTATAAAAAATGGATTTGCAAAAAGCGGTATTTACCCATTTAACAGGGATGCAGTTCCCGAACATAAATTAGACCCCGATGCTGTAAAAAGATGGAAAAAGACGATGGCAAATATACAAACACCTCCTCAGTACGCTCAGATGAAATTAACGAAATTGTGTCTGAACAAAATAAACGTTTCATTGAACTTAAACATAATTCTAATCAAAACATCAACAAGCAACATAAACTCAAATACTCGTTCGAAGATTTATTACTAGAAACTATTAAACAAGTTCCGACTACAGGTCTCAAAAAAAAAACAAGTGGAGATTTCTGGATGCGCTGAAGTAATAACTCCTGACGATGTTATAGCAAGACTGCAAAAAAGGAAGATGACAAACTTAAAAAAGAAAAAGAAATGGAAGAAAAACGAAAAATAAGAGAAATCCAGATAAAACATAAATTAAACGAACAAACTAAAAAGCAAAATAAAGAAAAAGGCAGAAAAATGATTTGAAGAGCAAACGCAAAGAGCCTACGGAAAGTACACATACAAATTTAGCCGACCCTAACACATTTGACATTCCAGTTCCAGTACCAAGCACGTCCATTTTGACTGTCCTGCAAAACTCACAAAAACCAACAACCACAAAATCTGCAACCCACCCAAAATCGAAAGTAACTGTTTTGCAAGATACATATTTAGAACCAAATGAAAAAGTCTCTCGTTGAGATATATTTTTTGGGCAAAAACCTGTTCAACCGAGAGAAGTTATAATAAAAACTTTAAACAATAATGAAACAAATAGAAAAATTAAATAGGAAATTAAACAAACCAAACCAAGAAAGAAGAAACAGAACAAACAAATAGAAGAAGTTTTGTCTACCGATAGTGAATTTAGCCTACACGATTCAGATCATTCAGAAGTTGAGAACTTAAAATCGTATTTTGACTATTACTTAAAGAAAATAATTCAGAGGAAGATATAGAAAATATGTCATTCGGGTTTACCGAAATCCCGTATTATGAAGAAAAATTCCACAAATTTTACTGGTGAAATTTTCGGCAAAAAAAAGCCTTAAGCACTATGTGAGGCAGATTGTCGAAATAAGTAACGACATCCCTTTCGTAAAATACTTAAGAAAAGTACAAACTAAACAGGGATTACTGCATTTTGTATACCCCAATGTTGACGATATATGTGAAGTGCTGCACGTTGAAGATATTATTTCAATTTTACCAAAGCCTATAATTTCACGTCGGGGCCAAATTTCATTCAGTATTGATTTTGGTGGCTTTAATATACAGTAATGTATCGTTTTTAGTTAGCTGTTTTTACAAACAGTATTTTTATTATGTTTAATTTAGCTTTGTACATTTAGTATCTCATCACACTATTTTTTATATTTACCAAAGTTGAAGTGCCATATCTTAGATTACATTTATAATTTATTAAAATGATAAGTCCATTGAAACTTTGAGACTGAAGTCAATGAAGACTGAATTTACGTCCATAAGTAATAGTTAATATAGGTAAAAAATTCTCAATACTTTATGTTTAAGCATACAAGTGATCTTAGCAGTAAGTTATTGCGATATATCGCGCTAAAGCGCTGCTGTTACTTATTTTTAATACCTACTTAATAACATTTTAGTGATTAGTTTATAATCTTTTATCTAATATTAATTAAATGAGGTAATCGACTGAAATAGATATACAGAAGTACTGAATTTTGTTATGTACCAAATCTGAAATGCCATTTCCAAAACTTAACGTAAGTTAATAAGATATTTGCCTATTGTTAGTTAATGCTTAATCCACTCGTTCTCTTTCACTGTTGCTAAGTTGTTGTAAGCCTTGATATATTTAGAAGATGTTTGTCGTTGATTTTCTTTTTGTTCACCTAGTTTTGTTAAGAATTTGTAATAAATATTACACTTAATAACAAATTTTCAATAACTAACTTTTATTTAAGTCCCTTTTTAATCATCATGTTATCAGCCATTACGTGGGTCCAGACCATAGTATTTCATCGTAAACAAAAGAAAAAAAATACTTGATACTCAATTATGAATATTGAGAAAAAAAGATTTAAAGCCCCTGATTTAAGATTGTATGGCGCACTTAGCTGAAATTTGATTTGAAATACATAGATTCTTCTAGAATGTGGCTATGAAAAACAATGAAATGTTTTGCGTTTCGTTGCTTGTTGTTTTGTAATATTATGTAGCTGTTTTTATTCTATTGCTCTATAATTCCGTTTTATTAATAGCAGGCGCACTTCCCCAATTCAGCGGCAAAGTGCGCCAGGTGTCATGTTTTCTAATTTTGTGCTAAAAGTCATTATTTTAAGTGTCACATTCTAATGACATGACATTGGTTGTAGTTGCAAAACATCACAGATCCTTATGGTTCCACGGTAAGTGGCATTCGTGAACTTAAACACAAGTTACATGCCACCAAAGTCAACTATGCAAAAAGTATGGCGCACTTTGCCCCTTTCACCCTACGTAACTTGGAAACTCTTAATAAACTAAATTGATATGCCTACTAGGTAACTTTTCTTAAAACGAGTAATATATATTTTCAAAATTCAACAATCTTAAAATATACTAACAAAATGTAAGGTTTAAGAACTAAGACCGTGGATGAAATGAAATGAAATATTTATTTCTCAACATTGACAATTACTTGTTCTCATTGATGTCAAATAAAACATGACTCTACCACCAGTTCGAAAAAACCTTCGTGAAGAAGAACTGGCGAGAAACTTCGCGGTAATTTTTTTTTTCAAAATAAATTTACAGTGTCTCTTTATGTCTATACAAAGTTATTCTTATAGATCTGCATCCGTTAGCTCGGTAAGTCTCCCTTCTCCAAGTATCCAAACGACGAACACCCTCAAACGGCACCCGTTCACGAGTTAACGCGGGATCCAGCAATCGCCCTCCTCAACCATATTAGGCAGTGAGCGACCCGTCACCCGACGCTACCATAAGAAGACGTACTTTAGTGACAATGACGCTTTAGATATTTATCGGGACGAAGAACTTAACGAGCAAACAGACACATTACACATGTTTTGTTACAAATACTAGTAAAATCCTGTTATTGAGGGGATTATACCCAAGGGCTTTTATCATCTATCCAAACAATCGGATTGTTTATAATATGCTTTAGCACACAATTTCTACTTTATAGTTTCTTTGAATTTGTCAATAGGAAGACCTTGGATATCCTCGGGAACCTTATTATAAAAGCGTATACATTGACCCATGAATGAGTTAGTGACTTATGAAGCCTACTATTATGACCTGCCAGCATACTTTTTCCTCTTGTGTTAAAATGTGCAGATCTCTTTTTCTTTTGAACAAGGTTATGTTCTTTTTTACATACATAAAATTTTCTAAAATATATTGTGAACGGAAAGTAAGAATATTTATTTCCTTAAATTAACTTCTAAGTGACACCCTTGGGCCGAGCTGCTAGATTGCGTGAACAGCCCTTTTCTGCAGAACAAATTTTAATATAGTATCAATGTCGGCAGCACTCCCGCATTTGTTTAATAATGTAGTCTGTAACAATTATGACGTTGTAATTTTCACCGAAACTTGGTTGAACTTTAGTGTCTATGATTCTGAGCTCTTCGAAGCTCGATATATAGTGTATAGAAGAGACCGAGAAAGCACTGGTTTCCACTCTCATAGCAGCCTCCGTCCAATTGAAATCTCTGAGACCGGATAACTTAGAGTCGAAACGCGAGGATCTTTGGATCTCCATAGATGTAGTAAATTCTCAAAATGAGACTGAGAAAATATACGTTGTGTTTACTTGCCTCTACCTTTGCAGTCTCACATATTGGAGCATTGTATTGAAAACTCAAACCGATCCATGGAGAGTTAACAAGGTAAAACCATAATACTAGGCGATTTCAATCTTAATAATATTATGTGGAGCCAATGCGAATCGAACTATGTAAAAGGTTGTAATAGTGGTTGCAAATTCGGGGAAGAACTATTAAATTTTATGGCTTTCAATTCACTAAAACAATATAATTTTATTTTAAATAATAAAGGAAAAATATTAGATTTAGTACTTAGTAATAAAGACATAAATGACTTGGATTTAGTGAATCCCTTCTTTAAATTGACCAGCATCCACCGCTTCAATTCTTCATATCCGCTGTGACCTCCATTACTCTCACTCAAAATAACATAGTCAGGTATTATTTTTTAAAATCAAGCTATGACAAAATTATTAATGAATTACAGAGCATATCTTGGGATGATTTATTACCAGATAATTGAAACGTAGATTTGGTGGCATGTGAGCTGAATAGTATACTTCATTCAGTAATAGATAAACATACACCCAAATCCTTCACTTCACTTCCAAAACTTTCCTTCTTGGTATTCTTCAGGTATGATTAAATTAATTAAGGAGAAATATAAATACAGAATGAAGATTAAGAAATATAATAATAATCCACGAGACATCTTAGCATAGGACTTACTAAAACGCAGGGTAGGGTAGACTGGGGACAACAGTACCATTTTTAAAACAACCGGCGATTACAAGTTTCGCTGACGAATTTGGTTTTTATTTTTGATATTTTAACCCTACAATGCATGATTTTTTATTTTGGTCTGAAAAAATATATGTGGTTCTTTATGCCGTCTAGACGCCTGGAAAAACAATTTAAAGAGTCAAATTCGAGTGGATAACTAGATATAAAAAATGTTTTCTTGTTCCATATGTTGTACGCAATGCACTTAAACTGGGGTTTAGCGTTTAAATAGAAACAATCGACGGAATCAAATATTCAAGTTTTTACATTGAAAATAGAAAGTAATACCGATACAAATCAATTTTTATTGTAAAATTTATGAAAAGAATTGTATCGTTATTCTAGCATACCTCAACACAATACATTTCATAGGATATAAAAGGGTTTAATTTACATCTTCAGATCCCTAATAGGAGAGTGGTAAATTCCATCACGACTTACATCTCCAGGGAGAAGGATTGTAACATAAGACTTTTTCTTCTTCTTCTTCTGAATCGTATAATCTGTTGCAGAAGACGATCGTTCTTTTTTATGTAGTAATACGCCATACACGTAGAAACTTCTTCTTCTTGATCGCCTTCTTCATTACTGAAGGTCGCGTCTCAGAAAGCTCCGAATCTCTTTAGCTGTAATGTCCTTCCACTTAGTTCAGTTCTCTGCTTCTCTTAGCTCGGTTGCTACTGTAAGCCCCGTGAAAGATCTCACTTAGTCACACCACCGGGTTGGATATCGGCCATGGGTCCTTCACCTTCGACCTTGCCAACCACCATCAATTTGTCAAGCTATTGTCAACGGACATGACCAAAGTAGACTAAATATTTTTGTTAGCATATCGTTGACAGTCTTGTTCTTATACGAAGATGATGAAGGATAGATTTGTTCGTTCTTATTGCTGTCCACTATATGCGAAACATTCGGCATAGAGACTTCTAGCAGCTTTTAAAATTTCACATCTTATATTTATCGATGTTGGTATATTTTTATGTACTCTAACTCTTTTATGTTACAGCCAGCAACTTCTGAGGTTAACGACGAGGATAAGGTGAAATGAACGTATATGCTGCTTTTTTGTCCCACGTAGCGAGAAAAGGCAAACCAAGCCCTTTAAATTCCACTAAATCAAGTTCGAGCTCGCGTCACATGAGTAGATAAATGGAACAGAGACGAAGCTTCCTAAGAACGTGAAAAATTGTTACCTATTTTGGTAGGGTTGTCACAATGGGTTAAGACAAATTAAACAAACCATTTGTTAAGTAGTTTCATTATTGAGTATGATAGAATAGTTTACAAATTACTTACTCTAATAATTTTCTTTGATAATTTTTGATTTTGAATAATTTATTGTTTCTTTTGATGGTGTGGTAAATTCTGAATTTAACATATAGTTTTTTTCCAGTAATCTATAGGGAAACACTTAGGTACATGGCATATAAAATTTACAATCTGTAATACGCTTAAGTATTTCATTGCCAATATAGACAATATGTATTTTAAGATCGAAATATTCGGTAAACTTTGGCTCGAGCAATTCAATTTCATTTTTTCTAGAATTATTCATGCACAACAACCATTATTAATAAAAAATACAACGTTTTTACATTAAAATAGTCAAACTTGCAACTAACAAAACAAACAACGTGCGTCGCAATGACCCTGACATTGTCAACTGGCTGTGCCTTTTGACA
Source organism: Marasmarcha lunaedactyla (assembly GCA_923062675.1). Lineage (NCBI taxonomy): Eukaryota > Metazoa > Arthropoda > Insecta > Lepidoptera > Pterophoridae > Marasmarcha > Marasmarcha lunaedactyla. The sequence goes on from OV281343.1 coordinate 16,083,008, forward strand.
ATGTCTTTTGACCTGTCTCGCCGCGTACGTGACAAGCGGCCAGTGGTCACGCCCACATGCCCCGCGTGCTTATAGTAGGGCAACCGATTCGTGCGGTGGTATGGAGCTTTGTCTCTGTCCAGTTCACCTACTCATGTGCTCGCGTTGCCACTATGACAGGTTAGTAAAGTAGAGAAACCAATTTCAAACAAAATGCCTTTTGTATGGGTAATATAAATTTTCGGACATGAAGAATTAAAATAAAAAGTGCATATCTCAGTGAATTATGTTACTTATGATATTATCAATATTTGTGTTTATATAAATAAAAATTTTTTAAGGATACAAATTTTATGTCTCTATTTCAGGCATGCTGAAAGAACCGTGAATAGAATATCAAAAGAAGGTGAAGTTGCTGTCTCTACATCTCAAAAACTCAAGTCTCCTGGAAAACATCGTCAAAAACGTAAAATGGTGGATCTTGATGATTTCGATTTATGCGCATTAAGTAATAAAATCCATGAAATGTATACTGTCAGAAAAGTTGTTTCTTCCTTAAATAAATTAGTTGTGAAATTAAAGAAACTTTAGTGGAGGTCGAACAACTTTGTGGAATAAAACGAATTGGATTTCCGTAATAAAAAGTGTAGTTCAAAGCGGAAAATTTTATTGGAAAGACACGATATACCCAGGTAGCAAGGTGACGTCAGCAACGTATAGGCGACGTCAGGTATAGGTCTTATTAAGGTCTTATTAAACTATAGTTGCATGGAGACGCAAGTATATCTAGAATATGAGGCAAAATCCTGAAGAAGGACGGCCAATAGTTTACTTAGATGAAACATATATACAAGCATCATATGCAGTGAAAAAATGTTGGCAGAAAAATGAAGAGGACGGAGTACTAACAAGTGACTCCTGGGACGCGATGGATTATTGTGGAGGTGTAGGTAATGCAAGTAGAGAAATGAGGTTTATTTCTAATGCTCAATTGATCTTGAAATCACAGAGCAAATCAGGGGACTACCATGACGACATGAATAGAACAAATCTTATGAAATGGCTTTCCGAGAAACTTATACCCAATTTGCCTCCTAACTCCTTAGTCGTTATGGATAACGCTCCCTATCATACCGTACAAATAAATAAAGCACCCACTATGGGTTGCTCAAAACTGCATACGCAAAATTGGATTACAAATAAAGGATTGTCTCATTTACCTACAATGTTGAAAGTAGAACTATATGAAATCATAAAAGAACACAAAGAAGCGCCGATTTATGAGGCTGATCAATTATTGAAAAATCATGGCCACAAAGTGGTTAGGTTGCCGCCCTACCACTGTGAGTTAAATGATATTGAGTTTATGTGGAGTTTTTGAAAAAGGCGAGTTGCTAGCAATAATGTCTGTCAAGAAGCTGGAAATATTGTGAAATTAACTAAAAAACCTTTTTCATCTATAACCCCTCAGGATTGGCAAAAACACGTAAAAAATTTAGAAGACAAATTTTACGAGCATGATGGCTACATGGATTATTATTACTGAACAATTTGTAATTGAACTAGGTAATAACAGTAGCACAGATTCGGATACCACAGATGATGACGTATATGCAAGTGACAGTGATATGTCTGGAAACGTTCCTTTCGACCATAATTACTGTAAGAAACAATGAAAGCAATAAATTAATTATAATTGAATTTAACAACCTTCCTAGTCTTATAGTTGTTTATTATTTACAAATAAGCAAATGAAACATAATTTATTTATTCGTGTTACACATACACAAAGTTAGATTACGGGGTTAAGATGTCTGATGTCAACATCAGCAGGCAGCGGATATCTTATATGCTGCGTTCCGTTTGCCGATTACAGCGCTCATATACCCGTTCCCTTTGCCCGTGAGCGCGCTCACAGCGATATCGATACGTCATCAATGACGTCATAAACGCCGCCATCTTCCCGCTCACAGTGCCCAAGCTGCGGAGCATGGTCGCTGTGAGCAGAATGTCAATACTGACACATGACGTTACGTTGTTGATGTTTTTATTAGTCGATTACAGATTTTAGAAGCTTGCTTATTAATTTTCTTTTGTAATAATATGAAAAAATGGCTCCTGCTTCATTCAGGGTCAAAGATCTTAATGAAATTGTAACTTTAGACTTAAGCGACGAACAATCAGAATGTTAGCGCGATATTTACCGTTCCGATTGCAATAGCACTTCACACAAACGGAACGCAGCAATAGTGAACGGACTGTACGTAATGTCAGAACGTCAACTATCTTCGGCTATTTTATTTAACAAAAGCAGAAGAATGTTTGAAATTTTTCTACCTTTTGACCGCCACGCTACCAATGCAGTGCCGTGTCCTGTACGCCAAACTACAAAAGGATTAAAAATACCTACAAAAAAATTAGTGTTGGGAGAAGAGTCGGTATATTTTTTTTTAATTAAAAATTAGCAGGCGTTTGTCTTCCATCTCACCTGATGGAAAGTGACGATGAAGACGAGAATCATATTCACTCTATACTTAAAAGCTCCAGGGTTATATTTGTCTGGAAAAACAGACGCAGGCAAATCGTTCCACTCTCTGGCAACACGAACCAAAAATGAGCTATCGAACCGTTTAGTTCGGCTCTTCGGCACGCTAACCACAAACGGGTGAAACTTCTGTCTGCGTCTGGTTGATCGGTGGAGAAAGGGGGCAGGTTCGATCAGCTGAAAAAGAACATTTGCACACTATCCAAAGTGCAATCTGTAAAAAACCGATAGACTAGCACCTTTTGGACGATGTTCGAGACTTTGCATTCTCAAAGAAGTAAGTTTGTCGTCGCTTATGAGTCTACGGGCCCTTCGGTCGACAGAATCCAACGCTTCAAGATGGTACGTAGCAGAATCATGCCAATGATGGCTGCAGTACTCCATACAGGATCGAACCTGAGCTGTGTACAGGTTGCGCAACTGTTCGGAGTTGAAGTACCACCCGACCTTTGCGATGACTCCCAATTTTTTGGAAGCTGACTGTGCCATGGTTTCAATCTGTTGACCGAAATTAAGTTTCGACGTGATGGTCATGTGCTCTTTTTACCGGAGAAGAGACATGCCTGAGTTTTGGAAGGGTTGAACTTCACAAGATTGGCTTCACCCCAATATATACACAGCTACTTTTGCTGTTTTTTTTACGCAATAAACAACTGCTTATACTCGAGGATTGTGTTAGGCCTATGCTACCTTCCACTCTATATGAACTTAGAACGTAAATAAAAAACAAATATTACATACCTAGAACCAGTGACATATTGCATATAGAGGTCATACCCAAACATTACTGCACAAAAGAACCGGCGTCAACGTAAAGATACCTACCCGATATATAGAGTAATATAATTAGTGGGAGAAGAAAAGAATAATACGTTTCACTTGTTGTAAGAAAGAGATACCTATGTACTTCGTGACGTTGATTCGCACTAATTGGTCGCGAGCGTAAGTGACGTAGTACGTAAAGTGTCGAAATTCTATAGGGGTGTCTCTTTTACTCCCACATACAAAATCATATTACATCTCTCTCTTCGAGTTTGTTGAAACGAATAGCCATGTCAATTTTAACACTTCATTTTAAATAGCAAAATAAAATAATAAATAAGATAGTTATAAAAAAATAGTACTTTCGCATGAAAATCGTTTATTCTATCTTTAACAGTCACAGTGTAATTAGTACACTGTCTAAACACACAAGAAGGCATTGTACGGTAGGTATTAAAATCACAGAATAGGGAATAAGTTTTGTTTGATGTTTAGCCGTGACACTGGGTTGCACAAGACTGAGTCAAATGCCTTGCATTTGCGTTGCCATTTTTGAGAGCGGATCATCTGTCAATATGTAATGTGTATACAAGGTGTCCCAAAATTTTACGATAAGCCGGTACCAGGTAGTGCATACGGCGACGACTACCCAGGGAAAAATAAGAAAAAAAATCGGTCTCTTCCATTTAATGTTATTATAACTTTTTTAAAAACTTTGAATTTCGATACCCTGTACACTATGTTTAGGTACTATGACTAAACTTCCAACAATAATACTGTTATTTCTTTTGTATTAAGGACCTGAATAGCATAGCTGTTAATCACAATGCCAAATTAAGCAAAATTTTCTGTAGTTTTTAATACAAAAATAAAATTAATTTCATTTATTATTATTATTTATTTATGTCAATTTTAGAAAATTTAAACATTTAACCAATTTTGATATGGCATGGTGTAAAAAAAATGTATCAACACTACATTGGCAAGTTCTTCTAAAAGTTGGCGCAACTAATCAAGATTCTAAAATGGTAAAATACTTTAATCACATTGAGCATAAACAAAAATTATGCCTATTTTTTGTGAACAAGGACCAAACAAATATTTAGTAATGTATCCTTGAAAACTGTATCAATGTTATTATGTATCTTAAAACACGTATCGGGTTACAGCTTCAGTTAGAAAAGCGTCATCAATACGTTTCCGAAGCGTGAGAGAGATAGATAGTTACGCCATAGGTTAGAAAGAGTGCGACAGGTAGTGACGCTATTAAAATTTAGTGTAAGATAGAAAGTAACGCTATTTGTGCCGTTTCTGATTGGTTTATTTGATAGCGTCGGGTTGCCATACTACCTCGTGCTCATATGTCAGTAGTCAGTACGCTTCTCTGTTTTGTTTACTGCGCATCCTTTCGTGCTTTGATTTCGTGCCTTTGTGGATTGGATTCTTTGATTTTTACCATGCCGTTTCCATACACAGCGTTAGAATACGCTAATATGTACTTAATTTACGGAGAGTGCAGATGTAACGCAAACGCTGCAACCAGACTATATCGTGAGAGATACCCGAATCTTCAACGATATCCAGATTATAGGGTATTCATCAATTTACATCAATCGTTTTCGGAAGGTCGTTTACCAAGCGCTCGGAGAAATGCAGGAAGACCCATGACAGAAAACGAAGGAGAGGTACTCCTAGAAATTGAAAATGATCCTACCACTTCAGTACGTGCCATACAGACCACTACGGGAGACCCAAAAAGTACCGTACATCGTATTTTAAAACGTCACAGATTTCATCCGTACCAAGTAAGACGTGTGCAGACTTTATTACCTCGTGACTACCCTGCGCGAGTACAATTTTGCCATACAATGCTCAGGAAACATGCTGAGGATCCACAATTCTTAGATAGAGTTTTATGGTCCGACGAAACCACATGTAAAAAAGATGGGTTTTTAAACCTTCATAATCTGCATAGTTGGAGTATCGAGAACCCGCATCTAATGAGAGAGGACAAATGTCAGTACCAATTTAAAGTTAAATTGTGGACAGGCATGATAAACGGCAGAATTATCGGACCCTTTGAGTTGCCGGGGAATTTGACTGGCGAAATGTATTTAAATTTTCTGCAACATAATTTACCAGGTCTCTTAGATGTGCCTTTAAATATTTTACGGGATATGTGGTATCAAAATGATGGATGTCTTGCTCATTATGCCCGTCTAGTGCGGAACTATTTAGACCAAGAGTATGCGTGACGGTGGATTGGCCGTCTTGGCCGAATTTTATGACCGCCCCGCTCTCCTGATTTAAATCCGTTGGATTTTTTTTACTGGGGATGCCTAAAAGAAAATGTTTGTGCTAAACCAATATCAACAATAGGGGAGCTCCGACAAAGAATCATGGAGGCTGCAGAAAACATAATCACACGAGGATATGCGTGTGTGATTAAAAGATCATTTTTAAGGCGTTGTCGCGCATGTATTAATACTGGTGGGAAACAATGTGAACATTTGATTTAATAAATACAAAAAACATTTTGATATCAACTCCCTGTTTAATTTAAACAACTACATATTCCAGTCTTGCAAACTAATGGCGTAATAACATTAATACAGTTTTCAAGGACTAATTACTAAACATTTCTGTTTTGTCCTTGTTCACAAAAATAATCATAATTTTTGTTTATGCTCAATATGATTAAAGTATTTTACCATTTTAGAACCTTGATTAGTTGCGCCAACTTTTAGAAGAACTTTCCAATGTAGTGTTGATACATTTTGTTTACACCATGCCATATCAAAAATGGTTAAAAATTTAAATTTTCTAAAATTGACATAAATAAATGAAATTAATTTTATTTTTGTATTAAAACTACAGAAAATTTTGCTTAATTTGGCATTGTTATTAACAGCTATGCTATTCAGGTCCCTAATACAAAAGAAATAACAGTATTATTGTTGGAAGTTTAGTCATAGTACCTAAACAGAGTGTACAGGATATCGAAATTCAAAGTTTAAAAAAAAGTTTTTATAACTTTAAAAATGGAAGAGACTCCCTGGCTTATCGTTGAATTTTGGGACACCTTGTATAACACAAGCGTAAAGCACAACCCTATTTGCCGTCGTGGTGACGTCACTGTCACAAATAGAAGAAAACGACGCAGCTGACCTAGGGTTTAGGTACTTCCTTAGAGATATAACGGTACTGCAAGCTGTATCGATTCCAAAATCTTTACAAAATAGACGTCGATTCAAAATATTTATTATTATAAGGTGGGTAAGTAATAAAAACGACACTCACTTATAAGGATGGGGGTTCGAATCGATGCTTTGGCTCTTAATGCCCGGAATTAAAAAAAAACTCCATGTTTTTTTGTAATTGTATATCTATTAGGTATAAACAAACATAATATGCACTTTTCTAATTGTACACAATATTATTAATGCAATTTCATAAGGTAAATTCTCTAACAAAACGTCAATTTACTTACAATTTTTAAAACATGCACTACTCGTTGCAAAGAAAAAGTAGATACCTAAGTACTACGTTTGCCGCTGGCTTGTTTGACATCACCAACAATTGAAAGAAAATATTTCTTCTTTTTTTTAAAAGTGAATTAACCCTTGATTCACTTCCTGAGTCCCAGGGACTCACATAAAAACTTTAATGTAAAATTTTTCGTACGTTATAAAGGTTAGGTATCTCCCCATCTTAGTACCTTCCTACCTTAGCGCGAGTGACGCGGAACCGCGCAGACGTGCGCAAACTCGTATGTGGTGAGTTATTTAGCAAAGTGAGTCTGAGGGACTCATACTAGTTATTTGTGTTACAGTTTTGGACACTTAATTGGATTTTTATTCATTACATTTTAGTTGTTATAGTGGCTTTTAAACTAAGTATGTTTTGTTTTTGTTACAGAATTGTACAGAATTTTAAAATATTCCACATATAAGTGTAGTAGACAAATGACGCGTTGGCCTATGGCTGTTTTTTTAGAAATGCCCAGGTTATTTATGAAAGTCAAACAGGTGTACCGAAGTGGTTATGATTGCAGTTTCTAATAAGCATTGCATGAGAGAAAATATTACTCTTTATGCCACTACAAAAAAAGAACAAAGACTGCTTATCTGTGTGCGAAATGTGTGAGAGCATAATGTTTGACTTGTTCAAAAAAGATATGCCGACGCTGCTTGTAAATAGTCACCGAACCCCCGTGCACGTTTTTTATTTTTGTATGGAAGCATGCCATTTATTTTTTTAAATTAAATTTTTTGAAGTTTTTTCAATTTGAGATTTTGATTAATTTTGGAAGAGTTTAAAAAAGTCCTTATTTTTTGAGACTGAAAATTTTATCTGCTTCGATTTGTTGGAGGAACTCAAATATTATTAAGTTTTGTTATAATTTTTGATTAGTTTAATAAGTAAAAAGAAGATATCAAAAAAGAAAAATTCAAATAATATTGTTAAATAATAAATATAAATTCTTAAATAATAAATGTGAACCCATGGGACCCATAGAAGGTGTTTACGTAAGTCTATTTCACCTAGTGAATAGAGGGCTAAAATAGGTATATTCAGTTTTTTACTTCACTTCACTTTTATAAAAATATCTCTAAAATACCAATAATACATAGCACGCATGGAGTAACAATAACGGAGAGCGCGTGCGGTGGTTACCGCGGTCGCCGAACATACGCTATATCAGAGACTAGTAAATAACTATAGACTGACCATATCCATACAAAAATTCGTGATTCGGAAAAAGCTCAAAATCCAAGGTATTCCTAGATGTCGCTCTCAAATAGCTTGGACCAACCTTGTCGTCTTTAATTTTAATATGAATTATTGACAAGAAACGTAATTCAAAATATTTGTATTAATACGGACTAAAACTGCTAGATGGCGTTGTCAATCAACCTGAAACTAAGGTTAGTAGGATTTATTACTTTCCTGAAATTGGAAAATGTTATAACATTGATTTTGATAATTTTACTCAATAAGAATAGGTAGATAGTAATTTATTCTTACTTTATAGATGATAAAATAACAACTACAAAAGACCATAAACATACTGGTATAAGTTTATTTTGTTCAGAGACGCCTGGGCACTACCATCCTCCTTATTTTAATTGCCATAATAACCTATTTTTAAAAGCTTTTATTATCACAGTTGTGATAAACGCACATGTTGTACGATATATGTAGCAGCCAAAACGTAAACTTAATCAAGGTCCATACAATTTGCACGAGTCACAGTAGGCGAGCAGAAATATTGTGAATTCAAAGAAATGCAGGGAAAAGTTCCAAAACAAACACACACCCATAGCAACAACAATAAACGACAAAGAATTCAAATTGTCAAACATATAAAATGTTGTGATAAAAAGAACAAAAAAAGTTGATGGATAAAGAACATTTTTTTAAATAATAATCCAGCAAGAAAATATTTTTTTAACTACTGCAAAATAGTAATGAGTATATGCATTATAAATAAAAATTATGCACTTTTTAAGACATAATTTTTATCGATATCAAGAAATAAAGTAAAATATTATATACCTATTAATTAAATGCACTGAAATTCGTTTTATTATGTTAAGGCAGATAAGAACAAACTGTGGAGATGGGTCTTTAAGTATAAGTTATGATGAGGCTGACATATTCTCATGGAATAAAAGCCTCTTTTAAAAATAAGATTTAAAAAAAAATATCCGGGGTAGTGTAAAGTTTTCTGTTACTGAATTATAAGAGCGGCAACATAGCATCAAATAATATAATACACTAGCTGGTAACGTCTGTTGTCGCCTGATACCTACGGATAGTACTTGCAATGAAATATGTAAGAGGTTCTATTTTAAGGGACTGGGCTCTGGAGATATGAAGCTAAAAACACTGATATTATGGTTATTGTAATTTATTTTACTACATACACTAACACTATTTCATATTTACACTAGGTATTTTATATTTTTATAACTATCAGATGTTACATTGTTCGTGTCTAGATGAGAAGTAATTCATAAGAGAAATCAATCATCTGTTATGACATTTAAATGAACAGTTTAATATTAGAAAACTGTCACTTCATACGTGACAAGTGTTGCCTGCCATTACTCACATACACAACCTCCAACACACCCCCTCAACACTTGCACACATTCAACTCCCTGTATATAATTTAATCATTTAACCCCCTGTATATAATTTAATACAACATACCAACAAACAAATAACTCACCTACATAAATTAAACATTACCTTCCATACATACCTAATTATACATTAAAATCTCACAACCACTTACATTCAATTTCTTTCACTTAATTCCATCTATTTAATAAAGAAATATTCCCTCTTTATTCAACCAACAACTATTAATTCAATCTTTCAAACTTAATACCAACTTTAAAGTTGCTACCTCTTTAAGTTTATTTAAAAACCTTAAACTCCTTCTTGACTACTCACTACATAAACTACTCTAAGTTTATTTAAAACTTTAAACTCCTTCTCGACTATTCACTACATAAACTACTCTAAGTTTATTTAAAACTTTAAACTCCTTCTCGACTACTCACTACATAAACTACTCTAAGTTTATTTAAAACTTTAAACTCCTTCTTGACTACTCACTACATAAACTACTTTAAGTTTACTTAAAAACTTTAAACTCCTTCGCAACTACTCACAACATAAACTACTCAAGTTTATTTAAAAACTTTAAACTCCTTCTCGACTACTTAAATAAAGTACTTTAATCATATCTACTTGATACATAAACATAGGAACCAATACTCTAATTGAGTATTGCCATTCCTACTCAAATCAGTCACACTCAACTCATAAACCATAACATAATACAAACACAACAACTTCACATAAGTTTAGACTCAACACTTGAATTCAAAAAAGCCCATACAACCTTACATTATCTTTTATTATCTTTCATTTCTTAAATTTTCTAACTTTTCTCCACCTCCACATATTAACCGTTCAATTATTTTATTATAAAACCAAAAACCAAATAACTATTAAAACAAAACAACAATAAAACAAAACTATAAAAGAGACATAGAAGGATTTTAAAAAAACAACTGTAAATATTTTTGTATCTAAATAAATGAGTACTTCACTTCTTACACGGCTTTTATTTTAATTAATAAACAATTATATTTTTATGATCACCCCCTAAATTGTATATTGAAAAACACCCCCTTAATTGTTGAATTATCCTTGTCTCTTTTCAGTTATATCTATTGCTGTATACAACATTGAAATTCCCCTACAAACTTATAAACACAATAAAGAAAACAACCATTTCCCCTGAAACACCATAATTTCACATTTGATAATTACCACACTCCTATCTTTGTTCCGCTGCAGTCTTCCAGTTCTTGTATTTTCTAAAATTCAGTATTTTCACTGTCAATAAATTCTTCTCTTTTATCCATATCATCATTACTTCTTATAGTCATTTTCATTTGTTAATATTGGCATTTGTTCCGCTGTCATTTGTTTCTGTTTCCCTTTCAATTGTTCCGCTGTCATTTGGTTCACCTTGAATTGTTTCATCTTCATTTATTTCACTAAATATATCTCTTTCTTCAATACTTATAATTCTTCCTCTTTCTTCTCGATTTTCATTTCTTTCCCTATTATTTTGCCTTATAACAACATCTTCTCGAACTTCATTACAACCCGGGCGCAATCATAGATGAAAATAAGTACTAAAGTATAGATGGCCGTCTCGCCGATTTTGCACTAGGGCGCCAACTAGTCCCCGGGACCGGAACTAAAAAGCGGGGAAAGGATGCGGGCGGGAGGTGCTTCGTCTAACTAAAATATAGAAGGTATTAGAACTACTTGCAGAACTTGTAGCCAAGTTTTGGATGCTAAATGGAAATAATTAATTTCTGCAAAATAAGCCCAGTCTCAATCAAATTCCGTTTTTTCTTACTTGTTTTATTAGGAAAATTATATTTTAAACTAGTAGAGTATTTAATCAAATACATTAAAAACATTTCAGTACAAATTTTAATAACCTTTTACTTGTATAGTTTATCCTCTACAAATAGTACCAAATACCTAAGACAGTTGGAAAATATAGAGTTAACTTAGATGTGATACAAAAAAAAATGGTTTGTAATCCTTAAAACAAATTCTATTCTAGCTTTATTAAAACTGCATTTATATTTAGGGCTTGATAAATAAAACTTGTTTCAATAATATATTATTTTCCTTTTATTTTATGGTGTCGTACACAATATTCATATGCACTTTTTTTCGTCAAACTTCCTTCATCCCACTATACTTTGCCACATAACAAATTGTTTACGTCCCGACACCAATCGTTCAGTAATAAGCCGGCATATTTTTCTATTATTTAAAACATAACGGGGTTCCTCTTCAACAAGGCCAGTATTAGTGGTCCATTGGTAAAATTTTTCCCAATCCGTTGTAGGGTTAGGGAATTTATGTAGCACCGCACCTTAAAGAAACAAAATTTTGTATGAAAAGCAGTCACAATTGAAATAGATCAAAGAAACATGATAAGAAAAGAATATTGTATTATTGTCATCAAAAACATTGTTTGAATTTAGAACTATTATTTAAACATAGAGTAGCTATAAAAAAGATTCTGTATTTTGACCGAGTTTATTTGTTTGAGCATTGTTTTATTTGTTTCAAATAAGAACTAAGTATGGGAAAATGGATTCCCCGAGAGCGAAGCCGCGGGTTGCAGCTAGTAAAAGTGTAAAATATAAAAAATATATACTTATGCTGTACATAGAACAAAGAGAGCATTGAAAACCTGTAACATATTTTGTATTTAATACTACAGGTAGACACCTTAAAAGATGAGAGGTTAGGTTAGTAAACTATTGTTTAGGTAACCAATACTAACCGTCAATAAGTGCAGAGGGACAAGATGATACACAGCACAATCTTTAAGGCATTTTGAGTGTCTATATCACAAATATAACAGAGTCACTATCTCAACACTAAAACTAACACTTTCGTGAAAGTGGTTTTCACCACTGGCGACTGCAAATACGGAGGAGCCTTAAACTCTACTCTACGTAATTTGCAGAAAGACAAGAAAAGATCCTCAAACAACAAAAAAATCTAAATTGGTAAAAAGTTGAACGCAAACGTATTTCACTTGAAATTATTATTATTATTATTTTGTTTTATGGCAATCAGCTGTTGTTACTACACAATAACTATTTCTGCCAATTTCAAGTATTAGTATACACACGTACTACACGAGGTTAATAATTTTGTAGGGATCAGTTGAGTAGAACTGCATTTGTTTGAACAGCATTGAGTAACCTTGAACAATACAAAAACAGGGGGATGAAATAAGTTTTTACAGATATTTTTAACATAGAAGAGTATAATTTATAAGGGCGTCTGGCCATTGTTAAGAAGAAGATTAGCAATAGGGGATAACTTTTTAGCAACGGAGGACGGTAGTGGGATGTCTTCAAATTTTGAAAGAATGTTCAAAATTAGGGAAATCAGGAGTTCTAAAAAATTGTCATTAGGGGAGCAGGAAGAAGTAGGGGGGAAGGCATTATCAGATTTAGTAGATGGAGGGTTAGCAATAATAGCATTATGGGCAATTTTGTCATAGCCTGGAGATAAAGACGGACTGGGTTTTGATGGTTTGTATATTGTTTTTTTGTAAGAAAGATTCAGTGAAGAGGGATGATGCTTCCTTGAATGATATGTTCTTTTGGGACATGGTGATTTTAATATTCTTTTGCCGGGAATGTTCCGGGCAAGATTTGTCAGTTACTAAATGAGGGCCTGAGCATTGCAGGCAGGAAACTTCAGAGGATGCAGGACAAGAGTCACCTGAGTGAGTTTGTGCACATCTGAAGCAACGAGCACTGGATCGGCATTGGGCTTTCACGTGGCCAAATCTACAACAGTTTAAGCATTGTATGGAAGGCAAAATGTATGGATCAACGGTTAATGATGAGTTAAAAATAAACACTTTATTAGGTAAGCATTGTCCAGAGAAAGTGATCACTACAGAACCTGTGGGGGTCCAAGTGGAACCAGACTCCATGGACACTTTTCTGTTTAAGCGACGCGCCTTCAAAATTGTTATATCACCTTGGCTTGTGGAGATTGTTGATACAACTTCCTCCATAGACCAAGAAGTTGGGATCCCGCGGATCAGCCCCATTCTTGTTATATTATACGTAGGAATTAAAGCTATATAGTTATGAGATTTAAGACTCGGGTTTCTGAGAAACTCGTTTGCTGCACATGCAGATGAGAATTCCACAGAGACCCGATTTCTGCCAACACTCTTTATACCATCATTTTTAATAATAGGTCTTTACCTATGAAACTGCCGTTTTGCCGTACTGGCCATTTCAAATGAAAATATTTTTTTTTGACTGATAATTCTAATTTCAAATTAATTTTATTTGACAAACATGGAATTCTTTTTCTAAAATCGTCATTTGTTTAATAGTTAGTGTTTTGTTTTCAACGCATTCGAACATTTTTCGTCATCATGGATAAGTTAAAAATTCGAGTAATTATGGAGTATGAGTACCGTCGTGGCAGCAAAGCGGCACAAGCGGCACGCAACATCAACGACGTTTACGGAGCGAACACTACAAACGAACGCACCACCCGTTATTGGTTTACCCGCTTCCGTTCTGGAAATTTTGACCTGAAAAATGAACCCCGTGGTCGTCCGAAAACTTTGGTCGACAATAATGAATTAAAGGCAATTGTGGAAGCTGATGAAACTCAATCCACGGCTGAACTAGCAGCAGCTTTCGACGTTAGCATCAAAACAATATTGGTCCATTTGCGTCAAATTGGCAAGGTAAAAAAGCTTGACAAATGGGTACCCTACGAACTCAATGACCGCCAGCGCGAAGTACGCGTGGAGACGTGCCTTGCACTGCTCAGCAGGCATACAAATGAAGGAATTCTGAACCGCATTGTTACTTGTGACGAGAAATGGATCCTGTTTGACAATCGTAAGCGCTCAGCAAGTTGGTTGGACCCTGGTTCAGCACCCAAACAATGCCCTAAACGAAAACTTACCCCTAGAAAAGTGATGGTCACTGTTTGGTGGTCTAACGCGGGTGTAATTCATCACAGCTTCTTGCCAAACGGGACAAGCATTACTGCAGATGTGTACTGTGAAGAACTGAACACAATGATGGAGAAGCTCGCACGTCTCCAACCAGCTTTGGTCAATCGTTCGGCTCCACTGCTCCTGCACGACAACGCGCGACCTCATACTGCACAGCAGACGGTCTCCAAGCTACAAGAGTTGGGGTTAGAAGTTCTCCGTCATCCGCCGTACTCACCAGACCTTACGCCTACAGACTTCTACTTTTTCCAGAATTTGGATAACTTCTTGGCGGGAAAAAATTCAATACCCGAGAGGCAGTACAAAATGCCTTTGAAGAATTTGTTGCATCCCGTCCAGCTGATTTCTTCAAGAAAGGCATCAATAAGCTACCAATGCGTTGGCAAAGATGCATTGATTGCAGGGGTGATTATTTTGATTAATAGAAATAAAAAATATATAAAAAAATTACGCTTCATTTATTTCGTGAAAAACGGCAATTTCATAGGTGAAGACCTAATATTTTTAATGTTTGATGTAAATAAAAATTTTTAAAAATTTAAATGATTAAATGTACTGCCTGACTTAGGGTGAGTTTCTGACCTGGACACATGAACAATGAAAGGACCTTTGTCAGAAGGATGGTAAGATTTTTCTTCTAAAAGACTTTGATGAGTGAAAATAAGGTTATTGGTCTGAGATGGAAGAGCATTCGAAACAGATTTTTTAGGAGTAGGGGACGAATCCCGATTTATACTTGGACGTTTTCTTGTTTGCACATGTTGAGAGAAAGGGTCAGGGGAATTGTTGACATCAGAAAACGGGATTGGGTCTGGGGGCTTAGGAGGGATTAGAACACAATCCATGCTCATTAAGAGCTAGATAATTCGTACAACCACTTACCAGGCGAGGAAGAGAAAAACAGAAACACTTAAAATAACTCAATGATGATAACAAAATCACCAAAATAACCGACAAATAACGAAAACCGTGTGTACACCGCAAACGAAAAATTGACAGTCCTTTCACTTGAAAACCAACGGATTCTTTGTGACATAAATATTTGTGTTGCCAGGATTAAAAAAAATATTCCTCCTAGCTATTTATACTCAATCAGTTTAATTAATTAGTCAATAAGTATGCGAAGTCGTTTTTTTTTATTTGCTCACACAAAGCTCGTACAGGAAACATTTGAAAAATAACACCGATATTTGAATTTCTAGGGGGCAACTCAGACCATGTTGATCTGAAAAATTGTATCCATATTTATTCTTATTCAATATTTTAACAAAATTAATAATACCAACTCAATAAAATAATTAAGTAATAATACGTGTTTTACATTAAGCAAGCTGCAATAGGTTTATTTGAATTAAAGTGACTAAATTAATAGTGTGTTATTAAATCTACTATTATTTATAACTTTTTTTGAGTGGCAGCTCTATTATCACATGTGTTTTTAAAGGAAACGTTCAGTTTGTAAAAAAATTTAAAATGAATTATTTAGAAAAAAAGAAATGGGTGTACTTGCAAAATTATTCATATTTTTTGTCAACTATTTCCAAATTACTTTACCTGAATCTGATAAAAGACGTCTGTAAACTATGGTTGAACGCATTTTTTCTATTCGTAGTTGTTCCGAGCCCGAGGGCTTGGTGGCGTTAGTTTGTATCAGAATTTCCAAATTGTATGGAAGACAAACTAGCATGGGCGCAATAACTTGACACCTGGCTCGAAACTCGACCCTCCTCCCGATTCCCCGCGCGAGGCCCCGCTCTCGTCCTTCAGTATTTCCTGTATAGAGTGCGAACGTTCGGTTTAAAGCCATGCCCGTGGGTGAAAACTTCGATACTTTCCGCCGACACGGCTCGTCAGACACATCGGTCGCCCATTGCAACATGTCATTGTTACTTATTAATGAATATATCTATGGTATAATAAATATTTAATATAACTATGTAACTAACAACTACTATTTCGAGAAAGAAAAACAATATTTGGGTATTTATTATAAAGAATTTCCAAATATTCATACTTAATTTACGAGCTTTTAAGAATCATTTGTTACTGAAAATTTGTTATTTGTGACTCTTGAACCATAAGTTCGCTAATTTTTATTTGATTTTTGTACTGTTTGAATGCCAAGAGCATAAAAACACTGTTAATTATAAATGCTGCTCATGTGAGAACGGTTTTTCGTTCATATAATTTGCATGGCTCATTTTCACAAGATAGCATGTTTTTTCGTATTATGTGATAAACCAGCTCTCTAATCAACAATCAGATTCAAAACAAAATCAATGTATAACCGTACTTTGTTAATACTGCTCAACACAGGACAACTGCTCTTTAATTATTCGACTTGTGTGTGACTATTTATTTTTGATTCTGTGATATTCACCCACCTAGAGATATTTATAAGTTGCAATGACCAACTTTCAATTTTTTACATTAAGTAGTCAATGTTTGCTGCACAAAAAATTTCTATGTTGACTGACAACTAAAGCCCAAATAGTTATTTTGGACTGTATCATCCAAGCTTGTATTGTAAAATTTTAAGATGTACTGTATTTCCTTTTTTTTCGGTTTATGATTTCGTATATTTAAAGTAAATGTCTGATAAACATATTAATTGTTTTATTCCAAAATGTTTTCTAAGTTTCCAATCAACATATAATGCTGATTTGTCCTTCCTACCTTCTAAAACCGTCTTCTGTCAACGGATTGTGCGAGGGAATTACATCGTTTAAAAGGTTGTTTGAAATTGAGAATAATAACAACCTTCTAGATGAAGTAATGTCCCAGGACAATCCGTTGTCGGATGATGGTCTTAAATAAATCCCTGGTCGTTCGTAATTTCCCGCCCTGCTAGTATGCCTGGGTAGACTCTAGATGGCGCTAGTTTAGGAGCTGAATGATGTACGATTGATTTGTATGAAGTTGTCGTTCTTCTCCGTTAGGAGTAATATTATTCTATGAGCGTTAGCATCACTGTTACCGTTGCACGTAATCTTTTTGAGTTTCGGAGTCATTCGTTTGCTGTTTTTGTTGAGTTTTTGTTATCTTTACGTTTGGACGTTTTCTTGTTACTATTGTGTTTAAAATTATACGATGGGAAAAACCATACACAGTAAAGAAAGGGCCTTAATACTCAAGGTACCTTCTTTGTTTTATTTTCGTAAGAAATTTATTGTTTTACCTACTTACGGTATAGGTACATTAACAAATATGAACTTGATTTTATAAAAAAAATATTAATACTCACATTTTATTGACAATATTGAAAATTAATCGCAAAATAGACTCTCAATAGTTTATTACTGCTCCAAATCGTAATTAAGCAAAAAAAAAACTACATTCCTTATCAGTACAGATGTTTAATCTCAGTAGGTAATAAATTATAAATCAGTAATAGTTAGACTTTTTGGTTAGGTAAAGGTTTTCATTTCAAAAATACGGCGTAAATTCTATGGAACTAAAATAATAGAAATTGTTATTTTAGTTATAATATAATAAAGCCTGACAAGAAAAATAAAAAACCTGCTTTGAGGGCGCTACATGTACATGTACAATATTGATAGCACACAGGAAGAAAGAATTATTTTTTGTAGTATCAATACTCTTTATAAAAAATTTTTTTTGGATTCAGTACTACAGACGATAGTCGTTTGAGCCAGGTGTCAAGTTATCGCGCCCGAGTTGTAACTCCCATTTCTATTATTTCTTCCTATATCACCTTCTCGAACTACATTAACTCCATTTCTATTATTTCTTCCAATATCACCTTCTCGAACTACATTAACTCCATTTCTATTATTTCTTCCAATATCAACTTCTCGAACTTCTCTGACTTCATATTCACAATTTCTTATATTCATTTGTGTTACTTCTGTTGGTGTTCTCCCTTTCATCAATTCTTACAACTCTTGCTCTTATAATTTTCTGTTCGTCTTCAAGCCAAATTTTAGCTTTAAAATTGTGCTGCCCATAACCTGTAAGATGTTCTATTTTAAGGGACTGGGCTCTGGAGATATGAAGCTAAAAACACTGATATTATGGTTATTGTAATTTATTTTATTACATACACTAACACTATTTCATATTTACACTAGGTATTTTATATTTTTATAACTATCAGATGTTACATCGTTCGTGTCTAGATGAGAAGTAATTCATAACAGAAATCAATCATCTGTTATGACATTTAAATGAACAGTTTAATATTAGAAAACTGTCACTTCATACGTGACAAGTGTTGCCTGCCATTACTCACATATACAACCTCCAACAAAATATCAAATGATTTTGTAAACAGCGCCATCTTAAGTTTTTTTACGTATTAGTTTGACTAAATTTAAATGACTTGTAAATCTAATACAACTAACGCCATCTCTCTATCTTAAAAACAACTATTTTTTAAGTCACAAAATTTTGTTAGACATGGTCTTTACTTTAGTCTACAGTTATTTACTAGTCTCTGGCTATATCAAGCGTATGAGGTCAAATTTTTGTCAGTCGCACTTACTGTAGGCTTGGGTGCAGACGTCACGAGTTCCCGTTTTTAAAGCAAATTAAACGAGAAATAATACATAGCCGTGCAATTAAATGGTGTGGAAAGTGTACTACTACTTCAAGTTACACAAAAAACGGGATAACATTACCTACCCAGGAAAATGGTTCGCAACTTCATTTATTCAATCTGGTAAAAAATATCTTGATAGTGCTGTTTGCAGTATTGAGAAGATGCTTATCGATATTAAAAAAAAAATAAAGACTATTTATATTTTATTTCTTATGTTTGTTATAGTGTTATTGCTTTATTTAAAACATGTTTATGCTCTTGGGTTGCTTGCAATCGTGCAGGAATAGGATTTAAAAAGGACATAACAGAAAATATGAGTGTATATCTTTTGCTTGTCTTTCACATAACATAATTTGTGATAGACTATTGCTGCGTTCCGTTTGCCGATTACAGCGCTCACAGCGCTCATATACCCGTTCCGATTACCCGTGAGCGCGCTCACAGCGATATCGATACGTCATCAATGACGTCATAAACGCCGCCATCTTCCCGCTCACAATGCCAACGCTACGGAGCATGGTCGCTGTGAACGGCCTGTCAAAACTGACACATGACGTAACTTTGTTGATGTTTTTATTAGTCGATTAAAGATTTTAAAAGTTTGCATATTAATTATCTTTTGTAATAATATAAAAAGTGGCTCCTGCTTCATTCAGGGTCCAAGATCTTAATGATATTGTAACTTTAGACTTAAGCGACGAACAATCAGAATGTTAGCGCGATATTTACCGTTCCGATTGCAATAGCGCTAATAACACTTTTAGCGCGCTCAAACGAATCGGAACGGTTTTGAGCACTTTTAGCGCTGTGAGCGCTGTAATCGGCAAACGGAACGCAGCATATGAAGTCTTGTTTTTTTTACTTTGGTAGCGTTCCCATGACATTAGTTGGTGTCAAGTGTCAGTTGGATTTGCAAGCGTTCAAATGGCGAGACATTGTTATAAATAATTTATGTAATCACGCAATCACCTCGTCTTGTCTAGTGCCTGCTATGAAGAAGAGTAACCTTCTACAAGCAAAGTAATTTTTGTTAATTTTATAAATATCCTCTAATACAAACAGTGATCAAACATCAATGAGGGATGATAACATTGTGTTTTTAATTTAACTTTCAGAGTTTAGTTCAAAATTATAAGACCTATGAACAATACACAGATCCAACACCAAGATAAAAATAATTGTAAGCAAATAGTTTATCTTCCTTTCATATATTTTTAAATAAAACCTAAATTTAATTATCACCTATTTTATTTCAAAATCTTTACCGTAAAACTGTTATTATAGTAGTTATCAAATAAATAATAATAAAATTCTAGTAATAAAAAAAACTTCGTTAATCGATATCGATTTTTAATCAATATTTTTTTTGGTGTCCCTAGTGAATGGTTGTAAATTTTGTCAACCAATGACAGCGAGCAAGGCTTGCCTCTCCCCCCGCAGTTAATTAGTGACTTAGAAATAGAACAAAAACGTGCCGATGCTCTCTCCACTGGTTGTTGTCCTCCATGATAGCACGTTATATTTTCGATCACAACACCAGATATTAATTTATGTAGCATTCCACGGACTAGCAAACTTAGAGAATGGGTTGTAACAATGATGAAAATTATTTGAATCTCGGAACAAAAAAACTCAGGGTGTTGTTCCTTATATAGTACTTATTATATTTACAGTAAAACAAAATGTACCTAATACTATTTCCACCAAATGAGAAATTTGCGAGTAGGTAAATAAAGTTTAATTATTAAAATCCCCCTAATTTTTTTTTCAAATGGTTCGAATGCCGAAAAATTATCATCGACGCCTTCTAAAATACGAAGGAGATAGGTACATCGCTCATGTTGCACTTCACTGTTTTTTCTGAATTCGCTTATGACGTCATACGTTGTCTTCTATCCTAGACGAAGGTGCACAGTAAAATAATTATCGATGCCAAATAAGGGATATTTTTGATTTTAAGATTTGAAATATTACATTGATCATGCGAACTTTTAATGGTATTTTTTATTCATGTAGCCAACGATAGTTTTATATGTCGTAAATAAAATATAAATGATAGATTCATACATAATATAACACAACTTTGAATTTTTTAACCGATTCGTTGCGGATGGCAAGTTTCAGTGCCACTACTGTTTTTTGCGTATGGCGTTAGGCACGGATGTGTCATTTAAAAATCGATGGTAACTCCTTCAATTAAGTTTTAGGGAGCTTTTGCCCAGAACCAAACTATCTTCGTTTTTCACATATATTAAGCTCGTAGCCTTCGTTTCTGGATTTTGTAAGATTTTTTTTTAAATAGGGGTCACCAACCTTTGTGAATGTTGCGTTATTTGATGTTAAACCATCATATGATAATAAACTATAAATTTAAAATTACAGTGTAAACTCTATATAACGTCACTCAAACGAATAATTCCCTAAAGCGGGAAAATCACTCGGTTGGTTTAGCTTGTCTTCTATAAAATGTTACACCCACTCTCAATAACGATAACATTTAAACAATAAAAAGTATTTTTATACAGATGAAAATGCATGCAATATAAGAATGATCTGAAGTAGGTATATTTATAAAAAAACAAACACTTAAGTAAATCAAAAAATACTGAGACTAATACTGACAATAATAATGTTGAAATTTTTTGTGATTATCTATTAACTATTAAACCGAACTTGGCAGTTTTCATTTGCACAGTTTAAGCAGTTGAAATTTTTCATGACGAAAACCAAAACAATGTTTTCAGACCTAATTTAATACCTCATAATCAATCAAACCATTAGGAAATGCAAAATAAGTTGAAAAGGTTTAGCACACCTGTATTAAAAAAGTCACTTACCCTCCATTTCCAGAAGTACACTTATATTGCCAATTCTTATCACTTTAAACAATGTGCCTGGTCGTTCACGTTAGATTTCGAATGTAAACTATAGTATTCAAGCTTTGAACATGCAAAAAATGGTCAAAATACTGCTTTCTTTTCCGCATGGCTGAAGACACAGATGCGTGTCATCTAATCGTATGGCGGTGGGCACCGAACAGTGTCACGTTATTTTTGTTCGACGCCACTGTAAGAAGTTAGCGAAATAAGACATCGCAACAAATCGGTTAAGTAGGTTTCAAGAAATCTACGCCTCTTGCATTACTTTACTCGCAGTCTATTATGAAAGACTGGCGTGCTGAACATAGTTTTTTGCTAGAATAAAAATACATGTTTTTTATTTCAATATTTTTCAGTCCTATTGGCCCTGAAAGACTCGCTTTTTACACTCGCATGTTACTGGGATATTATATTTTGAGGAATACCGAAGTAAAATGCCAGTAATAATTTTTGAATGTTTCTTAAAATTTTTGTGGGTCGGAATTTTTGTATTCTATCAACGTCGTTGGCGCACAGAGCCAGCAAGTGCTTGTCTTTTAAACGTCTTTTAGGGTTAAAAAATAAGGCAGAATAGATTAGAAATAAAACTATGAAGTGAACTGAAATTAATTTATTATTAGAGTCATCAAAATAAAAACCCTGGGTTTCCTGTAGTAGACCCTATTGAAAAATTATAAATCACCTGCGGATCATTTTAAAATATCTGAAAAAGATTACATAGACTGTATTTTCCTATAATATGTTAGTCATCGTGAAGAAATGAAGATCTCTGCTTTGTCATCCCATGTGTGTGTAACTTGATAAATTCTACTAAAACACTCACCTTAGCTAAAATGGATAAACTGCACTTGTCCCAAAGATATCATTATGTCTAAGATCCAATACATTACCTATAGTATTTCGGGTACCCAATATCTGCAACTTGTAGTCAATTGCTTATGTGCTGCCAGCATCGTTCCCCACATGCACTGAGACACCTACATTAATACGTTAGTTAAGTCAAATTTACCTTACCTTTTTACTGACGAAAGCTATCTGAAAATCATAAAATGAGAAACTTAAATAAAACAAATAATCATACTCCACGACCTGCTTCATCCTTCAATTGTAGAATTTGTAATTGTAGTCAAACTCCAAACGGAAAATCCCACAACAAAATCACGAACTAAAAACCTTACATGCAATCTATTTTTCAACTGCCTTTTTTATAAGTAGAGTGAAATTAGATTTCCGACGAAGAATATTTAATAATTATGAATGATAAAAGCCAGTTAACCAACTGAACTTTTTGAAAATGAATTGGCAATAAGTTACGTTCAACATCCTTTGAGACATTGAATTGTAGGAGCACCAAAGGATTGGTAATATTTGGTTTTCTAACATAATTTGGATTTTAGTTCTAGTAATTACGCCGTCTGAAAGGCGCGCCGCCATTTCTGAAATCTTTGCGGCCATAACCCCCTCTACCCCTTCCAGAATTATTCCCAGAAAAACGGCCAGTATTGTTCAATCTAGAACTGTATTTGCCAGATGGGGGAGTATACATTTTTATATTTCTGTCCCCACTTCGTGAGCGTTTCTCAGGAGAAGATTTCTCATCTCCTTTGTCAAAAGTGATAGGCCGGTGGCGTTTTTGGTTGTTAGACGATTCATTATCTTTCTCAATTGTGTGTGTGATCTGTTTTTCCTGCAACAATAAATTGGTAAATATTAGTAAACTATAGAATAATGGTAACGTAAATTCGTAATATTTAGTAAAAAACAAAGTCGCTTCGGGCCGTCTATACCTCTGTACGCTTAGACCTTTTAAATTTTTAACGCAACGCTTAGCCGGAACTTAAAATACTACTACATACGATACGCCTAAGGGCACCCGAGAGTTATCACAACTATCGCGAATCAATGTGAATTCGCCATCTTTGCCATGCAAGCCAAGTGGTCACTTGCCGTAAGGGCTTTACCAGACTTTAATGACTATATTTGTTATAGTTTTAAATGCTACGTATGGCGATTGATGCCTTATTAAATACTTAGTCTTCGATCATTGTTATGAAAACGTGATGTGTGATTGTGGACTGAGCTAGCCAAAAATGAAAATTTTTTGATAAGTATGTATATATAAATATTAGGTCTTCACCTATGAAATTGCCGTTTTTCACGAAATAAATGAAGCGTAATTTTTTTATATATTTTTTATTTCTATTAATCAAAATAATCACCCCTGCAATCAATGCATCTTTGCCAACGCATTGGTAGCTTATTGATGCCTTTCTTGAAGAAATCAGCTGGACGGGATGCAACAAATTCTTCAAAGGCATTTTGTACTGCCTCTCGGGTATTGAATTTTTTCCCGCCAAGAAGTTATCCAAATTCTGGAAAAAGTAGAAGTCTGTAGGCGTAAGGTCTGGTGAGTACGGCGGATGACGGAGAACTTCTAACCCCAACTCTTGTAGCTTGGAGACCGTCTGCTGTGCAGTATGAGGTCGCGCGTTGTCGTGCAGGAGCAGTGGAGCCGAACGATTGACCAAAGCTGGTTGGAGACGTGCGAGCTTCTCCATCATTGTGTTCAGTTCTTCACAGTACACATCTGCAGTAATGCTTGTCCCGTTTGGCAAGAAGCTGTGATGAATTACACCCGCGTTAGACCACCAAACAGTGACCATCACTTTTCTAGGGGTAAGTTTTCGTTTAGGGCATTGTTTGGGTGCTGAACCAGGGTCCAACCAACTTGCTGAGCGCTTACGATTGTCAAACAGGATCCATTTCTCGTCACAAGTAACAATGCGGTTCAGAATTCCTTCATTTGTATGCCTGCTGAGCAGTGCAAGGCACGTCTCCACGCGTACTTCGCGCTGGCGGTCATTGAGTTCGTAGGGTACCCATTTGTCAAGCTTTTTTACCTTGCCAATTTGACGCAAATGGACCAATATTGTTTTGATGCTAACGTCGAAAGCTGCTGCTAGTTCAGCCGTGGATTGAGTTTCATCAGCTTCCACAATTGCCTTTAATTCATTATTGTCGACCAAAGTTTTCGGACGACCACGGGGTTCATTTTTCAGGTCAAAATTTCCAGAACGGAAGCGGGTAAACCAATAACGGGTGGTGCGTTCGTTTGTAGTGTTCGCTCCGTAAACGTCGTTGATGTTGCGTGCCGCTTGTGCCGCTTTGCTGCCACGACGGTACTCATACTCCATAATTACTCGAATTTTTAACTTATCCATGATGACGAAAAATGTTCGAATGCGTTGAAAACAAAACACTAACTATTAAACAAATGACGATTTTAGAAAAAGAATTCCATGTTTGTCGAATAAAATTAATTTGAAATTAGAATTATCAGTCAAAAAAAAAATATTTTCATTTGAAATGGCCAGTACGGCAAAACGGCAGTTTCATAGGTAAAGACCTATTATTAGAAATAAACTTAAATAAACATACATACACATCCATGACTAGAAAGCAAATATTATATCTGCCTCTACCAGGATTTGAACCCGGGACCTCTGGCATGGAAGGCAAGGGTACTTACCTCCACACTAAACAGGCCGTCGTGTTTGTTTTTAGTGTTTTTATGGCAAGTTGGAAGTTGCAGTGGTTTTGTTTTATGTGGTGAATCACTTTAAAGTTCAAGGTTTTATTTTTGCTTTGTTTTTTGCCTTTACTTTCTTATTTTAAAATTATAAATGATAAATGTGAACTAGGACAGAAAATAAAATTTTCGCATATATGCACTGTTAACCGTTCGAAGCCGGGCCGGGTCGCTAGTTAATTATAAATATAAAATTCATGGGATTACCTCTTTTTCAGATCTTTTAGATACAAATGAAAGCTGTACTTTGCTCTTGAAACTCGGTGGTGTTCTGAATATATCTCTGATAAGAGTGTTGATGTTAGATGTTGTCTTCAATGCTGCTAGTTTTAATTTATTTTCTTCAGAGCTGGCATCTTCTTTTTTTCCCTGAAAAATTAAAATACTTTACATAAGATTTGACTGCTTTCTATCATATGAGAAATCCAAATAAGGATATTAAGTATCTATGTTTTATTTCATGGAGGTTGGTTTTAAGTGTGCCAATATAAGCCTGAGACTGTCTATGCATTGCCTTTATAAAAATTTTGTTCTTTTGAGAGGTAAATATGTAAATAAAAAAAACCTAAAATGGGTCATATTGATAGTTGGTACAACATTATTTAAAATTACTTATCTCATTATGGATCTAGATAACATTTTTTTTAGATGCTTAATATTTACAGATGTACTTATATCTTATATTTACAAAAATAACACACCTGTGTAACTTCTTTCAGTTTCTTAATGTAACCCTGAGTAAGTCGGGCCGTGTACTGAAGCCGTAATCGCAGTGCCTTCAATTTCGCAGCATCAGAACCCAAAGCTTCAGGTGCTTTACTGCATAAGGAATGCAAAGCAAATAGTGCACATTCAACATGGGAAAACTGTAAAGATGGTACACTTTTGTTTTCCTCTGGTTTAGTTTCTGCATTACCATTTTTTTCTGTCTTTTCACTCTCCTTAATTTCTTCTTCAACTGGTGCTTCAGGTAGATAAGTCTGTTAATAAAGTTAATGTTTTAGTATAATAACTATCCCTGTTTTCAGCAACATATAGTCATAAATTATCCAAAATATATGTATCTTTTATGCCAATTATACTAAAATAATAAGAGTTTTTTTGATGCTGACTTATCACAAACTATAAAACTTTGTCCATTTGAAGAATAAAAAAAAATATTATTTTTTAACATTTTTTTTTATTGAAATTGGGATTAGACATTTGTCTTCTATCTCACGTGATGGAAAGTGATGATGAAGACGATGGTGTTACACGTCTATCTACGAGATACCTATTCACTTGACGCTTGAAAGAACTAGGACTATAGTTCTCTGGAAAAACAGACGCAGGCAGTTCATTCCACACCTTGGCGACCCGCACCAAAAAGGAACTATCGAAGCGTTTGGTTCGACTTCTTGGGATGTCTACTATAAAGGGATGGAAGGCCTGTCTTCGTCTATTAGTCCGATATAAAAAGGGTGTGGGTTCAACCTAATTAAAAAGAGCATTTGCACACTCTCTAAAGTGTAATCTGTAGAAGACTGCTAAACTGGCAACTTTCCGATGATGGTCAAGGCTTTGCAGTTTTTTGGTGGTGTGGTCAAAGTTGTTTATAATTTTTCGGGCTCTTCGGTCAACTGCGTCCATCGCTTCAAACTGGTACTTTGCAGAACCATCCCAAAGGTGGCTACAGTACTCCATACAAGATCGAAGTTGAGCTGTCTACAAATTAAGTAGCTGTTTAGGGCTGAAGTACCGCCTGACCTTCGAGATGATTCCCAACTTCTTTGAAGTAATTTCAGCCATGGACACGATTTGATGCCCCAAGTTCAGTTGGTACGATATAGTTACGCCCAGAAGTCCTAAGTTGTCGGTTAAGGGTACAGAAATATATCATACCATTAATATTTCATAAGCAGCATCAATCTTTTCCTGAGCTTTGTCAATATCTTTGCAGAACTCAGTGATTTCAGCAAATATCTTGAGTAACTCTAATTTTGTATCTGCTCCTCCTTCGGTAGATGGTAACTCATTCCAGTGTGGAAGAATGTGGTCACAAAAGAAGTTTACAAATTGATTTGAATCCACTTGAGGCTGTACATAAAAATAAATATTAATTTTAGTTTCAACTTTTCATTAATATTCTTAAAGGGACAATGATACATTGCTGTTATTAACATACCAAGTAATTTGCTAATCTAGTACACTGATGAATAATACTAATAAATACAATATTTTGGTAGAAGGGTGGTGTGATAAAAAAGGAAATATGTAATAATTAGATTTCCATCAGGATTTCAATCTCTCTCAATTACCAGTTGAGTGGTTTGAGCAGCCCTTATTTTAGAGTGAGTGTCCTCAAAGTCACTCCTCCCCACTACATTTGTTTCCTGTACTCGCACAATGTATGGGTAGAATGCGACTGTGGATGGTGCTCAGTATAATAAACTAAGAATAATTAGCCAATGCCTACTATTCCATGTTTTTAATCTAATATTTTTAACTTATGACAACTGTCACATGACTGGTTATATACAGTTCTATTAAATAATTAAAATGTTTTCTTAAAACACACTGAGCAAATAACAGGTTTTCAAACTTACAGAGAAAAGGGGTATGGCATGTTGTGAGCACTGAATGATCCTGTCCACATATTCTGGGTCTTCTGGGTGCCAATCATCCGGAGTAAAAGCAAGAGCAGCAACTATTTGCACAAGTTCTTTTTTCCCCACTGGATTTTTGCCAAGTCGTGACCATGTCAAGAGTTCCATGATGTGTTCAAATTCTTCAGCCACTACATCCTGGTCAGAAAACAATGAGTTAAACCTTGGTATTTACAGAAAACTGATTACTTGGTGCTAAGAAATCATCACTTACTGCATGAATTTTTTACTTTAAAGTTCTATTTCATAATCCATAATGCATGGTACTTACTTGAGCACTACCTCAAAGTACAAATAATTTGTTTCTGAAGTTTTAAGAAAAGGCAGTGATAACTTACTCAGCCGAGTAATACTTTTTACTAACATCAACAAATTTCTCAACTATTACTAACAACGAACACTATTTGAAAACGAATAACTAGTGTTATTATGATGGTGCATGACCTTTTTTGCAAAAAAAAAAAAATCTCAAATTCTTTTTATTTTCTTTCATTCTTTCATTGCGATGTTTCATTATGGAAAAATTTTATACCAAAAAGATCACGTGCCACCTTAATTTTGCTTCCTCTCATGTTCTTTATGCATAAAAAATGTCTACATTTTTGTAGTCTAATTGGGTCTGTTCTGGTTAATTTATTGTAACTCAATGAGCTTCTATATGCAAGCCCCCTACTGGCACTCGCCAGCCACTGACGCGGCACGCTCGCTCTGCTCGCGCGGCGTGACCTACACACTGCTAACCTGCTCCTCCTCGCTCCGCTCGTCGTCGCACCTAATATTATTTGTTACTTTCAAGATTCAACATAACTATGCTCCACCTTAATTTTGCTTCCTCTCATGTTCTTTATGCATAGAAAATGTAGAAATATTTTTTTACCCCGATTTTAGCAGCCCCACTTATTTTTTTTTTTTTGAGAATTTGAGATTTTTTTTTTTGCCAAAAAAGGTCATGCGCCATCATAACAACACTAGTTATGGGGCTAAAAACTCATGACGAAGTCATAAAAAAAAATCAGCCTCATAATCACTGGTGGCGCGATACGGAATATTTACTGTTACTTCTTATAACTATTAAGTCAAGATAGACCAGTTGATGTTTTAGCAAACCAGTTAACAATATCAATAGGTTTTTCAACTAGTTGACCTTTCATAGAAAACAGTTTCGTTAACTCAAAAACCGTCAACAACCTACCTCTAATTTCAGGACATTGGTGAAAATGGGCATAAAACAATTTACATAGAAAAAAATAAAATATATATTTAATTCAATAGTTACCTCAAGAATTTTTTTACACTCAGTGATGATGAGGTCTTCAGCTTCTTTGTTGATTACTTCTCTTCCTAGTTGTTTCACTTTTGAAGCAAGAAACTTGATGCATCTTTCCCTAACAATCTCATTTGTTTCACTATCAGTATTTTGGTGGATTTGAGCGAACAAACCCATCAATGTTCCTTTAGGGTCATTCTTCAGTACAGACAGTAAAGAATTATTGACAATGCTAATTTCTGTAGTGTCATCAGACTGTAAGAGCTGAGCAAGAATATCTGCAATCCTTTGAGTATGCTCTTTACCATCTTTGCATAAATTAGGTAGATCTTTGATAGCTTGCTTCCGGATCTAAAAGGTTGTATATTATGAATTTATATGTCTGAAGTAATTTGTAATGCTAGAATTATTGCACATTTTTAAGTACTTACAGCAACATCATCATCTTCACAAAGATCAAACTGTGCTTCAATAGCTTGTTCAGCTAGGTTGGGAAAGCTTTTGAAGAATTTTGCAATAAATTGGGACGCTAACCGCTTTTCTTTATCCGAGCCCTTGACAGCAGCTAATATTTCCAAATACTCTTTTTCATGCTGTAGAAGCGAAGAAATGATTAATAAAACGTTAATTCAATTTTGTAGGTTATGGCAACCAGCCGTCACTGATACGCGACAGGCTATTATTGCCAGAGTATCGTATAGGAGCGAGACACGGTCTTAAAACATTCTAAAAGATGGATATAACACGGAAATACAACGACCACCATACCTTGGAAATGTCATCTTTAGCATCAGCTAAAATACCATAGTTTTGATACAATTTTTCTATGTTATCTGTAGACATTTTGAACTAGAACACAATGCAAACTACTTTTCTTAAAAACAATAACTTGTATTCACAGAAGAAAGCAAATAATTTAACGATGGAAGAAACGCCACCACGCCGCACGCATCAATCAATCTGTATCAATCAAACAAATGTTGCCAATTGCTGTAATGCGCGGTTTACAGTGTAAACATTATAGGTGTAAACTTTACACCTATTAAGTAGTAACTTTTTAAGTTACTGCATTGCACTTGTGTCAAAAGGCATTAAGTAGTTAAGCTCACAAGTTCAAAAAAGATGGACGATGATGAAACTCAAGGAATCCGTCAATTCTGTACTTAGATTTGTGATTTGTGAAGATTTTGTTACGGAAATTAAAATCTCTAGTAGACTATGTTTATTTTTACTCCGTTTATTCGACAAGTATTCGAATTTTAAATATTTTTCAACAAATTTTAAAGTAGAGTCTAAACATGACTACAGGAAAATTTTATGGAAAAAAGCTCTTGCCGCCAACCACTTTGTCAGCTTAAGCACTTAACAAAAAAATCATGTGTAAGCGTGTTAAGTGAGAAGCCCCACCCATCTACTTAACCAAAAAATAGAACGATACTAATCTACTTAATCACTTGCATACTCAATTGAAACTAACTAGTGGTCAACTACACTTAAGTTACGCAACTTTACTACTTAACGCATGTAAATTAGCCATAACTGATGTACGGATATGGCGATAACCATAACGGATGAGACTCTCGCCGGTAGTTACATAGATCCATTCAAATGATCACTCGTTTTTTAAAAACTGTTTGTTTTCCTCATTATTCATAATATATATATATATATATATATATATATATAAATAATAGTTATTTCGTACAAAACTATTTAATATCGCATGAGTGAGTCGTAAATTTATACATCTGGAATGATACTTTTTTCTGGAAAGAAGGTCTTTTGGTTAATCCACTACTTGGGTTACCTATCAACTCACTGCAGAGTACGCAGGATCCGGACATTTTCATTGTAATCGGAATAAAATAATGAGTGTTTTATGGTAATCATATTTGTTTAAACATTTATGTATACAACGTAAAAGCTTGAAGTGAATTACTACTATTATTGTTATGTGTTTTATGGCAATCAGCTGTTGTTACTACACAAAAACTATTTCTGCCAATTTCAAGTATTAGTATAATAAAAGTATTAATAAAATTAAAACATTGCTTTCCAGACATGTGTCTTTTGGTTCTCCAAAACTTCAAGTTGCATTGACAGCAAAGTAATAAAACTCCTGGCTCTAACAAGGTCCTATGTCTTTTTCTGTACCCTTAAAGTATATATGACATATTATACAGAATGTCATGCTGATCGGTTAAGTAGTTAAGATTAACAAATAAATACATATACAAACATAATTTCGCGATTATAATATTAGTTAGGATTCTAAAGTAGGATTTTCACTGTTCAAACACTGAATAAAATAAACACTTTCATCCAAATGGATTATTGCATGATATCCAATGTATAGAATAAAAATATATATAATCTGCATGCAACAATATATATATATATATATAAACATATATATTTATATTCTATAGCAAAAAATGAGAAACACTCATTGAGCTGATTGAAATTTCGATAGGTTAGGTCGATTGATGAATAGACTATTGACGACTTAAGTATTAATTAGATCGTGATCAGTCAAATTTTTAACTTACGTTGTATACAATAAAAAGATCTTTAAAAAAATATTGAGACTAACTTGTTAAAAAAGAAATTCCTTTAGTTAAGGAAGAGTTTGTGACGCCCTCTATTAATGAGTAGACAGAACAACAAATAACGTCTTTTTAGGAGAGCTGCGTCACGTATCGTGAATAGAAGTTTTTCTTTTTATTTCCAAAATAAAAATAAATAAATAATAAATAATAATAAATATTTCTAACAATCACACCACATTATCTAGCTCAAATTAAGTATCATTAAAGAACTTGTGTTATGGATACTAGATAACGGATAAATAAACTTAAGAAATATATAAACACACATAGATATTTTTTTTAAATATATATAATATTAGAAATAAACTTAAATACACATCCATGACTAGAAAGCAAATAAAATAATTTATCTGCCCTTACCAGGATTCGAACCCGGGACCTCTGGCATGGAAGGCTAGGCTAGTTACCTCCACACCAAACAGGCCGTCTAAAAAAAATAACATTCATGATTCAAGATTTGCACGTAAGACGGAAACCCTAGCAAATTTTTGCGAGGAATTCTCAGTTACATGCAGCTCGTGTAACTATTACTGTAAATGCTCGTATGAAATCTAACTTTACAAAATAAATCCTTAGATTGTAGCACTGAAAGTGACTTTGTTTTTATAATTACTATGCCGTCAGGTGTACAAAATGTCATCGAGAAGCCAGCAGAGCTTAGTATTTGAAAGTACGCTGTTTAATTAAATTACGTATTTTACTTGTATAATTGTATTTTTGTTAGAACCAGAATGAACCCTGTTTTTCGAAACTCCATGCATTTTACTGGTAATATGTAAAGACGTGCAGCAAACAACGATGAGAGTAAAGGCAGCTGCAATGGTCTGGATTTATTTTGTGACAGTTTATCTACTGTTAATACAGTCATGATTCAAGCCTTTATGCGT
The DNA here is from genome assembly GCA_923062675.1 of Marasmarcha lunaedactyla. Taxonomy (NCBI): domain Eukaryota; kingdom Metazoa; phylum Arthropoda; class Insecta; order Lepidoptera; family Pterophoridae; genus Marasmarcha; species Marasmarcha lunaedactyla. The sequence continues at coordinate 16,115,859 of OV281343.1, forward strand.
CTAGATTATGCTAACTAGTTAGGTTTTAATGTTTAAATAAGAGTATGTTTTCTTTATATTAGCTAAATTCTTGTTGTATGTGGGAGCTAATTGGTCTTATTATATGTCATGTTATATGTTATATATAAGTAGTTATTATTATGTAGACGGTAAGCACCCCTAATAAATATATAACAAAAATAAATTAAGATATATCTATTCTCACATTTAACCTCAATGCGGACGCCGCGTCTAATGAATGCAAGCCGTATTCGAGTTGACTTATGGATTTCAAAAACTAACATTAGGATAAAATAAGAATTTACGGACAGATGTTCTTATTTTTACCAAGCATTATATTTGACAAACAAAGAAGTTAAAATTTACCGTGCATAGTAGATAGTTAGTCTAAATTAAATACAAATAGAGAAATATTTGCTATGGCTTGATTAACAACTGTGAAGAAGCAGAACTTTAGAAAAAACTGATTGAGATGATATCATAAGGTACCTCAAAGCAATAAAAATAATTATTTATGCTTGTAATTACGCAACTAAACTTTTTGCCGTCACCTTGTCAAACCGTAGGTATTCTCGTTGCTTTTGTGAGCTTGTACTTACTATCAGTACATTTTTGTCACGCACATACCGTAGAATTGGCTACTTCATGATGTGAGTTGGCCAGATCAATGATAAGATATCGGTTACCGATATGGCCACCTAACGTGTGGCTACTTCATGAAACAGCCAAGCTTATTTTTAATTATCAGGCCCAATTCAAATATCTGGGGCATATATTGACGGACACGCTACAGGAAGATGCGGACGTCGAGCGGCAGCGGCGCTCGCTTGCCATGCGCGCCATCATGCTGGCGCCGGTTCACTCACCGTTCAGACGACGCTTTTTTTTTTTTTTTGTTCCCCTCCGCGGGAAGGGCAGGAGGATAAAAATGCTCTGACGCATACTCTGGCGCGATTCCAAAGTTATGTGGGACTCGTCCCGACGCCTACCAGAACCATACCCACTAAAAACCCCCTGTCGGCTCGTGCATTTTTGCCACTCAGCCTTCATCTGAGCGACGGCCAATTGGAGAAAGAGGCCGCGCTAGCGGGGCCCTTAAGTTGTCACCCGCTGGGTTTTACATAGCACTGAAGGTGCTCAAAAATTAAAAGTAAAATAAAAACATTAAAAATGAAAAGTAAATAATGAAAACATTAAAAATTGAAAAATTAAATTTGCATTAATTCGGATTTACGTTAGAATTAGAATTTACGTTAGAATTAGAATTTGCGGCCTGAAGGGCCTCGAGATCTACGGTTATCTTCGAACGTTCGCTTGTGTGCGCGTTTCTCGGTCTAGCGATTTTGTATGCCGAATCTAGGACAGGAGCAGTATATGAGACTGATTTTCGAACAAGAGGATTGGGATGGGATTCGGCGCGTTTGAAGAACGATTCTGAGAGTGTTTTTAGATACTGTTGTACTGTAGGCAGTTCAAGATCTCTGTGCAGGTCCGCGTTGCGCACGTACCAAGGTGCGTTTGTGGCCCTGCGGCAGAAGAGGTTTTGAACTACCTGCAGTTTGTGCAGGACGGAGGGTTTGGCGTGAGCAAAGACTGGCGAAGCATATGACATGACTGGTCTAACGCAGACCTTATAAAGCGTACGTTTGTTTCTGAAGGACATTTTACTTTTTCTACCTAACATACTGTAAAGCCGGCCTAGGTAAAAACGTTCGAGTTTCGTTACTCTATCGACGTGAGGATTGAATGAAAGCGTCTGGTCTAATATGACGCCTAAATATTTAGTACTGCGCTTCCAGGGGATGGGAGTGCCTTGCATTCTCAATTGGAGATTGTCGGGGATACGACTGCGTCTGTAGTCGAAGTAAACCGCAGAGCTCTTCTCTGGGTTCACATCGATACGCCATTTTTTAAACCAAGCACCGAGGGTGTTAATAGCCTTTTGAAGTCTGGTGACGAGACCCGAGGCTCTGCGGCTTTTGGTGTAAAGGGCAGTGTCGTCGGCAAAGAGAGCGAGTTCGACGACTTTAGCTGGGATGGGAATGTCGTTAGTGTATACGGTATACAAAAGAGGGGCGAGGACTGAGCCTTGAGGGACTCCAGCCTTTATGGGACGAGGCGCGGAGAGCGTGCCTTCATGTTTGAAACGAAACGTGCGGTCTTTGAGAAACGACGCGATTATCCTAACTAGGCGAGCCGGTAAGCCTATTTTATAGAGTTTATAAACGAGACCGCTGTGCCAGACTTTGTCGAAAGCCTTGGCTACGTCAAAGAAAACTGCGATCGTTTTCTTTCGTTTCGGATAGAAGCCGTCGAGTATGTACTCGACGATTCGATGGACTTGCTGAGGGCAGGAGTGCTTAGCGCGAAAGCCGAACTGGTGGGGAATTATGAGAGGATCGCCGTCTGTTGGAAACAGATGGTTCCGCATTCGAGAGAGTATGACTCTCTCGAGAAGTTTAGACATTGCCTTGAGGAGGCTGATGGGTCTGTGATTAGCCGGGACATTAAGAGGTTTACCCGGCTTGGGTATGCCTATGACTGTCGCTTCTTTCCAAGCTTTTGGAAAGTAGCTAAGGTCGAAGCAGGCATTGAAAATGATAGCTAACAAGGTAAGCACCTGTTGAGGCAGGTGCTTAAGTGCGTGGTTGGAAATACCATCCGCACCCGGAGCCTTTCTGGACTTTTGACTTTTGATGTGAAGCGAGATTTCATCATTAGAGACTGTGACGGGGTCGTCGGTGATGGGGAGAGAGTTTCTACGGAGGACTTCGGCCTCCACCGCTTTGATGTGATTGGGATTCGCGGGTTGCGTGCTGGGCGAGCATTGGGATGCAACGCTGTCAGCGAAGCATTCGGCTTTCTCTTCGTCTTCGAAGGCGATAGAGCCATCGGGACGAGTGAGAGGAGGGACGTGAGAGGCGGCGTCTACGCGTAAGGCTCGGGACATTCGATAATACGCTTGGTGGGACGGGGAGATATTCGCCATGAGATCGTTCATCTGGGCGTCTCGGAGTTCCGCGAGGCGAGATCTAACTTTGCGTTGTAGCTGATTCGCAGCTGTTCTATAGGCGGGCGTGGGATATTTCTTGGCTCTCCGGAGAGCCGCGTTCTTAGCTTTAATAAGATTGCTAATGGCTAAGGGAAGCGTGGGTTTGCCTTTCTTAGCAACCTTTTCGTTTACACTGATGGCTGAGTTGATAGCATCAGTGAGAGAATTTACTAACGAGTCTATTTTATCCGGGCTATCTAATTGATCGGGCGAGATCGCGAGCGGAGAGTTTGGGGCCTCTAAGGCAGAAACTATCGTATTTTTAAAACCTTTCCAGTCGGTAAAGGTCTTAGGAGAAGTGACGTTAACGTTAGGCGGTCCTAGCACGAGGGAGACGGGGCGGTGGTCAGAACCTAGGTCATCGAGCGGTTCGATAGACCTGAGGTCGAGGTTGATATGCTTGACGATTGCAAAGTCGAGGATGTCAGGGGAGTGGTTCGGGTTGTCGGGATAGTGAGTGGGAGTGATAGGGGAGACGACGTCTAAGTCGAGTAAGTTGGTGATGTCGAGGAAAGCTATACCGCTTTGGTTGGTTGATAGGCACGTCCAGTCAGTATGTTTGGAGTTAAAGTCTCCGAACATAATGACTGAACGGCCGAGGGCGAGAATGGTCTCAAAGTCGCTGCGGATAGGTTTGGTGCCACAAGGTATGTAGACTGAGGCTATGATGATGGTCGGATGACCAGTCATAGCCAATCTACACACGGTGGCTTCCATGTTAAGGAGAGGAGGGGTAGGGAGAGGACAGCAATGGAATCCTCTTTTGTAGTAGATAGCAGTGCCGCCGAAACCGTCGCAGTTAGGCCTATCGTTACGTGTAAACGCGTACTTAGGAATCGCGAATCCCCTGGAGCGATTAGGTGTGAGCCATGTCTCCTGGAGAAGAAAAAGATCTGGGTCGTTGTTCTGAAGGAACAGTTTAATCTCGGGAAGGTTAGAGCTAAGGCTACGAGCGTTAAAAGATACTAGGGATAAGCCCTTAGGTTTAATACGACTGGACGCGAGATTCGCGGGTCTAGACATTAAAATTTATTTATTTGAAATTTACAAAAATAAAGTAATTTACAACGAACTTAGGAGCGAGTGATGCTCGGCTAACGCGAATAAACGCTCTTGAGGAGAGCGGGCGGCTCGCAGTTTGCGTGCGAGTACGGAAATTTCGTTAATGTCGACGTTTTGGATGACGTCGAACACGGTCTACATGTCCTCAGCCAACGACGACTGAGGGGAAGATGACAACGCGGGACGCGGCCCTACTGGAGCTACGGGAGCTGGGATGGGTCGGGAAGGTGCAGGCGGGACGGCCGGACGCTGCCTCCAAGACAGAGCCGGAGTAGGCGTCGGCTGAACGGGCTTTGCTTCCGGGGGACCCCGGTTGCGCAGCGGCGGGAAGTTAGCAGGAGTGAGTGGCGGCGCCGGTTTAGGCGCGACCCTCTTGGTGGTGGAGCGCGGAGCGCGCGGGCAACCCCTGTAGTTTGCTGTGTGGCCGGACTGGCCGCACAGCACACAGGCAGGGGGGGAAGTGGATTCGGGAGTGCGAGTGCACTCCTTAGTGAAGTGAGGATCCAGGCACTTTACGCACCTGGGGGGAGCTGAACAGTTAGCCGCTGCGTGGCCATATAGCTGGCAGCGGTGGCACTGCCCAGGGTGACCACGGGGGTTGGGACGCTCGACGGAGATGTTCGAGAGTCCGCAGATTGTGCGAGCCTCTTTGAAAATCTCCTTCGAGTTGGGAGTATTGGACAGGATTACTAGCGCTAACGGAAAACGCCTACCGCGGTTGGAGTGCATCTTGTGCACTGCTGTGACCGGGAAACCCTGAGACTTAAGGTCCTCGAGAATGTCTTCGTTGCTGAGTTCGAACGGGACGCCCCGTAGGACTGCGCGGATCTTACGCTCCTCCGGGAGGGCGTAGGTGTGATACGCGATTTGGTTTAATCCGAGTAACCTGGTAAACGCGCGGAAGTCGTCGACGGTCGCTACTTGAATCTTGATTGTATCGCCAGCGTTGGCGGCTTTTAAGTAATTAATTTTGTGCACTTTGCACAAGTTTGAAACCGCGGTCCAGCGCGCTTTTTCACGCAGGAAGACGGGCGGAGGGAGCTGAGGCTTCGGCGGGACGGGAGCGCAACGCGTCGCTGGCTTCGATGTGACCGACGGAGACGCGGTTACTACGAGCGATTTTAACGGCGCGGGGGCTGGTGTTGAAGACACCGGGGAGGGCTCGGGTATTGAAGATACTGAAGCTTTCTTAGAGCGCTTCTTGGAGCGCTTGGCGACGAGTTGAAACGCGGGCTCAGGAGAGCCGGTTAAGGTGACGGCATCTGACGACGTATCAGACGCGGGTTCGGAGTCGCTCCCGGGAGCGGTACGCTTACGACGCGACGCGTGAGAGGATGCGACCGATTCGCAGTTCATCTCGGACGAGGCGGGAGACGCGGGAGAGCTTAAGACCTGAGGGGTCTCGACGTTGGAGGCCTGAGGGGCCGGGGTTGAGGCCTGAGGGGCCGGGGACGCGATAGTTGCCTGTAAGGCCTGCGTTAGAATGTCATCCGATATGCTGATGCCGGACGCAACGAGCGCCTGGGCGAACGACCTAGCAAAGTTTACCAAGCTTTGCTGGTCCATTGGGAGGGCTTGGTCCTACGATATATAAAATATATAAATATATAAGAATGCCTAGGTTCCCTAGCAAACCTAGTACCTAAACCTCCCTACCCGCGGTAGGGGGGCTGGGGACGACGCGAAGTGGTGCCCCTAGCTCGGACAGCACTGTACCGTCACCCTGGGAAAGGCCCAAGTGCAATGGGATCGGGTCTGCCGGTTTCTCCTTGGCCTGAAGGGCCTTGGAAGCGCACCGGGGCAACGCTATCAGGCTTAGTTGTCACCGTTAAGTATCCACCTGATCAAACGCGAGTCTACTACGGAGTGTGTCGTCAATAAATTGACAACAAAAACCGGCCGTAGACCTGACGGAGTTGGGTTGCACTAAAAGTGCGGGATTGACTACGTTACGACCGGCCGGAGCCGGCCGCAGAGCGAGTCTCTGACTACGTACAGGCGCCAAGCGTCAAGTACGCAGCCAGAAAAACAGCCCGAGCTTCGCGAACCACTATCGAATTTAATCGACCGCGGTAAGCTCAGCTCTGTTGTTGCTGTGCAAGAGACCGACTTACTTGCAGCCGATCGAAACCGGCCACAGAGTAAGCCCTAAAGAGGCTAACAGCGTATGAGTATTGCTACGAGTTGACGTCGTGAGACGACAATCGTGACTCAACTGCTGGAGCGACCGCGAACACGTCCGAGCGGGGCCGGACGCAGAACGGATCTGAGAGTGGCGTTTGAGTATTGATACGAGTGGAGTCGTGAGACAACAATCGTGACTCGGCAGCCGGGAGCGACCGCCAACACGTCCGAACGGGTCCGGACGCAGATGAGGTCTCGTCAGACGACGCTACAGTGACTCTGCTTAAAGTCCTTTGCCAGACGTTCTATACCGGTCACCTATAATGTACTCAGAGTACAATATAATAACGCCTTCAGGGGCATGTTGGGGCTGCCGTGGCGGTGTAGTGCGTCTGGCATGTTTGCAAAGTATCGGGTCAGTAACTTTTTCGTTTTGATGAAACACGCGAGAGCTTTTGTTGAAAAGCGTGTACGTGACGTCTCAAATAAAATCATAGAATCGACATTATACTTTTATTTAATAGACGAGTATTGTAATAAAATAGTAATAATGTAACATAAATTATATCTTATTTCTTATTGACCTGGTTTTTTAATACAAAATAATTTATAATTTTTTTTTAATGTGCCTGTTCATGTACATGTAATAAGTACATGATTGTTAACAATTTTGTGAATTGACTGGTTTTATACCTGTTTTATCTACTTTAAAAGTCGACATCTTTATTCATAGTAAAAATCTAAATTGTGATATAGATTTTGTAATAATTTATGTGTGATGTGTAAAAATATGGGAAATTTTAACCTTGAATAATTAACTATTATTATTATTTTTACTTTATTCATAGCCTGCAAACGAGCACGCGACCCATTCGATGGTAAGTGTCATCCGCGCCCATGGATATCATTAGTCGTAGGTATTTTATTCAGTAATAGTGATTGTGATTATTATGTCGTCTAACGATGCGTTGCTGACCGTACGCTTCAGTTGAAGTTGTCATTGCTTTAGTAGTTGCTTCTGCATATAAAGTTTGTTCCTTCCCGTTGCCCAGAACACCACCACGTAGTCGTTATTATTATGTCGTCTAACGATGCGTTGCCGACCGTACGCTTCAGTTGAAGTTGTCATTGCTTTAGTAGTTGCTTCTGTATATAAAGTTTGTTCCTTCCCTTTGCCCAGGACACCACCACGTAATCGTTATTATTATGTCGTCTAACGATGCGTTGCCGACCGTACGCTTCAGTTGAAGTTGTCATTGCTTTAGTAGTTGCTTCTGTATATAAAGTTTGTTCCTTCCCTTTGCCCAGGACACCACCACGTAATCGTTATTATTATGTCGTCTAACGATGCGTTGCCGACCGTACGCTTCAGTTGAAGTTGTTATTGATTTAGTAGTTGCTTCTGTATATAAAGTTTGTTCCTTCCCTTTGCCCAGGACACCACCACGTAGTCGTTATTATTATGTCGTCTAACGATGCGTTGCCGACCGTACGCTTCAGTTGAAGTTGTTATTGCTTTAGTAGTTGCTTCTGTATATAAAGTTTGTTCCTTCCCTTTGCCCAGGACACCACCACGTAATCGTTATTATTATGTCGTCTAACGATGCGTTGCCGACCGTACGCTTCAGTTGAAGTTGTCATTGCTTTAGTAGTTGCTTCTGTATATAAAGTTTGTTCCTTCCCTTTGCCCAGGACACCACCACGTAGTCGTTATTATTATGTCGGCTAACGATGCGTTGCCGACCGTACGCTTCAGTTGAAGTTGTCATTGCTTTAGTAGTTGCTTCTGTATATAAAGTTTGTTCCTTCCCTTTGCCCAGAACACCACCACGTAATCGTTATTATTATGTCGTCTAACGATGCGTTGCCGACCGTACGCTTCAGTTGAAGTTGTTATTGCTTTAGTAGTTGCTTCTGTATATAAAGTTTGTTCCTTCCCTTTGCCCAGGACACCACCACGTAGTCGTTATTATTATGTCGGCTAACGATGCGTTGCCGACCGTACGCTTCAGTTGAAGTTGTCATTGCTTTAGTAGTTGCTTCTGTATATAAAGTTTGTTCCTTCCCTTTGCCCAGAACACCACCACGTAATCGTTATTATTATGTCGTCTAACGATGCGTTGCCGACCGTACGCTTCAGTTGAAGTTGTCATTGCTTTAGTAGTTGCTTCTGTATATAAAGTTTGTTCCTTCCCTTTGCCCAGAACACCACCACGTAATCGTTATTATTATGTCGTCTAACGATGCGTTGCCGACCGTACGCTTCAGTTGAAGTTGTCATTGCTTTAGTAGTTGCTTCTGTATATAAAGTTTGTTCCTTCCCTTTGCCCAGAACACCACCACGTAGTCGTTATTATTATGTCGGCTAACGATGCGTTGCCGACCGTACGCTTCAGTTGAAGTTGTCATTGCTTTAGTAGTTGCTTCTGCATATAAAGTTTGTTCCTTCCCTTTGCCCAGAACACCACCACGTAATCGTTATTATTATGTCGTCTAACGATGCGTTGCCGACCGTACGCTTCAGTTGAAGTTGTCATTGCTTTAGTAGTTGCTTCTGTATATAAAGTTTGTTCCTTCCCTTTGCCCAGAACACCACCACGTAGTCGTTATTATTATGTCGTCTAACGATGCGTTGCCGACCGTACGCTTCAGTTGAAGTTGTCATTGCTTTAGTAGTTGCTTCTGTATATAAAGTTTGTTCCTTCCCTTTGCCCAGAACACCACCACGTAATCGTTATTATTATGTCGTCTAACGATGCGTTGCCGACCGTACGCTTCAGTTGAAGTTGTCATTGCTTTAGTAGTTGCTTCTGTATATAAAGTTTGTTCCTTCCCTTTGCCCAGAACACCACCACGTAATCGTTATTATTATGTCGTCTAACGATGCGTTGCCGACCGTACGCTTCAGTTGAAGTTGTCATTGCTTTAGTAGTTGCTTCTGTATATAAAGTTTGTTCCTTCCCTTTGCCCAGAACACCACCACGTAATCGTTATTATTATGTCGTCTAACGATGCGTTGCCGACCGTACGCTTCAGTTGAAGTTGTCATTGCTTTAGTAGTTGCTTCTGTACATAAAGTTTGTTCCTTCCCTTTGCCCAGAACACCACCACGTAATCGTTATTATTATGTCGTCTAACGATGCGTTGCCGACCGTACGCTTCAGTTGAAGTTGTCATTGCTTTAGTAGTTGCTTCTGCATATAAAGTTTGTTCCTTCCCTTTGCCCAGAACACCACCACGTAATCGTTATTATTATGTCGTCTAACGATGCGTTGCCGACCGTACGCTTCAGTTGAAGTTGTCATTGCTTTAGTAGTTGCTTCTGTATATAAAGTTTGTTCCTTCCCTTTGCCCAGAACACCACCACGTAATCGTTATTATTATGTCGTCTAACGATGCGTTGCCGACCGTACGCTTCAGTTGAAGTTGTCATTGCTTTAGTAGTTGCTTCTGTATATAAAGTTTGTTCCTTCCCTTTGCCCAGAACACCACCACGTAATCGTTATTATTATGTCGTCTAACGATGCGTTGCCGACCGTACGCTTCAGTTGAAGTTGTCATTGCTTTAGTAGTTGCTTCTGCATATAAAGTTTGTTCCTTCCCTTTGCCCAGAACACCACCACGTAATCGTTATTATTATGTCGTCTAACGATGCGTTGCCGACCGTACGCTTCAGTTGAAGTTGTCATTGCTTTAGTAGTTGCTTCTGTATATAAAGTTTGTTCCTTCCCTTTGCCCAGAACACCACCACGTAATCGTTATTATTATGTCGTCTAACGATGCGTTGCCGACCGTACGCTTCAGTTGAAGTTGTTATTGATTTAGTAGTTGCTTCTGTATATAAAGTTTGTTCCTTCCCTTTGCCCAGAACACCACCACGTAATCGTTATTATTATGTCGTCTAACGATGCGTTGCCGACCGTACGCTTCAGTTGAAGTTGTCATTGCTTTAGTAGTTGCTTCTGTATATAAAGTTTGTTCCTTCCCTTTGCCCAGAACACCACCACGTAATCGTTATTATTATGTCGTCTAACGATGCGTTGCCGACCGTACGCTTCAGTTGAAGTTGTCATTGCTTTAGTAGTTGCTTCTGCATATAAAGTTTGTTCCTTCCCTTTGCCCAGAACACCACCACGTAATCGTTATTATTATGTCGTCTAACGATGCGTTGCCGACCGTACGCTTCAGTTGAAGTTGTCATTGCTTTAGTAGTTGCTTCTGTATATAAAGTTTGTTCCTTCCCTTTGCCCAGAACACCACCACGTAATCGTTATTATTATGTCGTCTAACGATGCGTTGCCGACCGTACGCTTCAGTTGAAGTTGTTATTGATTTAGTAGTTGCTTCTGCATATAAAGTTTGTTCCTTCCCTTTGCCCAGAACACCACCACGTAGTCGTTATTATTATGTCGTCTAACGATGCGTTGCCGACCGTACGCTTCAGTTGAAGTTGTCATTGATTTAGTAGTTGCTTCTGTTTATAAAGTTTGTTCCTTCCCTTTGCCCAGAACACCACCACGTAGTCGTTATTATTATGTCGTCTAACGATGCGTTGCCGACCGTACGCTTCAGTTGAAGTTGTCATTGCTTTAGTAGTTGCTTCTGTATATAAAGTTTGTTCCTTCCCTTTGCCCAGGACACCACCACGTAGTCGTTATTATTATGGCGGCCAAACAGGAAGGACTGTAGTACCGCCCCAGACGAGATGTTAACAAATAAATTCTACTACCACTGTGATTATAACATATTATTATTATTTGATCATAGCGTAAAATAGTTCCTTCAACTTCCCATAAAGGCGCTGAAAACGCTTTGTTTGTAGATGTCGTTTTTCTGAGATTTTTTCCTCGCTTTGTACTGTTTATTAGTTTAATTTACATAACGTCGCTTCGCCGGGTGCTGCACCATGCTCACTTCGTGCGCTTGGCTCGTGAAAATGTCAAGATATCAACTTGCTTGTAAGTCATAAAATGTTTGCAATTTAACGATGTGGCCAAACATAGTTGACCACATCATGAAGCGAAATGAGCAATTCTATGATTTGGCGACGCTATATACCATTTGATTAGCATAAAATCCAAAATTTTGAGTTGAGGTAAAGAGATAGCTACCTATATTAGGTTTGGGAGAAATAAAAGCAAAAGTTCGAGACCGGTTGGTGTAGGTACAGTGGGGGAACTCAGCGGAAGTACGCGAATCCCCTGCAGTGTTGTCGCCCTTAGTATGTGGAAAGCGTACAAAAGACACAATAACGCGCAAGCGATTCTCGTCTTCTCGCAACAAGTTTTTAAAATTATAAAACTTATAAACTATTACGGCAAACAAAGAGGACTCTAGAATCGCTCCAGACGAGCTCTTTCAATTTATTAACTGTTAGACTAGAAGCTGGTATTCTTAAAAGCCCAGTAGATACCTAACCTCTACCAGCGATATTGGATTAAAATTCAGACATTTGTGTGATAGCTGTTTTTCATTTACAATGTTAATTTAGTTTAATTTAAATAAGGATTAAAGTTTATTTTAAAAACGTTAATCCTGGGTTTTCGCCTTAACTTATCCTATGGCCATATACCTAAGTATTTTGATGAGTTTTTCAGGGGTTTTATTATTTTTCACATCAAAAGAACTGCTAATATAGACGTATAGATATGGTATACGAGCATGTACCGTGTGCCACGCAGCTTTAAAGCCGAACATTGTGACAGAGCATTTTGGTTTTCAATGCTTGTAGGTCTTCAATACAAGGTAAGCGTTATTCTTAAAACCCCGCAATGGATATATTAGTAAGCGATGTTACCTTCTGCTCAAAATTATCGCCGTTCGGCTGAGGATGTGTGGAGGTACTTATTTATACAGGTATGTGTGGATATGGTTCGTGGTCGGCGGTTTTCAACACTATACCGAAGTAATAGGGTTAATTATTTCTTGTTTAAAAATGTGCTTGTAAATGTACGGGTGGCATGTAGTACAGTTAATAGTTGTGCAAATGTGAGCTAATAGCAAGGAGTGGGGTTCAAACAAAGGTATTTTCATTTCTCTATATCTAAAGGTCGGTGATCTGATCACTCCATAGATTATCTTTGCTTTAGCCATAGTACTGCACGTTCATATCAGTAATTTTCTACACGCAGATGTGGTTCCGACAGCCACACCTGCATATTCAAACGAAGCCGCTGCCGCCGCCATTTTCAACTTTTTAAAACAATTGAGAATCCCATTGTTTCCCAACTGCGGTATCCCTTCATCTATTTAAATAGGTACAATAGCTAATGATCGTCGTAAGAAAGCTTTAACTAAGTTTTACAGTAGTGTTATAAACATGGCTATGCTTCAGACAAGTTAGACATATTGTTATAGAGACAAAAGGAACCCATTGGTATTTTTGCTTTGCTAAAACATGAAGGTTCTATTGAATTTCTTGAAAATTGAACTAGCATCTCATACTAATGCCGCCTTTTATGTTATTGTGTTTGTATATTTAAATAAGATAAGAGTTTCAAACACTTTGTTGGAGATTACCTAAGGGGTCATTTCAATGGATAAAGGCAGGTAGGTAAATCATGTTCAGATTATACCTCCATGTGTGATGTTACAAAGATGAAAACCATTTTAAATAATACATTTTAAAATAATTTATCTTTTTAAAGTCAAATGCATCAGATAATAATAGATTTTTTTGTTGTTTTATTTAACATAAACATGCAATTTCGGTACAAGATGGACCCTTAAGTCCTATCTTGTAGTATCTAATGAACAATGAAACGAAAATTCAATTTATTTCTTCATTTTGCATTGTGGTAGGTATACTAATTAACAGTCAGCGACCTGCGCATTTCTTTCTTTAAGACGATGGGATTTTTCGTAACTTTAAGATAATAGGTAGGTACTTTATTTGTATGACTTAAATTAATCCTGGTTAATAAACTTTTATAGCAAGGTAGCAATATGCAATTTCGTGATAATGATAGTGAAACCTATTTAAATCGCTTACATTGGGTTATTCTTAAAAATCAAATGAAACGCTAATAATTACCTAATGTCTTTTTGTAGTCAAGAATTTTGAGATGTATCATTGTTGTACTCAAAATTATCTTTATTATTGTGAAATAGCTGAAAAGGAACTGTTATATGTTTATAAAATCGAACCGACCGTATGTCCCCAAAGTAAGCAGAACTTGTGGATTACGTGTAGTTGGAAAAGGATGCTAATTAAACAGACCCCTTTTTTAATAGCATTATTCGCCTCTAAAAATCTAATTGCCTTCTAAATTACTAAGTCAACCACAATTTGCGAGCGTCTGAACGATACTATCTTAGCCACTAAAAATATGTTGTTGCATGATGTTTTTGCTATAAAATTTTGGATTATCATCCAATTTCGATTATGGCGCTTCGCCGGGTGCTGCCGCACCACGCTCGCTCGTAAGTAGACTAAGTGTAAGGTATTTTTACGTAGACGTTTAAAACACAGGTGTTAAAACTGTGGATATTTGTATCCATTAGGTTTCTTAACTCGTATTCCTAATTATATTCAATTATTCCGCATACGCACTGGCGCTGAATATTTTAGAACCGACTATTCCCCTTAAGTGGTACCTCCGCACGACTGCTGTTTAGTTTGGCAGACTTGCTACATGTTTACATCCTTGTGTACTTTCCAAAGTAATTCTCTACATCAGTATTTGAAAGTATACGTGATCCTAGCCAAAGTCTTGCATACTTTCTGAGACTTTACTATTCGATAGGAACTATTCAGAGTAATCACGCTATGAACGCGTACTGGAGCTGTATAGGGACCTACTTTCAAAAATCTCATGAACGACCATACAGTGAACTAGAGGGAAACCAGGATCAACATACACATATAAATATAAACAATCATGAAGCGAGAACCGACATTTGTGTTTCTATACACATGCCCCAACCAGTGCTCGAACGTGGGACCTCGAGAGTATGAGACCGGGCTACTACCCACAAAGCCACTCAGCCGACATTTATGCTCCATTTTCATACCTAATGTTTCAAGCCTATTGTCATAATACAGAAGTGACGTTATTAGAGTTGGGTTTAACTTTAATAACTCGATAGATAAAACACTTGCACGAAAAGTAAATTTTTCGATAAGTACCAAATAAATAGGTAAGTGAAAGCAATAATGCTTGAGGTTAAAAGTTATAGACAATTTGATTCCACTTATAATTTGTGGTGTAAAAAGTCGCTATACCGAAGTTAACCCAATAATAAATTAATTTATGAAAAGTAGCTACTGGTAATAAAAAAAAATTATAAAATGGCAAATGGGTAGGATACCTACCTACTTGCCAGAATTGCCAAATCTTAACCTTAAAATGGCCCCATTTCGTTCATTACGGGCTGATTTTTCAGTACTCAGATAACTTTTATCAGTATAATAAATTTGAGAATTAGACATAATTTCTATGGAAAGTCTTGTCAAGTGTTAAAGTTATTCTCCAGATAATAGTTATCTGTCGACTGAAAAATCAGCCCCTAGTACCTACGATACCTATTATTAAACCCAAAAAATTACTTAAAAAATCCTTATAATTTTTTTTTATGTAATAATATTAATTATAACAGTAATCGCCAGACAAACACACCAATTTTATGGTCCCAAAGTAAGCAGAGCTCGTGTGCATGAATGACCATACAGCGAACTGGGAGGGAACTAACATAAATACTTACATTTGATAAAACAACGCTAGTTCTTATATTAAAAGGCAACTAACTTAAATTAAAATTAACTTAAACATACACCCAAAAGATGTCACTCCAAACATAATTTGAAAATGCTACTTCGATACCTATTCTTATTACCGTAGATAGATAGATATAACGTTTATTTGCATCAAATACAAAGGTAAAACAAAAACAACAATACAAATTTCAGCTGACAAGCAGATAGAAAAATATACAAAAAATCAAGAAAGACACAATAAAACAAGCGTACATTTAGACTAAGTACATGTCTGCATAGTGACATGTCAGCCATAATGATGCAAAATGGTAGCAACTCAATGTTTCACGTTAATATTGTGAACTACTATTAAGAATATTGTATTAAATATAAATATATTACTTAAATAAAGGTTATTTATAACAAATCATTAATATATAGATATAAATTGTGATTCATTTATAAAATGTCATTATGTGTATATATATATATATATATATATACTATATAAATACCGTATAGGTATAGTAACCAAAATGTATAGATATTTCATTTCATTTTGATTTATTCATTTTAGGAAGATGCGCATACCTACATGAATTGACAGATAGTCCTATACCTACTATAAACAAAGCTCCACTTTTGTGAGTATTATAATATCATAACTAAGTATAAGTAACTAAATAATTAAGTTTAAGGTTCCATTCAGTGTCATCAAAGTCATCATCGTAAGTATAGATTTTGTTTAACGAATTTGTACCTTATCTACACTTACTTCTCAAAATGATCAAAATCTATGATTAAGAGCGTCTTAATTATAATTAATTTCCATTATTAAAGGATTTACTTATGTAGGTAAGTACCTACCTATAAAAAGTTGTTTCATTGTAGAGTGTGTTTTTCCAGTAATTTTTTTTAATGTTACTGAACATTTAGGCACTAAACTAAAATAAAAAAAAAACGGTTATAGGTATATTTAATGTTTGTTTTTTTTTTAAATGTAAGACATACTGAAGCTCACTAGGCAGTTGCAGGTACCTGCCTAAGTATTCCTTAGGTAATTAATAATTTTAATACAATGGCGAAAACACTCCCATAAAGTCTATTATTCTTGTATACTGTACGGTGCAAGATAGCACTTAACTAAACTGTGCTGAAATACGCACAAATAAGTAGGTAAGCAAATGAAAAAAAACTACCTTCATAATATTAAAAACATATTACTTAACACCTGATAAACATCCAGGTACAAAGACAACAACCCATCTAGGTAGGTACGTTAATAATTCCTTATTTTATATTTAATAATGTAAATATATATCAAAGCACAGCATAAAAAAATTATATTATTTCGCATACTTTAGTTATCTAACTTTCATAATAACATGCCTACCTGCATTATAAGATACAAAAATAACTTCTGTCATCCAAACCTATACTTACTCTCTATAAACGATAAAACGAACAAGTCCCATTGCTCCAAGAAAATCCAACTTCATTAAAAGCTATTTTATTTTTGTTATAATTAAGCAAATTAAATGAGGTGGGTAACATGAAACGGAGAACATGCGATGTCGGCGGGCCTGTGTCGGGGCGTCGCGGCCGCCATTGGTCGGTCGGGGCTCCGCCTTCCATCCCCTCCTCGAGTCCACAACACGGGCTGCGAACTTGCAACTAACCAACCTTTAATCAGTCGCTATCTAAAGTCGATTGTGTGCGCGTCGCGTCTGTGCCTGTAGTGTAGTGATGCTCGGACGGTGATCAAATTATGGTGAATTACGTAAATCCGCTGGCCATGTACCAAGGGAAGGGTGGGCAATACGCGGCTGGGGGTTGGTACGGGTGGCAGCACCAGAACTTTGAGGAGCAGCAGTGGTGTGCTTGGAACGGGGCTCCGAGTGGAGAATGGGTGGAAGCACATCACTTTCCGAAGCGGGAGCCTGGGGAACGCGAGTTGGCGGAGGTGCCATCGCCGGCGCGAGGGGACCTGGCCAGCCCGGGAGACAGCTCGCCGGGGTCCCGCGCCGCACAGCCGCCCGCACCGCCGCGGTCTCCTTATGAATGGATGAAGAAACCTAGCTACCAAACACAACCTAATCCAGGTAATTGTCTTTGTTTTTTCGCTTATTATACAGAATATAAATGTAGTTTAACGTTGTTTTTGTGGAATTAAAAATACAAAGCATCATGACAGAATTTGCAAAGAGAAGACGTTCCTTCTTGTATGATAAAATGTTTGATAGCTATCGGGTCAGCATTATTCAAATACCTAGGCAATAAAACCACATTTCTAAATGCCATATAGATACATACTTCCATAACGGCAAGGGATTTCTTATAAAATGTCGGAAGCCAGCTTTATATCTTTCGTTACTTTAACTCATTTAAGCCATAATTACTGTGCTAAATTAGGTTTTTTAATATTTAAGCTTTTGGAAAGGAGATATTAATTACCGTGTAGGCGTTTACAAAATTTTTATCCCTGGATTAGAACTTAAACCGTGCTTAAGGTAGACCACGCCCTCTCACATCAAAATAAACATCCATACTAAAACGGTCTTGTTTGTATATTCAAAATAAAAAATCCGGTAAAATAATTACCTTAGTTTTACCGTAAAATAAACGCACCGGCAATAAATTTCCTTTTTTGTCATCTTTATTTCGCAAATTACCTACCTTGTATCTTCTAGAAATATAAATAATCACTAATAATTACATAAAATCACTATTTTTTGTTAACTGCCTCATATGAAATGTACCCACTGCAATATAAGTTGATAATGCTTGCAGAATAATTAAATATACTAAGATAACCTATATGTATAAAATATAAAAGTAGAATATAGAATCACGATACACAGCTCCCAGGATTTTCCTATGAAGAACCCACCGAAAACATGACTGTTTTAAGGTAGGTATATTGGTCACTATAAAAGTCTTTTACCTTATTGTTAGTCATATTTTTATTAAATCTGTGCGATAAAGCGAAATAATTCTGATAGCCTTTTGCCCACATCCCTGCCTATTCTTTACCAGAAGTATATTGTGGAATACTGAAACTAAGGTTGTAAGGTTTGCAATCGCTGTAGATGACTACTTTTATGGTTCCAATGACCGTTATACTCAATATTTAGAAGTAAACATTGGCTTTATTTTTATTAAAAAAACCGTAATTGCTTCATTTGAAACTTTGCGGTAACACCGCCAAAACGCTTGTTTTAAATTAGGGTAGGTAATTAAATGTTAACTATTGCAATAGTTTATTATTAGCAGTTTTCTTTTCTTTTTTTAATATTGTTGGTATGAACCCATAAGCATTTTGTAGGTATTTATTGAATAATCAAAAGTATATAAATATTTCAAAATTAAAACATTATTTAGAAAATTGCCTCATGACGGCTAAATCCTACTTAGACCGTCGGCCGTAAGATATTTAGAACTAAAATGATTATATTGAGTGTCATTAGAGCCTGTTGGGGGCGCTGCCTACACATTCGGGCTGCCGTTAATCGGCACTGCCGGGCAGCAAAGGCGAATGTAGAACATGTAAGCGAAAAATGCCGACTAGCCATAACTGTGAGACGAGCCGAATGTGCCGACCTGATCGGCACAAGCCGAATCTGTTCAGTGGTTGTTTCCGACCGGCCTTGTTCAACAAATACTGCCGATCCAAACGAAAAACATGTGGGGAGCACCCCTTAGATTAATATGATTACCAATAAAATCATTTAAAAATGTTTCTAACCTAGTGGAAACAAAATATCGCGCCAAATTTTGTATAACAAGGTAGGTATTTATTTACAAACAAAACAGTAGGTAATAATATTTGTGGAACAGTTAGCCAGCCAATAAAATTATTTTACGATATAGGTATACTTTATATAATAAACATTTATTGTTATAGGTATAATTTAGATAAACTTTACCTACATGGTTATTTTGATTATGATGTTTTAAATGAATGAATGAACTTGAATTGCAAACCAAAACACTATGTGGAATCCATTCACTAATAAAACCTATAGCAAATTAACAAAATAATAAACTTTATAATTTAGAAGCTCATTGAATTATTATTATTATTATACTTATTCTAGTTAGCTACTGAAAAAAACGTTTGTAAAGACCAAATCTGTGAAGGTACATAGATAGTACAAGTCATTTGTGCGGACGGTCCTGTGTATAACATTGCATGTACCAATCGACTTGACAAGAAGATGGCTGCCACACAAAATTATGTTGCATATTTACAAACAAGCGCCGAGCCAACTTAAAGGGATGCATGATACAGTTATCGTTACGCGTTTTTTATAATAAAATAAGTAGATAAATTAACTATGATTAATTGAACCTTAATGACGTTCTAAAATACATAATTACGCTTAAACAATAATTTTGAAATATTATTTTGTTAAAGCTCTATTTTGACTCTCGTTATACTATGCGATTACCTTTCTACCATTTCTTTCCTTTTTGTTATTTTTGTTGGTATGTATTTTGTTACATACCTATGTAAACAATATCTTATATATAAAGTAACCATAGTTTTTAGAATAAATAGGTTGAGATGGTTCAAATCATACGTGTGGGCAACCCTATGTGTGCGTTTGTAGCGTAGTTTCAATAAAACACAAAATTCTCTTCTGTGTTTATTTTTTCGGTAAAATTAAAAATATACAAAAATGCCAACAATTTTGGCTACGCACACTCGTGAACGTAAAAAATAAATATAGGTTTCTTAAAAAGAACTTTGATTATCGATAATAAAATATCTTAACTATGTAATTTGGAATAATAAACTCGGAAAATAATAAATAAATAGATTCAAGTTGCTTTGATGGATAATTTTTCGTGACTAACTTGTCAAATCAAAACATTGCCGTTCTCCGACACTACGTAATTCCTAGTTTAAAATTACGTCGGGAACAACAAAAAAAATAAAATTTACTGACAAAAAGAGGTCGAAATAGACAACCGTCACAATACCCCGGGGGCCGGGAAAAAAAAAATCTGAAAGATTTTTTTTAGTAAAATTTCAAATTCAAACCAAATCAAAATAAACCGCATATACATATCGAATTTTAATATTTAATCTG
Source organism: Marasmarcha lunaedactyla (assembly GCA_923062675.1). Lineage (NCBI taxonomy): Eukaryota > Metazoa > Arthropoda > Insecta > Lepidoptera > Pterophoridae > Marasmarcha > Marasmarcha lunaedactyla. Next base: position 16,135,888 of record OV281343.1, read on the forward strand.
CTAAATGAAAGAACAATCAAAAAAAAAAAAAATAATTAAAAGCAAAATGGAAATTAATATTAACATCCTATAGAAGAATTTTTCTGAAAAAACATCATGTATATATGAAAAAAAAAAAAATAATACTGATATAATGCTTATCAACAAGTTATTTAATAGAAAAAGAAAACAAAACAGACGAGAGAGAGAAAAAAAAAAATCCTAAATAATTATCTTAAATTACATGGTTCATGAATGATAAAATTTTAAACATGATCCTGGAATATACAATGTTAATATACATCGTTCAACTCCATCAACGTACATTATAATTACAACATACATTCTCTTTCATACTAGTCTTATTCCAACTACTGGAAATAAAACATCATTCAGTTAGAGTTGCTTATGAGGAATCGTATCCTAAAAAAGTCAACTCAACAGAGTTGAACGCAACGGCAAAAGGCTTTAATAGTTGCCATCCGCTGAAAATATTAATAGCTTATGGCTTCTTTAACGTGTCGCTAACTCCCGCACGGTGATTACTATAAACAAGTTTCAGTTAAAGACTGAAATAAATATGCCGGAAAGAAAAGAAAATCATAGCCAGTCGTGAAACATTGACTTTTAAATAAAATCCAAGGGTCTTTTGTGAAGTAATTAAAATACTTATGTAATAAACATATGAAAATAATTCTCACGGGAAAGTGATTCAAGCGTATAAATAATACACATAGGTATGGTTTAGTTTAACGAGTTACCATAATAAACGCTCGTGCAGAAGGCTTAATTTTACAAGTTGCAAACCGCTTGAAAAAAAAATAGAGAAAAAAAAAATTGATAACATTTAACAAATTATACTATAAAGTATAATACAGATATTGAAAATAAGAGTTTACACTCCTAGAATTGCAAATATTAAATAAATTACACAATAAGTTAACCTAATACTACGATGATGATAATTAATTATAAGTTTTGACCAACGTCAATGTTAATGGTATAGCCAAACGATAATGAGGTGCATAGAAAAAAAAATAATACAAAAAGAATCGGCTTATGCTCGCCGTGAGATAATTAGCAATAATTATATATGAATTCATATAAAGTAATTGGTAACAACCAATCTAGTCACTCAAAAAAAACTCACTCAAAAAAGTCACTCTTATATTTCTGATTTTTAATTCATAAATTATTTCAGGTTGTAGCGTTTTTTATACAGCAACTGTGTGTGCGTGACAAAAATGTAGACGCACACTAAAGAGATGCGAACTCAGTTTGCCAAGATGGCGGCTGCCAAAAAAAATTAAGATGCATATTTACTAGCACATGCACACATAGGGCCACGCAAGTAAAAATTATTAATTTCCTAATTCTCTGCCATACAAGTAGAGAAGTTAATAAGGCCCATATTGAGTTACAGTAGAAAGGATAGGTAAACAAATTAACTGCATCTTTGTATGAATAATATCTATAAGAAAACATATGATATTTAATAGTATATTAATATTTAAATTATATAATCTATTTGAATAGCAGTATTTTATATTCTTTATAAATATTTATATGTTACGTACTACGTTCAACAAAACTACTGATTCACTTAGCCCTCGTTTTTTGTTACTTAAATCTGCGTTTATTCAATTAATAAAATTATGTAATCCAATTTCCAAAAATCTGAATGATGATTGATGAATCATTTCATCCGATGATGAAAATGAATATAAATTAAAGCAAAAAGCTAATAAATTAATTTATCAATTCACTTATATATATTTTGGAAACAAACAATATTCTAATAATATTTTGTACGATTTATTTATTATTTCTTAATCAAATAAATAATAAATAAATCGTACATCAATTAAGTTTTCTCTATTAATGAATACTCTAATCGAATAATCAGTAAAACAATACAAACCGAGGCATAATTAAATATATATGAGTCCAAAACACGACAAAAATAAACAATTCAGAAAATAAGTAACAGTTCCACTTATCAATACTTCTCTTTTTTTTTTTGTAAATATTTGTGCTGCAGTCAAACGTGTCGATAGAACGAAACTTTTAGTTATAATTGTCACAGGCTTTATAAAATTGTATTAGCAATAACAGTTCGTGTAAACTCGCGGAACACTCAAAAAATTTTTAATTTTAATTAATAAACTATTTAAAAAAATATACGTCAACTTATCTGTACATTTCTTAAGAGAAAGGGTGAATCAATGTGATTATTGTCGATTTTAAACCAGATTTGATCTCTCTGGCAGCGATGGTTTAACATCTTAACGATATATACATGAGCAATTTTTAATATTTTATTTCTATTCTTATAATATTCTACTACTAGGTACTAATACTATTGACGCGTACTTCAAAATAGATCTAACAAAGTTGATAAACAATAGGGTACGAGTAGAATAAAGTTTAAAGTCTTAACAATCTTAACCTGTAATATAAATTCGTGGTTATTTCGAACTAAATATTCACACAAAGCAAATTAAGGTTTTGTATTCAGTATGACCGAACCGACAACACATCAGGTCCGAGTCTCAAAATATGAAAAACTCAAAAGAATAAAACAGGAAAACCACAAAATATGGCAAACCGTGTATAATTGTTCGAACCTCGGCGCTTCGAAACTAAAATTAATTCATCATGGTTCCTACCTACGTACGATTAAAAGATGACAAAAAAGGTACAGGTTTTTTAAATTCAATTTTGTGAATATCATCAACCGCTCAACCACCACATAACGGTGGTTATCCTATAAACTTGTTTTTACTATAACTTACTCATTTAGAATTTTTATAATTAAACATATAAAGCTTATTTAAATCTTAATTAGGCAAATGATTGCACTGTACTTAAAAAGATGGTAATTAAAGAATCAACTAAAGAAATTTAAAGTTATTTAAGTTTTTTGCGGCTTTGAACATTTATTTCAAAACATAAAAAAAAGGAAAATGTTAGTTAGCGTTATGCATATTAAGAAAATGCATATTTATCAAAAATGGGTTTCACATCCTCTGTATTTCTTGGATTAACTAATAATTATTGGCTTTAAACTTATTTTACAAGTTTATTAAAAGTGACTTACCGAGGTAATTCAGCCAGCGTTTTGACCACTTTAAAATAATTAAGGCCTTTTATTATATCTGTTATTATTTCTATTTCCTGTTTCCCCTTTTTCCTATTGTTAATTTGTAATTATTCATGTTTTTAAATTGTATGATTTTTATGCTATAGGTATATATTTCACGCTCCTAGAATTAAAATAGCATATTTTATTTTTTCAAACCCAACCGCGGAAACATTAATGCTCACACTAGCTTTTGTCTTAATTTCTAACCTACAATCGATTGAGTGTGAAACATCGAAGTTTGCAACTGCAATAGTCAGTCCCGGTATTACTAGTGAGGGGCTCGGAGTCCCGGGGACAATCACGGGAATAGCGCCCTCGGGAGCTCCCGGCAATCTCGCCAACTTCCCGCGTCCTGTGCCAACTAGCACCGCGGTAATATCGCTACACAAATTGCGCATTACTTTAGCGTTATGGCTTTATAGCCCTGTTTATTCTATGCAGATTCGTCTGTAGGGCTGTATTTTATTTGGATTTCAACAATTGTGCTAGTTTTGATTTGTAACTTGCAATTTATAATTTTTAATATGAAAAGTTCTAAATTAACTTTTCAAACCTAACTTGCGCAGGCCTTAGAAAACACTTTAACTCAGGGTTAGCCAACACCAGATTAAATTTTTACTTAGCGCAAGTAAAATCTTAGAAACAAAAAAATCTTTAAAAAAACGCTTGATAAATCTTGTAAAGCACAATGTTGTATCAATATTTTGTCATGTTAACACGTAAAGGTTATTTATATTGTTCGTTGTGTCCACAATGCATCTTGTATCTACCCACCCAACTGGCTTGTGTTGACAGAACCTTCCTGTCGCTGTTTGTTCGCGGTGCTTGCACAAACGTGGGACATGCGGGGTAAAATGTTCGACTATCACCAATGCCATCAGGCGATGAGCTCCGTGGGACATCATGGGTTAAATTTCACGCTCATTGACGACCCATCATGGCATATCAACGCCTCTTTTGTAACAAACCATCCAGGGAAAAACATAAAGAGACTGCTCAGCTTTTACTTATCTATCCCAAAACAGCGGGGCGCTTGTAAACGTCAGAAGCTGCTGCTGGGTCAATTATTGTTTGTTTCTGTGTTAAGTTGTAAATCTAATTACTACTGAACACTGGAACGTCTCATGACAATAGAGAAATGCGATATCTTTCACTCAGCACCGCAGAATGCCACCTCAGTGTTGGCGCAATAAATCACTGTTAGCAAATGGTTGCGCGTCACTGTGACGTATATGGACACAGTTTAAACACGTTGATCATCCTCAGCTGTTATGGCAATTAGCATATTTTGGCGTTGGACATACTAATTTACGTTCGTTGATTGATTATTCACGCGAATTTCTATATCTTCGTATAACGGATTTGTCTACTTATTATAAAGGATATATTGTATCTTCAAAAAGAATTTAGGTATCAGTAAACGGTTAAGCGAATTCTTACAGATGACACGTACTAAAGTTGTTATTTTTGATAATAAATGCGTTAAATTGACATCTTATTTTTATATCATCTATCCTGATACCATATAATCTCCTCTTGAGGTTCTACAATCACACATCGATTTAGATTAATCAGACTGATCTTTTTAAGTGTAAATCTTTAAATAATGGTCTCAAAATATGTCACGTTGAGTGTATATCGGCAACGCCCTCCATCAAAAACGTATTACGTTATAAGAAGGACACAGCTATAGATATGTGGTTGAGTCAGCAAGTTGAAAGAGACCGCTATCGGGGCTGGTGATAATCGTACATGTACCTAACAGAAAGTGGGATTTGGGTGCCGACAAAGCACCATGCTAAACCGATAACCATGCGATTAATTGTTTCGCTATCAAAATGCCCGCTTATCGCGTCCGACAAGCAATCGCTATGTCATACACTGCTTACATGTGTAATCCTTAAATTAATTTAATTTCTGACGACTGTTATCAAAATTTAGTTATAAATATGTTTTGTTTATAATTAAATAACGGCCTTTGTTTTTTATTAACGTTTTAAATTCATTGTGGTATTTGCAATACCTATTATCATAGAATTGTTAATAGAAATATTAACAAATATTCATATAACTTTTAATCACAACAATAATTTTATTTACACTTTAATAAAAACGACTTCCATTTATACAATAAACTTTATATCGTATGTGAATTTATAAGACCAATTTTTACATCTAAGATAGGTAGGTATTGCTCCCTGATCATGTGAAACTCGAGATAAATAAATTCGATTCGCCGCATCCGACAACACCATCTAAATGGATTTCGCAACTTAAAATAAATTAACAACGCATTAAACTACCTTGGCACAAAACTAAAGACATAAATCAATTTATGTAACCGAAACAAAGCCCGGAACAAGACAACTCCATTACACTTACAATTAATTTTATTATAGACATCAAGGATAGTAACGTAACTTAAGTATATTGTAGTTAGGTCGTTTGTGGAGGGCTTTATAACTTTTATATTCGTGTAAGGAGTGGGGGGAGTCCCCAGGGCTCGATAAGGCTAATCCAGGCGGCGCGCTACTAAGGAACCGCTTGACGTTATAAGTCCCGGGATTACAGAGAGAAAAGTCGAGACCACACAAGATCTGAAAGTTTTTAATCAAAAGACATTTAGAGTTTCGTTTAACGATTTTATATTATTGTTCAATTTAATTTTTTTTTGAGGAAGTTCTTGTACGGATGAAGTATGAAAAAATGTTAATGAGAATCAATTCTTAAATTAATATAGGTTACCAAAGTATTCTGCGCTGATTTAATCCAATAAATACTATCAAATTAATAGTATGTTGGTAAATTTTTAGTCTTTTTTAAGTATCATTATAACTTTAATTTTCTCATACATAAAGTCTTTAGTCAATATTAGGCCAGTTTAGTAATTGTTATTCTTAATCTAATTTGTTATTGTTGAAATTGAAATTTCGAGTAACTTGTAGAGAGATAAGAAGCCTCACGACTAGTTAAATATTGCAAATGTAAATCTGTGTACTTGGAAATTCCCAATTATATTATTTATTGTTTCAAAAACGTTATCTGTCTTATTTCACAACACGTAAAATGAACAAGATACGTACATATCACTAAGTCTGAAAGCTACAGAGCTTGTGTACTCGCGTATGTAAATACCTGTTATCTTGGTATTAGGAACATCATAAATTTTGTTTGTCATATGCGAGAAAATCAACGTGGAATTTACGTAATTATCTTTCTTCGGCTTGCGTACCCTCATCTTTTTCTTATTTCGATTCTTGAATTACAATCTAAGGTTACGTTTTAAATCATGTGTCAATAACTGATGAAATAAGTTTTAAATAAATATTAGAAAGACGACAGTTTTATCTTGTTATCTTTTTCAAACATCAATTTGCTTGTAGCCTTGGTTTTCCATTATCATATTTACTGGAAAGCAGAATTTAAGGTTTGAGGATTTAAATAAAACGAATTTTAATGTGGATTGAAATATATGTAAAAATATAAGTATAATGATTGATCTTTTGTATTTTATTGTCAGTGTTGGTTGATACAATTTGGCTATCAATATTTTCGCATCTATTGAGAAAGATTCGTCACTCACACACACACTCTTATCATTGTATCGTAAATAATAACATTTTTGCATCTCATATTAAAGTATTTAACCGCTTTCTAATGGCTTTTAATATCGAAACAAAATTATCTGAAAGGTCAAAAGTCAACAGTTTCAAACTGACGTTTTGTTAAGTTTAAATTTTTTAACACAGATAACCCTTGAAAATGACAGAAAATTATAACTTGAATAAATTTCCTGTTGGAGGGGCAAACAAAAAGAGAACTGGTAAAGTAAACAGATGTGCTGTATCTATAGGCGATGCGGTGTTTGATAAGAAGCGTTAATTTCTGATGTAAACTTGTGAAACCTATGACTAGCGCCCGCGCCGCCGACGCGCCACTCCGCTCGAGTGAATCATGTTTTTTGCTTTCTTTTACAAATTTTGTAAATATAGATGGGTATTGATAAGAATATTTAAGTTGATCCATTTTTATATATATATATATATAGACGCGTGTGTTTTTCTGAGAATGTGTTTAGGGCATATACCTACTGTCCATTTTATTTTGGTAGGTAAATACAAAAGTTGGAGTCATCTTTTGAACTACCTACTTACGGAAGGGACTAAAGCCGATAAGCCACTATAATAAGTTAAAACTAGACATTAGTAATACTTACTGTTACTTACTTATACGTTGTAAGCTTATGCAAAAACAAGGCAAAAACTTAATTTTTCAGTCTCCTCGTACCACTAGCAAAACGTTTTAATTTTTTTAATGGTATTTCATTGTCGCAGGTAAAACCCGGACAAAAGACAAGTACCGGGTGGTGTATAGCGACCACCAACGGCTGGAGCTGGAGAAGGAGTTTCACTACAGCCGCTACATCACCATCAGACGCAAGGCTGAGCTCGCAGTCACACTGGGCTTGTCCGAAAGACAGGTAAATGTCTTTTAAAGTAGTTTAAAAGTGAATCAATAACCACAAAATAAGCAACTAATAGACGGGTCATCTAATACAAAAATCTAAAAAAGACATACAATTTGATTAAAAATATCAGACATTGTTATTTGTGTCCTGTGTCATTAAGTTACTGTTGAATTTTTCTCAAAACATTTTCTCGCCTTATGCTGTTTAGTTTAAGCAGCTTCGTTTTCAGACCCTCCTAGGTTTTCATACGTATTGATGCCGCTTCGTTTCTGACACTTTAGAACGTTAATGTCATATACGCATTATTGCACTGGAAAAAAAATTTGCGATAAAAATTTTGTCATAAGAGTTAAGAAATATGTGCTGACGTGGGCGAATGAGCGCCGTCGTCAAACACACTAACGAAAGGTGTATTTCTTCCAGTGCTGTCGCTCTGAGTTTTCATTTTTAGAACGCTTAGTTAGTTTACTCCTACTTCAAACGTTCTGAATACATAAAAAATGTTGGTAATGGGAATTAGTAGGAATAAGACATAACGCCGAGTAATATCGTTACCTGAAATACAAAGAAGAGGTAGGAAATGACATGAACAATATTCATATATACCTACTTAATTCCAGTCTTAAATTTAAAAACTACCAGGATAACACTTTAATCTTAACTTAGTCACCACGATTCTTAGTGTGGGGTTGGATAAATAAAGTTAAAGGTTCGAAGATCAACATAAATTAGTTATCAAAGTCAATACTCAGTTGCCACAATATGCCTGGACCTTTCCACATATTTTGGAATCATTGCGTAGGTATTGGTATAATAATCCATTTATTACGTTTAGAATTAAAATGTTTCCTTGTTAGAATTTTGCATACATGGACGAGAAATAAGTGAAGGAAAAAGAAGTGACAATTTGTAAAATACGTGTCATTTGTCAAAAACAGGACATAGTAGGTATGCCTTTCCTAAACAGTCATATTTAACCACGAAAAACCAACTACAAATAATCAACTAGAAATTTCTTCCACCAGGTCAAAATCTGGTTCCAAAACCGACGCGCAAAGGAAAGGAAGCAAGTTAAGAAACGCGAGGAAGTTGTGATGAAGGAGAAAGGTGACCACACCTCGCTCCAGCACGCACAGCTTCACCACGCCACGATGCTGCATCATCAGCAAATGATGAACGGCATGATGCATCATCATCACTACCACCAAGGCGTCCTCCAGGGAGTTCCAGAACCTTTGGTTCCAGGCGTCGGAGTGCCCCCAGTGCCTTTACTATGACCGAATGACTATACTCAAAGTGACAATTACATTCAGTGAGACCCAGTGAACGAATGAGGTTTAATTTATGGAATTGACAGTTACACGAAATGACATTTGATGTAATGAACTACGGATTTGTGATATTTTATTAAATTAGTGCAATACAATACACTGGAATATTGTGCGTGATATTCGTCGTGTGCGCTATTTTTGTTTGATTGATTTAATTTCACCAACTGCGGGTAGTTTTAACTTTTAACCCATCAAGAGGTTTTAGTAATATGATTGTTTTTAAAATAAATGCGTACCTTTTTCAGATGAATTTGTTACAATCTTTATACCATTTATATAAACAATCATTTTTCTAAACCATCACTTAAAATATAATTATTTGTTGTTTTGACGTTATTCAAAATAACTGATCGGATTTATGATATGCCTGTAAATATACTTTAGTATATTTCTACTTTATACATTTTGGAATTTAATGATTCATGTTTTGGGTAAATTTTCAAAGCTGCTGCTGGTTTAGGTATTTTTATAGATCTAAAAACATCAAGATTACTTTATATGAAATAATATGCTTATAACCATTAAGAACTAATATATTATTTTTAAGATTCGTATCGTAGTTCGTCGGAAGAATCTCATTTGTTTTAATAAATAATATGAAGTAAGAGTTATATAAGAATGAATTAAATAAGTAGCACAAAATTATAGTATTATATTTGTTAATATTTTTCTTGTATTTGCACTCATCGTTTAGGTTTGTGAGGCTGATAATGACCCCAATTTGTGACCAAACAATCACAGATATTCATGAATCAAAATTATTGTACAATTTTATAACAATGTAATGAAAAATTCAAGATTAGTTTTTATTTAAAAATGTACAGCTGCTTTGAAAATTTATATGTTTCACTATTTAAGTTGATTGAGATTATTGCTAGATGTTAAGCGAATTGTAAATATATATTAAGTTAGATTAACTTATTATAATGCCGTTCTAAAAGTAAAATACCTAAGCAATAAAATAATTAGTTCATCACGTTGTTCACGATTCGCCTTATGTGTAAATGTAATATATTATTAAATAGAATACTATGTAGTTAGACTTGTAAATGATAAACGATTCTGCGAAAAGATTGTTATACCAATTGAAATCATTGTTAAACAAAATAGTAGTTGTATATTGCATGGTGCTTTGTATTATGGCCTATCAAAATTGCAACATTATTTGGATTCTATATAATAAACTACCATGAGAAAATTTGTCTGAATGTTTTTATATACCTAGCGATTTGGCTTGTTGTGTATATGTTTGAAAGTTTTGTGAACACTCGGATTGTTAGTATTTGCGGCACTATCACAGGACACTTTTAATTTAAATAAAAACATGTTAATCTAATTAACTGTGTTTTATTAGAATTTTTTTTTAATAACAACCCCTTTAAAATAGTTAAGCTTGAACTTGTTGCAAAGCGCTCGGATCATTTTGGATTTCGGCTTTTTTCGTTAACATACAGAAAATTACAACTTATAGGAATGCCTATTATTTATGCAAAGAAGTAAATGTATACATTGATTGGTAATATATTGATAATTTTATATTACCTACGATCACGGTAGTAAAGGTAACTTTATTTAAGTTTTGTATGATAAGCGAGAGTTCAGTCAAATAGAAATATGCTAGAAAATATAATAATTATGGGCTAGTCCGATCAATTAATAATGATTTTCAGCAATCAAATTCTTCGTCATCTACTCGATTTTCTCGCTTGCCTTACCTACACTTCTTCTGCGTGTTAAGTTACGGTTTGGAGGGTACAACTACAAGAGATTGTACAATATTAAGACATAAGCAATATTAATCGACATTTTATTCTTTAGAAAGCTTTTAAGAATAGCTTTAGATCTGAAACATGGACTTAATACTATTCAACGTAATACACTTAACAACTAAGTAGCAGTCTGCATGGTAGATATCACGTATTTTCGTCGTCCAATCAACACAATTTGAAAAAGGCAGCTGTATCATGCCTTCTCTGTCACGGAGCGGTAGTAAATCTTCAGAGCGAATTCGGGGAGGAGTTTGCTTCCAAAGCCATTTAATATGTCGGTAAATTGTGGTCTATGGGTACATATTATTACAAGTTTTTTTCAAAGAGAAGAATAATTAACTAATATTGTATGACCGCCTTTTCTTTATGAAGCAGCATTCTACATTTATATATATATATATACATTTATATATATATATATATATGAGTATATATATATATATATACCTACTTACGAAACGAGTCCTACTTGACGCGACGGAAAGGGAACTTCGCACGCGTGCTCATTAGTCGTAGATGTGACATTTTTCAATGATGAATGTGATTATCATATCGAGTACCTAATGATGCTTTGCCGACCGCAGGCTGCAGTAGGAAGTTTCAGTTATTTTTTTTTTTTTTTTTTTACAAATCCCCAGACAAACACACCAACTGTATGGCCCCAAAGTAAGCAGAGCTTGTGTCATGGATGACCATACAGCGAACTGGGGGGGATCCCAGAATAAACATACATATATAAATACAAACAACCATGACCCGAGAACAAACATCTGTGTTCATCACACAAATGCATGCCCCGGCCAGGACTCGAACCTGGGACCTTTGGCGTATGAGGCAAAGCTACTTACCACTACACCAATCGGTCGTCAATATTGTTCTGGCTGTTCCTTCTCTTCAACCCACAACCACGTAACGTGATTATAACGGAAGCCATATTAGGAAGAACTAGTAATAGAGTATCTCCTAGACGAAATATTAGCATAAGAAACTCTAGGTACTAAAACAAACGTATGTACAAGTAAGGGATGTTCATCATTCGGGCACCTGTTGCGTACCTCTACATACAAATATTATTATATAATGTTTTTCAAATAAATATTTTCAGAAATATTATTATTGTTATTAACCGAAACATAAAGTAACTCGTACGTAACTAAATCGTGGTATTACATTTATCACTAATTCTAGCCCTAAGAGCTATGTAAACAATAATTAAGAGGTTCTTCAAAATCCGTGAGTATGAGTGTTATCGTAAAAGACTACGGAAGGAAGATGGAAATAATATTTTCGTACATAAATTTAAATAATAAAATATGAATAAATTACGGCACCACTTTTACCTTTACTAATGTATAGCCTAACCTTTAGTTTTATTATGTGGACCGCTTATTTTGACATAAATACTGATTATTTTCTTAAAGATGAAAAATAAGGCAAATGGTCTTATTTGACACTGCCAATTATAAGGTTTCCATGGAAGACAGACTAGTATTGGTAGTCCTGATGTCACTTAGGGCTATAAGAGGGAGAAGACTTTCAAAGAAAAGCCATCAAAAAGAATTGAATGCCACATAGGAATTTGTTCTTCACAACTGTTCTTAATTAATACATCAATTTTAATCTAGAAAACCTATTCTTCCTCTTATCAATATTCCTAAAACTAAAGACAAACGTTTCAATCTTCGAATTCACTCTAAATATTTACGAGTATAAGGTCTACAACAACACGAAGAAAAGCGTCAAGGAATGTGTCTAATTGTTTAGCAAACGAATGCTTATTGAACGCATTTCGGAGTTTAACTTCAAAGAGGCCGACACTAGACCACAGTCGCCGGTCCATTCATTCATTCATTCATTCTTTTGTTTGCAAAGTCCGAGCGTAAATCTATTGTTTTTTGGGATTTCTGTTTATGCAGTTTATTAGAAATTGCTAGTAGTTTTGGCGTAGTTTTATCTTGTAGTAAAATTAGGTTTATTGTTATGGGAGTACGAAATTTTACACGTGTGCTATTTTTTTGTCTATTTTTTTTGACTATGAAAGTGAGTTGTTTTTTTACGAATTGAAAGCTGCGTGGAATTTAATTAATGCTAATTTAGGAAAACAGACATGTAGCCAATTTATAAATTCAATTTGTTATGAACAGCATTTTGATGAAAACGCATCAGATATTACTAAAATATTTAATAATTTCTTTATTAATACTAGTTGCAAAACTAACAGTTATAATATAATTGTCAAACCCGCCCATCTGTTAGTCAAAGCATATTCTTATCGCCAGTTGTACCTGAAGAAATACATAGGATAATCAAAAATTAAAAAATACAAATGCGGCAGGATATGATAAAATAAACACAAAAATTATCAAAATTTGCTCTCTGATATTATTAAAACCTTTAACACATTTGTTTAATTTAACATTAAAGGATGGCATTTTTCCGGATCGTCTAAAGAAGTCCATCGTCAGGCCATTACATAAAAAAGGTTCTACTACTGACATAAATAATTATCAGTAGCTAAAACGTCAGTTATATTAAAATATTTGAAAAAGTGATATTAGAAAGGTTACAAAGCTATTTCTCTGATTTCAATCTTTTGGATAATAACCAATTCAGATTTAGAAAAAACAAAAACACTACTCTTGCCTGTTTTTCTCTTATGATACATGTAACGGAATCACTTAACTCAGGGTCACAAATCATCTCTATATTTTTAGATATGAGTAAGGCATTTGATTTGGACTCTCATGCGACTCTACTAAAAAAGCTAGAGTCATATGGTATAAGGGGAAATGCATTAAATTTACTGACGAGTTACTTGCAGTATAGGGATCAATGCGTCAAAGTGTCACAAATGTGTGGAAATAGGGTAAAGGAGTATAAGTCGTCGTTTCAAAAACAAAATCCATTTGGAATCCCCCAAGGGAGTGTGTTAGGGCCGTTTTTATTTTTTTTTTGTTCATTAATGATCTTCCTACTGTTACCGAGCATGAATGTGTACTTTTCGCTTACGACATAGCAATAAACATAACAGCGAAAAATGCGAAATCTCTATAACATGAATCAAATAAAGCACCCACCTCTATTACTAATTATTTGAATCAAAATAATTTAGTCAATAATATGAATAAAACAAATGTTATGCAATACAAGACATGCAGAAGTAAAGCTGATGTAATTCGGTTAACATCTCGAGGCACGGAAATAGAGCAGGTAGATAGGAATAACTCAAGATAAGTATTGTGACTGGTTACCACATATAAGTAATTTATGTAAAAAAATAAATAGTTTTGTTTTCGTCATAGGTAGATTATCAAGAAGTGTAAGTCAACAAGCAGCCAAATTAGCTTATCATAGTTATGTTTCATCTATCTTGCGCTATGGTTTAATTTTATGGGGAAATTCTGTAGACATCCAGAAAGTATTTTTGTGTCAGAAGAAATGTGTTAGAGCACTTTGTAGAACAGATTCCAGAGATCCGTGCAGGCCTCTTTTTGCTGTTTCAAAGTTACTCACTTTGCTGAGTTTGTACATATTCGAAATGTTATTGTTTATAAAAAACATCATGAATTATTTTAAGGAACTAGGTAATGTCATGATTTTTAGAACTAGAAATAAAGATATTTTGTGTAAAAAAACTGTATATGCCGCCTAGAAAATTAACATTATTTAGTAGAAATGTTTATTGTATGGCTATCGACATATATAATAAATTGCCCTTTAATTATAAAAACTTATATTTTAATGACTATAAACGAAAAAATATGACTTATTGATACAAAAATATTACTACACAATTGATGAATATTTTAAAGACACTGAATTGTAATTAAATGAATCTATATGTATAAGTTTAGGAATCATAATGTTTTGTAATATTTCTATAACATTTAAATATTAATATTTGTAAATACTATTTTGATATTATTAAATAGGTTTTTAGATAGCAAATCATTTTGTAAATACCTTCTTATAAATATTTGCACGCTGTTTAACAGAAATTTAGAACTGTCAATTTTAATTAAGAACTATTTTTCCACATTTTTTCGCAAATAAATTCATTCGATTTGATTTGACTCACCTAAACAAGAAATGGTTTTCTTTTTAATTGGTAAGTTGATGATCTAGCAATTTAAGGCTTTGGAAATGTAATGTCTTTAGTTGTATTAGAGTTTCTTATGTAATAAATCGTCCGGGGCGGTACTATAGTTCTTCCTATTTTAAGCACATTTATGTGGTTAAGTGCTGGTTAAAGAGAAAGAACAGCCAGTGTTATTACTTTAATCTTAAGCCTGTGGTAGGCAACGTATCGTAACGACAAAATAATCACATTTATAATTGAAAAATAAATACCTACGAATAATGATGTCTATGGGTGCGTATGCCACGTACCATCAGGTGGGTCGCAGGCTCGTTAGCTGGCTCCGAAATTAGTAAAAAGAAAGTATACCCGTACATTTAGTACGTACTTATGCAGGATGTAGTTTCGTTACTTTCGACCCCACTTTGTCAATGCCATTGTTAGAGAACACAAAAAATATGTATATAACTCATACCTATATACAACACAAGCGGACTGCAGCAGCTTGCTTCTTCTCATGCGACGGATAGCATCCCACTCCTCTCCCGCTGCAGTACGATTCACAGTGCATTTTGCAATTAGTAGTGCGACCACTTATTAAAAATGCCCAGAATACTACTCTAAATTTTAGAATACTAACCTGCAACATAGAAAACCATCATATAAATTTAAAGAATGCAAAGAAAATTCGAATCTATACCTCAGTCTTTGAAGCGTTAGCGATTAGGTATAAACATAGAAATAAGCGCAATTTGTTATTACAATTGGGGTCTAAAACCGCTAACGCTATCTATCTAGCTAGATATCTGCGGCGCATCGTACAGTTTTAGCGTTTTCTATAGCGTTAGCGATCATAGATAGAAACTTCAAAATCAAAACTAATATATTTTATTTAGCTATTGGTTTACTTTAGAAACGCTTAATGAAAGTCAGGCAGACACGTACCTACAACTGTGAACTTGACTAGAGCTCTTGAACTTCTTCCGCCGTACGCGAAAATACGCCTTAATGAACCTACAGTACAATTTGCAAACGACATCAAGTTCAAGCGGTATGTATTCTCTTTGTAGCAAATCGAATTGTCTATACCAATGCTATAAACAGAAAATATTAGTTTGTTGGTTTGCTAAAATGCTCATGAGATCAGTAGATACACCGGTGAAACCCTTAGTTTCAGATAACTATCAGTACCTAATTACTGTTAAACATTTTTAAATGTATAATGTGTAAAACTCATTAGTACATTTGACATTCACCGGGATTGAACCCAGGAAGAAAAGTCAGTGCCTCAACCACTGGCGCCACTGTTTCTGGACATAAGTTTTATAATTACTTAAAATATCTACAATAGTTTGTAAGAAATTAATGGAAAAATCGCAGATGGCTTGCTGAGTAGTTAAATATTCTACATAATAGCTAGCCGGTTAACTGCACAGATTAATTAAGCAATATGACTAGTTGTTTAGTTGAACGGCTATATTCATTATAGCTCTTCATAATTCTATGCGCTTTTCCTATGATACCTTCTTCAATTTTAGGCAATTCATGAATAATTTAAAATTGGCTATTGACAATTTTACCAGCCTTTTGGTCACTTTGCTTTAGTAAAAAATTTTATGTAGGCGTTAGGTCTATCAGTAATTATTTTCCTTCCTCGTTCTTCTCTTCCTGTTGTTAATTTGTTAATAAGAATTATACGTTTGTATAACTAGCTCAACTCACTCACGTTCCCGTTTTACCGGGGACTTCGGAATAAAAAGTTGACTAAAATTAATAGGTACTCTTCTTTAAAAAGGTATTTGGAAGTCTGTAAGTCAAACTACACGTTTGTTTTCGATTTTAGGTGGATATAATAGGTCTTTACCTATGAAACTGCCGTTTTGCCGTACTGGCCATTTCAAATGAAAATATTTTTTTTTGACTGATTATTCTAATTTCAAATTAATTTTATTTGACAAACATGGAATTCTTTTTCTAAAATCGTCATTTGTTTAATAGTTAGTGTTTTGTTTTCAACGCATTCGAACATTTTTCGTCATCATGGATAAGTTAAAAATTCGAGTAATTATGGAGTATGAGTACCGTCGTGGCAGCAAAGCGGCACAAGCGGCACGCAACATCAACGACGTTTACGGAGCGAACACTACAAACGAACGCACCACCCGTTATTGGTTTACCCGCTTCCGTTCTGGAAATTTTGACCTGAAAAATGAACCCCGTGGTCGTCTGAAAACTTTGGCCGACAATGACGAATTAAAGGCAATTGTGGAAGCTCATGAAACTCAATCCACGGCTGAATTAGCAGCAGCTTTCGACGTTAGCATCAAAACAATATTGGTCCATTTGCGTCAAATTGGCAAGGTAAAAAAGCTTGACAAATGGGTACCCCACGAACTCAATGACCACCAGCGCGAAGTACGCGTGGAGACGTGCCTTGCACTGCTCAGCAGGCATACAAATGGAGGAATTCTGAACCGCATTGTTACTTGTGACGAGAAATGGATCCTGTTTGACAATCGTAAGCGCTCAGCAAGTTGGTTGGACCCTGGTTCAGCACCCAAACAATGCCCTAAACGAAAACTTACCCCTAGAAAAGTGATGGTCACTGTTTGGTGGTCTAACGCGGGTGTAATTCATCACAGCTTCTTGCCAAACGGGACAAGCATTACTGCAGATGTGTACTGTGAAGAACTGAACACAATGATGGAGAAGCTCGCACGTCTCCAACCAGCTTTGGTCAATCGTTCGGCTCCACTGCTCCTGCACGACAACGCGCGACCTCATACTGCACAGCAGACGGTCTCCAAGTTACAAGAGTTGGGGTTGGAAGTTCTCCGTCATCCGCCGTACTCACCAGACCTTGTGCCTACAGACTTCTACTTTTTCCAGAATTTGGATAACTTCTTGGCGGGAAAAAAATTCAATACCCGAGAGGCAGTACAAAATGCCTTTTAAGAATTTGTTGCCTCCCGTCCAGCTGATTTCTTCAAGAAAGGCATCAATAAGCTACCAATGCGTTGGCAAAGATGCATTGATTGCATGGGTGATTATTTTGATTAATAGAAATAAAAAAAAAAAAAAAATTACGGTTCATTTATTTCGTGAAAAACGGCAATTTCATAGGTAAAGACCTAATATAAACATGTGAATTTTTTTGTGGGCAGAGTGGCTTGCTGGGTACCCTTACCCTTACCTTATTGCCCTGCCACATACGACGGAGGTCCCAGGTTCGAGTTCTGGTCGGCGCATTCATTTGTGTGGTGTACCCAGATGTTTGTTCTCGGCTCATGTATGATGTTATTTATAAATGTATGTTTATTCTTGGTCCCACCCAGTTTGCTGTAAGGTTATCAATAACACAAGCTCTGCTTACTTTGGGGGATTTAGATTTATTTAAGTAGAAATCAGATATTTTAAACAATATTATTTTAAAAATCTACATAACTAAAAGGGATAAGTAGATAGGTATAATTCTTCGGATAAGTACCTAGTGGTCCATAATTGTGCTGTATTCAGATGAATAAAAAAAGCAACACCCACAGAAAACATCATCAGCTCGTCATAATCTCCGTTTCCTGTGCCATATTTGTTCATTACGCGTCAATTGTTAGCATTGCCTAATGAT
This sequence comes from Marasmarcha lunaedactyla, assembly GCA_923062675.1. NCBI lineage: Eukaryota > Metazoa > Arthropoda > Insecta > Lepidoptera > Pterophoridae > Marasmarcha > Marasmarcha lunaedactyla. The sequence continues at coordinate 16,154,283 of OV281343.1, forward strand.
GCGCCTCAAGAAGACACATTAAGAGTCATGGCAGTACCCGGTTACTATAGTTCACACTACGCTGTATGTGTTCAAGTTAGGCCTGACGTGATAACGACCTATGTCATTGCTGTCAAATGACAAACAGACAGAGACTAGAGTCAACACAGGGCTGTTTGTCAAGCGGCCGCCGTGTGATCCTTGCTCGACCCGAGGTGGTCTTAAACCTTTGAGTCCCTTTTATTTACTTACTGTATACTTGTTTTGGATTTTATTTATAAGGTTTGTCGTGTTTTAAAGTGTTATATGTGTAGTATTTTTGGTAATTGACTTCATTCATCAAAACTCATTTAGCTTTGAGTGAACAAATACACGATTCTGTGATGTCACATTATTCAATGCCAAATAATTAAGTAATATAAAGTGTTTCTTTTGTTAAGATCCCATCTGGGGCGGTACTACAGTCTTTCCTATTTTAACCACCATAATTATAATGTTTAGGTGGTTGCGTTTTGGATAAAAGGAAGGCATAGCCAGGGTAATTACTGGAACAAAGCAATTCCAACTTTAGCCTACAGTCGGCAACACATCATTAATCGATGATCAATAAAAAACAATACGATTAATCAATAACTATGTGCGCGGAGGCTACTTAACATCAGCTGGATCACATGCCTGTTAGCCGGCAGTTACAAAGATTAAAAAAAATCCTAAATCATTGGATTTTGGAAATCTAAAAATTTTATATTGGAGATAATTTACTAATCGTCTTATGTCATTACCTTTTCTGTTAAAAAGACTGTAGATACCTATTTTTATTTTATATTAAAATAGCGTTTGCCCACGAATTCACGTAAAGTTCCGTCCCTGGTTACACCCCCTTAGGATTTGAACTCCGAAATGCACTTCTTATTTTTAGAAACTACCCGCTGGGCTCAAGATTTCTAGGTTTTGTGATTGAAGTGCCATTCAGGCAGGACTTAGATAGGATAGGCACGTGGTGGGTTCAAACTTGCAAATCAATAATGAAGTAATTTTTAGAAAGTAATTTTTTAAAATAATTTGAGTTGGATATAACCAAGCACAGACTATATATTCCAACAACACTTTGGGGTACGTTCTGTATAGGAACTTTTTGGAAAGCAACAGGCGAAGCAAGTCAAGGTCTTCAATTGTTTTTTTCTGGTGTATTAGTGTTTATAATGCATGGTTTTAAAACAAAATGATAGTGTATTGTGCAGTGAAAACTCAAATAGGTAAGTTTCGTTTCTTTCCAAGAAGGCCGTTTGTTGATAGTCATCAACATTCATAATATCATCATTATCATAATGAAATAAGAAGAACTATTTAATAAGATAAGCTTAAGCACTTGTAACCATTGCGTAAATAAATATATTTAAAACTAGATTAGCATTTTTGTCGCGCATATCGGGAGCTGCGCGGGTGTAGCCATGCGGGAATAGGTATTAGGTTTTAAAATTTATTTAAATTAATACTTTTGGTTCATACTTGTTATAAATTCGAAAGTTTTTAAGTGTGTTACATACTAAAACTCTAAGAAACTTACAATAGTAAAACGCACAAAATACTTTCTTAAGCAAAACATATGGAAAACTCGCGAACAAGTTCACGTTGGATAATTGAATCTTTGATGAATAACGTGATTTATAATAATACGGATAATTTGCACGGAAAATTTTGCGGATAATTTACGGATAATACATAATGTAAGTGCACAGTTATCCTTAAGTTCATTAACAACTAAAAAAAAGTCGAATTCATACGCTGGAGATTCCAGGTACAAGTCCTGGTCGGGGCATTCATTTGTGAAATGAACATAGTTGTTTGTTCTCGGGTCATGGTTGTTAATAATTATATATGTGTATTGTTTCTGGGTTCGCCCAGTTCGCTGTATGGTCATCCATAACACAAGCTCTGTTTACTTTGGGGCCATACATTTAGTGTGTTTGGTTGGGGATTTATTATTACTACTATAAGTAATTTTACACATTACATTAAAAACATAACCCTAAAACATAAAACTGCCTATTTTTTATCAAAACACATACATAGGAATACTATCGCCCTATGTCTACATAGTAGGTTTAAACCGATAGTGACAGTTTATCAAGCCCCTTTCCTAGCCAGTCCTGGCTAATCCGTCGATTTCATATCTAGATAAAACAGGATTATCGGCGAACATGAAAGAGGTTAAATTAATTTTTAATCCTTCCTCGCCTTCGTGACTTATCTTGGTTCTCGTAGCGTACCAACTTGGCCTAGTACTCAGCTGCTTATATTTTCAAATTTTTGTTTATAATGAACTGGAAGGAATTCGTTTTCTATCTAACCTGGTGGATGACCAAGTGATGGTGAAGACGAGATTGGTACACGCCAGTCCAAGAGATTCGTATTTTGTTTGTGTTATTAGGTAATTTTGACTTCTATATTCATTTTCTTTGATGTAAATTTAGTTATCGCTGCTGCTTGGATACAACTAGAGTTGAAGTGTACGTACGAACCAGAAACTCGACTTCCGGAAATATTCTTGCAACTCTCCAAATTAGGTTCGGTAATTTCCAAAAACCACTAAAAAGCCAGCTGATTTTCTGCGGCGAAATCATAAAATTCACTACCTACATTTTCATTACACTATTTTCAAAATTTACCTTAAATGTTTACTAAAAAATTATTTGAATTGTGAAATTACGTTTTTTTAAGTTATTTTAGTGTAAGTAAAATATTTATTGAAATCTTCCTTAATTAGAATGTGTCAGGTAACATTCAGGAATCTTTCCTATTTTACCTTACTCAATTTACTACTCTGAGTGTTTAAATAAACGTTTACTTTACGTGTGTATATTTTCTGATTGATTATATAAGCCTGAGTGGTTACTTAACAGCACTCTTTCATTTATTTAGAGCCATATAAATTTGTGAGCGTAATTGTACTACGGGAAGAGGGAAGGATTGTTACATCGGCAGCCCAACATACCTAATTGTTTAATAAAAATCTTAAGATTCGCTTTTTCGTGTATTAGGAGTCTGTCTGTACGTTGAAATTAAGTCAAGAGTTTTATACTTAATGGTTCTTATTTTATATATTTATTAATATTTTAATATCAATAATGTTTACATGATTTTATCATAAATTTCAAATTTAGAATTAGAAATATTTAAAATTAGAGCCGTTATTTTGAATCTTACATATTACATATAAGTTAGGATATTTCATAAATCTAATGGTATTACTCATATTATGTGCCCACTTACTCGTTTATTTTCTTTCTTTAAATTGTTATATTTAAAATGTATATCTCATAAATATAGGATTTTGTATAAAATTTCATCTCCGGTTTCACATCAGGAGCAAATTTCCATAGCATTCTTAGGTATTTTAAGTTTGTGAATACATATAATGAACATGAGCTTCTTCTAAATTCAATATTCAAAATACGCAACGTAAACAAAGTTTTTCTGTAGGCCTAATTTCATTGTAGATATTTCAGTCGGTCACGTTTCTGTTGACATCAACCGTGACAGATTTTAAACAATTATGACACATTTATTCCAAACTATTTCATTATTATTCCGAATCATGGTAATTAATCAACCATGAAAATGAAAAAATTCATAAGTATAATTTAATTGTTACAAATCGAATTAAGAAATTTTTAAAACTGTCGTATATCTTTATCTATATTCATTACATTTTACCATAATCTATCGTTAATCGATTATTTGAATAAACTATCCGCCGTAGCTAGATGCCCTAGCAACAGTAATCTCTAGATTAACAGGACACTTACTTTCTCCAAATGTTGAATAACAATTAACATAAATACTATATTTATTACTTCATCTATACATCCGAACTGCTTTGAAAAGCCTTTAAAAGGTGTCAACGGCGAACATAAGATTATAAACTTTTTAGATATATAAGATATTAAACTTTTTTCCATATTTCTCGTTATAACCCATTAATTAAGAGTTCCCATAGCTTAGTACATAGCGATACATAGTAAGGTCAGCATTACAAAAGAATTACGTTTCCAGTCGCACCTGCTTTGAGAGAATTAAAACCAAATTCGAGGCATGAATAATTACGCCTTGGATCAAGATTTATATTTATTGCTCTTCTAATTTACGACGGGCAATATAAAACTACGAAAGCCGATCGCCCGTCTATGTAGGTTGCGTCTACTTCGACTTATGTATATGTCCATGTACACGTCAAAATATATTGCCCACGAAAAAACGTAGGCAGCCGATAATGCATTCACAAATTGTTTTTTTTGTATTGGCAATACTCAAAGGTGTGATGCCGCGTTCCCTTGACCTTCTAACGTCAATATCGCAAGCGAAGTTTATTGACTTGAATACTATAAATTATGTAGTTAATATCAATCAATAAAAATATCATCAACGCTCGCATACGGGAGTGTTACATTTCGGTATTTCGGTATTTTTAAGATTAAAGGAACTTAAAACAAAAGACAAACCGAAACGTTTTAACGGTTAATTTCTCAACACTGTTCGGGACAAAGGTGTAATAATACAGGGAACAAAGAAAATCCTGTAAAGTGACGTCGTGTTTGCCAGCACGTGAGAGTTTTGCGAAAAAATGCCGAGCGGCATCTTTCAAAGGCGCTATCCTTCCGAAAAGGCTGCTAAAGTCAAAATATGTACAAACGAAGACCGTAATGGGCTAAACATTGTTTGAAAAAATGGATATCTTATTTAAGTACGAACAATGAGCGGAGTTGGGTGCCGAGCTCCCTGGCACAATAGTTTTATGGCGGTCGTAAAGCGCGCGTCTTTGTTACAGAACTTGGCCAATAAAAGTACTGGAGTCCCTCGCTCCAACGCCCACCGCTCGCTGCTCAGAAATGTTTCAACTGGATGGAATATATTAGAAGTGTTGTTGTGGAATTATTTTTAGACTTTGATATGTTTCTACGACAACATGTAAGTTTTTTAAGAAGGCGTATGATTTACTCGTATCTATCATCTAGGTTAGTTAGCACTAAAAACCTTTTCTCGGGTTGTTAATACTTTAGTAGCTGTAAAATTGTTTGACTTATCCTTTTATTTATATTCAATGTAATCATGGCGTTAATTGGCATGCTTATAAAATCGTAAATGATTCAAACACATCGCGTTGCCAAAATCTAAACAATGTGCTTAAGCCTGTTTTTGTCTCTAATACCGATTATTCGAGCGCAAAGTATCTTCAAAGATATTTCTTGCTAAGGCAGGCACTTTCTTACTTTTCACCAGATTATATGCCCGGCCAAAGTCTGCCTTTAGCCAAACTTTTATAAAAAAATGGCTTCTATTAATTCCTACAAAGTACGTCAAAAATAGACACTTAAATAACTATGATCAATCAAGCAAGTTATTTTTCAAATTTTGCTACATATTGGTTTCAATTATTATTTCCACGCTGTAAAGCATTTACACTTGAAAAACAAACTTCGCAACATTTCAAGATTTACATGTATGACATAATACAGTACTTTATATCCCGAGTAACTTATGGTACCTGTGGGAATCGGTCAGTACACGTCACGCAATAAAAATCTTCTGATATAGCTGCTAAGAATAGTCTGCTTTTCAAATTAAATTTAAAGGCTAGATCTTTCAAAATATTAAAATGTGGATGCTAAGAAAGAAACCGTTAGACACTTTTTATTAGCTGCGAGATCTTCAAATGACATACGAGTATATGTGAATTTATAAAACTTCTTCACAAAACATGTGAAATCGATTCAGTTCAAACAAAACGTCTCTTATGAAAAACATACGTATCTTAATTAAAGATCTCATCAGAAATTGTTCTCAACACCTTCCTTTCGTTTAAAACTGCATTATTTTGCATTGTGTCAGTTTCAAATCTCGCTGAAGAACAATGGATGGACACGGAAACAATTGAAAACAGATAAGTTAGACAACAAAGTTAATTATTTGTTTAAGGTCTGGTTACTCTAAGGTAATTAAGGCTTTTGTGTACAAGTTGATTAGAGTAGTGGGCGTTTCAAATAAGGTTGTCTTTTAAGTGATTTGAAAGATCATATAGTTTCTTTAATAAGAAAAGGTGACAGTTTGCGAGACCTTCGGCGGGTTTGTTCGGGAGTTTGGGAATTCCACAACTCTTTGCGGAATTCAATTAAAGTTATCTACGAAATATTAAAAAATCTCTTAGTTATCTCAGCTAAATAGTCAAATAAAAAGCGACTTTGTTTTATACTACATAGATAACATATTCTGGATACATGTGACACCAACCTTGTAAAACATTGTCATATGCGATTTTCATCACTATACGATTTAACACAAAGTAGCTTTTTGTTTGACCATTCAGCTGAGATAAGCCCAAGCAGTCCTTATAGAATTCAACCTCAGTCTTGTTCAAGATATCATCGCCTCGATACGGTGAGATGGAGCTGCCTCCTTAGAGAGTCATACGATCAAAAATTGTGCCCATGCTAATGTCCATCATTGATGGGTAATCACGTGCAAAACTAAATTATGTTTTAATCTACGATATTCGTCTGAAAATAATGACATAAAGATATCATTTCATTTTGAATGTTTTCACTACCGAAAGTGTTCAAAATGTGCTCGTAATATTCCGAACAACTTATCACGTAACTGTTGCTTTGCTCTTCATAGCTCCCGCCTGCCGTAGTATAATAATAAATAATTTTCGATAATATTTAATTAGATTTTATTGCATAAAACAGATTCCTGTTATAACAATACAAATATAATGTGGAGTAATGGTTTCTATCTACATTGCAATCCAAAAGAATGCGCATAAATCATGCATGTGTCGCAGGAGGATGGTCGAAGTAGAAATGCCATTAAATAGCTAGCCGTTTGCTTGAACGGATTTGATCAGCTAACCAGCTCGCCGTTATGGAGATTAGTTAATTTGTATACATGGAATATGCGATTTTTCGGTTATTTTATTACATATTAGTTTATATCCTACGAGTTGCGCGATCCGAGCGAACGAAGTGAGCGTGGTGCGGCCGCATCCGCCGAAGCGCCATTATAAAATTTGAAGACTATAATTAAAGCATAAAACGTTCAACCAAACGTCTAACTGCTTAATTTTATAGAAAAAGACCAATAGTGCCTAAAATGTAATTTATAAATAGTAAATTCATAGTGATACTTAACAAGGAAACTTAATCCATGTTATAACACGTAAGCTAAATATGTTTCAGCAAAAATAGATTCGTTTTAAACATTGTAGTAAAATTTTACTCTAGAGGAATTTTTTATTTACCTGGTGGCTAAAGTTATTTTATAAAGTATCATCATAAAAGTTTCATTTATATCAATGCAAGTACTCAACAAGCTCCAAAATAGTAAAACAAATCAAGAGCGCTTCAATGTTAAGTAATAAATTCATCAGGAGCAGCCTATAGGGGCTCAGAACAAACAATAATCTTTGACTTCAAAACAGTAGTGATATTTAGGTATGAAAATATATTATGCTATATATTCCTGATGTTTGTATACACGTATAAGATCTGTATATATACTCGTATACCTACATATATATGTATTCCAAGCCAAACAATGCATTTATTTAAAATAACTTTTTTTAAATTCTTATGTGATTCTACCCACAATAAAACCCACTACTAAATACATGCAGACACAACTCGCGCGGTAGTTGGCTACTTTCTCTGCAGACAACTCTGAGTTATTATCATGATTTTTCTTTAAAGGGAAAGGGAAGGGAAGTAGAATGGAATCCGTGCACAAATAGAGTAAGACAGTTAAAACAATTCTATCAAATATAACAATAAGTTAGCAACAAAACACTTGTTTACTACCATCCATCCAAAAATTTCAAATGAAATGCTTTGTAAAATATAAAAATTACATGTTTGAAATTTAGATACATTTACGCAATGTCCGCATACAGCTATCTCAGTCATGTTTCAATATGAACAACAATAAAGTTTTGAAGCTTAAACTGATAATAATTTACAACAGCAAATATGAACATTTCATACCTACTATAATTAGGAGAGTTTAAAGTTTTCGAGATAACCGACCTACTGAGTCAAATGAATGTCAATTTCAATCCTTTGTTTTTCTGTAGTAAACATTCGTTTTACTATAACATTGTAATAAAGTTATTTTCTATAAATTTTCATCAATATTAAAATACTTTTTTATAGCTTTAGCGCGAGAAAACTTTTTGTTACTCGTTTCAAAGAGATTACTACACAGTTAATGAGTAAGAAGATTGTGTAATCTATCATTCTGATAATGATTGACCAAACCGAGTCATAATTTTAAAAGTTTTGTGTCCATCTAGTTCGCTATTCGATAACCAAACATTAAATGACAAATGAAAACTATTTAGATTTTGACTTTTCGAATTTTATTTATTTAATTGAAACGAGAAAAAACTTATACTATAAGAATGTGTGACAACTCAGTTGGGAAAATCTGGGAATATATGTGGATGGAACTTCATTATCACACTTAAGATTCGCTGATGACATAGTTTTATTTGCTAACCCACATGATGACATAAGAAGAATGATAAACAAACTGGCGATTGAAAGCGAGAAGGTTCGGCTACAAATAAATCCAGAAAAAACAAAACTGATAACAAATGGAAACAAAGAAAACATTTACGTAGGAAACACGCAAATCGAATACACTGACGAATACATATACCCGAGACAGTCAATAACACAAAAATATTGCGTAAATAGAGAAGTGGAAAGAAGAATAAATAGCAGCTGGAGGAGATACTTTAAAAGAAAAATATTTAACACCTGCATATTACCTGTTCTCATGTATGGCAGCCAAACGTGGGCTCTATCACAGAAAACCATAAACAAGCTCAGAACCTGCCAACACGCTATGGAAAGGAGCATGCTAAATGTGAAAAAGACCGACAGACTATACAACCAGTCTATAAGAGATAAAACTAAAGTTCAAGATATAAAACTAAAAATCAAAAGACTTAAGTGGCGATGGGCAGGACACATGATACGAGGAAAACAAAAATGGAGTAAAACTGTAACAAATTGGTACCCTAGAGAATGACAAAGGAAAAGAGGTAGACCACGAAAAAGATGGGATGACGACATAAGACAAGTAGCAGGTCTGATTTGGAATAGAGTTGCACAGGAAAGACAAGAATGGAAAAGGTTAGAGGAGGCTTATGCCGATTGGCAATCAGATTTACAGAAAGCGAGTAAAAAGCGAATTTAAAATATCAATTTTGCTTGTTTTAAGTTACCGTAATATTTAAATTGTATTAGATTTAAGTTTATCTGAATAAAAAGACTATATTATTATTATTATAAAAATGTGTGTGTCGCAGACGGATGGTTTTATTAAACATTGATCTAAACAGCTGGACGTTTGGTTGCATGTTTAATGTTTTATTCATAGTCTCCAATTTTCAGTTGTTCACTTAATTTGTTCGCTCGCCTCGCGCTAATCGCATGATATCAACTGCTTTGTAAGAAAATTTTCCTACAAAAAATTATGTAAAATTACAGCCTTCAAAATCCTTTACTTCTTTCGCGTTCCGTCAGATTTTCGTAGTGTGATATCCTTGTTATCAAAAAAGCATTGATCAAATTAAAAGAATAAAAAAAAATTGTTAAATCACGTAGCTGTCGCGTCAATATTGTAAATCAATCATACAACGTATTGCGTATACTTGTACAAAACATTAAGCATTTCTAATACACGCAAATTGTTTGATGTAGTTAAAATAACATTACACTCGTAAGCTGGTTTATTTAACGTCCATAAGAAAAAATAATTGTCAAAGTTGCGATTTAATATTTGAATTTGAATTTCGTATTTCTGTAAAATAGTTTATAGTTAAACTAAAAACTAAAATTTATTATTTATTAATTGTATATTTATGAATTGTCGTTTACTTATTGTTATAACTATACACTGAATATTTATATACCTACTTTTCTCATATATATATATATACATATACATACATATACATATCTTTTTTTCATTTATTATCATAATAAAAAACTTTAATTAAAGAAAATAATATACAAATTAGCATAAGAAAACCACTAAGGTTTACATATTAAAAAAAGGGAATTTAAATTGTGATAGCAATACACATTGAAAATACATACACGTTACACGTGTTGTTTATGAAAAAGGATTTGACCTTAGATTTAATATATTTCAATTTTAGGAATATCTCTGCATATACCTCACAAGGATTATTTCAGACAGGCTGAACTAAAAATACTATCCTGTTCAATTGGCAGCCCAAATGAAAAGCAATGAATAGCCCAAGAAAAGCGTCAGTGGCGCAGTGGCTAAGGCACTGGCTTCACGACTTTAAGGTTCTGGGTTCGATCCTTGTGACTACCCAATGTACCATTGAGTTTACACAACTTCAGTACATAAAAACGTCTGCATTAACGTTGATTTTTTTGCCACACAGCCTTCATCTGAGCGACGACCAATTGGAGAAAGAGGCCGCGCTAGCGGGGCCCAGAAGGGGTCACCCGCTGGGATTTACATAGCACCGAAGGTGCTCAAAGCACTGAAGGTGAATACATAGCATTGAAAAATAAAAATTGAATTAATTCGAATTTACGTTAGAATTAGAAGTTGCGACCTGAAGGGCTTCGAGATCTAATGTTAATTGCGTGGGTTCGCCAGTGTGCGCGTTTCTCGGTCTAGCGACTTTGAATTTCGAATCTCAGACAGGAGCAGTATATGAGACTGAATCTCGAACTAGAGGATTGGGATGGGTTTCGGCGCGTTTGAAGAACGATTCTGAGAGTGTTTTTAGGTGCTGTTGCACTGTAGGTAGTTCAAGATCTCTGTGCAGGTCCGCGTTGCGCACGTGCCAAGGAGCGTTTGTGGCCCTGCGGCAGAAGAGATTTTGAACTACCTGCAGTTTGTGCAGGACGGAAGGTTTGGCGTAGGCAAAGATTGGCGAGGCATATGTCATGACGGGTCTAACGCCAACCTTGTAAAGTGTACGTTTGTTTCTGAAGGACATTTTACTTTTTCTACCTAACATATTACAAAGGCGGCCTAAGTAAAAACGTGCGAGTTTCGTTACTCTATCGACGTAAGGTTTAAAAGAAAGCGTCTGGTCGAAGGTGACGCCTAAATATTTGGTAGTGCGCTTCCAGGGGATGGGAATGCCTTGCATTCTAATGTGGAGATTGTCGGCGATACGACGGCGTTTGAAGTCGAAGTAAACCGCAGAGCTCTGCTCTGGGTTCACATCGATACGCCATTTTTGAAACCATGCACTCAGGGCATTTACAGCCTTTTGGAGTCTGGTGGTGAGTCCCGGGACTCTGAGGCCTTTGGTGTAAAGAGCATTGTCGTCGGCAAAGAGGGCGAGTTCGACGCCTTTCGACGGGACGGGAATATCGTTAGTGTAGAGGGTGTACAATAGAGGGGCGAGGTCTGAGCCTTGAGGGACTCCAGCCTTTATGAGACGGGGCGCGGAAAGCGTGCCTTCATGTTTAAATCGAAACGTACAGTCTTTGAGAAACGACGCGATTATTTACGTTGAAGGAACAAAAACATTTTTATACAATCGTGCAATGTTACACGCAATAACATTTACCTTCGAAATCAAATTTCCTATATATTTAAACAGTAAATAATATGTACCCTATATTCAATATTCCTTCAGTTATATTGAATGCAACATAATTAAGGGTTTCCGAGCTTAGACCACTTAAATTTTAATAAGAGCAGCGATTTTGAGTCGTAAAAGGTCGTAAATATGTAGTTAGCTGGGTTCCTGAGTCCGAGTAATTAGTGCAACGTTGCCGGGTCGTCGGGTAGACTGCCGTGTTTCACTGGAACCAATTAGATTAAGTTTTAATGAATAACAAGGGCCTGCTCAACTGGCTGCATGTAAACTATCTAAAGAAGATTTCGTGGCGCAGATTTGCCAAAGCCTGTTTTTTAAAGACATTTTCCTCAGTAGAGTCAAGTTATAATTTAAATTACCATAGGCCAGGCTCGCATGAATAACAGGATCACAAAATGTTTAAAAAAATCACATCGCATATCTGTTGCTTTATATTTATATTAAATATCCTTTACCACGACCTGCCGGTTAGCTGAAAAATCCATTCAACCTATTAAGTTAAATGGCTAATTCAAACATCCGTCTGCAATAGATATATTATTTTACCTAAATACGACTATTGTTATAAAATTTTGTTTTGTCATTTTTATGTATTCGTATCTACTGAGAAAGGGACAAATCAAGAAGCCCATCTAAAAGGCAGAGCCAGTGCGGTTTTGAAATGAATACTTAGTAAGTAGTATTAATAAAGAGACGGGAATTGAAGAAATTTTACTTAAATGTGCCTATAGACAGCGGGATTATCCCCTCTATTCAGAGATCACTACCATATCTTTTCCACCAGAGAGTCTCGTCTTTATGTGCAAAGATCAATAAAAACTTTAACTATACGTATGTAGTGAAACAGAGTTTAACTTAACAAATGCATGATGGTTTCCGGTAAAAGTTGATCAGTTTGACAACTTTGTTTTAAGTCGCTAGAAATAGAACTTGCTAACCTTAAGTTAGTTTTGTCGTCTGAAGTTAACTTTATCGGTAAGTGACAAGAAATATGCGCTGCTAAAACTGACCAAATACTTTTCATCGTCTTATTTTAAATTTAACCCAGAAAAAGGAATAGATAAAAGTAGGAACAAAATAGCCCGGAGGATTGCTACTAAGTGGCAATAAATAGGCAAATGATGGCTGTTGGGGCCGTAAAGTTCTGGATTGGCAGCCAGGACCTGGAATATGCAGGGGCCCCAAAAGACGGACTGAAGTTCTTATTAAAATTGCTGGAAGGCAATGGTTGAGGGCCACACAAGACCGAGCGGCGTGGAGTGGATGTGTTTCGGCTGAAACTAACTCGGCTGCACTAATTGATGCAGGAGGTCGTAAGTGTCTCTCAAGACCCTCTCAGTATTCTACAAAAGGAAGACCTTAAAAATTGATAGAAAATTCTATTTTATAATGAAAATACATGTTAATATTAACGCTAAGGTTAGAAGAACGAAATACCAGCAAGATTTGTTAGTAATGAGTAAGCTCGTAAGCTAAAACATAAACTATACTTTTAATTTTCGAGGGTTTTCATTATAAGTGATAGAAACGACGTCGACGATGGAGCAAACTGGAGCTCGAATCAACTATAATCACCGGCCACTTGACGGCCGAGAGACCGTAGTTGGTAGAAGCTCTGGTTAGAGGCTGATCGGGATATTTATTTGTGCGATGAACACAGATCATTTCTTCTCGGGTCATGGCTGTTGATATTTATATATGAATACATATTCTGGCTTCCACCAGTTTGCTGTATGATCATCTTATCATGGGAAGTTAAGCTAGCGTAAGTAGCTGTGTTGTTTAATTAATTTACAATGTTCAAAGCCAGCAAACATGGTAATGCATCCACTCGCATGGACATCCCGATTTGCAGGTGTTTTATTTATTGATGGGTATTTGATGTTATTATAATATCGACTGAGGATGCTTTGCAGAAGGCTTCATTTAGAATTGGCTTTGTTCCAATAACTGCACTGACTGTTTCTTCCCGTAACCGGAACAGAACCACGTTATCCAAAATAAGAAGGAACTGTAGTACCGTCCTAGACATAGATAACAAAATAAGGGATATATTGGATTCGTATGAAGCATGACTGAGATATTTGGCGTGCTAATCGAATGGTCCAAATTCAATACTTTGAGCACTGTATACGAACTAGCAATCCTAGATTATCAAATCGAGAATTGCCAGTGCCTGCCTGGAACCAGTGAAATCGTATACAATATTATAAAAAAAACTTTGCCTCACTTGATGGTAAAAAGATTTGTTTCGCAATAGAAATCACGTTGTCTTTCACATATTCAAATATCAAAAGTCTATCCAATTTAATTATTAAAAATAAGCTCCATATAAAGTTAAGCAATGTTGGGTGCGTCAGACCTAGGATAGGTGACCGCCAGTAGCTTAAGAACTTGAGCGTTTCTGTGCTTTGGAAACGTTAAGCCGTCGGTCTCGGTTGTGGTCGCAAGATTTCAGTCGTGAAGCCACTTCAGAGGCTTATGGAGTTTCCAGAGGTGGCTTGATCAACTCGGACACCAGAGGATGCCACATCCTCACACCATAAGAAAAAGGCTCAAAGTAATAATAATGTATACTATATGGAATCTTTCTATATTGGTATGGTTATGTTTAAATGATGTGCTTTATCTAGAGGATAATAATCACACTATGTCATTTTAATAATTGAAAATAAATTAAATTATTTCTTGCATAAAGCCGTAAAAGTTAATACTTTCTCCAGAGCGCAGTCAGTGTGTACGATACATCATACCCCTTTCACTGCACTTGGTTTAAGAATGTTTTCCATTACTTTGAGTCTGTTTTTCATTGTTGGTGTCTTACATTTAAATAATAATTGGTAAAATTTTAATAACTTATGTACGACATATTTGTGGTGAAAAATGACTGAGTATACAACTTATCTAATATACAAAAAGTTTAATCAAGTAATGATAATATAATAGGTCTTTACCTACGAAACTGCCGTTTTGCCGTACTGGCCATTTCAAATGAAAATATTTTTTTTTTGACTGATAATTCTAATTTCAAATTAAATTTATTCGACAAACATGGAATTCTTTTTCTAAAATCGTCATTTGTTTAATAGTTAGTGTTTTGTTTTCAACGCATTCGAACATTTTTCGTCATCATGGATAAGTTAAAAATTCGAGTAATTATGGAGTATGAGTACCGTCGTGGCAGCAAAGCGGCACAAGCGGCACGCAACATCAACGACGTTTACGGAGCGAACACTACAAACGAACGCACCACCCGTTATTGGTTTACCCGCTTCCGTTCTGGAAATTTTGACCTGAAAAATGAACCCCGTGGTCGTCCGAAAACTTTGGTCGACAATGACGAATTAAAGGCAATTGTGGAAGCTGATGAAACTCAATCCACGGCTGAATTAGCAGCAGCTTTCGACGTTAGCATCAAAACAATATTGGATCATTTGCGTCAAATTGGCAAGGTAAAAAAGCTTGACAAATGGGTACCCCACGAACTCAATGACCGCCAGCGCGAAGTACGCGTGGAGACGTGCCTTGCACTGCTCAGCAGGCATACAAATGAAGGAATTCTAAACCGCATTGTTACTTGTGACGAGAAATGGATCCTGTTTGACAATCGTAAGCGCTCAGCAAGTTGGTTGGACCCTGGTTCAGCACCCAAACAATGCCCTAAACGAAAACTTACCCCTAGAAAAGTGATGGTCACTGTTTGGTGGTCTAACGCGGGTGTAATTCATCACAGCTTCTTGCCAAACGGGACAAGCATTACTGCAGATGTGTACTGTGAAGAACTGAACACAATGATGGAGAAGCTCGCACGTCTCCAACCAGCTTTGGTCAATCGTTCGGCTCCACTGCTCCTGCACGACAACGCGCGAGCTCATACTGCACAGCAGACGGTCTCCAAGCTACAAGAGTTGGGGTTGGAAGTTCTCCGTCATCCGCCGTACTCACCAGACCTTGCGCCTACAGACTTCTACTTTTTCCAGAATTTGGATAACTTCTTGGCGGGAAAAAAATTCAATACCCGAGAGGCAGTACAAAATGCCTTTGAAGAATTTGTTGCCTCCCGTCCAGCTGATTTCTTCTAGAAAGGCATCAATAAGCTACCAATGCGTTGGCAAAGATGCATTGATTGCTTGGGTGATTATTTTGATTAATAGAAATAAAAAATATTTAAAAAAATTACGCTTCATTTATTTCGTAAAAAACGGCAATTTCATAGGTAAAGACCTAATATTTAAATGTACAGACTAATAGTGAAAAAACTTATTAATATTAAAGGTAATTAAAAATTATAAAAATAAATCTTGAGATAATTTTTTTTCTATGTTTGAAATGATTTTTCAAAGGAAACTTTTTTCAAGAGGAAAAAAAGGTCTAAAAGTTTTCAGTTCTTGAGAGGTCAGTCAACTCAAAATTGACAAAAAAAAACAGATTGTACATATTCCGAAAGTCTAGAAAATATTGAAAAGTTGTCTCGCAAGTGGACAAGCACCTTAGCTGAACACTTAAATCTAACTGAATTTCTGATGTTGATTTAATAAGATAAAAAGGTTTACTAAGGTGTAAGTAATTGAATAGTATATTGTGAGATTAAAAATGTATTTTAACCTTATCTATACTAACTGAGTATAAGTATACTGTATCTATCTATATTATATCTATCTTATATGATATAAGAGGAATACAGATAGATTTTTATAAGAGAAAATCTATCTGTATTTCTTTAGATTTGTAGGAAATACTGAATTATTACACGCTTGTGGAATCTAGATTTTTACATTATATTTGAATTTATAACTTAAATTTTAGAATTTTTTGAATCTAGATATTTTAGTTCAAATAAAAAATCACTGATTCAAATTCCGTTGTATCAAGTTCTCACTTTATAAACAGGTAATTGTATCTAAAGATTAGCATACGGTCAATTATTCAATGGTTATTATTTGACCAGTGTTTTATTTAGTTTCAAACAAATTATTGCGATCTGGTTTAAAACTGCTTGTTTTCGATAAAATATTATTATGAAAAAATAATTAACGCCGAATTCTCCAAGTATTTCCTAACGACGGAAACACAGAAATGTGATATCCAATAATAGCTGGACGTTGAAGGCACGACTAATACGCAGAGAGTATGTACTTACTGCTTAAATATTACCTATTTATTACGCTGTATCAAACTACCTGAAACATAGGGTTTCCATAAAACTACCTTGTCACACCAAAAACTTGTTTAAAAAAAGCTTTGTCTTTTTATTTATTGATGATTAAATGGCATATGCACCTATATATTCTCCTCAAATATCCTACTACCAACCCTTCAACCGAAGGATACTTAAATCTTTATGTACCTTGTACCTTATACTCATAATTTAACATTACATAAGCAAGAAGATATATGCGGGACATTGATATACAGTTTAATAAAGCGGCCGGCGTTGATCCGCGATAAGGTTCGGCGGCTTCTTTTAACGACGGCCAAACGTTTAATGCAGCCGCGCCCGCGCCGCTGGCACCCTATTCTGAATCGCTCCTCGATATCGGATGATCCTTCGTTTAATTGATAGAATAAGGTTTTACTTCTCGCAAATTTATTGCAACTATTGGCAAGTATGTTATTGACCTATAAAGCTGCTATTACTGTGGGCTTTGCTCCGTTATTTCTCAACAGCTCTTTTTCTCTCATTTACTTTGTCTTACGTTCTTTTCGATTGATTCCTTGATCCTTCCGAACCAGTGGTAGTTTCAATATACGACGTTCTAAGCCGAGGTCCATACCCTCTCGGGTGCCCTTAGGCATATCGTATGTAGGAGTACTTTAAGTTCCAGCTAAGCGCCGTCAGCGCTAGGCTACAAAGTCCGGTGAAATTTAAAAGGCCCATAGGGCCATAAATAAACTGTCCATTTCGAAAAAAAAAACGTTCTTTTACTCAGGTGTTTTAACTTATAATGTAATTGCAAACAAGTACAAAATATATTAAAGTGGAAAGATCCAAATTTCCTTGAATAGATTTTTCAGTTTGTCTTTTGTTGCGTCCCTACTTCACCGTTATTTTCCGCATTGCCTACATTCATAACTAGGGGAACTAAAGGGGATACGAACCTTGGTTAAGGACTGTTTCATTCACTGAAGTTTCATTTGTGCTAAACCTTGTGCTAATATTTGAGAAAGTCACTGTAATGAGTAGTTAGTTAACGTTAGGCAGCTAGTTCTGAGACCGCCATGTGCACACTGGTAAAGTAACATTCGAACTCTTCCATTTAGGACGTATTGTTCGATAAAGTTTACGAGTAGGTCGGCAATAGGACCCCAGGGCCAAGCCGCTTCGCACATTGCGCGGTAAGTGCGGTCAAGGAGGTTTTATTTCGTTTTTAATTAATGTATTTTTGTGGAAAGCCGTTGATATTAAATGTTAATGCATTTGAGCTAAACTGTACTGGGAGGTGTCTTTCGGTGGAAGGTAGGCTCATTTCACAACTTATAAAATTATGAGTCAGTACATATTTAAAAAATAAAAGTCACAAATGATATTTGATAAAAAACTACATTTAATTTAATATTTATTTTGTAAAAATTAATATTAAATTCTTGATATGTAAAAATTTTTTTGTAAATTTTAGTCTTTTAAATTGATTGTATATTTTGAGTAACTAAATAACTAGGTACAGAAACTAAAAATAAAAACTGTAGCGTAAAACATATTTAACCAACAAAAACAGACCTGCTTTATCCATGATGTAATCCAAGTTATGTTCGTCGTTGAGTTTTTAAGTGAAAAAATAAATTAATTGCCAATTTGTTAGTTATGGCAAACTTTTCAAACAGTCACTGAGCCTGCAATACGCGGTGCAACATTTGTGCATTTGTCATAGTTTTGTGGCTGTGTCATTCATAGTTGTCTTTATTACAATTTTATGTGTGTTGTGTATCGTTAAAATGATGTTATCAAAATATTTATTTCTGGGAATGAGCAAAATTGATCAAAATCATGTCGGGATTGGATATACAATAAGCGAAAAGTGAATATAATATATTTTTGAGAATATCTTGAAGTATATTTTAGTATAGTTATAAATGGGTACATATATTTTTATTCTTTAACATCGTATAACTTTGTTATGATTCATTTTTAATTTCTTTGTGACTAACATTGAAATTAAAATATGATGAACATTATACTACAGTACCAGGAATATGTGCTCTCTTGGTCATCACAACAGGCTAGGCATATTTTTTTTGCGAAATGGACTGTTTATTTAATACCTTATTGGCCTTCTTAATTTCACCGGACTGTGGCCCAGCGCTGACTACTCATACATACGACTCGCCTAAGGCAGGGGTTGGTAACCTGCGGCTCTTTGGATGTGAAGCTGCGGCTCGTTAGTTCCAGACAGAAAATTTTATTCATTTTATGAAAAAAAAAAAACATTTGTTTACGTTTGTGAATCGATTAACGAGGATAAGGCACCTTTTCTTTATCTCAGCCACTTGAACTCGTTTATCACCGCACCCCTACCTCGTGACACGCGTCGTCATTGTCGTTAGTCCGTAAATGTTTATTTGTTCTAATTTTTTACTTAAATAATAAGTGATTATCGAATAATACCTTTTATCTAATTTGTTTTGAAAAAAAAACACTACTTATATATAAATAAATAAATATTTTTCTTATGAATAAATAGATTAGTTTTTTAGATGTACTATTTATTTTTGAAACGTATTTGTGGCTCTTCAAATACTAAAAAATTTTGTAAATTGTAATTTTTGACTCTTCTGACTCAAAAGGTTGCCGACCCCTGGGCTAAGGGCACCCGAGGGTGTCGAATAAGTATGAATGGTATGTTTTATTCGTAAAATAAACGCAACGAATATTCAATGATGATGTGTGGATTTATTGTATTTTATTTTTGTTTCCTCCCTAGTGCGCTTATTCAAGCACACGTTTAATGTGTTGTAGTAAGGAATTTCATATATAATATGTAAATTCAATAATTTTTAAATTTACTTTTGATCATGGAATCTATGTACAAAAGCCTACATTCTGAGTTCTTAGCAACTATGTTTTAAGCTAGTATGATTAAGAATAGTAATAAATCATAAAATTACACGATTGAACAGGAAATTTCGAAGAAATTTTATTTGAAAAGACTTGCCCAAAAAAAATTATTAATATAGTTGTAAATTTTTTTGTAAAAATGGGTATCTAAGTAGTTAATTTTGTGTGATTTATTTTTTATTTCACAATTAAAATTTCGAAATAAAAAGTGAAAACTAGATAAGAATTATTAGTCATTAAAACTGATATAATTTCTATTTCTTTGTCCATAACTTTTGATATGATTTCAGCCCCTTTCGGGATGGCACTTACCGAGGGACGTACTGTTTAACTTATAGCCTATTCGTATAATGATCACGTCTAGATGCTGCATTTAAATGAAGTATATTTAAATACAATAGTAAAAAGAATATAAATAGATATAAGTTGTGGCAGTGGCGGCGCAGTAGCACGCCATAAACGAAGGCCGTCGGCGGTAATCCCAGCGTTACCACTTTATTGTGCACTGTATAAGTTTTTGGAATAATCATCGACTCCTAGTTTTCCTTCTGTTGGACGGATCGTACACCATTATTCACAATTATTTAAAATTCTTTTAGTTTATGAGGAAGTCGTTCGAGTAATTACGGCGCTAAACAGTACCCTGAACGTATATAGCGATTTATAAGTCAGGATTTTTTAAACACTCCGTTTCCATTATATATTAACTAAATTATTTATTAAATAAATTAATAATTTCAGTCACAGATTTACTTACGAGGACAAACTATGTAGGTACCTTATAGGTACAACTGCATTCATACAGGTCGAATTAAAATCTAAATATTATTGACGCACGCAATATATTAAAAGCACGACTGAATACGTTTTAAAACTTTATTTTAATAGATAATTTATTAAATCAGATCTTAGAAACACTTTATTGATGCCATGAAACTAAGAAATAAGAAAAAAAATTAATATTTTTATCTTTTAAACATTGACTCGAAAGCAATTATTTCGGATAAAAAATGATGATTGTAATAATAGGTAGTTTTGAATTTGTGAATAGGGTTGTTATTTTGGAAACCAATCGTTACCGAATGTACTATCATACATTTTTATAATTATTTTAGATTTAGACCAGGCCTTGTTTGCTCGACAATTTTTACCATTAAGGCGAAGTTTACGGATAGCCGTAATAAATTTTATTGTTTTTCAAATTATGTCTCAGTGTGAGTCAATAACCATATTGACTTTTTTCTGTTTGTTAACTGATATCTTAATGATCTGCGCCTATAATAATTTACGAGCAATCATGTTGTATAACAATTATGTTTTGATTTTTATTGATTTCGGAAGTTCCAATCTTTTGCAATGTAGACTACGAATTTTATAATACATTGTTATGAGCCAAATATTGTAGATTAAATCGGTTAAACATCTTTTTATACGAAAGGTTTTTTAATTCAACCTTTTTTCAAAATGGCACTTATAACCTACGTAAATTCTTGAGTCAGTTTTAGTTTATTGAATAAAGAAATAATGGTCTAATTAAATGCTGATTGACTAATTAAATATAGTTTCACCTATTTGATTTTTTCGAAATTGACTTTTTATTTATGTATTAACTTTTAAACTCCACCAGACTTTGTGGCCTAGCGCTGAGGGCGCTTAGCCGAAACTTAAACTACTCCCACATACGAAACGCCTAAGGGCTTAGGGAACCTGAGAGGGCAAATACCTCGGCTTAAGACGTCGAATATTGAAATCTTTAGTTTCGCACAGACTTTTGGATGATCTTAAAATAAATCAATAATAATGGTGCTATTGAAAAAATCCACATTGTGTTACTTTATTTATGTTAAGAACCATACATTCTCTATCTTTGTTCTATATCAATATCGTGATACCTACATAAAATACATATCTATTAGTCTTTTTATCTTATAAATTGTTAGGTAATTTTATTGAAGATTCTGCCTGGAATTGAAGGTTTTAAGTCAGTTCCTTAATCATATTTATAATTAAGTCCTTTAGCGGGCACAATGAAACTTTTAGTAACGCATGTTAGGGTTTTTATTAAAGCAAAATTAAGTGTAATAAAACGAAGAGGGTTTCATTGACACATTGATTAATTATTCCAAGACAGGGCTTTAAAAAACTTATTTTAGCAAGTCTTTGACCTGAACGTTTTAACGTGTACGCCTTTCTCCTGTACCATATTCATTAGTGCTTCTTAATTTGCGATTACGGTTTACAATTTTAATGGCGTCATAAACTGATCGGGCGCACGGCAGCTGTATATAGGCAAGAGTTTGTATATAGAAGAGGGCTCGTTATTTTCTGGTCGATTGCCTCTTACGGCGCCCGCGCATCCTTGCTTCCAATTACTGTACAGCCGCCAACGCAATAAAACCTTTTTCTCACTTTAAAACAGCCTAACTAAAAAAACATGAATTCAGAAAAGAACTTTAAAGAGTATAAGGTAAAGGGTAGGTTAGCGTAGCAGTTGCTATAGATATACGTTAGCTTCTCTGTTATAGATGCAAATGACGCTTAGGTAAAACGTGTTTGTTGACCATCCAGAGTTTTATTTTTTACAATTATATCGACTCGAATACTTGGAAATGCATTCTCGAGGGACCTTAAAGGGTTTCGTGATATTTAATAGTCTTAGATTAGAAGTTAAAAGCCGGATCGTCGGGTCCCATGGATATTCTCATGTTTTCGACGCATGGTGCGTAATGCATAAGATTCTAAGAAATTAAAATTTATAACGTTTGAGTTGGAACCTTAGTTGTTTATGGACTTCGTATCGACATATTTTTAGGTGTTTTTTTTAATTCCTGGCTTATAGGAAACAGCCCAAGCTCACGTCTTTAATGTCGACAAAAACTTATTTTTAAAGCAACTTTACTGCCAATAAAATAGAAGTCGCAAAAAATGAAACACTGTGAATGTAATAAACAAAACTTTAGAAATACTAAAATGCTGTTTTATCTTCACTCACTAAAATAGGTCATACAACTAATAAACCTATTTTGCAAGAACTATTAGACCAAAGTGCCGACAAAGGGCATTTTTGTTTGAAGTTTGCCGCCAGCTGACAGCATCCGCTTTCTCCTCGAGATTACTCCGGATGTGACGTGGCCTTGCGCGGGCTTTTCACAATTACTCGATAAATTCCAACGGTGGGATAAGAATAACTCCATATTCCTCTCATTAACATTGAAAAATATGTTAATAATATATGTTCTTAATGACTCATTGTTGTTGACAATCTCTGAATGTAAGGTTAAAAGTAAACTTAGAATGTTCTTTTATTGCGATTACATCTATTGCAACAAGCTCAATGTGGTATGTAACAAAATTATTCTAATTCTAATTCGAATACCATTTGGAATACCGAATACCATCACTTTTCTGTACTTAATATATTTTGTAAAAACAACTTGCAGAATAATACGATTGAGTTTAGGTATTTTAATAATAATGAGAAAATTAAATTGACTCTCATTGAACCTCTGTATTACGTCATCGAGTAGGACCAACTTCAAATTACTCTTTGGTTAAACTAGCATGTCGATGTTTACAATTTAAACATCTGTCAGAAGAATCCATAGAAAATTGTAGAGTTCCAGGTATAATAATAAACGTTACAATGCGGTTTTAGAAATATAACTACTTCGTGATGTCATCACACAAAATTCTTTGAAAATGTATTTAAAATTAATTACTGCTCAGAAATCCAAAAATATTCAAATTGCTTTCTCAAAATACGTCATTTTTGCTAAAAAAATATGGAAAAACAAACTTTAAAATCACGTACCGAACGGTGCCTTAGTAAAATACATATTTAATATGTATCAATTCTAAATACATACGTATATACATACGGTGATTCAGGTCAATGTTCAATATAAAAGCTGTATTAAATCCATTTTTTAAATAAGAAAATGGTAAATGATCGAAACTTATTATTTAAGAACTTGTATTGTTTATAAAAATGAATACTCGTATAAACAATAATATACCCCGCTGCTGTAGTACCTACGTAAGAAAAGCGATCAGCGTTTACCGCGCAGTGATCGGTTTGCTATCGCTAAGTCATATGTTTTTTTTCTAATATCGATTAAAGAGCGAACATCGCGCGCTTTTTGCTATTGCAAGTTACATAATAACCCTACTGGGACGTGTATCTACCAAACGCGAAGAAAATGGACATGTCCGATAATCAATAAACAATTTTTCTGTATTTGTCTTTTTTACTAAGAAAATGAAATATTGATGGATTTTTCTGAGTTTCTTCGCATGATTTTGCTGACGCGGTGCATAATTCTCGTTTTCATCTTTTCTTCAAGCGATATAGAAGACAAATCACAAAACGGTAGCCGAGACTCAATCTCAATGGTGACTCAATAATAATTCCAAATTATGAAACACCATGTTATTATCAATTAGGGTCGTACAATAACCCTAATTAATTCCTTCTACTATGTGTTTATCTAAACACCCAAAATGTTTAATGTCTTATGAGACGTTTCTTCGTAAAAATAGGTATTTTTTTAAAGAGTTAGTTTTTTTAATCTCGAGTACAAATTAATAAAGTATATTCGGCGAAGTACTGGCCGAATCGAGGACATTCATTATCTTAGATTATAACAAATTCATTTTTGAATTAATTTGAAATACTTTTCTTTTGTACCTACATCTTGATGTCGAGATGATATGACGAAACAAGTACCTACTTATGGTTTCCACGTTCTTCCTGTAGTTTGTGAAAAAATATTGTTTTCAATTCCCTGGGTAAACAAAATGACTGAAATGAAAATGAAAGTGTGATAATTCCAATCTTATTCCGATATAAAAAGCAATAAAGAATGAGTATTTTTTTGGCCAAGGAAAAAGAAATTTAACAAACGCTAGTTCCCCTGAATTTCCTATTTATCCACACATCTAGGGACGCCTTTCTCTCATTCTGCATATTAAAACCCGCCAAAGTTACGCAGTTATGATTCATAGTAGTCATAATAATATTTCATGCTACCGTCTTTAAATGATTCGATTTACAATCGGATCATAATTCGCGATAGTTTTATATGGTTTTCGTAGTGCAGTTGCATTCTGAAGCAGAAGTTACCCTGTTTAGGGGGATATGAGGTATGAGGAGAAGGGGGATTCGCTTACAGCTTTGGACCAATAAAGGTTTGGCTATAAATCCACGTTATTTAGTGGTGTTGTAAATTAGAGTTTCGTCGTAAACGGACGGGGCCGTGTATACCTGCCGCGTCTGCTGCACGCTATTCTGTACACGGCGTTGCATGCGGAGGCTTTCGTGTGATCGCGGCTTAATGTTAGTCTGGATTATTCTTTGATTTTGATACGTACATACGTGTATAATAAAGTTGTGTGAAAACAAAAATTTGATAATTTTGAATAATTTGATAATTTTATCGAAGTTTTTACTGCCTCAAACCACGTCTTATTAAACAAGAAATAAGATCGGGTAGTAATAAAAGCTCTGACAAAAAAATAAGAATTTTCCTTACAAAAAATATTAAATTTACTGCCTAAAATACTAACTTTCCGTCTATATTTGTTCGAAATGATCGAATGAAATACTGAAATCTTCGAAAGATAAACACGACTGCTTATTGCTGTAATATATTTTTACCAGCTCAAATAACGATCTACTGAAAACTATGCTTTGTAATTATTATCTTTACTTGCCAACTATTAATTACTAAATTACCTTTCATATGTCATAGACTGTGGTAATATTTTAATTGCAATGTTATACTGAAAATATTATGCTGAGTGGTTATACAGAAAATTATGAAAAATACAAAAATGTACCTGTAAAAAACAGTTTATCATGAAAATATCAATGACATATTACATAAAGACAGGTTATCCACTCTCAATAAGGCAACGCAAATGCAAGGCATTTGCCCGCTATTAGTCTTGTGCAACCCAGGGTCACGGCTAAACGTGTAACAAAACTTATTCCCTATTCAGTGTTTTTTATACCGTACAATGCCTTGTTGTGTGTTTAGACAGTACTAATTACACTCTTAGTGTCAAAGAAAAAATAAACGTTTCTTTTGATGCGTAGATACTATTTTATTATAACTATCTTATAGACTACAAGCCCATGGAAAAAATTACCCTATGAAATAAACCAACGTGAATAACGCTTACAAGGCTGTTACTATGTTAGAAAATAACTCTGAGCACTATGCCGTCATTTCCGAGCGGTACAGGTGAGTACGTGAGTAAATGGAATTTCACAGGTACAAATGGGGGATTACGACTAATTATTAATCATTCTCGCTCCGATCGCCACGCGGTGCGGACGTGCAAGACCCAGTTCTCCGTTGATCGGTCCCTTCCCGCCATTCCGTGGCGCTCAGTCTACTGACGTCACAGTCTAGCGTGTTGGTTCCGTGCTACGGTTTTCAAGGTTTTTCTACTCCGTCTGAGTGCTTTCGAAGTGCGATTTTTCTTTGCGACTAAGCCCCTTAGTCTTCAAAGTGCTGTGGTAAGTAGTGTTGTGCTTGTGCTGAGTGCAGTGTTGTGCCCAGCGTAAGTAGTCTGGTTTCTGTACAAAGGATACTTAACGGTGACAACGAATTTGTACTGAACCAGTCCTTTTATTTTTATTTTATTTCTCTTCTCTATTTTATTTATTTTTCTCCTATTTTCATATTTATTTTTATCATATCTGTGTGTTCTTCGTGTGTATTTGTCCTTTCTGTCGGTAAAGGTTGACCCTAACGCGGTGAACTCTTTACCTGCGTACCCTTTTTTTAGGTTTCTAGGTAGCGGCCTTCGGCGTACTACGGTTAGTTTTAAGTTATTCTCCCCAGCCCCCCTACCGCTGGTAGGGAGGTTTGCCGCTAGGGTTCGCTAGGTTTTTATTTAGGAATCCTAGGCATTTGTTATATATTATAGGCATACATTATATATTTATATACTACATATTGTAATTCCAAGTCCTCCAATGGACCTTGTTAATATTCTTAAGTCGTTCGCCCAGGCGCTCGCTGCGTCCGGCGTAAGCATACCCGCTGACGCACTAACGCAGGCCTTACAGGCATCTATTGCGTCCCCGGCCCCTCAGGCCTCAACCCCGGCCCCTCAGGCCTCCAACGCCCAGACCCCTCAGGTCTATAGCTCTCCCGCTTCTCCCGTTCCATCCGAAATGGACTGCGCGTCGGTCTCATCCTCGCGATCATCCCGTAGGAAGCGTACCGCTCCCGGGAGCGATTCAGACTCCGCCGCGTCCGAAGCTTCGTCTGTCGCCGCCACCTTAACCGGCTCTCCTGAGCCCGCGTTCCAATTAGTTACCAAACGCTCTAAGAAGCGTTCGAAAAAAGCCGCGGTGTCTTCAACACCCGAGCCAACCCCGGTGTCTTCTACACCCGCCCCCGCGCCGCTCATGTCACTCGAAGTGACCGCGTCTCCGTCGGTCCCATCGGAGCCAGCGTCGCGCTGCGCTCCCGTCCCGCCGAAAGCTCAGCTCCCTCCGCCCGTCTTCCTGCGTGAAAAAGCGCGCTGGACCGCGGTTTCTAACTTGTGCAAAGAGCACAAAATTAATTACTTAAAAGCCGCCAACGCTGGCGATACAATAAAAATTCAAGTCGCGACCGTCGACGACTTCCGCGCGTTCACCAGGTTACTTTCTTTAAGACAAATCGCGTATCACACCTACGCCCTCCCGGAGGAGCGTAAGATCCGCGCAGTACTACGGGGCGTCCCGTTCGAACTCAGTAACGAAGACATTCTCGAGGACCTTAAGTCTCAGGGTTTCCCGGCCACAGCAGTGCACAAGATGCACTCCAACCGCGGTAGGCGCTTTCCGTTAGCTTTAGTTATCTTGTCGAATACTCCCAACTCGAGGGAGATCTTTAGAGAGGCTCGCACAATTTGCGGACTCTCAAACATCTCCGTCGAGCGTCCCAACCCCCGCGGTCATCCTGGGCAGTGCCACCACTGCCAGCTATATGGCCACGCAGCGGCTAACTGTTCAGCTCCCCCCAGGTGCGTAAAGTGCCTAGATCCCCACATCACTAAGGAGTGCACTCGCACTCCCGAATCCACTTCCCCCCCTGCCGGTGTGCTGTGCGGCCAGTCCGGCCACACAGCAAACTACAGGGGCTGCCCGCGCGCTCCGCGCTCCACCGTCAAGAGGGTCGCGCCTAAACCGGCGCCGCCGCTCACCTCCGCTAACTTCCCGCCGCTGCGCAACCGGGGTCCCCCGGAAGCAAAGCCCGTTCAGCCAACGCCTACTCCGGCTCTGACTTGGAGGCAGCGTCCGGCAGTCCCGCCTGCACCTTCCCGACCCAGCCCAGCTCCTGTAGCTTCCGTAGGGCCGCGTCCTTCTCCGTCATCCGCACCTCAGTCGTCGTTGGCTGAGGACATGAAGACCGTGTTCGACGTTATTCAAAACGTCGATATTAACGAAATTTCCGTGCTCGCACGCAAACTGCGAGCCGCCGGCTCTCCTCAAGAGCGTTTATTCGCGTTAGCCGAGCATCACTCGCTCCTAAGTTCGTTGTAAACTCTTTTATATTTGTATAAATTCGTAAATAATAAATTATAATGTCTAGACCCGCGAATCCCGCGTCCAGTCTTATTAAACCCAAGGGCTTATCCCTAGTATCTTTTAACGCTCGTAGCCTTAACACCAACCTTCCCGAGATTAAACTGTTCCTTCAGAACAAAGAACCTGACTTATTCCTTCTTCAGGAGACATGGCTTACTCCAAACCGCTCCAGGGGATTCGCTATACCTAAGTACGCGTTTATTCGTAACGATAGGCCCAACTCCGACGGTTTCGGCGGCACCGCTATATATTACAAAAGAGGCTTCCACTGCTGTCCTCTCCCTACCCCTTCTCTCCTCAACATGGAAGCCACTGTGTGTAGATTGGCTATGACTGGTCATCCGACCATCATCATAGCTTCAATCTACATACCTAGTGGTACCAGACCAATCCGCAGCGACTTTGAGGCCATTCTCGCCCTCGGCCATTCAGTCATTATGTTCGGAGACTTTAACTCCAAACATACTGATTGGACGTGCCTATTGACTAACACCAGCGGTATCGCTCTCCTCGAGATCACTAACTCCCTTGACCTAGACGTCATATCCCCCATCACTCCCACTCACTATCCCAACAACCCGTCCTACTCTCCTGACATCCTCGACTTTGCAATTATCAAGCGAATCAATCTTGATCTAAGGTCTATCGAACCGCTCGATGACCTAGGCTCCAACCATCGCCCCGTTTCCCTCGTGCTAGGACCGCCGAACGATAACGTCTCATCTCCTAAGACCTTTACCAACTGGAAAGGTTTTAAAAATACGTTAGTTTCAGCCTTAGAGGCTCCGAACTCTCCACTCGCGATCTCTCCCGAACAATTAGATAGCCCGGATAAAATTGATTCATTAGTAAATTCTCTCACAGATGCTATCAACTCAGCCATCAGTGACAACGAAAAGGTTGCTAAGCAAGGCAAACCCACGCTTCTCTTAGCCGTTAGCAATCTTATTAAAGCTAAAAACGCGGCTCTCCGGAGAGCCAAGAAATATCCCACGCCCGCCTATAGAACAGCTGCGAATCAGCTTCAACGTAAAGTTAGGTCTTGCCTCGCGGAACTCCGAGACGCTCAGATGAACGATCTCATGGCGAATATCTCTCCGTCCCACCAAGCGTACTATAGCATGGCCCGAGCCTTACGCGTAGACACCGTCTCTCACGTTCCTCCTCTCATTCGTCCCGATGGCACTACTGCCTTCGAAGTTGAAGAGAAAGCCGAATGCTTCGCCGACAGCATTGCCGCACAATGCTCGCCCAGCACGCAACCTGCTGATCCCTCACACATCCAGGCGGTGGAGGACGAAGTCCTTCGCAGAGACTCTCTCCCCATCACCGCCGACCCTGTCACAGTCTCTAATGACGAAATCTTGCTTCTCATTAGAAATCAAAAGTCCAAAAAGGCTCCGGGTGCGGATGGAATTTCCAACCACGCACTTAAGCACCTACCTGAACAGATGCTTACCTTGTTAGCTATCATTTTCAATGCCTGCTTCGACCATAGCTACTTTCCAAAAGCTTGGAAAGAAGCGACAGTCATAGGCATTCCCAAGCCGGGCAAACCTCTGAACGTCCCGGCTAATCACAGACCCATCAGCCTCCTCAAGGCAATGTCTAAACTTCTCGAGAGAGTCATACTCTCTCGAATGCGGAACCATCTGTTTCCAACGGATGGCGATCCTCTCATTATTCCCCATCAGTTCGGCTTTCGCGCTAAACACTCCTGCCCTCAGCAAGTTCACCGAATCGTCGAGTATATACTTGACGGTTTCTATCCGCGTCGTTATAAAACAGTCGCGGTTTTCTTTGACGTAGCCAAGGCTTTCGATAAAGTCTGGCACAGTGGTCTCGTTTATAAACTCTACAAGATAGACTTACCGGATCGCCTAGTCAGGTTAATAGCGTCGTTTCTCAAAGACCGTACGTTTCGATTTAAACACGAAGGCACGCTTTCTGCACCTCGTCCCATAAAGGCTGGAGTCCCTCAAGGCTCAGTCCTCGCCCCTCTGCTGTACACCGTGTACACCAACGACATTCCCATCCCGCCGATAGGCGTCGAACTCGCCCTCTTTGCTGACGACACCGCACTCTATACCAAAGGCCACAGTGTTCGGCACCTTGTAACCAGACTCCAAAAGGCCGTAAACGCCCTTGGTGTATGGTTTCAAAAATGGCGCATCGATGTGAACCCTGAAAAGAGTTCTGCGATGCGCTTCGACCACAAACGCCGTCGTCCCGATGGCGATCCCCACGTTCGAATGTTAGGCATTCCCATCCCCTGGAAGCGCAGTACTAAATACTTAGGCGTCACATTAGATCCGACGCTTTCTTTCAAGCCACACGTCGAAAGTGTTTCGAAACTCGCTCGTCACTATTTAGTCCGCCTAAATAGCATGTTAGGTAGAAAAAGTAAAATGTCCTTCAGAAACAAACGTACACTTTACAAGGTCTGCGTTAGACCCGTCATGACGTATGCCTCGCCAATCTTTGCCCACGCCATACCCTCCCTCCTGCACAAACTGCAGATAGTTCAAAACCTCTTTTGCCGCCGGGCCACAAACGCACCGTGGTACGTGCGTAACGCGGACTTGCATAGAGATCTTGAACTGCCTACAGTACAACAACATCTCAAAACACTCTCTGAAGCGTTTTTCAAACGCTCCGAAACCCATCCCAATCCTCTAGTTCGTGATTCAGTCTCATATACTACTCCTGTGTTAGACTCGAAGTTCAAAGTCGCTAGGCCTAGAAATACGCAAGCGTACTCATCCACCAGACTGTCACGCGATCTCGAGGCCCTTCTGGCCGCAAATTCTAATTCTAACGTAAATCCTAATTCTAACGTAAATGCGAATTAATTCAATTTTATTTTGCAATTTTTAATTTTTATTATTTTATTTTCTATTATTGTTTTCATTTTGAGCACCTTCAGTGCTATGTATTAACCTTCAGTGCTTTGAGCACCTTCAGTGCTATGTAATCCCAGCGGGTGACCCCTTCTGGGCCCCGCTAGCGCGGCCTCTTTCTCCAATTGGCCGTCGCTCAGATGAAGGCTGAGTGGCAAAAATGCACGAGCCGACAGGGGGTTTTTAGTGGGTATGGTCCTGGTAGGCGTCGGGACGAGTCCCACATAACTTTGGAATCGCGCCAGAGTATGCGTCAGGGCATTTTTATCCTCCTGCCCTTCCCGCGGAGGGGAACAAAAAAAAAAAAAATTATTAATCAGACCCAATCTGCGTCCGGACCCGTTCGGACGTGTTGAAGGTCGCTCCCGGCTGCCGAGTCACGATTGTTGTCTCGCGACTTCTCTCGTATCAATACTCAAACACCACTCTCAGATCCGTTCTGCGTCCGGCCCCACTCGGACGTGTTCGCGGTCGCTCCAGCAGTTGAGTCACGATTGTCGTCTCACGACGACAACTCGTTCGCAATACTCATACGCTGTTAGCCTCTTTACGGCTTACGCTGCGGCCGGTTTCGATCGGCTGCAAGTAAGTCGGTCTCTTGCACAGCAACAACAGAGCTCAATCCCGCACTCTGTGCACCCCTCGAAGTAAAAACCTCACCTCGGTGAGTGCAGCAACAACAGGGTTGAGCTTACCACGGTCGATTAAATTCGATAGTGGTTCGCAAGTGTACGTAGTCAGAGACTCGCTCTGCGGCCGGCTTGGCCGGTCGTAACGCAGTTAATCCCGCACTTTTAATGCAACCCAACTTCGTCAGGTCTACGGCCGGTTTTTGTTGTCAATTTATTAGCAACACACTCCGTAGTAGACTCGCGTTTGATCAGGTGGATACTTAACGGTGACAACTAAGCCTGATAGCGTTGCCCCGGTGCGCTTCCAAGGCCCTTCAGGCCAAGGAGAAACCGGCTGACCCGATCCCATTGCACTTGGGCCTTTCCCAGGGTGACGGTACAGTGCTGTCGCGTCGTCCCCAGCCCCCCTACCGCGGGTAGGGAGGTTTAGGTGCTAGGTTTGCTAGGGAACCTAGGCATTCGTATATATTTATATATTATACATCGTAGGACCAAGCCCTCCAATGGACCTTGTTAACGCTCTTAGGTCGTTCGCCCAGGTGCTCGCCGCGTCCGGCGTCAGCATACCCGACGACATACTAACGCAGGCCTTACAGGCATCTATCGCATCCCCGGCCCCTCAGGCCTCAACCCCGGCCCCTCAGGCCTCCAACGTCCAGACCCCTCAGGTCTACAGCTCTCCCGCGTCTCCCGCCTCGTCCGAGATGGACTGCGAATCGGTCGCATCATCGCACGCGTCGCGTCGTAAGGGTACCGCTCCCGGGAGCGACTCCGAACCCACGTCTGATACGTCGTCAGATGCCGTCACCTTAACCGGCTCTCCTGAGCCCGCGTTTCAACTTGTCACCAAGCGCTCCAAGAAGCGCTCTAAGAAAGCTTCGGTATCTTCAATACCCGAGCCCTCCCCGGTGTCTTCAACATCAGCCCCCGCGTCGTTAAAATCGCTCGTAGTAACCGCGTCTCCGTCGGTCACATCGAAGGCAGCGACGTGCTGCGCTCCCGTCCCGCCGAAGCCTCAGCTCCCTCCGCCCGTATTCCTGCGTGAAAAAGCGCGCTAGACCGCGGTTTCTAACTTGTGCAAAGAGCACAAAATTAATTACTTAAAAGCCGCCAACGCTGGCGATACAATCAAAATTCAAGTAGCGACCGTCGACGACTTCCGCGCGTTTACCAGGTTACTCTCGTTAAATCAAATCGCGTATCACACCTACGCCCTCCCGGAGGAGTGTAAGATCCGCGCAGTACTACGGGGCGTCCCGTTCGAACTCAGTAACGAAGACATTCTCGAGGACCTTAAGTCTTAGGGTTTCCCGGCCACGGCAGTGCACAAGATGCACTCCAACCGCGGTAGGCGTTTTCCCTTAGCTCTAGTAATCCTTACCAACACTCCCAACTCGAAGGAGATTTTCAGAGAGGCTCGCACAATTTGCGGACTCTCGAACATCTCCGTCGAGCGTCCCAACCCCCGCGGTCAACCTGGGCAGTGCCACCGCTGCCAGCTATATGGCCACGCAGCGGCTAACTGTTCAGCTCCCCCCAGGTGCGTTAAGTGCCTGGATCCCCACATCACTAAGGAGTGCACTCGCACTCCCGAATCCACTTCCCCCCCTGCCTGTGTGCTATGCGGCCAGTCCGGCCACACAGCTAACTACAGGGGTTGCCCGCGCGCTCCACGCTCCACCGCCAAGAGGGTCGAGCCTAAACCGGCGCCGCCGCTCACTCCCGCTAACTTCCCGCCGCTGCGCAACCGGGGTCCCCCGGAAGCAAAGCCCGTTCAGCCAACGCCTACTCCGGCTCTGTCTTGGAGGCAGCGTCCGGCCATCACGCCAGCACCTTCCCGACCCATCCCAGCTCCCGTAGCTTCCGTAGGGCCGCGTCCCGCTCCGTCTTCTGCACCTCAGTCGTCGTTGGCTGAGGACATGAAGACCGTGTTCGACGTCATCCAAAACGTAGACATTAATGAAATTTCCATACTCGCACGCAAACTGCGAGCCGCCCGCTCTCATCAAGAGCGTTTATTTGCGTTAGCCGAGCATCACTCGCTTTTAAGTTCATTATAAATCTTTATTTTTGTATAAATTCGTAAACAAGTAAATTATAATGTCTAATCCGAATCCCGCGTCCAGTCGTATCAAACCCAAGGGCTTATCCCTAGTATCTTTTAACGCTCGTAGCCTTAGCACTAACCTTCCCGAGATTAAACTGTTCCTTCAGAACAAAGAACCTGACCTATTCCTTCTCCAGGAGACATGGCTTACTCCAAAACGCTCCAGGGGATATGCTATTCCTAAGTACGCGTTTACTCGCAACGATAGGCCCAACTCCGACGGTTACGGCGGCGCCGCCATATATTACAAAAGAGGCTTCCATTGCTTTCCTTTCCCTACCCCTCCTCTCCTCAACATGGAGGCCACGGTGAGTAGATTGGCTATGACTGGTCATCCGACCATCATCATAGCTTCAGTCTACATACCGTGTGGCTCCAATCCAATCCGCAGCGACTTTGAGGCCATTCTCGCCCTCGGCCATTCAGTCATTATGTTCGGAGACTTTAACTCCAAACATACTGACTGGACGTGCCTATCAACCAACACCAGCGGTATCGCTCTCCTCGACATCACCAACTCCCTTGACTTAGACGTCATATCCCCCATCACTCCCCCTCACTATTCCAACAATCCGACCTACTCTCCTGATATCCTCGACTTTGCAATTATCAAGCGAATCAATCTTGACCTAAGGTCTATCGAACCGCTCGATGACCTAGGCTCCGACCATCGCCCCGTCTCCCTCGTGCTAGGTACGCCTAACGTTAACGTCACACCTCCTAAGACCTTTACCAATTGGAAAGGCTTTAAAAATACGTTAGTTTCAGCCTTAGAGGCCCCTAACTCTCCGCTCGCGATTTCGCCCGACCAATTAGATAGCCCGGATAAAATAGATTCATTAGTCAATACTCTAACTGATGCTATTAACACAGCCATCAACGACAACGAAAAGGTTGCTAAGCAAAGCAAACCCGCGCTTCCACTAGCCGTTAGCAATCTCATTAAAGCCAAGAACGCGGCTCTCCGGAGAGCAAAGAAATATCCCACGCCAGCATACAGAACAGCTGCGAATCAGCTTCAACGTAAAGTTAGGTCTCGCCTCGCGGAACTCCGTGACACCCAGTTTAACGATCTCATGGAGAATATCTCCCCGTCCCACCAAGCGTATTATCGAATGGCCCGAGCCTTACGCGTAGACACCGCCTCTCACGTTCCTTCTCTCACTCGTCCCGACGGCACCATTGCTTTCGAAGTCGAAGAGAAAGCCGAATGCTTCGCCGACAGCATAGCGGCACAATGCTCGCCCAGCATGCAACCCGCGGATCTCTCCCACATCCAGGCGGTAGAGGATGAAGTTCTCCGCAGAGAATCTCTCCCTATCACCGACGACCCCGTCACAGTCTCTAATGATGAAATCTTGCTTCTCATTAGAAAGCAAAAGTCCAAAAAGGCTCCGGGTGCGGATGGAATTTCCAACCACACACTTAAGCACCTGCCCCAGCAGGTGCTTACCTTGTTAGCTATCATCTTCAATGCCTGCTTCGACCATAGCTACTTTCCAAAAGCCTGAGAAGAAGCGACAGTCATAGGCATTCCCAAGCCGGGTAAACCTCTGAATGTCCCGGCTAATCACAGACCCATCAGCCTCCTCAAGGCAATGTCTAAACTTGTCGAAAGAGTCATACTCTCTCGAATGCGGAACCATCTGTTTCCAACAGATGGCGACCCTCTCATTATTCCCCACCAGTTCGGCTTTCGCGCTAAGCACTCCTGCCCTCAGCAAGTCCATCGAATCGTCGAGTACATACTCGAAGGATTCTCTCAGCGTCGTAAACAATCGCGGTTCTCTTTGACGTAGCCAAGGCTTTCGACAAAGTTTGGCACAGCGGTCTCGTTTTTAAACTCTATAAAATAGGCTTACCGGCTCGCCTAGTCAGATTAATAGCGTCGTTTCTTAAAGACCGTATTTTTCGATTCAAACATGAAGGCGCGCTCTCCGCGCCTCGTCCCATAAGGGCTGGAGTCCCGCAAGGCTCAGTCCTCGCCCCTCTGCTGTACACTTTGTACACTAACGACATCCCCATCCCGCCGAAAGGCGTCGAACTCGCCCTCTTTGCAGACGATACCGCCCTATACACTAAAAGTCAAGCGATCCCATATAACATCACCAGACTCCAAAAGGCCGTAAACGCCCTCGGTGTTTGGTTTCAAAAATGGCGTATCGATGTCAACCCAGAAAAGAGTTCTGCTATTCAATTCGACCACAAACGTCGTTATCGCCACAACGATCCGCACATTCGTATGTTAGGTATTCCCATCCCCTGGAAGCGCACTGTCAAATACTTAGGCGTCACCTTAGATCAGACGCTTTCTTTCAAGCCACACGTCGATAGAGTAACGAAACTCGCGCGTTTTTACTTAAGCCGTCTATATAGTATGATAGGAAGAAAAAGTAAAATGTCTTTTAGAAATAAACGTACGTTTTATAAGGTCTGCGTTAGACCCGTCATGTCATATGCTTCGCCAGTCTTTGCCCACGCCAAACCCTCCGTCCTGTATAAGCTGCAGGTAGTTCAAAATCTCTTCTGCCGCAGGGCCACAAACGCACCTTGGTAAGTGCGTAACGCGGACCTGCACAGAGATCTTGAACTACCTACAGTGCAACAGCACCTCAAAATACTCTCAGAATCGTTCTTCAAACGCGCCGAATCCCATCCCAATCATCTTGTTCGAGATTCAGTCTCATATACTACTCCTGTGTTAGATTCGATTTACAAAATCACTAGACCGAGAAACGCGCACAAGAGCAAACGCACGCAGTTAACTTTAGATCTAGAGGCCCTTCAGGCCGCAAATTCTAATTCTAACGTAAATTCTAATTCTAACGTAAATCCGAATTAATGCAATTTTATTTTTCAATTTTTAATGTTTTTTATTATTTACTTTTCTTTTTGAGCACCTTCAGTGCTATGTAAATCCCAGCGGGTGACCCCTTAAGGGCCCTGCTAGCGCGGCCTCTTTCCCCGATTGGCCGTCGCTCAGATGAAGGCTGAGTGGCAAAAATGCACGAGCCGACAGGGGGTTTTTTAGTGGGTATGGTTCTGGTAGGCGTCGGGACGAGTCCCACATAACTCCGATCGCGCGCGCGGAGTATGCGTCAGAGCATTTTTTATGTCCTCCTGCCCTTCCCGTGGAGGGGAACCAAAAAAAAAAACAAAAAAAATTAATAATAATAATAATTATTAATGTATGGCTTTTTTATAGTTTATAGGTGATAAAAAAGAAATATCGAAAAATCCAGTGCCGTACTAAATGGTGATGCCGGAAGTCAGTGCAAATTTTTAATTTGCCAATAATTTTAGGAGCAATATAGGTCATTTTTTTCTGCACGGCATTTGTTTAATTCTTTTTGTACATATATATATATATATATATATATATATATATATATATATATATATTATATATATATATATATAATATATTATATATTTTTTATATATATATTATATATATATATATATATATTTTTTTTTTTTTTTTGAAATAATGTTACTAAATACTGCCGTTGTACCTTATAGCCGTTCATTATAAATGATCAAAATCTTCATCTGATTTGTTATCAGTCTCGTATTCCGTTGATTCCGCATCAGAAGTAATTTCTCCCTCACCGTCGCGCTCGCCGTCTGAAATACAAATATTATGTGTTTGTAATTTAACTATTGTAAGAAGATTACAAGTGCAAGGAAAAATTTATTCTTTACCTGTACTTTCATCAACATCTTTATCTGTTTCTGCACCGCCAAAAGCCTAAATAACTTCATATAAAAGAGTAAATCTCTTAAAAGTTTCAGGAAGTACTACTCATGTCCATAGGAAAGTGACTCTGAAAATCTCTGGAAATACAGGCGCAAGTGCAACGAAATACGTATAATCCAAATGCTCCATGTCCTTTAACTCTTTAAATACGGGAAAGTGGATCAGAACTGGGAAATTGGTTTAATATCGTCAAAGCTTCTAAGGGGTACCGAGATGTAAACAATACCCTTTTTCAGTTTGGATTTTTAAAGTTTGGATTTGTCTAATGAAATAAATTTTACCTTTTTTTCTATTCCATAGCCGGTACCCGTGCACGCGGTCTACTTTAACCGTCGATGCTTTGATTGCGTAATTATTTATTGATTATAGATTAATAATGCATTGCCGCCTGTGGGCTTAGGTTGCAAATTGCTTTTGCTCCAGTAATT
The DNA here is from genome assembly GCA_923062675.1 of Marasmarcha lunaedactyla. Taxonomy (NCBI): domain Eukaryota; kingdom Metazoa; phylum Arthropoda; class Insecta; order Lepidoptera; family Pterophoridae; genus Marasmarcha; species Marasmarcha lunaedactyla. The sequence continues at coordinate 16,192,391 of OV281343.1, forward strand.
ACACTCGCAGTTCCGGAACACAACCACTATAATGGCCACTATTATGGTGGTTTAAACAGGACAGACTGTAGCATCGCCCCGGAAGAGATCTTAACAAAGGACCCTCTACCTGCTGGGAACTCAGCATCTTTTGGATAAGCTCAAATATTATCAATGTCAGACAGAAGTATTTCAAATAAAAGATAAGCAATGATTACTGAGCCAAAGATATGATATCATTGACGTAGGTACTTGTGTATTTCTGCACACCTTATATGCATGCTGTAATATATTTGTTTAAAACTCATACGTAATAAACATCAAATTGGATTATGCCCTGTTTATTTGCGCTTAGTCATAAAGTACGACAACTTTCTGTGTGTTAATCAGCTATCTTTTCCTTGATCTATGCATCACTCTTTTTTACCGGTTTCAGCAACTAAAAGTTAGAAGCAACAATGTCAATAGAAAAATTTCATTTAAAATTTATATGACTATATCCAGTACGAACATTAATAACAGATAGGTATGCACAACATTATTCTGGGACGCATATCTTACATAACAGTCAGGTTTCTTGTCAGTTTTTTTTCACGAAGGTTTTTCCGAACTGGTGGTAGAGTCATGTTTTATTTAACGTCAATAAGAACAAGTAATTGTTAATGTTGAGAAAAAAATATTTGAATTTGAATTTAAATTTGATAAAAGGACAATTTTTTTGTGTGTGAATTATCAAATTAATTATGTAAAGTATACAAATACAGAGAATACTTATTTATATTTTATAAAATGAAATGAAAATAAAGATAAACTATTATATGTCAATAACAAAACAAAGAGATAAATTACGCCATGTCTTGAAAATGTAATTACCTATAATTTAATGAATTTACTGGATTCTTACCACGATTTTCAATTTTCGCGTACTGCAACAGCGTCGTATCGGACGCGCGAATATAAATCAAAAACCGTGGTAGGATCCCGTAAATTTGTTAAATTGACGAGAAATACGTGTCTAAAGAGATAGTCTAAAACAGTTATTGTTAAAACAGTTAGGTTGTGGAATGCACTTCCTTGCATAATCCGTGAATCGAAAACGTTATCCTTATTTAAAAAGCGAGTAAGAGAACACTACCTTTCTCGAGTCTATTAGCTTGCGTTCTTGTTTTTGTAACCCCGTAGTATTATTATTGTCTTATTGTTCATTTCTTTGAATCATTTGTAAAGGTCAAGTATACTGTGTATATATTAGTTTGCATTTATTTATATATCATGGATATTCTATTTATAAGTAGATAAGTAGTTTATATATATATTTAATACAATATGTAAGTATATTAGCATTTGTTTATAGTATTTATCTTATGTACAACAATATATAATTTAGTACACACTAAATTTGCTATTATTCACACTCTCCAGTCTCAGGTCTGTTGGAAGAGATTTCTTTTAGAAATAAGCAGTACCTTTGTACATGATTTGGTAACTTATTTTTATACTGTAATTAAAACCTGTGTGTACATTAATTATTAAATAAATAAATATACCTAATCTAAAAATAAAACATTTTGATACATATTGATGCTACAATTACCTACACATAACAAGCCATTTAAGTTGTGAGAGAAATTACTAAACAATTAGAAATCAAAGTGTAAAATAAAAATAATTAGGACCTGGCTTTTGATTATCATGGGTCCTCCAAGGTGGAAGGAGTACGCAGGCATGTTATTGTCGAATTTGAAAATGGAACTACCTACTCTTATTTTATTTAGAAAGCTTTTATTTGTAGGTATGTGTTGGTATAAACATAAATGTAGCATTACATTCTAAAAGATTACTTATAATTTAATGCCTTTATTTAAATTACTTATAATAAGTAATTTAATATGGATGGTTATTATATTTTAATAGGAGGATGCAGTAGTTATAAACTTTGTGTTAAAAAAAGATATGTGTTTGTATAATTTGGGGGTTATTTCATTTAAAACGTTTATACTGTTAGGGTAACGAAAACTAAAGGCTTAAATGGAACTTATATACGAATACTTAAATGAAAAGACCAATTATATTTTAATAGTAGATACGTAGGTAAGCTGAACCATCTTGTATCTTTTGGTTCACGTCACCAAGGAGTGACACAAGATGGCTGCGCTTGGGCGGGTATATAAATAATAAGATACTTATTTTCGCATAGGGTTAGAACCCATTTTCTTTAATCAACTTAGTTAAAACAATGAACTAGATCAAGGCACAAATATCCTTAACCCTTTCTATTAACCAATACCTAAAACTACCCACAAAATAAACGCCCAAAATCACACCATGGCGTCCATCATAAACCCTTTAAGATTTACGCGCAAACATGTTCCGGGACACATCTGACCCATTCGATCAGATTCACTTTACGACGTCCCATAAAGAAACACATTATCTGTCTTTATCGAGCCTGAAAAGCACATAAAGACATTGGACCTAGCTGTAAATAAATTATCTACGCCTTTGTAATGCGCTGGTCAGTATAAAGTAAACTTTGGACAATGTTGTGGCATAAATCAGTCCGACTTGTCGCATGGTGTGTACGTTTATTGAGGTCTGAGTGATAAGGGTTTATGTGGATAAACGTAACATTAGATTCATTTTATATTCATTTTATTTTAATGTTGGTTTTATTTTTTGATTCCATTACAACTTTCAAGTATGTATCTTATGTTGCTTGTATGTTTCATAAAAATCAACAAACTCAAATATTTTTCCTAAAAGTTGCTACTGAATCTTTTTTGTTGGTACATAGTTTCATACTTATCATATTTAGTTTTGCTTTAGATTAACCTAATGAATAAAATACTACTGACAAAGAATTATATAAAGGATAGTCTAACTTTATTGTCACTATCGACATCAGTTCGTAAACTATTTTAGTTTATCTGTTTTGTCATAAGTATGGTAATATTTTATTTTGTTTTTATTTTACTATATTTGGGTGGATTACAGCTACAATTAGGTATAAGTTAGATAATTATTTTAATAAACACAGAACCATTCACAAGACTCCGCATAAAATCTTACAAAAAACACACTTCAATGTTGGAACAATGGTCCCGTAAATGTAGCTAATAGCATCAAATGAAATCAATCCTCCAAATGTAAAAAGAAAATCACTCATTCAAAATTAATACATAGGTAGGTTAAGTAGGTAACATTAGAAATAATGTATCTATCACTAAACGGATGTGCATGTTGATGTTGCAATGTTTAAGACTATAATATACAATACCTAAGGATTTGTAATTGGTTGTTAATAGAACAATGTGGATACTGCTCAAGGCTACTTTTATTACTAACTTAGTAATCTACTTAGATATTTATTTTTAAATTACAAAAGTTATTTCAAATAAAAATGTTTGTTAGGTTAGGTAGTATGTTTGAATACTTAATTGTATATTATCTAACAAGGTATTTTAAAATTCATATGCATCTACTTGAAGAATAAATAACACAAATTATCATAATAGTTTGAAAGATAAACAGAGTTTTACATGCATGAGCTAGGTATTCCAAATGAACATAAATATCTTTACCTCGCCCGAGAAATGCACTGAAAAAAAAAACTTGAGCCACAAAGGCGGGGATCGCGTTGCTTTATCTGTGATCGAGGCCCCGCCCGCGCGTTCCTTCCCCGCGCCGACTCTAAACGAACATGGCGGCCGACTGCGCGGCGCGACGCATTTTATTGACCTAATGAAAACCATTTTAATTAATACCAAGCAATCACACGGGGCCTGCGTCACACAGCTTTTACGTTTATTATTTCCATATCATTTTAAAAGCGTCGCTTTTGATTTCTCCAGAGTGTCGCGCACCACTGATATGTGTGGAATGTTTACTATCCTGTTTTATTGCTGTTATCATATTTGATAATTATTATTGTTACGTTAGTTTGCACTTTATGTAATTATTAACATGTGAGTAAATACAAGTTTAAAAACGTCTCTACATTTTATTTAGATTTAGATTTACTAGTGGGCGGGGCCTTTATTAGGTTGGTACCAACATACCTAATGTATTATGATGGTTGGACTTAAAACATAAAAAGAAACGTCACGAAATGTTTGGTGTGATTACTATAACTGATGTATTTGTAATTATTAGAAATAGTTCGAATTAATTTTATTTAAATACCCATAAGTACCTTTGTACCCAACTTACTTAGGTTCGTTCATACGAATAGACCAATTATTATTGACGACCGAGTGGTGTAGTGGTAAGTAGCCTTGCCCCAGGTCTCAGGTTCGAGTCCTGGCCGGGGCATTCATTTCCGGATGAACACAGATGTTTGTTCTCGGGTCATGGTTGTTTTTATTTATAAATGTATGTTTATTCTGGGTCCCCCCCCCCCCAGTTCGCTGTATGGTCATTTGTCTGGGGATTTATTTTTATTATTATTAGTATAAATAAAAGACGTCTATACCTAAAATGCGTTTTATGTAATAGTAATAGGAAAACAAAACAGTGTAGATATAATAATTACAACAAGGTTTTAAAAAAAGTACATGGTCGCATCATTAAAGTCATGTAACACAGAATATATTAATAAGGCAAAAAATACGTGTAAAGCTTCATGGAATATAATTAAAAAAAATTGTAATTCAAATTTAAATCGACATCAAAACATTGACATAATTAAATTTAATGACATTATCTACACAGACCCTCAAAATATATGTGTACAATTCAATAATTTTTATGTAAACTTGACAAATAAATCTAATTCTGACTTTTTAAAGTATAAACCACTGACTAATTCAACAACGACTGATCATTCGTTATTCCTTTTACCTACTGATGTACACGAAGTTAATCTTATGATAAAATCTTTAAAAAATACAAAATCAGCGGGATATGACCATCTTACTACACATATCATTAAAAAATGTGCTAAGGCTATAAAGAAACCCCTAACATACATTATTAATCTGTCTTTTAGCGAAGGCATATTTCCCGAACGCCTAAAAAAGTCAATTGTTAAACCCATTTATAAAAAAGGGGATATAAAGGACATGACTAATTTTCGCCCAGTAGCTCGTATTCCAATATTATCGAAAATTTTCGAAAAGACTATGTCAATAAGAATCAAAGGTTTTTAAAAAAAATTCAATAGGATACTACTGATGATACTAGATGGTCAACAATTTGGTTTCCGAGAGGGAAGGACAACAAGTATGGCTTGTTTTGCTCTAGTAAAGGAAATATCGGAGAGTATAAACAAGAGAGGTTTTCCTGTGGCCTTGCTGCTCGACATGAGCAAAGCATTTGACTTTGCTGATCATAAAATTTTACTAGACAAATTAAATAATTAATGGTATTAGAGGTATAGTGAATGAACTGATTTAAAGTTATCTGGATAATCGAAAACAATGTGTAGAAATAAGCTATTTCAAAGGTATAAACAGAGAATCAAGGCGTTCAACATATCAAAATAATAAGTCCGGAGTTCCCAGGGTAGCATAATAGGATCTCTCTTATTTTTGTTATACATAAATGATTTGCCAAAGGTCATGGGAAATCAAAAATGTATAAACTTTGCAGATGACACGACGCTCGTGATAAATACAAACAATAAAAAAGAGCTAAAAGATGAAATTCAACACACATTGACTAACGTTTTGACATTTTTAAATAACATAATTCTTAAAATTAATTTTAATAAAACCAATTTAATACAATCCCAAAAATCTAATATATATAATAATAAAATCGGCATAAATTTTGACAACAAGAAAATAAATAACGTTGAAACGGCCAAATTTTTAGGGATTTAATTCGACAAATATTCTAATTGGACGGCATATATCGAAAGCCTTTGTCATAAGCTAGACCGATTTATTTACGCGTTGAGAAGAGTGAAAGAAGTAGCGGAAAGGAAAGCTGCTCTACTGTCGTATCACGGCTACGTAGCTTCTCTCTTGCGCTACGGAGTCATCTTATGGGCAACTCTGTTGACATAGATTTTATATTTAAAGTAGGTACAAAAAAAATGCGTTAGAGCTTTATCCTGCGCAGGGTTTATAGATAGCTGCAAACCAATATTCAAAAGCTTAAGAACTCTTTTTTTTTTTTTTTTTTGTTCCCCTCCGCGGGAAGGGCAGGAGGATAAAAATGCCCTGACGCATACTCTGGCGCGATTCCAAAGTTATGTGGGACTCGTCCCGACGCCTACCAGGACCATACCCACTAAAAACCCCCTGTCGGCTCGTGCATTTTTGCCACTCAGCCTTCATCGGAGCGACGGCCAATTGGAGAAAGAGGCCGCGCTAGCGGGGCCCAGAAGGGGTCACCCGCTGGGATTACATAGCACTGAAGGTGCTCAAAAATTAAAAGTAAAATAAAAACATTAAAAATGAAAAGTAAATAATGAAAACATTAAAAATTGAAAAATTAAATATGCATTAATTCGGATTTACGTTAGAATTAGAATTTGCGGCCAGAAGGGCCTCGAGATCGCGTGACAGTCTGGTGGATGAGTACGTTTGCGCATTTCTAGGCCTAGCGACTTTGAACTTCGAGTCTAACACAGGAGCAGCATATGAGACAGAATCACGAACTAGAGGATTGGGATGGGTTTCGGAGCGTTTGAAGAACGCCTCAGAGAGTGTTTTGAGATATTGTTGTACTGTAGGCAGTTCAAGATCTCTATGCAAGTCCGCGTTACGCACGTACCACGGTGCGCCTGTGGCCCGGCGGCAAAAGAGGTTTTGAACTACCTGCAGTTTGTGCAGGAGGGAGGGTTTGGCGTGGGCAAAGATTGGCGAGGCATACGTCATGACGGGTCTAACGCAGACCTTGTAAAGTGTACGTTTGTTTCTGAAGGACATTTTACTTTTTCTACCTAACATGCTATTTAGGCGGACTAAATAGTGACGAGCGAGTTTCGAAACTCTTTCAACGTGTGGCTTGAAAGAAAGCGTCGGATCTAATGTGACGCCTAAGTATTTAGTACTGCGCTTCCAGGGGATGGGAATGCCTAACATTCGAACGTGGGGATCGCCATCGGGACGACGGCGTTTGTGGTCGAAGCGCATCGCAGAACTCTTTTCAGGGTTCACATCGATGCGCCATTCTTGAAACCATGCACCAAGGGCGTTTACGGCCTTTTGGAGTCTGGTTACAAGGCGCCGAACACCGTGGCCTTTGGTATAGAGTGCGGTGTCGTCAGCGAAGAGGGCGAGTTCGACGCCTTTCGGCGGGATGGGAATGTCGTTGGTGTACACGGTGTACAGCAGAGGGGCGAGGACTGAGCCTTGAGGGACTCCAGCCTTTATGGGACGAGGTGCAGAAAGCGTGCCTTCGTGTTTAAATCGAAACGTACGGTCTTTGAGAAACGACGCTATTAACCTGACTAGGCGATCCGGTAAGCCTATCTTGTAGAGTTTATAAACGAGACCGCTGTGCCAGACTTTATCGAAAGCCTTGGCTACGTCAAAGAAAACCGCGACTGATTTATAACGACGCGGATAGAAACCGTCAAGTATATACTCGACGATTCGGTGGACTTGTTGAGGGCAGGAGTGTTTAGCGCGAAAGCCGAACTGATGGGGAATAATGAGAGGATCGCCATCCGTTGGAAACAGATGGTTCCGCATTCGAGAGAGTATGACTCTCTCGAGAAGTTTAGACATTGCCTTGAGGAGGCTGATGGGTCTGTGATTAGCCGGGACGTTCAGAGGTTTGCCCGGCTTGGGAATGCCTATGACTGTCGCTTCTTTCCAAGCTTTTGGAAAGTAGCTATGGTCGAAGCAGGCATTGAAAATGATAGCTAATAAGGTAAGCATCTGTTGAGGTAGGTGCTTAAGTGCGTGGTTGAAAATTCCATCCGCACCCGGAGCCTTTTTGGACTTTTGATTTCTAATGAGAAGCAAGATTTCATCATTAGAGACTGTGACAGGGTCGGCGGTGATGGGAAGAGAGTCTATGCGAAGGACTTCGTCCTCCACCGCCTGGATGTGTGAGGGATCAGCAGGTTGCGTGCTGGGCGAGCATTGTGTGGCAATGCTGTCGGCGAAGCATTCGGCTTTCTCTTCGACTTCGAAGGCAGTAGTGCCGTCGGGACGAGTGAGAGGAGGAACGTGAGAAACGGTGTCTACGCGTAAGGCTCGGGCCATGCTATAGTACGCTTGGTGGGACGGAGAGATATTCGTCATGAGATCGTTCATCTGAGCGTCTCGGAGTTCCGCGAGGCAAGACCTAACTTTACGTTGAAGCTGATTCGCAGCTGTTCTATAGGCGGGCGTGGGATACTTTTTTACTTTAAGAACTCTACCGTTGTCTTGTTTATATATCTATGAAGTTAGCTTATTTGTTTTAAAACACTTACAGTTGTTTCCAACTAATCGAGAAACGATTTCTGGTCGCAAAAGGCAAGCTGAAAAACTGTATATACCTGCCCAAAGATTAAGTTTATATCAAAGAAATATTGTATGTATGGCTGTGAAGATATTTAGTAAATTACCGAATAAAATTAAAAAATTACCATTGAATAAATTTAAAAATAGTCTATTTGAATTTTTGATCTGTAAATTATATTATTCAAATAATATATTTTTAAATGACAAATTTATTGATAATTAATAAAAATGTATAATAATTTTACTTTACTAATAGTTGACTGTAATAAAATGTTTTGATATATCTTAATTTAAATTTTTGCACACCGACAGGTCTATATAATTCGCAATATCCTACTGAATTATAAAAAAGACCTTTAATGTACCAATTTCTTAGCAAATAAAGATTTATTATTATTAACGTGGATTTTTTGTTTGAAAAGAATTGTGGGTGTTCTTAGCCGTTTGCAGAAAATCGCTTTAGCCATTCAAAAGTTATGTAGGCTTTTTTAGTTAGGGGGATTTCTCCTTTATGCTTACAAATAACTAGTTATTATATTTGAATTTGTTCTAAATAAAAGACAGGTATAAGTCTATGACTTAGTGTTAGGTACCTATGTACGCTCGTAGAGCTCGGCGGCGGCTCAGGCTAAGGGCGAGAATCATTGCGCGTTGTTTGGCCTTTTATAGGCGACCGCACACACGGGGACGATGACACTACAAGGGATCCGAATGTGAATCTGAGCCTGTACGTGACTGCACCTACACTAAAGAAAGCCACATCGCAAGTCCAACACTTAGAGCGGCGTAATCTCCCATGATACGGCTCGTATAACCGGAAGGTTGGTAGGGCCATGAGAGGGGGTGGGTTGTACCTACACTAGTGAACGAGATCGTAGGGGCCCTTAAAAAGAGAAAAGGAAGGCCTTCACTCTAAAGAACCTAGCATGAAGCATTGAAGTTAAAACCTTCGGTACCTACCTTTCTGAATTTAGGAGTAACAAGAAGTGAGAAAAAAGTCCAAAATTATGTGTACCTATGTACGAATAAAAAGCTCTCCAACTGACGGCAAAAAGCACGGATAACTTTTGAACGGCTCCATCTTAAAACTTGCCTAAACACTTCCGATGCCCAGACAGATAAACAATTACGCAGATACACACCTCAAAATTATTACACCCTTATTTTTAGGCTGGGGGTTAATTGCTTATTTTTTTCATCGGTGATATTACCCGTATATTGCCAATTCTTATCTTACTGATTCAGTCTTGGATTTAAGAAACTTTAATAGGCGCTTTATGCCATTTCGATTACATTTGATAGTATCTTAGTACCTACTACTAGTATCCGTCCAAGTAAGTTGTTACATATTAACCGTAATATAGCAACTGTTCTGCACTCAAGGAACTTACATTAAAATAACCAAAGTAGCAGAGTTGTAAATAGGCAGGTTCAATAAAAACTACCTACATACTTAAAAAAGGTTATTTGCCTCATAATATACGAAAAATGATCTACGTAAAATATCCAAATCCTCGAAAAACGTCAGGTAGATTGTAAAGTGTCTTTTGTAAGGATCTCATCAGGGGCGGTACTACAGCACTTTCCATTTTGTCCGATATAATAACTAGGTACTCTAGCGGTCCGGGACCCTAGATGGACCAAGTCTACCCTAGGGAGGTCTTCCTAATTAACAAAGGAAAAACATATATAACTTTAAACCACTTTTATTAATGATGAATCTATTTTATAATAACACAATCAATAATTATTAGACTATTTTTGGGGATTAAAGCCCGCAATGGAATGCCATGGAACAATCTTCCATATTCTCTCTATTTTACAATTTACAAATAAAATAAAATAATGACAGACTTATAAGTTGCCAGTCATAAATGTCGGCAAGTTTGTTTGTGCAATAACCTCTTTTATTAAATACGGCACAAGCAAACGTTGCAATCGCCCCTCTTGTTTAATTTATTTAATCAGTGAAGCTGATTAAATAAATTCCTATATACATTTCATTCTTAAATAACGACCCTACTTAAATCAGGACCATGTACATTAATCGGGTTTACTCTCAGATGAGCCCCCTACCGATAGGAATATATATACTTGATCATGTTTAAATGACAACGTCTTATTACACCAAAAATGATCTTATAGTATTTATTCTCCATCAATAGAGCCTTAGCCACAAAACCCGATGAAAATCAGCCAAGATGGTTAATTAACATCTAATTTAAACAGTGTAAGTTATTATTATTTCTCATACAATTCATGAATAATTAACAACCCCATATTAATCATTTACGTTACACAATTATACGCAAATTCAAATAACCAATACTTATTATTAAATTAATCAACAATTGTTAAAATAACCCATTGAATACAATCAAAGGATAATTATAATTAATTGATAAGTAATAAATACATTAATATCCCAATAAAAGTAAATTTAATTAATCCTACTTATATTAAAATTAATACTAAATTAATCAAGTTATATTATCAAACATTATCATTCAGTTGGCAAAACAAACACGTTTGACATGAACTGTCATATTAACTTTAAACTTTTCTTAATGATTAAAAATATATTTGAAAGTTTGTAACTTTCGAAAGTTTAAATATTACCTACCTAAATTTTAAGATTTTACCTGCCTAACTATTACCGGACAAGCCTTCCTATGAATAGATCATAAAATTGGATCCAAAGTATTTTACTTAACCCAGAATGATACCTACAAATTAATGAATTTATATTTCACAACGCAATGCAGAGAACTTTTTCAAAATGCACCGAAATACACCTGACAAAATTCTATACCAATAACGTTTAAAATACATTACCTATTCCATCACAACCCTTTTACTATTTTACCCCACTGAGGATCCTATTCTACATCTGCGTGTTGACCCACAGACAGCAATATCACAATATTATATATACTCGTAAACTTTGGCCGTATAGCTAAATCGGCTATCACCTTCTCTCTTATGGAGATTATTAGGCGTGGCTCAAATTAAACGTGCACATTATCAATAGTGTTATTTTAGTCTTTGAAAATTTACTTCTTTAGAGCATTGGTACCACACGTATATCTATGATTCGTAAATAAAATGTAACGCGGTAAATACGTGCCGCGTGTACCTGCCGCCCCTTAGAGGTTTCTCTCCGGGTATCTAAAATTAATTTATTATATTATATAAAAACCTTTTCCTTATTGATTTTCTTTTATCTGCATCGTCCATACATTGCATCTCCTTTTTGGTGATGCTGTTTGGATTGGCTTTGCAGGATATATCATCTCGGAACATTGGGTTGTGAAGTGCACATAGAATTTAAGAAAAAAAATATTAGTTTTTTATATTATTCTAAAACCCCAACGAAATTCTAACCGTTGCATATCTACAAATAAACGATATACATACTTGTACACCTAAATGTGTACTTCTTCTCTATTAACTCTAAGAATAAAGAAATTATAATAATATTATAATATTTTATTTTATCGAATATTATATGGTTTTAATCTATTCACATGTACAATTAATTCTTGGTTATTTTGTATTTTTTTTTAAAGATAATTGTCACATCCTATATATTGTAATACTCGAAATAAACCTTTATATGGTCGACTAAGTTTTCGACTTTTACCTGATATTCTTGTTGGACAATGTAACAAAACTAATTGTCCTACACGAAGTTTAATATTAGAAGCTTTTTTATCATACGATCTTTTTTTGTACTAAACGAGTTTTCCTTAAATTTTCTCTCGCTTGATTTACGGCACTTGTATAAGCATCTTTTTTTTGTTGAACGGTCATATTACAATTAGGATTTAACCTTTCATCAAATGGAACTTCAGGTTCTCTACCAAACATTAAATAATAAGGAGAAAATTTAGTTGAAGCCTTGTTTAGAAAAATTATAAGCATATATTATAAAAGGTAAAATTTGACACCAATCCCTTTGACTTTGGTTTACATATTTAGCTAATGAATATGAAATGGTTTGATTCAATTTTTCTACTAAACCTAATGTTTGATGGTGCATAGTGGTAGCTAAGGAATGTATTATATTATATTGTCTTAATAAAGACTTAATTAACATAGACGTAAACATAGAACCTTTATCTGACAACACTTCACATACCGTCCCGAATTTTGTTAAAATTTCATTAATAAGGAAATCATATATTATTTGAGCTGTCACTCGTGGGACTGCTTTGCAAATAGCATATTTTGAAAAACAATCTATACACGTTATTATATATTTATTACCATCTACTGAACGATTAAAAGGACCTAGTAGGTACATCGATCTCTATCTTTTCAAATAAACGTTCTGTTACAACTGGGCGTAGTAATTTTCCATTATTACACAATTTCTTTTCTTTACATGGCATACGACTCTTAATACCTTTCTTAACCTTTTCCACTACATCAACTTTAAGATTCTGTTTCTCAGAACAACACACAACTTTGGAGTCTTGAGGACTCGGGGGTAAATTAAATTCACTGGATTCAGTTACTTACCTTATCATACCAACTTATCATCATTACTAACTACTAAATCAGAAAAATAAACATATTCATCCTTACTTAATTCATTTGAAACCTGAATTACCTGAAGGGTATTTTTGGTGATATCATTATTACTAAGATTATTTACTTTATTTTTTATAATAAAGTTACAAATAATGTTGTTCAATTGAACATGACCTTCCTTAAAGTTTAATATTGCACCAGACTTCTGAAGAAAGTCTTGCCCGAAAATTAAATTTCTTTCAATATTGTCAATTACATAACAATTCTGTACATACACAACATGTTCAATCTCCAAACATAGTTGTACTTTACCTATTAAATCTATTCGATTACCATTAACGGCTTGAATCTTTACATTCTCCACATTATGTATTTTTATATTCAGTTGGTTACATAAGTTTTGGGAGATAACAAAAACTGATGCGCCTGTATCAAGCATAGCTGAAATATTATTATTTTTTAGTTTTAAACTAATGGATGGGGAAAACTCACTTGTAGGATTACTTTCTAGACTATTTGGCATCAATTGAGTCTCCATCTGTCTGATTGACGCCGATTGTACTCCAGGTTCATCCATCTTTGATCCATTGTATGCATCGCCACGGTCTCCTCTCCTTCTTAAAGCATACGGAGATCGGTTGTTGTCGTTTGCGAATCTTTCGTACCCGTAGTCCATGTTGGTTAACCTTTGAGAATCTTCCTTCTCACTCCTCGGTGACGTTGTAGAACCTACTGGTATTTCTCGTGACATCTGCATGTTCGTTTGAAGGTATAAATTTTCTTCCTGCTTTCCAGTGAAAATTTCGTGCTTCTGCATGATCGTTTCTTTTAACGATTTTTTATTTACAAAGATTTGAGACGCTAATCGGCATTTGTACGTATATTTACAGTTTTGCAGGAAATGCTTCACGAAAATGTTTTCCGTTATTACCGCGCCAGCTTTATTTGCGCACATGTCCAATGCATAGTAATAACAGATCAAATCCTCATTGGCTTGTTGCTTCCGCGAATAAAAATTAGCCACATGATCTACTTTTCTACCAAATTCATGGATAAATCTATTCCTGATCTCATCAAATGTTTCACACGTATCAATTATGGTTTTGTAAAAATACAACGCAGGGCCTTCTAAATACGTCTGTATAATTAGCCTCTTACTTCCATCGTCGTATTTGTTTAACGCAGAAATTATTTCAAATTGAACTTTTCGAACTGCCAGAATATCTATGTATATTTACGGCCATCTTTTATTAACTTTCTTCAATTTTTTATTTGCCGTAAAATGTTGTCACCTGAAATAATCTGAAAAAAGGTAAAACACTACCCGGCGCCTCCACCATCTAGCGGTCCGGGACCCTAGATGGACCAAGTCTACCTCCCTAGGAGGTCTTCCTAATTAACAAAGGAAAAACACATATAACTTTAAACCACTTTTATTAATGATGAATCTATTTTATAATAACACAATCAATAATTATTAGACTATTTTTGGGGACGAAGCCCGCAATGGAATGCCATGGAACAATCTTCCATATTCTCTCTATTTTACAATTGACAAATAAAATAAAATAATGACCGACTTATAAGTTGCCAGTCATAAATGTCGGCAAGTTTGTTTGTGCAATAAACTCTTTTATTAAATACGGCACAAGCAAACGTTGCAGTACCCACGTTTAGGTGGTTGTGTTCGGCTTAAGGTTCCCCTTAAGTAGTAAGTAGTGAGTATTTACTTCCGTAAATACTGGAACAAAGGCAACTCCAACGGAAGCCTGCGGTCGGCGACGCATCATAAGCCATTATAATGATCACATTAAATATAGAAAAATTTAACATCTACCACTAATGATGTCCATGGGCATGGATGTCACTTTCCATCAGGTAGGTCGCTGCTCGTTTGTCTACTATGAAAATATTAAATAAATATGCCTACTACGTACATTTAAAAAATACGTATTAATGTGTCTGACCCATAAAATATTGCCTATTGTTTTATAATAATAAAAAATAATTTATTTTCAGACACAAAGATCCATACACAAAAATATTTAAAAAAGAAAAAAAAATACAGAATACAAAAGATGTGTTAGTATTCAATGACTTAATAACTATGTTAGTATATGAAGGATACAGGGGAAAAATGAAGAATGTCATTTTTTTTTTGGCAACATTTGAAAGTCCATTCAAAATAGTATAGTTTTATGCTCTACTACACGCTAAAAACGCTTTTTGTCATATATTTTTTAGCCATCAAAGATATGGGGCACAGGCTAAAAACGATGACGGTTTCAAAAAACCGGCGAAAAACGATGGATGTCTGTAAAAAAATTATGAAGGTGTTTATGGCTGGCGCAATTTGAACGTCTGCAGAACTCTGCAGAAGCAATATGTATGGACTTTCAAAAAAATCTTAACTGTCCCAATATAACCACAAATGATGCATACTATAAAAGAAAACTAGGCTATTATTTGTTTAATGTACACATACTTTCCAATTCATATTCAAAATTTTATGCATATGATGAAACTATTGCTAAAAAGGGGTCAGACAATTTGGCTTCAATGCTGTATGACTTTATAATGATAAATTTGACAAATACTGTAAGGAAGTTAACAATCTTTTGTGACTCTTGTGGGGGGCAAAACAAGAATTATGTTATTATCAGATTCATATACTATATGGTGCACATTAAGAAGAGATTAGATGAAATCACAATTATTTTCCCTGTGAGAGGTCATTCTTACATGGAGTGTGATAGAAATATGGCACTAATAAACCAAAAAGCTCATATAGAGTTACCCTCTGAGTGGGCCGATCAAATAGCAATGGCTAGGTCTAGGCCAGCACCATTTATGGTTGAGTAGTGTGAACAAGACCTGTTTAGGAACTGGACAGATTATTTTAAACCTATGTTTAAACCGAAATGCCCAGTGCCAACACGCTCCATCAAAGAGATTAAAGTACATATAGATAAACCAAAATTGATATTTCACAGAGAGAATTACAATGGTCTATGGGTATCTAGTGTAGTCACCAACAATAAATATAAGGGTCCCATATTACAGGAAAATGAATTTACACATCCAAAAAAATTATACTTACTAACAAGACTTCCAATATCTGCAGCCAAGTATAATGATTGCTTAGACTTGGCAAAATTCTGCTCACAGAAAGCAAAAGCATATTTTCTTGCACTACCCAATTCAAATAATATAACTGATACTAATGAATAAGTAATTAGTTCTAAATCCTTTATTTGGAAACATTCATCAATTTTTTACTGACAATCATCATTTTTCCCTTGGAGTATTGGGCATTTTTTTTTCTAATTATTTTTTTAAATATAATATACTACCTTTACGATTGCGCGAGTGCGTCAAGAGCACTAATGGGGACCGCTCAGACACCCTTCGTCTTAATCTCGTAAGTAGTTAGGTATATTCCATAAGATCGTAAATTATAACTGATAATTCTGAAGATTGCAGTAAAAATTTAATTACGATGATTTTCTATGATTTCCTATTTTAACGAGGCGATACACTACCAACATTATGGTGGTAGGAAGTAGAATTTCTTATGTTAAGATCTCATCTGGGGCAGCACAACAGTATACTGAGACCAACAATGTACCTATAGCAAAAACCGAGTAGGGCCGAGTGTCCTACCCTGTGGAACCCTATAGGTACAGGTAAGAGTGCCACTATCGAATTTGTTGATCTTCACAAATTGATCTCTGTTGCTAAGATAGTATAAGAACAAGTCCAGTACAATACCTATCACGTAGGCCCGCTTTTTCCATGCAGCAGAAAGCATTCGTTATAAATAATTTTTTTATTTCACTATTTTCATAGACGACCAACTAGCACGCGACGCACCAAGTGATAGCCGCATCCATGGAAGGACATCGTTAATCGTAGGTTTTTTATGTATGAATAAGTGTATTGACTGCAGTTATATCATCGTTGCTGTCTGTAGCTATTCCTTCCCTTTGAGCACGTTTACTTGATAATAATGCCGGACCAATAGGAAGGCCCGGTGGTGTCGATCCAGATGAGATATTAACAAAAATAGCTCTACTTCAACTAAAATCAAACTTTTTATTGTATAATTTAATAATCCCTCACAATGTTTTAATAACAAACGAGCTCACAAATCATCTCATCATCAATTAACAATGTCAGACAATAATATTCCAAATTCAAATTGCTCAGCTTCACTCCCGCCAAAACCGCGGCGTGTTTCCCAAGTGACAGTTAAAGGCGCGGCAAAGGGCACGGTCCCATAGGGCTCGTTACAGCAAATTCGCGCCAAACACGCCCCTGATTTATGATTCTCCCGCGCTTTGCCTGACACATAAATGTCGCATCTCATCCGATTTACAGATCCTCTGTTGCTGGATAAATATTATGCCACGTTTGGGGTTGCTAAGAGATGTTTATGTCTTGAAAATGCTTTTTATTTTCGTGTGAGTTTTATTGGATGTTGGCTGTGGGAAGCTGGTTGTTTTGGTGCAGAAAACAAAGGTGTGTTGTTTTTATGATACTAATAACACTTTCATAGTTACGTAATGTGGTGTTTAAGACGGTTTAGGTTTTTATTCTATGCCAACAAAGGGACGTAACTTAAGTTATTAAGAGTGCTTATAGAAAAATGGCACTTTAGATTGCAAGTATACAAAAACCGCATGACTCGCCAACAAAAATTGTAGTTACATTACTCAAATGAATACACTTAACGGACCTTCAATGTATAAATACGAGTATACAACATGTCCGTCAAAGACAGCACAGAAATACAAACAGTCAGAAAACAGAAAATAAACAGCCGAAAGATCAGTGGGAGGCGAGCTGGCAACACGGCTAGGTTTCCTGAAATTGTATTAAGTCAGTGTTCTGATGGAGCATCTATTGAATAAATTTTTAATGTGACATAGCACCAAATACCCAATTATAATCCTCTTTTTATTTAGAAGCAACAAAGGCACAGTCCAATTCAGTTCAGAATACCAATTAGCATTTTCATAATCCGTTTTTGTTTTATATTATTATTATAATTTAGAGTCATTTTTATTATTAGATGGTCACACCCAAGAGTTTCGTTGCTAACTTGCCACTGCATGTCAATAGCCATATCTAATGAACAAAAGCTAACGTCAGGCACCGACCGTTGTAACCTGTTACTAAACAACTTAGTCCTCGTTGCATCACCATTGTTCAAAGATATAAAGCCGTACTCTAAAGCAGAATTAAATAGCTGTACATCTATACTGTTATTTTTCTCCCACCAGTTAATATAATGTCCACTAAAATCGCCAGCAATGAAGAATTGACTAAATATCGCGTCGCAGTCGGACTGGGTTGTATGAACCGATGACGGACAGTAAACTTATAAAACATTTTCTAGATTACTATAATTGAAAATATTTACATAAATGTTTTCAATGTTGCAATGGACATTAAGTCTATTAATAAGTTCTTTTTTGGTGAAATTTTTTATTATTTTAATTTTCATCTGTTATCTATTCGTATTTTTTTCTGAGATTATCTAGTTTAAGCGGTTCCTACGCGTAATCTTTTATTTCTGCGTTAGACCAACGTACCTCTCTACTTAGGTTTTGGTATATATTTCAAAGCTGCAAGAGGAAATGAGCATTACTGAATAATAACGATCCAAGAATAAGTTTAAATAGACTTGTTCACCACGGTAAAAATATCCAATTTCTCTCTCCATAAATAACACATCTTACATACAAAAATCGTTGACTATCGCACTGAACTTTTGACCTATGGTACCTATTTAACTACAATTAAGATAACATGACATTTCAAAGAGTCGTCTCAAACTCATTCTATAGTCAACACAATGCATCTAAACATTGTAGACGTAAATCATTTGAAAGCCGAAGAATTTGTATCAATTTTCGGAAATGTAATAGAATTGTGCCCGTTCGCTGCTTCGGAAGTTGCTAAAACACTACCATTTGCAAATGTTGAAGATCTGTGCATAGCATTTTTTAATTATCTGGATGGACTTGGTGAAGAACGTAAGTAAAATTGATAATGGTAATAATATAAGTCGTTAAAACAAACAACCGTTGATTCGGATTTCTCAGTGAATATGACAATTTACAAAATATTCTAAACGTAAAGTTTTATCAACTTGTAATTCAAGTTAAATATGATATCCATACTAAAAATATTGGTAATGGTATTTTGGATAGGTGCTTCTACGTGTGCGCATTCAAGGCCAGGAGTAAAATCGTTAACTTAGGGCTGAATTTTCAATGCTCAGATAACCTTTATCAGAAGAATAATTTTGAGAATTTGACATAATTTCTAGGGAAAGTCCTAAAATATTTATCTATAGAACTTCACCACACCCTTCAATCTAGGTCGGTTTTACGAGAACTATGGATTCTGATAGAGTAACTAAACGATTATCTGTTTACTTAATTGAATTCTCTACGACCTCTACCTTTGCATCTCACCACTACACGCAGTAATGAAACAGCTCTATTAATATGTCAGATTGTATGCATCTATATGCCAATAGAAGTCTTGTTAGAAGCAGGCATTTATAGAAAGGAAAACTATGACTAGTTTAATTTGATTTTATAAGTGTCCAGCTAGGTTAAACTACTCTCCCTTTTATTATACGGAGAATAGATTTGTTTATTGAATTCGACGGTCTTAACAATCCAGAATTAACATAGGCTATATTTTACCATAAACCCACGGGAGCAAGAGTTACGGAGGTGAAACCACTTTGGTATATAATATAGCAAAATTATTTCTTTAGCTCACTTAGTAAACAAACAAAAGTAAGGCCAACGAGACGAGATAAAAAATGCAGGTAAACAATTTTTCAGCGGTTCGAAACATTATAAACAGGTTGATAACTTCTGTACGTAGGTACGTTTGATAACTTCAACGCAATCACACAACGACAACGGCCGTCGACCAACTGACAGGATTATTGCATACGAGAGATAAAAATAGGTATTATAATCACTCGCTATCGTAATGTAAGTCAGTAACGGTCAGTTTATTTACGTACTATCTCTTCTCGAGACTTTAGACCAAATTGATCGTTGAGAGTACCTTCCTGTGACAGTAAATAAGATTAAATAATAATTGATATTGTAGGTACATTCAGGAGATTCAGTGCAGGCTCAGTTTCGCATTACTCTCTATCATCTACTAGTATTTGTAATAAAACATGTGTAATGTGTCTGTTTGTGCGATGAGTTCTTCGTCCCGATGAATATCTAAAGCGTCATTGTCACTAAAGTAGATTATAATGTCTTCTTACGGTAGCGTCGTCGGTAATGTAAATATATACGTATCCGTAAAGTTTCTTGCCAGTTTTTCTGCACGAAGGTTTTTCCGAACTGGTGGTAGAGTCATGTTTTATTTGACGTCAATAAGAACAAGTAATTGTTAATGTTGAGAAATAAATATTTGAAATTGAACCTTGTAGTGTCGTCGTTTGCGCCCTTGTATGCGGGGCGCCTGTAAAAGACCGAACAATGCCCAAGCGATTCTTGCCGTTAGCCTGGGCCTATTTATTAATCGTGTTAAATTATTCTACGTTATGGTGGTGTGACGTGGGGAAACTCCGGTGAAAAGGACAGTCTTACTAAAAGATTCATAAACACTTTTTTACCTTTACTTTCAACCTGCCTTTTACATCTGTGGTACCAGGTTCACATTCTGGTATAGACAATCTCTTAAGCGTTAAATATATACAGATAGATTAATTATTTACGAGACATAGTTGGCATATACGTACCTAACTCGATGTATGTAGTTCTTACTGTACACCAGTTCCGCTTACTGAAGTACCTACCTATACCCAATTAAGTTGGTGTGTTTTTATGATGACTTTATTTATATTGATTCTGTTTATTTATTCTGATTAGCTTTGCCGAAAGTTATTAAAATATTAATTAATTCTTTGACAAACGTACACATTTTGACGATAGTTATATCTGTTGCTTAAAAACTTTTCATGCAAGGATTTTTTCGAGGTACACTAAGTATCAACTGCTATCATCATTAAATGTTATTGTTCACTGTAAATAATATTTTTTATTTACAGTGAACAATAACAAATCACAGCCAATGAGTAACAAAACATTTTTTTTAATAAAGTTATCTGGCGTCACGCTACTCGAATATACACATGAAGACAGAAATTCGATGTATATATTAGGTCTTTACCTATGAAATTGCCGTTTTTCACGAAATAAATGAAGCGTAATTTTTTTATATATATTTAATTTCTATTAATCAAAATAATCACCCATGCAATCAATGCATCTTTGCCAACGCATAGGTAGCTTATTGATGCCTTTCTTGAAGAAATCAGCTGGACGGGAGGCAACAAATTCTTCAAAGGCATTTTGTACTGCCTCTCGGGTATTGAATTTTTTTCCCGCCAAGAAGTTATCCAAATTCTGGAAAAAGTAGAAGTCTGTAGGCGCAAGGTCTGGTGAGTACGGATGACGGAGAACTTCCAACCCCAACTCTTGTAGCTTGGAGACCGTCTGCTGTGCAGTATGAGGTCGCGCGTTGTCGTGCAGGAGCAGTGGAGCCGAATGATTGACCAAAGCTGGTTGGAGACGTGCGAGCTTCTCCATAATTGTGTTCAGTTCTTCACAGTACACATCTGCAGTAATGCTTGTCCCGTTTGGCAAGAAGCTGTGACGAATTACACCCGCGTTAGACCACCAAACCGTGACCATCACTTTTCTAGGGGTAAGTTTTCGTTTAGGGCATTGTTTGGGTGCTTAACCAGGGTTCAACCAACTTGCTGAGCGCTTACGATTGTCAAACAGGATCCATTTCTCGTCACAAGTAACAATGCGGTTCAGAATTCCTTCATTTGTATGCCTGCTGAGCAGTGCAAGGCACGTCTCCACGCGTACTTCGCGCTGGCGGCCATTGAGTTTGTGGGGTACCCATTTGTCAAGCTTTTTTACCTTGCCAATTTGACACAAATGGACCAATATTGTTTTGATGCTAACGTCGAAAGCTGCTGCTAATTCAGCCGTGGATTGAGTTTCATCAGCTTCCACAATTGCCTTTAATTCGTCATTGTCGACCAAAGTTTTCGGACGACCACGGGGTTCATTTTTCAGGTCAAAATTTCCAGAACGGAAGCGGGTAAACCAATAACGGGTGGTGCGTTCGTTTGTAGTGTTCGCTCCGTAAACGTCGTTGATGTTGCGTGCCGCTTGTGCCGCTTTGCTGCCACGACGGTACTCATACTCCATAATTACTCGAATTTTTAACTTATCCATGATGACGAAAAATGTTCGAATGCGTTGAAAACAAAACACTAACTATTAAACAAATAACGATTTTAGAAAAAGAATTCCATGTTTGTCAAATAAAATTTATTTGAAATTAGAATTATCAGTCAAAAATAAAAATATTTTCATTTGAAATGGCCAGTACGGCAAAACGGCAGTTTCATAGGTAAAGACCTATTATTATAATCACGAGCATATCATAAATCCATATTACGTAAATACTTATTCACAAATTTTGCTATTAAATGCAATTAATGCATGAGGTTCTCACAGTCTGCAGTTTGTTCCTTAAAAATAAAGCTACTACTCTTAGTTTCTTCGCCCTAAATTAAATCTAATTTTGTACCTACAAATTTTCAGAAAAGATACAAGTTCTAAAACTGCATCCAGACTTGGCCGGTAGACTGGCGGCACAGGGCAAGCTAACCCAGGAGTCCACCAATGAGCAGAAGAGCGCAGGACTCAACCAACTTACTGGGGAGCAAAAGGAACTTATACGAACCAATAATGAACGGTTAGTTATTATTAGGGTTTTTTTTATTCTTAGACAAACATGCCAAATGTATGGCCTCTTGGACTGGGAGGGAGCCGAGAATAAACATACAAATATCTAAACAACCATGATCCGAGAACAAACAAGTGTGTTCATCTCATAAATGAACGCCCCGACCAGGATTCGAAGCTGGGACCTTCGGGCATATGAGGCGGGGTTCTTACCGCTGCCACTCAACCGGCAACATTAACGTTAGAAAAAAATCCAAAAAATTATAAAGGGTAAAATGTTTGTAAATGTAAATTTTACAAAACTTTTATTTACAAGTAATATAACTAGTTATTATTATGTATTTAACTATTATACTTTTTCTTTTCAATTTTTACTTTTTCGAGTCAATGATTTCTACTCTATATCTCATTTGACCAAAACTTGGCAACTCTAAGAGCGCTGTCAGTGGCCAGGCTAGGTAATCCGTTGTACAGCTATCATGACATAGAGGACAGTTAAGTAAGTGTGTCATGGTCTGGATGAAATCACCGTCACTATACAGGATGTTTGTTATGATGCGTCAAGCCAATGCCAGATGATCCACTACCACACCTATCAAATGAACCCCATGTACGAAGAGCAGTTTTTGGGAGTTTCGGTGATATAGTGTGGATGTGAATTGCAATCGTTAGTTAAGTAACATGTATTTTCACAGTACTTGATTTGATAAATGTGGAAATTCAGAAATATAATCATTTATTTACCGACAATCACAAAATAATTATGTGAATAAAGATCGTTTAAAAAGTTTCGTTTGTGCTCTTAGTGACATCTTGTAGTTATCGTAAATTTATTTAATGTCGGTATCGTCCGATGGGAGTCGCTGTTTTCAAGCTCTGTTTCATTCAGTATCCTTGCTTACCGCTAGATGGCATTGTGTTAATCTATAAAATTTACAGATACAAAACAAAATTTGGATTCCCGTTCATCATTTGCGCCCGAGAAAATAAGGTTGAATCAATTATAAACGGTCTGCAGTCCAGATACAACAACTTAAGGGAGCAGGAAGTGAACACAGGCATTAATGAAGTTAAAAAGATTTGTAAACTAAGAATACTAGATATTGTTAAATAAAAGCTTATTTTCAGTAAAAAATTGTTTTATTTATGTAGACATTTCTGGAATATAATAACTAAGACTTAGAATAAGTTTATAACAGTCCCAAGGATCTCTCGACAACTGCATGGGGTTGTCCAGCCACTTCACAGAATTCTGGCACTCCCAAGATGTCTTCAAAATCAATATCAATATTCTTTCCTGTAAGTACCTCATGCTGGAACTTGGAACTGGAAAGGAAAGGTAGTCTGCCAACCTATAAACAAAAATAAAATACATTAATTATAATGTGATAGGGAGTTTCCATTTGTTTGTAATTTCAGATTATAGAGTCATGAAAAGTGTTATTTGTGATTTATACACAAACATAATAGGCATAGAGACACAAAAAAGCATTAATTTAATTTTTCTGAAGAAAATATTCAGTTGATTTATTTGTTGTTAACTCAACCAAGCTTTAGATATAAAATTTTATATAAAAAAATTTCTTAAAGGAATGCTTAGAATGGTATGAAATATTTTTCATCTATCTCATATCTATCATGTCCCATTATTTATAGTATCTATACATTATTTATCATAATGAATTTTAAAATTAATAATTTTTTACAAGCTAGGATTCATAGCAATTTAAATAATTGCATTTTTATGCACACAAACCAGTCTTATGCACAATCATTTATTCCTCTGCAAAGTATTTATTGTTTTAGAGGGTTCAACTTGCAACTTCCTTAAAACTACCTTTTCAGTTTTATATGTGATTAATAGGGATGTTATTAATTGAATAATTAACACATACAGCACTTCCTCTTCACTTCATGGTTTCTACAGTAACATTTGCTATATATAAAAAATATACACTCTATCCTACATTATTTTGGACATTCGGACCTTTAAAAATAAACAATTGTACATTTTGTAGTTTATATTATAAATAACTATTATCTTCTCTTTTATTAACCACACCATGCAAAAAGAGGGTTGTTATGAATTTAATGTATCTGTAGTGTAGGCTGTGGTGGAGTGGCTATATTTAAAAGAATTGGTTGAGTCATTCAAAAGTTATACCTGCTTTTTGCCAATAACCAACAGTATCTCTAATTGTGTCAATTAATAACTTGTCTTGGTTAAGTGGTTCATAACATTGCACAAACATTTATGACTTGGATTTAGTCACATAAGCATTATAAAACTTTTTAAAAAGATTATTAATAGTAACTAGTCTAGTGTCAATTGTACCAGATAGGTACATAAAGAAACCATCCTTCAATTATAACATGTAACACATAGGTACACAACCAATTGTACTGTTGGTGTCTACACAACCAGTTGTACTAACTTAACTGTTTTATTTGATTCAGTAAGCATTGTTTCTAGACAAATACTCAACAATCAGCAAGTATGTTCTAACTTAACTGTTGTTTTATTTGATGATCTTGACAGCAAGTATGTTTTATATGGATTTAAAATTTATAACCAAAATTATCAGTATTTATTGTTTTCGTATCATATATTCATTGAATATTATGGGCGAAGTTTATTGTGTGGATCGTTCCCCAAGAATTTATTATATTTTATTTAAATATAGGGAAATATTTTATTACTTTTTTAAATTGAAAATAAACTTAAGTGTTCAAAACCAATGTGTATTTATCGAACTAATAAATTTAAACTTGTTTATCTAAATTTTACTTTGAATATTAGACATTTGTAATATTTGGCACTAGACAAACTCTTTAGCATTGGGGCTTGTATATGTAAGTATTTTTGAAATCACTTTGATCACAGTTTCAGCATTTAACAATTACAAATAAACAAACAAATCTCTCTCTTAATAAAAAAATAGTAAAGATTGACTACAATTACACATATTAAAAGGTTTTGACAAGACATTTGTGCTTAGTCAAAATTTTACTAACCATATTTACAAATTTCAACTCCATATTGAGTTTAAGTGGTGCATGCAGTCCTTGGACATTCCGCAGCATTGCCATATTCATCTTTTCTTGATTCATTGTGTACTGAAACAGATATGACAACAAATAAATAACTTATGTAATTCAATAATGTTAACGTTGCTGTTATAAAAATTATTACTACTTCAGTAAATAACAAACTTAAGCAAACAGTAGTTGAGTTTGTAAAAATTGTTTGAACACCCGCTGTAAGAATATACAATCAAAATAGTTAACATATTCTGTGATTTTTGAGCATAGTTTATAACAAAAAATATAATTTATAGTTTACTGTGTGCCTAAAGGGTCTTCTGTCAAGTTTCTGACAAGCTCTAGATCCAATAAGACAACATTAACAAAATTTTTGCTGTAATAAAACAATCCACGGTGAATGTTGCATGTTTATAATTTGATTGTTTTTTACAAGTGTAATTATTGGCATATTAATGATAAAAAGGACTAGGATGACATTACTAGATTATACACAACGGACATGATTAATTTGATTATAATTTATGAAAGTGAAACTACATTACATTTCTCTCAGATATCTCCAAGGGATGTGATGCGTCAAGTTTTGGTTTTGTGGCCGCTAGTCCGGCTACCATAGGATCAGGTATCCCGAATGGTCCTTTTTGAGTTTCAATCTGGCAGGCATTTTCAGGCTTAATTTTCAAGGAGGGCAGTCCGAAACTCTAAAAAGGGTTACAAATATTGAACAACTCTTAATACATTACAGGTGATAAATTATATCATATCAAGAAATAAACAGCGTCCTTACCATTTTAACAAGAAATTATGATTATACTTCTACAAAAATGAACAAACAAGCGAAAAATTCAAAGTATTTCCGTATTTTACCGGGTGATATGCAACAAAGCCAATGACTTGAAGGTTTTTACTTCAATTTTAATGTCAATGTCAGTCATGCAAGCTGTCATTGTCAATTGGTTGCCACTTAATTAATTGATTGAGTTGCGTTCAATTCACCAAGTAACGTTAATGATGGCTTTTCTTTAATCAAATTAGGAAAAAAAATGTCCAATGATATCGATAGATAGCGCTTCGAAAAGCTGGTCCTATAAAATAGCGTTAAGGCTGATAAGAAGACGAAAGTTTCTAATTAATACCACAATACTCTTTCTTTGTACTAGAATAATATATTTTGAGCTAAGCTATAATTCAATACTAATTTTACCGTTGTATGACCATGACTTTAAAAGTTATTGTGGTTTGAAAAGTCCTATAAACGATCGTTGATTATAGCTGCCCACACGTTCACTGAAAATTCATGTTGATATAATGAACTTGGGCGCACCGCATTCGGGTTTTAGGAGCACCAGAGATGATCATTTCGGTGGTCAGCCCTTGTGAACTCACATTACAAAATCCCTTTGTGCATGCGAATACGTACTTTTCTAACAATAATAAGTCTTACACTAATAGACATACAGCAGTAAATTTGGTATCAAATTTTAGCTCAGCTCTACTAGAACGACAGGCTTTGACCAGATCCGGTCTCTTATATCGCTCGTGCTAGGCTTGCCGTGGTGACGAAAACCGTTCAAATGCTGTGATTAAATTAGTTCTGGATAGCTTTCATAGACAGCCAAGATTTCAAAGAGTTGCAACGAGTTTTCGCCTTATAACCAACTTAGGCTTGCAGCATGCGAGTTATTATTGTCAAAAAAATTGCTTTTTTGAGCAAAAACTTAATTTTCTGTTACTGTAACTTAACTTAAAAAGTACTAAAATTACCATTGTTACACTCTTAGATATATATTTAAAAAATATAAATGAATTTTATTTTTTTCAAGAATAATCTATTCTCCGTCTGGGTCTTGGTCTTGGTCTCGGTCGAGAACGAAAAACCTGGCTCAGTCGACGTTTATGTGTGCTCGAAGAATGTTGTGTTGTGTTTTTTTTTGAAAGGTAGGTATATAGGTACTTATTTCAACATTTAAATGTTGTAGTCATGAATATACTTTTGATTTAGTGAATTTTTAATAAGTAAAGTAAATTTCGTCAAATGTAGTTATTTGTTTTTATAATTTAATTCTTCACGTTTTCAAATATTTGCAGGATATTAGATATACACGCTGGAGATAGTCCAAATAGGATACATAAACGTTACATTTATATTTGATATAATCTACACGCTCAGTGCAACATTCTGATTCGACTCTACGTGTTGTGGTTTAATCCAACATATATAAATGTAAAGTAAAGTAAAGATGTAAATGTAAGGGTGGTTTTACGTGAGTAATAATGTAAAGAAAAGCGAGTGCACGGTTGTAAGTAGTAAGATGTAATGCAAATAAGATTGTAGTCTATACTTAAAACTAGGAAATTAAAACTAAACAAAATTCATATGAACTACAAATCTACATCTGATTGCTATAGCTGCGAATTAATCGATGACAAGTATATGTACTTTGTACACTACGACAGAAGAGGAATTTAGGCATATACTACCCGTGCGAAGCCTGGGCGGGTCGCTAGTAAGCACATAAAGTAGAAATCCCTATAAGGGTCAGGCTTCATAGAACCGTGCGACTGGTTGTAATAGCATACGAGCCATGCCACAAGTGTGAGTTTATGTGTCTGCAGCCACTCGTCGCGTACGCGGTAAAACTAACGGCTTGCGTGCACGCGGACGCACGTCGTATTTGTTTTCCACCGTTAACGTTTCTTTTTGGTTTAAGTGTTTTGATACAAAAAGTTGGAATATGGTTAATTGCTGATATCGTGCATGGGCAATAGTAGAAAAAAAATACATATAAGCAATACAAAAATAAATACAGCTAAAATATGAGCCAGTGTGGATATGAGGGATTTTCCTCAATCGAATGAAGAACAAAATTTGTTTCAATCACCTCGATAGATGACGCTAAGAAAAGCTGGTCCGAATAGACATATAGTATAAAATAGGTAGGATGGAAAAAAGATAGACTTTCTAAAATACCCCAATATGCTTTTTCAATTTTCAAACAATTTAAGAAATGAAAAATAATACTAAATAAGGCTGTATGGCGTAGTTATTTGCCTTTTTTTCTATCTATACGTTAACTAAAAAAAATATGACGCCACCTTTCGTATAATTTATTCAGAAACTCCCTCATTTTTTTATTTATATGTTGGTGGTGGATAAGTGTCGTAAATTGTTTATGGAAATATATGATTGACAATATGACATATGATTGATTGATGATATGATTGACGATATGACAAGAGCCAATCACGACGTGCTTTTGGTTGACGTAAAAAAAGTCACAGACCAATGTTCCTACACTTCGCCAAGCAGGTATTTGCTGGGTATAAAAATACTTGTTACAATACCCACAATAAAATTACAGCTATAACTGCCTATAAAAATTTACATCAACTGAGTACAACTTGTTTTTTTCCGTGTGAATTGTTTACTTCTACCACGTGTCAACCCTACGAACATGGGCTACGAATCAACTCTACAACACGCACGTTTTGCACGTAATTAGAGACCTGGACCTCTGTATGGATATTTACTCATGTGGTATAAGATAGGTAGGCTAAAAAGACGAAAAAGTTTCTACAACACCATTCGGGTCTCAAGGAATTCAATATAAGTAAAAATAATACAAAATAATCATTTACGGCAGACCAGGCGTAGATCTTTACCTTTCTTAAACGATATACGCTGCCTATAAAAATAGGGCTTTCTTTTACTAGCGCCACCTATTGTATAATTAATTAACTATTTTGCTTAGCTATCAGAAAACTCCCCATTTAACAAACACTACGTTAACAACTTACCACAAATGTGCTGTGATAAATGTTTATAAATAATGCAGAGATCCAAACTATACGCCACTATCTTAATCACACTGTGGAGTTTGAGTGCATTTGCTAAAGCTGGGTCAACATGTCAATTCCTTTAAGTCAATTTGACAGTTGTGAAAATAAGTAAAATTAAAAATATTTTTATTGTTATTCATCGAGCATTTTTAACATTTTTATTTGGTGTATTAATGTAATATTTTATTGTGCGTTCGAATCCACGACCTTTTGTTTTTAAATTAACTATTAATATTTCCTGTTAACCTGATTCACACGAAACCTAATTCAAAATGATGGCACCGAAAACTGGTAAAATTAAAGAATTGGTTAGTAGATTTGCATATATTGTTTTGAGTTAGCACCTCTCAATTATATTTTATACATAATATACCGTTCTGGTTTTATCTAAACATAGAGGTTCTAATTATAGATATTTAAAAATGGTATGCGAGCCAGTAGCATGTGCTATATGCTATATACTAAGTATATACCTAGCCATATACTGGCTTTCCTCACGATTTTGTTTTTCATTGCTAGTTGAATTTAATACAAACCAAGCATTATTATTACGTCACCGCAAATGACAAGGCTAAATTTCATTGGTCGATTAATTTGTCGTAAGGCCGCATGCGGGGAGCCATGAGCATGCGGTTTAACGAGCAATGAAAATTATCGGCGGACAGGTTGTGCATTAAAAGCGTGCGAGGAATCCCCGTATGCGGGGTAACGGCAAATGAAATAGACGATGAATAACGTAGTAAATACAAAGCAAGCGTGGAGTGCAGTCTCTTCTCACACAACCTAGGCCCATTTTCGAGGATCGTCGGTTGTGAGACGGGATATCGCTGGTCAAATTACGCCTCTGTCACGAGTAATTATGTAATAACATCGGCGATATAAAAAAAACTAGTATCACAATCAGGTTCAAAAAAACCTCATCCTCAAAAGAGTGTCGAAATAAGTATTTGGGTTTCTTTTAAATTTAATTTAGTAGCATTCGGTCACTTCGAGAGTAAACATGTCAAAAAGCTATAAAAATTACAAATCTAGTTGGATAAAAAATAATTAATTATCATATATTCCGTAAGTATCGTATTCCAGAGTATAGTTTCTTATGTTAAGATCTCGTCTGGGGTGAAACTACAGTCTTTCCTATTTAGACCACCACAATAAACATCGGTCAAAGGAAAAGAACCACCGGTGTAGTTACTGGAACAAATCCCATTTAAGCTAACGGTCCATTTAATCAATAACAAAGTAACAAATCAAAACATCTATGATTACTTATGTCCATGGGTGCGGATGTCACTTACCATCAGGCGGATCACGTTTTCGTTTGCCGTTTATGATAGAGTTAAAAAAATATACCTTTTTAATATTAGGTCTTTACATATGAAATTGGCGTTTTCTCGTACTCGCCACTTTGATCTGTATTATCTCCTCTTTTGTTAAGAATTCCAATTTCAAATTTATACAGCTATTTACCCACGCATTTTTGTTTCGAATCCCGTAATTCAGTTGTTTTTTCTTCTTTTGGTTTTTTATTAACGTCACTTAGTTTACAAAATGGAAAACTTGAAATATCGCGTTATTTACGAGTACGAGTTCCACCGTGGCACCAGCGCTGCAGAAACGGCTCGAAGTATTGAATGCTGTGTATGGCGGCGGTATCGCAAAAAACAACACAGAGTTTTTGGTTCCAACATTTTCGTTCTGGAAATTTAGACCTGCAGAACAAGCCCCGCGGACGGCCGGAGACCAAAGTTGATAATGAAGAATTGAAGGCTATTGTGGAAGCGGATCCATTGCGAACCATGTCCGAGTTTAGCTGTAGGCTACGGTGTTAGTGACAAAACTGTTTTAATCCACTTGAAGCAAATTGAGAAGGTTTTTCACCTTAAGAGGTGGGCACCTCATGAATTGAGTGCAGCAAACGAGCAACGTGCGTCGACTGCTGCGCTACATTGTGACGGTTGTCTATTTCGACCTCTTTTTGTCAGTAAATTTTGTTTTTTTGTTGTTCCCGACGTAATTTTAAACTAGGAATTACGTAGTGTCGGAGAACGGCAATGTTTTGATTTGACAAGTCAGTCACGAAAAATTATCTATCAAAGCAACTTGAATCTATTTATTTATTATTTTCCGAGTTTATTATTCCAAATTACATAGTTAAGATATTTTATTATCGATAATCAAAGTTCTTTTTAAGAAACTATATTTATTTTTTACGTTCACGAGTGTGCGTAGCCAAAATTGTTGGTAAGGATTCTCATTCATTAAAATTTATTTTATTGTTATTTTTTCTTTTCAGATCAAATTTAATTGTATTAATATTTCTGTTCTATTTTGTGTGACTATTTTTTATTTCAATTTTGTTTATATTTTTCTGTTTGTATTTACAGGCATTTTTGTATATTTTTAATTTTACCGAAAAAATAAACACAGAAGAGAATTTTGTGTTTTATTGAAACTACGCTACATACTGGCGCCCGAATATTCAAACGTAGTTTATGGAGAAGAGAGGAGAAATTGCAACAGAAGGAACAAAAGGAACAGAAGAATTGCAACATTAAAAATAATTTTTTTATAATTATTATTGAGGTCAGGCATAAAACTTTATTTGTTACCATTTTCAATCATTAACATTCACTATAATATATTTATATATGTATCTACTATAATATATCTACTATAATATATCAAAATACTGCTAAATTATTCAGACATTTAAGTTTCTTTAGTTTCTTTCGTTATAATATCCTTGAAGAAATTTTCTGAAGACACAACATTCTATAACCCAGTAATTTCACTATTTAAATAACATTTTCTATTCATTTTCATCACTTGAAAATACGTATATTTTTAAGGCTCTTTTCTGCATAACGACTATTAACAAATTTATTTCACTTTAACATTTTTTTTTGAGAGAGAGAAAAGCTAATTATCTCACGGCGAGCATAAGCCGATTCTTTTTGTCTTATTTTTTTTTCTATGCACCTCATTATCGTTTGGCTATACCATTAACATTGACGTTGGTCAAAACTTATAATTAATTATCATCATCGTAGTATTAGGTTAACTTTTTGTGTAATTTATTTAATATTTGCAATTCTAATTTTTTCTTCTCAATTTTTTTTTTTTTCAAGCGGTTTGCAACTTGTAAAATTAAGCCTTCTGCACGAGCGTTTATTAAGGTAACTCGTTAAACTAAACCATACCTATGTGTATTATTTATACACTTGAATCACTTTCCTGTGAGAATTATTTTCATATGTTTATTACATAAATATTTTAATTACTTCACAAAAGACCCTTGGATTTTATTTAAAAGTCAATGTTTCCCGACTGGCTATGATTTTCTTTTCTTTCCGGCATATTTATTTCAGTCTTTAACTGAAACTTGTTTATAGTAATCACCGTGCGGGAGTTAGCGACACGTTAAAGAAGCCATAAGCTATTAATATTTTCAGCGGATGGCAACTATTAAAGCCTTTTGCCGTTGCGTTCAACTCTATTGAGTTGACTTATTTAGGATACGATTCCTCATAAGCAACTCTAACTGCATGATGTTTTATTTCCAGTAGTTGGAATAAGACTAGTATGATAGAGAATGTATGTTGTAATTATAATGTACGTTGATGGAGTTGAACGATGTATATTAACATTGTATATTCCAGGAACATGTTAAAAATTCTATCATTCATGAACCATGTAATTTAAGATAATTATTTAGGATTTTTTTTTTTTTTCTCTCTCTCGTCTGTTTTGTTTTCTTTTTCTATTAAATAACTTGTTGATATGCAATATATCAGTATTATTTTTTTTTCATATATACAGGATGTTTTTTCAAAAAAATTCTTCTATAGGATGTTAATATTAATTTTCATTTTGCTTTTAATTATTTTTTGTTTTTTTGATTGTTCTTTCATTTAGCAGATTAAATATTAAAATTCGATATGTATATGCGGTTTATTTTGATTTGGTTTGAATTTGAAATTTTACTAAAAAAAATCTTTCAGATTTTTTTTTTCCCGGCCCCCGGGGTATTGTGACGGTTGTCTATTTCGACCTCTTTTTGTCAGTAAATTTTGTTTTTTTGTTGTTCCCGACGTAATTTTAAACTAGGAATTACGTAGTGTCGGAGAACGGCAATGTTTTGATTTGACAAGTCAGTCACGAAAAATTATCTATCAAAGCAACTTGAATCTATTTATTTATTATTTTCCGAGTTTATTATTCCAAATTACATAGTTAAGATATTTTATTATCGATAATCAAAGTTCTTTTTAAGAAACTATATTTATTTTTTACGTTCACGAGTGTGCGTAGCCAAAATTGTTGGTAAGGATTCTCATTCATTAAAATTTATTTTATTGTTATTTTTTCTTTTCAGATCAAATTTAATTGTATTAATATTTCTGTTCTATTTTGTGTGACTATTTTTTATTTCAATTTTGTTTATATTTTTCTGTTTGTATTTACAGGCATTTTTGTATATTTTTAATTTTACCGAAAAAATAAACACAGAAGAGAATTTTGTGTTTTATTGAAACTACGCTACAACATTAATCATCCGGCACAATAATGAAAGGATTTTAAATCAAGTCATTACCTGTAATAAAAAGTGGACCCTAATGACAATCGGAAATGCTCATCGCAATGATTGAACGCTGGCGAACCAGCCAAATCCTGCCCCAAGCGAAAATTGACTGAAAAAAAGTTACTTGTGAGCGTTTGGTGGACTAGTGCCGGTGTCGTTCACTACAATTCTTAAATCTGGCAAGGCAATCTACAATTACGGCTGATGCCTATTGTCAGCAACTGCAAACCATGATGGAAAAGCTAGCTAGGCCACTGCTGCTTCAGGACGACGCTAGACCACACACTGCACAACTGACGGCTACCAAATTAGAGAAGCTTCAATTGGAATGTCTTAGACATCGACCGTACTCCCGAACTTTGCTCCAACAGACTACCATTATTTTCGAAATTTGGATAACTTCTTGAAAGGTAAAAAAAAACAACTCCGACGGGGCCGTTTGCGCTTGGAAAGATTTTGTTGAATTCCGTCTGAATGGCTTTTTTAGTAAAGGGATCAATGAACTACCAATAAGATGGCAAAAATGCATAGATAGCAAAGGTACGCACTTTGACTAAATAAATATTTTATATAAAAAAAAATTGACTTTTTGTTTTTCCCTTACAAAACGCCAATTTCATATGTAATGACCTAATATTTTCAATGTCAAAATAAAAAAATCTGTATAAAATGTTTTAAAGTTTAATTACAGCTAAAACCATCATAATAGGTCTTTACCTATGAAACTGCCGTTTTGCCGTACTGGCCATTTCAAATGAAAATATTTTTTTTTTTGACTGATAATTCTAATTTCAAATTAATTTTATTTGACAAACATGGAATTATTTTTCTAAAATCGTCATTTGTTTAATAGTTAGTATTTTGTTTTCAACGCATTCGAACATTTTTCGTCATCATGGATAAGTTAAAAATTCGAGTAATTATGGAGTATGAGTACCGTCGTGGCAGCAAAGCGGCACAAGCGGCACGCAACATCAACGACGTTTACGGAGCGAACACTACAAACGAACGCACCACCCGTTATTGGTTTACCCGCTTCCGTTCTGGAAATTTTGACCTGAAAAATGAACCCCGTGGTCGTCCGAAAACTTTGGTCGACAATGACGAATTAAAGGCAATTGTGGAAGCTGATGAAACTCAATCCACGGCTGAATTAGCAGCAGCTTTCGACGTTAGC
Organism: Marasmarcha lunaedactyla; assembly: GCA_923062675.1. Taxonomy (NCBI): domain Eukaryota; kingdom Metazoa; phylum Arthropoda; class Insecta; order Lepidoptera; family Pterophoridae; genus Marasmarcha; species Marasmarcha lunaedactyla. The sequence goes on from OV281343.1 coordinate 16,227,773, forward strand.
ATCAAAACAATATTGGTCCATTTGCGTCAAATTGGCACGGTTGACAAAAAAAAAAGCTTGACAAATGGGTACCCCACGAACTCAATGACCAATGACCAGCGCGAAGTACGCGTGGAGACGTGCCTTGCACTGCTCAGCAGGCATACAAATGAAGGAATTCTGAACCGCATTGTTACTTGTGACGAGAAATGGATCCTGTTTGACAATCGTAAGCGCTCAGCAAGTTGGTTGGACCCTGGTTCAGCAACCAAACAATGCCCTAAACGAAAACTTACCCCTAGAAAAGTGATAGTCACTGTTTGGTGGTCTAACGCGGGTGTAATTCGTCACAGCTTCTTGTCAAACGGGACAAGCATTACTGCAGATGTGTACTGTGAAGAACTGAACACAATGATGGAGAAGATCGCACGTCTCCAACCAGCTTTGGTCAATCGTTCGGCTCCACTGCTCCTGCACGACAACGCGCGACCTCATACTGCACAGCAGACGGTCTCCAAGCTAGAAGAGTTGGGGTTGGAAGTTCTCCGTCATCCGCCGTACTCACCAGACCTTGCGCCTACAGACTTCTACTTTTTCCAAAATTTGGATAACTTCTTGGCGGGAAAAAAATTCAATACCCGAGAGGCAGTACAAAATGCCTTTGAAGAATTTGTTGCCTCCCGTCCAGAAAGGCATCGTCCTTCAAGAAAGGCATCAATAAGCTACCAATGCGTTGGCAAAGATGCATTGATTGCATGGGTGATTATTTTGATTAATAGAAATAAAAAATATATAAAAAAATTACGTTTAATTTATTTCGTGAAAAACGGCAATTTCATAGATAAAGACCTAATATATAAAAATTTTAATTCTTTTCAAATTGTGCACTGCGGTAGCATTTGCAATATCACAAGTAGTTAAAAACTTTTGTAACAATCTTCAGTAGCTGAATAACGCAAGGAGACCTCAAGTTTTCAATTTTTCAGGTAGGGCCTCACGCAATGATATGTTTTTTGCAACTTTTTTTCTATCTTATTCAATAAATCTTCAACTACGTGCTTAGGTATTCTGAAAGAATTATCATGCTCATCTACAGTTGATTATCATCCATGAAGTCACGCCTCATTACTTTTTTTATCTTGCACATTGTGATGTGCAACCATAGAACAAAAAAATAGTGGGGGCGGAACTTCATGCATGACACTCGCTATACACCACATTCCTACGTTTTTTAACTATTTACACAATGTTTTAGGGTAAATTTCACATCCTAAATTTATTTTCATTTTTCTTCACAGAGGTTAATAATATACTGCTTAATAAAATTAAATCATTTTATTTGCACAAATATGGGCAAATACAGATGGTGTGTTATGACAGATAAAATATAAGTAAGTAAATAATAAGTCACAGACTGTCAAAATCTTGTTAATGAGGGGATTATACCCAAGGGCTTTTGTCATCCAAATAATCGGATAGTTTATAATATGCTTTAGCACACAACTTTCTAAAAACAATTCAGGATAAACGAAAGCGACTCGTTATTTCTTCCGATGAGGTACGCCATTTTATGCTTTTTCATAAGTAATCGCGGGTATCTATAGACTATAATTTCGCTTTGTTTAAAAGATGCAGAAAACGTGTGCTATCTATAATAGATACATCACGTTATCCGCATGCATTCCTGGTAATTATCTACCTGATGTTTTTTATTTTAAACTATAATTTCGCTTTGCCAAAAAGATGCGCAAAAAACGTGTAATCTATAATAGATATATCACGCTATCTGCAAGAAATCCTGGTAGTGTTCTACCTGATGTTTATTATTAAAAACTAAAATTTCGCCTTGTCCAAAAGATGCAGAAAATACGTGTAATCTATAATAGATATATTAAGTTATCCGCATAAATTACTGATAGTCTCCTACCTGATACTTTTTATTATAAACAAAAATTTCGCTTTGTCCAAAAGATGCAGAAAATACGTGTAATCTATAATAGATATATCACGCTATCTGCAAAAAATCCTGGTAGTCTTCTACCTGATGTTTATTATTAAAAACTAAAATTTCACCTTGTCCAAAAGATGCAGAAAATATGTGTAATCTATAATAGATATATCAAGCTATCCGCATAAATTACTGATAGTCTCCTACCTGATGCTTTTTATTATAAACAAAAATTTAGCTTTATCCAAAAGATGCAGAAAATACGTGTGATTTATAATAGATATATCACGTTATCCGCATAAATTCCTCGTAGTCTTCCACTTAATGTTTTTAAATATAAACTCTAATTTCGCTTTATCGAAAAGATGCAGAAAACACGTGTTATCTATAATAGATATATCACGCTATCTGCAATAAACCCTGGTAGTCTTATACCTGATGTTTATTATTAAAAACTAAAATTTCGCTTTGTCAAAAAGATGCAGAAAATACGTGTAATCTATAATAGATATATCACGTTATTCGCATAAATTACTGGTAGTGTACCTGATGTTTCCTATTCCGAATAATATTGTATAGTACTCGTATTGTTAATTTTGACTTTTTTTTCAATAATTTTTAAATATTTTAATACGAATACAGAAAATACGTATAGGCTGAAAGAGATTTAACACGATATCTGTATTACGTAACATTCTATTATGTATATACTTTTTTCAAATCTGAAAGTCGCCATTAAAATTATTTAAATATAACGATGAACCCAGTGGACGAATCTCTGGCTAGCCATTTCGGTTACCGGAATACCTGAGTCCTCTATGTAGACGCTCCCTAATCCGGAACCGTCGACCTCCGAGAATGAACCGATCCAGTAGGAAGAATTATTTCAGACATGGATCCAGAGATTCTTTGTAACCTCGGGGCTTAAGGGGCTCGAGTTATGGAATAACGCTATAAATAGGGGGATGAACTTAAAACTTTGAAAAAGGAGATAATATAGTGTTAAAAAATTATAATAACAGTAATAATAATAAAAAAGTACACCGAAGCTGTCTAAGTACTCCCCAAACATCGACAAGCAACTGGTCAACCCAGTCGGGAAACTGGATAAGACCTCCTCGTTGCCCGTCAAACAGGGGGGGGGGGGGGTTGACGTCAATGGAAAGTACAAGTTCCTCCACTTCGGCGTCCACATTCGAATCTAAGACAGGAGTAGTATATGAGACTGAATCTCGAACTAGAGGATTGGGATGGGTTTCGGAGCGTTTGAAGAACGCTTCAGAGAGTGTTTTGAGGTGTTGTTGTACTGTAGGCAGTTCAAGATCTCTATGCAAGTCCGCGTTACGCACGTACCACGGTGCGTTTGTGGCCCTGCGGCAAAAGAGGTTTTGAACTACCTGCAGTTTGTGTAGGAGGGAGGGTTTGGCGTAGGCAAAGATTGGCGAGGCATATGTCATGACAGGTCTAACGCAGACCAAAGTGTACGTTTGTTTCTGAAAGACATTTTACTTTTTCTACCTAACATGCTATTTAGGCGGCCTACGTAGTGACGGGCGAGTTTCGAAACTCTATCGACGTGTGGCTTGAAAGAAAGCGTCGGATTTAATGTGACGCCTAAGTATTTAGTACTGCGCTTCCAGGGGATGGGAATGCCTAACATTCGAACGTGGGTATCGCCAGCGGGACGGCGGCGTTTGTGGTCGAAGCGCATCGCAGAACTCTTTTCAGGGTTCACATCGATGCGCCATTTTTGAAACCATACACCAAGGGCGTTTACGGCCTTTTAGAGCCTCGTTACAAGGTGCGGAACACTGTGGCCTTTGGTATAGAGTGCGGTGTCGTCGGCAAAGAGGGCTAATTCGACGCCTTTTGGCGGAATGGGAATGTCGTTGGTGTACACGTGTACAACAGAGGGGCGAGGACTGAGCCTTGAGGGACTCCAGCCTTTATGGGCCAAGGCGCGGAAAGCGTGCCTTCATGTTTAAATCGAAACGTACGGTCTTTGAGAAACGACGCTACTAAATTGACTAGGCGATCCGGTAAGCCTATTTTGTAGAGTTTATAAACGAGACCGCTGTGCCAGACTTTATCGAAAGCCTTGGCTACGTCAAAGAAAACCGCGACTGTTTTATAACGACGTGGATAGAAACCGTCAAGTATGTACTCGACAATTCGATGGACTTGCTGAGGGCATGAGTGCTTAGCGCGAAAGCCGAACTGATGGGGAATAATGAGAGGATCGCCATCCGTTGGAAACAGATGGTTCCGCATTCGAGAGAGTATGACTCTCTCGAGAAGTTTAGACATTGCCTTGAGGAGGCTGATGGGTCTGTGATTAGCCGGGATATTCAGAGGTTTACTCGGTTTGGGAACGCCTATGGATGTTGCTTCTTTCCAAGCTTTTGGAAAGTAGCTATGGTCGAAGCAGGCATTGAAAATGATAGCTAACAAGGTAAGCACCTGTTGAGGCAGGTGCTTAAGTGCGTGGTTGGAAATTCCATCCGCACCCGGAGCCTTTTTGGACTTTTGATTTCTAATGAGAAGCGAGATTTCATCATTAGAGACTGTGACGGGGTCGGCGGTGATGGGGAGAGAGTCTCTGCGAAGGACTTCGTCCTCCACCGCCTGGATGTGTGAGGGATCAGCAGGTTGCGTGCTGGGCGAGCATTGTGCGGCAATGCTGTCAGCGAAGCATTCGGCTTTCTCTTCGACTTCGAAGCCAGTAGTGCCATCGGGATGAGTGAGAGGAGGAACGTGAGAGGCGGTGTCTACGCGTAAGGCTCGGGTCATACTATAGTACGCTTGGTGGGACGGAGAGATATTCGCCATGAGATCGTTCATCTGAGCGTCTTGGAGTTCTGCGAGGCAAGACCTAACTTTAACCTAACGTTAGGCTGTCCTAGCACGAGGGAGACGGGGTGGTGATCAGAGCCTAGGTCATCGAGCGGTTCGATAGACCTGAGGTCGAGGTTGATTCGCTTGACAATTGCAAAATCGAGGATGTCAGGAGAGTGGTTTGGGTTGTCGGGATAGTGAGTGGGAGTGATGGGAGAGATGACATCTAAGTCGAGTGAGTTTGTGATTTCGAGGAGGGCGATACCGCTGGTGTTGGTTGATAGGCACGTCCAGTCAGTATGTTTGGAGTTAAAGTCTCCGAACATAATGACTGAACGGCCGAGGGCGAGAATGGCCTCAAAGTCACTGCGGATTGGTCTGGTGCCACTAGGTATGTAGATTGAAGCTATGATGATGGTCGGATGACCAGTCATAGTCATTCTACACATAGTGGCTTCCATGTTCAGGAGAGGAGGGGTAGGGAGAGGACAGCAATGGAATACTCTTTTGTAATAAATAGCAGTGCCGCCGAAACCGTCGGAGTTGGGCCTGTCGTTACGAATAAACTCGTACTTGGGAATAGCGAATCCCCTGGAGCGGTTTGGAGTTAGCCACGTCTCTTGAAGAAGCAATCAGTCTGGTTCGTTGTTCTGAAACAGTTTGAGCTCAGGAAAGTTAGTATTAAGGCTACGAACGTTAAAGGAAACTAGGGATAAGCCCTTGGGTTTGATACGACAGGACGCGGGATTTGCGGGTCTAGACATTATAATTATTAAGTTTAGACGAAAAATGGAATTTATAAAGAGCTTAGTAGCGAGTGATGCTCGGCTAACGCAAATAGACGCTCTTGAGGAGAGCGGGCGGCTCGCAGTTTGCGTGCGAGTACGAAGATTTCCTTAATGTCGACGTTTTGAATGACGTCAAACACGGTCTTCATGTCCTCAGCCAACGACGACTGAGGTGGAGATGACGGAGCGGGACGCGGGCCTACGGGAGCTACGGGAGCTGGGATAGGACGGGAAGGTGCAGGTGGAGCGGCCGGACGCTCTCTCCAGGACAGAGCCAGAGTAGGGGTCGGCTGCACGGGCTTTGCTTCCGGGTGACCCTGGTTGCGCAGCGGCGGGAAGTTGGCAGGAGTGAGCGGCGGCGCCGGTTTAGGCACGACCCTCTTTAAAGTGGAGCGCGGAGCGCGCGGACAACCCCTGTAGTTAGCTGTGTGGCCAGAATGGCCGCCCAGCATACTTGCAGGGGGGGAAGTGGAGTCGGGAGTGCGAGTGCACTCCTTCGTTTTATGGGGATCTACGCACTTAACGCATCTGGGAGGGGCTGTGCAATTGGCCGCTGCGTGGCCATACAGCTGGCAGCGGTGGCATTGCCCGGGGTGCCCGCGAGGATTGGGACGCTCAACAGAGATATTCGAGAGTCCGCAGATTGTGCGAGCCTCTCTGAAGATCTCCTTCGCGTTGGGAGTATGAGATAAAATAACCAATGCTAACGGAAAACGCCTACCGCGGTTGGAGTGCATCTTGTGCACTGCTTCAGCCGGGAAACCCTGGGACTTAAGGTCCTCGAGGATTTCATCGTTTTCGAGCTCAAACGGGACGCCCCGTAAAACTGCGCGGATCTTACGCTCCTCTGGGAGGGCGTAAGTATGGTACGCGATTTGTTTAAGCGAGAAGAAACGAGTAAACGCGCGGAAGTCGTCGATAGTCGCGACTTGGATTTTAATAGTATCGCCTGCATTATTTGCCTTGAGATAATTGATTTTGTGCTCTTAGCACAAGTTACAAACCGCGGTCCAGCGCGCTTTTTCGCGGAGGAAGACGGGCGGAGGAAGCTTAGGCTTAGGTGGGACGGGAGCGCAGCGCGTTGCTGGCTTGGACGGAGCCAACGTATTCGCGGTCACTTGTAGTGACATTAACGGCGCGGGGGCGGGTGTTGAAGACATCGGGGTGGGCTCAGGTGTTGAAGACACCGTTGCTTTCTGCGAACGCTTCTTAGAGCGTTTGGCGACTAATTGAAACGCGGGCTCAGGAGAGCCGGTTAAAGTAGCGGCGCTCGACGACGGTTTGGACGCGGAGTCAGAATCGGAGTCGCTCCCGGGAGCGGTACGCTTACGCCGCAACGCGCGGGATGACGTGACCGACGCGCAGTCCATATCGGATGGAACGGAAGACGCGGGAGGGCTGGTAAAGACCTGAGGGGTCTGGGAGTTGGGGGCCTGAGGGGCCGGGGTTGGGGCCTGAGGGGCCGGGGACGCGTTAAGCGCAGATAAGGCCTGCGTGAATTAGCGAACCCTAGTGACTAACCTCCCTACCTGCGGTAGGGGGGCTGGGGAAAATAACTTTAAACTAACCGTTGTTCGCCGAAGGCCGCTACCTAGAAACCTAAAAAAAAAGGGTACGCAGGTAAAGAGTTGACCGCGTTAGGGTCAACCTTTACCAACAGAAAGGACAAATACACACGAAAATACACAGATATGATAAAAAAAATATGAAAATAGGAGAAAAATAAATTAAAATAGAGAAGAGAAATAAAATAAAAATAAAAGGACTGGTTCAGTACAAATTCGTTGTCACCGTTAAGTATCCTTTGTACTGAAACTAGACTACTTACGCTGGGCACAACACTGCACTCAGCACAAGCACAACACAACTTAGCACAGCACTTTGAAGACTTAGGGGCTTAGTCACAAAGAAAAATCACACTTCGATAGCACTCAGAGGGAGTAGAAAAACCTTGAAAACCGTAGCATGGAACCAACACGCTAAACTGTGACGTCAGTAGACTGAGCGCCACGGAATATCGGGAAGGTACCGATCAATGGAGAACGGGGTCTTGCACGTCCGTACCGGGCGGCGATCGGAGCGAGAAGGGTAGAATTCAATTTTTACATTTAAATACTCTAACTAGACACATTTGGCTATGGCATTTGCCGAGGAACGTAATTTATGGATTTTTGCTTTAATGTTTCTTTGCAAATGTGACGCATTTGTAACTAGGTATCCTGAACCGTATGCAGTCGCAATCTATGCGTTTACGATTAATTGGGCCTCTGCGTAATTTTAACAACTTCCTCCATTTTCCCTTGTCTTAAAATGTGTAAGAAATATAATTGATTTGTATTGAAACAAAAGATTTAATTAGCTCCCATAACAGCACCAAAGCTAAGCAGTCCAGCCTTACCCTGGGTGCCGCTACACGCTACGGGCGGCTGTCCGCCAGAAACCCTGACGTTGATGCTCGCTTCTCTGGCACGCATGACTATTTGTCAATTCAACATTACGTTGAGCTCATGGTGGGAGTTTTGTACGTTACGTAATATCGATTTTCAAAAACTTGTTTTTTTTGTTCTTTGTTTTTTAAATGAACAATTTACATACATAGATGTAGGGTCCAGACATTACATTAGAAAATATAGTTTTTACATCCGTACACATAATCATAATAAACATCATTAATACCACCGCCCCAAATCGTAAACAACCTGTTATCCTTGCAAATCTTTAAAAATAACATAATGATATGTCCTGTATCGACTCTAAAAGATTATATTTTTGGTGACGAAAAATATTAAAGCTTCGAACTCGGAGTTTTTGTTTGTTACATGAAAGGCCCTTCACAGAGCTGCATCGAGTCAGACGCTAAGTCGGTGGATAAAGCAGGCGCTAGGTACGAGTGGCGTTGACATGAGTTTGTTCAGCGCACTCATCACGCGGCACGTGCTCAGTGTAGGTTATCCGAGAAACGGCTGTGTGGACCTAAAACTCTCAGTCCTTTACAAAATTTTACCATAAACCTATATTAAACCTACTAAACGACTTTGCCTTGTCCTTACTCAATAAAGTACAAATCACTTAATACCTCCCGATAAAGAGATTAATTAAAATTAAATTATTCTGTTTATTGATTTAAATAATTTGGCAATCACCAAGACCAAGTGTATAATAAATGCCAAAAGGTTACTGGATTCTTAAATTATGTACTAAAGTAAGGAGTTTAATTAATAAACGTATTTAAATAAATTGTAATTTGTAAAGACAGAAGAAAACAAAACTTAATCTCCAAAAATCTACCTGTTTAATTATATACTATCTGAAGAATGAAGCGACGAAATATAATAGATGATTAAACGAACTTCCAAGTGAAGTTCTATCGCTATTATATGAGTCGCTCCATTCGAAAATAATAAAGGACCCGTCTCTCCCGGAACCCAAACAAAAGTTTAGTTTTGATCTCTAAAAAATTAAGACTTGTCGGGACCGGGGTTGATCGAGTAAAAGACGTAAAGTTTTTTGAATAAGTCAAATGACATGCTCTGAAACTGTGCAAAGTTACCTGGTACCTTAAAAGGACTACCTGTTTAATTATATTTATTTATTTATTTGGGAAACATACAATATTTTAATACAGTTATAAATAATATAACAAATCAATAAAGTTTCCACCAATAACTAACTCAATTAAGGTAGTTACAGCAATACAAATTTTGAAAGTTAAATCATTATTAATACATAAAAATAAACATTACATTATTACAATTTAATCAAAATAAACAAAAATATAAGGATAGAGATTAATGGATAATGTGCTCCTCCCTAATTTTCCTTTTATAAACAATCACACTGGAATGAAACATATCTACAGAATTAAATTTCTTGTTATAATCATTACAAGCTCTGTTTAAAAACATATTCGCAGTATAGTTGGTTTTAGCAGGAGGAATACAGAACAAATTCTTACATCAAGAACTTATCCGGGGAATCCTAAAGAAAATGTTACTCATAAGAAACGGGGAATCTATGATGTTTGTGAATAATTTTGTACAAAATGTCTGGTCTCTTACACGGCGACGAATGTACAAGGAATTTTGATTGTTAACATCACAATTGTTTTTGTAATGCGAACACCTAAATAAAAGATGCTTAACAAATTTTGAATAAATTCTTTCTATACTATCAGTATGTGAATTATAGTGAGGATTCCAGATAGTTGATGCATATTCCAGAATCGACCTAACGAAACTGTTGAACAAAAGAGTGACAGTAGAGCAACGTTTAAATTCTTTACCTATTCGAAGAATAAAGCCCAACATCTGGAAAGCCCTAGAAGTGATGAATTCAATATGAGTTCTGAAAGACAATTGAGCATCAAGATTTACTCCCAAGTCCCTCACCTCAGTAACCCGCGTCAAGGATGTGTGGTTAATATTATAATCGAAAAATATATTTTTCTTCTTTTTTCTTGTAAATGTAATAACACAACATTTTTTAATATTTAAATGTAGGCAGTTTTTTTCGCAATAGCTATACAAATTATTTAAATCGTTTTGTAGTAATAAACACTCAGAGTAATTTTCTACATTTTTATAAATTTTCATATCATCAGCATAAAGTAAACAATTTGAATGTCGAAATACAGAATAAATGTCATTGATGAATAAATTAAAAAATAACGGACCAAGGTGTGAACCCTGAGGCACACCAGATGTAACTGGTATAAAAGTTGAACAAAAGCCCTTAATAACCACTGCCTGGCTTCGATCCCGCAAATATGACGCAAGCCACCTAAGCAAATCACCATGTATACCGATAACTTCAAGCTTGCGAAGAAGTAGATTATGAGGAATTTTGTCAAAGGCTTTGGAGTAATCGGCACACACCGCATCGACCTGACTACCTTTATCCATTGAAGTAGACATTATGAGTAAATTCACAAAGATTCATCTCAGTGGATTTTCTCTTGACAAAACCATGCTGTTGTCCAATAATTACATAGCTAAGTTTGGGATAGATTATATCAAAAACACACTTTTCAAATAATTTAGGAATAATACTAATCTTGGAAATACCTCGATAGTTAAGAACATTATGTTTGTCTCCAGCTTTGTGAATTGGGACTATGTAAGAACGTTTCCAGGCAGTAGGAAATGAACTTGTTCTCAATGATAGCTGAAAAAGATAACACAGTGGACCAGAAAAAGCCTTCCAGCAATTTTTTAAAAATATTGCTGGTATACCGTCCGGTCCCCCACCCTTTGCTTCATCAATATCTTTCATATGTTTTCCTACGATATGTGTTGAAATATCAACAGATCCTATTGATATATTTCCAGAGTAACATGGTAAATTAAAAGTAACTCGAGGTAACTTTTGTTTAGGATCCAGAAGAACTGGCAAAAAAGAAATTCCGAGCAAAATGTATGTTCCGCGCGCTTGGTCGCATGGTCATGGAGAATGTTTACTGGCTGATAGAAGGCGTGGATCATTACGAGGGCCTCGACGACGTAAATCGAAGAGTCCAGCAGGCGGTGCATGGGAAGGCACAAAAAGGAAAGACGAAGCAACTTCTCTCGATTCAGGATAAAGCCATCTTAAACAAAAACGCTGAAGACAGAACAGACCAGGAGAAGAAGTATCTGTACCGCATCATTGGGGGCTTGAAATGTTTCAAGAAGTATCCGAACGTAAGTAACTTTGGTCTTTAGTTTCTACTTGCTGAAGAAACAGGTCTACGCACGCATATACTGTAAAGGATACTGTGAGGTTGGTGTAAATCAGGTAAGTATACTATTGAAATGGCTCCAAATATATTTTTAAAGGATTCTACTATTTATATGTATTTTAATGTAAAATGTATAAAAACGTAACACCTACTTGATAATACACGTAGAATGATATTATGTTGGTCGAATTATTTTGACTACAGTGGTAGACCTTTCTGTTTTTACCATAACAATAAATACGTGCAAAGTCGTATTCTTGACAAAATAATGACCCGTTGGTAGTTACAGAAACAAAGGTAATCTTACAACCACGATTACTTATGACACATTAGCACATGCCACTATTAATTAAAATGAACTCGTGAACAAGCAGATTTGTTCATCGCATAAATATTTGTTTCAGGATTCTATCGCACTCTAAGAGACCGACAAAGTTTACTACTCCTAGTGTAATGTAATGAATAGCTTAGCTTATCAGCTTTTTGCTGTATTAACCCGGCGTGTGTTAGGTAGAATACTCTCACAAATACTGTCAGGTTGATAGTTCAATGCTCAGAAAACTTTTATCAGTAAAATAATTTGACACTTGACACGGCATTCCATAGAAATTATGTCAATTTCAAAAATTATTCCTCTGATCAAATTTATCTCAGCATTGAACAATAAGCCCTTAGAAAAATAAAATAAAACTTCGTGTATTCTTTGTAAACCATATAAATAACAAACAATAATTGGTTTTTGGTATCATTAATATATTCTTTTCATTAAAATAATAACTAAAATCAACTTGTTTCTTTTATGTATCGTCTAAGTTTACAGTATGACCACAAAATAGTTGCACCAGGTGTAAGGTCGGTTCGGATCATTTTTCCCTTTTGACATTTGCTTGTATATATCTCGCCATGCATGTACACACTGGCTGAGCTAAAGTGAGTAAGTTCCGTACTACTGACCTTGCCTGTCACGCCAGGTTAAATAAATATCAATTTGTCTGCTCATTTCTAAAATTCTAATTATAGTTTACTCCAAATAGCACGTCAAGAAGAAGTTGGCAGCGGTGACGTACTTCAAGTACTACGGTCCAGGCCGGGTCATAGTCCGCCAGCACCACGAGGCGCATGCGCTGTACTTCATAGTGACCGGTGACGTCATCGTCAGCCATTTGGAGTTCGATGAACTCCTGGACGAATGGCAGAATGTGGACATTGGGCAGATGTACGCTGGGGACATGTTTGGCGAGGTGTCGTTACTGCATAATATACCGAGAACTGCTACTGTTACGACTAATGGTGAGATGCTTTTTGTCTTATGTCTGTTTCTATATCTTATTATTGTGGTCGAGGGGTTCAGAGGAAGACATATTCTCGTCATTGTGACATGAAAGATCTAGTGCGATCTAAGTGATCTGGCCCAGGTCTGCAAAGTAAGTAAGGATCTTAGTCTGTAGATGATGTCGGTTCCAAGCTATTGCACATATTACTAAACAAGTAGAATCTTATAGATAAATCACTCTAGACAAAAAATTCCATACCCACCGTTTTAACTTCCCACTCTCTCCGGTTGCTGACAACTGTATCCAAAAATGAACTAAGTTCATAAGCATGGTTTATTATAGCCTCGCAAAAGCTCGCTGCCACGTGGCCATAAGCGAGCGTAGGATTACCTGTTTCTATGTTATATTTTTTTATTCAAAAGATAAATATCAAGTAAAGCATGTTCTTAAAACTAAATAATAATTATCATATAATTATTAATTATCATGAGGATGATTCTACAGCATGTAATATCTATCTTTTTTGACAATGATAAAAGCACGCTAATGCTTTCCGGACGTAGGCAGTCAACTTTGCTGGAGAATAGAAGTCAACCCAGAAAAAAGCGTAGCAGTGTACATCTCTCTCTCAACCTTCTCTAGGACAATCTCTAGAAAACTCTCCAAAAGATTAGATCAGAACCTATGTTTGGTACTCCAATCCCCTGGGCTAAATAAGTCAAATATTTAGGAGAGTGGACTCACATTCGCGGCTCACATAAAACGAGTCCGGAACCGAGCCACCTTCGTCATGGGTAGGCTGCACCAACTTTAATCTGTAAGAAGAGTAAAATTTCTCTTAGAACTAAGCTTACAATTTATAAAACTTGCGGTTTTTACGCAGATGCGTCGGGGCCCCTCCTTTAGATCCCCGCAATTTAAATCCACATAAAGATCTTGAACTGCCAACTTTGGCCGCGTTTATGAAATTGGCGTCTAGACGCCACTTCGACAACGCTCACCATCATCAGATGCGGCGGTTCATTACAGTGCCCGCGTAACGTCTTAATAGATGCCGACCACACTATTATAACAAGGAACGGTGGGCCAGGCTTACGTGTCATACGCATTCCTACTGAGTTTCTTGCTGGTTCTTTGGCAGTAGATGACCCTTCCAAATCAGTGGTGGTTTCAATATACGACGTCCTAAGCTGAGGTCCGTGTCCTCTTGAGTGCCCTTAGGCGTATGGTAAGTAGCAAGTTCCGGCTAAGCGTCCCCAGTGCTAAGCCACAAGGTCCGGTAAAATTTAAAAGGCCAATAGGGCCCATTTTTTTCGAAGCTGCCCATTGCGAAAAAATACCTCCAAACAAATAAATCATGACCTGTTGTATTATATTCTACATACAGCAAAGATAAAGTTTATTGATCAAACTCATTGTTACGTTACTTAGCTACGGTACTCTTTCAGTATTCAGTGTCAGTGAAACTTATTGTAAAATTGTCAGGACACTGTGAAATGCTGGTCCTGATGAAGGAAGATTTTAAAAGCGTGTTGCAAGCTTCAATACAGAAACAATGGGAGGAAGTAAGGCGAGCTATGTCAGCTTTCACTTACTTCGACGCTTTGAGCGAGGTAAGTGGTTATTTTATATTGAATGAATAAGTCAATTGATATAATCACACGATTGAAACCAAAATGTGGAAATAAAAATCAAACGCACCCATGGCGTAATACTTATTTTGATATTGCTCAAGTAGTTTGCATGTGTGTAGCAACCAGTTAACTACTATATACCATAAATATCTATAACTATTTCAGGTAGCTCGGCGAGAAGGTTGCATCGTAGCAAAGATGAAGTCCTATGAAACGAACGAGGTGTTGTACGGTGATGGTACAGGCGTGCCCAACTTTGTGTACTTCGTGCTTTCTGGACAATGTCAGATGATCGAGACTTTGCAGGTTATCGTCACCGAGCGTCTTGGGCAACAGTATTATGCACTTTACGACCCATATGTAAGTATTTGTAACTAAAAACATCCCAAACTCAGCTTACATAATTAGGAAACTTAAAGCTATGGAAATTTTGAACAAAATTTTAATAAATTGTCTGTTGAACCGTAAACTCAAATCATTTATTTAATTTATTATATATATTATAATAATTGGATAACTTCCTAGGTAGCTCCAGACGAAAGCGAACAAGATTTCGAGAAAAAATATAAGGATTTGCTTCCCGTTAGCAATAATGTAAGCTGCAAGATACGGCAATCACAGGTTTCGCAAGTTTCAAGAGTTTCCAACAAGTCCCAGATATCGACCAAGCCTAAACGACAATCCAGTATTCGAAGTACGAAATCCACAAAAGACACAAGAGGCTCGAGAGATACAAGAGGCTCAAAAGAACCTGACGTTTCTAAGGACAGTGTTCATCGAACGAGTGACACATCTGCGACACAACCGGTCATTGTAGAAGAAGATGCAGAAAAACTGTCAGCTAAAACATCAACGTCTGACCAACAGGAGATAATGTTGCCTAAAAGAGATGAAAGATTATCAGAGAAGTACGTAAATTTTATATTATATTTTAATTTTAATTATATATTCGTTTTTTATTTAAATTACGTTTTGGTGCGATTCACATTGATGAATATCATTATAATAATATTCCTTCAGTCCGTTCCAAAATTTTACGAATCTATAAAGAAAATAAGAGTATACCGTCGTTATGCAATTGCAAGCGATCGTTTTAAACCCCTAGTAAAAGTTCCTTTATATTTTTTAATGAGCTGCTATGTCAGAATCGTTGTTCAGTAAAAAGAAAAAAATTTATTTCGATTTCAAATAAAATAAGATTGCATTAGTGTTATAAATTTTTTTAAAAGTAAAATCTGATCATCCGTCATATGATTTTACTAAGTCGCAATCCGACTGTCACTACGCGAAAAGACCCGAGGCGATACCATACGACCCGAAATGAAATGTTAACGAAATGTAACGATTACTTATTCGATCCTGCTCGTGTACCACGTCATCACATAATTCTTTCTCGTTTTTTCATCATTTCATGAATTTATGCATATTGAGCTAATGTTAGTACCAGATTAATTTTTCAAGTACGTCTTGTGAGAACGTCACCTTTCTCCCTTTAATTTAATTTAATCAGAGATTACAACAATGTAAAACTTGGTGGATTGTATGTCATATTTACAGCACTTGAATATTTGATGACTCACTTGTGAACATAATTTCATTGAAATAAAATACTACCCGTTGCCTGTAACAACGCTTTTTAAATGACAATTGTTACATAATTATAGTAAACAAATATTAGATATCTATTACATTCAAAAATTTTAATTACTACACTTCAAAAATTCATTGAAGATTATAAAAATCTAATTTAAAAATCCAAAATTCGCTATCAGACATTATAATCCTTCTGTAATATTATGAAAATACCAGATAATCGGTTCGTTAGGTAATTCTAAAGGTCATGTGACTTTGACGAAAGGTCGAGGTGCCAAAAATATTATAGGCTATCATCACTACGAGTATACATATCTTGCTTCATTGTATTCGTGTAACTCTTCCATCCACACATAGCAAACGTTTAGATGTTACATGTTGACTTTTACAATAGCAATAGAGACGTTTGTTTAGATATAGGTGTCCGCTTAGTTACTTAGTTAACCGCTCAGGACCAAAATGGTTGTGCATGAACAATGAATATATTTGTTAACTCATATAAACTTTTGAACACATAGCTCGTATAAAAATTTGTTTTTGTATTTTATTATAATGGTTTCAACATTCATAGCACTTTTTTTCCTAAGAACCGCCGTCCCTGAGATATCTCGATTATAAAGTTGAAGAAAACGGTATACTTATATTTAAAGCTCGCCGCAAATAAAAAGATTTGAGACGCTTTGAGGTTGAATTAATTTCAACACAGTAAGAGTTTTATGATATAAACGAAGCGACAACTGATGTAACTTTTCCAGATGTCCAGAAGTAGCATTTGAATATTATCATCAGTCGGAATAACATCTTCCTGAAACCGACAAAATTAGAGTGGTTTTTAGATTTAAATTTTTTTTTATTTACAATATCTTTTAAATAAAACTTAGTCACAATAGACGGTGTCCAGAGCCTATCGGGGACACCACGTTTAAAAAATGCGCTAAATCCAGTACCTTACAGGAGGTCAGCAAATTTATGCACTTGGGCATAATACGACTTCTTCAACTTTTTAAATCACGATCTCAGAAATGGCGCTTCTTTGAGAAAAAAGTGTAGGAACATTATTTGTAGACTTTTTTTAAAAATCTGCTCCATTTTACTGCCTATTGTTGTGAAAATTTTTCAGTTTATCGGGAAACTTGAAAAAACTGATATTATTGGAATTGGACCTTAAATAACTTTTTGTAACGTTTTGAACGTTGTGCGTTCTAACGCAGGCCTTCTACTTCTAGTTAGAGTTCTACTCGAGTAGTACTCGACGGCTTCCATCCGCAGCGAATTAAAACGGTCGCAGTTTTCTTTGACGTAGCCAAGGCTTACGATAAAGTCTGGCACAGCGGTCTCGTCTATAAACTCTACAAAATAGGTTTACCAGATCGCCTAGTTAGGATAATCACATCGTTTCTCAAAGACCGTACGTTTCGTTTCCGCGCCTTGGCCCATAAAGGCTGGAATCCCTCAAGGCTCAGTCCTCGCCCCTTTGTTGTACACCGTGTACACTAACGCCGAAAGGCGTCGATCTCGCCCTCTTTGCCGACGACACCGGCTTTTACTTAGGCCGCCTATACAGTATGTTAGATAGAAAAAGTAAAATGTCTTTCAGAAACAAACGTACGCTTTGTAAGACCTGACACATGTCATGACATATCCCTCGCCAATCTTTGCCCACGCCCAACCCTCCGTCCTGCACAAACTACAATTAGTTCAAAATCTCTTCTGCCGCAGGGCTACAAACGCACCTTGTTACGTACGTAACGCGGACCTGCACAGAGATCTTAAACTACCTACACTGCAACAG
This sequence comes from Marasmarcha lunaedactyla, assembly GCA_923062675.1. Taxonomy (NCBI): domain Eukaryota; kingdom Metazoa; phylum Arthropoda; class Insecta; order Lepidoptera; family Pterophoridae; genus Marasmarcha; species Marasmarcha lunaedactyla. Next base: position 16,245,332 of record OV281343.1, read on the forward strand.
CACCTCAAAACACTCTCGGAAGCGTTCTTCGAACGCTCCGAAACCCACCTCAATCCGAGATTCAGTCTCGTATACTACCTACCTGTCATGAATTCGAAGTTCAAAGTCGCTAGACCGAGAAACGCGCACACGAACGTAGCATGTCTGAACGTGAACTGTCACCAGATCTCGAAGCCCTTCAGGTCAAAACTTCTAATTTAAATTCGAATTAATTCCATTTTTATTTTAAGCACCTTCAGTGCTATGAATTTATCTTCAGTGCTATATGATTCCCAGCGGGTGACCCCTTTAGGGCCCCGCTAGCGCGACCTTTTTCTCCAATTGGTCGTCGCTAAGATGAAGGCTGTGAGGAAAAAATTGCACGAATCATTCAGGGGATTTTTAGTGGGTAGTGGCTCAAGTAGGCTCGGAGCGAGTCCCACATAACCTCGATCGCGCGCACGGTTTGGATTCCCCCCTAGTTCACTGTAAGACATAACACAAACTCTTCTTACTTTGGTGCTATACAGTTGGTGTGTTTTTTGTCTGGGAATTTATTATATAAATAATACATTCAAGTACTCAATGCATTAGTATTAGTACATAGTCGTACCTAAGTATTTATTTAATTTTAATTATATATGATATTTACAGGATCATTGTCGAGGACGCACTACTGCAAACGATTCACCGCCGGCGATCGAATACAAGGACATATTTCATGCAGGTAGGTATTCTAGGTCCTGTTCCATAAGTTGATGATCAAACAGATTACAATAATCATTTACTTTTAAGATTTTGAACAATTCTAATTGATATCTTATTGCAGATAACTTAAACTGATAACAGTTCTTATTTCTTTCTAAAAATGTGTTCCTCATTAAAAAGCTGATAGGAAGCAAGGCAAGCAGGCACTTTATTAAATGTCCGACCGTCAGAAATGAATGATAAAATATATGAGGCTGATTTTCCACAGGTGTGCCGTTTCAACCCAGGCTCTAGTTTCGGCTTTGGCGAGAACATGCGTGACAGACGAATAATTGCAGTGACACCCGTCTGTTGCATGCTATTGCCGAAAATATGGCTGTTACAACGGAACACTGCTAACATATGGACCAGAATACAGTACTATTTGGAGAAAAAGGTAAGTCCTTAAAGGTTTTAAGTATGCAGATAAATCGATTTATTTTCCTCTACAGAGATAAAAAACGTTTAAGTGATTTAAACGGCTTAGTTATAATTTAAGCGACCATTAAATTATACCTAACTTGGAAACGCTATTTTAATAGTTTTTAAATATATACTTTGTTACAATATCAAGATGAAATTATTATTTTTATTATTTCCAATGAAATAATTATAAAACCATAGCCTATAAATGAGGTTGATTTTAAAAGTGACAAAGAATATGCATACGGCTAGTATTTACGTAATTTTTTTTCGTCAGATACCTACAAAAAAGCAACTGTTTAAGGACTTCGTGGAAGCTCGCAAGTGGCAAGCCTACAAAGACCAGTTGGTTCGAGATGTCATAGAAAGATCCAACACTGTCAACTGGACTTCCGTGCACGACGTCCCGTATTCCATCAGAATGGAGGAAATGCCAGATATTTGAATATTCGAAGTTTCTTTATCCTGATTAGATAGAACTAGTAGAGTAGCAATTCAAATATATGTTTGTGCACATACTTATTATTTATGATTTTTGTGGGTCAGAATTGTGGTTGTAAGAACTAATAATGCACAGGTTTCCATGTATTTTAATAGGATTAAAACACAAAAGAAATGTTTTATATTTGTTAGCGTCACAAGGTTGAAAAATATGAAATTAATTTGAACCTATTTTAAATTACAAGGGGCGCTGTACTCACTTATTCGGGTCGTTCCGGTTTTGGCGAGTATATGTAGTAGTAGTTCGTTCGGGCTGGTATCAGCGTCCAACAAATACTGCCGGCCAAAACATGTGGGTAGTGACAACAACTACAATACAATATGACTCCAATTAATCAGATAATATTATGTTGTACTCGACTCATTTACGTTAAGGTATCAGAGTGTAAACAGAAAACAATTTATAATACCTAATATCTCAAAGGGCTATTAAAATTGATTCTGTATTATTTGTCGTTTTATTACCACTTTTTTACCTCCTCATTTCGATACATAACGGATCCTTGCCGTAGAAACAAATGAACGTGTCTAATAATAAAATTTAAACAGTGTCCTATTTCGAACATTAAACAATGAAGTTGATACATTTGTAAATTAAATTACTCCAAATTATTGCTTTAAATAAAATTTCACCTTATCTAGCTACGATTAATACAAATCACTTTTCGAAACTCTGTTTGCGTACCCTTTTTCCAACCTTTTTGGTTCGAATATTTTTGAATGCAGAGTCTATTTCTTTATAATCAATGGTCGGGATAAATCCATCCCGTCATACCGTAGTAAACAGTTTACCACACAATTAATTTACGGCGGCTTATAGCTGTTTTGGCTTATGGTTATGTAAGGATGAGCCCGATGTCCATAACATTTAACTATAATCCGCACGCTGAATGATGATCCCTATGACAGTTCGTTAGCGCTTAACATTGTACTGACGTCCTATCACATCAAATCCTTTAGAGGTCCATTAAAAAGACGAAAAAATCATAATTGTGTACAATTGCAAATGTACATGGTACGTGCTGCAAAAGTTACGTCGTCAAGCTGTTATAGACTAAGAAGGGACACATCGATAAACAAAATATCGATAATTTGTTGGAAATATAAAACAAATGCTTTGAGTTTGTATTTTATTTATATCAATCTGAATCTGATACAGGGTCAATCGGATTTTCAAAATCTGAGTCTGAACTGCAGCTATCCGTGACGTTTATTATTAACGGTTGGTCAATGATATTGTCGTATTGTACATCTCGATCCCAGTCTTGTAAGCAAATTTTCTTCGTTCTTTCGACCACTTTTCGCCAATCGTCAGCTATCACTTGAGCGCAAGCTTCTTCCAATAAAACCATCATTTTATTTGCCGTGAATGGCGGAGTTGTGTTATGCCTAGCTGCATGACCTGAAAATATTTGTACATTTAGTAATTATTTTTAGAAATATATGCATATACATAATATTATATAAATAAAAAATATAGATACCTTTGATCTGCGCCCATATCAACTCGATTGCATTATATTGGCAGTGATAGGGCGGTAACCGAATTACCGTGTGTCCATTTGATTTGGCCAATTCATCCAAAAAATATGATGGGTGCGTCTGTTGTTTGTGAAAGTTCAACAGTCTAACCAACTCTTTTTTTAACATCTGACTGTCAGTTTCCACACCATTGCCGTGTAACCAGTCTATAATTTCAGCTTTTTTGTTATTGCTGCTGGGGGGTTTGTTAATTTGAACTGAGTGATATGAAGCATTGTCCATTAAAATATAGTGAGGCTCATTCAAATTTTCTAATAGTTTTATAAACCATGTCTTAAAGTTTTCGAAATTCATTTCCTCGTGGTACTCCGTTGTTTTCACTGACTTAAAAGCCCACAGGCAATTCGGCACAAAACCTGTAGCTGTGCCAGCGTGGCAAATGATTAAGCGCTGGCCCTTTCCTTCAGGAGTTTTTGTGCTGGATTTGGCTGTGTCATCCGTCCATGCCTTCCCTACAGTATGATTGGCGTTCAGCCATGTCTCATCAAGGTATACTACCTTCTCCCAGTTATCAATTTGTTTGATTTTGCGAAGAAAATCGCATCGTAGTAAAGCTATGTCAGTACGCTCCATTAATATTTTTCTCTTCTCACATTCTTTATAGCGGAATCCACATTTTTTCAAAACAATTCTAAGAGAAGTAGCACCGCCTTTGAAGAGTTCTGTAGCTTTTAATGAAGATAATAACTTCTGGCAGGTCGGTAGTTCACCTCGTAGGTAGTAACCATAAATATGATTGCGTATAGCATCTAAATCAAATTCATCAGGTTCTGTTATATGACATAACCTTTTCTTTTTCTTCTTTGGTGTTAATAGTTTATTGTCCTCCATGGACGACTCCCCAAATTTTTCCTTTGTTATTCGAGAAACAGTAGCCTTTCCGATTCCTAGAGCATCGGCTACACGATCGCGAACATTGTCAAGCGGTAACAAGGGTCCGCCATTTTGTTGTTCACGAGCAAAATAGTCTCGCAAACGAACTAAAAAACTCGCGAACTTCACTGTTGAGAACAGTTTTCCGCTGTCTTTTCGGCATTTTGCAAAACCGAAAATCAACAAACAGGTAACAGAAAATCAACAAATAACACAAAACAGCGAAAACAGAAACAAAACTTAGCTAACAAAGAAAGACGTGGCGCATACAAGGCGTTAGAGCACTCGTATGACGCGATGTGATGCGGTGTGACAAGAAGACAAAACAGACTGACAAGACATGACATGACTGAATTAAAAAAATACGGTAGGTCTATGGCCTCCTTTTAAATACTTTTCCATGTAATCCATAATTGCCAGCTACTTATGAATTCTTTAAAATTCAATTCAAAAAGAATTTTAAATTCTTTAAATTATGCAATTTGAATAAAAATTAAAGTATAGTAAAAATAAAATATAATAAGGCTGTTACTTTTTTATCTAGTGTTTTATGTCCATCAATGCGCGTAGTCTTTTTTTCAAAATAAATAAATATTGCTTATTATGTTGAATGACCTGGCTGAATGACATGACATTTGCCTGAAAAAACAGTGTTTTATCGAAATTGTTTCGCATAACTAATACAACTGTCAGTTGAAACGTCATAGGGATCATCATTCGGCGTGCGGAGTATAAATTCTTCGAAAGAAATTAGCCTTCCTTCCTTATCTCTTTATAACACAGTTCACCGAACAGCAAAGCTCTATTAATGTCTTAATTAAACTTACTTTAAGATATAAGTATTGCTGAAATCATCTTATCTGTACAATTATAAATTAGAAAGTTTGTTAAAGGTGTATGTTTATAAGTTTGTTTGTGAAAAAATTGGCAAAAAAAATTGAATTTTTTTGAGATATACAATCAAGAATCGCCTCTTTAATTAACTGTTCCTAAATAATGTATTTTTCTATGTAGGTACTTTGTCCTACATAAAAAATTTAGGGTTTCTACCAAAAATAAGGATGAATAAAATAAACCTTACTCACTTATTATGTCTAAAGGATAAACTTATCGCACCATGTTCTTTATTATCGCTAGCATACATTAGTTTTCCATTTAATGAACGTCCTACGTTGATGACGTACCACACCGCCAACTAAACAAGAGTAGGGGCCCAATATGGCCTGAGATAGTTCGCAAACTTCGCTGCATGCATATGGTGATTTTGAGTGAATAATAGTTAGCGTGGGCGGTTGTTAGCATAACATTATGTTGTTCAATGGTAATTTGAATGAGTACATTTGATCTTTTTGCAAAGTTAGTCATGAATTTGAAGATTAACAAGTCAGGGACAACGGTCTTTTGGTGCCAAGAGAAACATTTCAGTTTTAAATATAGATTCAATAAGGCCGACTGGCGTGGATCCGAGTTAAAAATGTAAGCTAGCTCGGGGTTAAGCAATGCTGTATGTCTCTGTCAGTCCTATAGCAATAGTAATGGAGGGACATTTGAACTGACTAACCAGCTAACTCAGAGTTAAATTGTAAACTCAGGTCTGCGCGAGTCAAAGTATAATATCATTGTTTTTAGGCAGGCTGAATTCACAAAAGCACTAGATGTATGTTTATAGCATATGATGGCTGTCGTATTTTATGTGCGATGGAGTAACTTAATGTATGGTTATATTTATTGTTATATAATATACGTCCACCTTATCTAAACGATTCGAGAAAGCTCAGTTGTAAAATAAAGAAGGAAGTTCATAATTATTGTTTGTTCAGCAATAGATTGATTTACTAGCAAGAGTTTACGAGCTATTAGTGGCTTGCAAACAAGAAGCCGCAAAGTATTTAAAACTGTAGCCAATGAGCTTGTGAAATAGTTTACAAGAAAATACAGTCACGCGATCAGAGCAACAAACTGCTTACAAGATGTAAAAGGTGTTAGAAATACTTAATTCTCAAACCAGTAGTGGTGTCTATCAGACCTCAGGGTGAGTACTGTATTTTATTTTTTTAGCGCCAATATAAGTTCCGAATTGAACGATCGATCTGACAGTATTATTAAAGGAGCAAAATGCAATACTAACCCCGTCACCCAACGCTACTACTGTAAGAAGGTTTAGCACATCATTTTTGCTTTATAGTTTCTTTGAATTTGTCAGTAGGAAGACCTTGGATATCCTCAGGAACCTTATTATAAAAGCGTATACATTGACCCATGAATGAGTGAGTGATTTTATGCAGCCCAATTTTTATTATAAATATTATAAACTTATTTGAGCCTCTTGTGTTAACATAGTGCAAATTTCTTTTGAATATGGTATTTTTTTATTAACAAACATATAATTTTTCTAAATTATAATGGTAATGAAAAGTAATAATATTTATTCCCTCAAATTTATCTGTTAATGCCACCATGATACCCTAAGACCAAGCTGATAGCTTGCGCGAACTGCCTTTTTTTGCAGAACAAATTTATATAGTATCGATGTCGGCAGCACTCTCCTAACACAGCCCAATGTATGGAAACTTATTTACCCCAAAGTAAAAAAAGGTGTTTATTAATTTAACGTTTTTAACTGCCTATCTGTCCGTCTGTGGCATCGTGTTTCCCACACGAATTTTAATGCGGTTTATTTTGTTTAAAAGCTAAATGAATCGAAAGTGTTCTTATCTACGTCTGAAGAAAATCAGTTCAGCCGTTCAAAACTTGTGCATACTTTGTCCCGTCAGTCGGGGGTAGTCTAAATTGTTTTTATACACAAATAACTTACTATATATATTTAACCTGTGCCATGCACCTAAAGCCTACTCCTGAACTACTTATTATTGTATAATTCTTGATGCAAATGATCTAATTGTAAACTGTATCTGTCACCTCCGAATGGTAGATACCATCAGTAAAATAACCGGTCTAGGCCACCCACGCGTGTTCGGCACTTTGTCTATTGTAGCAGTTGTCGATAAGTTAGGTAAAACGTTTCTTTGTGGAATAGCCTGGGGTTTGACTTAAGCGTGACTATGGTTACTTAAACTGAAAATAATGATGAGCAGGGACACTTAACTTTAAAACCTTACTTAAATTAGCATTCCGAGTTGACAGTTTAAGTAGAATAGTTTGCATGGAGACATATTTGATTTATTTTCATTAGTGGACTTCAAAACAAGAAGAAGGATCTCAATTTGACAGTATCTTTTACGTATGTTTAGGTATAACTATTTGTTTCTGGGCTGATTTTGATGATCTATTTACGTTGCGTTCAGTTAACTTCAAGTTGGGCTCATCATACATTCGGGGATGCTGGACTCTCTATTTTAGAGATCTACAATGGAACTCATCTAATGTTAATAGGTTTACTTATTGACAATTTGTTATATTTGTGACGATCCAAAACAAGATAGGTACGTAAGATTGGTGAAGGATATTCAAGACTAGGCGTGAACGCAAGTAAAGCCTTCAATGTTGAATAGCACGTTCATATAAAACTGAGTCTTTTATGAGCATTGGGTTCATGGGTTTTGTTTTGATGAATCTTTTCATATAGTGATAAAGGTCTGATGATGAAGCCAGGAGCATATGGAGTTCTTCAATGGCTTCTAGTAAGACCCTGTGTTTTGGCTCATTTGGTTGGTCTTGGCAAGACCAACACTTAGTAGTGAGCTTTTTCCCGAGTCGAGAAGTTCCTTCTCGAATCCTCGAGTTTGAGTTTTTTTTTGACAAGTAGGTACGAGAAAATCTTAAATTTCTGTCCAAGAAATTCTTGAACTTCCCTTTCGCATGAAAAGTTGTTATTTTCTAGTTTAGGTTATCTATTTCTGAAGTTGTTTTCGAATACCATTAAAAATATACATATACATACATACATTAGATACAACAACACATAGGTAACATATTTTGTTGTATCTTTGTGAAAATTCATGAAACTAGTTACTGAATTTATTTAATTTATTCATTTTAACACTTATGTAAAGCTCCTATAAAAAGATGATAACAAGCTTAACATAAAACTTATCTGCATCTTAAAAATAAGTCTAGCTTCCGTCCGTCACACCTCACCTAGGCATTTCCACTAATCTGTAGATCCAATCTTGACTGCGACGCAACTTGGCGACAAACCTTGCCAACCTACGAGTGTAGCGACATTTTCGATCCGACCGCAGTACCCCGTCACGTACGCTCCGATACCGACGACCAGCGAAACGCTGATCGAAAACACATCGCGATTTATTATAATATCAACTAACTTAATAAAAAAAATTACCACAAAAAATAAAACCTGACTAAGAACTAATTTGAAAGTTACGAACGAGACCGGAATTTTTGGTGAGTAATTTTGTTTTTGGAACAGATGTTTTTTGTAACTTCTTTTATGTTTACTGTAGCTGTTTTGATATGAAGAAATATTTCGTTGTTATTTTGCTAGTTTGAATTAATATAAAATTACATTGAGTATTTTGAAAGTTGTGAACAAAGAACAATTTCAATGTACCTGATTAGGTATCTACGTACTTTAAATAATCAAATAAATAGTCGTGATATTGATGTAAGATAATAAGAATGACATAATTCAAAACAAGGTAGGAATATATAATCTTACCACTTTGAAAATGTTTGTGCATTCTATAAAATTAACTGGTATTACAAGTTTTTATTAAATTGACTATAATACGATTAAAATTTGCTTTTATAGCTACATTTCAAAAGTAAATAGTAAGTTTGAGCCAGAATCAGCTGATGGTCTTATCGATAAATGATTGTATCTTTTATACGGCGGTAATAAAGTTCCATTTTGTTTACTAACATGAATGACCTAATACGAATAGTCCATTTATCTCATTTAGCGTTGTTAGGTTGCTTGCGTATACCTATGTATTTATTATATAGAGTTATTTATACATGTATATTCAATGTTATTTATTTTACAGCTTCATTACATTCCACAGTAAAGATTCTTTGTCTGGGTAATGAGGAAATATATTCTTTATGTTGTTTGTTTGTGATTTTCGATAAACTGTGAAACTTTCGAAGGGTCAGGCAGGGTTATGTGGGTAAACACGGGCGGACCTGCATCATGTTTCAAGATAGTAATCAATATGCAACGATAAAAAAATTCTTACACAAGTTTCTTAGAAAAAAACTAATTTTGTATACTGCGCGTTATTTGCTTATATTACATTGACATTTTTTATAGTATTTGCAGTTCTTATATTAATCAAACTACGTATCGTATACCATAGTCGTGGCGACGTAATACCTAAATCATTCATTAATATTGGTTAGAACATTCGCCTACACGCCTGCGTGTACAGAAGGCTCTTCCGCCAGTTAGTACTGTATTATATTATATTTACTGTTTGTAAATAATAAAGGTGTGCACGTTTTTTACATTTGAGGATATTTATTTATACATAGTTATGTGTAAGTATGTACTTCCTTAAAATATAAGCATCAAGTCTTGTCTCAGTCCGGACCAGTCATGCTCATAAGACAAATTAGTCCATTTATTGTGTACACACATATGTATTCGGGAACTTAATGATGATAAATAGGTGCATTCTGGAGCTTTACGTGGGTATTTTATGAAAAGCTGGCACTATGGCGTTTTTAAACACTAAAAGTTAAGTTTTCAAAGATTATCTTCAAACATAACTTAAAAAGATCGATTGAAACCATACATTGACGCTTGGGCTGGATTCTTTAACAATTAATATGTTATATCAAGAGACTGTATTAAAAAAAAATATTATTGGAAATGTAGAGCCTTCTATTAGTAGCAGTTCAAGCTATAAGGAAATTATTTTCCGACCGTGGTTGTCCATTGCGTTAGATATACTTAAATCATTTTTATCAGATACTGATATCCATGTATGAATAAATCTTTTTTTTAAACTCTTTGTTTCAAAGGAATACTTTAAAAAATGAGATATTTAATCAAGTAGAATGATATTGACAGATGTTTAAATTAAATCTTAGAGATTCAGGTATCTTTATACATCCCAAAATTAAATTTGTGACGAAGCCTCGTCGAGGCCACCGCTAACAATAGACAAGTAAACTTATATGCGTTTACAAGACATTTAAAAGGCGCCATGCCAAACTAGCCTGCAGTTCAAGTTAAATAATAATTTTATAATTTTGTAAATATAAAAGTCTTGTTGGCGATCTTATATAAAATAAAATGAAATAAACTCTTTAAGCTTCTTTTGTCAAGGCTGCGGTACTCTAGCATTAGAATTTTTTGGCATTAAACGCGATCATAATTCCTTTATAATAAAAAGTCGCTAAGAATATGAACAAAAAAAATTGTTTTATGGAAAAATAAGTAGTCCTTACCTTGTCTTTTTTACAGTATTTATGTGACAAGGCAATTGAAAACAAATTATAATACCAGCAGGTGTTACCTACTAGCCAAGTTGTAATCTTTGATCGCTAACGCTATAGAAAACTCGTAAACTGTACGGAGCATATCGTTAGCACGTGATATAACGATATTGGATCTTGAATACTTTTACAATTTGGGTAAATTCAAATTTTACAAATTGGGTAATAACAACGAGAACGGATTAAGTCACTTTAAAATAAGATTACTCGCAAGTCGCAGAGTCATGTACGATATCATGTTTATTTATAAATTATTGATCAATATTATAGACTCGCCTTACCTGTTGAGTTCGCAAACTTTTTCTACTCGCACTAAATCACTCCAATCAACCTTCAATCTCCCACAGACTGTAGGCTCGAAGACAAATTTAGGTTATACAGCTCCCCTTGCCAGGGCAGTAAGGTACTCGAACGCTTGAAAATGTTAAGTCAAGCACTTCAGATATCTTTGGAGACTTTGAACTCAGAATAAAGATCTCATTAAATCCCCACTGTCTAATCAAACTTTGAATAATTCAAATAAAGTTTTTTTATAGATGCAGTTTTCTTTTCAATTATTATTTGATTATTACAAATTATTATTATACTACTTTTTTATGACTATTTGTAATGCTGGCTTTTAATTGACATATACATTGTAATAAGTGACATTTCTGGCTATAACAGGTATGTGTATTTTTAATTTTAAACTTGTGATGTAATTTACATTTTATAAATTATGCATAATTAGTTTTGTAAGCTTTAATTTTCACTCTGATGATGTCACTATGTTGTATAATAATCTGGAACACATTTTTGAATTTATTCTATTAGGTATTCAAAGTAGAAAAAAATATTATTCTTAAAGGCAAATTGAATGATGTATTCACCTATAATTATAATTTCAATAATTGTTTGCCCTGTATCATTTGTCTTTATATTTTTTGTAGTGTTAATTATACTGGTAAACTAAGAAATAAATAAATATTGACGGGATATGCTCCATTTAGTTTGCGACGTATGATAGGTTACAGTAAATAATAATAACACACAAAAACGCAAGTAGATCTTGTTTATTACAAAGAGGCCATAATAGCCTCGAATTTGAAGGTATGATGATTTCCCATTATTCAAATTTATAAAAAAACTATGTTAAAGTATAAAACGCAAGTAAATTTATGAAGAGTTATCTAATTGAAAAAAGAAAGTGTAATGGATAATAAAAACACCGTGAAATATAATAGTGATTTTAAATTTGACTTTCTAGTTTAAAAAATAAATAAACCGCCAAAGAAGCGTATTAAAGAAACAGGTACGTTCACAGAAGGCCAACTTACAATGTTTCAAGTTTACCATAGCGTTAGCGACCAAAGGTTGCAACTTGGCTTGGGCCCCTGATCTACGATATTAAAATAAATGACTAAGATTGTATCATTCTTATCAGGGATGTCCGAAGTAAACAAGCTCAATTGTGTTGTCAGGATAACCTCAGTTTTATCCATCTAATACTGTTTCTGATCTCATCCAATTATTGATATAACTGTACCTTCGTTCGGCTCATCTACCTACATAATAGCAAATTTTACTCATATTTTTTACGCCCATTGGTTGTTGTAGGTATTTCGTATACTCGTAAAGTATAATTTCAAGAAAAAAATATTATATAATAAATATTATAATATTATATAAATAGTAGCATATGGATGGAATGTTTATATTTTATTATAATTATAAATTAAGACATCGAGGTATTAAAGCTTGCTTCCATAACTGTTCCCTAACTTCAAAAACAGTGGTCGCAGTTTTGAATCTTAAAAGCGGAGATATTTTAAATAACCTATCTACAAAGATGCTTCTCTATGAGTTAGAGGGGATTTGTACCTGTTATAAAGGGATCTGGGAATTTTGTTAGAGATAACGGTCACTGGACGATATCTAAAAACAAAAAACGATCTGAGACAAAAAAAAACGAATGAAATCAAAATTTTAGACCCCTTTATTGTTTCAACCGCCCGAGTTGGCATGCTGGGTGGTATTAAATAATACAAAAACTTGGCCAATTTTGGGCTAAGTTGATGTGTCTAACTGATAAATGCATTTATTGATTTCAGTACCACAGCATGATCATGCTAAATGCACATCAATCTAAACATCATTATTATTTTCTCGTAATCGGTCTAGTCTAAAGTTGTATTAAGTAATACAATATTATGCGACACTTAATTGTCTAGTCATTTTATTTACGTTGAGACACAAAATAATCATTCATAGATACAAAAATTTAAGTATTAAGTTGCTAGAATAAATTTGTTAAGACAGAAATATATTTTATACTTAACTAATGTTAAAATATACGCATTAAGGATTCATACTATAAATCAATATTGGTTCTGTCAGTTGGCTCGGCTGTATCTGTTAGTGTAATAATATGTTGTTTTGCCAAATATGGGAACTTCCAATTTAGGGCGCGTTTATGTAGAAGTTTACATAAAGGCCCTGACTTAGCTAGCAAGCAAGCTAGCATTAGCCTAAGCTAATGAGTTCAATAGAAATAGAAAGTGATGGAGGGACATTTTAACTTTTTAACCGGCTGGCTTAGATGTGCTCTTATAGACCTTAGTTAGTGTACTTACGTACGCTTTTGAACGTAGCTTCCAACAAAGCTTCTCATCGTGAGCTCCATTGAATGTTTTGGAGATTTCTTCAAAAAAAAAAATCCCATTATGACATTTTTTATGACGTCTAATCCCATATAAATAAAAAAACTGTATAAATCATTGACTCAAATGATTCCAATCTAAGTAAAGGTTGAACATAAAATGAAATAAAGAAAGTTAAAAGATAATTACTTAGATAAAAGATGTATAATAAATAATAGATAAAAGATGATAAAAGATGTTATAAAAGATGATTACTTAGGCTCGCAACGTAACTTTGACTCTTCCAGGATTTGAACACGGGTATCTGGTGAAAGCACTATTGAACCCCACCGATACCATAAGACCGTATACATTGCTATAACTTTTGAAAAAAAAGACGGCACGATTACCGCGGATTTTGTAAAATCATTCATCTGTGCGGAGCCTTAGTTTGCGATACGCGCCAAATGTAATTTAATACATCAGCTACAAATTACAATGAAAGTATAAGTTAAGTCACCTAATCGTATGGGTTGTATTTACAGTTGTCATTATTTATATTTATAATGTGAGCTCCTTAATATGCTTGGATTACTTTGGGACCAAACAGTTTTGTGGTTGTCAGAAGAATTTAATTATTTGTTTTTATATCCATAGGAGTTAAAAAGTCAAAAGTTATCTGAAGCTAAATAAGAAAAGTACCTCCTTCATACTTTTTTCTAGCAGACCAACATTTATAATTAATTATCCAAGACCAGTTTACGGCTAGTCCAAATCCAGTTCGGATTCCTATGTTTGGGTACATATTTCACTGGCTTGCTTATTTATTCAACCTTTGTTTATTCGAAATTCTTTAAATAGGACATATTAATATTCATAATGTATATAGAAAACTCACATTTTTATTCTTCAACGATTTTTTTTAGCTTAAATGCCTGCCAATAGGCAGATAACTGACGCTTTAATCGAAAACGCGAATATTTCCATAAATAAGGTATTTAGGTTAATTGTACCAGGTACTAGCAAAACATCGACCAAAAGTGGTTAATCAATACTTCAAGAAAAAAATATAAAAGCTATCAATGAAAAAGCTCGAAGCTTTGCGAAAGCTTTGACACAAGCAGTTCGGATTGTTCCAGTTTTATTAATTTTTCACGACATCGCTGTAACTTGTACCAACTGGCACTGACGTCGGTTTTTCTAAAAATACGGTTTTTGATTTTTATGCTCGTATTCGGTTTTCTGTTATAGATAGAGATGATCATTACAGTCGAAATTATCAGTGTTATAAGTAATAATATAATAAATGATAAACACACCAACTGTATGACCTCAAAGTAAGCACAGCTTGTGTAATGGATCACCATACAGCGAACTGGGTGGAACCCTGATAAACATACAAATATAAATATTAACAACCGAGGCCGAGAACAAATATCTGTGTTCATTACATAAATCACATAAAAAATCAGGGTTGAACCTGGGACCTCCGGCGTATGAGGCAGGGCTACTAGCCACTACGCTGCTCGGCCGTCAAAGTCTGAAGATCATATGTTTTGCGATTATTTACCTACTGTATTTTTAAGGCTTGCGATGGTAAATGAACCAAATCTTAAATGAAAGTTAAGCTTTATTAGATACTTCAGCCACTAAGCTATGTTACTTCTGACTAAAACTAACTCAGAATTTAGTTTTCTAATTAATAATTCAAACCGGTTTTGTAGTCCCGCAGTACCAACAAATAAACATGGATTTCCTCTTTTAAAATATTAGAAGAAGAAGAAAGAAAAAAACTTTATTTTCTGAACATGGTCTTAAATAATTTGGAGGTACAATCATATTCAACGTTAACAGGCGGGCAAATATTTATAATAATTATCCAGTATTGTAACAATTTATTAGATTATTCGAATTCAAAAGATTAGGTAAGTAAGTACATAATTCATTAATTAACAATCACTATTTGATCATTCTGGATACAAGAAAAAAAATAAAAATTAGATGTTCTTATTATTAATATTAAATGTCCCTAGTATGACTAAAGATAATTCATGTCACTGTTCATGTAGTTGTTTGGCTCAGCTCAACGGACGCAAAGAAAAACGTACAAAATTCTAATTTACCACCAATTTTAACATGTTAACGTAAGTTGATCTTCCGTTATAGTTATAAAGTACAATTATAACAATATTATGTGCATAGATTATCTTCATGATTCGTTAATAACGTATTTTACATTAATGCAAATATCAAACAATTCTTAAATTTTCAAACCCAAAGTTGAGTCACTATACTATTTCCATTTCTTTACTTTCTCAATGACAGCTCCTGTGAAAACTTGTGCGAGCGTTTTTTTACATTATGTATGCATTCTTTTATACAAATATGACGTTTACACATGTACAAGGTTATATAATACCAGAGTCGGAGAAACTGATAGGGACGGAGCTATATCGATAAACGTAACACGATAGCAGACCCGTTATTTTTTTATAAAATGTAAAAAACTAAACTACTGCCGGATACTTTTGTACAATTTTATAAACTAATTTTTAAAATAATTTCATAATAAGATGTTGCACGTATTAATTCTTGATTAATATTGCCAACTTCTTTAAAATTTTCGAAGCTGTTGTAAAATAAGTAGGTATAGTTTATAGTTTTTTTTTTTTTTTTAGTTTGTTTAAGTTTTCATTGTTACGTTTTACATAATCATGTACAGTAAATTAAATATAAATTTGTAATAAGGTACGATGGGACTGGCATGTACTATTGTATAAAAGTCCCTAAAAAAAATAAAGAGAAAAAAAAAAAAAAAAAAAAAAAAAAGTAGGTATAGGTAGGTACTCGACAATGAAACGAAATAATAACGACAGGTAACCTTTATTTATTTTTTTTAATCAAAATCTGATGAATCGTCACTTCACTCGATGAGCTCTCCCCAACATTTATTATAAGTTCCTGTACTTGTATATTATCGAATGCCACATGAATTTCCCAATCTGACGCTATAATGTTTTGGGTTCTTCTCACAATTTTTTCCCAGTTTTCGGCATTTTCTTCCGCACATTTAAATAAATCTAACATCTTGTTTGCCGTAAAAAGGGGATGGGTATTGTTTCGAGCGGCATGTCCTTTGATTTGTGCCCATATTAGTTGTATAGCATTGTACAGGCAATGATACGGCGGAAGTCGAAGAACCCAATGACCACATTCGGCAGCTATTTCGTCGATAACATATCTTTTAGGAAGGCTTTTTTTCGACTTTAAAATATTCACAAATTTTACTTTTAATAAAGTACTATCCACATTTTCGCCATGACTTTGGAGCCAGTCAATTATCTCTTGTTTTTTATTGGCCTGCGTCGGCATTTTATCAATTTGTCTGGTGTGATATGTAGCGTTGTCCATAATAATTATGGACGGTTCTTCCAGAGATTGCAACATTTCTTTAAACCATGCTTCGTAAATCTCGTGGTAGTCCACTGTTTTCTTGGATTTAAAGGCCAGTAAAACATCTGACACGAATCCTTTCGTAGACCCTGCATGGCACATGATAAGGCGTTCACCTTTTCCCGTTGGCACTGAACTAGTGGAAGCGGCGGTGTCGTCAGTCCAGTTCTTAGATACTGTGTGGTTTGCATTTAACCAATTCTCGTCAGTGAAAATAACATTTTAGCTTCGCTTGAAAATTCGCAGCGAGCCATAGCAACGTCGCTCCATCAATATTTTATGACTGTCCAATTTTTTATAAGAAAATCCAATTTCTTGCAAAACTAAGCTTAATGACGATTTTTGGCCATGGAACAAACCACATTCACGCAAAGAACCAACAAGTTTTTTAAGTGTTGGAATTTCTTTGCGCAAGTAATAGTCATATATATGACGGCGAATAGCATCAGCGTTGAAGTTGTCAACCGATGTTACATGACGCGGTTGGCCTTTTTTCTTCGGCGTACGAAGCTTATATTCCTGCATGCCGCTTGTACCGTAAGCTTCAGTAGTGATTTTTGAAACAGTGGGTCCACTAATTCCTATTGCGGCCGCAACACGCACTCGCACTTGCGACAGTGGTAATAGCGGGCCACCATTTTGATGCTCTGCTTCAAAGTAATTAAGAACCTTGGTCACCAGTTCTCTCGCCTGCCTTTTCAGAAAAGATCCTATCGGCATTTTGATATTTGACAGCTGGGCAGCAATCAACACGGAGGAACACAAAATACACAACCTAACGTATGGATGATTGATAAAACTCAGCGAACGGAAATATAGTGACTAGCACGACCGTCTTGTTGCGAGTGACGGATTAAAACAAACACAAAATGGCGGTGCGCCATTGAGTGTTCCCACCTTGAAAAAATATATTTGAATGTTTTTGTTGTATTTGTCTTTGTTCAAAATATAATAAATATATGCGATCGATATCATTACTTATTTGGTCACAACACTACATTATATCGAATTAGAACTGTCATCGAGAAAATAAAGAAATGGAAATAGTATAGTGTATAGATGGTTTAACACGTGTGCTTGTAAATATGCTACTTAATGTCGTGTTACAGCCGTCATCTTGTCAAGCTGTGTTCTCGTCGCTTTGGTGTGCGTTTTTTTTTTTTTTTTTTGTTCCCCTCCGCGGGAAGGGCAGGAGGATAAAAATGCCCTGACGCATACTCTGGCGCGATTCCAAAGTTACGTGGGACTCGTCCCGACGCCTACCAGGACCATACCCACTAAAAACCCCCTGTCGGCTCGTGCATTTTTGCCACTCAGCCTTCATCTGAGCGTGGCCAATTGGAGAAAGAGGCCGCGCTAGCGGGGCCCAGAAGGGGTCACCCGCTGGGATTACATAGCACTGAAGGTGCTCAAAGCACTGAAGGTGAATACATAGCACTGAAGGTGCTCAAAATGAAAATCAATAATTAAAACAAAAATAAAAAAAAAATTGCAAAATAAAATTGAATTAATTCGCATTTACGTTAGAATTAGGATTTACGTTAGAGTTAGAATTTACGTTAGAATTAGAATTTGTGGCCAGAAGGGCTTCGAGATCGCGTGACAGTCTGGTGGATGAGTACGCTTGCGCATTCCTAGGCCTAGCGACTTTGAACTTCGAGTCTAACACAGGAGTAGTATATGAGACTGAATCACGAACTAGAGGATTGGGATGGGTTTCGGAGCGTTTGAAGAACGCTTCAGAGAGTGTTTTTAGATGTTGTTGTACTGTAGGCAGTTCAAGATCTCTATGCAAGTCCGCGTTACGCACGTACCACGGTGCGTTTGTGGCCCGGCGGCAAAAGAGGTTTTGAACTACCTGCAGTTTGTGCAGGAGGGAGGGTTTGGCGTGGGCAAAGATTGGCGAGGCATACGTCATGACGGGTCTAACGCAGACCTTGTAAAGTGTACGTTTGTTTCTGAAGGACATTTTACTTTTTCTACCTAACATGCTATTTAGGCGGCCTAAATAGTGACGAGCGAGTTTCGAAACTCTTTCGACGTGTGGCTTGAAAGAATGCGTCGGATCTAATGTGACGCCTAAGTATTTAGTACTGCGCTTCCAGGGGATGGGAATGCCTAACATTCGGACGTGGGGATCAACATCGGGACGACGGCGTTTGTGGTCGAAGCGCATCGCAGAACTCTTTTCAGGGTTCACATCGATGCGCCATTTTTGAAACCATACACCAAGGGCGTTTACGGCCTTTTGGAGTCTGGTTACAAGGTGCCGAACACTGTGGCCTTTGGTATAGAGTGCGGTGTCGTCAGCAAAGAGGGCGAGTTCGACGCCTTTCGGCGGGATGGGAATGTCGTTGGTGTACACGGTGTACAGCAGAGGGGCGAGGACTGAGCCTTGAGGGACTCCAGCCTTTATGGGACGAGGCGCAGAAAGCGTGCCTTCGTGTTTAAATCGAAATGTACGGTCTTTGAGAAACGACGCTATTAACCTGACTAGGCGATCCGGTAAGCCTATCTTGTAGAGTTTATAAACGAGACCGCTGTGCCAGACTTTATCGAAAGCCTTGGCTACGTCAAAGAAAACCGCGACTGTTTTATAACGACGCGGATAGAAACCGTCAAGTATATACTCGACGATTCGGTGGACTTGCTGAGGGCAGGAGTGTTTAGCGCGAAAGCCGAACTGATGGGGAATAGTGAGAGGATCGCCATCCGTTGGAAACAGATGGTTCCGCATTCGAGAGAGTATGACTCTCTCGAGAAGTTTAGACATTGCCTTGAGGAGGCTGATGGGTCTGTGATTAGCCGGGACGTTCAGAGGTTTGCCCGGCTTTGGAATGCCTATGACTGTCGCTTCTTTCCAAGCTTTTGGAAAGTAGCTATGGTCGAAGCAGGCATTGAAAATGATAGCTAACAAGGTAAGCATCTGTTGAGGTAGTTGCTTAAGTGCGTGGTTGGAAATTCCATCCGCACCCGGAGCCTTTTTGGACTTTTGATTTCTAATGAGAAGCAAGATTTCATCATTAGAGACTGTGACAGGGTCGGCGGTGATGGGGAGAGAGTCTCTGCGAAGGACTTCGTCCTCTACCGCCTGGATGTGTGAGGGATCAGCAGGTTGCGTGCTGGGCGAGCATTGTGCGGCAATGCTGTCAGCGAAGCATTCGGCTTTCTCTTCGACTTCAAAGGCAGTAGTGCCATCGGGACGAGTGAGAGGAGGAACGTAAGAGGCGGTGTCTACGCGTAAGGCTCGGGCCATGCTATATAGTACGCTTGGTGGGACGGAGAGATATTCGCCATGAGATCGTTCATCTGAGTGTCTCGGAGTTCCGCGAGGCAAGACCTAACTTTACGTTGAAGCTGATTCGCAGCTGTTCTATATGCGGGCGTGGGATATTTCTTGGCTCTCCGGAGAGCCGCGTTCTTAGCTTTAATAAGATTGCTAACGGCTAAGGGAAGCGTGGGTTTGCCTTGCTTAGCAACCTTTTCGTTGTCACTGATGGCTGAGTTGATAGCATCAGTGAGAGAATTTACTAATGTATCGATTTTATCCGGGCTATCTAATTGTTCGGGAGAGATCGCGAGTGGAGAGGTCGGAGCCTCTAAGGCTGAAACTAACGTATTTTTAAAACCTTTCCAGTTGGTAAAGGTCTTAGGAGATGAGACGTTATCGTTCGGCGGTCCTAGCACGAGGGAAACGGGGCGATGGTCGGAGCCTAGGTCATCGAGCGGTTCGATAGACCTTAGATCAAGATTGATTCGCTTGATAATTGCAAAGTCGAGGATGTCAGGAGAGTAGGACGGGTTGTTGGGATAGTGAGTGGGAGTGATGGGGGATATGACGTCTAGGTCAAGGGAGTTAGTGATGTCGAGGAGAGCGATACCGCTGGTGTTAGTCGATAGGCACGTCCAGTCAGTATGTTTGGAGTTAAAGTCTCCGAACATAATGACTGAATGGCCGAGGGCGAGAATGGCCTCAAAGTCGCTGCGGATTGGTCTGGTACCACTAGGTATGTAGATTGAAGCTATGATGATGGTCGGATGACCAGTCAGAGCCAATCTACACACAGTGGCTTCCATGTTTAGGAGAGGAGGGGTAGGGAGCGGACAGCAATGGAAGCCTCTTTTGTAATATATAGCGGTGCCGCCGAAACCGTCGGAGTTGGGCCTATCGTTACGAATAAACGCGTACTTTGGTATAGCGAATCCCCTGGAGCGGTTTGGAGTAAGCCATGTCTCCTGGAGAAGGAATAAGTCAGGTTCTTTGTTCTGAAGGAACAGTTTAATCTCGGGAAGGTTGGTGTTAAGGCTACGAGCGTTAAAAGATATTAGGGATAAGCCCTTGGGTTTAATACGACTGGACATTATAATTTACTTATTTATGATTTTATACAAAAATAAAAAAATAAATTTATAACGAACTTAGAAGCGAGTGATGTTCAGCTAACGCAAATAAACGCTCTTGAGGAGAGCGGGCAGCTCGCAGTTTGCGTGCGAGAACAGAAATTTCTGTAATGTCGACGTTTTGAATGACGTCGAACACGGTCTTCATGTCCTCAGCCAGCGACGACTGAGGTGAAGATGGCAAAGCAGGACGCGGCCCTACGGAAGCTACGGGAGCTGGGATGGGTTGGGAAGGAGCAGGCGGAACGGCCGGACGCTGCCTCCAAGACAGAGCCTGAGTAGGCGTCGGCTGAACGGGCTTTGCTTCCGGGGGACCCCGGTTGCGCAGTGGCGGGAAGTTAGCGGGAGTGAGCGGCGGCGCCGGTTTAGGCGCGACCCTCTTGGCGGTGGAGCGCGGAGCGCGCGGGCAGCCCCTGTAGTTAGCTGTGTGACCGGACTGGCCGCAAAGCATACAGGCAGGGGGGGAAGTGGATTCGGGAGTGCGAGTGCACTCCTTCGTTATATGTGGATCCAGGCACTTAACGCACCTGGGGGGAGCTGAGCAGTTCGCCGCTGCGTGGCCGTAGAGCTGGCAGCGGTGGCACTGCCCAGGGTGACCACGGGGGTTGGGACGCTCGACGGAGATATTTGAGAGTCCGCAAATTGTGCGAGCCTCTCTAAAGATCTCCCTCGAGTTGGGAGTATTGGACAAGATAACTAAAGCTAGCGGAAAGCGCCTACCGCGGTTGGAGTGCATCTTGTGCACTGCTGTGACCGGGAAACCCTGAGACTTAAGGTCCTCGAGAATGTCTTCATTACTGAGCTCAAACGGGACGCCCCGTAGTACTGCGCGGATCTTACGCTCCTCAGGGAGGGCGTAGGTGTGGTACGCGATTTGATTGATCGACAGAAGCCTAGTGAAAGACCGGAAGTCATCGACGGTCGCAACCTGAATTTTGATTGTTTCGCCAGCGTTGGCGGCTTTTAAGTAATGAATTTTGTGCACTTTGCACAAGTTAGAAACCGCGGTCCAGTGCGCTTTTTCACGCAGGAAGACGGGCGGAGGGAGCTGAGGCTTCGGTGGGACGGGAGCGCAGCGCGACGCTGGCTTCGAAGGGACCGATGGAGACGCGGTTACTTCAAGCGATTTTAATGGCGCGGGGGCTGGTGTAGAAGACACTGGGGATGGCTCGGGTATTGATGATACCGAAGCTTTCTTTGAGCGCTTCTTGGAGCGCTTGGCGACTAATTGAAACGCGGGCTCAGGAGAGCCGGTTAAGGTGACGGCATCTGACGACGTATCAGACGCGGGTTCGGAGTCGCTCCCGGGAGCGGTACGCTTGCGACGCGACGCGTGAGAGGATGCGACCGATTCGCAGTCCATCTCGGACGAGGCGGGAGATGCGGGAGAGCTGTAGACCTGAGGGGTCTGGACGTTGGAGGCCTGAGGGGCCGGGGTTGAGGCCTGAGGGGCCGGGGTTGAGGCCTGAGGGGCCGGGGTTGAGGCCTGAGGGGCCGGGGACGCGATAGTTGCCTGTAAGGCCTGCGTTAGAACATCATCTGGGATGGGGCAACCGGACGCCGCGAGCGCCTGGGCGAACGACTTAAGAACGCTTACAAGGTCCATTGGAGGGCTTGAATATGTAATATATAAATATATAATGTATGCCTAGGTTCCCTAGCAAACCTAGCACCTATTTATATAAAAAATGCCTAGAGTTCCTAAATAAAACCTAGCGAACCCTAGTGGCTAACCTCCCTACCAGCGGTAGGGGGGCTGGGGAGAACAACTTAAAACTAACCGTAGTACGCCGAAGGCCGCTACCTAGAAACCTAATAAAAGGGTACGCAGGTAAAGAGTTGACCGCGTTAGGGTCAACCTTTACCGACAGAAAGGACAAATACACACGAAGAACACATTGATATGATAAAAATAAATATGAAAATAGGAGAAAAATAAATAAAATAGAGAAGAGAAATAAAATAAAAATAAAAGGACTGGTTCAGTACAAATTCGTTGTCACCGTTAAGTATCCTTTGCACTGAAACCAGACTACTTACGCTGGGCACAACACTGCACTCAGCACAAGCACAATACAACTTAGCACAGCACTTTGAAGACTAAGGGGCTTAGTCGCAAAGAAAAATCGCACTTCGAAAGCACTCAGACGGAGTAGAAAAACCTTGAGAACCGTAGCACGGAACCAACACGCTAAACTGTGACGTCAGTAAACTGAGCGCCACGGAATATCGGGAGGGAACCGATCAACGGAGAACTGGGTCTTGCACGTCCGCACCGCGTGGCGATCGGAGCGAGAATGATTGGTGTGCGTGTACAGTTACTGTATTTACACAAGCTTAACGCACACAAAGGGGCCGCGTGCACAAATGAGTTGAACCATGTATGAGTAATATACATGTGCTACTTTGTCGTTTCCTAGAGGCCGTATTTGTAAAATAAGCCATTTATTTAATGTTATTATGATTCATAAATTAATTTTACCGAGGTAACCTATAAGAACTGCATAATGTAGGTATTATCAGAGACTAGTAAATAACTATAGACTGACCATCTCCATACAAAAATTCGTGACTCGGAAAAAGCTCAAAATCCAAGCTATTACTAGATGTCGCTCTCAAATAGCTTGGACCAACCTTGTCGTTGTGAATTATTGACAAGAAACGTAATGCAAAATATTTGTATTAATACGGAAAAAAGCTAGACGGCGTTGTCAAATAACCTGAAACCTTAGCAAGTAGGATTTATTCCTTTCCTGAAATTGGAAAATGTCATCATTTTATAACATTGATTTTGATAATTTTACTCAATAAGAATAGGTAGATAGTAATTTATTCTTACTTTATAGATGATAAAATAACAACTACAAAAGACCATAAACATACTGGTATAAGTTTATTTTGTTCAGAGACGCCGGGGCACTACCATCCTCCTTATTTTAATTGCCATAATAACCTATTTTTAAAAGCTTTTATTATCACAGTTGTGATAAACGCACATGTTATACGATATATGTAGCAGCCAAAACGTAAACTTAATCAAGGTCCATACAATTTGCACGAGTCACAGTAGGTGAGCAGAAATATTGTGAATTCAAAGAAATGCAGGGAAAAGTTCCAAAACAAACACACACCCAGAGCAACAACAATAAACGACAAAGAATTCAAATTGTCAAACAAATAAAATGTTGTGATAAAAAGAACAAAAAAAGTTGATGGATAAAGATCATTTTTTAAATAATAATCCAACAAGAAAATATTTTTTTAACTACTGCAAAATAGTTATGAGTTATATGCATTATAAATAAAAATTATGCACTTATTAAGACATAATTTTTATCGATATCAAGAAATAAAGTAAAATATTATATACCTATTAATTAAATGCACTGAAATTCGTTTTATTATGTTAAGACAGATAAGAACAAACTGTGGAGATGAATGCTATATTTTTGTGGGAAAAATTATATACTGGCAATACAGTAACCCAATAACACTACAAATAATATCCGGGGTGGTGTAAAGTTTTCTGTTACTGAATTATGAGAGCGGCAACATAGCATCAAATAATATAATGCACTAGCTGGCAACGTCTGTTGTCGCCTGATACCTACGGATAGTACTTGCAATGAAATATCAAATGATTTTGTAAACAGCGCCATCTTAAGTTTTTTTGATTATTTTGATTAAATTTAAATTACTTGTAAATCTAATACAAATAACGCCATCTCTCTATATTAAAAACAACTATTTTTCAAGTCACAAAATTTTGTTAGACATGGTTAGTCTATAGTTATTTACTAGTCTCTGGTATTATGATTTAGTCCGACCACGTGTTGTAGCAACGCATATATTCTTAAATATTTTAAACCAATAGTTGTAGGTACAATATTTCCAGATTTTTTTGGGTTTTAATAAAATTATTTATGAAACTTAACTTTTTTTTTACTTTTTTTATTTGATGAAGAATTTTCATAATATATTATTTGAACATTAAAATAAAATTCCGATGAATCTATTATAATTAGAAAGTAACCAAATGATATTTAAATATTATGATGCGAAAATGTACTTTCGTCTGGATTAGGATTAGTTGCGTATTTTCTTGGCAAATACTGTCATACAATATTATATAGTGCCAGGTTTTGCACTGTAAAGTTTCGGATTTCAGTATTTTATTAATTTCGTGAGTAAAATTAAAGTATTTAATATTCTTATGTGGCTGTTGCATACAATTTACTGTCTGACTCGTTACGGGCTCCTTTGCCTCTCTTTATCTAAGTGCAGTCGAAGCCTCATGTTACAAATACTCCTACATATTTCGCATATTAATGTGTGTTTCAATTATCATTATTACTTAATTTACAAACGAAAATATTGAAAACACTTTTGAAACCTACTGTTTTTGTTTTCTTTAATATATTTTGCACAAGTTATTGTATTAATAACTTCGAATTAGACATACATTGTTTTTAGTATTGCTAGGCTCTACATATGTAGATGGCGGTGCCATTGCAAGGTGTTGCCGGCAGAGTTGCCATAAAAACCAGCCAGCTTTCTACACCGCCCCCACTCGGCTTTGCGACTACACGGACACCTTACATGGTAACATCGTATGCCTTATACTATACATATGTACCTGTATGTATATATATGTACCGTCAACAGCTCATTAACCTACCACAAAATGTGAACTTTTCTCAATCAATTTTCAACCTAGACTCTTCGGCTAAAGAGTGCAAAACTAATTGAGGAAATTTGACATTTTGTGGTAGGTCGATGAGCCGTCGATTGTACCTAAAGTAGGCTAATTGACCTGTTAATCGGGTAAATTCCCTCTTAAATATGAGAGTTGCTGTATCTAACTGTAGCACAGAGAAAGTTCTATAAAAAAATTGAAATAATTTAAGAGGCTAAGGAAGTTGGCAGGTATGTATTTATTAGATCTATTATTCGGTTGTTTAAATGGAAGAACACGCCCGCTCCGAGAAACTGTGTGGTATAAGCCAACCCAATGAAAAGAGTAAATTCAAACGAGAAATCAAATTTGCAGTGCAGTTGTGTGTAACATAACACAATTTTAAACTGTTTAGACTTTTTACACCTAGGTATCGGTCAGTAGGTACTTAACGAGTACTGTTACCTGAGTAACATTTGCTATCGAAAGTATGAGAAAGAGCGTTATGCTGTTAGAATATTATTTAATGACTAAAGGGCATATTTCATTATTTTAAAATGTTTCATTCGGTATAGTTTGTGCAGTTATTTGACAATTAAAAAGGTTCACTATTTTCGTTTTTTTAATATGCACAGATAAGGTTCCATGATTTCCCAATGACATAATGACACGTGTCATAATTCACAACAAACATTTTATAGCATTTACATTAGCATTTCAATAATTTTGTGTTTTTAAATATTTTGAATTATTATGTAATATTATTGTTTTTGAACCTGTTAGTGAGAAGCAGAGAAGAATAATTATACTTGAACATGGAAGATGTTGGGAAGAAACGTAGTAGGGCGAGCACGGCACAGTCGGTAAAGGAACGTTGTTTACGTGTTTCTAAACCTTGCACTTAATGCAAACAAAATCGTGGGGTGTTGTATATATTTTGAATGAATGGTAGAAACAAAGCTCTTAGGACGGCCCCTGCTAGCCATGTAGGTACTTCATAGCTTTAGCGCAGCGTCAAATGCAAGGGGTTTACTTAAATAGCGCATGCGCTTGCCTGGTTAATTGTGTGATTTTCAAATAAACATAGTTCGTAACTCTCCTCCTACGGTGCTAAAGATCTCCATTTTTAAAATAATAATAAATCCTTATTAACCAAATATTCATATATACAAAGATTAAATTGTACAATGTCTCATGAGCTAGGGAAACTTGTATGACAGGAGACGGCTCTTCGTTGTTTATTTTCATATGAACTTGGCAATGCAGACTAAGCAAGACAAGTAGGTATTTATAATTTTACAATTGTTTTTTTATAACTGTAAGATTTTTATGCTAAAGCTTAATAAACAAAAAGCGGTTTCATTACATTGGCTAGTTATACTGACCTGGTAAAACTTGTAATCCAAAGCTCTTATTAATAATATAGTAAATAACAATTAGGATGTGATTCACTGAAAAATGCGTTTTATCTATTTTTTATTGGAAAATAAGATCAATATCTGCATAAATTAACTAGTTCGTATTATGTGACAACGTAGTATCTATCCGTGTTTTATGGAATTGACTTGAATGTTATTATTGTCGTTTCTACTAAACTACGCCGGTTTTATTAACCAAAGTTATATTACTAATGTAAAAGGTAAACAAAATACCATATGACCAATCTTGATGAATAAATTCCAACATACTAACAATGAAATGCCGCGACATGAATATTATAAAATCTTAGACGTCAGTTGAGAAATGTATTTTTCTTTTTCTGTATTTCTTTAAATTCTTTTAAAAAGACAAACACTCAAATGATTCTGAGAATTGACATGTACTTAACAGCTTCTTACAGAGATTAACGCCAGCAAAAAAAGCTTCTTCAGCTACAAAAGGGCTTTTAATTTTCAAATGCAACAATTCTGATAAAAATAATTTGTTTTTGTCCACCAGGCGAACGAAAGCCGTAAACACAAACTATCCCGAGCTTCATCCCAGTACTCGTATCATCGTTGCGAGTCACTGATGGGCATCCGACAAAACCCGTGGACTCCAACGAAGAGAAGAGGGCCCATCGCCGCTGAGTCAGCGAGCCCAGGACCTGCAATAGTTTCTTTGCCTTCACTTATAGGTAAAAAATTAGTTTGCCTGTTGCCTTTTTCTAGAAATTGCTTAAAATTTCATGAAGTTTCATGCCCGGATCCCGTAGGTAAAAAATGTTAAGCAATAAGCCGATGGAAATTAAGTTCGTGGTGATGTAGTTGTGACCGAAGTTTTATTTGGGTTGTTCACTTTATATCCCTACTAGCAGATAATATATTAGCGATGCGGATTTAGCCTTTGTCTGGTTCACCTCCCTTTGAAAATACCAAGCTTTTTTCCTAAACGTCATATATTATTTGGAGTTATATGAACTTTGTATTAGTCTTGTACCACACTCTGTCTTCACAACGATTATCCAATTTTAGAGTTTAATTATAGACCAATTGCAAAATACGTTTATATCTAATATATTAAAGCGTTATTATTTGTGATGCATGGACCTTTTGAAAGTATGGGTACTCTATTCTAAGCAATGATATTCTCCTCACGAACATTGAATGTAAACTTCTTGGACAACCTCGAACTTCCTTTTTTATCGAACCATCAACAAGTCATAAAATTTATAGAACATAAACTACATACACACAGTCATAACACCTTAATGTCTCTAATCTAGATAGCCGATCAGACCAAGCTATTGAGAACCGCGTTGGTAGTAGTGCCGCGTGACGTCACCAGTCACTACGCGATAATCACCGGAGCGACGGCCTTGTTCTCATCGCGGTGATATACAAAATGACATCATAACCAACTAGCATATAGTTCGCCAAACAAACTGAATGTGTTCTGTCGCGTCATAGCCATATTTGGTATAAAATTTACGGTAGAGGTGATATTTTGTTAAGTTGGTATACCTTTAGAGACATTTGTATTTTAATTGCTGGAAGCAACTTATCGAATTGATTTGGCAAGTATACATTTTTTTATTATTTAAATCAAAATAAAGCAAAGTATTTTTTTATTTCTGCACCACGGCAGCTTTCAAATCCCGCTGCATGGATATTAGCCTCACCCCACCCAACTAAGATTGTGGTTTCAGGCAATTTAAAGTCCACCAAAGATAGACCATAGAGAGCAAAGTCTGCCAACGCACAGTAGGCATGCGCACTTTGCCTTTCAAATTCAAATATTATTTCTCAACATTGACAATTACTTGTTCTTAATGTCGTCAAATAAAGCGTGACTCTACCACTAGTTCGAAAAAACCTTCGTGAAGAAGAACTGGCTAGAAACTTCATGGGTATAATTTTTTCAAAATAAATTTACAATGTTTATGGATGTCTCCACAAAATTATTCTTATCTGCATCTGTTAGCTCGACAAGCCTCTCCATACTCGTACCTTCCAAAAAACTTCTTAAGTATATAGGTTCTGCTACGATATTTTTTTACCGTTAGAGCAATCGGTTTATCAACTTAAGTAACTCATTGGTACATTTGCCAGTCACCAGGATAGAATCCGGAACTTAATCCAGAAGACAACGTCTTAACAATTGCGCCACCGATGCCCTGCCCCATAAGCCCCATAATATACATTATTCTCTGATATTTGAATATTAACTTAATGATTTTTTATTTTCTGTTATGCTCCGAAACCACAGCCCTTGAGTAGAGTAGAGTGCTCACTTCGAAAAAACTTCACAGAGAGGACGAAACTATCCATAAAAGAATTAACATTAAAAATATATATTATTTCATAAAAATAGAAATCAGGAAATAAGTAGCATGCTTGCTTAAGATAAATATTATTTTGTATTGTGAGTTTCATGCTACGATGTATATGGCCAAGGTTAAGGAGGTTTTAAAAAATAGAATTACGCAGATATCGAATTGATTGATTGTCGTACATAAATCGAACAACTTTGACCTCTGAATACGATTTTACATAACATTAGCAAAAAGATAATTTTATAATGAGCCTGTGGAAGATTACATTTACTTTTTTTTTATCAAAAGTCGCATTTTGGTTCGTTGATTGGGCGAAATAAATTTCTCTAATAATACTATAACTACTACTAAATAAGCGTTGTATATTAAGGTTAAGGCACTGGCTTTTTGATCTGAAAGTCCCGGGTTCGATCTTCAGTGTCAACCAATTTACCAATGGGCTTTAACAGCTTAGTTTGTCAAGCCGATTGCTCTAACAGTGAAAATATCGAGAGAGACCACCTTAGAAATTATTTGGAAGGTGTGTAAAGGCTGTTAACCTGCAGTGACCAAGTGTAGTGGACTATGAATAGTCTGACGCCACCCCGTAGTTGGCACAGACCCGATCCGCGTCCGGACCCGTTCGGACGTGTTGAAGATCGCTCCCGGCTGCCGAGTCACGATTGTTGTCTCACGACTTCTCTCGTATCAATACTCAAACGTCACTCTCAGATCCGTTCTGCGTCCGGCCCCGCTCGGACGCGTTCGCGGTCGCTCCAGCAGTTGAGTCACGATTGTCGTCTCACGACGACAACTCGTTCACAATACTCATACGCTGTTAGCCTCTTCAGGGCTTACGCTGCGGCCGGTTTCGACCGGCTGCAAGTAAGTCGGTCTCTTGCACAGCAACAACAGAGCTGAGCTTACTAGGTCGATTAAATTCGATAGTGGTTCGCGAGGCTCGGGCTGTTTTTCTGGCTGCGTACTTGACGCTTGGCGCCTGCTACGCAGTCAGAGACTCGCTCTGCGGCCGGCCCCGGCCGGTCGTAACGTAGTCAATCCCGCACTCTGTGCACCCCTCGCATTAAAAACCTCACCTCGGTGAGTGCAGCAACAACAGGGTTGAGCTTACCGCGGTCGATTAAATTCGATAGTGGTTCGCAAGACTCGGGCTGTCCTTCTGGCTGCGTACTTGACGCTTGGCGCCTGTACGTAGTCAGAGACTCGCTCTGCGGCTGGCTCCGGCCGGTCGTAACGTAGTCAATCCCGCACTTTCAGTGCAACCCAACTTCGTCAGGTCTACGGCCGGTTTTTGTTGTCAATTTATTGACGACACATTCCGTAGTAGACTCGCGTTTGATCAGGTGGATACTTAACGGTGACAACTAAGCCTGATAGCGTTGCCCCGGTGCGCTTCCAAGGCCCTTCAGGCCAAGGAGAAACCGGCTGACCCGATCCCATTGCACTTGGGCCTTTCCCAGGGTGACGGTACAGTGCTGTCCGAATTAGGGGCACCACTTCGCGTCGTCCCTAGCCCCCCTACCGCGGGTAGGGAGGTTTGCTAGGGAACCTAGGCATTCTTATATATTTATATATTTTATATTGTAGGACCAAGCCCTTCAATGGACCTTGTAAAGATCCTTAGGTCGTTCGCCCAGGCGATCGTTGCGTCCGGCGCCAACTTATCAGACGACATAATAACGCAGGCCTTACAGGCATCTATCGCGTCCCCGGCCCCTCAGGCCTCAACCCCGGCCCCTCAGGCCTCCGACGTCCAGACCCCTCAGGTCTACAGCTCTCCCGCGTCTCCCGCCTCGTCCAAGATGGACTGAGAATCGGTCGCATCCTCTCACGCGTCGCGTCGCAAGCTACCGCTCCCGGGAGCGACTCCGAACCCGCGTCTGATATGTCGTCAGATGCCGTCACCTTAACCGGCTCTCCTGAGCCCGCGTTTCAACTTGTCGCCAAGCGCTCCAAGAAGCGCTCGAAGAAAGCTTCGGTATCATCAATACCCGAGCCCTCCCCGGTGTCTTCAACACCAGCCCCCGCGCCATTAAAATCGCTCGAAGTAACCGCGTCTCCGTCGGTCCCATCGAAGCCAGCGACGCGCTGCGCTCCCGTCCCTCCGAAGCCTCAGCTCCCTCTGCCCGTCTTTCTCCGCGAAAAAGCGCGATGGACCGTAGTTTCAAATCTTTGCAAAGAGCAAAAAATCAATTACCTTAAAGCAACCAACGCAGGTGATACAATAAAAATACAGGTCGCGACCGACGACGACTTCCGCGCGTTCACTCGGTTACTTTCTTTAAAACAAATCGCTTATCACACCTACGCCCTCCCGGAGGAGCGTAAGATCCACGCAGTACTACGGGGCGTCCCGTTCGAGCTCGCGAACGAAGAAATCCTCGAGGACCTTAAGTCCCAGGGTTTCCCGGCCGTAGCAGTGCACAAGATGCACTCCAACCGCGGTAGGCGTTTTCCGTTAGCGCTAGTAATCCTGTCCAATACTCCCAACTCGAAGGAGATTTTCAAAGAGGCTCGCACAATTTGCGGACTCTCGAACATCTCCGTCGAGCGTCCCAACCCCCGCGGTCACCCTGGGCAGTGCCACCGCTGCCAGCTCTATGGCCACGCAGCGGCTAACTGTTCAGCTCCCCCCAGGTGCGTAAAGTGCCTAGATCCTCACATCACTAAGGAGTGCACTCGCACTCCCGAATCCACTTCCCCCCCTGCCTGTGTTCTGTGCGGCTAGTCCGGCCACACAGCAAACTACAGGGGTTGCCCGCGCGCTCCGCTCACTCCCGCTAACTTCCCGCCGCTGCGCAACCGGGGTCCCCCGGAAGCAAAGCCCGTTCAGCCGACGCCTACTCCGGCTCTGTCTTGGAGGCAGCGTCGGGCCGTCCCGCCTGCACCTTCCCGACCCATCCCAGCTCCCGTAGCTTCCGTAGGGCCGCGTCCCGCTTTGTCATCTTCACCTCAGTCGTCGTTGGCTGAGGACATGAAGACCGTGTTCGACGTCATCCAAAACGTCGACATTAACGAAATTTCCGTACTCGCACGCAAACTGCGAGCCGCCCGCTCTCCTCAAGAGCGTTTATTCGCGTTAGCCGAGCATCACTCGCTCCTAAGTTCGTTGTAAATTCTTTTATTTGTATAAATTCGTAAATAAGTAAATTATAATGTCTAGACCCGCGAATCCCGCGTCCAGTCGTATGGAACCCAAGGGCTTATCCCTAGTATCTTTTAACGCTCGTAGCCTTAGCACCAACCTTCCCGAGATTAAACTGTTCCTTCAGAACAAAGAACCTGACTTATTCCTTCTCCAGGAGACATGGCTTACTCCAAACCGCTCCAGGGGATACACTATTCCTAAGTACGCGTTTACTTGCAACGACAGGCCCAACTCCGACGGTTTCGGCGGCACCGCTATATATTACAAAAGAGGCTTCCATTGCTGTCCTCTCCCTACCCCTCCTCTCCTCAACATGGAAGCCACCGTGTGTAGATTGGCTATGACTGGTCATCCGACCATCATCATAGCTTCAGTCTACATACCGTGTGGCTCCAGACCAATCCGCAGCGACTTTGAGGCCATTCTCGCCCTCGGCCATTCAGTCATTATGTTCGGAGACTTTAACTCCAAACATACTGACTGGACGTGCCTATCGATTAACACCAGCGGTATTGCTCTCCTCGATATCACAAACTCCCTTGACTTAGACGTCATATCCCCCATCACTCCCACTCACTATCCCAACAACCCGACCTACTCTCCTGACATCCTCGACTTTGCAATTATCAAGCGAATCGATCTTGATCTAAGGTCTATCGAACCGCTCGATGACCTAGGCTCCGACCATCGCCCCGTTTCCCTCGTGCTAGGTTCGCCTAATGTTAACGTCACATCTCCTAAGACCTTTACCAACTGGAAAGGCTTTAAAAATACGTTAGTTTCAGCCTTAGAGGCCCCTAACTCTCCGCTCGCGATTTCGCCCGACCAATTAGATAGCCCGGTTAAAATAGATTCACTAGTCAATACTCTAACTGATGCTATTAACTCAGCGATCAACGACAGCGAAATTATTGCTAAGCAAGGCAAACCCGCGCTTCTCTTAGCCGTTAGCAATCTCATTAAAGCTAAAAACGCGGCTCTCCGGAGAGCCAAGAAATATCCCACGCCCGCATTTAGAACAGCTGCGAATCAGCTTCAACGTAAAGTTAGATCTTGCCTCGCGGAACTCCGAGACACTCAGTTTAACGATCTCATGGAGAACATCTCCCCGTCCCACAAAGCGTATTATCGAATGGCCCGTGCCTTACGCGTAGACTCCGCCTCTCACGTTCCTCCTCTCACTCGTCCCGACGGCACTATTGCCTTCGAAGTCGAAGAGAAAGCCGAATGCTTCGCTGACAGCATAGCGGCACAATGTTCACCCAGCACGCAACCCGCGGATCCCTCCCACATCCAGGCGGTGGAGGACGAAGTTCTCCGCAGAGAATCTCTCCCTATCACCGACGACCCCGTCACAGTCTCTAATGATGAAATCTTGCTTCTCATTAGAAAGCAAAAGTCCCAAAAGGCTCCGGGTGCGGATGGAATTTCCAACCACGCACTTAAGCACCTGCCACAGCAGGTGCTTACCTTGTTAGCTATCATCTTCAATGCCTGCTTCGACCATAGCTACTTTCCAAAAGCCTGGAAAGAAGCGACAGTCATAGGCATTCCCAAGCCGGGTAAACCTCTGAACGTCCCAGCTAATCACAGACCCATCAGCCTCCTCAAGGCAATGTCTAAACTTCTCGAAAGAGTCATACTCTCTCGAATGCGGAACCATCTGTTTCCAACGGATGGCGACCCTCTCATTATTCCCCACCAGTTCGGCTTTCGCGCTAAGCACTCCTGCCCTCAGCAAGTCCATTGAATCGTCGAGTACATACTCGAAGGATTCTATCCGCATCGTAAAAAAACAATCGCGGTTCTCTTCGACGTAGCCAAGGCTTTCGACAAAGTCTGGCATAGCGGTCTCGTTTTTAAACTCTATAAAATAGGCTTACCGGTTCGCCTAGTCAGGTTAATAGCGTCGTTTCTCAAAGACCGTACGTTTCGATTTAAACACGAAGGCACGCTCTCCGCGCCTCGTCCCATAAAGGCTGGAGTCCCGCAAGGCTCAGTCCTCGCCCCTCTGCTGTACACCGGGTACACTAACGACATCCCCATCCCGCCGAAAGGCGTCGAACTCGCCCTCTTTGCAGACGATACCGCCCTTTACACTAAAGGTCAAAGGATCCCGTATAACATCACCAGACTCCAAAAGGCCGTAAACGCCCTCGGTGTTTGGTTTCAAAAATGGCGTATCGATGTCAACCCAGAAAAGAGTTCTGCCATTCAATTCGACCACAAACGTCGTAATCGCTACAACGATCCTCACATTCGAATGTTAGGTATTCCCATCCCCTGGAAGCACAGTATTAAATACTTAGGCGTCACCCTAGATCAGACGCTTTCGTTCAAGCCACACGTCGATAGAGTAACGAAACTCACGCGTTTCTACTTAAGCCGCCTAAATAGTATGATAGGTAGAAAAAGTAAAATGTCTTTTAGAAATAAACGTACGCTTTATAAGGTGTGCATTAGACCCGTCATGTCGTATGCTTCGCCAGTCTTTGCCCACGCCAATCCCTCCGTCCTGTATAAGCTGCAGGTGGTTCAAAATCTCTTCTGCCGCAGGGCCACAGACGCACCTTGGTATGTGCGCAACGCGGACCTGCACAGAGATCTTGAACTGCCTACAGTGCAACAGCACTTCAAAACACTCTCAGAATCGTTCTTCAAACGCGCCGAATCCCATCCCAATCATCTTGTTCGAGATTCAGTCTCATATACTGCTCCTGTGTTAGATTCGAAATTCAAAGTCGCTAGGCCGAGAAACGTGCACACTGGCGAACCCACGCAGTTAACTTTAGATCTCGAGGCCCTTCAGGCCGCAAATCCTAATTCTAACGTAAATTCTAATTCTAACGTAAATCCGAATTAATGCAATTTTATTTTTCATTTTTAATGTTTTTTATTTATTTTTCATTTTTGAGCACCTTCAGTGCTATGTAATCTGAGCGGGTGACCTCTTAAGGGCCCCGCTAGCGCGGCCTCTTTCTCCAATTGGCCGTCGCTCAGATGAAGGCTGAGTGGCAAAAATGGGTTTTTTAGTGGGTATGGTTCTGGTAGGCATCGGGACGAGTCCCACATAACTTCGATCGCGCGCGCGGAGTATGCGTCAGAGCATTTTTTATGTCCTCCTGCCCTTCCCGTGGAGGGGAACCAAAAAAAAAAAAAAAAAACCGTAGTTGGGTGAAGCTGATATCCCTGCGAGGGATTATTAAGGCCGTCATTTATAAGAAATAGTCTGTTGTAATTATGATTCAATGTTTTGAAAGTAGATTGCAAAATTAGTAGAAATTATTATGAAGACCTTCAGGCAGTGTTTGTATACACCAACGAAATGGGTGGCTGACACATGCTCAATTCTAGCCCGAAAGCAAGCCACTCATGAGCAATGTTTGTCAAGCAAGACAAGCATACTCATTAACAGTCGTTTGAGTTTTGAGTATTCTACCTGAGGTGCACATTTGCACGGTTTAACTGTGCTTATAACTGTTTATTATAGCATGCTTATTGCCTGCAAATGTGAACAGTTTTAGAGAATTTTAGTTTTAAACATGCTTTTTAGTATGCTTTTTCATAAGCATGTGTGTGTGTGTGTACCTTTAAAAACTCTTTTGTTTACTTTTCGGAAAAATTATAACTTCAAAGCATGACAATTTACGTCTGTCACCTTATTTAAGTTCAAGAACTTAAAACATGTTGTATTTTAATAATTAATATATTGTTTAAGCTAAAATCTTCAAAATGTAGATAAATTATGTAACAATAAAATTGATGTATTCTATCACCTCAACACAAAAGTAAGTTTCACTAATACCAAAAGCTTTATATTGATATTAATTTGTTGATTTAATCAGTTTATCAAAAAATGAAGAGTGAGGAGTGTGCGCTTTTACAAGAACTGCCTTAATATTTAGCTTTAATATGCTTAAACACATACATAAATGACAGAGAAATCTAACCATCCTGCTTCTTCTTTACAAAAATAAATTATAGCGGTGTGGCTGAGTCATAATATTTTTATTGAAAACTAATTCCATGGCTGAGGAATCCTTATAGAATGAGAACTGTGGTTGGTGACAAATCACTTGTTTCGCCATCAACTATTACACGGTATAAGACACAATTCAGTTAGATATTTAATGTGAAATAATTTGAAGGCTGTAATTGAAAATCACGTCATATTCATCTATGACCAATCTTTCTTACTTACTTGAAATAAAGTTTTACTAAAATACTCTTTTGCCAAAATAAATCATTATTTGAAAGTTTCTCTGTGGTTGTGCAGGCAGGCCACCCCCCTCGTCCCGCAAGCCGCGCGCCCCCGCCTTCACCTTCGGTCACAAGCTGGACCCTCCGGGCTCCACCAAAGCCGGCCCAGGACCTGCGTCATACAATACAGAAGGAATGACGGCTAAAGGTATGTTGCTATATTGTCAAAATGGTTTAGAAATAACATGAGGAGGGCATCTCTGCCCATTTAATTTTACTACTAAGGTATTTTTTTCATGAATCATTTGTATGAATTTTCTTGCAACTCGTTTACCCTTTTGGGAAGAATTGTGTTATACTTCGAAAACTCTACATTAAACTTTAAATCATAATTTGAGCAAAAGTCGTATGTAGAAGGAATCAGTGCCTCAAAAATTAATATTTTATTAAATACCTACATGTATAGTAAACTAAAGCTTCATTACTTTGGATGGTGCTGTCGGAATTGGCATCGTTTTATCCATATTATTTATTTGATGTTCTTGACTAGGTAATGAATGTCAAAACTAATATCGTGTCAAAAATAGATCGAATCGTTTAAATACATTAAGCTTTAAGTTGCAATAAAATCACCATAATTCTTGAAAATAATGTCTTATAATTTGCAAAATGCCCTGCAAAAGAGGTACAAAGTACAATAAACTGACGATGTTGGTAGGAGTTTGCGTGACCTAGCAGAATTACTGCTGATCCAGACCTCGAACTTCTTTTGGTCGCACGCATATGTAATTTATTCGTCCCCAAACTGTCATTGGGGACAAAATATATGGTTGACGGAGATATTTTATTTGTATATAATTTGATAAAATTTATCGGATCCAAACGGTTTTTCCTTACCTTTTTTTTAACAAGGTTGAATCCCGTAAATTAAGTTCCACAGTTATTATGAAGTACCTCAAGCAAATGATAATGAAAGGAACAAATGATAATGATAAGAAAACTTAAACAGTCAAACCGAGTAGTTATGTAACAAAATAAATATCGGTTATTATTAAAAAATAGTTATGTTAGGAAAATGGCTTGAATTAAAGTTAATATCTTCCGCTTCTTATTTCTGTCAACATTAAGGACCATCAGTTCCACATTTGTTTACAATTCGATAGACAATGCCAGTAAGAGCCGCGCCCACGACAATACCCACTAGAGCGGATCTCAATGCTGCATTCATAGTCCCTTTACTTGTTCTATTGAGTATAATAGCTTCGTGGGTAGATCTAACTACGACGTCTACTGGATAATTGTTTGGATGTACATTAGCTTTTAATGGAAACGTCGCAAATTGGGTAATTAATTTGTCTGTTAGTCTGTTTTGTATTAAACCGCCTTGTGACTTTTGTTGTTTGTTTGTGTTAGAAATGAGAAAATGATATAAGAGTGAGTTATTATCAGAATACTTTAAAAAAAACACTTCTCATTCACATTGGAAAAATTTACACTTTGCAATTTTGTTGGCAAGAGACGTTTCCTTCAACGTAAAGAAGTTTCCTTCAACGCGTTATGTTCAAGCAATCTTAAATACATTTTTGCTATGCATCGGCCAAGGAATACGTAAACTCTTTTTTTATGATTATATTCTTGAAATTATAATTATTATCGGTTTATTACAATATTCATCTATAGATTACTTTTTGTTTTGTCCTAAAGTTATTACACCAAACTTTAAAATACAGAAATTTGCTGGAATAAAGTACTTGCACGAAAAAGACGTGTCGCTCTGCGGCATTCAAGTGGGTCACGACTGCAGCCTGATTTGCATAAGCGGTGGCCCTGCAATGAAACATTTTGAAACCTAATTATTTATATTCCTAGCCCATAATTCTATAGAACTTGAGTTTGATTGAAATAATAATGAGAATTATTATAATTTGAAAGCAGCAAGGAGACTTTTTTACAAATTTGAGTATTGAAAATTTTGCAACTCGTGTCAAAACAAAAATTGATGAGGATTTTGGTTGATCCTGGAATCTTTTCATTTGCTTATCCATAAAATCCTTAAAATAAAATTTTTTATTGGATTAAAATTTCTTATAATCTAAAATTTTGCAACAGACGGGAGAATTACTTCCTTGCTTGAAATCGCCCATTCCGGATCAAAAAGCTTGACATTGATCTGTACAAGTAAGTTTGTTGTTTCGGTGGGACGTCTCCAAATAAGTCCGTGCGATCGAAGGTGATCGGCGCGTGAGTCAGCCGTGTAGGTGCGCAGGAGACCGTGAACGGCTGAGAGCTTGCCAGTCGCATCCGAGGTACCAATAGTGCAGTGCTTTTGAAATTGTCTTGGGGTGCGTTTTTGAAGTGATTGGATTGCTTTTTAAAGGTTTTTTTTTTATTTTATTGAAAAGGTTGCTAAAACATTCATTGCGTTTTTTAAATAAAATGAGAGGTTTAGAGATGATTTTGCTTATTGTAACTTGTAACTTATCATATGAATTCTCAAGATAAGTTACAGGTTAAATGTTAAATCTACATACAATTTTACACCTTGATATAAAGCCTGACTAGGAAAATATAAAAAATCCAGTAATAGCAACAGTCATTTATAACAAAAAAAAAACTTTATTGACTTGAGCTTGTGGTAATTTTTAAATGCCGATTGCTATTTATAGCCGTAAAAGGAAAGTTATAGACAACTTATTTAGGTATTTGATATTCTGCTTTATTTTACAAAAATGGCGCATCTGGTAAGGGTCTTCGTGGGTGGTCCCGCCGTTTCAGTGCACGCCGATTAAATTAGAGATTTCTCTAAAATATTGTATGAAACTTTCATATAGAATGTATGTCGTTCTAATTGTAATAAAATTAGTTTAATAACATTGTCATTGTAATAGTATTGTAGTTTAATAAAAAGTTTACAGATTTTACCAATTTAAAGTTACAGAAAGTAGATTTTTGTCAGAAGCATCCTTAGGTTTTCACGATTCATTATACTAAATAAAACACATTTATTAAATTTAAAAAAATACCGCTTCAGTTTGACCTTGAAAATACGTCAATAAAACTCACAAAATTTCTATGAAGTAACCTGCTACAAATAGATTTTTAATCTGTTGAATTCTTATTATATAAGTAGGAGTGGGATAAACAGAGTGTATAACGATATTTATTTCTA
The DNA here is from genome assembly GCA_923062675.1 of Marasmarcha lunaedactyla. Lineage (NCBI taxonomy): Eukaryota > Metazoa > Arthropoda > Insecta > Lepidoptera > Pterophoridae > Marasmarcha > Marasmarcha lunaedactyla. Next base: position 16,285,238 of record OV281343.1, read on the forward strand.
AGATGGTGAACTCTTAAGATCAGACGTCGCCCTCGCTAAGGAGTTAAATAATATAATCGACTTAGTTGTCAACATGACTTGTAGGTTCATATACCGATCTTTTTATATTGCATTTAAAAACAAATAATTTGTAGTAAATTTTAAAACCTACATACAATCCAAAATGCATTTTGTTTTAATTTCCAACGATATCTATGCAATATTATTATTTTATAACACTTGCCAGTTTTCACCGTGTTGTTATAAAAAAGGCGATTGAGCACATTTGAAATAGGTTCGTCGCATAAGGGTCCTTGGGGTATCGATAATCATAATTGGGATGGTTTGCGATGGCAGGCAGCTTTTTATTAGTAGTGTTTTTAGTATCTTATTTTCATTTGATTCACTAATTAAGTATTTTCTAGGGCGATTATAGTATTAAATATTCTGGTTCCTTGCCAGTTGGGTCCAAAAGCAATACGTAATAAGTCAGTTCAAAATATCGTTCTCGTACAACTTTATGAAACTAGAATTAAACTATATAATTATAAATTGAACGTTAAATGTAGTATGAGTACTATAAAACAAAAACCAACAAATAAACTTTAAACGTCAATGCCCATCTGTGCCCCAGAAATGCCCAGATAAAGTATATTACAAGATTGCTCTAATAAATAAAAACTAGAATTATGTTGTTAATTAATTTTAAATCATATGAAGCACTGGATAAAAGTTTAAAAAAAATAAGACGTTCTTGTTGACATCGCAGTACGTATCATCGTTTCAGTCATTAATTCATGCTTTATTTATTACGGTCTGGAATCACGTCTTTTGGTCCATGTATATTCATTCGTTGTGATAGTTTTGTTACCAATGATAACGAATACCTATTATTATAGAGTTGCGGTTTTATTTGCGTATTATTATTGATACGATCGACCAGATAAAACTCAACATGATTGATATTAGTAGTTAGATTGATGTTATTATATTTAATTACTCGAGTACTTAAAGCTTAGTGTGGCCCAGTCGTGACATACGTGATAAGAGGAAGATCATGAGATGATTAAATATTTCTGTATTTCACACGTTGATATCTAGTATATAAGCTCATTATTTTAACAAATAAATTGTCATTGAACATGTAATCGTGTCTTAATTCGCAAGCCTTTTCCCGGTCGTAATACTTTGTATCTAACCAAATTGTTTTCACATACATATTGACACTATACAATGGAGACAGACTAGATAATTCCAAATAACTGACATGTTTATCTGATAACATACAGATAAGTATATAAAAGAACACTGATCTGGCTTAGCTTATGTGATGATCATGAATTTCCTAGTGAAAAACTAATAGCAATGCTGTCTGTAAACAATAAAATGCATAAAAAACCTGTAGGAAGTTATCAAGTTTAATGTCCAATATCTTTTGAACCGGCGCTTTATACGACATTAAATCTAGATATCATATAAATACTGTTAAAAAGTTATCATATGACATAGAGCTGTAATTTGGGCATTGCATGGTATTGCTGACTTTCAGCTCCATACTAATATGGGCATGGTCCTTTGTATCTATAAATAAATAATATAACTGAAGCATAAGAATAATTTTTTTACTATGCCTTAAATGGCACTGAAAGTTACTTCATAATATTTATATAAAGGTTTTTCTAAGCGATATTGAATTCGGTTTATCTCTAATTTTGCTAACATGCGACGTATTTCTTCGACCCATAAAAACCTCAAATATGTGTGTATTACGTAGATACCACATTTATGTACTTAATCAATGATATTTTTTTATTGCAGCAATAATACATTAATATTCATGAAAGTAATGAAGTTGAAATATTTATCTATGCTTTGTTACCCTTTTATATGCTTCAGTCTAACCATCTGTTATTTCTTGATCACTGTCATGAGCTTAACTGATGAATTATTTTAAGTATAACTGGTGTAAAATAAAGTATAATTATATATCAACAACAGGATTCTCAATCATCATAATCTTATTAATGTTAATATTAACTGGTAAACTAAAAGACTTTCAAAATTAACACTTCTATGTTAGGGAAGGCATGTGGCCCTGCGGTATCTTTGCACGGTCGATGGCCACCCCCACGAGTGGCTACGACCCCAGCGCCATGCGACTATGAGCCCACCAAAGCGACCAACGTGGTCCTAGAACATGCCCCAGCGTTCTCTATCGGACAACGCGTCAACGTCCCCACAGAACAAACTAAAACACCAGGTCTTTACTGGATTCCTTACAACGTAGTTTTTGTAGCTAAACTCTTCACTTTCATGGTAGCCTGATATCAACAGCAGATCAATTCAGTTGCATGTTTTTTTCTACATTTCTCGTTCCTTACTCGTTGCGGTTTATTTTCACGCTAGTTAAGATTGATAATGGCCATGGTTTACGTAAGTCCTTTTTTGTATCAACGATAATGACATTTTATTTGTTGCTCTTTATTTTAATATGATAGCTACCTAGATGCATCTGCAGTTCTTGACCTAGTCACACCATTCTGTAGCTTTTACTTTCCTTACTTGTTTTGTTTTCATCATTATGCTGATAATTAAATTTATATTAAATTTATTATTTTGCTTTTTCAGCTCCAAATCTGTATTCTATGCCTCCTGTGCTAGGAGAGGCTAAAGAAGGCAATAAAAAGGCAGCGCCTGCATTCAGCATCACAGGCAGAGGCAAAGCTTTAGAGTCTCGATTGCTGATACCCGGTCCAGGGACATACTCTATGGATAAAGCGGCGAATGCTGTCACCAAACGACCTCCGGCATTCACGATGGCTCCGCGCAGGGATCAGAAACCTCCGACGGCTGAAGTACCGGGCCCAGGAGTCTACTGTCCAGAGAGGGTAATTATACCATATCAATATGATTCTAATTAAAGGCAAAACAGTTATTTTGTCTAATTTAAACTCAGACTAACAACAAATGGTTTTAATATATGATATATTGATTCTATAGAACTTTTTAAATCTGTTTACTATGTAAATATTAACATTGGCAACTAATTATAAACCTTATTTGTTTTCAATGTTTTAATAAAGGAATAGTTATTTATTTTTCTTGCTTATAAAAAAACTAGCAGTACCAAATGCCTTTTTAAAGCGCACTAACTCATTAAAACTTATTACGGCTTATTAACAGGTTTGCGTCACTATTCCCTGGGCTCCCGCTCACACATTTGGGATCCGACACTCTCCTTTCGCTGGTCAGCCGGTGCTTTTCCAGGCTCCTGAGGGTGTCACAGCAATCTAAACCATCAGTCTGTACTCTTCTACCATCTATTTATAAGACACCCGCTTTCGCTTAAACAACCCATTCATCAAAATCTTCCTGAACAATACTATAATGCTTATTGTAATTTAATAATGCTTATTTAAAAATGTTACAGAATCATATTGTATAAAATTTAATAAAATAGTTTTTAATAAAATAATTGTTACTAATATGAAATGGATTTTTTTTCTGTAGATGTATCCTTTAATGGGATTTAAGGTACTTATTGGTTCTTATTAATTAAATAGACTTGATATTTAGTTATATATTTTTGATTCTGAGATAATATTTTGTTCAACTCTAAATGTGATAACTGTACATTTAAAAGTACACAACAAAATATTTATAACAGCAGTTATTTAATATTTTCGAAAAAAAAAAACAAATTCAAAATATTCTTATTATATTTTAGGCTGATGGAGTGTTGAGAGAAAAGGCTCCGAAGTACTCGCTGACTGGAAAAGGAAAAACAGAAAGTAAGATTGAAAATATTCCTGCCCCGAATGCTTACAATCCCGAAAAGGCTGACAATATATTGCGATCGAAATCGCCTGCTTTCTCATTCAGAAATAAAATCGAATATACTAAAGCAAACGGCGTACCGGCCCCCAATGTGTATTGTCCTGAAAATGCAATAAACGCACTGAAAAATGGGCCAAAATATACATTAGCTGGAAAAGGAACTGCGGAAAAGCCTGATATTACTCCTGCTCCAAATACATACGATCCACAAAAAGCTGATAAAATTTTACACGAGAGCACTCCCGCATATACAATGGCACCAAAAGATAAATTAGATAAATTAGACGATACACCAGCTCCTAACGCGTATTCCCCAGAAAAATCTTTCAAATTGCTCGATGGGACACCTAAGTACTCTTTGTACGGTAAAGGAGCCGTGGCTAAAATAGATAATCTGCCTGGCCCCAACATGTACAACTCTAATAAAGCAGATAAATTTTTATTTCAATCCATACCAGCTTATAGTTTTAGAATAAAAACTGATTCTGGCAGAAAAACAAATGATTCTCCAGCTCCGAATTCTTATGATCCACATCTGTCAGATGGAACACCTAAATACAGTTTATATGGTAGAGACCACAATGATTATAAACCTCAAGACACACCAGGACCTAATGCGTACAATCCACATTTGCCAGATGGAACTCCTAAATATAGTTTGTATGGAAGAAGAAATAATGATTCTAAACCGCCTTATACTCCCGGTCCTAACGCATATAATCCACACTATCCAGATGGCACCCCTAAATACAGTTTGTATGGAAGAGATAATCATGGTACTAAGCCTGACAACACTCCAGGACCTAACGCATACAATCCACACTATCCAGACGGCACCCCTAAATACAGTTTGTATGGAAGAGATAATCATGGTCACAAGCCTGACAACACTCCAGGACCTAACGCATACAGCCCGCATTACCCAGATGGTACTCCAAAATACAGTTTGTATGGACGAGACAACCACGGTCACAAACCTGATAATACTCCCGGGCCAAATGCATACAGTCCCCACTATCCAGATGGAACTCCAAAATACAGTTTGTATGGAAGAGAAAACCACGGTCACAAACCTGATGATACCCCCGGACCAAATGCGTACAGTCCCCACTATCCAGATGGAACTCCAAAATACAGTTTGTATGGAAGAGACAACCATGGTCACAAACCTGATGATACTCCCGGACCAAATGCATACAGTCCCCACTATCCAGATGGAACTCCAAAATACAGTTTGTATGGAAGAGACAACCATGGTCAAAAACCTGATGATACTCCCGGACCAAATGCCTACAATCCTCACTTGCCAGATGGCACTCCTAAATATAGTTTGTATGGACGAGATCATCACGGTGCCAGAGCTCAAGATACACCTGGTCCAAATGCATATAACCCAAATATTCCCTCTGACGCTCCTAAGTACACAATAACAGGAAAGGGTTGCCCTGAAAAAATTGCTTCTGATATGCCAGGACCTAATGCATATGACCCTCATATTGACAGTAGCACACCGAAATACTCTATAGCTGGCAAAGGCAAGCCGTATAAGTTCATTGAAACGCCTGCTCCGAATTGTTATAGCCCTGAAAAGTCGGACAAGCTCTTGCATCAGACGTCTCCTGCGTATTCTTTGTATCCAAAAGGTAAAGATGGAAAACGCAGCGATACTCCTGCTCCCAATTGCTATAACCTTGAAAGGGCCGATAAAGTCCTATTACCCAATTCACCGCAATATACTTTTAGAATTAAAACAAATTCAGGAAAATTCCTTGAAACACCAGGTTGGTTTCCATTTCATGTTATTATTAATTTTTATTCATGGTATAATTGTTTACAATATTTTGTTTGTGCCTTATTATTCTTTCTTTTATTTCTAGCACCAAATGCTTATATAATTCAAGAGCCATCTCAAACTCCCCTCTTTACGATTTCGGGACGGCACAAAGAGCCAATCGATGAACGTTTGAAAGTGCCAGCCCCTGGAACCTACTGTCCTGAAAAAAGTTACAAATTTATCTTAACGTATTCGCCGGAGTATTCATTTGGTCTTAAAATACAAACTGATAAATATGCTGACTCTCCAGGTGAGATGCTCAATTTCTCAGGACATATATGTTATTTTATTTAATTTGATAAGGTTACTTATTATTTATAGGTATTTCAAATATATTTTGTTTAATGTAATTTTAACATAATCTTATTAATTCATTTTTCATTTAATTGCAGATATAATTTTTTGTGATTAATTTAAATACTGGTGTATGTATTTGGAATTTATTTTAAGACTCGTATCGTAGCGGTGAACTTAGTTTTTACTTCAATAAGAATATTTTGCTTTTCTATTATTTAATTTATATAGAATGCTGAGAACTGTTTACTTTTAATCACTTTATGGTTATTTTGTGTACAACTTTTTAATTATTATTGTAAAGCTATTCTTGTACTTTAGAATATCGATTAAATAAATAAAATACGTTAGTATCTATTTTTATAGTAATATTTTTATACAAAATAGACTACCATTTTTTATGTAGAAAGAGACTATAGATTTTTTTATATTTGTGTTTGATATTTCAATTTCCTTTACATTTACTTTCAGCTCCGAATGCGTACCGAGTTCCGTCGGTCCTGGATTCACCAGTGTACACTATATCAGGGCGTCACAAGGTGCCTGCGGATGACCGCGTCAATAACCCGTCTCCGTGCGCATATTCACCAGAAAATGTTTGTATGATTTTTATATCCTAGTTACCTATTATTTCTATTTTAGCTTTGCTATGTCACAAAGCATTCTACATAATTATGCTCCAAGTTCTTAGGGTTTCATTAAACCATAATTTAGGGGTGCCTTATAGTAATACAATTATGTATATCCTTATAGTCCTGTAAAAACGTAAATAATTTGGTATAAATGAAATAGGCAAACTGTATCTAGAATTACACGAATTTCAGCTCCTTCTCAGTTACATCAAGCTTATTTATTACGAAATATTTATAGGAAAATAGGTCTCTCTTTCTTTGTTGACCCCTTAATATGTGAAGTAAATTTGTTGCACCCTATTTCCATTTGCCTTTAGTAAAATTTTCCTAATAGACATCATGATCTTTGTATGAAACTGAGTCTATTCAAGGATGAAAAAATTCATAAACTATAGATAGGTGTGGACAATTTACACTTGAGGAAAAATAATTGCCTATAATGATTAATATGATTGACCTCAATATTCTTGGTATAATATAATTTTCCTTGAAACATAGAAATTTGCTAGCAGAATAAAAATATTTTTTTATGTCGGTGGATAATGTAATAATTGTTATATTCATTATTCATATAAACACTGACTCAACAATAAAACTCAGATTGATATTTATTAGTCAAATATAATGTTTTTTTAATTTTTATGTTAATTCCAGGCACTGTTAAGTAAAACACCTCAGATAACATTTGGCATCAAACATTCTCCGCTGCTGGGTCAACTTAGACCTGTTGAACCCAAGTCAACTACACAATACGTCGTCAACAGAGTACAAGTACAACGAAGTGATAATAACGAGCTTAATGATAAGGAAACAAAACGAGTGACCGATAGCACTGAATCGAATGCTATTGAGAAAAGCTCTCGAACTACAACTAAAACATCGGAAAGACAAGTCACCTCTACTCCCGAACCAGTTCAGGAACTACTACAACAAGATTTAATTTGGATTCCAGGAAAGCTCGAAAATGCCATACGTAGAGGCTCTTATACGATTGAGAAATCTGATGGTGCTGCTTTTGTCAACCAGTACTCTAACAGCGAAGTGATTCCAGTTGAAAATGGAGTTATATCTACCGCAACTCAAGTTAAGTGTACTGCTGAGTTGAGTCAAGATACGAGCAGCGATGTCGTGAAACGCGATGGCTTCTCGCAAACAATTGACAAAAATTTGAGCAAAGCAACTGCACAAGAACAAAAACAGACTGCAACTGAAGAAGTGAGAAGTGACACCGAAGTGAAACAGCTGGCTAACGGTGGTACAGCGACCACTACCACTACCACAACTGTTAAAAAAATTGGAAAAGCAGTTAAAAATGCCAGTCAGACGACGGCTGTGACACGCATTGCTACTGTGGAATCCTCGCGCGATGTTGGAACTAAATAAGCATACTCAGTAACAAAGAGATTTTTACGATAAACTACCAATATAATTGTATACATTATTTTTGCTTGCCAACTAATCAATTTAAAAGTTCCATACAAGATGATCTCTCTAAAGGTCTGTTAACAATTCATATTTATTATATTAAAGTGTCACTAATTTATTCTCATTTTAAGTTTGACAATTCGTTAATTATTACTAATATAAACTTTAATAAATTCCATTTTTATAAATAATTTGGTAGTTTTATTATTAATCAAATGGTGTTTAAATACTGTAAAATTAATACCTGTGAAATAAACGTTTGACTATTATTTAAAAAAATAGAAAAAGTAATATCTTTAAGTAGCTTAATCGACATTAAAAATTCATTGAATAAGTAAAAATATTTATTTTATTTAATAATAAAAGGCAATAAATGCAAAAAAACATGTAGCATCTATCTTTCTAGATATGAGTAAAGCATTCAACCTGGTGTGTCATAGAACTCTACTGAAGAAATAGAAAAATTAGGAATTAGAGGTAATGCGCTCAAACGGATTGAAAGTTATTTAAAAAATAGGAAACAAAGGGTAGAACTATCAAGTATATGTAAGAACCATAAAAAAATCTAATTTCAATCCCAGAACTCGTACGGAATCCCTCAAGGCAGCGTGCTCGGGCCTCTATTGTTCATTGCATTTATAAATGATCTCCCAACGGTTACTAAACATGATTCAATTCTCTTTGCCGACGACGTAACTCTTGTTGTAGTAAGTCACGATATTACCACCCTTGAGTCTGAAGCAAATACATCATTGCAGTCAGCAATCCTCTGGCTTCAGGGGAATAATTTGAAAATCAATATGACTAAAACCAAATTAATTCATTTTAAAACATGTAGCTTAATTAAAAACGATGACTTCAACGTAAATTATGATAATTTTAAAATTGACAATACTATAGACACACAATTTCTTGGTTTTATAATTGATGAACATTATGACTGGAAATCTCATATTACAAAACTGTGTAGAAAAATTGATAGTTTTATATATGTCCTACGACGACTCGCACAAAATACAAATAAACATACAGCGAAATTAGCCTACAATGGCTATGTATCTTCTTTGCTAAGATACGGTCTGGTACTGTGGGGCAACTCTGTAGACGTCCACAGGGCTTTTATAGCTAAAAAAAATGTGTCTGGGCAATATGTGGAGCAAATTTTACGGACAGTTGTGTACCATTATTTAGAGCAAACAAAATTCTTCCTTTGCCCAGTCTCTACATACTCGAAGTATTAATATTCGTGAAAAAAATATGTACTTCTTTAAATTACAGAAAGATTTCTACAGTTACAGAACAAGAAATAAAATAAAGTTTGATAACAAATTATACGTGCCACAACGACGTCTACAGATTTTCTTTAGAAATGCGTACTGTATGGCAATCGCTATATATAACCATCTTCCTGACTGCTATAAAAAAATGAGTTTTGCGGAGTTTAAACATAAGGTGTTCAGGCTATTGATGGAGAAATGTTATTATAAAATAGAGGATTATCTGAAAGACAATGACTGAATGACAGTAGCAACTTAATTAATTTTGTACTTGACTTCTATTTAACTTATCTTGCCTTTTGACATTTTTGTATTTAATTTAATGTTTGATGGATATTGGTAAAATTGTAATGTGATTTGTAATTTATTACTAAGACTAGATTAATAATTTTTTAGTTTTAGAATGTTAAACGTTAGTATTTTTATTTTTTTTAGTTTGTATAATGACATAAAAATAGTTAATATTTGCACGTCTGTTCAGACAGACTGTGAATTGGACATAAAAATTATATTAAAGAACTTATTGTTCGACACACAGTCTCTCAAATAAATGAATTATTATTATTATTATTATAAATAAAAATTTTCATTAAAGCTTGGTTTATTAAGGCTATAAAAAATCGTGAATCAGATTAATACATTTTTAAATAAATTTTACAGGCGAAATCTGAGGCTAATGCATTAAACTTTCCTCGATAGAAAATTATCTGAAAAATTCGTTAATTTATTATTATTCAATAAATTAAAAAATTATGTTCGTTTAGTTAAAGTTCTAAAATAATTGTAAAAGTAATCTTTGTATTTGTAAAAAGATAAAACAAGATATACATTATTTAATGTGCGCTCACTCAGTTCTCACAAACTACCAACGAAATCAATGAAAGTATTAATTTAACATATAATATTTATATACTAGTATTTAGAAACCTATGCTACCCTACCTGTCAAATTTGTAGATCACCTAGTAACATATTTTAGGTGTTACAAATAATTGTGTGCATAGTTAAGTAAAATTAATATAGGACTTTGTAAAATACAAAACAAACCAATAACGTGGCAGGTTTATGGATAATAAATTTTTGTGAGTGCTCACTCAGGCCACATACTTTAAGTAAGTTAAAAATTTTAATAATATACCTCAAGATTTGTAGCATCACAGAAACTATAAATTAGTTCAACTTTTGGTAAAATATTTTACTAGATATCTACCACCTAATATTTTATGTTCGTTGTCTGTTTTAAAAGATGAAAGATATTTTTCTAATGTAAATACATATTTAGGGTGACCACAGTTTATATTATGGTCATATAAAGGATATTTTAAAAGAAAACCAATCTGTTTACTCAATCAATATTCTTTATTGAATTAGTTATAATAATTTTTGCCCGACTATTAACCGGTAAAATAAACAGGAGGTTAAAGAAATTAAAAAAAATAAATCAACGGTTAGGTAATGTTAGTTATCAAAGATGACTGCATAATTGTCAACAAATATAAAGCTTAAAAGGTGTAACAGAATGTCTTGATTAGTTCTTTTTGTGATTTTAGTACAGTTATAGTCGTAGCGAACAAATGTGTCATTTACTAAATTATGAGCTTTGAAAACAATCAATTGTAATGACCTATACCAGTTGAATGTAAAGGTGCTGCAAATTCAACTGCACCGAGGATTTTGTATATTTTATTATTTATATATAAAGTACGAGGCACCTTATGCAGCACTACTGCATTGGTGCCATTTAAATCACAGGAGATCAAAGAACAATGCCCGTGTTTCATATATGCTATGACCTGTCAGCTTGTTTTTTATTGATCTAATGTATAAATATAAAAACGATGCGGAAAAAATAGTGTTATATTCCTAAACTTAAGGTAACAACTTAACGCAATTTAGCAATTCAGAAAAAAAGTTACATTGACAAATATATTTTGAGGCTATATATCAAATTCAATAAATTTTTATAGAACATCTTGACAATATTTAACTTGGAAAAACAAAAGTGCAGCTCATTTCAGGACTTTGGTTTCAGATTCTCAGGGATATGTAATTTTTTTCAAGGAAAAATAAAAAAAAGCCTTTCAAAACCTCGAATTACTAAGTATTTTCAATAAATATGTTGAAATTTATGTATGAAAACTTATATTTGGCTAAAATGTAGACATACCTTCTATTGCTGTAATGAAATGACTTGAAAGACGTCGATTTCAAATGAGTTCCTTGATGTTTAGTAAGCCTCGTCATTGTAATGTAGATATTGAAACACCTGTTCATTTTATCCAGTTAGATTGTAGATTTTACACAGATAAGTAGGTATGTGTGGATTTTTAAATAAAATTCCTCAGACAACATGGCCCCAAAGTAAGCAAAGGCTTGTGTTATGGGTTACCATGTAGCGAACTACGAGGATCCTAGAATATACATACAAACCCAGACCAGGAACATTTTTTTGTTGTTCTGTCCGGGGATCAATCTTGCAAGATCACGATTCAAATTCAAATTCAAATTCAAATATTTATTTCTCAATATTGACAATTACTTGTTCCTATTGACGTCAAATAAAACATGATTCTACCACCAGTTCGAAAAAAACCTTCGTGAAGAAGAACTGGCAAGAAACTTCACGGGTATATTTTTTTTCAAAATAAATTTACAGAGTCTCTTTATGTCTATACAAAATTATTCTTTTCTGCATCTGTTAGCTCGGCAAGTCTCCGTCCCCCCAAGTATCCAAACGACGAACACCCTCAAACGGCACCCGTTCACGAGTTAACGCGGGATCCAGCCATCGCCCTCCTCAACCATATTAGAGGGAAGTGAGTGACCCGTCACCCGACGCTACCATAAGAAGACGCACTTTAGTGACAATGACGCTTTAGATATTCATCGGGACGAAGAACTCATCGCACATACAGACACATTACACATGCTTTTTTACAAATACTAGTACAATCCTGTTAATGAGGGATTATACCCAAGGGCTTTTATCATCCAAATAATCGGATAGTTTATAATATGCTCTAGCACACAACTTCTCCTTTATAGTTTCTTTGAATTTGTCAATAGGAAGACCTTGGATATCCTCAGGAACCTTATTATAAAAGCGTATACATTAACCCATGAATGAGTTAGTGACTTGTGCAGTTTTTTTTTCTTTTGAACAAGGTTATGTTCTTTTTAACATACATTAAATTTTCTAAAATATATTGTGAATGGAAGGTAAGAATATTTATTTCCTTAAATTTACTTCTAAGTGACACCCTTGGACCGAGCTGATAGATTGCGCGAACAGCCCTTTTCTGCAGAATAAATATAGCATCGATGTCGGCAGCACTCTCCCACAACAGAATACCATATGTCATGAGGCTGTGGAAGTAACCAAAATAGACTAATCGAGCAGTTGTTTCATTTGAAATTTGTCTAATTTTTTTAACAGCATATGCGGCAGAGCCAAGCCTTTTCGCTAAACCATCAATATATACGATTCACATAGCTAGCGCCTTAGTCACCGCGTTTAATTTTAAATTATCAGAATGACACAGGCGACCTCCATGTAGATTTCTACTTGTATGCATGATTGTGCTTTGAATACAGGAAAGATGAACTTAAAATGCAAACCTGGGATAAGCAGAATTGCTTGTACTTAAAAAAATAATTATTTCTTCAAACTACTTATAAAAGGTCAAAAAAATATGCATAACAAAAGCAATAATTCATATCAGTAGACATGTTCATTTTTCCTTTCATACAATTGTTGCTCCAGTTGAAGATAAAAAAAATAACAGGATTATTTTTTATTATTTATTGTACTTAGCACAAGTAATCGTTGAAGCAGAAGCCAGAAACGTTAACCGGGACAAATGCCAAGGTGATCAAAAGTTAGAAAAATCCAGAGTAGTATCGCACAGTACACAATGCCGCAAATGCAAACGAAGGACTGCAAACGTTTAATTCAAATCTGAAATGACGTTGTAATTTTTGACATTGTCAATATAATAGTGAAGTTAAGCCGTATTGTACATTTAAGATTGATTATTTCAATTTGATGTGCATTAATTTCAATAAATTAACAGATAGAATATTAATTTAATTAAAAAAGTCATATATTTCTAATAATTTATAAGCAAATTCTAAATATTGTAAAGTTCGAACTTTATTTGGAACGAAACGTGTCTTAGACCATATATTTATGGGCGCGTTCGTGTCAAACCAAATGTCAACTATAAAACGAAAACCCAATAAATTTTTTTGTGGAGTGTAGTTTTTGACATGAAATAGATTTTATGGCTGCTATGATATCAGCTAAAAATGATTTCGTGCAATATTACTTATCTATACATAATACGAGTTGTCAAAACGTTGACAGGTCAGGCTTTCATCTTTGATATTGCATAATTACTGGTTGCTATTCCTTTACATGATGCACATTTGATGCACCTTCCACTATCGATTCATTCGATATCAAATAGATTCTTCTAACATATAATGTCAAAAATATTAATCATATCGATGCTTCGGGCAAGAAGACATTCTTTTAATATGTTTGATGAACACGATAGGTTAGTACACGTTTTTTTCAAAACTGAGCTAGAAAGTCCGACTCGCACTTGGCCGGTTTTTTTTAAATACAGGGTGGCCGGAAAAGTGACGTCCAAAAATTTTTTTAGGTGCCTCGTGTTGAGAGGTATCTGTATAACCCCTATGTATGTTATACGATTTTTCATAGTTTTCGAGTTACGATATTTTTAATGAATTTTCGCAAAATTGTGAGCGAGTTATTTTCAAAAATGTCTAAAAAAAGTAGAAAGTTTCTTCGGATTTCTATTTTTGCTACTAAATCTCTATAAATTAATTCTTAATTAATTCTTAATTAAGGTAAATTAATTCTTTCACTGATTTCGATGGTAGTTTGTGAGAACTGAGTGAGCACACGTTAAATAATCTATATCTTGTTTTTTCGTTTTACAAATACAGATATTACTTTTACATTTTTTTTAGAACTATTACTAAGTGAACATCATTTTTTCTAAAGGGTGATCACTCAATCCACACGTACACTAAAAATTATACAACAAAATCAAATGTGTTTTAAACTCGTTCAATATGGTTAATTTTGTAATTACATTTTTATTATTTTTAGCAAAAGAAATAAATCTCGTCTGCATTATGGTGTTGCGATCGCGGCTCGCGTCAGTCGCCGGATAGGCGTTGTGGAAGTGGGACTAGCGTTGTTTTTTGCGCAAGCCGTAACCATGGCAACGTTGAGCAATTTGTTGTAAAATTTTGTAACACTGGTACACAGTGTAGGCACATCCTGACACACAAACAGGATTACCGTTTGTGATAGAATTTGAAGTTACATTTTTATTCACAGTCAAAAAGTAAACGTGTGAAGGGATTGTGCATTTTTTAAATCAGACTCTTGAGAACAACTAGTATATTCAGAAAAAAAGTCTATATTCTATTCTATGTTTAGCTGGTATTGTTACAGTATGAACTTACTAAAATAGTTTTAATAAATTACTCTTAAAAGCTTCGAAATTAAAGTACCGCTTCAATATTGTAAAGCCGACTCTACACTCGCGTGTGAAGTCAACTTTTAGGTCACAGAAAAGTATATTTTAACAAATGTTTTACTCAGCAATTTAAAAGTATAATTACTAAGTAATTTCAAAATATGATATTAAAATAATGGTATCACCAACATGAGTTGGAACTTTTACTCCAAGTCACAGCACGTTTTAAAAGTTGACAGATTGACAATTGATACATTGAAAGATTCTGTTGGCATAGATTTTAAGTTTATTATTAATCGAAGTCTTTTAATGCTGTTTACAAGGTGCTTTGGTAACAATTTCACCTTCCTGGTTCAGTAATACAATACGATACAGAATTATTGTTTAAAGGAAACAATTAGAAAATCATAACAAAAGTTGTCTTCAAAAAATTTAAAATCAGACGTCGACGTTAAAGTCAAAAATGTATCTTGACAATGACGGTCACCATAACTACATTTGTACAGTCCGTTCACTATAAGATGTCCCCTGCCTGCTGATGTTGGCAGCATTGTGGCAGCAGTGTTGCCAATCATATGTGTCCATTTTAACCCCGTAATCTAACTTTGTGTGTTCTGCGTACTTTGTACTTGTGTGAGTAATGGGCGATATAATTTTTTTTTTTAAAATTCTATGTACACTTCACAACGCAATGTTCCGAGGTAATATATCCTGCAAAGCCAATCCAAACAGCATCACCAAAAAAGGAGATGCAATGGATGGACGATGCAGATAAAAGGAAATCAATAAGGAAAAGGTTTTTATATATTGAGATAAGAGGGTCTCTATATATATATATCTTATCTAATTATTTAATAAATTAATTTTAGATACCCGAAGAGAAACTTCTAAGTATTTACCGCGCTACACTTTATTTACGAATCATAGATATACGTGTGGTGCCAATGCTCTAAAAAAATCAATTTTCAAAGAATCAAATAACACTATTGATAATGTGCACGTTTAATTTGAGCCACGCCTAATAATCTCCATAAGAGAGAAGGTGATAGCCGATTTAGCTATGCGGCCAAAGTTTACGAGTATATATAATATTGTGATATTGCTGTCTGTGGGTCAACACGCGGATGTAGAATAGGATCCTCAGTGGGGTAAAATAGTAAAAGGGTTGTGATGGAATAGGTAATGTATTTTAAACGTTATTGGTATAGAATTTTGTCAGGTGCATTTCGGTGCATTTTGAAAAAGTTCTCTGCATTGCGTTGTGAAATATTAATTTATTAATTTATAGATATCATTCTGGGTTAAATAAAATACTTTGGATCCAATTTTATGATCTATTCATAGGTAAGTTTGTCCGGTAATAGTTAGGTATATAATATTTAGGTAGGTAATGTTTAAACTTTCGAAAGTTACAAACTTTCAAATAAACTTTTAATCATTCAGAAAAGTTTAAAGTTAATATGACAGTTCATGTCAAACGTGTTTGTTTTGCCAACTGAATGATAATGTTTGATAATATAATTTGATTAATTTAGTATTAATTTTAATATAAATAGGATTAATTAAATTTACTTTTATTGGGATATTAATATATTTATTACTTATCAATTAATTATAGTTATAATTTAATTGTATTCAATGGGTTATTTTAACAATTGTTGAGTAATTTAATAATAAATATTGGTCATTCGAATTTGCGTATGATTGTGTAACGTAAATGATTAATATGGGGTTGTTGATTATTCATGAATTGTATGAGAAATTATAATAACTTACACTGTTTTATTTAGATATAAATTAACCAGCCGGGATCTTGGCTGATTTTCATCAGGTTTTGTGGATAAGGCTCTATTGATGGAGAATAAATACTATAAGATCATTTTTGGTGTAATAAGATGTAGTAATTTAAACATGATCAAGTATATACATATATTCCTATCGGTAGGGGGCTCATCTGAGAGTAATCCCGATTAATATATATGATCCTGATTTAAGTAGGGTCGTAATTTAAGAATGAAATGTATATAGGAATTTATTTAATCAGCTCCACTGATTAAATAAATTAAACAAGAGGGGCGACTGCAACGTTTGCTTGTGCCGTATTTAATAAAAGAGGTTATTGCACAAACAAACTTGCCGACATTTATGACTGGCAACTTATAAGTCTGTCATTATTTTATTTTATTTGTAAAATGTAAAATATATAGAATATGGAAGATTGTTCCAGGGCATTCTATTGCGGGCTTGGTCCCCAAAATAGTCTAAGAATTATTCTTTTATGTTATTATAAAATAGATTCATCATAAATAAAAGTAATTTAAAGTTATATGTGTTTTTCCTTTGTTGATTAGGAAGACCTCCCTAGATTAGATTAGGTCCATCTAAGGTCCCGGACCACGAATAAATATATGTTCTTTTTGCTAATTTGTGAATATTAAACTATAAGACTAGGAAGGTTGTGAATGACGACACAATTTAAATTATTATTAATCATCGCTTTCATTGTTTCTTACAGTAATTATGGTCGAAGGGTACGATTCCAGACATATCACTGTCACTTGTAGATATACTAGTATATACGTCATCATCTGTGGTATCCGAATCTGTGCTGCTGTTATTACCTAGTTCAATTATAAATTGTTCAGTAATAGCATCCATGTAGCCATTACGCTCATAAAAATTTTCTACAAAATTTTTACTTGTTTACACTATTTTTGCCAATCCTGAGGGGTTATAGATGAAAAAGCTTCTTCAGTTAATTTCACAATAATTTCCAGCTTCTTGACCCACAACTTGCACAACGCTAGCAACTTGCCTTTTAAAAGACTAGACATAAACTCAATTTAACTCACAGCGGTAGGGCGGCAACCTAACCTATTTGTGGCAGTACAGGCAGCACCTTCACCTTCTTTTGATATTCTACTCACGGTTTTTTCAAACAAGCCTGAAATAGAGACATAAAATTTGTTTCCTTAAAAAAATTATATTTATATAAACACAAATATGGATAATATCATAAGTAACATAATTCACTGAGATATGCACTTTTTATTTTAATTCTTCATGTCCGTTAATTTATATTAACCATACTAAAGGCATTTTGTCTGAAATTGGTATCCCTATTTTACTAACCTGTCATCGCGGCAACGCGAGCTCGTACGTGATTTAGTGGAATCAAAGGGGCTTGGTTTGCCTTTTCTAGGTCGCAAAAGGCACGTACCTCCAACACCATCTCTCTTGCACTGCTTTTAAATGACTTTGGCATAATTAACTCAGAAATATTAAATAATAGCACAAAAACGAGAGGAACACTTGACACTGTGACAACCAGACAACAACAGTTTGAGATATTTCTATGCAATTTGCATAAACGCATATAGATTTGTTATCACCAAAGTTTAGTAATACATTTTGTAGTTTTACAAAATTATCGACGAGTCAACATTCACGCCAAGTAAATATCATTCAAATCTTTCTATTCTCGATAAATAAATAAATTTTCATACGAAATTATTGAACCAAACAAACACACCTACTTTATGAACTACAAATGCTTGTGTTAAACATGACCGTACAACGCACTGATAGAAACCCATTGGTAATAAACTTAGATTTATAGAAAGAAAGTGTTAATACGTTAACTGCCTCTGTTTTGTGGGTACAGTAAGGTACTTTCCACCCTCAATAAATAAATAAAGAACAAAAAAAGGTACTTTCCGGAGTTGACTTGAGTGACTTATGGCACTTCGAACAAGTTGCTTGTCCTTTGTCTTATAGTGCGACCAAAAAGTCTGGCCAAAAATTCAGGGCGCCACTTCAAATACCTATAGGGAATATGGTAACACCGTTTAGTATGCCTAAAATGGTTTTGATATTTGAGTCATTATTTAGAAAGCATAATTTAAAAAAAAATTGTCTGGGAGCTTAAACATTTTTTATTTGTGGAAGATCTGAAATGAAATGAAATGAAATATTTATTTTCTCAACACTGACAATTACTTAATAACTGTCTAATATATCGCGATCATGGTGCTTGCAACAGCATTGAAATATCGGACGCGCGAAATAAAAATCGAAATCCGTGGTAAGAATCCCGTAAATTCATTTAATAATATTGACAATTACTTGTTCTTTTTAATGTCAAATAAAACATTACTCTACCACCAGTTCGAAAAAACCTTTGTGTAGAAGAACTGGCAAGAAACTTCACGGGTATATTTTAGTCTCTTTATGTCTATAGAAAGTTATTCTTATCTGCACCTGTTAGCTCGGCAAGTCTCCCTCCCCCCAAGTATCCAAACGACGAACACCCTCAAACGGCACCCATTCACTAGTTAACGCGGGATAAAGCCATCGCCCTCCTCAACCATATTAGAGGGAACTATTTTTTTTGTTTCGGGAGGGAAAATGCATTACGCATTACGGTATGTGGGACTCCCGTATAGGCTAATGAGACCTACGGTATACCCACTAAAAACCATCCCATCTTCCTCCTCGCCGCCTTGTGACGGGGTTACGGGAACGCTTTCGCACACATCCGCGACCCCGCCGGCGGCAGCCGCCCACAAGCGGCTCCATCGTGAAAGCCCGAAGGCCCTTCACGATGGGCACACCAGATGGCACATAGATAACCTAACCTAATCTAACCCAACACTCTATCTATCTTGCATTATCATGGTTCCAAATATATTTTGCTCAAAACCTAAAATTATTAAATCGCTTTAAATTAAACTAACCGAATGAATGTTTATTGGTTACTCCAACAGCTTTATCGAATGATATTCGTTTGTCAAAATGGCATCTACAAAAAGAGGGACGAGTGTTGTATTTTGTACTAGCTTTTGCACGCGGAAACCTTTAGCTCGTAAGAGTTTAGTGTACGCATGTTATTAAAATATCAAATGTGATTAAACACGTACGATAGGCCCAACTCCGACGGTTTCGGCGGCACCGCTATATATTACAAAAGAGGTTTCCATTGCTGTCCTCTCCCTACCCCTCCTCTCCTCAACATGGAAGCCAATGTGTGTAGATTGGCTATGACTGGTCATCCGACCATTATCATAGCTTCAATCTACATACCTAGTGGTACCAAACCAATCCGCAGCGACTTTGAGGCCATTCTCGCCCTCGGCCATTCAGTCATCATGTTCGGAGACTTTAACTCCAAACATACTGACTGGACGTGCCTATCGACTAACACCAGCGGTATCGCTCTCCTCGACATCACTAACTCCCTTGACTTAGACGTCATATCCCCCATCACTCCCACTCACTATCCCAACAACCCGACCTACTCTCCTGACATCCTCGACTTTGCAATTATCAAGCGAATCAATCTTGATCTAAGGTCTATCGAACCGCTCGATGACCTAGGCTCCGACCATCGCCCCGTCTCCCTCGTGCTAGGACCGCCGAACGATAACGTCTCATCTCCTAAGACCTTTACGAACTGGAAAGGCTTTAAAAATACGTTAGTTTCAGCCTTAGAGGCTCCGAACTCTCCACTCGCGATCTCTCCCGAACAATTAGATAGCCCGGATAAAATTGATTAATTAGTAAATTCTCTCACTGATGCTATCAACTCAGCCATCAGTGACAACGAAAAAGTTGCTAAGCAAGGCAAACCCACGCTTCCCTTAGCCGTTAGCAATCTTATTAAAGCTAAGAACGCGGCTCTCCGGAGAGCCAAGAAATATCCCAAGCCCGCCTATAGAACAGCTGCGAATCAGCTTCAACGTAAAGTTAGGTCTTGCCTCGCGGAACTCCGAGACGCTCAGATGAACGATCTCATGGCGAACATCTCTCCGTCCCACCAAGCGTACTATAGCATGGCCCGAGCCTTACGCGTAGACACCGCCTCTCACGTTCCTCCTCTCACTCGTCCCGACGGCACTACTGCCTTTGAAGTCGAAGAGAAAGCCGAATGCTTCGCCGACAGCATTGCCGCACAATGCTCGCCCAGCACGCAACCTGCTGATCCCTCACACATCCAGGCGGTGGAGGACGAAGTCCTTCGCAGAGACTCTCTCCCCATCACCGCCGACCCTGTCGCAGTCTCTAATGACGAAATCTTGCTTCTCATTAGAAATCAAAAGTCCAAAAAGGCTCCGGGTGCGGATGGAATTTCCAACCACGCACTTAAGCACCTACCTCACCAGATGCTTACCTTGTTAGCTATCATTTTCAATGCCTGCTTCGACCATAGCTACTTTCCAAAAGCTTGGAAAGAAGCGACAGTCATAGGCATTCCCAAGCCGGGCAAACCTCTGAACGTCCCGGCTAATCACAGACCCATCAGCCTCCTCAAGGCACTGTCTAAACTTCTCAAGAGAGTCATACTCTCTCGAATGCGGAACCATCTGTTTCCAACGGATGGCGATCCTCTCATTATTCCCCATCAGTTCCGCTTTCGCGCTAAACACTCTTGCCCTCAGCAAGTCCATCGAATCGTCGAGTATATACTTGACGGTTTCTATCCGCGTCGTTATAAAACAGTCGCAGTTTTCTTTGACGTAGCCAAGGCTTTCGATAAAGTCTGGCACAGCGGTCTCGTCTATAAACTTTACAAGATAGGCTTACCGGATCGCCTAGTCAGGTTAGTAGCGTCGTTTCTCAAAGACCGTACGTTTCGATTTAAACACGAAGGCACGCTTTCTGCGCCTCGTCCCATAAAGGCTGGAGTCCCTCAAGGCTCAGTCCTCGCCCCTCTGCTGTACACCGTGTACACCAACGACATTCCCATCCCACCGAAAGGCGTCGAACTCGCCCTCTTTACCGACGACACCGCACTCTCTACCAAAGGCCACAGTGTTCGGCACCTTGTAACCAGACTCCAAAAGGCCGTAAACGCCCTTGGTGTATGGTTTCAAAAATGGCGCATCGATGTGAACCCTGAAAAGAGTTCTGCGATGCGCTTCGACCACAAACGCCGTCGTCCCGATGGCGATCCCCACGTTCGAATGCTAGGCATTCCCATCCCCTGGAAGCGCAGTACTAAATACTTAGGCGTCACATTAGATCCGACGCTTTCTTTCAAGCCACACGTCGAAAGAGTTTCGAAACTCGCTCGTCACTACTTAGGCCGCCTAAATAGCATGTTAGGTAGAAAAAGTAAAATGTCTTTCAGAAACAAACGTACACTTTACAAGGTCTGCGTTAGACCCGTCATGACGTATGCCTCGCCAATCTTTGCCCACGCCAAACCCTCCCTCCTGCACAAACTGCAGGTAGTTCAAAACCTCTTTTGCCGCAGGGCCACAAACGCACCGTGGTACGTGCGTAACGCGGACTTGCATAGAGATCTTGAACTGCCTACAGTACAACAACATCTCAAAACACTCTCTGAAGCGTTCTTCAAACGCTCCGAAACCCATCCCAATCATCTAGTTCGTGATTCAGTCTCATATACTACTCCTGTCTTAGATTCGAAGTTCAAAGTCGCTAGGCCTAGGAATGCGCAAGCGTACTCATCCACCAGACTGTCCGCCGATCTCGAAACCCTTCTGGCCGCAAATTCTAATTCTAACGTTAATTCTAATTCTAACGTAAATCCTAATTCTAACGTAAATGCGAATTAATTCAATTTTATTTTGCAATTTTTTTATTTTTGTTTTAATTATTGATTTTCATTTTGAGCACCTTCAGTGCTATGTATTAACCTTCAGTGCTTTGAGCACCTTCAGTGCTATGTAATCCCAGCGGGTGACCCCTTCTGGGCCCCGCTAGCGCGGCCTCTTTCTCCAATTGGCCGTCGCTCAGATGAAGGCTGAGTGGCAAAAATGCACGAGCCAACAGGGGGTTTTTAGTGGGTATGGTCCTGGTAGGCGTCGGGACGAGTCCCACATAACTTTGGAATCGCGCCAGAGTATGCGTCAGGGCATTTTTATCCTCCTGCCCTTCCCGCGGAGGGGAACAAAAAAAATAAATAAACACCTACTGCTTTCTTAATATATGAAAAAATTTACGAACGTTATCAAAAATATCGTATATAATTTAAGTTAGATCCTGCGGGAAGTATGCAAGTTTAAAAAGTAACATCTCTTATATTATACAGTATGTATAAACTTAAATATATATAATATACAATGAACTATTCTGTGAAAAAAATTTTTTCCCTTAACAATTTTTTGTGAGTTGCAAAAACTTATCCTCTACAACAGGATCATCGTACACACAACGCTCTGCAAAGACCATTTTAATTCAGCCAGAGTGCGTCCACTTCTATGTTTACCAGGACTTCTAAATACTCCATTGTTTCGAAAGCCTTCCTCTACAATTCGTCTGCAGCTACTTTATGATTTTCCTGAAAATAACATTAATTCTTTTAGTAATAATATAACTTTATTAAAAAAACAATAGGTATCTAAATTAACAAACAATACATTAGAACAAAAATAACTACTTTACTAAATTAATATGAAATGGTAAAGTATCAAATTGTGTCGACCGATCTACAAATAACTCCTAAAATAGAGCAAAGTAAACAAATAAAAAAATTGAAAAACAATAATCATAAAAATAATCATGTTATTATAAACCTTTTCGTTTTAAATATTCACCATATCCTTGTTACATACCTCAGTCATTAATACTGTACGGGCATAAACATCCCCCAAATCTGATAATAAGCGTCCAGCTTGGTATTCCGCAAAACACCGTTGGAACACGTTATAAATCACTTTCCTAGCTCAACTGCGCATCAGTTTATTCGATTTCTTCTTATTTTATTTTTACATATTGAGGAAGACTATCGATTGGCTTAATTACAATAATATAAATGCAATAGCGTTGTTATAATCATTTACAAGTCTCCACAAATAGAATCAAGCTATACAATGTAAAACAATCTTATCCACTAGATAAAAGTGTCTATTAAATCAAAATATTATATTACAATTCAAATAACCTGTCAATATCGTACTCATTTGGAAGTGCTTAATGAAAGCACTATATGCGCTCATCAATCATCAAATTACATGAATTTACAAACAAATACGCACACACACCCCAGTTACTTAAAAAACAGTCGCTCAATAAACCGCTGCTCACATGCCTTACTTACTAAAGAAGGTTTTGCTTAGATGTTGCTTCATTAATGGGATGCTGAAGGCAAAAATGTCAATATCAACATCGGCACGGTGCAGGTAAGCGTTCTGACGATAATTGGTACTGGCCGTTGGGAGATAGAACAGGGGACTCTGGCGGAAGGTTCTAGTAGGAGCATAGAAATTAATCCTATCTATAAGACACGGAAAGACTTTCGTGAACGAGAACTTACTTTTTTTATTGAAAATATGTTTATTTCTTTAAAATTGTATCTTATATTTTGGTCGACTATTTCTGGGGTAGATTTCTCGTTTTGATGTAATAATGCCGGTGTAAGACGCAGATTTCTTGTTCCTAACCGATATTTCATTGAAGATCACCTGGATTTGTATCGTAAAAAATAAAGTTAACAGTTTTATCAATATAAACTTCAAAAGTGAAAGTGCGGTGGATGGTGTTTAATAGTTGAATGTGACAGAGCTTCAAACAAGCTGCAGAATATTAAAAATTGAAAAAAACCCGTCTGCTAAAGTAATTAAATGGTAGTTAAGTCTGCGTCTTAATTAGCACTTAATATTTATTCTGTTTTAGTTCATGTATTTAACCGTTGTGCTCGCAATCTAACCTAGAAAATTAAAAGTTCGGCTATCTCGAGACATATTGGTAATCACTGGCATCGGACACTCGGCCATAGCAGAATATTACCCTTGTTTATAAAAAAGTGCACATTGTGTTTACTTTGTTACTACACGTGGTGACCACCTTATAAAATGGATAAAGTAGTAAGTAAATCATAAAAAGAATTACATAATTTTGCAACATTTAGGGTATCCTGTAATTTAAATTAAGATCTAAATATATAAGACCTTCTAATTAATATTCAACGATCTTATGAAATACATTTAATTGTTATTACATAATTTACAAAAAAAAAAAAATGTTTTTTCTTACCTGTTTATAAATCGCAGAGGCGTTTCTTAATAAAAATTTTCTTCTTAATTGCTTCGACAAACTGAGTTGCACATTTTGCAAATATCTAATGAGACCTAAAAACGCCTCGGTAAGTAATGAAAATAACTGAGATGGCTGACGACAAGATATTGCTAAAAATTGAAATGTATTTCACGTGAAATCGGAACAAAACATTTATTGAACTCACATTGTCAATCATGTAACAAAAGTTCTTAAAATTTTTTGTGTTTCGACCGCCCATTAGTTTCGACTTAGTAGACACATCGACTAAGTTTGTTACCAGAGTAGAAACGTGAATAAGTAACTGTTTCTACACTGCTACCGAAATGGTTGTAACGGAAGTTGATCGCGTGCTCGTTTGCCGGCTATGAATATAGTAAAAAAACATATTACAACATATCACTAGAGTAAGCTCTTTTTTTTGTTAAATAAATAAATAATAACACAGAATTCTTAAATAATTACATTAAAAAACTCTACGTTGTTTTCTAGACACATTTCCTTATCTAATTTAAATAAACAAGTATTAAACAATATAGAAGCTTTATTTTATAATCAACTTACAATGGTTGAGACAGTACAAACCATTGTTTGATTTCTGCTTAACTTCACAGTTTATAAACTTAATATTTTATAAACTATTGTCGTTAATTTAAGTTACCTTTGGCTTTGGCGTCCAACTACAGTTCAGTTATTACGTGCAAGGAAGTTTATTATATTTTAATTAAGAGTTTATCTAAATATACACAGGAAGCACATATAACGTGATTAACCAACTTTGAATTTCAGTAGAATGCCGGGGACAATTTATTTTCGGAATGTCAGTCCAGTCGTTGCCTTTAATAAGTTAGTAAGGAAATATTAGGTGAAAAAGCTTACTATAAAATCACAGAATATTCAGATGACAAAAGGGCGTGCGATTGAGGCCTACCCACGAGTACAGTTGTTTTGTACTGTTGGTACCTCTAAAATAAAACTAGTGGCAACGTTACAACTCACTCAGTAAACGAAAAATAAATAGAATTTAAATCATACTGTAGTAACATAATAAGCTTTTCTGAGATCTAAAAAAAATATAAAGAGAGATAGAGAATTCAATTCACATATACTATACTATAACACAAAAAAATATTGTTAGAAAATATATACAGGGTGAATATGAAATGTGATTGTTTTTATAATGTTAATATAATTTATAAATTCTTTATAATGTGAAAATATTAAAATGGGGGAAACTAGACCGAATTTTATCGACAGTTATGATATTTTTAATTTTTCATTCGGGAAACTTGAAGCATGTTAATAAATTGCTATAACTTTTGAACTAAATGGCCTATCGTGTTCAAATAAAAACTAAAATGAGAGGAAAGCAATGACAATACTGATTTATAAACAAAAAGTACCCATAAAATTTATCTTCACATGAAAAATAAAATTTTTTTTGGAAAAGAATGATCTTTTTGCGTTAGTTTTCAGCAAATTAACGATTTTCTCAAAAAGATCTCATATTTTTATTATTTTATTATTATTTCATCTAATTCTACATTATATTAGCTTTCGAATACCTAGAGACCATTAGTTACGATTTCTATAAATCGTTAATTTTGAATAATAATGTTCTATTCTTAGGACATGAGAATTTACGCCAACAAGTTAAAAATTAAATCATTAATTTTCCTCATACATTCAGGATAACTTATTATAAATTATTACACCTACCAATAGATTATTATTCCGTCATAACACATTAATAAATTATTATATTAAACAATAATACCGTTTCCTTTTTTGTACAACATTCGTATTATATTCGTATATTATACGTATTCGTCACAAAACTTTGAATTAATTAAAAAAGTGAAAGAGACGTGACATTTTTACATGACAAACTTCAGTAATGCATCTGGTACAAGCGAGAGTATATTTTTATACCATACCTACTCTAAAAAGCTTATTTTATTCACGCAAAACAGTGAATAAAAAGGCCTTTTATTCACTGTTTTGGTGTTTGAATTTGGAACACAAAATATATCCGATCTCCATTTCAATGCTTACACAAACTCCTTGCGCTAAGATTCGAAATTCAAACTCTTTGGTGCAAATAAATTCTTGAGATTTGATAGGTCGATATTTGCGACAAGGAGTTTGGCATTAGATTAATATTGTTTCATAAGTTGACCACCCTAATGATAATAATAAGAAAATTACGCTTAATTTCAGTCATTGCACTAATTTTAATGTCCATTTCAATTAATGTAACATTTATTATTTCTTGATTAAATTTCTATTTTCGCTTAAATTATGTCTTTTTCTCGTAGTCATGGTATAAAGTATAGTATGCAACTCCTGAATAAAGTACGAATTTATATCGAGGGCCATGAATCACTCGCGTCGCTCAGGATTCTAACAGTTGATCATCATCTTCAATCATCTTAAATCACTCGCTACGCTCGTGATTCAATCGTTAGAATCCTTCACTTGCTCGTGACTCATCTACGGCCCTCGCTTTAAATCCGCCCTTTATTCACTAGTTGCATAATATACTATTATTTTGTGCTATTTTTTTTTACTATTTTCATAGCCAACACACAAGCACGCGCCCCACCTGATGGAGGCATCCGCATTCATAGACATCCATAGTTGTTGGTGTTTTAATTATAAATATTGAATGTGATTGTTACGTATATCGACTAATAATGCATTGCCAACCGCATGCTTTGGTTGAAATCGCCTTCGTTCCAGTAATTCTACTGGCCGTTCCTTACCTTTATCCGGAACACAACCACGCAAACGTGGTTATTCGGTCCCTTATATATAATAGAAAGTACTGTCCCAGACGAGATCTTAATATCAGAAACTCTACTACCAATAACAGTTTTTTTTAATGGAACTGAGAAAGCAACAGAATAATGCCACGATGCGTCGCGCAATAATAAATCTCTTTATATTTTGTTACTAGGGAACAGGGGCGGTATGGAGGTCACTTAAGTACTTTTTGAAAGAAAACTGTATTTATATTATTAGTAATATTTCTGCTTTTAGTCGGGATCAGTATGATTGTCTTTGGAATAACCACCTAACAGTGATAATAAATAAAAAACAAAATCGCTTTGACCACCATAGTCCACATTCTAACAGCACATGTCACATACATAACTCTTAAAGTCTTAGCCATCACAGGCAAAGAGCTCAATGTCCACAGGAAATGCATCCGATACCACACCTCGTTATTTCGGTCAAATTCTCTCCATATGAGATAGTGGTTTTCTGGGTTTTCCTCCAGATCATCGCCATCACCGACACAGAAGTCATCAGTATCTACCCGTATCACCAGTATCAAGTCCATAATAAGTCTTATCTCCCGAAGACCTTTCAAGCGTTTTTGAGACTTTTATTGTGCTCTTGCTTTGTTGTGCTTTTCTTCTCTGACTGCAGTTTGAGTACCCAAGGACTCAATAAAAAAAATATGTAAATAACAAAATGAATACTTACATGTTTTTATTCGAAACAAGCACTAACCCATAAATAGTGATAATTACTTACTAACATTAAAGCATTTGCTTGGAATATGAAATATTTAATATCTGACCTTAATATCAGGTCCTTACATATGAATTTGGCGTTTTGTCCTACTGGCCACTTTGATCTGTATTATCTCCTCTTTGGTAAAAAATTCCAATTTCAAATTTACACATCTATTTACGAGTTCTTCGGCTTGTATTAATGCTGTGTATGGCGGCGGTGTCGTAAAAGAAGAAAACAGTGCGTTTTTGGTTCCAACGTTTTCGTTCTGGAAATTTCGACCTGCAGAACAAGTCCCGAGGATGGCTGGAGACCAAAGTTGATAATGAAGATTTGAAGGCTATTGTGGAAGCGGATTCATCGCAAACCTCGTCCGAGTTAGCTGTAGGCTGCGGTGTTAGTGACAAAACTGTTTTTATCCACTTGAAGCAAATTGGGAAGGTGAAAATCATCATCAATCGTAATGGTTGAACCCTGGTAAACCAGCTAAATCCAGCCCCAAGCGAGAATTGACTCCAAAAAAGTTACTTGTGAGCGTTCGGTGGATTAGTGCTAGTGTCATTCACTACAGCTTTCTTAAATCTGGCCAGACGATTACGGCAATGTATATTGTGAGCAACTGCAAACCATGATGGAAAAGCTAACTGCTAAACAACCGAGGCTGGTCAATCGCTCTAGGCCACTCCTGCTTCAGGATAACGCTAGACCACACAATGCACAACAGACGGCTACCAAATTAGAGAAGCTTCAATTGGAATGTCTAACACATCCACCGTACTCCCCGAACCTTGCTCCAACAGATTTTCGAAATTTGGATAACTTCTTGCAAGGGAAAAATTTTAACTCCGATGGGGCAGTCCAAAGCGCCTTTAAAGATTTTATTGATTTCCGTCCGAATGGTATTTTTAGTAAAGGGATCAATTAACTACCTATGAGATGGCAAAAGTACATAGAAAGCAATTGTACATACTTTGATTAAATAAATATAATATATTAAAAAAAATACTTACTGTTTCTCCCTTACAAAACGCCAATTTCATATGTAATGACTTCATAGTAACCTAATAATTAATGACTTTGATAGACATTTGGATTGCAGCTAAGTTGGATCAGGCGATCAGCTATACTTCTGAAGTCCGTGGGTCAGGATTTTTCTACCACTACTTTACATTAGTCAACATAATAAAAGCTTTATGAGTTTACTACTCGAGCATGCCAACTATAATAATACTGTCAAACAAGATGTCATTTATTTCGGAGAAGAATAGCAAAAATTTCATAAAGAAATCACGACAGTCTAAATAACGCCACAGCATATTTGATGTGCTATACTTGTTTAAACTATTTGGTACATTTGGATGTAATCGGGCAAAGAACCCTGGACCTTCAGATCAAGAACCTTAACCACTACGCAACCGAAGTTTGTCAAGAAATATTCGTATATTAATAAAATGATGTCCATAATTTGACTCTTGTTCTGATAAAACGTGTCAATATAAAATGAATATTTGGACTGTGCGTAGGCGCACTGAGTAGTTCAGTAACCAGGAACGCCCACCCAGAAACATTTATCAAGAGAAAACATCCGTTACAATTTAAAATGTCGATTTTGATAATTATATGAATGTGTGATAAAGAGACAAAAGCATTGGTAAAAGTTTACAGATAAGGTTTTGTTCTGGCTGTTGAAGTCATAATTTGTATTTTCAACTTATCTATAGCTAATTTATTGACGGTCGAGCTCAGACGTGTAAGATGGTCAATAAAGGAGCTCGGTTTGTAAATTCGTACGTCGACGTCAAACGGTTAATAGATTTTGCTTAGCAAATATAGACTTAGTTGCAGTATAAATACAGTGTAAATTCGCTAAGCAAAATCAATATTTAGCATTCGGAACGCCTTAAGTAACTATTTGACTTCTCTGAGTGTGGCCGTGAAAGTCTTATTTTAACGTATTACTCATTTCGATTTGTAATTGTTATCGTCATCAAAGCCACTTCATTTTGGAAACTCTTCAATAAACGTTTTAACATGTTCTTCATATATTCACTTAAGCTTCAAGACTTTCGCGAACTTGAGTTATAAATTTAAGCTAACTCGGGTTTAAATACCGCTCTATGTCTCTGTCAGTGCAATAAAAATTTTCAGTGATGGAGGGTCTTTTGAACTGTGATTGTTAATTTGTAAATCAGGTCTGCGTAAGTTGGCCTAAATGATTAACAGCATACGGTATTTGCTAATCGGACTTATAATACTCTGAAGACATCGCTGCTGGTGCCTGTTAACACCGATTTGAGAGGTGTAGTAGATATAGATCAAGATAAGATAGATAATAAGAGTAAGTGTAGTATTTACATAAGAAGAACCGAAAGTAAAACTGTTTTTCAGCCATGTTTTTAATTTTAGAACATATCTATGCAATTAAGAAATATTTTTATGATATACATCTATAGTCTATATATAATAATGCAATGGTCTTATTGTGTAGCTCTCTCTTATTCACAAGTTGATGTTCTTTGTCTATAACTCTGTATCCACGATGAATTTGTAACTCGAAACCTTGCTTGGGCTCAAAGTAATGTTTTCAATGACTATAAGTAAAACATTAGATAAGGATGTTTTATAAGTTAATATCGCGTTCCGTTGCACCAACTCTTACGACAGACTAGACATAGTCGCATTGTTGAAGTTATTTTTTATTTTGTACCATTACGTATAAATTATTTAAAATAATCACAGTTTTGTAGTAAACCTAGGAGTAGAACTTATCTTTAACTTATCATTTAAATTTGGAAAAACAAATTCAAATAAAAGAAGAAATTTTTTAATTAATGTGTTACTATTATTAAATATATAAAGTTTTATTATTAGTGGAGTTCCTTTAGTTTGTATGCTTTGTATTAAATAAATAAAGTTTCTTATTTTCTACACTGACTCAGACTTTTATTGTGGGAACATACAATAAAAATACTCACTTCACTCTAATATGGTTGAGGACGGCGATGGGGTTGCTACCACGGGTGTTCGTCGTTTGGATAGTCTATGAGAATAAAGACTTGTCAAGATAACAGATGCAGATAGGAATTGAGAATGAGAGACGGCTTGAAACATTTAGGAAAAATGTATTTGAAAAAACATTTAAATTAGATTACTGTGGAGATCCTATTACTCAATATAACTCTATTCATAATATAATTAGAAATGAGTATGACTCTGTTTTAAAAAAAAATAAAATATGTATAAATAATAATTTATTTAGGTTTAGTGACTGGGCAACAGTGGGAATATGAAAATGTAGAAATAGATTATATGAATTGTACAGTGAAAGAACTTATAATCATAATAAGACATTTTATGAATATGTTAAAAAATATTCAAAATTATTTAAACGAGTTTGCAGTGTAGCTAAATCTAATTACATTAATAATAAAATTACATATAGTACTAACATTTCAAAAACTGCATGGAATATAACTAATCAGGAAACTGGGAAAGCAAAAGAACCACACACCAAATATAATTTAAAAATTAATGATAAAGTGTTGTCAACTGACAAAGAAGTTGCTGAAGCATTTGAAAATTTTTTTAACTGCCATCCCTGTGTCAACTACTTCGAGTATTAATTCATGTTCCACTCTTGCACAGTCACTGCTAACGGAAAATGTAAATTCATGCGATATTGATTTTATTTTTAAACTTGTTACTGTTCCACAAGTTTTAAATGCATTTAAAAGCATTAAAGTAAAAAATACTGCCGACTTAGATGGGATTTCTGTTAAAATTATTGAATCTGTCATTGATGGTATAGCCCCGTACTTAGTCAGTATATTTAATGACTGTGTTGATAATGGTGTTTTTCCTGATTTAATGAAATTGAGTAAGGTCATTCCAATATTCAAAGCAGGTAGTATGTCTGACCCTAATAATTTTAGACCTTTATCTATACTACCAACGCTCAGTAAGATTTTTGAAAAATTAATTTTAAATCAATTACTTTCTCATTTTTACGGTAATAGTTTAATGAATTTTAAGGAGTTTGGTTTCACGCGGGGTCGCTCAACAACCGATGCCGGTGTTGAGCTCATAAAACACGTATTCAGCGCCTGGGAGGAGTCGTGTGATGCTATTGGTGTCTTTTGTGACTTGTCCAAGGCGTTCGACTGTGTGGATCATACTACTCTACTCATGAAACTGCACCATTACGGCATTAAAAACCGAGCGCTTGCATTGATTAAATCATATATTTCTAATAGAAAACAGAAAGTTGCAATAAATGGAGAAAAATCATCAGGATCGGCAGTGACTATGGGTGTGCCCCAGGGCTCAGTTCTTGGTCCTTTCCTATTTTTAGTTTATATTAATGATCTGCCATCGGTCGTTAAGAATCAATGCGAGGTCATATTGTTTGATGACGATACTTCCTTCTTGTTTAAAATCAAAAGACAAGAAATTGACTATCGAGCGGTGAACAAATGCATCTCCAACACAGAGCAGTGGTTCTCAGCTAATAATTTGCTCCTCAATGAAAAAAAAACGAAATGTGTTAAATTTACATTGCCAAATGTCAAACAGGTAAACACAAACATTGTAGTTAAGAGCCAGGAACTGACTCCTGTAAACTCAACTGTATTTCTGGGCATAACCTTAGACGCCAAACTCCAGTGGGGACCGCATGTTGATGGCCTAGCGAAAAGGCTTGGCTCTGCCGCATATGCTGTTAAAAAAATTAGACAAATTTCAAATGAAACAACTGCTCGATTAGTCTATTTTGGTTACTTCCACAGCCTCATGACATATGGTATTCTGTTGTGGGGGAGTGCTGCCGACATCGATACTATATTTATTCTGCAGAAAAGGGCTGTTCGCGCAATCTATCAGCTCGGTCCAAGGGTGTCACTTAGAAGTAAATTTAAGGAAATAAATATTCTTACCTTCCATTCACAATATATTTTAGAAAATTTAATGTATGTTAAAAAGAACATAACCTTGTTCAAAAGAAAAAAAGATCTGCACAATGTTAACACAAGAGGAAGAAATATGCTGGCAGCTCATAATAGTAGGCTTCATAAAGTCACTAACTCATTCATGGGTCAATGTATACGCTTTTACAATAAGGTTCCTGAGGATATCCAAGGTCTTCCTATTGACAAATTCAAAGAAACTATAAAGGAGAAGTTGTGTGCTAGAGCATATTATAAACTATCCGATTATTTGGATGATAAAAGCCCTTGGGTATAATCCCCTCATTAACAGGATTGTTCTAGTATTTGTAACAAAGCATGTGTAATGTGTCTGTATGTTCGATGAGTTCTTCGTCCCGATGAATATCTAAAGCGTCATTGTCACTAAAGTACGTCTTCTTATGGTAGCGTCGGGTGACGGGTCGCTCACTTCCCTCTAATATGGTTGAGGAGGGCGATGGCTGGATCCCGCGTTAACTCGTGAACGGGTGCCGTTTGAGGGTGTTCGTCGTTTGGATACTTGGGGGGAGGGTGACTTGCCGAGCTAACAGAGGCAGAAAATAATAATTTTGCATAGACATAAAGAGACTCTGTAAATTTATTTTGAAAAAAATATACCCGTGAAGTTTCTTGCCAGTTCTTCTTCACGAAGGTTTTTTTCGAACTGGTGGTAGAATCATGTTTTATTTGACGTCAATAAGAACAAGTAATTGTCAATGTTGAGAAATAAATATTTCATTTCATTTCAATTATTTTGAACATAAAAGCACATAAAAGAACATAAAGGGGTTGGAAGATTTTTGTATGGGGCTTGGCATCATCTCCGATCGTCCATGTTTTTTTTTTAAATTTGCAGTGCATGACAAAACTTATGTATATTGAAGATACTCTAAGGAAAACAGAAATAAAAGCCACTTTGATCTAAAGTGTCACATTTCAGAGTTTTCACTGAAAAAGGATGAAACAGAAAATCTTTACTTATAGCAGTTTTGTACATGTCTAAATGGTAGTTCATGACCTTATCCAACATTAAACTAATGAATGAGCATACATTTAACTTACTTTTAATATAAAAGGCTCCGTAACATGCAGACAATATGTTTTGTAAGTTGACCAAGAATTAGAATCGCGGCGCACGATAAAACCAGTGTTATCGATTGGGAACACTCTAAGGAACACAAAAATATACACTGTGCTCTAAACACTCCAAAATTATGCGCCGAGAAATATTGTAATGCCAAAATGTTCAAATACCCTTTATTTTGAAAAAATGGTACCAGTGAAGTGTCTTGCTTTTTTTGCACATAGTTCTTCTTGGTGGTAGAGTCATGTTTTACTTGACGTCAATAAGAACAAGTAATTGTCAATATTGAGAAATAAATATGTGAATTTTGGATTTGAACTTGACATAATTATCCGATAGGTACTAGCAATTGAATCCAAAACCGTTCTTTGAGCTTAACTTAGTTTAGCTTTAGTTTAAAAAAGTATCTCTTTCTTTTTTGTTAAGAAAATATAAAGAAGACGCGTAATTTGGGCGTTTCACCTCTGACGTAAAAGGAACCTTTTTTGGAGCTTTGACGCAGATGCCTTACAGCGGTTTCACACTGCTCTCGATCCGAATACGTGAAATTTCGAAGGTATGTGAATAGTCTGCGCACGCCGGAGTCTCAGTAGGCAAGCTGATGACCGTGCAGTGGGATTATTAAGGCCATGGGGTAAGCGAAGGATACTTTGCTTAGTATCGGAGGCAGTGCGAAAAGCAATGAACGAGTTTAATCGGATTCGGATCGAATCCAATGTGAATCCGCTCTCGAAGTTCGTTTACACAAAACTTAGTTAAAAATCAATTCTTACAACATTGCTTCGAAATTTATTACCACGCACGTAAAGCAGTTCAATTTGAACAATTGACTATTCTAAATTATAAAACAGCAACAATCTATTTTTAATATAGGGAAAAGAAATTTTGTTTCTAAGTTTATATTAACTTATTACCATTTAGTTTAAATAATTTATGTTACTCTCTAATCGGGGTAACTTTGTCTTTCTGTCTAACAGCATACACCTAAATAAAACATTCGTTGTATTTTTTGATTTTGATATAAATAACACTGACTTTTGAGTAAAGACCATTGTTACTAAAACTACTAAAACCATAATAAAGTTATCTTAACGCATCAGAATATATGATGGAGATTGTATAGTATGGTGGCACAATGTTACCCAAGTCGTCAACATTACTTAGGTCTAATAGCGGGCCAATGTTACCCAGACTGACTAAATGCTAGATTTTATCCAAAAACTCCTAAGCATGCGCGTGCAAATCATTAAACAGAATATACTTATGGATTTCTGTTTTCTTTTATCAAGCGTTTAAACCACAGAAAACAGAAAGAGGTTAACTATTCAAAATTACTTAAACTTTTCCAAAAAAAGGTGTTTAAAATTGTATAGTAGAAACACGGTCTTTAACCGCGTAGGTGTAAACGCGTAGGTGTAATCGTAAATCTTGTTAAACTTTTCATTATATGCCTGTAAAACGTAGAAAAGGTGTTCGATTAGGTAATTAGGTACCTATTCAATTGGCACAATACAACTTTTAGGAGAGATTGATTGATTATTATTAAATTGATTATCAAAATAAACTCCGCAAAGAATGGGAGATTTGTTTATAATAATAGAGAGAAATTAGATTTTTAGTTTTTAAGATGTTCCTTGTGTTAAGTCGTAAATAAAAAATATAATCTCTTGTTCTTACTAGTCCATATAATCTAGACTGTAAATTAAATAGCATTTAACTAAACTCCTCTAAAACACTAATCAAGTAGGTAATTGTTTTTGGAAAATAACCGTAAAAACAATCTCAAATCAGTCCCCACATTAATAACAGTCTAAAAATGTTCATCTATTTCAGGAACCCCGTGTTAATTGATAGAAACCAAACGGCTGAGTTTCATCGCGTTCCAGTTCGATGTAATAAAGTGCCTATACAGATATTGTAGGACCTATACGGGTCTACGTCATTCACGCAGATCATTCTGGTTGACGCAAGTTGTGTCCACGCCCGAATCAATCTAACTGTTTGTATAGTCCACCAGATTCCTGACTATCCACGTACTTTATTACCTACGCAGCAAAAACTAAAATACCATAACAGTGTCACACTAGACCTGCACGCACTTCAGCTGATAAACAAGGCTCTGTTACATGCTACTCACTGTTATCAGTGGTCACACCTATCTGCAACATTGGTAAATGATATTGTTGTAAGTTGCAACAATATTATAAATTAATATTAACAATAGTTATAACATTTCTATGGCATACATTTTCTGTTTTGGTCGTTACAATTGGATATTTCTTTCTTTCAACTTTAAATGAGCCAGGAAGTTAAATAAAATGTCCCTTCATCACCATCAATTTCTATTTGACACAACGAGCCATGTTTTAGCCATGTTTGAGATAGCTAAGTCCAAACTAAAGAGTCAACTCGTACCAAAGAAAATTTAAGCCTTTTGCATTTGGAATATTATTATTTATAATCTGCGCAGTCATTTATATACCAGGCCACTCAGAAACTTATGCGAAAAAACTTTTTTAGGCATGTAAAAAGTGCATGTTAAAGTGGCGAGTAATAATTTATTTTGCAAATTTGATTATTGAAAAGTAAAATTATATTTGTTTCAAACTTTAATTTCCCTCAAATTTTTTTACCAGCATTATGACTCTTTTGCGTCACAGAAAATTGGATCTTTGTCAGGAACATTTTCGTGCAATGATTTTTTACAACTTCAAGTCCAAGTTGAAACCTGATGAATGGTTTAATCGACTTCAATTAGCTTTTATGAATAAGGTGCCTTCTAAAGCATATGTGTACCGCTGCTATAACGAGTTTAAGTGCGGTCGCCTTTGACTGCTGTAACGGAAAAAACCGTGCTACAGGTGAAAATTTTAATTCAATAAAACCCGCGAATATCACACGACGAGATTCAGTAGAATCTGCAGATTGGATTGGGAAGTGTTCACAAGCACCTTTGCGCTAGAAGTATTGTTTTGCGCCGGATACCCCTCACCGATACTCAGAAGCATGCATAAGTGGAATGGTGCCATCAGTCGTATATTGATAAATTCAAAGCGTTTTGAAAAATCCAAAAGGTTCTCAAACCAACGTCTAAGAAAGGGAAACCATCGAGAAGTCCCGGAAAAATTTTGATCGTCAGTGTTTCTCGTTCACGGGGTATTAGTATCAAACTTTAAAAACAAAGTTGCACCAATGCGGAGAGGTACACTACCAAATGCGTGTCAGAAGTTTTTGCTGCTGCGAGCAACAAGCGACCGAACACGGGACGCCCTACCCGCTCCGCGATCAAGACAAGGGACTTTCTTAACACCACACCGGTAAAACTTTTGGTCCATCAATTATTATTATCATTATTATCCACCTTACAACCCTCATTTGGCAATGTTTGACTCCTTCTTGTTCCCTGAAATTAAAAACCAGTTCAAGGGGATACAGTTTCATCGCCAGAAAATGCGCTCACTGCGTTCGAGAATACCGTTGGAGACGTAGCAGTAGCAGACTGGAAATTGAGCTTTGAAAATTGGTACAGACGCATGAAACTCTGTATAGACGCTGGTGCAAAGTTCTTTGAAAATATACTATAAAAAAGTACAACCTATAGACAATTTTAATGTTTTTTCTCAAAATTTCTTAATGTCCCAAGTATGTAGTTAACAACAGTTCACTAACAGAACGTCACTCACCAGCGATTTTCGTTTGCTTGCTTCAAAGTATTCAAAAATGATAATTTTAAGCGGTCCACTTCACATCACTCCTTATCTGTTATATCATTGCCAGGCGATAAAATATTTGAATGAGATTTGAATGTCATGTCCCACCGCGTTTGTGACAAGTTTTTTACAATAGGTAATCTTGCAAAGACCCTCTTATTATATGGTAGAGGAATAATCACGACCGCGTACGAACTCTTTGGATTTTTTTTATCTTCATATAAGCAATTTTTTTATGACTGCTCACGTTTATGATAAGTTTTAACTACAAAAATGTATACTTAAATTCATAATAAAAGAAATATATAATAAAGTTTTATAAAAGTAATAAAAGAAAAAAAAAGACCTCTTGTGTTAACATTGTGTTAACACAAGAGGAAGAAATATGCTGGCAGCTCATAATAGTAGGCTTCATAAAGTCACAAACTCATTCATGGGTCAATGTAAACGCGCTTTTATAATAAGGTTCCTGAGGATATCCCAGGTCTTCCTATTGACATACTCAAAGAAACTATAAAGCAGAAGTTGTGTTCTAAAGCATATTATAAACTATCCGATTATTTGGATAATAAAAGCCCTTGGGTATAATCTCCTCAATAACAGGATTTTACTAATATTTGTAACAAAACATGTGTAATGTGTCCGTTTGCTCGTTGAATTCTTCGTCCCGATAAATAACTAAAGCGTCAGCGTCACTAAAGTACGTTTTCTTATGGTAGCGTCGGGTGACGGGTCGCTCACTTCCCTCTGATATGGTTGAGGAGGGCGATGGCTGGATCCCGCGTTAACTCGTGAACGGGTGCCGTTTGAGGGTGTTCGTCGTTTGGATACTTGCGGGGGGATACATCTGTTAGACTTGCCGAGCTAACAGATGCAGATAAGAATAATTTTGTATGGACATAAAGAGACTCTACAAATTTATTTTGAAAAAAATATACCCGTGAAGTTTCTTGCCAGTTCTTCTTCAGGAAGGTTTTTTTTGAACTGGTGGTGTAGTCATGTTTTATGTGACGTCAATAAGAACAAGTAATTGTCAATGTTGAGAGATAAATATTTCATTTCATTTCATTTCATGTCAATGACTAAAATAACAAAAGAATTTAGAAGTTGATGCTTAGGTCACTATCTCATTGATAAAATCAAATTTTCGATCAAATTTTATTCATGCTATTGCTAAAATCCTAACATTACATGAAAAGTAAATAGGTAATCTTCCTTCTCACTCTCTTTCCTCCACTTCCTTTGTCCTAGACTAGGTTACAATGTGGTCTGTTAAGGACAATATGCTATCAAACCTAGTTATATTCTGATACCAGTTATTGCAATTCTAGGCAGTTCATGCAATCGGTTTAATCGCTGGATTTAATTGATAGAATACATAAAACAAAGTATACTGTTATCAAACGTTACAATAAAACTGTTTTTGGGTAAAATGCTTTAAAACTGAAAGTAAAATAAGGCAATATAGTTAAAACAATTTAAAAACACAAGAAAATATCTTTTTCGATATTTAGAAAATAGCCTATTCTATCCAGAAGATAAACGAACGTATATTGTACATAGAGCATAAGTAAGAACGCATGTTGTATAAGAAGCGAGTATTGTACATATCGAAGATGTTACAATATACTTATTGATTATACCTGCGTCTTTTCCAACTTTGTTTCATAGTTTTTTGCGGCCGTGTAAGCTACGCCGTAGAATCATCATAAAAATTATTTGTGCACACAACGTACATGCTTCCAGTACCTAAAGATTTTTATTTCTTATACTCTTTTTAATGGTAAGTGCCTCTATTATTTGGCTTTGAAAAATAGTTTTGACATATAAACTTGGCCCTTGATAATATAACGATATTTACTTATAATATTTTATTTTATTACGAAAAAATAAACTAAAGGTGCTACGACGACGGCTTCGCTCTCATAAACGAAAAGTTGCATAAATCATTTTTGGTTTAAGTATCTTGCGGGCACACAACAGTTCAATATATGTTAAACTCACAACAATTGGGTGGTGGATTTAGGAACTCATGTTGATTGATGTTATTTGAAGTCGATTAATCGAAATGAATCGAATATAAATCTTTATGTGATCGCCACAATCTTTGATTTGTTTGAGTTCTGTGTTTGAGTATTAATACGAATCGAGTACTGTAATAAATTGTAACAAGAATCAAATATTGGTTCTCCTGCACAATTTATATTTGTATGTTTATTCGCCCCCGCCCCCCGCAAAAGCTCTGCTTACTTTGGAGTCATGTAGTTGGTGTGATTTCTGGTGATTTATTTCTATTATTATTCCTTTTATTTTTATCATGCATGGTTATTGAGTGTCAATAAGAATTTGTCTAACAGGTACAAAGTAACGATACATTTCTAAAATATAAAGGTTTATATATTTCATAAAGAAATGAGAAATAAACATACATATTTGTTTTGCTAAAACTTCTATGTTTAAGCACACAAATTATGTTCTTGGATTCCAACCTTGGACCTAAGTTTATTAAACCGGGCTGTATACTTCCGTATACACCAACATAAGGGAAAATAATATTTCAGAAATTAGCTAAGTAAATAAATATTATTCAATACTTCATAAAAAAATTAAATACGAAGCCAGCCATAAAAAGTTGCTACAAATAAAACTTATAAAAGTTTTGTGAAATATTTGGTCGGCGACAAATTTTCTGTTCGCAATACACGCTAAAGTTCAAGGTGGGGTCGTAATCGTTCATCTAATTTACAATCAAATATGTCTTATTCCATGGTAATAAGAAATATTTTCCTGCACCTTTATAAGTTTCAGAGGCTTGTTAATAAAAAGAGGCCTTGGTAAACACAATTGTCATACAGGCAATTTCGGTAATTAAGTTTAAGTTAATGTATTTGCTACTTCAAGTTATATTGTTGAGTCAGGAAATAGTCTTGCTTTGGTGAGTATACAAAACATTTTAATTTGCCTTTACAATGTCTTTGTATTTTGGATGTTTTCGGAGTTATTTTACTGTAGAAATGGTTTTTTTTTAAAATAATTACTGACAGTATATCTAACTTAGTGTCATAAACGTAAAAAACTTTCTCTGATTTGAAAAGCACTCAATTTTGAAAAAAGTAATAAAAGGTTTGTTCTCTTCATATAAAACACAACTTCCCATTTCTGGTGAACGTTCGTATGTTATTTAACACGCAATAACTACGGAACGGATTTTGATGAACCATTTATGTAGGTACATATTATTGATGGTTAAAAAGTAAAAACATGAAAAATTCGTTTATGAAAAACTGTATAGCTTTTAGTTCTTCAGTAGCTCAGTTAGAGGATATAAGATATAAATGCTACAGTGCGAGGAAAATGGGCTATTCTTACATGAGATTGATGTGTTAGTTTTATGAGTAAGTTCTTTCATCCAGAAAATAACTTGGTTCTATTTTTGGAGGGAAATTGATACAGCCCTTTGTGTTTGTAGAGCGGTCCTCCCGCCGACTCATTGGTGATACATTTATAATACAAATGATACACTTTTATTATTAATAATTCAAAAAGAAGAGAACATTTTTGGAGCCGTAATTTTAGCAAGCTGTTTGAAAATAAGGTTCTTAAAGATATAGATGACATCTATTAATTTTCGATTGTAAGTAAAATTGTTTAAATAAAATGTTTATCTATAAACAAAGAGAAAGAAGGTATTTTCTTGACTTTCCATTTGCCATTAGGGCGGCGGTGGCGTCTGGTTGAAACAAACGATTTTGTATGGAAAGGTTTAAGGTTAATTCGACCATTAGGTTTGAATAGAAAACATTCACAGTCGAATTAAGGAGTCTGACAACTTTTGTAGTTTTTTTTTAAAATCGATACACAACTAGCACAATAGTTTAGTATATTATATAATTCTAGTGGTAGTGAAGTTTCTTGAGTTAAGATTTACTACAGCCCTTCCTTTTTTGACCGCCGTAATAACCGCGTATATATATTTGTTTTCCGGTAAGAGAGAAGTAACGTCCAGTGCTGTGAGTGGAACAAAGGCATTTCAAACTTAAACCAAAGGTTGGCAACGCATATGTAATCAGTAAACAACAATATAATCACTCAAAAAGTCTACGATTAATAAGTCCTTTGCCGGCTATGACGAAGTTAAAAAAAATTCATGACCCTGGAATGATTGCATGTGTGAGGGTTTTGATGATAAAGAATTTATGATGTATTCGGATATGGTATCTTTCTAAAAGCAAAATAATAAGTGAATTCGTTTTAGTAGTTTCAGAGTTTATAGATTAGCAATAAACAAACAGTTTATTATTACTCTTCATTACATTATTAAAGACAGGATATGCAAAAGTTTGATAACATATATTACCCTAATCCTTTGAGCATGATTCGGACGTAAAGTCTGAGAATAATTTAATTAAAATTATATTTAGTCTATTTGTATAAGTGAAGCGATGCCGCAAAAAGATATAAAAATATACACGTTAAACTTCTGACACCCTACCTTTTGCGTCGGGGGCTAAAAACGGATATTTGTCGGCAAATTTTTTTATAATCTACTAAATGAATCAACAATTTATTTCCACACTGAATGAATAACACCCGTCACGGTGCTG
The DNA here is from genome assembly GCA_923062675.1 of Marasmarcha lunaedactyla. NCBI lineage: Eukaryota > Metazoa > Arthropoda > Insecta > Lepidoptera > Pterophoridae > Marasmarcha > Marasmarcha lunaedactyla. The sequence goes on from OV281343.1 coordinate 16,327,932, forward strand.
ACAAAAGAGGTTGAAACTGAAAAGTTACTCATCATCTTTTGTTGGCTTGTTAGCCGAGATAAAAAGTGAAATTTTGCCTTCAGTTAACTAGAAATATTGCCACTAAATAACCAAAAATGTATGATAATGATAATAAAATTGAAAGTAATAATCGTAAATTTATATATTTGTTTAGCTAACCAGATGAGATTGTTGCGGCAAAATCAAAATTTATGACTATAAATGAGGCATAAACCTGAGCGGTTTGCTGTATGAACCCAACCCAACTAGCTGTTAAGTTGAATGTCTAAATGAACTATCCGCCTTCGACATCGTGTGTATACAATTAATTCATAAATAATAATTACAGATTTTCTCAACTAAAGCTAGCGAATGTTCGTTGTCAATGTTACCCTAACATCAAAAAAGTATAGGGTTCAAGTAAATTTTTGCAAAAAAAAAATTATCCAATTGTTATTTACCAAATGACTATTAAAAACTTTGATAAAAATAAGAAAAATTGCTATTTTTGCAAATTGTTGGAAATTAACTCAAATGACGCAGCTCTCAAAAACTCTAATTATGCAAAAGGACAAGAATTTAGATTTTATAAATTTTTATTGTAAAGATAAAAATATATAATAAATAGCCTGTGTTTCCACCTTAATACGAATTACACAATTGCAGCGATTCGGCATGCTTAATATCAGTTCATCAAAGTCACTTTGAGTAAACTTTCTAACAAGTCAAAAAATTGTTGTGGGGTGTGCACGGCACCTATACTCAGCAGGGCTTTCTTTGGAGCATATCCCAAGCGTGTTCAAATGGGTTGAGTCTGGTGATTGAGCAGGCGACGACGCCAAGAATGCTGTTACGACTCTAGCCGAGTGTGGGCATTGTCGTGCATTAGTGGAAATGCATTACCCAACCGGCCTCGCAAAGGGATCTTTATATCTGATAAATCCTCTCAAAGTAAATCTGAGCATTGAGGTTACCCCTGATCCAAATGAGAGCGGTTTCTCTCCCCATCCAAATACCATATCATTATTGTTACCCGACCATACGGATGACATTCCGGACCAAATCTCTAACGTTCAAGACGTCCAAAGGTTCTCCAAACTCGAATGCTTGTATCCGGTCTCATTCCGTAAAGAGATTTTTCGGAAAAGCACACATTACGCCAGTCTTACTTCTCCCAATCTCTGTGTGCACCCCATTGTAAATGGGCCCTATGATTGCAGAGTGCTATAGTTTGGACTCTCAGCGGCCACAGACCTACTTGACGTAAATTATTTCAAATGGTTTGTTCGCTTATTAACAAGCCTGAAGAGTTGTGGATCCTCGTAACCAAAATCATGGTGGTCATGGTACGAATCCATCGTGCAATGTTTTGGATGTACTGCGAGTGGTAATGCGAGACCGTGCTCTATGTCGCTCGGCCACGCTGCCCGTGATGTGATAGCGTGTTCAGAGGTGGTTCCGTGTAGTGCAAAGTGCAATAGCCACAACACGGAGCCAGCTTTCAACACTTCGATGGCTCTCATCATCTCTTCTTGGGTTAAATGACGTCATCGTTTAATTTTAGTCCATATCTGTTTAGTTTTTTTACAGTTTCGTAATGAGTTTGTGAAAAGTCATGACTTTTATAGAAATGCTTATTGACAGTTGATTTTCTCGTTATAATCAAAATTGAAACAAAAGTCTTTATTTTAGTAGAGAAACTCACCAAATAAAATCAATAGCGATCCAAAAAAGTCAGTGGAATACTTTAACACATAATATATCCCTAGAAACTTTTGATGTGTGTATTAACCACAACTAATTGATAGTCAATTGTTTATCATAAATAAATAAATTATGAGTTTACTATGTTTGTATGTACTACAAACTTATTTAGCTTTCGGCTAACTTTATGTATCTCCCCAGATATGTTTCTGATTTTTGTTTTCTTTTTATTATATTTTTAATTTAAATTGATTCATGTTGTTTAGACAGGAGATTAATTGGTTAATATAACCAGTAACATCATCAAAATAAAACAACATCATCATTTATTGCTTTTAATTGCAAAAAATAAGACGTTGAGAGTTTAAACTTAAAACAAAAATTTGTACTTCCAACTTAACTGAAGGAATTCCTTAAATTGGCACCAACTTATTGATAATAGTGATGCTTCAAGATCTGTGGAGCACAATATTTATGACTTAAGCTTATGATGTAATGCTAATGCTATTTAAGTCTCTGAATTGTAACGGTTCATAAAACATGGAGTAGATAAGTGATAGTTGTGGCTGACACGTAATGGTTCTGTATATTAATAGCTTTCTTAATAGTGGCATAGTTCTTTATCTACGAGAATAATACTTTTATTTTTCAGATTTTTCAGACAGAGCCAGATTTAAAAAATCCTATGGCATCGAGACTGTGGTGTCTCATCGCCTCTTCAGTGAAATTTCTAAAAGGTTGGTGAGTGAACCTCGTGGCTCTAATGGCCGGTTTACACGCGTTAAGTAGTTAAGTTGGTAACTCAATTTTAACTCAATTTTAAGTTAAAAATTACGTGTAAACAGTCAGTTAAGTGACAAGTGGTAAGGTAAAATTTAGTACGCAAGTGATTAGGTAGATTAGGATTCGTTCTATTTTTCGTATAAGTAGGTGGGCTCATTCAACACGTTTGAACGTGATTTTTTATTTAAGTGCATAAGTTGACAAAGCGTGTGGCGGCAAAGCTCGTATTTATTTCTTTATTTGTTTTTAAATGTCGGAGTGGAGTTTAGTTTCAACTTTAAAATTTGTTCTAGAATATTTAAGAAAGGAATGCTTGTGGAATAACCGAGGCAAAAAATTTAGAAAAAAGCATATTATTGTAGAGATTTTAATTTCCGAAACAAAACTTCTCTGAATTTGTCCAAAATCTCGTCTACCACATATTAGGTCTTTACCTATGAAATTGCCGTTATTCACGAAATAAATGAAGCGTAATTTTTTTATATATTTTTTATTTCTATTAATCAAAATAATCACCCATGCAATCAATGCATCTTTGCCAACGCATTGGTAGCTTATTGATGCCTTTCTTGAAGACATCAGCTGGACGGGAGGCAACAAATTCTTCAAAGGCATTTTGTACTGCCTCTCGGGTATTGAATTTTTTTCCCGCCAAGAAGTTATCCAAATTCTGGCAAAAGTACAAGTCTGTAGGCGCAAGGTCTGGTGAGTACGGCGGATGACGGAGAACTTCCAACCCCAACTCTTGTAGCTTGGAGACCATCTGCTGTGCAGTATGAGGTCGCGCGTTGTCACGTAGGAGCAGTGGAGCCGAACGATTGACCAAAGCTGGTTGGAGACATGCAATCTTCTCCATCATTGTGTTCAGTTCTTCACAGTACACATCTGCAGTAATGCTTGTCCCGTTTGGCAAGAAGCTGTGATGAATTACACTCGCGTTAGACTACCAAACAGTGACCATCACTTTTCTAGGGGTAAGTTTTCGTTTAGGACATTGTTTGGGTGCTGAACCAGGGTCCAACCAACTTGCTGAGCGCTTACGATTGTCAAACAGGATCCATTTCTCGTCACAAGTAACAATGCGGTTCAGAATTCCTTCATTTGTATGCCTGCTGAGCAGTGAAAGGCACGTCTCCACGCGTACTTCGCGCTGGCGGTCATTGAGTTCGTGGGGTACCCATTTGTCAAGCTTTTTTACCTTGCCAATTTGACGCAAATGGACCAATATTGTTTTGATGCTAACGTCGAAAGCTGCTGCTTATTCAGCCGTGGATTGAGTTTCATCAGCTTCCACAATTGCCTTTAATTCGTCATTGTCGACCAAAGTTTTCGGACGACCACGGGGTTCATTTTTCAGGTCAAAATTTCCAGAATGGAAGCGGGTAAACCAATAACGGGTGGTGCGTTCGTTTGTAGTGTTCGCTCCGTAAACGTCGTTGATGTTGCGTGCCGCTTGTGCCGCTTTGCTGCCACGACGGTACTCATACTCCATAATTACTCGAATTTTTAACTTATCCATGATGACGAAAAATGTTCGAATGCGTTGAAAACAAAACACTAACTATTAAACAAATGACGATTTTAGAAAAAGAATTCCATGTTTGTCAAATAAAATTCATTTGAAATTAGAATTATCAGTCAAAAAAAAATTTTTTTCATTTGAAATGGCCAGTACGGCAAAACGGCAGTTTCATAGGTAAAGACCTATTATATAACTACTGATTCCTTGACATTCATCACTGTTCATCAACATTGAACTAACTTAACTACTTAATTCCTTTTGGACACACAAGTGACATGTAGTAACTTAAAATTTAGTTACCAACTTAAGTACTTAATACGTGCAAACCGCGCATAAGACTGGAACTTATTTTGCGCAGCGTTTATCGTAAGCGATCTAACGCGGCAATTCTGCCAGCCAGTAATATTGGCGTTGTTTACTATCTTTAATACTTTTTTTTTAACCTTGTTTTTCTATTTCCGATTGTTAATTAGACCATCAAAAAGTGTACATTATACATAAGTGACATAGGTTAATTTTTATACCGAAATTCTTAAAGAATCAGGAGTTAGAAAGAAAATAAGAAAGAAAATGATTTATTGTTACATACAATGCAATGATACGAAATACAAAAAAAAAACAACAAGCAAAAAAGAGACATACAGTAAAAAAGAAAGAACAGCACACAAAAAATAAGAATAAAATCGTAAACAGAATTAATGTTTAATAAACTGGATCATTACCACAACACAAAGGCCACAACTCAGTATATGCCTTGATGATGTGAGGAGGCAACAGGACACCGAACTTCATTGGTGACTCCGCTCAGGAACTAGCGTCAGCTGCGTCGCTACGTTCGTGTGTGCGTTTCTCGGTCTAGTGAGTTTGAACTTCGAATCTAAGACAGGGGTAGTATATGAGACTGAATCTTGAACTAGAGGATTGGGGTGGGTTTCAGAGCGTTTGAAGAAGACTGTTTTGAGATGCTGTTCCACTGTAGGTAGTTCAAGATCTCTGTGCAGGTCCGCGTTACGCATGTACCAAGGTGCGTTTGTGGCCCTGCGGCAGAAGAGATTTTGAAGAGGCATATGTCATGACGGGTCTAACGCAGGTCTTATAAAGCGTACGTTTGTTTATGAAAGACATTTAACTTTTTCTACCTAACATACTATATGGGCGGCCTAAGTAAAAACGGGCGAGTTTCGTTACTCTATCGACGTGTGGTTTGAAAGAAAGCGTCTGGTCTAAGGTGATGCCAAGGTATTTGGTATTGCGCTTCCAGGGGATGGGAATGCCTAACATACGGATGTGGAGATTGTAATCGGCGATACGACAGTGTTTGCAGTCGAAGTAAACCGCAGAACTCTTGTCTGGGTTCACATCGATGCGCCATTTTTGAAACCATGCACCGAGGGCGTTTACGGCCTTTTGGAGTCTGGTGACGAGACCCGGGACACTGAGGGCGAGTTCGACGCCTTTCGGTGGGACGGGAATATCGTTAGGGTACACGGTGTACAACAGAAGGGCGAGGACTGAGCCTTGAGGGACTCCAGCCTTTATGGGACTTCGTCCTCCACCGCCTGAATGTGGGAGGGATCCGCGGGTTGGGTGCTGGGCGAGCATTGTGAAGCAATGCTGTCAGCGAAGCATTCGGCTTTCTCTTCGACTTCGAAGGCAATAGTGCCATCGGGACGAGTGAGAGGAGAAACGTGAGAGGCGGCGTCTACGCGTAAGGCTCAGGCCATACTATAATATGCTTGGTGGGACGGGGAGATATTTTCCATGAGATCGTTCATCTGAGCGTCTCGTGATTCCGCGAGGCAAGACCTAACTTTACGTTGAAGCTGATTCGCAGCTGATCTATTGCGAGATCGAGGATCGAGTTGGGAGAATGGTTCGGGTTGTCGGGATTGGGAGTGGGAATGACGGGAGAGATGACGTCTAAAGCGAGTTGCTCAGTGATGTCGGGGAGAGCGATACCGCTGGTGTTGGTCGATAGGCACGTCCAGTCAGTATGTTTAGAGTTAAAGTCTCCGAACATAATGATGAACGACCGAGGGCAAGAATGGCCTCAAGGTCGCTGCAGATAGGTATGGTGCCACTAGTTATGTAGATTGAAGCTATGATGACGGTCGGTTGACCAGTCATAGCCAATCTACACACAGTGGCCTCCATGTTGAGGAGAGGAGGGTAGAGAGAGGAGAGCAATGGAAACCACTTTTATAGTAAATAGCTGTGCCGCCGTGACCGTCGGCGTTGGGCCTATCGTTACGAGTGAGCGCGTAATTGGGAATAGCAAATCCCCTGAAGCGGTTTGGAGTGAGCCACGTCTCTTAGAAAAGCAGTAAGTCTGGCTTATTGTTCTGAACGAATAATTTGTGCTCAGGAAGGTTAGAACTAAGGCTACGAACGTTAAATGAAATTAGGGATAAGCCCTTGGGTTTGATACGACTGGACGCGGGATTTGCAGGTCTAGACATTATACTTACTATTCAGAGAATTTATACTAATTATAGAATTTATAAAGAACTAAGTAGCGAGTGATGCTCGGCTAACGCTAATAAAAGCTCTTAAGGAGAGCGGGCGGCTCGCAGTTTGCGTGCGAGTACGAAGATTTCCTTAATGTCAACGTTTTGAATGACGTCAAACATGGTCTTCATGTCCTCAGCCAACGATGACTGAGGCGAAGACGATGGAGCGGGACGCGGGTCTACGGGAGCTACGGGAGCTGGGATAGGACGGGAAGGTGGAGCGGCCGGACACTGTCACCAGGAGAGAGCCGGAGTAGGCGTCGGCTGTACGGGCTTTGCTTCCGGGGGAGCCCGGTTGCGCATCGGCGGGAAGATGGCGGGAAAGAGCGACGGCGCCAGTTAAGGTGCGACTCTCTTAACGGAGGAGCGCGGAGCGCGCGGACAAACCCTGTAGTTTGCTGTGTGGCTGGTCTGGCCGCACAGCACACATGCAGGGGCGGAAGTGGATTCGGGAGTGCGAGTGCACTCCTTTTTAATGTGAGGATCCAGGCACTTAACGCACCTGGGGGTGGCTGAGCAGTTAGCCGCTGCGTGGTCATAGAGCTGGCAACGGTGGCATTGCCCAGGGCGACCGCGGGGGTCGGGACGCTCGACGGAGATATTGGAAAGTCCGCAGATAGTGCGAGTCTCTCTGAAGATCTCCCTCGAGTTGGGAGTGTTAGTTTGGATTACTAATGCGAGTGGGAAACGCCTACCGCGGTTGGAGTGCATCTTGTGCACTGCTTCAGCCGAAAAACCCTGGGACTTAAGGTACTCGAGGATTTCGTCGTTCGCGAGTGCGAACGGGACGCCCCGTAATACTGCGCGGATCTTACGCTTCTCCGGGAAGGCGTAGGTGTGATACGCGATTTGTCTAACTGATAAGAGCCTAGTGAACGCGCGGAAGTCGTCGATGGTCGCGACCTGGATTTTGATCGTATCGCCTGCGTTGGATGCTTTAACATAATTAATTTTTGCTTTTTGCAAAGATTAGATACCTTGGTATGGAGGAGGGAGTTAGGCCACTGGGCCAGAAGATACCGGGGTGGGTTCGGGTGTTGAAGAAACCGCGATTTTCTTTGAGTGCTTCGTGGAGCGTTTTGAGGATACTAATGAGAACTCAGACTCAGGAGAGCCGGTTAGGGTGGCGGCGTCCAAAGGCGCATCAGGCGTGGATTCCGAGTCGCTCCCGGGAACGGTACGCTTTCGACACGACGCGCGAGAGGATGTGACCGATTCACAGTCCATCTCGAATGGCACGGGAGACGCGGGAGAGCTAAAGACCTGAGGGGCTTGGGCGTTGGTGGCCTGACGGGCCGAGGTTGGGGCCTGAGGGGCCGGGGACGCGTTAAGTGCTGTACCTACACCCTGGGAAGAATGGCCCCTCTACCGGGATCCGGTCTACCGATTTCTCCAAAGCCTTTTAAATCGCAAAGGCTTTGGAAGCGCACCGTTAAGTATCCACCTGATCAAACGCGGGGTCCTACTACGGAGTGTGTTGTCAATAAATTGACAGCAAAAACTGGCCGTAGACCTGACGGCTTCGCGACGTGAACCAGTTGCGAAGTTGGGTTGCAATGGAAATGCGGGATTGACTACGTTAGCGAGCCTCTGACTAACCTAGCTAGCGCCAAGCATCAAGTACTTAGCCAGAAAATCAGCCTGAGCCTTGCGAACTATCTTCGAATTTAAGCGACGAAAGTAAGCTCAACCCTGTTGTTGCTGCTTTCCACCGAGGTGAGGGAACTATTCGAGGGGGCACGTTGAGGTGCGGAATTGACTACGTTACGACCGGCCGAAGCCGGCCGCAGAGTGAGTCTCTTACTAACGTAACAAGCGCCCAGCGTCGAGTACGTAGTCAGAAAATCAGCCCGAGCCTTGCGAACGAACGTCGAATTTAACCGACGTAGCTAAGCTCAACTCTGTTGTTGCTGCGAGACTGACTTAGTTACAGCCGGTCGAAACCAGCTGCAGCGTAAGCCCTAAAGAGGCTTATCTAAAGTCGTCGGGGACGAAGCGAGATATTGCGAATCTCAGCGTATGAGTGTTGCTTCGAGTTGTCGTCGTGAGACGACAATTGTGACTCAACGGCTGGTGCGACCGCGCACACGCCCGGACGGGGTCGGACACAGAGCGGGTCTGGGGCTACGCTCGAGAGCGCGGCAGGAATGGCGTTAGAGAATTGCTACGAGAGAAGTCGTGAGACAACAATCGTTACTCAGCAGCCCGGAGCGACCGTCAACACGTCCGAACGGGGCCGGACGCAGATCGGGTCTGTGTGCCGATAGACGTTTTTTCCACCGGCTTTTGTCCCTCTCGCAGTCTACCTAGAATACCTTCCAAAAGCCGAATTTAACTTGTGTTTACGCTGTGATGATGAAGAGAAAAAAAGGTTTACTGCCTGTGTAACAGTTTCTATTTTGGTTGAAGTAACGTATCAAAAGCATCGAGTCAATAAAATTTGTTTCAAACCACTCCGATGTGTAGATACCTATTTCTTAAAAAAATTTAATGTAAAACTGTCTTTAGACATTAACAAATTGAAACCCGTCAAGCCAGGGGCTTTTTGTTAACTTAAACGTTCACGACAACATGCCGGTTGCATTAATACCTTTAAATTCGGTAATTTCACTTTAATTTCTACATTTCAAATTTGAGTCTTAGTTGTTAGTCATTAGGACTTATTAGTCCAGTCAAATCAGGAGTTTCACCTTGGTATAAGGGGCATTTAGCAGAAAGTAAATAAGGATCAAGTTCTACTACAAACTAAATCAACAAAAATCTATCATTTCGGGTTAAATAAATGCTCGTAATAAACCAATGTTATGTTTTTATGAAACTCCAAAATAGTTGCTACTAAAATAGATCCCGTTTATTATCGGTAATCGTTATCACAGAGTAAACAGGAATAGCAGATAACAGTTACGACGGCGCACCATGAACTCGTGTAGCTACTTACATTGTGTATTTATATGTCATTTAGATACGCGCTGATTGGTGCAGTTTTTGATTATCTATATGCAGTTATACCACCAATGGTATTTTATAGTAATTTTTCATAGATAGAATGGATGCTGGCATATTATAAAAGATTTTATGCTTGTTTGTGAAATGCGTATGTATGTCATGTTGTAACACTTAGGTTTTACGTATGATCTTTCCTTTTTAATTGTATTTATATTTTGTTAAATATTTCTTCATTTCGCTAAATATTTATATTTTATTGTTTACCTTCGTTGACAACCATGACAACCCATTTTTTAATGTCAGCCGTAGAAGCTGCCTAACAGACTAAGCCTGCTACACACGATTCTGTTATTTACTCAGTGAAGATTCTTGGCTGGCAAGACGAATTCTAAAACTTCAAATTGCAGTTCGAATAGAATGCGAGCCAGGCTATACATGGTGTAACATAAAGGAAGCACAATACTTAAAGGTCAGTAAATATAACATTGTTGGAATATACTGTAAAAAAAATTGAGTTAACGGGGAGGTTAAGACTTTCACACATTTAAATTTTTTACTTCAACATCTTTGACAGCCCTAAGTGGTTTTCATACCTACTTATGCATGAGGCGCGCGCGGGGGCACTGTGCCGAGCGCAGCCGTCGTCTCTTACCTATCTATCGAAGAGCACGTGAACACGATTTTCGTTACTTTTGTGATATAAAATAAAATAAAAACACTTGTATAAAATAAAAACAAATACGTACTTAAAATGACTTTTTAATAAAAAATGTAAATAATAATCTGTTGTCGGCGTCTCCGATACTTGGAAGTTCCGGATTTTTCTGTTTTATGGATCTATGTAGATACTGGCCTGGACCAAATTGTATATGCCAGTATTTACCGATCACACACGGGAGCTCAGGAGACAACTCGACTTATTGAATATCTTAGTGATACTGCAGATAAGGTCCAACGACGCTATCCCTCTGCGTACTTGGTTTCCTTGGGGAATTTAATGCCCACCATGGAAAGTGGCTGTACCCGTTCAAGGACACCGACCACGCTGGCAGAGAAACCTATCGGTTCACAGTAACTCATGGTCTCTCCCAGCTCGTCCACGAACCTACGCGCATTCCTGACGTTGTTGACCATACTGCGTATTGCTTGGACCTTCTGCTGACAACCGATCCAGACAGATACTCGGTGTCCGTATCTCCGCCATTAGGGACATCCGACCACTGTCTGGTGAAATCTGTTTCGCAATACTCGCCAACCGATACCAGCCCAAAAGGCAATAGGCGAGTATGGCGGTTCAAGTCAGCAGATTGGGATGAGATCCGTCACTTTTTCGCCTCTTATCCTTGGCGGCAAGCTTGCTTCAAATTCAAATTCAAATTCAAATTCAAATATTTATTTCTCAAAATTGACAATTACTTGTTCTTATTGACGTCAAATAAAACATGATTCTACCACCAGTTCGAAAAAAACCTTCGTGAAGAAGAACTGGCAAGAAACTTCACGGGTATATTTTTTTTCAAAATAAATTTACAGAGTCTCTTTATGTCTATACAAAATTATTCTTTTCTGCATCTGTTAGCCCGGCAAGTCTCCCTCCCCCCAAGTATCCAAACGACGAACACCCTCAAACGGCACCCGTTCACGAGTTAACGCGGGATCCAGCCATCGCCCTCCTCAACCATATTAGAGGGAAGTGCTTTACTTTCGATGATCCATCATGCTGTGCTGATGCTGTCTCCAGCGTGATATGTCAAGGTATGGAGTACTTTATACCGTTCTCTGATGTATCCCTGGAGTCCAAAGCCCACCCATGGTTTAATGCTGATTGCCTCCTAGCTGAAAAGCGTAAGCATGCAGCATACCAAGCCTGGGCTAGCGCTCGCAAAAGCAAAGCTATGGATCTCCCAGCTAAGAAGCAAGCGTACAATGCTGCTGCCAAGTCCTCCAAAAAGGTGATCAGAAGCGCTCGTTTCGACCACATTGGCCGTATCGGGGACAAGTTAGCATCCTATCCCACGGGGAGTAAAGCTTTCTGGTCCCTTGCCAAGTCGGTTGTGATGAACTTCTGTCGCCCATCACTTCCACCACTGCAAAGGCCTGACGGGTCTTTGGCCCACAGTGCAAAAGAGAAGGCAGACTTGTTCGCAAATCTCTTCGCGGAATGTTCACGTCTAGATTACAAAGGTTCCCACGTTATTCGGCCCCGAGATGGAGGCCGTACAAATTCACCGGAAAGAGGTACTGAAATGCTTACTAAATTTAGACGTGAACAAAGCCAGTGGTCCGTATGGCATTCCCGCAGTGATTCTAAAGCACTGTGCAGCCGAGTTGTCTCCTGTTTTGACACGCCTATATCGACTCTCTCTAAGGACTGGAAAAGTTCCAAAATAATGGAAGTTTGCAAACGTACAGCCCGTACTAAAAAAGGGCAGTCGAGCCGACCCACTCAACTATAGACCTATTGCAATCACTTCCATAATTTGCAAAATTATGAACGTGAATCGTCCCCTGACGTACCTAGAGACCAATGAGCTCCACGTGACAACCAATATGGTTTCCGCGGAGGACGCTCAACAAGAGACCTTCTAGTATAAGTCACGCATCTATGGAGCATGGCCTTAGATATCTCCAAGGCCTTTGACTGGGTATGGCACGAAGCCCTCTTGAGCAAGCTTCCTGCGTATGGCATACCATCTGGACTCTGCGACTGGATTTCTGATTTCCTGAGGGAACAGTCAATTCGAGTTGTCGTCGATGGCTTCTCATCGGACCAAATGGTGATCAACGCCGGCGTACCTCTCAGGGATCTGTTCTCTCTGCAACATTATTCCTGCTGCACATTAATGACCTTCTTTTATCGGAAGGCATTATTGGTTACGCTGATGAGAGCACTGTTGTAGAGAGATATGTGTCCAATGCGCGAGCGAGTCCAAACCAGATCCAATTTTAGAGAGTCGATGATCGAACGAGTTGGTTTGACACTATGTAGGGTTTCCGATTGGGGTGAAGCCAATCTTGTCAAGTTCAACCCTTCCAAAACCCAACCTCTTCTCCGGTAAAAAGAGCACATTCAATTTGACGCCCACTTTCCAAGGTGTATCTGTACCGATCACAAACCATTTAGGGCTTCTAGGCATGACCATCACGTCGAAACTTAATTTCGGTCAACAGATTGAAACCATGGCACAGTCAGCTTCCAAAAAATTGGGAGTCATCGCAAAGGTCCGACGGTACTTCAACTCCGAAAAGTTGCTCAACCTGTACACAGCCCAGGTTCGATCCTGTATGGAGTACTGCAGCCATCTTTGGCATGATTCCGCAAAGTACCATCTTGAAGCGTGGGATTCTGTCAACCGAAGGGCCCGTAGACTCATAAGTGACGACAAACTTACTTCTTCGAGACTACAAAGTCTCGAACATCGTCGAAAAGTTGCTAGTCTATCGGTTTTTTACAGATTGCACTTTGGAGAGTGTGCAAATGCTCTTTTTCAGCTGATCGAACCTTTCCCCTTTCTCCACCGATCAACCAGACGCAGACAGAAGTTTCACCCGTTTGTGGTTAGCGTGCCGAAGAGCCGAACTAAACGGTTCGATAGCTCATTTTTGGTTCGTGTTGCCAAAGGGTGGAACGATTTGCCTGCGTTTGTATTTCCAGACAAATATAACCCTGGAGCTTTTAAGTGTAGAGTTAATAGGTACCTCTTGGACAGGCGTGTATGATCCTCGTCTTCATCGTCACTTCCCATCAGGTGAGATAGAAGACAAACACCTGCTAATTATAAAAAAAAATAAAAAAATAATAATCAAATTTTTTTCAGGCAACACATGTCTTTCATACTAAGATTCTTAAAGTGCCTTAAACTAAAATTCAATGTATTTAAGTATTTATAACTATAGTAGTACGGTAGTAATCATTTAGTGTTTTTCCTTTAAAAAATGTAGGGTTCACCGTAGCGAAATAATAAAACCTTAATTTTGAGTAGGTACCATCGGAATCAGTCGATATTCAACGCAGCGTAGTGTCTCCATTATGCTATTTCCTTAAAGGTTTGTCAAGTAGTTTTCAATCGTAAAATACTAAAAAATTTTTTTGCTGACATAAAAATAATATTAAATCTTAACTTAAAATCAAATTAACTATTGTTCAACTTGAGTACTTAACTTACTTCAACTCATCATAAATATTATCTAAAGCAATTTAGTTGTTTCTCAATAAGTATCTACTTCGGCCGCGGCTATGCAAAAGCCGAAACGCGAGGGACAATTTATTTTGAGTCCACGTGGACTTGCATAGAGCAGTGAATAAAGAGATTCTCACATAGCAAACTAAAAAATAGGTATCTAGATTACAATTCGGAATTATTCAAATGATATTAAAGCTTTACTGTAGTTATTGAGAGGTAGTGTAGGTACATGATCTTACATAGGTAAACACTTATGTTTTTTTTTTTTTTTTCAAATCTTTATTTAGGGGAGGCTTACGTTCATAGAACAAGGCAGCCTCATTGTATAACAATTATTAAACTTTAATTACATAATTGTTTTCGTTTCGGGAAAACATATAAACAATTAGCGTAATATAACACTTTAGGTATATTTTTAAGTATACTTTAAGTGGAGGTGGTGTTACGCACGCTGGTTACTAAATTATAAACAAGGAAAGCTTCAGAAGATGTTGGCGTAGATAAGATTGATTGAAATATTCCTACGTCTTGAATATTCAGTCCCAGCGTGCGAATCAGCGCCTCCCTCTCACTGCGGTTCAAGGCACACTCCTGCAGCAAGTGAATCACATCTTCGATGGTACCACAGTGCAAGCAATTTGGTGAATCAGATTTCCTCATCATATGAGCGAACTTCGCTGTAGGATAGTGCCCTGATCTTAGTCTAAAAGCCAACTTTGCATTACTTCGACTCATTCCAATAAACCAAGGTACTATGCAAGGCTGACTTTGAATAGTCTTATACCAAATGCCTTTAGATTGACTATGTTCATTAAACTGGATTTTCCATTGGCTATGTATTTTTTTCTTAAATGTTGGCAAATAATCTACAAAACCTGGCATGAATGCTGTAATAATGCCGTCTTTACTGGCGTTTTTAGCCAAACGGTCCACTTCCTCATTGCCTTGAAGTCCTATATGTGATGGAACCCACTGCAACCTAATATTTTTGTTAGCTTTTTTTAAGTACCAAATTTGTCTCAGAATGACATAGGCTATCGGATTGCCTCTGCTAATTCCAGAGGCACATCGAGCCAAATATTGTATGGCACTTTTACAGTCTGTAAATACAACAAAATCACACTGATCTAAAGAATGTATATGTAACAAAGCTTTCAGGATTGCAATGAGTTCCAAACACATTACAGATACAATACTTTGGATCTTATAACACCCAGCCAGGTTCAAACTTTGGTCATAGTATGCTACGCCTTGTTCATTATTATTTTTAGAGCCATCAGTATAAATACGATGAAAGTTTTGATATTTATAGTTAATTTCTTCTATCGTGTTAAGTCTAAGCTCATTAATATCTAATTCTTTTTTCGGTTTTTTGACATTGTCCAAAGTAGCAAATAAATTATCATTGAAATTAATGTATGATACCCAAATTTCCAAAGAGTACATCTCAAGAACGTTTACAGATTTGATTTCTAGATCTTTGGCTTCATTATAAATTAACAATAGCAACGGCTTTTTCTTGTTACTCCAATAACTTTTACCAAGCGTTTCATTTAACTCTAGAAGTAGCATATTTGTTACATTGTTCGTGACTGACAAAACTTTTAATACATATTTATAGGCCAAGTACATTCGTCTTAAACTTAACGGTGGAAGAGATAGTTCACTTTGCATGACGTGGATTGGGGAGCTTCTAATAAATGATCCTATTACTCTTAAGCATTGATTCTGAATTTTTTCTAATTTTGATAGATTACAATGAGCACTATTGTCGTACATGAAACAGCCGAAATCAATCCTACTTCTTATCAAAGCAATATATAATCTACGTAGATGTACAGGATGAACTCCCCAACCTGAACCTGATAAAACACGCAACAAATTTAAATATTTACAACATTTTTCTTTTATTTCATTTATATGTTTCCCCCAACGCAGATTTTTGTCAAGCCAAATACCTAAATATTTATGACAATCGGTCTGTAGTAGTGTCCTTTGATTGATTTTTAAATCAATAGTTTTACGTTTATGACCCGTAGTAAAAACACAACACCTACTCTTTTGGCTTGACAAAGACAAGCCTAGATCTAAAAGAATGTTAGCCATAGTGTCTATAGCCGTTTGCATCAGTGATTCACTTTTTTTAATATTTGGATTTCTTACATACAAAGCAAAATCGTCAGCGTATTGAGATACACATACTTCTTTTATTTGATTACAAGCTGTGTAGGTTATTATATTAAATAGCAAAGGTGATAGTGGATCACCCTGTGCTAAGCCTTTATTAGTCCATCTGCTTAAACATGTATTATCGCCTTTAATTTTCATATTAAGATGTCTTTCTTTCAAAAAGTTCCACAAATAATTGCATACATTATAGCCTACATTTATATGATCTAAGGTAGATATTAGTTTATGTACTGAAACATTATTATAAGCGTTCTCGACGTCTAAAAAACAAGCCACAGTAGGTGTCTTTTCAGTGAACCCAATTTGAGCATAGGTAACAAGGCGAGCTACACTGTCTAAACAAGACTGACCGCGTCGAAACCCGGTAGTGTTGGCTGACAGAATTTGGTTACTTTCTACGTACCATTCGATTCGTTTATTAAGCATATAATGAAAAGTTTTACATAAACAGGACATGAGTGCTATAGGTCTCCATTTTGTGATTTCTTCATATGAATTCTTAGCTTTGGGTATAGTTATGATCGTAACTTCTCTCCACTGAAATGGTATTATACCTGACGAAAAAATTAAGTTATAAATTTTTAAAAGCAAGCTTTTAGCACAAATGGGTAAACTATAAATCATTGAGTAAGCAACTTCATCATGACCAGGACAAGTATCTTTCTTTTTTAAACTGTTTTCCAATTCATTGATGGTGAATTCTTGGTCGAGAATTATATTAGATGAATTTATTTGTGGAGGTTTGTTAGTAACCGAATCTGGGGCAACACCACATAAAATATTGGCACATTCTTCTGAAACAGGATGTTGTTTAACAGATTGGAATCCCTTCATCCACCTCATTTTCTGCCACATTTGAACAGCCGATGTGTTTGAGTCTATATCATCACAAAACTTTCTCCAGCATTCAGTTTTGGCTTGTTTAATTAGTTTTCGACATTCAACAATTTTATATTCTAATTTAGTTAAATTTTCTGGAGTTGGATTACGGCGAAATATTTTTAAAGCAAGTCTACGTTGTGCCACAGCCATGGACAAAGATGAATTCCAATATTTTTTAGGTGTAAATTTACAATCAGGTTTATCACATATTTTGATTACAGGTATGCATTTATTTGCGGAATAATTTAAGACATCAATAAAAAAGTTATATAAAAGCTGAACATCTTCGCAAGAATTAATGTTATTTACTAAATTTATAGACTCAGTTAAACATTTTCTGTATGCGTACCAATCTGCATTTTTTAAGTTCCTTTTCTTGGAAATGTTAAATTTGACTTGAAAATTTATATTTATTTTTATAATCAAATGATCACTTTGTAATGATTCATTAGTTACTAACCAATTCATTTTTAAGGCCAAATCTGATGTGGCAAAGGTAATATCAGGCGAAGTAGATTGAAGAGTGCCATTGACTAATTTTATTCTTGTAGGTGATCCATTATTAAGTGAAATACAATCATTTTCTAAGGCTGCATCCATTATTTGAACACCCCTCGTATCAGTTTTACTCGACCAATTAGAATGGTGGCCATTGAAGTCTCCAGCAAACAAGGTCTTACGTGAAAAAAGGGTAAATAAGCTTTCCCAGTCTGATTTACTTGTACGTACAGTTGATGGACAATAAACCGATACTACATATTCTAAACATGCACAATTAAGTACTTTAATACAAATTAATTCAATACCTGTATTCCCAATAGCTACTGGATGTAAACGACACTTGATAGATGTATGTGTTATAATTGCCACACCACCATAACCATCCAAACGGTCATTTCTATAAACATTATAGTTTTTAAACTTTATAAATTTATTAGCGTCAAACCAGGTCTCAGACACTATGGCTACATGTATGTTTTCTTGGTTTAATAAAGAATCAAATTCAGTAAGCTTAGGCACTAAACTTTGTGCATTCCATTGCAGAATCCGTAGGTTCATCATTATGTCTTTAGTTGTGTTATCCATTATAAATATCAAATAAGTTTCTAATTAATTCGCCTCTCGATAAGTATTGCATCAAAAATGTTTTAGCTTCCTCAAAAATTAATTTTAAAAACTTCATGATTTTATCTTCTAAACCGTCTTTAGACGACAATATTCCTTTAATTTTTATTAAAAACATTTTGCAATCAAACAAATTCTTATTCTGCTCTTTGTTTCGTTCATCTTTTCTCGAGATATACTCTTCAGATTCCACATCAACCGTCGGTGTATTAGCAGACGTTTCTTTGTTAATATTTCTTAGGTTCTTTTGTGAATAAGGTCTTTTTTTTCCAGAAGACGTGCTGATTTCTTCGTTTTCTAGGTTCTTCACAGTTTGTGTCATAACGGCATCTCTATAGGATTTTTGTAGTATTGGGCTGGCTTCCTGAATAACTGAGTTTTCAAATGTTAGCATTTCATTGTTAAAAGACCCTCTAGAGTATGTAAGTGTTTGGAGCGCCTTTCTGTACGTTATATTTTCTTTAGACATAATTTCTCTGATCTTTTTCTCCTTAAGCAACATAGGACAAGATTTATCTAAAGTCATGTGGGGGCCATGACAATTCAAACATTTTACATCTTTTCTGTCGCAATTTTCGTGCTGATCGCCACACTTCGGACAAATCATTTTCTTTGTAGGGCAATATTTAATAAAATGGCCAAACTTCCAGCATCCAGAACACTGGGTTACTGGAAATGTATAAGGTAATACTTTTATATTTATACCGATTGCTTGTATAAAGTTCGGTAATGCCTTGCTCTTGAAACAAATTATGATTGTAGTACTGTCCGTCCACTTTCCACCATCAAGCCGCTTAAGTCTTTTTACTGAAAGGATTTTTTCATTGGATATAAATGTTTCCAACAGCTCTTTTTCTTCCATATCTAGGTCTATACCTTTAACAATGCCGTAACAAATATCAGTCTCATAAGCCATTTGACAGCGATAGCCAAGTTCGTTAATTTTCACACAATCTGACAATTTTAAAGCATCTTCTTTATTTTTAAAATGAACTAACACTTTGTAGGTATTTTTGTATTTTAGTTTTAGTATATTTGTAATGTTTTCACTCCGAAATAGTTTAGCTAAAGCCATTTGTTTTGGCAAAGGCTCTATTGATGTCATATTGACAACATAACTATTTTCGTCAGGTAGTTCTTGATTATGCATCAAACCATGACTAGTATTTTCAGTTGACCTTATTAAAATTAAAGAATTACTACGTATTAATCGTTTTTGTCTTCTTCTAACAACAGTTGTAAATCCATCTTCACTTATACTTTCATCGCTTCTATCCTGGATTTTCCGTTTTTCCACAACCTTTCTGTCAATTAGATTTACAGCTTTAACACACGCAGTTTCCTCCATTTCTTTACTCTCACAAGAATCACTTTTATCATTTTCATCACATAAATTATCGTCCTCGAGATCGCAATCACTCATCGTCTCAGACGATATCGAGGGTAGAATTAAAAGAACTCGCGAGATTAAAAACAATACGTACGGCCGGTACGAGAGTTCGCTCGCAACTCAACACTTATGTTATATTATTTAAGAGCAGAAGTTTTTATAAAATCACATTTTTACCAGTAAGTGTATGCTATTATTACGATATTTCCATTACTAAAACTGGGCGTCCACACCTAAGCTTGTCATGAATCAGTTTTATTTCGTTTTCCCTATTTACGACAATTATGTATTCTCATTGATGTGTCTAACTTTTTAAAAGTTATTTCAATCTTTTTTTGCTGAAGAAAATAACTCATTTTACCATGACTTACTACTTAAACTAAAAATCATGTACCTAAACTATGTCTCAATAAGTACAGTTAAGCTATAATATCATTTCGATAATTCCGAAATTTTATCTACCTACTTTTTAGTTTGCTATGTGTGAAACTTCAATTCACTGCTCTATGCATTTCTCTCAACTTTCGGCATGTGCGATTTATTTTATTTCAGATCTTAAAGACGTGCGGGCGGAGTGCAAGTGTTTTGTTGTATGTACTTTATAAATTTTTCTGATTTAGGTGTTTTTGTGTGCAATGGTAATCTAGTGCCTATGTTATAATTGTGTGTGTAAACGTGTTAATAAACGCACTAATGTACCCACACTAGTGCGTTTATGCATGCATATTACGAACTTCCAAACTTCGAAAGAGAGGTAAGTAGGTACCAACGTACTTACTTAGTAGAAAATGTCATTTTACTGATCCAAACACAATAGGGACTAATATTATTTGTACTAATTTTTTCCAACATACCTACATGTGAAAGTTTGTGAGGTTGAGCGAATAATAATAATAATAATAATTTTTATTTTCCAAAAAGATTTACATAGGGTACTTAAGCCTATACTTAATCCTATGTACAATTATTTTAGGTTCCGCATCTGTTGCCGAACTGGGTATAGCCCGTACTTCAGCATACAGCGCCTCTATCCTCAGACCAAGTTCGATTTTCCCAATTATAACGTAAAAACTATTACTAATAATTTATATAAACAATTATAACTTATACTTAATATGTCAGTCCTCTCGGTGTGTGTGAAGTGTATGTGTGCGTGTGTGTGATGTGCATGAGTGAGTGAATGGGAGAGGGTGAGTAAAAGTGTAGTGTAAGAAGTTATTTACATTCAAATGGATTGTTATTATTATTTACGAACATATACCAATGTATTTTTCAGTTTCATCATAAGACATTGTCAGCAGAAAGGTTGTTACGACTTTTTTGACTGTGGATTTGTCCATCGAATACACACCTAATAGTATATTCGTCTTATTGTAGATGATCGGGCCTAAAAAGGGAAAGAATCTCTGGACAGCAGTCGTTTTCGCAGCAAAACTACGATCACAAACAGCATACCATCGACGCTTTTGACCCTATTTGGGGAATATTTTAACAAAAAATGCTGTTTAAGAATTATCCTAAGTATAAACAGTTGTCGCACAGTCAATACCTCACTATATTTATACAGAAGTTTCGTTGGATACAGGAAAGGTTTAAATGTACAGACTTTAAGAATTGTTCTTTGCGCAACCTCAAGCTTTTTTAACGTAGTTTTGGAAGCTCCTCCCCAGGACGATATGCAATACGTGAGTAGCGACTGAGACAAGGCAAAGTAAATCCCTTTGAGAATAGCTGGTGGAACAACATGTCTCAATGTCTTAAATACATATATTAGTTTGCGAACTCTCTTTGCTAAATATTCGGCATGTTGTTTAAAAGTGAGATGATCATCTATTATGACTATGAGAATGTTTGTTAAGTGACTTTATCTCTTGCGCGCAATAACTTCTGAATGGGTTAGGAAGCAATTTGGAATTTAGGTAACCCGTATGCTGAATAAACACAAATTTTAAATAAAGGGGTTTGGTTTCGTTCAATTAGTAATAATTGTTAAATTATTTATTTATAGTTCCTTCGAATCTTTTGTGAACGTTAGTCGTTAAGGTAGGTAGCTATTTTATTTAAGTAAAGTTAAAATGTCTTATAGGAGGATATTAACGGCACGTGTATTAATGTAACGAGTTTTATGTAATGATACTTACTGTGAGTAGAAGCCGCTCACGTCGTAGATAATCCGAGTACCAGCACACGATGAGCTGGCGCTCTTTTGGACGTCAATAACATGGTAAATGGCGCCTGAGATAGGGGGTTGTCTGTGTATGATTCACACTACGTTATGAAGGCCAACATACTTAAGTACCAATTCCGTTGGACCCATCGCCGATCGCCGCCCGGTACAGACGTGCAAGACCCCTTTCTCCGTTGATCGGTCCCTTCCCGATATTCCGTGGCGCTCAGTCTACTGACGTCACAGTTTAGCGTGTTGGTTCCGTGCTACGGTTTTCAAGGTTTTTCTACTCCCTCTGAGTGCTATCCAAGTGTGATTTTTCTTTGTGACTAAGCCCCTTAGTCTTCAAAGTGCTGTGCTAAGTTGTGTTGTGCTTGTGCTGAGTGCTGTGTAGTGCCCAGCGTAAGTAGTCTGGTTTCAGTACAAAGGATACTTAACGGTGACAACGAATTTGTACTGTCCAGTCCTTTTATTTTTAATTTATTTCTCTTCTCTATTTTATTTATTATTCTCCTACATTCATATTTATTTTTACCATATCTGTGTGTTTTCGTGTGTATTTGTCCTTTCTGTCGGTAAAGATTGACCCTAACGCGGTCAACTCTTTACCTGCGTACCCTTTTTTAGGTTTCTAGGTAGCGGCTTTCGGCGTACTACGGTTAGTTTTAAGTTATTCTCCCCAGCCCCCTACCGCTGGTAGGGAGGTTAGCCGCTAGGGTTCGCAAGGTTTTTAGGAACTAGGCATCTTTTTATATACTTATTTATACATATAAATGTCCCAACCCTCCCTAATGGATTCGCTTAGCGTTATTAACTTCGCGAAAGCGTTCACCCAGGCGCTTGCTGCGGCAGGCGTCTCCATTCCGAAAGACATCCTTACGCAGGCCTTGCAGGCATCAATCGCGTCCCCGGCCCCTCAGGCCCCAACCCCAGCCCCTCAGGCCTCCAACGTCCAGACCCCTCAGGTCTGTAGCTCTCCCACGTCTCCCGTTCCATCCGATATGGACTGCGCGTCGGTCTCATCATCTCAAACGTCACGTACCGCTCCCGGGAGCGTCTCGGAATCCTCGTCTGATGCGTCATCGGACGCCCCCACCTTAACCGGCTCTCCTGAGCCTCCTTTTCAATTAGTTGCCAAACGCTCTAAAAAGCGTTTGAAGAAAGCCGCGGTGTCTTCAACACCTGAGCCAACCCCGGTGTCTTCTACACCCGCCCCCGCGCCGCTCATGTCACTCGAAGTGACCGCGTCTCCGTCGGTCCCGTCGAAGCCAGCGATGCGCTGCGCTCTAACTTGTGCAAAGAGCACAAAATCAATTATCTTAAGGCAAATAACGCAGGCAATACTATTAAAATCCAAGTCGCGATTATCGACGACTTCCGCGCGTTTACTCGTTTACTCTCGCTTAAACAAGTCGCGTACCATACTTACGCCCTCCCGGAGGAGCGTAAGATCCGCGCAGTATTACGGGGCGTCCCGCTTGAGCTCAAAAACGATGAAATCCTCGAGGACCTTAAGTCCCAGGGTTTCCCGACTGAAACAGTGCACAAGATGCACTCCAACCCCGGTAGGCGTTTTCCGTTAGCATTAGTTATTTTATCTAATACTCCCAGTTCGAGGGAGATCTTCAGAGAGGCTCGCACAATCTGCGGACTCTCGAATATCTCTGTCGAGCGTCCCGATCCTCTCGGGTACCCCAGGCAATGCCACCGCTGCCAGCTATATGGCCACGCAGCGGCCAATTGCTCAGCCCCTCCCAGGGGCGTAAAGTGCCTAGTTCCCCATATTACGAAGGAGTGCACTCGCACTCCCGACTCTACTTCCCCTCCTGCATGTGTGCTGTGCGGCCAGTCTGGCCACACAGCTAACTACAGGGGTTGTCCGCGCACTCCGCGCTCCGCTTCAAAGAGGGTCGCGCCTAAACCGGCGCCGCCGCTCACTCCTGCCAACTTCCCGCCACTGCGCAACCGGGATCCCCCGGAAGCAAAGCCCGTGCAGCCGACACCTACTCCGGCTCTGTCCTGGAGACAGCGTCCGGCCGCTCCACCTGCACCTTCCCGTCCTATTCCAGCTCCCGTAGATCCCGTAGGTTAGCGTTCCACTCCGTCGTCTCCACCTCAGTCGTCGCTGGCTGAGGACATGAAGACCGTGCTTGACGTTATTCAAAACGTTGACATTAAGGAAATCTCCGTACTCGCACGCAAACTGCGAGCCGCCCGCTCTCCTCAAGAGCGTCTATTTGTGTTAGCCGAACATCACTCGCTACTAAGCTCTTTATAAACTCCATTTTTCGTATAAACTAAATAAATAAATAGAATGTTTATGCAAAGCTCAAACCCGCAAATCCCGCGTCCTGTCGTATCAAACCCAAGGGCTTATCCCTAGTTTCCTTTAACGTTCATAGCCTTAATACTAAACTTCCTGAGCTCAAACTGTTCCTTCAGAACAACGAGCCAGACTTATTGCTTCTTCAAGAGACGTGGCTAACTCCAAACCGCTCCAGGGGATTCGCTATTCCCAAGTACGCGTATATTCGTAACGACAGGCCCAACTCTGACGGTTTCGGCGGCACTGCAATTGATTACAAAAGAGGATTCCATTGCTGTCCTCTCTCTACCCCTCCTTTCCTCAACATGGAAGCCACTGTGTGTAGATTGGCTATGACTGGTCATCCGACCATCATCATAGCTTCAATCTACATACTTAGTGGCACCAGACCAATCCGCAGCGACTTTGAGGTCATTCTCGCCCTCGGCCATTCAGTCATTATGTTCGGAGACTTTCACTCCAAACATACTGACTGGACGTGCCTATCAACCAACACCAGCGGTATCGCTCTCCTCGACATCACAAACTCACTCGACTTAGATGTCATCTCTCCCATCACTCCCACTCACTATCCCGACAACCCAAACCTCTCTCCTGACATCCTCGATTTTGCAATTGTCAAGTTCGATGACCTAGGCTCTGATCACCGCCCCGTCTCCCCCGTGCTAGGACCGCCTAACGATAACGTCACTCTCTCTCTCCTAAGACCTTTACCAATTGGAAAGGCTTTAAAAATACGTTAGTTTCAGCCTTAGAGGCCCCGAACTCTCCGCTCGCGATCTCGCAATCTTATTAAGGCTAAGAACGTGGCTCTCCGGAGAGCCAAGAAATATCCCACGCCCGCCTATAGATTAGCTGCGAGTCAGCTACAACGTAAAGTTAGGTCTTGCCTCGCAGAACTCTGAGACGATCAGATGAACGATCTCATGGCGAATATCTCTCCGTCCTACCAAGCGTACTATAGTATGGCCCGAGCCTTTCGCGTAGACACCGCCTCTCACATTCCTCCTCTCACTCGTCCCAATGGCACTACTGCCATCGAAGTTGAAGAGAAAGCCGAATGCTTCGGTGACAGCATTGCCGCACAATGCTCGACCAGCACGCACCCTGCTGATCCCTCACACATCCAGGCAGTGAGGACAAAGTCTTTGGTAGAGACTCTCTCCCCATCACCGCCGACCCCGTCAGAGTCTCTTAGGATGAAATCTCGCTTCTCATTAGAAATCAAAAGTCCAAAAAGGCTCCGGGTGCGGATGGAATTTCCAACCACGCACTTAAGCACCTGCCACAGCAGGTGCTTACCTTGTTAGCTATCATCTTCAATGCCTGCTTCGACCATAGCTACTTTCCAAAAGCCTGGAAAGAAGCGACAGTCATAGGCATTCCCAAGCCGGGTAAACCTCTGAATATCCCGGCTAATCACAGACCCATCAGCCTCCTCAAGGCCATGTCTAAACTTCTCGAAAGAGTCATACTCACTCGAATGCGGAACGATCTGTTTCCGACGGATGGCGATCCCCTCATTATTACCCATCAGTTCGGATTTCGCGCTAAGCACTCCTGCCCTCAGCAAGTCCATCGAATCGTCGAGTACATACTTGACGGTTTCTATCCGCGTCGTTACAAAACAGTCGCGGTTTTCTTTGACGTAGCCAAGGCTTTCGATAAAGTCTGGCACAGCGGTCTCGTTTATAAACTCTATAAAATAGGCTTACCGGATCGCCTAGTCTGTTTAATCGCGTCGTTTCTCAAAGACCGTACGTTTCGATTTAAACATGAAGGCACGCTTTCCGCGCCTCGTCCTATAAAGGCTGGAGTCCCTCAAGGCTCAGTCCTCGCCCCTCTGTTGTACACCGTGTACACCAACGACATTCCCATCCCGCCGAAAGGCGTCGAACGTCGCCCTCTTTGCCGACGACACCGCACTCTATACCAAAGGCCACAGTGTTCCGCACTGTATAACCAGACTCCAAAAGGCCGTAAACGCCCTTGGTGTATGGTTTCAAAAATGGCGCATCGATGTGAACCCTGAAAAGAGTTCTGCGATGTGCTTCGACCACAAACGCCGTCGTCCCGCTGGTGATCCCCACGTTCGAATGTTAGGCATTCCCATCCCCTGGAAGCGCAGTACTAAATACTTAGGCGTCACGTTAGATCCGACGCTTTCTTTCAAGCCACACGTCGAAAAAGTTTCGAAACTCGCCCGTCAATACTTAGGCCGCCTAAATAGCATGTTAGGTAGAAAAAGTAAAATGTCTTTCAGAAACAAACGTACACTTTACAAGGTCTGCGTTAGACCCGTCATGACATATGCCTCGCCAATCTTTGCGCACGCCAAACTCTCCCTCCTGCACAAACTGCAGGTAGTTCAAAACCTCTTTTGCCGCAGAGCCACAAACTCACCGTGGTACGTGCGTAACGCGGACTTGCACAGAGATCTTGAACTGCCTATAGTACAACAACACCTCAAAACACTCTCTGAAGCGTTCTTCAAACGCTCCGAAACCCATCCCAATCCTCTAGTTCGTGATTCAGTCTCATATACTACTCCTGTCTTAGATTCGAAGTTCAAAGTCGCTAGGCCTAGGAATGCGCAAGCGTACTCATCCACCAGACTGTCAGCCGATCTCGAAGCCCTTCTGGCCGCAAATTCTAATTCTAACGTAAATCGAATTAATGCAATTTTATTTTTCAATTTTTAATTTTTTAATTATTTACTTTTCATTTTGAGCACCTTCAGTGTTTTGAGCACCTTCAGTGTTATGTAAATCCCAGCGGGTGACCCCTTCTGGGCCCCGCTAGCGCGGCCTCTTTCTCCAATTGGCCGTCGCTCAGATGAAGGCTGAGTGGCAAAAAATTGCACGAGCCGACAGGGGGTTTTTTAGCGGGTAGTGGTTCTGGTAGGTGTCGGAACGAGCCCCACATAACCTGGATCGCGCGCGCCAGTGTATGCGTCAGAGCATTTTTTATCCTCCTGCCCTTCCCGTGGAGGGGAACAAAAAAGAAATTTACCCAAGCTACCTAACACCGGAGCGAGCGCCGCGCCACCTCGCCTCGCGCGCCTTGTGCTTAGGTAGGAATTAAAACCACTTAGGGCTGTCAAAGATGTTGTAGTAAAAAATTTAAATAAAATATTATGGAAGTCTTAACCACCCCAATAACTCCAATTCCTTTAAAGTATATTCTAACAATGGTATATGTACTGACCCTTAAGTATTATGCTTACTCTATGTTATACCGTGTATAAGCTGAGAGCTGACCTTAGAACGCCAGTCTACTACAGGAGTAGAGTAACAACACCAGCCTACTGCAAACGAGTCTACTGCAAGCAAGTCTACTGCAAGTCTGTGATGCTGCCTGCTCCTGATGCTGCCTGCTTTTGATGCTTCCTGCTGCTGATGCTGCCTGCTGCTGAAGCTGCCTGCTACTGATGCACCTGCTACTGGTGCTGCCTTCTACTGATGCTGCCTGCTACTGATGCTGCCTGCTACTGAAGCTGCCTGCAACAGCCAGTGCCAGAGCGCCCTTGCCGTCGGATCCTTCGCGGCGACTTGTAAAAGTCCACGCAAAGCTATTACGTAAAAGTGAAAGGACAAACCCGATTTTTGTCCTGACATTACTCAGGCGAAGAAACCAAAATATTCGTTAATTTTAATTGGTTTACCTATTTAAAAACTTACTTCAATGGCTATGGGAAGGTACAGTTAAATCTGTGTTTTATAAAACAGTTAAACAAATAACCTAACAGTGGATTAAGGATTCTTTTAATTTTGAGTTCATTATTGCAATACCTAACATATTTTTTTTACATCTATCTTGGTGACAAATAATTCTACATTCAGCACAATAATATGTGATATGATTAGATCTGACCATCCATCATTTTGACACAATAAATAATTTTTCAGAAAGTAATAACTTACACTGGTAAAACGCTTTCTAAAACACTGGCTTACGCGGTGGTTATAATTACTTAGGAGTCATGCCTGTAAAACCTTATTAATAGGCATTAAATTACTGTTGTAATTACTTGAGAAACAACACGCTTTTCGCTGAAACAATTTCCTTTTTGCGCAAAGATTCACAATAGAGACCCCCATAAAAGCCCATTTACATGATTGAACTTTAAAAATTTTCTCTTCTGTAAAATTTATTGCTTAGTTATAACAGAGCAACGTTGAAAAGGCTTAAAAATAGTAAACTGTAAAAATAGAGGGAGATAACAGCTTGAATTAATTACTAGGTATTATTAAAACTAACCACACCTTTATTAATGTTAGCTTTGCTTAGCTTGGTTTACAGGTATTATTCATGAATTTTATAGGTTATTTATATTTATTTACATTTATTTAAATTATTTATATTTGTGTGCGTTTTGTTTTTATATTATCTAAGTAAAATATGTAGATACGCTATTGGTATTGTATAATATTGTATAACTCAATAACCGCTCGAGTTGCCTATAATTAATTGATCAGTAGTTATATCCAAATACCAGCATTTAGGTCACAAAACGTATAAAAGAGAGAAATATTTTTATTTGAATTTACTCGCAGTGCACTGATGCCACATTGCCTGTAGCTATCAATAGCTATCACGTGCAAATAATTTCATCCAAGCATACCATTTGTAACTTGTGCACCACAATGTACGCTTGACGACGATTCGTTGCGTAAATCGAGTATGAGGCCTATAAGACTTATGCTTGGCTCGTGCTATCGGCTCGCATACCGTTTCCGCTTCTCTCTATTTGAAGTTCTGTGATTTAGATAACGCTTAGGTAAGGCTACAGATCCACCGGAGAAGAGCTTAAAAATATGCTGTGTGAGGATGCGAAGAAATAAAAGGCAAAACGGAAAAAATTACGAATGCCATAGTTACAGCGGCCTCATTACTACAAATGAATATCTTCCAGGCTATTTAACACGAGAAAGAAAAATTCAAATTCAGTATAAAGAGCAATTTAGCAGTTACAAGCTTTCTTTTATAATACCCGCAAACCAAGGTGCTCGCTAGTACCATTTTCTTTTGCCAAAATAAAGTATATGTACAGTTTTAAAAAATTCTCTTGTATTTGTGACTTATGATGCATCATCAGACCTTTGTCCGTCATTAGTTAATATATAACAACATTCGATTCGTTAAAATTAATTAAAAGCGTCCATACACGAAGCGTACATAACTAGAAGCCGTTGAGGACTTCCAGTACCACCCTGCTGATTTCGTCAGCAGATCACCTTGAAGAAATCAACATATTGTACTGTCATTGGTATCTAACTATTGTGTTGTTATCAGTATAAGGCTCTTGCCCCACTAACGACGATAAGCAAGAAGCGAGTCGAGCTAGAAACTAGATACGACTTGGCGGGCAGCGAGAAGCGCTGTGGGTGTAGTTACGATGGTTTTGTAACTGCTTGAGCGAGAAAATGGTCGACAGTTAGTCGCTTTCTCGTCGATAGTGTGATAAATGCCTTAAAAGTTAAAATATAAGGAAAGTATCAAATTGATGTGTCGGTTAGAATTGTCAAATTTACACTTCCAATATTTGTTAACCTTGTTAACAAGATTAAATTAATTCAAAAAAGTACAAATGTGTCCACTGCATAACTCATGAATAAAATGATTAATACTGAATGATTATGATTTATAGATTTCTAATTATTCGTTCATCACCAATTTACATAATAATGTTCATTGTGTGGAGTTTATTTCGTTACGAGTTCGTCTGGGCGGTACAACAGACCTTCATATTTTACCTGCCATAATAAATACGTTACGGTGGTTGTATTTTGGTTTACCAAAAGAAACAGCCAGTGAAATTACACGAACAAAGACGATATCGAAAAATTTAAGACTGATGAAATCATTATCAATATTGCAATATCATAAACTTTAAAATCTGCTTTAAAGACACCTGAAAATATATTTATTTTCATTTTAATCATTTATAATTAATGTTGGATAATGTATAATCGGAAAAATAGATAAATAAATAAAAGGAGTAAGCGAGTTGAGGCCTCTTGGTTAACAAAACGAAATGATAACAATCCGTTATATTTTTCTGTATATATGTATAAAAAAAGCTACAAAAATATTAGATCTGTGAATCAAGAAAATTAAAAATATGTGAAACGACCATGTTAACATCTTAAGTTTTTAATGAATTTTGTTATAGAAAAAAATACTATAAATATTGAAAAAATATGTTTATTACTATATTTTATAATTTTACACACGAGAAATCATAACATTATAAGAAGTTTAAAAAAACATATAAAATGTTGTGCTTTTTTGCTTTTATTTTGGTATCAAAGCAGTAATTTGACGGCCGAGTAGCGTAGTGGTCAGAAGCCCTGTCTCATACGCCGGAGGTCCCAGGTTCGAGTCCTAGCCGGGGCATTCATTTGTGTGATGAACACAGATGTTTGTTCTCGGGTCATGGTTGTTGATATTTATAAATGTATGATTATTCTGGGTTCCCCCCAGTTCGTTGTATGGTCATCCATAACACAAGCTCTGCTTACTTTGGGGCCATACAGTTGGTGTGTTTGTCTGGGGATTATTATATTATTGTATTATATTATTATTATAATACACAATGACTTATAATGTCAATAATCCAAATAAACAGGTATATGCATTTGATATATCTATGATTTCATAATTTACTGATAGACAAGTACATATTTTTTCTACCATTCCTTATACCTACATGGGCTGGCAAACAAGCTCCAAGGTAAGCGATATTCCCATTTGTTTACAGCTTAAGTCCGTACAATTTTAAGTCTCCGTTGTTAGTAATTTTTTTCAATGCATATTTCAAGTTTTTATAACTTTACTTCGAGATTGCCAAATGCTACGAAACTTTCGATTATCATATCACTCTGAATACAAACTTTCATCTTTGCAGAAACCTGGGCCCAGGAATATATATGACTTAGTTTCTTTTTCTTTTGACTCTGAAAAATCTTGTTAGATATTTCAGTTAACCATTTTTCGTATAATTTCAATATTCAAGATGTCTGCTCCCTGGGCTTTAGCGTGCTTTATCTTCAAACTCTGTATAATTTATCAAATATTTTGTCTAAACTGCCAGCGGAATATCCAGCTCACGGTATTGAGCCTGCCTTAAAATATAATTCTTAAATATTGTGTGCTTAATATCGCGTGGCCATTTAAACAACATTTTGGACAAAATTTGCCACCCCCAAAAATCTGCCGTCCTAGGCATACCCACGCTGCTGGTAAATCCGCCACTGAATTTAAAACAATGTTTATTGAATTTAGTTGAGCTTAATTATTATTACAAATATAAGTTGTCAACATTTTTTGAATAAGTACCTAAAGGTTTCAGTTATTTTGTCCTTTTTGGAAGGTTAGAACAATGTTACGACGGCCGAGTAGCGTAGTGGTTAGTGGCCCTGCCTCGTACTGGAGGTCTCAGGTTCGAGTCCTGGCCGAGGCAGTCGTTTGTGTGATGAACAAAGATGTTTGTTCTCGGATCATGGTTGTCTGAGCAAACATTCTTGAAATAAGTGATTTTCTTTCCCAAATGATTGTAGCTGTCTCTTTGCAAAACTCTAAACAAGTATCGTACTAAACGCCCTTCCCCGTGTCACAGTATCTTAATCCTCTTTATGATTTCTCTTGGCATGCATGGAGACTATATGCCAGATATTTAGCAGATTTCGTTTTAATTCCATATAACGATTTGATTGATTAATATTAGCGATCCCTTTTCCGAAGCTGAAATATAAACCACAATTTTAAAGTACAGGCACTGATTATTTTAATAAAATGAAGACTGTTTCCAAGGTAAACAATTGTATGTTTACTATCATAATTTTAATATCTTCTTTATTACAAGGTCTTAGCGGCTTGATAAAACATACAATATAACTACCATGATGTTTTATATTAAACTTATACCCAACCTATTAGCGGTGAAAACTCCGCAATGTGAAGTTAATAATACAAATGAATCGCCAGACAAACAAACCAACTGCGTGCAAATTATTTTGTTGCTAAATTGTAAAGTAATGGTGGCTGACTGGCTTAGCGGGTAGTAGCCCTGCCTCATAAGCCAGTGCTCCAAGGTTCGAGTCCTGGTATGGGCATTTATTTGTGTTGAAAACAGTCTCGTAGATGTTTGTTTTCAGGTCATGGTTATTATTAATATTTATACATTTGTGTTTTTTTTTTGGGTTTGGTGATCCATAATACAAGCTCTGCTTACTTTGGGCGCATCCATTTGGTGTGTTTGTCTGGAGGTTTATGATTATTATTATTATTATCATGCTTCATTTGAAGAAGGAAACTAACGCCTTGCTAATATTAAATTAATATAAAAGTTTACAAAAACTACTATACTTATATTTTAACGAAATATGTATCAGTAACTAAATATAAACATTAGAAATCAATTCAATAAAAAATGTCAACACAAAATAAAAAGGCGATTGAGTTTCAAAAAGAACCTACTGTCATTTTATTAAGGCGGGGTCTGGAATTGGCCGCCATATTTAGTCTGTATATTTTCCCGCCACAAGACTGCTACATGGAGTTGAAAAACCCTGCCACTAATGTAAGAGGTTTTATTTTCGGATTTGTTATGTATCAAATAAATCTTAACGAGCGTTACTTGCGCAGTGGTTATGGCGATAGATTTTCGTTCTGTAGGTACCGGGTTCGATCACCAGTGACAGCCAAATTTACCAATGAATTTTAACAACTTAAGTAAACCAAGCAGTCCGCTCTAGTTTTGAAGGCAAACACCGCAAAACCCTAAAGTGTGATGAAATAACTCAACTGCTCTTAATGGCCGATGGTGAAGGGCGACATTAAGTTTTATTGGTACTTCACTTTCATAAGCTTCTCCTTTTACTTTAATATAGTCAGACAAATCTAACCATCTACCTAATGTATTTATGTTACTGAAACTTGAAAAAGATTTTCGTCGAAACATATTTTGCAAATGAACATTAAAGTGGTTCAATAAATCTTGGATATAGTCTTAGCAGTTTTATATAAAGTAAGGTAACTTTTGGTTATTTCTCTGATGTAGTACAATGTCCCCTCTTTTGATCTTTAATTCTTGATAGCCACTCATTGATAATTAGTTATTTTCTATTTAGTACTTTCAAGTAAACCACATATCAGCAATATTGCGTGATTATAAAAATCTAATTCGTCTGAATGATGATGTTAAACCTAATAAATGAGAAATTTCAGGTAGGATGTGTATGAAGAGCTTTGATTTTCCAACGTGTTTTTTTATCAACGCTTCTGTCTATTATCATCAACAATTGCATAATTCTATAAAATTACATATATAGAAGTGGAGGCACTTGGTAACTTTTGTACTTAATTCATACAACTCTAATTTGTTCTGCTCTGTGATACAGTCGGGTCGATCACTTGATTCTCACGGGACTTTAATTAATTATGTGTAGGAATATCCTTGTCACACGCTACCGTGTTCCTTGCTGTAAGGTTGGCCTTTCAGTAGTAAATACTAGGAAGTTACCGCCAGTACTCATATCTAATAGTTACTTCACTAAATAGAACCAAGTGAAATATTGCTTTAATGATGCTGAAATCACGCATTACAAAACCGCGAGCAGAGGAAGCCTTATGTCGAAAAAGCTGATAAGATTTCCTCTGCAATGCGTGATTCCAGCTCTTTTAATCAAATGAAAACAGTGAAAATTCTCTACTGCTCTCATGTCCGTAGTCACTAAGAATATTGCAGCCAAGTATGTTCATTCAAAAAGATTTGAGCTTGTGCAAAGGAAGTTTACACGTTATCTTGGCTTTGAGTTCAAAGTGCCTAAATTTAGTTACAACCTTCGTTTCTCACATTTCCACCTGCTACTACTCATTAAAAGACGTGAAATTTCCGATTTAAAAACTCTTGCTAAAATTGCTCAAGCATCAATTGGTTGCCCTGCACTCCTTGGAAACATTCACCTTGATGTACACCAGCACGACAGTGCTGCCCTAGAAATCCCCTTTACACCCCAATCGCCCGCACTGTTAACCGGGAAAATTGCTTTATAATTCACGCTTTTTTAGATCATAACTATATGTGGAGATTCGTTATTAGCATTAAGCGATTAAATTTTTAGTATATTTTGTGTAAACGGCTGTAAACCCCCCAAATAAATCAAAATCAAATCTTATACGCATTATGCGTATAAGATTAATTATTGTGAGAATATGATTTATTGTTGAAGGCATATAGGAATTTATATTTGAATGTACAACTTTTGCTATACATTCTGCTAATAAGAGTAGAGTAAGGCGACACAAGTTCAGTTCTTTATTACATAGATTCACGATTTTGTAGATATTCATTAATTAGGTTCTCACTAGCTCCGAAAAACTACTCACGAGGATGTACTACCGTATCACCTGTAGAATCTATAATTAATGATATATAGGTATAATATACATTACGAGAAGCGAAAGAATAGCTCGAAATTGATACGATATTTTTGACATAAGTGATAACTTTTCTCTTTCTGTTTTTTACGAAAACCTTTTTTCTTCCACAAATTACATTTCTGAACTTTGCATTTTTCATGATATCTTAACCATGGGTTTGATCTTAATATCAAAATAAATCTTTCAGATACTTAATCTGACTGCAAAAACTTCGTTCCGTCACGCGGCTGTAGTACCTGAATGCATCAGCACCGGCCAGCACGGCTGCAAACACGGTCAGATTCTTAAACTTGTAACACTGTTAAACAATTTAAAACTTAAAAAAATATGTATTTTTAAAGGAAACAATGTAATTTTAAAATCGATGATAAGCTGTGATATTTAAAAACGAATACCGTTACCAGCGTTAGTAAAATTGTGTAGACATTAAAACCACTTTAATTATTTTATGAAATAGAACTCAAAATATGGGACCGTTAAGCGAATAAATTAAATTGAACAATCGGCACAAGTTTTTTTAACGAAACAAATAACAAATGAGGTCATTTATATTAAAACATCCGATAATTGTTAGCAGCATAGCAGTTTCAGTTTACTTATTAGAACAAATTATACATGTATAGATAAACACAAATCATTATATTGTGAGCTAATAATAGTAGCCGCCATATTCATAAATGCTGTTAAGCCTTAGAGTTATTGCAAAGATACAAGTATTTCAACTAACCAAGGTTTATTTGTCATGTTGAACCAGCAGTCAGATAATGGTTGTGTTCGACTGTACGCAGAGTACGGGATATGTTCGCGCCGCATTCCGTGGCTGTAGTGTTGGTCGCGCGCACGTGTCCACAGCGCGGCTAGTGACTCCGCGCGCGTTTCTGTCAAACTACTTTTCAGTGCTGACCCAAATTATGATACAAACCGTGACATAAACCCACACAGTGATTACAACCGACCATATAGTGACGACAAAAAAATGTGCTGTAACAATTAATCTCAAACGCATGGTTGAAATAATAATGACTCAGTTTTAAAATGTTTACGTGTGAATGAGACTAAAATCCTGTGGAATGTGCGCACTTGAGAGTTAAAATCGGCTTTCGATTAAAATAGAATGCTCCATTGAAGCTGGACCTACCAAGTTATCAAAATGTTTTAGAAGTTGAGTGTTTTCAAGGCGTATCTCATCTAATTGAATCGTAAAAGTGAACGCTAATAGTTGCACCATGGCCAATTTTATTTGTCAACAGATGATAATGTTGTTTGGAGTTGTGTTAGCGGTGGTCGAAGCAGCAGGTTTGATTGATTTTAAGCCAGTATTTTTATCAATATTAACTATTTAAATTTATGGTTTGAAGACTTTATTGCTAGTCTAAAGGAACCACATTTACCTTGCTTGTTATCAGCACATGCAGTAAGGCCATATTGAAATATAAACAACTTCATATTTAAATAAGTAAAAAATCTGATAAGACAATGCAGCCTTCTGCTTTTCTAAATTGTACTCCTGCAACTATATTTTTGAAACAATTCGAAATATCGAAGACTTC
Source organism: Marasmarcha lunaedactyla (assembly GCA_923062675.1). Classification (NCBI taxonomy): domain Eukaryota; kingdom Metazoa; phylum Arthropoda; class Insecta; order Lepidoptera; family Pterophoridae; genus Marasmarcha; species Marasmarcha lunaedactyla. Next base: position 16,363,657 of record OV281343.1, read on the forward strand.
GCACAACAATTATTTAGTTAATTCGATTTTAACTTCGTTTTAATAACCTTACTAAACAACAGTGCAAATTAGTTAACCAAATCTATAAAAAGACTGATGTCTGTTAGAAACCTTGTCTAAAAAATTGTCACTAACTTAAATATAAGCTTATAGCTCACATTGTGGTTATAAACCTGATCCAAGGCTGGTTTTTATTGAATATTTGCTGCTAAAAAGGCTTGCCAAGGTTGCCGTAGTAAAAATCAGTCTTGTGAAATAAGCACGATTATAATAAAAAACCTACTTAATCTTTAATGATAGTTTTGCTTGGGTTGTGAAGAAGCACGCTTTTGGGATGATGTGCTGGTGCCTCTTACGTAAGTACTTATTGCTTGCATAATCTTTGAACAGTGGTTACACGAACAGTATGTGTGCTAATCACGTACTACGTGTGTACATCGATTGATTGAAACCATTCGCCGTTTTTAAGATGCTACCTACATTCTAGTTTACTTCTATAATAAATACACAAAAACCTTTTCCAAACTCATTTTGAAATTAATAAGTATAAGGAATTAGTAGAAGTATACACCCTGGACAAGTTTGTAAATTAGTTATTGAAATTAAGAAAACTTTATAATCTTTTCAAGCCAAGTTTTACTGAATGTTATATTCTAATTAATCTTTAGTATCAAACTCAGGTTCAAAGTATTATTTTGCTTTAGGTATTGTGACAAAGATGCCTTAAATATTCCACGAATGCGTACTGTACTCTGTTACAATTAAATTTTAGTAAAGGTAACATAATTGTAATTCACCAAATAAACTATCCTAATTTGAGGATCCTGAGATTTTACCTGTCATGAAAATGCTTTTACGAAAATTCTAGTATTGTATAAAGAAACAAAAAAGTAACTAATACGAGTAGCCATCGGATCTGGTATTGCATGTTTTTTTTCTCTGATAATGAATTCTTTTATCTTTATCTTGACAGTGCATGTTATATTAATGGTTTTCTAAGTTAATATTTGTAGGATGATAATGTTATTAATTCAGTAGGTATAACAAATAATATTGCTTGGTTCTATCGTACTTGAATAACCAGATACGTGTTTATGTGGGAAATTTTGAAACAAACACAAACAAAACAGACTTTGACTGGGTCTTATCGGAAAAATTAAGTTCGTAAATTTAGGTATAAATGTAAAAAGGCTAGAAAAAAAATTGATAACATTTTAATGATTATGAAAGAACTTATTATGATACTAATAAATTACATTCGTCTACGAGCTATTTCTATGAATGGGCTTTTTTAATTATTTCCGAGGAACATTTTGTTTTTCTTTTTCTTCTTTACAATAAAAAACAATTACAACGAAATGTTTAAAATTAATTGCTAGTGCTGTTCATTATCATTAATATTGTCTTCAGATGTACGAGGGTGGATTGAAAAGTTTGCGGCCTAACATAGATAGCGTTGTTATATTACTATATGAAACCTAGACTCTTTGTCAGTCTTTGTGCATGTTTTCTCTGAGATACATGCGTAATTATTTATTTTATTGAACATTTAGTGACAGTAAGTTCCATTAATTTCGAAAATGGATAGTTTAGAGCACCGTACCGTGATCAAATACATCCACAAGAAACACTTAACCCCAAAGCAGATTCATGAAGATATGGCGGCTCCTTTAGGAACATCTGCTCCGTCGTATACAATGATAAAAAAGTGGACAGCTGAATTTAAACGTGGACGAGAGAGCATCAAAGATGACCCCCGCTCTGGACGGCCTTCTACAGCTACGACTTCGGAAAACATCGAAAAATATGTGATTTCATCATGGGAGACAGAAGATAGAAGGTATCTGAGATACCTGAAGCTCTAGGGATTTCATATGAACGTACACAAAACATGATCGTTAACGAATTAGGGTTCCACAAGGTGTCTGCAAGATGGGTTCCGCGGCTACTTTCAGTTGAACAGAAACGAACTCGGCTCACGATTTCTAGAGACTGTTTAGAGCTTTTTCAAGCTGATTCAAACGAATTTTTGGCAAGATTTGTTACTATGCACGAAACATGGGGTCATCACTATACTCCTAAATCCAAACAACAATCCAAACAATGGAAAATACCCGGATCTCCGACCCCCAAGAAAGCCAAGGTGTATTTTTCAGTAAACAAGGTAATGGCATCAGTTTTCTGGGAGTCTAAGGGAGTCATCTAGGTTGATTACTAAGAAAGAGTTCAAACTATAAATTCTGCATACTACTGCACACAATTACGTCGTTTACGCGAAGAAATAAAGTCTAAAAGAGCAGGATTGTTGACCAAGAAAGTTTTGTTTCATCAGGACAATGCTCGTGTTCACACATCTGCAGAATCGATGGCTCAAATAGTGAATTGTGGTTTCGAATATCTTCCTCGTCCCCCTTACTCACCTGACTTGGCACCTTCTGAATTTCAGCTATTTTCAAAACTAAAAAAAAACACTTAGGTGGAATGAAATTTTCTACCAATGAGGATGTCAACGTGGCCGTAGATTCCTTTTTGAAGACCTTGACGAGACCTTCTATTTAAATAGGATCAAGGCTTTAGAGGACCGCTGGACTAAGTGCTGTGACCTAAAAGGAGAGTATGTAGAAAAATAAATATAATAAATTGCATTATTTCTTATTTAGGCCGCGAACTTTTCATTCCACCCTAGTATATGCTATGTAACTGATTTCTAAACATAGATATAACTGAATTTCGTTATTTAACATATGTTTTGTCATTAAACCATTTACTCATTTCCAACAATAATATTTGATGGTGATTTTCTCATAATTTTAAAGTTACTTAAACTCGTTACTTCATATCGTGAAGTGCTTATCAGTTTTTGATAAAGCAGGTACTCATTCAATTTACAGCGAGTATTTTCGGAATGAAATGAAATGGCACCCACTCTGCACAGAACCACCAGGTATTACCCTTTTAGTTCTGTATGGAGACATGCCGCAATGGTACATATTTTCTTTTAAGTAATGTCACGTGTACTTAAAGAAATGTTTTTGAAAGGTTACATGTGCAAAGCATGTTTCACCTACTCGCGGTTAAAGTAATTTTACGTTTGTGCAGATTAAATCTTATCTCAAACTTAGTATCACGTTTGTGTTTTAGTAAAAATATAAGTTTTGTTTATTTACGTTGGTACTCACAGTTGATTGATAACGAATGTTTATATTGTGGATCTGATATAGAAGTCATGTGAGTTTGTGTGATGGAAGACAAACACCTGTAGTCAATTTATAAACTACTTTGAATACCTATAAGAAATATAAGTATGCAACGTGGCACTAAAGATAATTTGTTTAAAATTATTTATCTTAATATTAGTATATATATCAATTTACCCTTTTAGCTCTTTAAATACACTTTAGGTATAAAGACCATAATTAAAAAGGAATTCTCTCCCTCCGGCTTTATTGCAAAAAGTATACAACATCTTTGACTTTCGATTTCAATTAATAAATTATACGTTCTAAATTAGCTTGAACTTATTATTTATTAGGTACGTTTAAAAACCGCTTAGCTAATATTGTCTTCTTAAGAAATTTTTAGATAAAACATTCTAGTAGGTGCGTAAATCTTAGGTGGCAATGTTACGTTTCTCGGTTCCGCCTATTTTTTCTGGCAGTACTAGCTGTCAGCAGGCACTACGCCGTCAAGGTGGACAAATTGTTAGTTGCCGCCGTGACCTGTGAAATCAGAGATAGATCACGTCACCGTCACATTAGTCTTTTCATCCTCGAATTGCGATGTCCCTAGAGAGAGATAAAATAACAATAAGTAAAAGAAAAACATAAGTAATTTGAACCGAATAAATTTATACCATTTTGATTTGTAATAATTTATATTTTAATAATTGTAATTTTAACGGTATTAACTTATATCCCTTTATTTAAGTTTTGCTAGATTTAGCAATACGTAATTAAATTTTTCTAGATTCTTGATTATTAAAGTTTTTGTAGTAAAACTCTACTTATATAAATGCATTTGTGTAACAAATACCAATTCCTCCATTGTAAACCGCAATTTACAAATAAACTGAATATCAAATGATAAATTGAGTATTTTGACTATATCTTGCTGTCTCGGCAATGACCTCTTCAACTACATACAAAAACTTCCATAAGAAACGTTACTGTATAATGTGACAAAACAAAACGAATGTCATGCTCACACGCAGTCTAACATAAAGAGAGAATCTGTAATTTGATGGGTAACCTCACCAGGTGCTGGTGCGGTGGCTTGCCAAATTACCCAACTAGGGTGATAACAATTTCATTTAGTAGCATTATACACAACTCTTTGTCAAACTAGGAAGGAGAGTAGGGCCTTCAACCATTGCAATTTTTAAACTACTTATATAGGTACCTATTCCATTCTTGAGGAACGTACTTACTAATAATGGTCTTAAGAATTTACAGAATGAAGATAAAAATGTCAATACATGTATACGAAGAGAGTCCAATGTAAAAGTAGGCACCGTAATGTTAATATGCATTAATTTTGAAAAGTATCGCAACGTCAGTGATTTTTCTTGAAGACATCGCCGCTAAGTATGAGTCAGACGTAAGCACGACTGAGTAACTTAAGTTTGTTTGTCTGCACAGCCTCCATTCGAACCAATACTGTCCCCGGAACTATGAATCACCTTCCATGGATGAATACACTATAATTTACTACACCGTGATTCATAAAATCTATGACGTATTTTATCTTAAAATTTTTACTAATATATCTATTGTTTGATATAATATTGTTATTACCAATAATCGTGATTTATAGATTATCATGGCACATTGAAAAAAATTAAAAAAAGGGTTATCTAATCGAAACAGGACGTTATGGTTGATAACAATATACGTCCAAAATTATTGATGTTTTGAATACACAATTCGATCCAATAATGTAAAGTTTTGTAATCAAGTTCGATACGTAACGAAAGTGAAAGTTTACTTGTAAGTTCTTGACGTCACCAAGTTGACATACTTGAACGAAGTATTTCAATCTAGCGGTGCGGCGTGGTTTCATTCGTGTGGCTCAAGCTAATCCTGTTGATGAATCATGGTAGAATACAGCCTTAGATATTTCTAGATAATATAGCTAATTGACGACCGAGTAGCGTAGTTGTTATTAGACCTGCCTCATACGCCGAAGGTCCCAAGGTCGATTCCTGGCCGGGGCATTCATTTGTGTAATGAACATAAATGTTTGGTCTCGGGTCAGGGTTGTTGATATTTATTAATGTATGTTAATTCTGGGTGCCCCCCAATTCACTTTATGGTCATCCATAACGCGAGCTCTGTTGACTTTGGGGCCATACAGTTGGTGCGTTTGTCTGGGGATTAATTTATTATAATAGTAAAACAACTATCAATATATGAAGTATATGAGCATAACACAAATTTTTTTTTACTTTTTAAACTAATCATGAGTATAGTTGTGATGTTAAGTGCGTGACATAATAGTATTTTTTCCAATGAAACTGGCTAGGACAGATCGAACTTGGATCAATGATACTTATACTTTTTTTATTTCAGAACAAAAATCCATAAATTATAAATCAAACGAGTGTTCACTATTCTTACTTTTATCTAAGAGGAAAGGTATATTTGTTAGTGTCTGATTTTAATAGTTCTACATCATAAACAAGAAAAAAATATAAACAAATAAGTTAGTCACTCAACCAATGAGGCGGCGTGTAATTATTTATCTAGCAGATTTCCGTATAGACTGCCTTGGTACTAGGTACATGCCTTAACTCAACCCAAACACCCAAAATACCCAAAAATTCCGAATTATGTAATTCCCAATTTGATTATTCCGATTTTTAAAATTCCGAACTTCACAATCCCGAAGAGTCTTAATTCCGACTATTCAAAAACACGATTCTTATTTAACCGAAATTAGGTTTAGTTTTCCGAGTTTCATTTGTACGAAGAATTAAAAACTCGCTGTGTTATTAGTCCGAAATATGGTATTCCGAATTTTATTTCCAAAAATTCAATGCTAACATTCAGATTTTGTATCTAAAACGGGTATATATTAAAAATTATAATCTAAATCTCCTGTGACACAAATTAAAATTAATAAGGCACATTTTGAAATTATACAAATTAGGCGCGACGACGAGCGAAGCGAGGAGGAGCAGTTCGTCTGTATGTAGATAATGCAGCGCGAGCCGAGTGAGCGCAGCGAAGCGCCAAAAAGGGATTCGCATTTCAGTACATAACCTACATCCTCAAGAAAAAACTGAATAAACTTTCTCATTTCCAGCTGACTACTTGAATGCTCGAACGTATAAATTGTGCTCATGCAGTTTTACAAGGCGTTTGTTATTGCAATTAATATTACTCGGAATTTTGATATTCGGGATTCGTATTTATAACATTGCGCATTATTAATAATTCGGATTTTTATGGTTCGGTATTTTCAAATTCGGCATATTGATTTTCGTAATTATAAACGTTTGGAATTTTGAAGTTTCGAAGAAGAAAAATTCGGAATTATGAAACACGGAATTTTCATATTCGGAATTATGAACCATTCGGTGTTATAAAATTCGGAATATTGAAATTCGTGATTATGACTATCGGAATTAAGTTTTTCGTATTTATGTAGTGTACCCATTCAATTCGATAGTCTAATGATTGTACTAAGTCTGATCAATCGTTTATAGTAAAAACGTTGAATAATTATGAGTTTTTATTTTTTATAAAGTAAAGTAAAAGCCACAATCTGGTTATGGGGTTTTGCTTTTACTATATTACCTGAAATCAAACGACCAGTCCTTATGAAAAATAACTGAACGATAATTTGTGTAGCCACGTAACTCCTAAAGTCTACAAATACATGATAATAATACGTATTACATGTTAATTTTCTGATGGATTGAGTAAAAGCAGTAATTAAATACCAGCATTTATGATAGTCCGCTTCCAGCGTTTTCAAGACGTATTTTCCTGTTAATTCCAATAGTCCCATAAACTACATTGCTGTTATGTGGACGCTTTAATACTTATACCCGTACAGACCAACATTTTTTTGAACGACCGTAAGAGGAGGTGACCTTGAAATGTAATAAAAGGTCACTACCGCTATCATGTTCGAATGCACTCCGTAAATAAAGAACGACCATGTTTTTGCACGGTTTCGCTTGGTAATGTTCCGCCAGTGATGTATACCAGAGGTAGCTGGGTTTAGATTCCGGCAGGGGCAGATGTCTATGTGTGTTTTTTGGGTAACTGGGTATTTAACAACATTTGAAAATGCAAGTTTTTATAATTTATTTAAAAAATACAAGTTATTTTGACACAAAAAAGAAATGGTTTTGAAAAATAACGTTTGGAATTTAACACAGAAACAATATAGATTTAAAATATTTTTAAAAGAAGCAAAAAACTTATTATAAAATACGTTAATTTTTACCTGACTGTAATTAAATATAACAATGTTTACTATGGCAGTATGCATGTAATAGCATGCTCTATCTATGTAGCTATTATATATTTTATCCTAACGCCATACACAGTACGATTTACAGGTTGTGACGTCACAACTCGGTATCGTTTTGTATAAAATATTTTTCGTCGACTCGTAGCAGCTCTTTAAACATATCGCTGTATCAAGAAAACTATTGATTTTAAACATACTGTTTTTTCTGCAATATTTCTTACTGTTGATAAACTATTTAATTATAGTTTCTCACAAATTGCTTTTACAATAGGTCTGTAAATATAAAATAAGTGCTGCGAAATATTGTCAGGTAATGTGGTAACAGACCACATCATTTCGCCGCCACTGTGCTCAAATCGAATCTGCGTTTCGTCTCCGAATAAAGTTAGCATTAAAAAAAACAATTATAGTAACAACTTAATATTACTTAGTATTCTATTGCTTCTCAAATTTCTAAATGCGTTTTTTTAAATCATGTCAAGTTTTGTGTTATAAACTTTGCATTTAATGTAGCGACATTCTATGTAAATACCGACAGCTAAATTTAGGGTTAATCAAAACGTAGCATTATACAAGAGTTTAATAATAAATGAGAAATCAGAAGTTCATATTAAGAAAGGTCGATAATCAATAGTTGGACATTATGTACAACGGTCTGAATACGCACTTTTAACCACTTTTATACAGTCACGTGAACTATCAAAGGATACCTTGGATTTTCAAACACTTTTTCGTTGGATTTTTCGAACTCTATTTATATTTTAGTGACATCAAAATACCCACCTATAAAAACGCACACATTGTTACAAATAAATTCCAATTAGATCTATTTGAACAGTCCATTACAGCAGAACGAGTTTTGATCGAGTATGACGTCAGAGCGGGTCGACTAATAATATCGGTCGTTCAAGCAATGGACGCCGCAGCTCAACTGCGAGCAAATGTCAAAGCATCTTTCCAACAAATTAAATTCATTTTATAAACTAGATTTAGCGTAGCAGTCCTCAAATTGAATTAAAACGAATCAGAAATCTTTTGATGTAGATTGTTTTTAATGCATATTGTAAACTTGCCATTGCAAACGAAATAAATAAACGAAAGTACGGTACGAGTACCTGTTCGTGTGTGGTGACTTTGCTGACTGGCGAATGGTCATCGACTAATAAGATTCTGCGACTTTGGCATAGCCACACAATGGTAATTCAAAGATATGAAGGTCGGCCGGACGTTTTGACAAAATAAGAAAAACTTCCTCTCAATAAAAACTTTGTACATACACAAACTGTTTTTTTCGAATCCATTAATAAATTTATATCGAGTTTCCAACGACACAAGGAAATTTTCATAATTAAGAGTGCTTTGGTAAATATGTGATTTTTATAAAATCTTTGTTAATGTATTCCCAGAATAGTGTACAAAATGTATTTTCTTATTAAATTGATTATTTACAATCTGCTTTATCAAGGATACTTTACGTTGAAATTATCAGTTAATTAAGTAATATTAGAATGGACGTGTTTGCTGTTGATAGAAAATTTTCGTATAAAAATAAATGAGTAAAAATGGTTCGGTTTACTTGTACTCACGGTCCTATGTGTGCTTTAAGCTTGTACACACAATTAAGTTGCATATTTATAAGCACAAACACCATAGGACCGCGCGCACAAATGATATAGACGATCTATAATTAGGTAATTGTATTTTTGAAACTTTGTGTAAATCTACTCAACTATTTAGAATGTAAATAAAAATACAAAATACCCAGAAACACATACAAACTGTTTAAGCCCAAAATACGTAAGCAAAGCTTATGTACAGAGTAGTTATACAAAACATCTGTTTTCATGTGTTTTCGTACACGAGTATTCGAACCTGGAACCTTGGTGAACGAGTCATGACTAATTTGACTTAAATACCTACACCACGAAGTATTTATGAATGTTACTTGGTTTTTAAAACTGGGAAACGAGCAAGTGGTCCTCTTAGTGGTAAATGTTTTCCGTGTCTATGGACCTAATTACAATTTTTAGGTATATTGTTATATATATTACTAAATATATATATATATATATATATATATATATATATATACTATATATATATATATATATATATATATATTATAGCAATAAATTTAGATATATTGAACAATACTGTAAACCTTTTTCTCTACAAAAATATGGACAATAAGTAACTTATTTGTAAAATTATTTTTTCACCACCGTATCCCAGCTGTAAGCTGAGGTAAACAATTTTCGTAGAAAAAAAAATTAGAATAACATGATTTTTCTCAAAGATACCTCTTTATATTTAACAAAATGATATTTGAATATGGCAGATCTAATACAATATCTTATAATAAAATACAAAAGTATCTGCTTGTTTGTACACACAGCAACAACACAACTGATCAAAAGCGGCATTTTTCGAAAAAAATTAAAAGTCGGGAATATCTCGAAAACGGAGACACTTATACCGAGGTATTTTTCTTTTATCTGGTTGGGCACTCCTCAATCTTTCTTTCATTTCTGTTTGTCGTGCAAGTTATGGGACACCATGTATATATATATATATATATTTGAATATTGGTGAATGATGTGGAATACAACCACGTGAACGAAAATGATTATGGCGTTTACAAAATACAACATAGACGAGGATAATAACAAAAGAAACTTTACCACAAATTTAAGCTATAATATGCTTCTGCCGTCAGCGTAGTAAGTATCTACGTACCAATAAATAAATATGATGTCATCTCATGTTATTGAATATCGTGATTAATACACACTGAATAATAACTTTAATACTTAAATATCAATAAATGGATAATGTACTACACATTGGATTGTTCAAAAGTTTAGAAACTAGAGAAATTAACACACTTTATGACATTGAGACGTACTTTTAAAGCAATGGATATCAATGATTCAAAAGATGTTATAGCAATAACGAAAAATAACCGCAGTTATATAATGCGACGGCTTTAAGTTAATTTATTCTTAATGAAAATAAATCTTTTATCCACGGCTTTCCGTTGATGTTAAATACTCATTATTTTAACATCACGTAGAGTTATAGTTAACCAACCATTTTCCGCAAGCGTTTCTTATCTGTTATCACATTATATTTTTTTTATTCAACCACAGTGATACTGGAATTGAATAACTTATTAAGTGATTGATTAATATTTTTTTGCAGTTTCAAAAAATATTTCGAATAACTTTCAGATTTATAGTCGTGTGATAACAGTAAAACGCTTCTGTTAAATGTAGATCAAAATTAATGCTCTATATAATTTTTTTTGCACTAGTACTAAAAACCATCTGAGATTTTACGATTCGATTAAGATTTTACCTTCCACAAAAAATTCTACGCTTCTTTTTGTCCTTAATTTCTACGTCTACAGCGAGGCAGCGATAATTAAAATTTGTTTTATGGACTAGTGGATCAAAATTAGGTTTCTGAATTTAGTTTGAGTAAACATTTTGGACTTTGACAACAATAATCATAAGCACCATTTAAGATTAGGTTAGGGCGAGAATCGCTTGCGCGTTTTCGGTCTTTAGTAGACGCCTCGCATACTAAGGGGCGACGACACTGCATGGGGTTCGAATGCGAATCTGAGCCTGCACTAAGTTCCTCGATTGTACTTAAGAAAGGAATAAAAGTCATTAAAATGTTTTATCACGTTCGAACCATGGGTTAATAAACAGATATTGTAGCATTCATACCAGTTATGTAGCATACATTAATTCTCACTCAGATTATTTAAATGTTTGATATAAAATTGCTTACATAAACTTGTGGGCAAGTGTAACTAACTCATAAACAAAACATTTGCGTTCATTTGACATGTGTCTGCTCTAACTGAACGATATTGTAAACGGTGATAACGCTTAATAATGTATTTTGACTTAATACATTTAAAAATATGTATGAAATGTTATAAATGGAGTATTTGAAGTTAGAATTAGTAATATACTGGTTGTGGTAGCAGGGCTTCTATTCTAAAGAGCTCGTCTGGGCGGTACTACAGTCCTTCCGTCCTTCCTATTTTAACCGTCATGTATATCTATATACATATATATATATATATATACGTTTGCGTGGTACTGTTTTGGTTAAAGAGAAGGAACAGTCAGTGCAATTTCTGGAACAAAGGCAATTCCAAATAACGAATCAATATAACAATCACACTCAATATTTACAATCAATAAAATACCTACCTACGACTAATGGTGTCCACCGGTGCGGATGCCGCTTCAGATGTCGCAATCAGATGTCGCTTGCTCGTTTGTCGGCTAAGAAAATAGTACAAAAATGTTATTTTTAGATACTGCCAAATTAATTTAGGATAGTCTGTACATTCGAAGTCTCTTCCCTTCAGCCAAAAGACGCTTTTGCACGACAAAAATGTCCCCCAAGGATCTGCTTACAGATCAGTTTCATAAGCTGTCTGATTTTTATTTACCAGCTCAAATACATCCTGTAGTAAAACCTAGTAAATAGATTTTTTATGTTTAGTTAGATATGTGATCCATACTGAGCGATCCATACGGGTCGGTCACTTCCCTCTAATATGGTTGAGGAGGGCGGTGGCTGGATCTCGCGTTAACTCGTGAACGGGTGCCGTTTGAGGGTGTCCGTCGTTTGGGTACTTGGGGGAGGGAACAGAGCTAACAGATGCAGATAAAAATAATTTTGTATAAACATAAAGACACTGTATTTTTCTAAAAATAATATATACCCGTGAAGTTTCTTACCAGATCTTCTTCACGAAGGTTTTTCCGAACTGGCGGTAGAGTCATGTTTGATTTAACGTCAATAAAAATAAGTAATTGTCAAGTTGAGAAATAAATATTTGAATTTGAATTTGAATTTGGAGCTTCGATACTAGTAAATTAATAAAAGATTAGATTTTGTTGTAATCGATACACTCTTAGATTTAAACAACTTTTTCACAAGCAAAAAGCTAGTAAGTAATTCAAAAATAATATGGAAAAAATAGGACCAGACAAGATCTGCCGAAAAGCGGCGAGAGAACCTGTGTAGGTTTATCTTGGCGGCGCTTCCCACGTATTAGGGCCTGCATTGATCGGCACTATTCGGCACAGCCGGGTGGCTGAATCGAATCATACCTCTCACGGTTTTTCACAAAATTCATTTGTTCGGTCTTTCACTATCATTAGTATGAATGAAAATAGATTTCCTTTCGAGCCCGACACGCCACGGTAGCTGTATTAAAAAAATTACCGCCGACAAAATTTAAATCATTACGTTGGATCAAATGCCACCGGGTCATTTTTCAAGGTCAATAATAAATAGCTGGAGTTTACGACGGTCAACTTCCGTCGCATTTAACGGTTTTTTGATAACATTATTTATTTTTGGAAATAATTGTTCAATGTTTTTGCCATTTATAAATGATGTAGATAAATCATTATCTCTAAAAGGAAGTTTACATTGGTTTAAATTGCCCATTTAATAATTAAGTAGCATATTTGTGTAGGGAGTTTTATTATTAAAATATTTATAAAAAAAATTACAAAGTTGATTTTGAAACAATTTAAAGATGTTGGGACATATGTTTGTCTAACAATTGGTTTAAAAGATTTTTTTTGAAAAATAACAGGCTTACGTTGTTTGCAATGCCGAAGTACTCTATTTATTTATTAAAAAGCTGTACCAGCAGCATTATACATAAATTATTGGATAACATTGGTCATGTACATACTATATTATTCTTATACTCCTATTACAAGTACACACAGCAAATTACTACTTTATAATAGCGAAACAAAGAAAATAAGTCGTTAGAAACTTGTCTCAAGCAGAGGTTTATATAAGGTTCTGTGAAATCTGTGAATTTAATATATACCTATTTCGTATTAAATACAATTTAAGTCAAAACCATGCGGATTTAAATTAATGTTAAATATGATAATCCTTCATGCAAATGATGCCTTCTATTGTGTGTCTATTTATACCGGTTATTATAATTCTGCAAATAAAAGTTTCAATACAAAATAAAAGTATCTTGTGATACCACAAATAGGTCGAGTTATAATGCATATGATTAGCGTTCTATGAAAAGCAACCAGTTTTTTTTAATGAAATACGGTGCAGTCAACATTTTCTCAACCTACCACAAAATGTCTCCTTTGAATTTGTCAATTTTCTCAATTGATTTTTAACTCTTTACGGTGAACTCTAGGTTGAAAATGTATTATTGATAATTTTACATTCTCTGGTGGGTTGTGAAAAACAACTACTAAAAAAACTTTAGTCTAGAGAAAGGTTTAAAAATAATAATAAAAAAATATAAATAGTATTGTAAGCTAAGCTACGGCATGTATAATGATATTATTATACATTACATTATACATTGGTACTCTGTTATTTTAGACTCATAATTTTTACCTCACAATTTCTTTTATTAGGGCATTACATATGAAATTGGTGTGTTGTAAGGGAGAAACATAAAATTCAATTTTTTGAAATAGAATAAGTATATTTATTTAATCAATGTATGTACCATTACTATCTATGCACTCTTGCCATCTCATAGGATGAATTCCTTTACTCATTGAATCCCTTTACTAAAAAAAAACATTCGGACGGGAATCAAATAATAATAAATCAAATAAAATCTTTAAAGGCGCTTTGGACCACATCGGAGTTGAATTATTTCCCTTGCAAGAAGATATCCAAATTTCGAAAAAAATGGTAATTTGTTGGAGCAATGTCCGGGGAGTACGGTGGATGTCTTGGACATTCCAATTGAAGCATTCAAATTAGTAGCCGCGGTGTGTGGTCTAGCGTTGTCCTGAAGCAGCAGTGGCCTAGAGCGATTGACCAGCCTCGGTTCTTTAGCAGCTAGCTTTTCCATCATGGTTTGCAGTTGCTGACAATAGACATCTGCCGTAATCCTCTGGCCAGATTTACGAAAGCTGTATTGAACGAGACCGGCACTAGTCCACCAAACGCTCACAAGTAACTTTTTTAAGTAAATGTGAGGTGGGATTTGGCTGGTTTGCCAGGGTTCATCCATTGTGATGAGCGTTTCCGATTGTCGTAGAGGATCCACTTTTCATCACAGGTAATGATTCGATTTAAAATCCTTTCATTATTGTGCCGGTTGAGTAACGTAACGCAGCAGTCGACGCGCGTTTGTCGGTTTGCTGCACTCAATTCATGAGGTACCCACCTCTTAAGCTTTTTCACCTTCCCAATTTGATTCAAGTGGATCAAAATAGTTTTGTCACTAACACCACAGCCTACAGCTAACTCGGACGTGGTTTGCGATGGATCCGCTTCCATAATAGCCTTCAATTCTTCGTTATCAACTTTGGTCTCCGGCCGTCCACGGGGCTTGTTCTGCAGGTCAAAATTTCCAAAACGAAAACGTTGGAACCAAAAACTCTCTATGTTTTCTTTTGCGACACCGCCGCCATACACAGCATTCAATACTTCGAGCCGTTTCTGCAGCACTGGAGCCACGGTGGAACTCGTACTCGTAAATAACGCGATATTCCAAGTTTGCCATTTTGTACTAAGTGACGCAAATAAAAAACCAAAAGAAGAAAAAACAATGAATTAGGTTTTCAAAACAAAAATGCGTGAGTATAGTGAGTAATAGCTGTATATGCAGATAATACAGATCAAAGTGGCCAGTACGAAAAAACGCCAATTTCATATTTAAGGACCTAATATTATTCGTGGTTTGCACTGATTCAGAATTATTGTTATTTATCGGTTTAATGTAAAAGGTAATAAAAATAATTTTTCATAAGGCCATTAGGAACTTAGAGAAAACATGAATAAATATGATGCTTAATACTTTCACAGTCGTAAAAATTGATAAATATTTTTTAATAATTTTATCCTTTACTACATTAAGTAATGTATCCATAATAGTTACTTGTTTTTTTATAACAGCCAAAAGCAATAAGTTTTGTTTGTCAACTTCGTTCTTATGTAAGTATTGGACTTAAACTAAAAAAACGCAGCCGAGTGCGTGACGGGACGGGCCATGTTTCATGGCGAGCAGCGTGAAATAGTTGTCCACTTAAAAAAAGCTAGTACCTACTAAAAGATGCTAAGTAAATTCTGAGATATTTCGGTTTTGTGTTTTTATTCTCACTGAAACCCTTAAAAGGTCATTAGTTTGTCATATAAACAACATCCGGCGTTTGAGGATTTAAACATTTCGAATATAAGATGTTTCAAAATGTTCCTACATTTGAACACTAAAATGGTGCTTAAACTAAATGTAGGACTGCGTGCTTGAGCAGCATTGTGTCACGAGACTAAATAAGTGAATTAAAAGGAAGTTCCTCATTTTATACAATTATTTAGCAGCAGGATGTCACTTCTGATACGATTTTAACCGAGTCATACATTGCGGATTGAGTTTTAACTTGATACATAGTTCATTTGTATTCTATGAAATGTCGCATTATTGAAAAGGTTATAAGTGCACAGTTTATCTTAGATATCAAAATAACGCTACAATTCGTTTTCTTCGTATTTTTCTTGCAGGAATAAATGGTAACTTTATTTTACTTTTCAGTTGTGATAACTTTTATATATGTTTAAAAGCATTCTCCAAGCTCAAAAACATTGGTTCGATCAGAATGTAGCACTAGACAGACAAGGAACTTTCTGAACTACGTCGCCGACAGGTCGTATTACAAGGGAGGCAAACATCAATTTGGGGACAAGTAGATATAACTGCGGGGATCTAATCATCTAATTGGCCGGTTTTTTTTTCAATAGTTTTTTTTCGATTAAATTGTTATCAGCCAGTGACGTAGCGGTCCATTTGCTATCCGGCTAGTAGGATTAATTTCCCGAATGTTGACCGCGCCTAGGCCACTCCCCACAGGGTACAAATGTTACTAATTAATCGTTTTTTCGATGCTCCCTCGGGCTCATATTACATTAGGTGCGATAAGTTAACCCTCATCAACACAAGTGGTATATTGGCTCGCCCGTTGTCGTATTGAAACTATTACTATCCGATGTTAAGGTCTCTCACTTTTAAATGATGTTACCTATTACCGTACAATATCATAAAATTGATCGTCTTCGGTACATGTTGATAGATAAGCTCTTGGAAATTACTTCATCACTGAAATGATGCCGTCGATAAGTTGTTTCAAGAAAACTATTACGTAATTCATGTTGATAGTTGTTTTTTGAACTAATGATAATTTCGTGTTATTGTTATTTATATTGAAATGTAGTTTCAATTACTTTCTGTTCTTAAATCATTAAACCTTTCAGATGAACCAATTCAAACGCAAGGCCCGATTATAATACCGTCTGAAGAAGAAATTGTATTACAAAGTGGGCAGAATTACACATTGTACTGTACAGGTCAAAAACCTTTACGACTAATACAGCAAGAGATTCACGAAGAGGTTTGGGAAGGTTATAACTATTCGCAAAGAATTATCAACTCTACTACAGTGGCATTAGATCTATACAATGTCAACGCATATACAGTCGGCTACTATGCTTGTTTTGATACAACTGTAAATGAGGATGAAATCTTTAAAAACCTGTTTGAAGAGCTACAAAACACTAATCATATTTCATATATTTACGTGTATGTTGATGGTGAGAATTTATTGATTTACTCGTAATATTTACTTATAACCCTGGAGCGCTCACGCTATAAGCATTTTGCCGCTATTTTGGTCAAAAAGGTTTAGTTTTAATTACGCGTTCCTATACATTGTATAGCTGCCACTATCGATGCAAAGAACTGCAAAAAACAATCAAAATATTGGTAACTGCGTAAAAAATCCCAATCAAAGTCAAGTCTAATATTTAAACAAAGGACTACTTAAGTAAAAAAGTCGAACGGATAAAACTGAACGACTTTACTTGTAATAAACTAATAACAAAATAACTATTTAACATAATAACAATAATAATAATAACTCTTTATTGCTCACACAAAATAAAAATTACAATATAAATATTTGCAGTAAATTACCTCAATCTAATGTGGGCAAATGTCTACTTTAAACAATAAAAACTAACAACAAAATTATATTAGTTTATATATTGAAGAAAATTAATGCATTTAATTTTTATATACTTTAAGGCCGATTAGGTCCGTGCCCAAGGCCGCTAGATTACAGGGATAGCTTTTCGTGTATAGGGCTTCGGGCCAACGCAAGGCCGAAGATGTGTTTGTTACCATTCTACAGTATAGTCTGACTTAGACTGAGAACTTTGATTATTATCTTTTCTTTTTAGTATTTATTACTGCGACTATCATCTATGTAATGTTGAAAAAAGATAAAGGTTAAGATTTTTTTTTTAGTTTGATATTAAATCTGATGCAGTGAGGTAGGACATGACAACACCAGCTGACAATTTTTATCAGGTTCCCATTATGTTTCAAGTATTGTGGGTTATTTTCTCTGAGAATACACAAGTTTTAGTTACAATTGAAGATGTCTTTGATGATAACCAATCTTTCGTAAATAACCAACGACAGATTTGTTGATTTCATTGCAGCCAAACTGTATCTACCTATTTATAACGCCTCGCAATATTGTAATAGCTCAAGGTAAAACGGAAAATATTGCGTTTCCTCAATGTTTTTACTATAACAAAAACCGGTTGATACTTTAAATAATCAAAATAGAACGTAAAACATTGGATCATGACGAAACCCTTATTAACCTATTATCCCTTATTAGCAGGGATATCGCATATTAATATAGATCATTAGATATTATTATAAAATATAGAATACATTTATATTGAACATGTTGTCAAATTAAAGAACAATGATATTTTTATACAGCAAAATGCTAATTTGTGACCAGGCTCACTAAAAAGCGCGAGGGCCCTGGGGTGCCTAAAGAAAACAAATAATTTTTTTTAAACATTCGTATTTTAGGTACTGATAAAATATTTGCGCCCATGAGAGAACTTGTAAAAGTGCGAAATGGAAGTAAAATTGCCATCGAGTGTAGACCTACTACACCAGATGTTAACATAACTTTGGTACGTATTTTAACCAAATCAAGTATAAAGTTAAATAATTAATCAAGTAATTAACTTAATCCGTTTGTTAATGAGTTGTCTACTGTAAACATTGAAGCAATTAAATTACTTCTAATATTAAGCCTGCTCGTTGCATGATTGTGACTTGAATTGGATTGAGGCAAGGTTCGTTATTTACACAATAACATATAAATATCATATGTACTTATGTTGAAAATTGTATTTTAGTAAATATTGTTGGATAATCAACGTTGTCTCAGGCACCGCTCGTGAACTAACAAACAGCTTTTAAAGTCTTAGCATGAAACTTTACAAGAGCTTTAGATAACATGATAACATTCTTAATATTCAGGAATTTCCAGACTCGATTGAAACTGATAGTTATCCTGAAATATATAACCCTAAAATTGGGTTTGTCATTGACACAAACTTATTTACATATGTCGACGGCATGACATTAATACACACATTTACGTGTCATTGTGAAAATGAATCTAAAGAAGTGTTTTTTATCATAGGTGAATAAATTATTGTGTACATTTTTCTCCTAACTTAATATTTTTGTCACGAAAAAGTAAAATTTTACAGCAGATAAAACAATTACTAGGTTTGAGCTTATTGCGTTACTTTCTCGTGGCTTTAATGAGTAATGTTTTTCAATTTTTAACGGACCTGCTTTAAGTATAAAATAACTTACATTTGATCCACTTATATAGCACAAAGATTATAATTTGGAAAGGAGCAAATGTTGTAAGCAAAAAATTGAAAAACATATGATTTTCATTTGAAATCTTCACTAACCGTGATATATTTATTTGGCAATGCGATGATAGAGACAGCAGCTTAATGGGACAGAAGAGAATTATATGTATTATTCTCCAAAAGTTGGGTTTGTAGTAGAGAACAGTCAAAGTATCCGGTACCTATGCGTGGCCAGTCGCGGGAACGAAACCGCCATAAAGCACATACGTAGTAAGTAGCCACATTGATGTGACCGAGGTAGCGTTTGGTGTAATGGTTTCATTTGTCATTCTATTTTGTTAGTTCCAATTGTTTTTTTTTGTTTCTCTAAGCTTTTTCAACATCTGTTTCTGCTTCTTCTGGGTTATCTGTGGTATGTTGCTCTGCATTTCTATCTGTCGCATTTGTTTTGTGTGTTCTATGTTTAATTACTAATTCGAATCCACTAACCACATGTTTATTTTATTATGATTTTTAAATTCATGTATTTTTTTTCAACGTATTTTTTGTTAGACGTTGCGTTAAATTTTATGTATAAATGTTGTGTAGGATAGAACAATATGTATTTGCACGTATTAAAAGGAGTCATGGAGTAATAAATCATATCTAACCTAAAAATAATAGCTACCTAAAAGGTGCTTACTGCAACTGCTTGACAAGGTATTTATTTTCTTTAAAAATTATCCCCCTTTTGATTAATTCCCTTATTGATTTGAACACATTTTTAGCCACCTAGACAGTCTGCATTGTGTATTTGCAGGATACTACCATTTTTGTGACAATCGTAAAAGTGATTTGCGGATTCTATACACATGCGGTTGGTAGGGAATCATTAGTCTTAACAAGACTTTATTGTTTATCATTTGAGATAATAATGAATCCCCACACCAACTGTATGGCCGCAAGGTAAGCAGAG
This sequence comes from Marasmarcha lunaedactyla, assembly GCA_923062675.1. Classification (NCBI taxonomy): domain Eukaryota; kingdom Metazoa; phylum Arthropoda; class Insecta; order Lepidoptera; family Pterophoridae; genus Marasmarcha; species Marasmarcha lunaedactyla. Next base: position 16,383,830 of record OV281343.1, read on the forward strand.
CTTTTGTTATGGATGACCACACGACGAACAAGGGGGGAGGACGCAGAATAAACATACTTATAAATATTAACAACCATGACCCGAGGACAAACATCTATGCTCATCACACAAATGAATGCCCCGAGCTGGGACATTTGTGTTTTCGAACCTGGGAACTCTGGTGTATGAGGCAGGCTTACTGCGGCCCACTACGCCCTCGGCCGTCGAGATGGAAGCCAAAGTGAACTTTTGACACATAGTGGTCGTTCCTAGCTCGACAAACATGGTGACATATGTTATAATAACATTAATTTTCGTATTGCTTTATCGTCTATATACAAATTCAGAGAAAAGTGCTTGTATATATCTGCGTCCTTTTGAAAAAAAACAATGTGGGAACGTTCATAATACCATTGAATATCGAAAGGGGGATAAAGATAAGGTAACAAAAACATAACAGAAATAACTAATTAAGAAAAAAAAAAGCTTTTTTCCGGGGTCATCGATACAAACAATTTGCCCCATGAAATAAAAAAAAATTATAGATTTTCTGTCATTATGTACTGTTTAGGGTCTCAATAACTACATTAATTTGCTTCGATCACAAATAAAAACTAGATACACAGTTTCATATAAATATGACACTGGTTTAGACGCTTGTCAAGAAATGACAAAATTGGTACATGACAACCTATGTTATTGAAAATACAACCTTACATTCATGATTTAAAATAGAATTGAGAAATCCGATCACGAATTAAATATAAAAACATGTTTTTATGCAGATTTTTGACTTTATTCATAAGTATTTAATAAATTGATAATAATGATAAATATATTTCCTGGAAATACGATAATTCATTCTTTTCTAGAGAACTATAATCCGCACGCTGAATGATGATCCCTATGACAGTTCGTTAGCGCTTAACATTGTACTGACGTCCTATCACATCAAATCCTTTAGAGGTCCATTAAAAAGACGAAAAAATCGTAATTGTGTACAATTGTAAATTATAAAAATGAATATTAAGAAATTATTACGTAATGTTCGGAAATAATAGAAAAAAACTCAATGCAAATGTACATGGTACGTGCTGCAAAAGTTACGTCGTCAAGCTGTTATCGACTAAGAAGGGACACATCGATAAACAAAATATCGATAATTTGTTGGAAATATAAAACAAATGCTTTGAGTTTGTATTTTATTTATATCAATCTGAATCTGATACAGGGTCAATCGGATTTTCAAAATCTGAGTCTGATCAAAATTCAAAAAGAATTTTAAATTCTTTAAATTATGCAATTTGAATAAAAATTAAAGTATAGTAAAATAAAATATAATAAGGCTGTTACTTTTTTATCTAGTGTTTTATGTCCATCAATGCGCGTAGTCTTTTTTTCAAAATAAATAAATATTGCTTATTATGTTGAATGACCTGGCTGAATGACATGACATTTGCCTGAAAAAACAGTATTTTATCGAAATTGTTTCGCATAACTAATACAACTGTCAGTTGAAACGTCATAGGGATCATCATTTGGCGTGCGGAGTTTAGACTAGACTTTATAACACTTTATGACATCTCTATTGTCGACGTGACCAAATGCTACTTAAGTGAAAGCAATTCCCAATACTTATTCGGGCATTCTTTCTTTGAGAACGTTTTTCTGACACTGATTGTGTATCTAGTATTAGTATGGGATCGGTGTTAATTTGTTTTACAAACTTTTTGATACTTTGTAAGTACGGGGGCCGCAAGTATTTTTTATTTTATCTCTATATCGCAATATCTGCATTACTAAAGTAGCAAATTAAAGTCTGTTATCTTCAGTAGAACTCTTGAAATTTAAAATGTAACGGATATCCGGTGACGATCCGGTATGTTTTTTAGCCCGCCGCAGAAATATAAATTTGTACAAATTTTGTCCCCTTAATTGTGTGCAAATAAATAGTATACACATAATGAAATGAAAGAAATGTAAACTCAACTAATAATCAAGTTAATTTTAAAAGTTTTTACGGGGTGATGAAAAATTGCTGTTCTACTGTTAATTATAACTATAGTTGAGATATCAAGTTGAAATCTTTATTATTTGAAAATACTTTTTTGGGTGTTTTAATTTTTGAGTGTGATAAAAACTACTTAACTACGTTATCAACATACTCAATGAAAATCTGTGACTAAAATGAACAAATTCTTTTTATATTGCTTGATCCAGAGTTTTATCAAATATACTTCGTGATTTATCAATAGCTTAAATACATACCAACGCAGAATTGTCAAAAAATAAAAATTAAAGTTAGCTCTATTTCATTATCTTAAGGAACAACAAATCCACCCATGACTCCTTTCCCAAAAGAACAAAAGTATTATATATATGTTTTAATTTATATTACAATACCTATTAATCGATCAGAATGAATTGAAAATAATACTTAAAACATTTTCAGATCAAGCAAAAAAGCCACGAGCGCCGACTATTATTTCTGAATCTAAATACTTTATAAGGGGGGAGAATTTTACCATGAGTTGCTCAGTCCCGTACTATTACAATGAACCGAGTCAATTGTACTGGAAATACCCAAATCCAAAGGTAAGTTTCTTTGTATATTTTTTAATAATTACACTAAAGCCTAAATATATAAGTGGAAATCAAAGAACTTTTAAATTTTTTAGTGTTAGTTGTACAAGCCTACTGTCAAACGTGACATTTTTTGTTTAGGATACGGACAAAACCAGTACTACCTAAGGAATTTTTGGCGCAAAATGGAGATTGCAAATAATTGTATTATTCATTGCTTTTCCTTTTTTTTTTTGGTGCCTTAGTTACTGTATTATGATGTTAGTGAATCGTGCAGCGAATACACATAGATGTGTGCATAAAATATAAAACCCAATGAGGAGACTAAACAGTGCTTTTGGTATCGTCCTAAGAAGTCCGTTTGTTTATAGCAAAAGTTATGCTTTCACTTTACTATTGACTGTGTGGCCTAGCACTGAGGGCGCTTAGCCGGAACTTAAACTACTTCTACATACGATACGCCTAAGGCCACCCGAGAGGGCACGGACCTCGAATTAGGACGTCATTTCTTAATACTACTACTAGTGCGGAAGGATAATTCTACTGCCCAAAGAACCAGCAAGAAACTCATCATAGTAGGAGTTGAGTATGCAAAAATTGTATTTCGTTTGTGCAATAATTTTTATCAATAAGTGTACCTATGTTTAAATTTCAAATAATTTTTTAGTTTATTAACTTATGTATCTTTATTCGTGAGAAAAACAATAATTAAAGTGCCTATAAACCATACATTCAATCGATTGACAGTCGATTGCAGTCCTCATATTTTGCATACTCAACTCCATACACCGCCTCCACTATATTGTTATTCATTCAACCTGACATTGCCAGAAGTAGGCCAGAAGTATAAATAATAGAAGCCATGCAATCAACTATAATTTAAATCAAGCTATAAATTAAATCAATTATTTAATTCAATGTTTAAGATTTTATAGTTGTTTTGTGTATTCGTTTCCAAGCATAGTAACGCGCTCTTCCCGTCTAGTTGGCTTGGTCGACTAGGGCCTTATATAACATACATATGTTTGGTTGACTCAATATCAGTATTTTCTTGATACTAGTTACATTTAAGTATAATTTTAATCATTCAAAAACTGTTAGTATAGGTTTTCGCAGAACAATATGAAGGCAAATCACTTTACCAACTTGTGGATATGTATTTAATTGTTATATGTTATTTGGAGTTTTTATAACGATGATGTTATAAAATTAATTTTATCTTAATAAACCATTTATGCGGTGAAATTGTAAAAAATACATTTACAAGTTACGAGCCCTTTTGTTCCTAATTTAATAACTTACATGTGCTGCTAGCACTTGTTTATTATATATAATGTTTATTTGATGCTCACGTATTGGTTTTATTTGCAAGGAGGGCAAAAAGTAAAATATTTTTAATGATTGAAATTGGAATGAAAAAAGTGAATTAAAATGAAAAAAATGTTTAAAACAACTTGTACAATCTACTTGATACTGAACTATTATATTAAAATTTAAACTAATAAAACCGAAAAAACTTGAACCTAAATAATGAAATTCAATACAAAGAGTGTGTGGACATAATACACAATGAATCATAACAGGAATCGTCTTTAATTTTTAAATCTTTTTTCAGGCGATAGTCTATATTACTGATAATAGTCAGTACGTGACTAACAACCCACATGTGAAAAATATAACTGTATACAATGCAACCAAGGAAGATGCAGGAAAATATATATGTAACGCGACTATCAATCCCAATTCCAAAAGCAGTTTTAAAATAAAATCTTATTTAGGTAAGAAAAATTAAATAATAAAATCAAACGCCTGAACACCCTACATTTAAGGCCATGAATAATATACTCACAAGATTTAAAACTACCTCTCAATAAGTAAGAAAACGTAATCAAACTTCATTTATCCGTTTAGAAGCTTAAGTTCACGAAGATAGACACGTGGAACATACGATAACAGGGGAGTTTGTAACGTGTGTCAAAATGTTGGAACAAAAGCTTGTATACTGAACACATTCGATGCGACAGTGGTACAGGGCTCCTTTAGGTTGGAACTTTTACAAGATACCAACCGTCGCAAAAGTGAACTATAATTTTTTTTTAAATAGTGGATCTGGTTTAAACGTAATAACAGAGACAGAGCTTTAAGTTTTTGATTTGTTTCTTTAGAATACAAAATAATGTGATTTAAATTAGCTTAGATACATTCTGTTCAGTTATTTTTAGTTTACATTTTCTGTTTTCTTTACAGCCAACTTAACCAAGTAGGTGTATGGCTTAATAAAGTTTAACACAAATTTTTTTAATAAAAACCGTTTTTCATATTTTCAGAAAAGGGATTTGTTAATATAATGCGCTCAACACCGTTCAAGGAATTAAATTCATCACTGTACAGTTGGTTGGTGTACTACGACGCGTACCCGAAGCCGAATTATACTCTGTAAGATGTTTCCTCGATTTACTTGTTCATACAATTCTTTTTCAATCTCATTCAAAGTCAAATATCAATAGATCAACAAATTCCAACTGACAGTTTTTTACGAAAAAATTGTAAAACTCTCCGTACTCGTATAGCATGATTTATTTCAAGTTATTATTGCCTCAGCGAAACTTAGCTTTCTCATTATTTAGATTTCTTATAGTACTTTCATCGAATAAACAAATAAAATCATATTTACAAATATTAATAATTGGATAACCGTTTTCAGATATTATAATGGTAAACAGGTATTTTTGAATCAAAAAAAATATAAAACAAAATTTGCTTATGGCAGTGAGAAAGATTACATATCGATTACTATGAGTAAATTGACCGTGAAAGACTCTGGGAACTACACACTAACTCTGACCAATGAATATGGATCTGCCAGCACAACGCTCGACTTCAGAGTTCATGGTAATACCAGTTGTATCAATATATAATAATATATTTAAATAATTAAGGATTGGCAATTACTGGTTAAATATAATTTTTGTCTATATTGTTTATTCAAATTGTAAATTTCATGTTAATTTTTGCTGTGTTTGAAAATCAAAATTTAAGGCTGTAAGATCAAAATCAATAAAGGTTTCAAGTTGAATACTAACTTGACCTTAACCTTAATATACCTAAGGATTGAAATGGTTTAAAATAAGATAAGTTAATTAAGTAAAGTTTTCCTCAGTGGTTAGTCATCGAAAGTGGATCGCAAACTAAAGCCTGCGACTAAGCGGCTTGTTTGGAATCAGTATCACATATTTCTTTTTTTCTGTTTCTTTAAATTTTTCATTTAAGAATAATTTATAAGTAGTTTGAAGAGGAATCAAAGAATTAATTTGCTAAACACCTTTTAAATAGTTTTTTTATGAGGCACAAATTTCTGTTGTCAGGAACGCCGGTTATTCAAATGGAACCAAAACTTCCTAAAAAGTATGTACAAGGAACCGAAGTGAGTCTCTTGTGCACTGTGGTCGGCTATAAACTACCTAGTGTACAATGGCGCGTGAATGATGAAAATATAACAATGGTAAGATTGCATTAATTGTAAGATTATTTTGTTACTTTTGATTACACAATAACCGTGAAAATCACACTGCGGAAACATGGGGAACCAGGCACTTTTTTGTCTAACGGCTTCACCGTTCAAACAAGAACAAAAACAACGTTCAAGGCATATTTTACAAGAAGCCTATAAAATTTAACCAACTAATTCAAAGTACACATTTTTTGGGATCCAAATTAGTTCTTAATCAGCTTTCGCTGTGATATCCGTATATTACTTTAACTTTAGAAAAAAATACCAAAAAGTTACCTTTACATCGTTAGCCGTATGCACCGACATAGGGTCCAGACATGAAATTAGAAAATATAGTTTTTGCATCCGTACACATAATCATAATATACATCGTTAAAACCAGAGCCCCAAATCGTAAACAACCTATGTTATCCTTACCAATCTTTAAAAATAACATAATGATATGTCCTGTACCGACTCTAAAAGATTATATTTTTTGTGACCAAAAAAGTACCTTAAAAGGACTACCTGTTTAATTATATACTTTCTTCGAATGAAGCGACTCATATAATAGCGATCCACTTTACTTAGAAGTTCGTTTAATCGTCTAAAATGTAACCCTATTAGGAATTAAATCAGAAAACAAGTTTCTTCGCATTGACATACAGAATGAAAACATTTTCTTCATACGAGTTTATAATGTGAAAAATTATTTTAATAATAATAATAAATAAATTCCCAGACAAACACACCATTTGTATGGCCCCAAAGTAAGCAGAGCTTGTGTTATGAATGACCATACAGCGCACTGGGGGGAACCCAGATTAAACATACATATATAAATACAAACAACCATGATCCAAAAACAAACATCTGTGTTCATTACACAAATGAATGCCCCGGCCAGGACTCGAACCTGGGACCTTCGGCGTATGAGGCAAGGCTACTTACCACTACACCACTCGGTCGTCTACGGTTTAATGTATAAAAAAAAAAACCAAAACCTTTCAGAACGGCCCCAACTCATGTCCCTTTGAGCACCTTCAGTGCAACTTTCACATCCGGCGGACGACCCGTTAGCGGGTCTCCGCCAGCGCACCCACCTCCCAACAGGTGTCGCTTCCGATGAAGGCTAACGGTAAAATTTTGCCACAGCCAACAAGGTGGTTTTTAGTGGGTACGAGCCATTCTGGTGAGTCCCACATCACCCCCGCAGAGGTCGGTTTGTTTCTGTGGCGGTATGCATGACGCATCTTCCACCTCCCTCCCGTGAGGATGTTGCTTCGCCGGCAAAAAAAAAGCAACTACCGTTGCTGTGATTCGACAGATTTTCGAGAAGAGTTTATATTTGATTTAGAACCTGCAAAAACACTTGAATCATGAGAAATACGTTGTAAATATTTAAAAAATTAAAAAAGTTTTCGGGTTATATCGAGATTTTTAGAAGAAGAAGAACGTCTTTTGGAAGAAGCGTTATTTTTAGTGCAATTATTTAAAACAAAACCCTCCAAAATCTACCTGATGGTTGGTGGACTCATTAAAATTCTTTCATCTTAATTTTCAATGTATTTTTTGTACTACATTATAAATACTCACATGTTTTATGCAGAAACTTTTTATCAAATCGGCCGTTAGTAGTAGCCGTTAAATAACTAACCTTAATTTGTTTTTTGGAATTGGAATGTAAAGGTCTATAGGATTTTTAGTGTACGACAAGATAATAAAATACGAGTACCTATACCAATACTGTAGTGTTCAATACTGTATCTATTAAATTAATTTCAGAGTGGTATGGACTTTATAGGCCCAATTTACCAAGTGAAGTCAATTCTAAAAGTGCCGGTTCATGATTCAATGAATATTACTTGTGTTGCGGGCAACGTATCCGCAACCAGGACTCTGCTCGTTTACGAAATCGAAGATGGTTTCGGAATTAAAAACAAGAGTGACAGTTACCATGTTGCCGGATTTAATTTCAACGTATCATGTTTAGCTTCGATATATGATTTTTCTAATGTCACTTGGATTGATGCAGCAGGGAGAAATGCTAAAGGTATGAGATTCCTTTTTTTTTAGAGGGTGTCGAGAATTACACTTGTTGTTATTTCTGGATGTACATAAACCTACTTAATAAATTCCTAGTACTGTGAGACGTCTATAAAATTCAGTTATAATACAAAATATCATTAAACACGATAATAGAATATATGCAAAATAATATGCAACTAATATTTATTAAAATAATATACAAAATTAATATTTTTACGTTAGTATATTTTCTATCTCTCATACACAATTTAGATAAATTTATGAAGTATTTGAGATTCAAATCTTTTATTAAGAATAATAATATGAATTATAAGATAAAAATTTATTTCTGGAAAACTTACATCTAAGAATACACAATAAGAACTTACAAATTTATTACTACGATAATCTACGATAGATAATGATTAATTATAATAGGTGTCTAAAAATTTACAATAGATACTATTATTATGATAAGTCATCATATTGGTTTAGGGTAACAATAACTAAGCAAATACCTAAACAAAGTAATTATGAATGACCTGTTTTTTAGGTACAAAGTAATAAATTAAGTACAGTATGCTAAATAATATTAATTCTAAAACTAGTAAGTACATTAACAATTAAATGTGCAAAGTAAATATTACATAAAATGTGTTTCATAATTCTCGTCACATTATAAACATTAGAAAAGAATAATAATACTAATACGACGAAAGAATAAAAATAAAAATACAACATAAAAATTAATTAACATTTTGGAGACATTCATTATCTAATTTTGATACTATTAATAATTTCTCAGTATCTTCGTAGGACGTTTAAAAAGTGATGCTCGGATTATTCGTTTAGTGTTGTTGTAGGTCAGAGGATATATGCCAAGTTTGGTGTTTAATCTTTTATAATAGAAGTGGTCCTAGGAAAATGTAAAATCTGGAAGAAAATGCAGATTTTTTGCTTTGAGGACAAACGATGTCAAGCCGTCTTTTGTTAGCTGTGTGTGTGCTATAGTTAAGGGTGCTATGGAGTTTTAAAATTGTGCTCATAATAAATAACTGCCTGACTGTCAATACTTTACAATCTTTTTAGAGAAGTTCAGTGGAGTAAAGGAGAGGTCGGAAATGGGAAACTTTCAAAATTGCTCTTTGGGCTCTTTCAATGTTAAGGAGAAGAGTTTTAGCTGCCCCGCCGCATGACGTAATACAGTAATCTAGTATCGACTGACACAATGCAAAGTATTCCTGCCTCATAAGTTTAGAGTGTCCTATGCTGCGCAATTGTTTCAAAACAAATATTAACTTGCGTATTCTGTTGCTAACCGAAATCTAAGTGTTGTCTAAAAGACAGAGTTTCGTCTATAATAACACCTAGGTACTTATTGTTTTACTAGCAGTAATGTGAGGACATGAACACGAATGATTGTTTTGATCACTACAATAGTGCGCGTATAAGTTAAGGTTTTCTGAAATTGATTTTCGCATGGAAAACTGAATGAAATAAGTTTTATCTGAATTTAGAGCGAGTAAGTGTTGCTGTAGCCACTTGTTTACTACATTGAAGCCTCGTTGTGCGAGCTCGTATAATTCTGTGTCTGAGTTTGCAGCGAACAAAAGAGCGGTGTCATCAGCAAAACATATGATTTAACCACCGTTAATTTTCAGGCTACAAAGTTCGTTAATGTATATTAAGAATAGCGTGAGACCCAAAACACTTCCTTGAGGAATTCCATATTAAGTGCTAACTAGGTCAGAACTAATATTTCTACACATTGCGAACGATCGTGTAGGTAATCTGCAAATAGTTTGTGTTGGGTTCCCCATATACCTAAATGTTCAAGCTTATTTAATAGGATAGGAATAGAAACTGTATCGAAAGCTTTGGAGAGGTCTAAGAAAATTCCCGTAGTCCGATTACCCTTGTCAAGTTCCTGGATTATGTGGTTAGTAAGATCAAGCACCGCGTTGGCAGTTGACAGCTTGTGCCTATAACCGAATTGTGTATTTGACAGGATGTACTGTTTCTCCAAGCACTGAACAAATCTGTTATTTATAATTTTTTCTAAAACCTTTGAAATGCCTGTTAATAGTGAAATTGGCCTATAATTAGTAGTTTGATCTTTCTTTTCATTCTTGTCGATTGGAATAATGACAGCTTTCTTTAGACATTTTGAAAAATGCCGTCTTGCAGGCACTTTTGAAAGATATAGGTTAGTGGGGTGCAAAGGATGTGATGAAAGAGTTTTAATATTTTGTTAGAAATATTATCCCAATCCATCACTTAATCGTCCTTCAGGCCTTTGATAATTCTAGTTACCTCAGTTTCGTCAATATCTATTAAAACAAACGAATTTAAAAAGGAGTGTTTAGATAATTGATTGTGGGACGTGAATGACCGCAAGTGTCTTTTTCTTCACGACAAAATTTAGCAGCATGTCAATCAACGTATTACTAGGGTATAGTCTCGCACTGGGCACGATGACCAATTTACAAACAATCTGGCTTTACATATCTTTTGTAATTTGTAATTACAGGTCTCAGTGTTCTTTTTCCTTTGCTTATGACTTAATTTGATTGATTTAAAAAAGTTTCAGTTGTCATGCTGTCAGATTTTTCAGCCACATTTGGTGGTAAATGCAGCTAAAAACTTCAGATTCTTTCAAGGCCGACGGTACTTCGATGACTACAATTCTAGGCCTGCGCTTATTGGGTTCATCAACGGTAAAAGCAAAAGATGTCATTTGCGCCGATTGCTTTAGCTTTGCTACATCCTATTTACTCTCTGTGCTTATTATAACTCCACCGGTTCAGGTCTTGCGTAACCCCTAACTTGTAGATTCATGTGTTTCATCGGTCGATTTCTTTCCATCACTTGGATAGATAGTTACCGAGCTAACATTCCTGGGCAGGATGAAGTCCTCAGAGTTTTTCTTTAACATATCTGCGAACGATATTGTTCCCGTCACTGGTTTCGCACACTGTTCGAGCGACTGCTTGAGGGCATAAATTTGTATTGTGAGGACTATTTCTTCACGACGGGCTTGCAGGTTGTTATGGGCTAAAATGGTTTTCTGTTTTAATGGCTGGTATTTTACAGCCATCTGAGATGTTCCATGCCCAACTTTTCGGCAAAGATTACTAACTCTCATTTTTTTGCTCTGAATTCAATTTACGGCCTTCAGCGATGACGCGTACTTCGTTCAGGCATTGCTCGATAGTTATCATCCAGTATTGAATCTCGGGCGTGGACAACAACTCGTGGACTTGTTCATCTTCCCGTGCGCCCGCAACGCTGCGACGGCGCAGGGAGGCACGGGCGCCGGGGAGCACGTCGTGCTGCGGTGCATCAGCAGGCTTCTACTAAAGTCTAACTTCCTAACTTCCATTATTCCTTATTATTTTATTGTTATAAATACATTATAAATTATATCACTAAAACTTATATCATTCAATTAGACACAAAAGGCTTGCTTCCGCCTAATACTAGACCAAGAAATGTTTCAGTTAATTGTTTTTTGTACTCATTAATCGGCCCGTCCGATCACTTCGGATTTTCGATGAAAGATGATTATTTCTTATTAAATGAGTACGAAATAACAGTTCATATATAATATAATTTCTTACTCTCATAACTAGTAAAAAAGGAAAATATATTATAGTACATATTCTAAAGCTAGCTAATGCAATTACAGGATCAAAGGCTTCAATGTATTGTAAACACTGTAAGTTCGAATCAGTGTAAATTATTACACTGTAAGTGATTTTTCACACCACCTGCACGATAATGTCTCATGATGCATACTCAGTATTAAGCAAGTAATTTAGGCCCTCAGGCGTTTCCGCTGCATAATATTGTACTAAATTTGGAACGTCAAACAAAAATGTACTTAACAAATATAAAATAATGTGAGAGACCCAAAAATAATATGTTCATATTTTTTACGTGATCTTCAACACAATAGGTAATAGAGATATTTTGATAGAAAAAAAACAAAGTCGTATAAGGTCGGTTTTGTTCCTTAGCTCAATAGTTCTATTCTATTTATTAAAAATATTATTTTAAAAAGATAGACTACAATAAAAACCAGCAAACTCAAGAAAAATATATAGTGACGACAGAGATTTGACTCCGGGGTATATTAAAACGGAAGATATGTGCATTTTTGATAATATTTTACCTGAAAAGTCAAATATTTTATACTTAAAACCTATGAAGATTTCACAAATGGAAAAATAATATATACTCCATCGAAATATAAAAATATATTTGCAGAATTGTGTGTGAATGTGTCCAATATTACATTTTATTTATAATAAATAACAGATGTTTATTGTCTCAGTGGATGTGAAAAGTAGAGTATCCGGAATAGACGTGTCTTGGGTAGGATTAAATCCTCGCTACGCTCGTGAATCAACCTTCGAATGCTTCATTTCACTTAGGATTCAAAGTACAGCCCGGTACATAATTCGCTTTATCCCTTGGTGTAAAATCTACTTATACAACCCTTATGACACATGATGTCCATGGGCGTGACACCACTATCCATATCGTGTGGATCTTGTGTTTGCCGGTTATGAGTAAGTAAAAAAAAAATTATTTTAATACTTATTTGTAGTGCGCTATTCAAGGAGCAAATACTCACATATTTCGACGATATTCTTCGATTCCTGCGAGACCTACCAGGCAGGGACGTACGAATGCCTCGCGACCAATAACGACGTGAACGGCACAGATAAGAGGGATTCAGTTGAGATTGTCATCGACGGTACGTAAGGAAAATAAATTAAATTAATATTTCAGGTAAACGAATCGGTGGATTGCTAAATTAATTAAAATTAAGTGAAGTTTAAGGATTTTTCACAATCATTTTAAAGCGACTAACAATTTTGTAATGACTATTTATCACTTTCGTCTCTTTACTAACCTAACCCTTTTAATGCTTCTTTTTTCAACATATTTTAACAAAACTTTATTTTTAAACAGAAAGGAGTGGACCGGATATACAAGAGCCAGTCCAAGATCAAAGTTTGGATGTGAAGCCCTACCAGCCCGTCAAGTTATATTGCGCCGTGAGCTCGGCGCCGATATCTAAACTAGAATGGGCGAAGGTAATTCTGTGATTGATGTATAGAACGGCGTTGCTCTCTTTTGTTACATATTGTGCTATCGATAGATGAATTTTAACCTATTTTGTTGGTAGTGGTTTTTATGCTTATAGTGAAACATATTTTATTGATGATATTTAAGACTTTTAATTACCATTCAACGTTTTAAAGATATTTTGTGCCTACCATTGATAAAGGAAATGTAGTTTTCAATGTTTATTACAATACATAATAAGAACAATATAGTGGTAGTAGAGTTTCTTATGTTAAGATCTCGTTTGGGGCGGTAATACAGTCCATTCTAGTTTAACCACCATAATAACCACATTTACTTGTTCCGGATAAAGTGAAGGCAAGGCCAGTGTATTTACTGAAAAAAGGTAATACCGACTCTTCGGTCGGCAACGCATCATTCATCGATTATTAATAAATAAGCAAATACGATAAGTGATGTCTATGGGCACGGATGGCACTTACCATCAAGCGAATCGCATGCTCGTCCGCCAGCTTGTCGGTTTGACAAAATTAAAAAAAATACCTAACTCATTAAAAAATTAAATTACAAAGTCCAAGAATGATGACATAAATACATCTCATACATTTAAGTTATTTTCAGGACGGCACCGTTATTTCCGATAGCGACAATATTAAGATCCAAAATACTGTAATAGATTCGAAGACGGTGGAGTCAAAGCTGGACATTAAACAGATGAGCGAAGGGGACGCGGGTAAATACGAGTGTCTCGCAACGAACGTCAACGGGAGTGTTAGCAGATTCTTTAACGTGATCTTAGAAGGTGAATGTCTCAATTTATTAGAATTTTACGTGTGGGTGAAACAAATAACTGGATAGAAAGAAATTCAAATGTATCAATCAATCCTCCGAAATGCCACTCTTTACAAATGGGCCGTTTAGCGTTCTGCTGGATAACCTTACTAGGTTGAACCTAACGCAATTTCCACTCTAGCTTGTCTGATGCAAAGGTCATTAACTGTTGATTACTTTTATGTATATAGTTTGGAAAGAAATAGTACTCACATATCCCTTTTATAAACAGTAGGAATAAAATCCCCTTTATACCTATTGACACACAAACATATGGACTTCGGGTTTAAGTTCAATAGCAGCCGAGAAAACATTATGGTATGAATGTCATACCATTTTTTTTTAATTAATTTAAAAAAATTATTTAAATTAATTTTTAAAGTTTTCTTATGGTAGCGTCGGGTGACGGCTCACTTCCCTCTAATATAGTTGAGGAGGGCGATGGCTGGATCCCGCATTAACTCGTGAACGGGTGCCGTCTGAGGGTGTTCGTCGTTTGGATACTTAGGGGGAGGGAGACTTGCCGAGTTAACGGATGCAGATAACAATAACTTTGTATAGACATAAAGAGACTCTGTAAATTTATTTTGAAAAAATATACCCATGAAGTTTCTTGCCAGTTCTTCTTCACGAAGGTTTTTTCGAACTGGTGGTAGAGTCATGTTTTATTCGACATCAATAAGAACAAGTAATTGTCAATGTTGAGAAATAAATATTTCAATATTTCATTACCAGTCTTTATTTGCTTGGCCGCCCGACAACACTTCCAAAAGGACATATTGCTTGGTGAGAACTGTTCAAAAATTTAACGCTTGAAGTAGTAGCAGCTTCTTATTTATAGCCAACTTCCTGGTGGCCGGTACATAAGGTGAACAATTGTGGCAAGCTATAATCACTTGTAATAATTATAAAAATAAACCCCCAGACAATAACACCAACTGTACGTCCGTACAGCAAACTGGCGTAGAACCCAGAACATACATATATATAAATATAAACAACCATGACCCGTGAACAATGTTGTGTGTTCATCACATAAAACAATTCTCCGACCAGGACTTGAACCTGGAACCTCCGGCGGCAGAGCCACTCATAGATATTTGTTGTAACTCTGCACACAACCAACGGGACACATTTTACGTCAATTTGTATCAGATCCACAATTCATTCTTTTTACGATAATGATAATAGTATGACACTTTTTCATTATCTTACATCTATCTTATGAAATAAATATCTAGTCCGATTTCTTTTCAACAATATTTTTTTTCAATTTTAGAACAATTCAAAGCAGTTTACATAGCTGTGATTGCTGTTATAATGGGTGCCCTCACGTTGTTAGTGATTTACTTAACCTGGAGGATTCGCAAAGAGAAGAAGTTTAGGAAAAAACTGCATGCAGCTGGTCTTCTATACTTCAAAGAAGGAAGGAAACTTAACCCCAATCTTGGCATCGATGAGCAGGCTGACTTGCTGCCTTATGATGAGAAATTTGAATTCCCACGAGATAAATTGACAATATGTATGTACTATTTCGTTTCTATCAATTTTAGTAGTTTTGACTCACTTTCCTTGCAGGCATGACATAATATTCAGCGGTTAGATAGTTGTCTTATAAGCAGAAATGCTGCGTTTTTGTTTGCATTATAAAGTTGTACACTTACTTAAAACTTATATTATTTTTGGAAAGATTTTTTTAAACCTCGTAGAAACGCCATAACAACCTATACTTATGGCGGACTACAGGAAAGTGTGCTTGGGTCAACTCTATTCCCTATCAACGAACTCTGTCAGAAAATAATTGGTGGTGCAGACCTCATGTTCGCTGATGATACTGTGATACTTTTCCATGATAATAACTGGGAATCTGTTCGAACTCTTGCTGAGGCACGGCGACGCAGTGTTACCAGATGGCTTGAGGAGAGTCTTCTTACCATTTACACAAACAAAACTAAAATATCTCCTCCAAAAACTTTCGCAATTCAAATCCACACTCATTCATGCAACACTGAAGCTATTGACAACATAAGTTGTCAGTGTAGTAGGCTCGAAGGAACCTCGAAGATCAAGTATCTTGGAGTCCTACTGGACTGTAAACTTAATTGGGAGGGGCTCATATCAACACTGACAAATAATAATAATAAATATAATAAATCCCCAGACAAACACACCAACTGTATGGCCCCAAAGTAAGCAGAGCTTGTGTTATGGATGACCATACAGTGAACTGGGGGGGATCCCAGAACAAACATACATATATAAATACAAACAACCATGACCCAAGAACAAACATCTGTGTTCATCACACAAATGCATGCCCCGGCCAGGACTCGAACCTGGGACCTTCGGCGTATGAGGCAAAGCTACTTACCACTACACCAATCGGTCGTCAAATTGAATGAGGAGATTCATTACAGTATTTAAAAACCTTAGACCTATCTTACAACATCAGCAATTGATACAAAAAACAAGTCGCTATGCCATTGCTTAATCAATTGCTAATATAGTTGGTGCAAGCAAAAAATATATCATTGATATTGAAAGAGTACAACGAGCTATTTTAAAGGTGCTCTTATCTCTTCCCTATAGGTACCCAACAACAAATATCTATAAGCTCACTACAGTATTGAGCGTTCGCAAAGCCTATGTTGCAATGTTTCACTCGATTTCATAGATCTGTGCCAACAAAATCAACCAAGAGGACAAACCTTTGTCAATTAAATACCTATAGTTAAAAATGCAATAGCAGCCCGCAGCTTCAACTATCAAGGTCCCCGCTATAACGATAAACCAAGTCAAATTACGTAACTGTAATTACATGGCTAAATACTATTATTTCTGTAATTTCATATTCATGTTCATTATAACAAGCTCGATAACACACTATTACCACATACATAACACACTAACACACACACACACAAACCCACAGTAACATTCAACTACTTTATAATGTATAAAAGTATTTATTTTAGTAAAAATAACTCAGCTCACAATTTTAATAAGTTGTTATTGTTTATTATACTGTTGTTAAAAGTAAAAAAAATAAAGTTATTGTATAAAATAATAATAACTAGTACCTTGTATTGTTTATCAGCATTACGGAATTCATGTAAATTAGTGAAAAGCTGTCTCCTGTAACACAGGTTTTCCTAGTTCAGGAAACAAGAGCAATTGAAAATATCTTTATATGTACGATTTTTGGTAAATAAAGCTTATAATTTTTATTATTATTTTGGATTGATGTAGGCATATATCTAATGCCTAACAATCCGTGTATCTAAAAAACACACTAATAAAGCTTTTCTTATCCTCAGGTGAGCCTCTTGGTTCGGGAGCTTTCGGTGAAGTTTACAAAGCGAAAGCCCAAGGAATCCTTAATGCTGAAAGAACTGAAATTGTTGCCGTAAAAATGGTAAAAAGAACTGCTGAGGATATGTGCATCAAGGCATTGGCATCAGAGCTGAAGATTATGTGTCATTTAGGGAAACATGTGAACATCGTCAATTTGTTAGGAGCATGTACCAAAGATGTTGGGAAACGTAAGTAAATATTAACGAAGAAAAACTGTTATGAAAATGAAGACTGGCGTTATAATTGCGTCGTGGTCGGAAAACCGGAAAACCACTTGTTTTCGTGGTTGGCGTGGTAGTAATCTTGCCTGGTGCAGTACCACAGGTTCTGTGGGCTCGAGTCCTGGTTCGTATCCGATGTTTGTATGCAAAGAAAACATATTTATTGATTTGTAAACCCTTATCAATAAACAAACATTGTAAATTCACAACACTAATTATAAAATGTGTTTATGAGTTCCACTTCGCTCTAATAGTCTTCCATAACACATTATTTTGTCTGAGGAATAAAAAATACACACACATACACTTACATTTTAATTAACATGTGTGTGGTGAAACAAACAAACAATAAAAGCTTGGCTAGACAACAATGTAGGTATCTACGTAAGTAAAATATTGATTACAAGGGACGGTAGTAAAAGAGGGCTTGCCCTCAAAATTTCTGTACTCCCGTACGGTTTGACTCCATTTAATTAACCTGGCCGAACTCTGGACCGTAATCAACACATAAACAATTTTAATAATAGATATATTTAGATATATTGTAGAGAAAAAGGCTAATGCAGTAAAGAACGTAACGAACTAAATATGTACTGTTTATTATTCTTAAAAGATTATTATGTTCGAACTGAGCTCGTATTTTAGGCCAATTTTTTTTATTTTGTTCAAGAGATTAGTAATGTCGCAAACAAAATTAAATAAATACTAATTAAAGTTAAAATATATAATTGTTCATTTGTAAACTCTTGAAGGTCATGAATTTTTTGAAAATTTCAGGCGAGTTAATAGTGATTGTAGAATTCTGCGAGTTTGGAAACTTACACAACTACTTGCAGAGACATCGAGAAGTTTTTATCGATCAACTTACTGATAACAAAGAAAAGAATTTCGGAAACATAAACAAAGCATTTTCATACAGCAATAGTGCAGGGTAAGTAAGAAGAACTTTTACAATCAGTCGTTGTAGTAGTATATAATCTCTGTAAAATATAAGTTGTATTCAATCAATCACTTCTACACGATATTTCTACTTTATGAAAATTATTATAATGGAACCAAATAAATATGTTGAAAAGAATTCACTAAGATGTGAATAAATATATTATAACTACCTGCAATTAACAAAGTCAGTATTGATCATTTGCTCAGACAGATTCAAATTTTAAAATTGGTAGTGCGGTCTAAAAAAATAAAATTATGATTCAAAGATCGATATTATAATAATTATATGATTAACGATGATATTTATTTACAAGACAAATACACTTGCTGCCAAACGCCATAATATCATAATTCTAAATACTTGGACTCAGTTCACATTATTTCTTGTTACAGGATGAATTCCGATTATTTTGGAAAAAATCAAACACATGAAACGGAACAAACCTTCCTCACCACAGGGGGAAGCAGCCGCAGCGGCCGACGAGGTAAAGCCATATAAATTAATTACCTACTAAGTGATCAGTAGCTTTCAGAAAATTAAAAATAATACATCTCTAGGTACCTATCATACGGAAAACCAAAACAATGCGCATGGTTATATTCGTCATAGAGATGTTTAGACAGATAAATGATCTCTTTATTCACAAAATCTCTGCACATATTTACAAAAAATTACAAATAATCACAATTTTAAATTAAAACTATTATATTATTAGATGAAAAGAATTACATATTAAATTGCCTAACATTTAACAGAAACTACATAAGTTACGGAAAAAGACATTACATACAACATGATTTAGAATGATTTGTAATGATAAATAAACAGCCTTAATGTTTCCAGTAATTCATTTAAAGATAAATCGACTCATTACAAGATAAAACCTAGTAATTAAAGTAATACCTACTGATTTAATAAAAAGAAATAGCGACATTCTAACTGATTTTGTGTTGATAAATTTTATTATGAATCAGCAAAATATATTTATATCTTAAAAATAAAAAAGGTTGAACTAATTATAGTGTACATCTTGACAACAAAAAAATTTTATGAATCATGTTATTCTCTAGTTATGTAAGATAAGTTGTTTATATATGTTTAGCAAATGTTACTGCGGTAGTAAAATATTGTTAGTCTAACAAGCACTTTGGCTTGCAATAGAAAGCAAATGAAATACTAAAAAAACAGTATAAGTCGTGATCGGCAGTAAAAAATAACCTCATTCTTCATAGTTATTGGACTTAGGACTACACAGGAAAATAGATTTTAGTATTTGCGGTTGTCTATTTACTAGGGGTTTTAACTTTACCCAACATTTGTATAACGGTGCAACAACTGCATATTATCTAGGTGTTTTGAAAGGTACACTAAATAAATAAAAAATATACAAGCTTGACATCAGAGTTATTGTTGAAAAGTCATAGGAATCAATCGAATTTAACCATAACGTATGCAGTTAGAAGAGGTTGATGCATAATAAGCGTTGCTTTTAAGTTAAAAGGCTTTCTCCATTAAGTTATATCGTACCATAAACCTCTGTTAGATTAGTTAGGTTAGACTAACCTCTGTTTCTTATTTTTAATAATTTACATAGATCTTTCTAATGTACTTGGTGGTTTCTCTAGACGACGAGAATAAAGAAGCGGATGTGGTGCAAGGTAAATTGCTAGTTAGAACTTAAGTGTGACACTTATAGCTTTCTGTGTACGAACATTTTTCCTGCACTATTTTAGCTTCCCGTTTTAGAAAATTGTTTTTCACAAGCAAATCTTCTAACATGTAGATCTTGTTTGTTGTTTTTCTTAACTTTCGATACCTATGTGTTTTTGGTTGGTTTTATTTTTAGTGATTCAGTATTTTTAAAGCATGTTTTCACTGTTGATATTGATTTAAAATTATAGTTATTTTGTAAACTTGATAACTCGTAAGCTCTTGTCCAGTTTTAATAACTGTAATAATTTCCAGCTTTAAGGTTTGGGTAAATGAGCTGAGAATAAACATCATAAGCGCATTAACATTGTGTCAATGCTTTTTTGCTACAACAGTTAATGACTTAGAATATTTTATCATAAAAATGAACAAATAGGTATGTCGTTTGCTTCCAGTGGCTACTATCAACAGGACGTAGAGTTATCGTTTGTTTAAAGTTCATAATAACGCTAACAAAGAACATTATTGTGCGTGGTTCCTATAAATGTTGTCATTACCACAAAGTCTCATCGACACATTTCAGAATTATCCTTTTCTATAAGGAAATAAATTATAAATGTTTAAATTATTATGTCTATATAGAGCGGGAACGCTAAATGATATAATAATATTAGTTATTTTTGAATTATACAGAGTATAACTTGCGTCAATTCTTCTGTAGTTAAATAGGTTAAACATAAAGTCTAGAACTTTTGATGTCATATTCCGTAATAAATTTACTTAACCATGTAATCATTAAATTAAATTTGTTATGATTCAACATAATCATAGCGGATCAATAAAAAATAATATTTAAATTTATAAAGGCCATGAAGAAGTTAGGCATTTCATAAATTGACAATTTAGTCTCGCATTTCTTCCATCCTGTATTGTTCATACGTATTTGCTTTAACGCTTGATATACATTTTTTTAGAAAATACCCCATTCAAGGAAAAATACATAAAAAATTCTTATTATCCATTACTCAGTCCAAGTCAGTTTTGTAAAACCGCACTTTTAAAGTAAAATTCAAAGTAAAATAATGTCGCCCCAATATTTTTGTACCATTCGAATTAAGGAAAATGAATAAGTTAAACAGTGCACTGAAGTAAACGCGAAACTTACTAGAATGGAATACAGGCAGGTGCTAAAGCATTTACTAAATAGCTGAGCATTTGGTTTACAAACTTAAGATTTGTCATGCCAAAACTTACACCCATACTGTAATTAACTAGTCCCAAATGTATTTTTGTGCTAAATGATGCACCATCAACTGATGATGGTGACAAGCTTCTGACGCACGGACCTCATAACTCTTGTCCGTCGCCTGATTTAAACTTAGTCGCAATCCGACTATATGAAAAGAACCGAGCCGGTACGACAAGATACAACATTACGAACAAATTTCATTCAATCTCGCTCGCGCGCCACGTCGTTGCTGGATTCTGTCTCTTTCTCAGTTTCATTATTTTAAAATTTCAATAATGTAAGAAATACTTGAGTACGTCATGTAAGAACGCCACCTACCTCCCGCTACTTTAATTTTAATCAATTAGATATTACTTTTTTATTTCATAGCAAAAACATTTTTGCTCGTAAACGGTCGAAACGATTTTAATCTTAACCCAATAATATTTACTTGAGATCAAACGTGATCGTTCAAAAATATGTTTGGCCCTTCGTTTTCATCACTCTTTAAAATTGGCAAAAACTTACACCTATGTATCTAGTTGTTTGTCATATTATTTTCTTGTAAACTAACATTAATCTTCCAATTTTTACGGTGCAGCGTCAGATTTATCGAACCAGACTGAGAGTGACTGGCGTTGCAGCAACGTGCCAAGCGAGTACAGTGCTGATGGTCGAAAGCCAAGACCATTGTACTCCAGGGATCTCCTCGCATGGTCTTACCAAATCGCCAGGGGTATGGAGTATCTGGCTAGCAGAAAGGTACGTTGTTATTGGTTATATTCATATTTATATGTTTGGTTTCGTAGTTTATTTCATTTATTGCAATCTGGGTGAGGGGGCCCGTAAGTGGGGCATAATTAATAGAATTAGACGTTATCTAGGTTTTTTGCGGAAATCTATTGCAATTGTTATATAATTACTTTGAGGCGAAACACTCGTCAGTGTGTGTTTTTGTGTGCACATAAGCACACGCAACTTTTAATCATAGGCATATGTCAGTCTCATACATTTGCCATTCTTTTTACTTTTCTATTCCTCCGTCGAATGCCACTTGTCGATGCATTCAGAAACAAGTGCTTGGTACTTTTACTTAATTTTGTTTTCTCTATTATCGCTTAGGAACTGTTCGATCAAATATGACAAATGTAGGTATAATATGAGCGTGATCGTAGCTACATTTAAAATTTACAAAAAATATTTTTCATGACACCAACACCACGGTAGGCTTAAATTCAATTACCTAGGTACCTACCTTATGTACATATATATCATCCGCATGCGACATATCTAAATGATTTTCATACACCAGCATTATATTTACACAGGGCTATTATATATATATATATATAATATATTTCCTACAAGTCAAAAAAAAATCTATAACCCCAGGTGTACCTACATATCGTTGCTGACGAAGGTAAATCTAAGTCTCATTATTTTCGATGATCGGTCAAAAATCGACTAGATCAATAAAAAAGTCATTTTTGTTACTCAAATTATGATTTACTGAACTCTTTTTAGCTTGTTTTGCTGACGATAATTTGTCTAGAAACAGAGCTTCACGTCCTAACTTATTCCCGGAGGATAGGTAAGTTATCGACGTATTAAACTCGGCGCATTGTTCTTTAAGCAAAGGAAAAACGATTAGTCGCCGAAGTTAAAACGTTTAGTTTTTATTTTTAAGATAACACGGTTTCCTTCAGAATAATGCTTTGAAAAATGATCAAAACTAGTAATTATATTTGCAAATTATTTATAAGGATTGGAGTATTTACTCGGCACAAATTACCTATTTACCATATCTTTCTTTAACGTTGCGTAGGTAGTCTGAAAATGCTTTGTCTAAGATCTTTATTCCATTGTTGCCTCGACGTACTCTGCTTGTACATAAGGGGTCAAGGCCAAATAAACGAAGGTAGAGGGCTGCCAGTGCTGCCAGCCATTTTTTTTTCGGGTGGGAAAATATATTACGCATACCACCCAGGCGCAGGGGGCACCCGAGTGGTTATGTGGGACTCCCGTATAGGCTAACGAGACCCACGTTATACCCACTAAAAACCCTTCCAACTTCCGCCTCGCCACCTTGTGACGGGGTTACGGGAACGCTTTCGCACACATCCGCGACCCCGCCGGCGGCAGCCGCCCACAAGCGGCTCCATCGCGAAAGCCGGAATGCCCTCCACGATGGGCGCACCAGATGGTAAGGTGTGCGTCCCTCCTCGGCCTCCACCAGTACTGTAGGAGACTCCCCCGAGTCTGCTAATATGAGGCCATGGATACCAGATAACTGGTACCCGGTGGCAGATCAGGTCTGTGGTTCTGCCACCGACCACACCTCGGCCGCAGAGGATAAGGCAAGCGGCGCACCGCAATACCGACATGCCTCTTCCTCTGTGGCCCCACCAGTGCCTATTCGACGGAACGGCCCCGCCAGCTCGCAGGGGGTAGGGAGAGTGGCGCACCGTAATAACAATACGCCTTACCCCTGCGATCCCTCGACGGCCGCAGAAGATAGGGAGAACGGTGCACCGTAATACCGGCACTCCTCTTCCTCTGCGGTCCCACCTCCAAGCGCGTCCTCAGCGGACTTGTTCAGCCCGCTGGGAGCGCCCTCCTCGGGCCAGCCGGTGGCCCCAACAGGCCGTCCCTGGTTGCCTCTTAGTTCACCGTGGGTGACCAGTCCACGGTTACTAACCCCGCCGCCATGACAAGGTGGGCAACCATTGGGGTGGCCAGTGCTGCCAGCCATGCTCTATTATATATTTACTACTAGTAAGTAGTACACGAAACTCAACCATAAAGAGGATACAGTACTACTGAGAATACAGTAAAATATTCTCACAAGTCACTGATAACATTATAAAGTAAAAAATTTGAAAGATACAAATTCATACACACATCACTCATAAACTCACACACACACCCACACACAAACATACACACACACACACACAAACACACACACACGTACACTCAAATAATTGAATTTACTATTTTGACCATAACCTTACTTTATAAGTTGATATATTTATCACTTATTCATTAAATTATAGGTATTCGTAGGAGACTGCTTAAGTAAGGGAACCGGCATAACGGGGCACTCGCGTGGCACCGGGTACGACGGGCCACCATTAAATACATTTAACTATTATCTATGCCAGATTAAAAAAAAACTTAGTAGTATACAATGAAACGTCAATGACCCTTTGGCATTTTAGTGATGTTACTCATACCGATTACTGAAATATTAAACCTAATCGCTTTGGCAAAGCGATAATTAACATCAACAAATCAACAAAATTATTTTTTTATCAAAAATATAATTTCTTCTTATTAATGTAATAGAATTAACAATCAATCAGTCTTCTTTATATTAAAAAAAAAGTAGAATCACACTAAACAAAAATAAACTAAATTTTATGTTTTCTTTCCAGATTACACAATTAAAACATATTATATAAGAGTTACTCTTTAATCAGTCTTTGTGTTACACAGAATTAGTCACATTTACTACATAATTAGTATGACATTCCTCAAAACTAGCAGGGCAGACGATTTTTGCAAATCTTATACCAAAACCTCGTTTCCGTGCGCTTTTTCTTTTTGCTATACAGAAAGCAATTAAGGTATTTAATGTTCCACTTTGAATTTTCTGTAGTCGGAATCTCTTCAGGCCAGTGACCATTGTAAACTCTCTTTGCTGGCTTTTGCCTTGGCCCTGGCCTTTCGATTGGAGCACTATTTATTTGTGTGTCGTCTGGAATAAATACTTCCTGTTCTGATAAAATCTTTGCCCTTTAAGTTACAATCGACTTTAGTAATCTGCATAATTAGCTTATCCCGATAGCTCTAAAAGTTTGCCCTTCTAGGTAGTTTACAATCAGGCAATAAAGCTGACCCCCTGCGAATGAGGGGTATGCGTACGAGGTACAGATATGGGTTTGCCATCATAAACCCAATTTAAAGTTGCCATATTTTTTCTCCCGAATAGTGGTACATTAATTCACGGAACTACAAGCAAAACGAATTATGCTCAAAACTCACCTAATAAAAGTTTCAATAACAAGCACAATATTTTTCCAACGGCAAAAAGTGTTTGAAAACTGTAATTTTAATTCATCATACTGATAGCAGACACTGTGCTAGACGATAAGTATAATAAAGAAACATTCATTATTACATAAACATATTTATCAGAGCGATTTAGTCTTTTTGGATATTGTTGTATCGATACATCAAAATGTCGATATGAATCGGGTATCGATACCTGTTTTTTATTCATTTTCATACAATGTTCATTAGGGTATCCCTAATGTTTATATTATAAAAAAAAAAAGAAATAACCTCAATTTTTTTTATCTAATTGTATTTTTTTTAGTTTTGCAAGTAAAAGTACGGCAGTGTTTTCTGAGTTACTAGTGTGCAATTTTAGTGTCTTGGAAGTGAGATTCTTGATGAAATTGACGAATTTATATCCGGCAATGGTTTGTTTACAAAGTTTTTTTTTTAAATTTGGTATAGATTATACGCGTGCGTAGATGTTTCTTGTCGTCACTAAAATATTGATATTTCGCATTAGTCTTCAGTCTGAAAGGGACAGGCAGCAATCTACATGCATTTGTTATTTACGGCAAAAACATTTTTCGATGTCATTTCATCTAATCGTGAGTGCTGATGAAAATACATGTAAAAAGTAAGTGTATATTGAACTAATATTTTTTAAATATATTTTTCAAGAGACATAACTTATTGATATGTTTTAAATTAGAATCACTTGTACTTTGACTTTTTTGCCCTTTATTTAAAACATTGTTTAAAATGGGGCATACCTGGGACCGTACCTAAGTGGCACCATTTTTTATTTTTTAACCCATGTTTCCCAAACAAGAAGAATAGCTGTGTTAAAGAAATCGATAGTCGTTTGTTTATTATGACCACTGGGGTGCTACGAAAGTTAGCGTATCTACTGGCACAAAAAATGCTAAGGCTCACAATTTTAACTGCGATACTTAAAATTATTAGTAAGGTTAATTAGTTGAAAGATTTCATGATGTGTCGCCCAGTTTTATCCATCCGCAGACCAGAAGCAACATCAGCAGCTTGGATTTCTATGCTACCGCTACCCTGGGGCACGGAGGGGTTTTAAATTTTTTTACTAACTATTGGCTGGCCTTGGTTTTCCTTCTCAACTGATGGACAGTGAAGATAAAGACAAGGATGTTACAAGCCTACTTTTGAAAAGCCCAGGATTGTGCTTTCATAAGGGTTTCGTAAAATTATTTATGTTATTTGATAAGTAACTTCTTCACTGTCTAATTCTATTCCAAAGCATAATTTTATAGGTAAACAAAGCCTTGTGAACAGTTTTAATCAATGGACTCATTTTATTTCTTCTTGTGTGGTTCATTTCCCTCAACGTCCCCGTCATGCCCACATTCCCCTAGTATTAAAGGGATTGAAGGGCAGGCTCGTATTTGCCTCTCGCTCACAAATTATTGCCGTCTATATTCGCACGTGCCTACGACAATGGCAACGACAAATACTATTATTTAATTAATGGTTTTCATCTAAGGTTTATAGTCATGATGGGTGTTTTTTTAGTATATTACCGATAGTTTCGTACCAAAACGATGAACAGTGTTTACATGCCAACTAAAAAGCTACTATTTATTGAAACTCATACGACTAATACCTATAATGTATTAAGAAAACATTAGATGCAGCTAGACGTCCTGTTTTCTACTAAATTATCTTCCTCTTTATTTTAGAATATTTATTTTGTGACAATGATATTAGATTATACAGGCAGTAATAGCCATTTAATGTTGCCTCTCATGTTATGGTGATTATTTATTTGAGACTTTGAATATGGTCAAATACGGGTATACTACATAAATACGAAAAACGTAATTCCGATAGTCATAATCACGAATTTCAATATTCCGAATTTTATAACACCGAATGGTTCAAAATTCCGATAATGAAAATTCCGTGTTTCATAATTCCTAATTTTTCTTCTTCGAAACTTCAAAATTCCGAACGTTTATAATTACGTACGAACGTATATAATTTGCTCGATTAGTCTATTTTGGTTACTTCCACAGCCTCATGACATATGGTATTCTGTTGTGGGGAAGTGCTGGCGACATCGATACTATATTTATTCTGCAGAAAAGGGCTGTTCGCGCAATCTATCAGCTGGGTCCAAGGGTGTCACTTAGAAGTAAATTTTAGGAAATAAATATTCTTACTTTCCATTCAAAATATATTTTAGAAAATTTGTTCAAAAGAAAAAAAGATCTGCACAATGTTAACACAAGAGGAAGAAATATGCTGGCAGCTCATAATAGTAGGCTTCATAAAGTCACTTACTCATTCATGGGTCAATGTATACGCTTTTATAATAAGGTTCCTGAGGATATCCAAGGTATTTCTATTGACAAATTCAAAGAAACTATAGTGCAGAAGTTGTGTGCAAAAGCTTATTATAAACTATCCGATTATTTGGATGATAAAAGCCCTTGGGTATAATCCCCTTATTAACAGGATTGTACTAGTATTCGTAACAAAATATGTGTAATGTGTCTGTATGTTCGTTAAGTTCTTCGTTCCGATGAATATCTAAAGCGTCATTGTCACTAACTTTGTCTTCTTTTCAGTCTACCTATGTTATACAATTTCCATGTTATACCTTCGGTTCAGCATTTTGTAGCGCCATCTATCGAGATAATTAAAACTATTTTAAATCTTTATTGATTGATGAAAATTCGTCATTACGAGTGTATTCGACCGGGAACACCCAAAAATTCCGAAATATGTAAATCCGAATTTTAATATTCCGATTTTTAAAATCCCGAATTTTACAATCCCTAAGAGACTAAATTCCGACTATTCAAAAACATGATTCTTATTTTATCGAAATTCATAAATACAAAATTTTATTTTCCGACTTTCATTAGTACGAAGAATTAAAAACCTGCTGTGACAATAGTCCAAAATATGGTATTCCGAATTTTAATTTTCCAAAAACTCAAAGCTAGCATTCAGATTTTGTATCTAAAACGGGTATATATTATAAATTATAATCAAAATCACATTTTGAAATTATACAAATTAGGAGCGACGACGAGCGAAGCGAGGAGGAGCAGTTATTCTGTATGTAGGTAATGCAGCGCAAACCAAAAAGGGATTTGCATTTCAGTACATAACCTATATACTCAAGAAATAACTCGGTACAAACAACTAAATAAACTTTCTCATTTCCAGCTGACTACTTGAATGCTCGAACGTAAAAATTGATATGCTCATGCAGTTTTACAGGGCGTTTGTTGTTGCAACAAATATTATTCGGAATTTTGATATTCGGGATTCGTAATTATGATATTGCGGATTATTAATAATTCGGATTTTTTGTAATGAAATGAGATGAAATGAAATATTTATTTCTCAACATTGACAATTACTTGTTCTTATTGACGTCAAATAAAACATGATTCTACCACCAGTTCGAAAAAACCTTCGTGAAGAAGAACTGGCAAGAAACTTCACGGGGTTTTTTTTTTCAAAATAAATTTGCAAATTCTCTTTATGTCTATACAAAATTATTCTTATCTGCATCTGTTAGCTAGGCAAGTCTCCCTCCCTCCAAGTATCCAAACGACGAACACCCTCAAACGGCATCTGTTCACGAGTTAACGCGGGATCCAGCCATCGCCCTCCTCAACCATATTAGAGGGAAGTGAGCGACCCGTCACCCGACGCTACCATAAGAAGATGTACTTTAGTACTTATGTACTTTGACAATGACTTTTTGTTTATTTTGTTACAAATACTAGTACAATCCTGTTAATGAGGGGATTATACCCAAGGGCTTTTATCGTCCAAATAATCGGATAGTTTATTTTAAGCTTTTGCACACAACTTCTGCTTTTTAGTTTCTTTGAATTTGTCAATAGGAAATCAGGAACCTTATTATAAAAAACCAAATAAGTAGACTTAAAGAATTAAATAAATGTAAAAATAATACGAAGTAAATATGTACCACAGACCAGGCTCTATGGCGTAGAACAGTTCTTTGTCTTTTATACCCTATACACGTTAACTGAAAATAGTAGGACCAACTTTTACAGCGCTACCTATCGTTTAATTTATTTACTGTTTTTCCGAGCTGCGAGAAAATCCCTCATTCGATTCCAATAGTCACGTTAACTAGGTCCTCTGATAGGACCGTTGCTATGGCTATACCTACTCGATATTTAATTTTTGATGTGAGTACTTTTAAATTTTTTAAATCTCATATTTATAAGAAATCAGCTGTTTATTGTTAACTTAAGACACGGAACAATTTTTGTAGTTGTCAGTTTTTTCTAAAGTGTCAATGTCAAGAGCATGATAGTCAACGCTGTCTGTTAGTGCGTTCCGTATGCCACCCACAGCGCTATCAGTGCTAAAAGTGCTCAAAACCGTTCCGAATCGTTTGAGCGCGCTAAAAGTGTTATTAGTGTTACTGCAATCGGAACGTTAAATATCGCGCTAACATTCTGATTGTTCATCGCTTACCTAAGTCTAAAGTACAATTTCATTAAGATCTTTGACCCTGAATGAAGCTGGAGTCATTTTTAACATTATTACAAAAGAAAATTAATAATCAAGCTTTTAAAATCTTTAATCGACTAATGGAAACATCAACAAAGTAACGTCATGTGTCAGTTTTGACAGGCCGCTCACAGCGACCATGCTCCGTAACTTGGGCACTGTGAGCGGGAAGATGGTGGCGTTTATGACGTCATTGATGACGTATCGATATCGCTGTGAGCGCGCTCACGGGCAATCGGAACGGGGATATGAGCGCTGTGAGCGCTATAAACGGCAAACGGAACCCAGCATGTGTATAAGACTTTTTGGCGGCAATTCGACAGAGCAAGCTACGCTCTTCTATTGCTTGTTTATTAATTTTCTTTTGTAATAGTGCTAAAAAATGGCTCCTGCTTAATTCAGGGTCAAAGATCTTAATGAAATTGTAACTTTGGACTTAAGCGACGACTAATTAGAATGTTAGTGCGATATTTACCGTTCCGATTTTAATAGCACTAATAACACTTTTAGCGCGCTCAAACGAATCGGAACGGTTTTGAGCACTTTTAGCGCTGATAGTGCTGTCAGCGGCGAACGGAATGCACTAATTGTTTTCATTTTTGGGTACGTAAGTTTTTAGTGTGTATAATGGTGATAGTGTATTGTGCAGTGAATACTTATAGCATTCAATAACAAAAACCCAATGAGGAGTAAAGACAGTGATTTTCGTTTTGTCCCAAAAAGTCCGTTTGTTGATCACTTGACTATTGACTTTCACCTTCATCGTCTTCATTCATTATCGTACATGCATTATCACCATAATAAAAGAAGTTAATGAAGAAGTGAATGTTACAAAAAAAACGGCTGCATGGGCTAGATCCCTTGCCTTTCCCTATGGGTAAAGAATTAAAAAAAAATGTTATCAAAAAAAATGGCTGCTTATCAACATTCAACACATAAATTCATAAATTTGAATACGAGGCCTTAGTATTAACGCCAAATATTAAATTTAATATATCAATTAAAAAAGATGATATTGAGGGGTTGCATTTGAAATACGCATCCCGAATTAAGCAATGGGGATCGGTGGGGGGTAGGGGGGGTAGTGAGAAGCCCACCCCACCACTCCCAGAGTGAGGAAATGAGTAGTTTTTTTTTAATGATTTTTTTAAAATATCGCCTAAAACCCTTAACACGGGACTAAAGGGTTAGGTTTTTAATAACTATACATGTGAAAGGGTTGAAATGAAACTGAATTTCATACTGGCGCTTCGCCGGGTGCTGCCGCACCACGCTCGGCTCGCGCATATTTTTATCACACACAAAACCTAACCTAACCCAACCAATGAGACTTTTTTTGATATACTTTTGGTTTATTTAAAACATACTGTTAACAACACTAACCTAATCTGATACTTTAGGCTATGGTCCCACCTTTCAAATGCCACCCCTCCGCTCTTGAGGAGATGCGTAGTTTCTTTTTAATACGTGCTTAAAATTTCGTATAACGGAACGACATTTTACATATGAATTAACCAAATAATTTTTTTTAAATATTACGATGATGTAACGGAACGTATTTTCTGCCATTTCTTTTATGTCAAATCTGTCAAAATCGGCAGACGTCACTCACGTCATGTCAATAGAAGAGCGTAGCTTCAACGAATACTATACTCCTCTAACGAGGAGGTAGCTTGCTCTGCTCTGTCGAATTGCCGCCGTGGGTAGGGGTAGCATTTGAAAGGGGGGACCATCCCCTATAAAAATCCACCCTTACCAATCCAAAATTTCGGATGCGTATTTCTAATGCCCACCCGATATTGAAGCCAATGCAAATTTTTTAAACGTTGTGAACACCAGCTTTGATGATCATCATTTCATCTTTACTGATGCCTCAAAACAAGTAACTGGTAGCTGTGTAGGTGTAGCAGTGTACCATCAGCAATATTAAACAACAGATTAAACTTCCTCCTGAGACGTCTGTTTTTACAGGTGAATTTTTTGGTTTATTGAGAGCTACTGAATACATCCCGTTAGCTAAGCTTACAAAAACTGTTATTTTCACAGATTCTATGAGTAGCCTGCAACTATTGTCTAAGTTTCCATTTAAGGACAAATCTATCTTCCCAATAATTTTCGAAATGAGAAGTAAATTATTGGATTGCGAAAAGAAGGGGTACCAAGTTACTTTAGCCTGGATACCAAGCCATAGTGGTATTTCAAATAACAATAAAGTAGATCAATTAGCTAAAGATGCAGTGGAATGTGGTGATCTTGTACCATATATTAATTACAGCCTGGACTTAGTTGGTCTATCCAGAATTTATCTCCAGAAAAGCTGGAAACTTCAAGGTCGAAAGGCAATTTTTATTTTAATATTCAACCTACTATACCTGCAACACCATGGTTTTTTTAATTTAATTTCTGTAAAAGAGCTACAAGTGTCTTGTCTCGTTTGAGATTAGGTCACACTTGTACCCCAAAACATCTGGCTAGAATGAAGATAATTAATTCAGATACTTGTGCATGCGGCACTGATGTGGGAGATATTAATCACATTTTTTTCCAATGCCCTCTATACGATCACTCTTCCTTCCTACTGTCCTTGTCCTCACATGTACCATTGCCTACATCCATCCCGATTTTATTATCATCCTTGAATCCACATGTATATAATATTTTAAGTACATTTATTATTTTGAATGACATAAAAATATAAGTAAATATTACGTATCTGGTATGCAATATTGTGTTTATTCTATAAGTATACATGTCTGACAGTTATGCATCATAGTAAATATAGTAATAATTTTTATAACTTCCCAACTCCTTTGATCCTTAAAAAATCTTTGTACAAATCCAAGTTATGAACCTTTCTATTACTCTAATTTCCTAGTTTTCATTCTACAAAAGAAAAAAACTTGACATTGGCACAATGTGCAACCGCGCTATGGCCAAATATGGAAAAAAAAAATCATAAATTTGGAAGATTATTATGCATACTATATATTTTAATTTTAAACAACATTTAATGAAATTGCATCTGTAATGCAAGTTGGTAAGCAGCTATTTGTTTAGTTTTTGGTTTGTAACCTACTCTTTTAATTAAATGTATTGTAAAACTTCAATAGAAAAGTTGTTGTTATTGTAGTTTGTTTAAGGCCAGTTCTAGGAACAGTCAAAGACAATTTTTACTTATTATTTTAAAAAATTAGAAATTATAAGTCAAACCCCAGATTTCTTTATTGGCCACAAAATCAAACTTCTAATTTTATGACCCACGAGAAAATAAAATAGCCTCTGACCAACTAACTTGTCTTTTTTACAACGACAACTTTATGTTCAGTAGATCGCGTCAAGTAAAGATCAACAATTATCTAAATTTGTCCTCCATCATGTTGTCATCTAACTTAGCCACGGATTTTATATTTCAGCACCATTATAATTTTTAGAGCTTTAACACAAAGTCTTCAAAAATATATATTTCTAGCTTCTATAGACAACATCATTGAAAGTGTAGTAGTTAAATTTGGTTTTGGTTAATGTTTGGCTATAATAATTGATATTGGATGATAATTCAAAATTTTGTTGCAAAAACATCATTAGATGACATATTTTTGGTGGCTAAGATAGTATCATTCAGACGCAAATTGTGGCTGACTTAGTAATTAAGAAGGCAATGTAGATTTTTAGAGGCAATCTTAGATGATAACTGGTGGCTAAGATAGTATTATTTAGACGCTTGTCTGTTGTGGCTGAGTTATTAATTAAGATGACAATATAGATTTTTTGTGGCGTTTAATGCTATTAAAAAGAAGTATGTTCGCACCCAAAAAATTATTTACTTACTATTGAACATACTTTCTTACTTTAATTAAGTAAATATAGGTAATATATTACCTTAAAAAGATGTTACACTCACTAGTAGCAAGAAGTACATTTTGTATTTATCTCATTATGTTACACAAGGAAACAGCTGGTATGTCATCATTTATAGTTACTGTTAAAATAATAGACTAGCTGTTTCGTGAGGTTTCAATTGCATAGATCCTGATCTTGTGTAGTACAAGTGAGTACATCTGAAAATCTCAGGGAACCCATATCTCAACCACACACTGTTTCAAGTTCCAAGCACTGGACTCCCTTTATAGTGGATAAATAGTAGATAATGTGAACAATAAATCTTTATCATTATTAATCACAGTAAATAAATTATTTCTATATGGATAGATTACTAATACTAACTTAATACTGTTTAATATTTTGATGTAGCCTTTCTTTATATGTCTCAGCATTGGATTATCATTCAATAAGATATTTGGGTTAAATTGGGGATTTATTTTTCATTTCAGGTTCTTCATGGAGATTTAGCAGCACGAAACATTTTGTTAGCCAAAGATAATGTTGTCAAAATATGTGACTTTGGACTGGCAAGGAGTGTTTATAAGAATGAGGAATACCAAAAAAAAGAAGGTGTAAGTAATTTCAAGCCATCAAAATTCTTAAATTAATTTTTAGTTAAAAAAAAGTTCAAATTTTTTAGACTATTGAGATATAGATCAACGACAGACTCCTTAAGTTTCTTTAGGATAGCACCCATTTGAGGATGGTAGCTCTAAAAATGTAATGGCTAAAAGTTATTGATGTTTCTTTCTAATGTGATAATGTTACAATAAAATTATTCATAAGTACCATAGTTATAGCAACCATTCAGTACAATACTGTTATTCTAAGTTACCAGTAAAATATAAACCTGTCTTCAATATTATAATCTATATTTAATAAATAATTCCAGAGCCTTCTACCAGTAAAATGGCTGGCCATTGAGTGCATGACAGACAGAATATTCTCAACACAGTCTGATGTTTGGGCATATGGTGTTGTGCTATGGGAACTGTTCTCATTGGCCAAGACTCCATATCCAAATGTCAGCCCTGCTCAGTTGCACCATTGGCTAATTGAAGGGTAAGATAATGTTGGATTTTTTTTTAATTTAGGCAAATTGTGAGGCACTCATAATTCAACTGTAAGTTTATTTGTATTTATCTTTCTCAGTGATAAACAAATTTAAATAATTATTTTCTTTTTGATCGAGTTTGTGTTATCACATTTATAATAGGACAGCTAATTAAGAAAACTGCATAGATTGTGATTTCAGATTTTTTTTAATGATTGGTTGTTTCTATACAAATTTGGTTAAGAACTAATGAAAATATTCAAGAAAATAAACAAAACTATGCATATGACAACAGTATTTTACTTTGACTTGATCTATAAATTATGTACTATCAGCTGCAAGTCCTTATACAGCATAAGGACTAAGACAGCATGCACGCAAATTAAGTATTTGACAATTTTTCTTTTATTACATATTTAAATAGTTGATCAACATTAAAGAAATATTGCAGAAGTAACAGTATGTTTACAATCAGTAGTTTTGTAGATACAGCATTCATGTTTAAGGACCTGAGTTGGGGAAAATTTTAGTTAAAACACATAATAGCTACAAAGATAATGCGTTTACAAGCCAGTATGTTAGTAAGCTAATAATATTTATAAATCAACA
Source organism: Marasmarcha lunaedactyla (assembly GCA_923062675.1). Classification (NCBI taxonomy): domain Eukaryota; kingdom Metazoa; phylum Arthropoda; class Insecta; order Lepidoptera; family Pterophoridae; genus Marasmarcha; species Marasmarcha lunaedactyla. The sequence continues at coordinate 16,419,377 of OV281343.1, forward strand.
TATTTCAAAATAATGTTCTTGCTTCTTTTTAAAGTTTTCTAATCTCTGAAGTATAGATTTTGCTAAAATAATAAAACAATTTATTTTGTGTATCTCATTTAGGTAGGGTTTTTAAGTTGGCTTCGTATAGTGTATTTCTTCAGTGTGCAGAGCTCGACGAACGGTGTGCGTAGTCGTGTCGAACGTAATTTGCGAACGCAGCAGTCTTAAAAAAGCCATTTGATTTATATTCTTGAACCATAAATCTTCACTCAGCAGACAACCTCTTCAAGTCGAGTTGTTACAACACCTTCTTGGAAGTTTTTTACTGTTATCATAGAATTCCTAATTATTGAAACACACACACATTAAATTTAACACAAACCTAAGTAATCTAAAAATTATTAAAAGTAATATTTACAGTAAATCCATTCGAAAATTTTGATATATTTTATCCCGTGTTATGCATTTCAATAAATTGCATCCTGTTGTGCATATAAATATTATAAACTTGATTTAAGTAAAATAGCAGAAGATAGTGATGTTCTTACATGACGTACTTGAGCAATGGATGTGGTACCCACCTTCACTCACACAAATTCTATGCACGCATATTTGGTGTGGTTTAATTTTATGCATAATTTGAAAAATGTTGTCTATTTTATTGGTACCAGCATCTTTCTAAGAAGCTTTCTTTGTATTTCCAGCAATCGGCTAGAAAAGCCAGCCTATGCAGATGACAAGCTTTATGAAGTGATGCTGCGGTGCTGGCAACAGAAGCCTACTGAAAGACCTTCATTTAGTGAATTGCAACTAACTGTTGGATCTTTCCTTGAAGATAGAGTTAGAAATGTAAGAAGATTTTGATTTTATTTTTCTTCTTTAAGGCTGTTGAATTATATAATTTTAAGAATATTTTAATTATTATCACAATGTTACAATAACTATAGGGAGTCACCTCATAGCTGTACAGTTGCACATGTGACAGAACACCCAACATGATCTTCTAAATTAATGCTTCTGAAGCAATAAGTAATAATATTAAGAATGCAAAATAACATGTATTGTCAGCCAAGAAAGTAAACTACCAGTAATAACGAAACTAGCAAAGTAAACAATTACACTATTTTTGTTAGAAAAGAACATGGATTACTTTTGAATGGTTAGTATGATTTGTCAAACATGGCGGGAGTATTCTCAATTCATTGAACTTTGAAACAGAAAATCGACTTATTCCTTTGAGAGCTACAATGTCAAACATGTTAAACTAATAACACCTATTTTTTGTATAATGTAAGAGATGCACAAATATTAAGTATTGTTCCTTAGGGGCCATCTGAACTCATGGGTTAACAATGTAACTTTTTTTAATGCCATTGTTTTTAATGTAGGTATTTGTCTATTACTTTTTGTAAGCATAATATTATTTAAATGGAAATAATTTCAAATCGTGTGAGAAAATCTCTTTTCCACTAAAAATTATTATTTTTTTTTTATTGCACAAGGATTAGATGTTTGTTTTCTATCTCACCTGATGGAAAGTGACAATGAAGACGTAGGTGTTACACGTCTATCCACGAGATACCTATTCACTCGACGCTTGAAAGAACTTGGACTATAGTTTTCTGGAAAAACAGACGCAGGCAGTTCATTCCACAACTTGGCGACCCGCACCAAAAAAGAACTATTGAAGCGTTTGGTTCGACTTCTTGGGATATCTACCATGAAAGGAAGGAAGGTCTGTCTGGGTCTAGTAGTCCGATGCAAGAAGGGTGTGGGTTCAACCTGATCAAAAAGAGTATTCGCGCACTCTCCAAAATGTAATCTGTAGAAGACTGCAAACTGGCAACTTTCCGACGATGGTCGAGGCTTTGCAGTTTTTTGGTGGTGAGGTCAAAGTTGTTAATAATTTTTCGGGCTCTTCGGTCAACTGCGTCCATCGCTTCTGGTTGGTACTTTGCAGAACCATCCCAAAGGTGGCTACAGTACTCCATACAAGATCGAACTTGAGCTGTATACAAATTAAGTAGCTGTTCAGGGCTGAAGTACATTCGGACCTTCGAGATGATCCCAATTTCTTTGAAGCAGTTTGAGCCATGGACACAATTTGTTGCCCGAAGTTTAGTCGGGACGATATAGTTACGCCCAGAAGCCCTAGGTGGTCGGTTAAGAGTACAGAAACATTTTGGAAAGTGGGCGTTAGGTCGAAACTGCTCTTTTTCGCGAAGAATTAACACGCCTGTGTTTTCGACGGGTTAAATTTGACCAAGTTGGACTCGCCCCAATCGGACACTTTCTTTAAACCCAAATCCACCCGCTCAATCATGAACTCTCTCAAAGCCCGGATTTCTTGAGGACTCGCTCGCGCGAGAGAACAGATCCCTGAGGTACCCCAGCATTAATTGCCATTAGGTCAGAAGAGCAGCCGTCTAAGACTACTCGAATTGACCGTTCCCTCAGAAAATCAGATATCCAGTCGTAGAGCCCTTTAGGTATTCCGTATGCTGGAAGCTTACTCAAGAGACCATCATGCCAGACCCTATCAAAAGTCTTGGAAATGTCTAAGGATACAGCTTCGCTCCATAAGTGAGTGGCATACACAAGAAGATCTCCAGTCGAGCGTCCACTGCGAAAACCATATTGTTTATCACTAAGGAGCTCGTTGGACTCAAGGTCTGCCAGAAGACGATTGTGCAATACACGCTCCATAACTTTGCAAAGTATGGAGGTGATTGCAATAGGTCGATAGTTGATGGGATCTGCACGGCTTCCCTTTTTACAATTGTATTTAAACTATAAAGAGAGCTTGTGGGGTGTAGTTGTTGGGTAAAACAAAGGAGATGTCAGCAGATCTTAATTTATTGGTAAAAGAAAAAGGCCATAGGCCTCAAATCAATGTTATAGATATTGTAATAAAAATATAATCCAATAAATTGCAAATTAATTCCAAAATAAATTGATAAAACCAAGAACTATTAATTTATTCATTCTTTTAGGTAATGTTCTATTATTAATATACCAAAATACATTAACACATGATAAAATCGAATATTGTAATAAAAAAACAGCTGAGCAGCTGGTCCTAGTTTAAAAATAAATACACGCATTTACCAAAAAGGTACGCGTTAAAAAAATGCCAACGTACTCCATTACAAGCTTTGAGTTACTGTGTGAATAATATTGCAATTGAAAATCACCATGTTTTTTGTGACGTGCAACCCTACCGTAGGCTTTTGGTAATATACAACATTTTTTATTAATATTTTGCTTGTAACAATATTGTCTATATTTTGTGTTTATAGCAAAGAATACTTATATTGATGTTACATATACTTCTCATATATCTGAAAACTTTACACTTTACAACACAGCTTTGAAGTGATTTCTGTAGGTTTCCTCCCTCCGTCATCCTCTTGATAGGATCCTACTTAGAGCAGTTGTAAAAAGTCATTGATATATTTTGTAGTCACTTGGATTAAATCCAGGACTAGATTCTAAAAGTTAGAACCTCAACTACTGGGCGACTGCCGACTAAATTAATCTCAGTGTTTGTCTTTTATTTCTCACATTATAATTATATTAATAATAATAAAAATAATATATCTTTATTTAAACCTTCTTATAACATTATTATGCATATTAAACCATGTCACATGTTTGAAGTACAATATTAAATAACGGTGAATTTAAAATTTCCAGCATTACTTGGATCTGAACGCTGTGTACGCCGATGAGAACGTTAAAAGAGAGGGCGAAGACTATTTAGCTGCGGTCACAGCTCCGGACTACAATAATTTGGTGACGCCGAGTCCGCACCACTACGTCAATGACGTCACTAGTACGGGCAAGATTTTTTTCCCATCGACGCCGACGGAGCAGTTGGCCCATGGTAAGCATTTTTTTTAAATTTTTAATAATAATAAATACATTGTATTTCAAGTCAGTATTGTAGTTTATGCTGCTGTATTTATAGTACAGTCATTTGGTAGTTTTACTTGGAATTATATCCCGAAGTTTTGAGAATAGGTAATTCCATAGATTTCGATGTCCATATTTTAACTCCGGCAAGCATACGAGGTGGTAAACCTCGTGTCCTTGCCGTTCGCGCCGCCCATTATAAAATCGCGCCTAAAATCAGTTTTATGACAATATTTCCTTTCCGACTCATTTCACGATACAAACATTTATATGAAAAATGAGACTAAAAAAATTTTCTACAATTTGTGTAAGTACCTAATGACCTTTTTTTATCGTAAAATCAATAGTAGCGTAAGAGCGTCGCAAAATATAGTTTAACACGCGTTTTGGCTAAAAAACTAATTACCACACCACCTTGAGGTAGAGTAACCGCCGCGTTTTTTTTACTTACTTATAATCCACATGCAATTGTTCCAAAATTTTGCGCATTCTCCTTCGTTTCGTTCTTGATAGACCAGGTATTGCTAGTTCATTGTCCTTAGTACCGGTTGAAACGTCGCGGACCGAAATTTCATCCACATCAACCGCAATCGAATTATCATTTTAATCGCATTTCTCTTCGTTCTCGATTTCATCATATTGTATCACAACACAGGCTTTCTGACATCTCCTTTTTCATTTGTAAGAAATAAGCTTTCACAAGGTTTCTAGAGTGTGGTGACAGTAATAAGCCAGTTCTTGTTTAATTTGCATACCCACCGCTCCACATTTTGTTAATTCCTGTACCACAGCTAAACCCCAGGTGAAAGGTTTGGAACGAATGTGGTAGCGATGCAATATTTTTCTTTTATATGCTGATGTTGCTAGAAGGGGAACCTGACACAGGCAGGTTATAAGCCGGTTTTTCAAAGTCTAGTAAAATCTTTATTGTTATTCAGAAATGTTATTAGTTAAAATTAAATGTCTGCGGCGCTTGTTTGCTAAAACTATTGATTTTACGAAAAAAAGGTACTTCATTACATAAATTGTAGGAAATTTTTTCTAATTGTATTTTGTGTATATTTTTATCGTCAAAATGAGTCGGAAAGAAGATACTGTCAAAAAACAGCTTTTAGTCGGCGGTTTATAAAATTTAAAATTGATATAGAATGTAACGGACAGCGCACTGCAAAACTTATACGTATCGACGGAAAAGACCCGCAAAACTAACGGCCACTTTTCCTAAAATTGTTCCGTTTAAGAAATATGTGCTGTAATAGATCGTCGTAGAAAAATTAAGTATAATCCATTTTTGGTGAATAACTCTGGAGAGTGATGTTTTAGTTAGAGTATGGCGACTCATTTATTAAATGTTGATTAGGTGTCCGAACTACACAGGAATCATTGTACGCCCTCACTGTTTGGTTAGATGAACGTTATTGGGACCAGACATGAATTTCTCCTTAAACACAAAGTACATAAAAATTCTTGAAGTAGTTCTTATAAGACTAATTTGAGGTTTTTATAACTTATAAAATGTGTATAAACGTACCATAGGCCAATGTAACCTATATTTTTTTATTCGTTTATGTGTCCACAATCAATATACATAATATTTTGTGACTGGCTTCTGGTGATGATGCCAGACATAAAACAAAAAATCTTCAGTCCCCTTTGGTTTAGTTGTAATACAATACTCTTGATGCTTCAGGTCAAAGGATAAAATCAGAAAAATATTTGTTAGAGAATAGGTATGTAAAAAATCTAGGTAATGAGGTGAAGTTAGTTTTGTATTTCATTACTTTAGTGGGTATATTTAATTTGAAAGTTTCTTAATGGGTATTTGTTAGAGGTTTTTTTGTATTAGAAAAAATCTTACAAAATAAAAAAAAGTAATCTTATTTTGTTACCAGGCGAAATGGAAATAAAAACAATAAGTCCCAGTCACAATGTGTGGTAATATGATTGGCATGATATGAATGCAATATTTCTTTTTCATTCACATGCAATTAATATGCACGGTTTAGGGGTTATTATTAGATATTGTCGACCAAAAGCATTTTTATAACCAAATAAACTGATAGATCATACCTAGATTTGATTTTGTTTTACTAAAATGACTAACATAAATGTTGTTTTTGTTCTATTTATGGTTTCTATTTGAATATTGTTTATTAGTGTAAATGGTGATTTTGTTGTTGTTTTACTAATCCTTCCTTCTTAGTTTTCTTGTTAAAGAATGAACCGTTATTAGTTTTGAGTATACTTTAACTTACTCTTTATTTTCTACTTACAGATGATGAAGGATATCTCCAAATGAGTCCACCTCGCGTGTTCTCCCCACGTTTCGAAGGCAACAAATTCGACTTTGATTCAAAACGTCTAAACTCTAATTCTGAAAGGAACAGCAATGAATTGACTCCTATGCTGACTCTAAACAACTTGCCCGCCAGAAGTGGTTCGGAGTCAGATCACGAAGGCAACTTGTCACCATACCTCAAGATGTGCCCAAGAATAGAGGAGGAGAGCGATGAGGTGTTCAGTGTCAAGCAAAACAATGAGAAGAACGCTGCAAACACTGCGGTCACCAACCCAACCTACATCACATTTACTGTAGACTTAGAAAAGAATCCGAGTAAATTGAATAACACTACAAATAACAATTTACCTAATACATATATCAATATGCCCAATGGTCTAGTCAAATAAAACTTATAAGGAAGGTATAATAATCTCCAGTTTGATAAATCAGTGTGTGTGTGTGAAAATATTGACTGAAATTGTTTAGTTTGTAATTTTTAGTTTATATTCTACTTATGAATGGAAACTGCACTTTGTTTACGTGTATGCAAAATTGTAAATTATGATCTCCATATATATATAAATAACCGAGCATTTTAAAAGTTGACTCAGTGTCATGTTAGAAATGGTGAATGTGAAGCCTCAAATTACTACATTTGACATGGTTTATCAATAATTTGATGTGAACATTAATTTATTACTATATTCTATTGATTGACAACATCCCACAGCTGACAGAGTGTCATGAAGACACTTTTTACTAACTATTTTTACTTCTTCACATTTATGATTCAAAATTTAGAGAATCACATGGTATTTTCAGTATTATTATAAAAAAATCTGTTCATTCCTTGTTATTAATAATTTTTATAATGTTTCCCAAAGGTTTTTTTAGGTCTATTTAGTAATTTAATTTTAATGATGATTTATGTTACATATATGAATATAATTACAGCCATCATTTTTGGCTGGACTCATGTTGTTTAAGTCGCATATTTTATTAAGATTCCCTAAGTTATAATATTCCTTATGTATATATTTCTATTTTTGCTAGGTACGTCTTTTTATAAAACATTACTACTTAAAAAGTTTTAAATAATTTATAATTGTGTAAGAAAGTAATAGGAAATTTTAATTCCAGGATTTTTAAAAGCTTTTGTAATTTGTACTATAGGTCAAATTACAAAAGGTCAGAAAATTCTGTATAGTTGCGTCTAGTCTTTCTCGCATACGTTTTGCATAAGATCTTCAAAATTATTTTACATTATATATTACTCTGCTTACCCCCTTTATATTCATACCAATTTTTTTTAGATGAAGCTTTTCGTAAACCTAAACTTGATTCGTTCCATAATGAGTTTTTCTTACTACATTTTTTTCTTTCTTTTGTTTAGAAAGAAGAGGCTATTTATAAATACGGCAATGTGGTTCAGATTACTAATCATATTTATCTTTAACTTCTTTAAAAATCAAAATTTTAAATGTAACATACATAGTATAATTCTATGGTAAGTAGTGTGAACTATACCAGTATATTAGATATTATGTTTTAAGCATTGTAAGCAACTGTTTTATCTTTTTGTACCTAAACCTTTTAATTTAAAGAAGATCTTATAAATTCTCTAAAATACATGGATTTTATTTTGGATTGGTTTAAATTTTTTTACATTTGAATTTAGTTTATAGTCTATGTATAAAATAAATTGCGATTTTATCTTGTACAATTATTTTTACCAAATATTCCTTTAATTAAATGTTAACGCAAGGAATTGCTAATAATAAATATTTACTGTATTTTGCTTGCTTTATATGTTAGGTACCAATAGTGACAAGGTCAACTGTTGTATTTTTCAAGAAAATTTATATTTTTTATATAATGTCTCCATTTTAGTCTTAATGTTGAAGATGCCATATATATATTGTAAGTATAGTTAGTTTTCGTGAACTAATAGTTACTGCAAAAGTTGTAAGTTCACAGAAGTTTGCCAAGTTCACAGAATCCCAAATGCGGTATACAGTTGCCAGCTCACAAATTTGCAAGACTTATCAATATCTGTGTAAAAATAATATGAGACTCTTGTGTTGTTTTTTACTGATATGGTCAAAACATCTGTTCAATAGTTTGAAAGCCACTGGGGTCAGTTAGCGCCGTAGTGCTATTGGTGCAGTACTGGGACTGCTTCATGTTTGCTGTGCTAGTAACTAAACTACCTCCTTTTTTATAAATAAAGAAATGTAGTATTCATACTCAAATGCCGGAATAAATGTGATGTAATAAGAAGCAGTGTTTTATTTAAAAACTTAATTCACATAGTTAACAATGTTTTAGGGTTGACAAAAAGGATTATGGCAAGCTATGTTGCTAGACAGACAGTAATTTTTGAAACCTTATGGGGTGTGTGTGAAATGCTAGTGGGAAAATTTAAAATTGTAAAAATGAAAGGTAGAAAATCAAACGATAATTTTAGAGGGATAGATACGTCAGATGCAGATCATACAAGCTTTGTTTAAACCATATTAAAATGTCAAAAGAATACATCGACCCTTAAGAACCAAAAACTCATGTCACGACAATGTTGACTGAAAAAGACCGTGTAAATCGGATCTTAGGATATAATGGATGACCGAAGGATATCTTTGTTAATTATTCAACCTTGAAATGTCAAAAATCAACCTCGAAGCTTTAAAAGTGCCAACGCCTTTTTCAATTATAAATTCACAATATTTCAGAAACGGCGCATTTTAGTGAAATTATTTTGTTTGTAGGTTTTACGATTTACAACTTTGTCTAACCTATGCTTACGACAAATCTAAGTACTTGTCGGGAAACTTTAAAAAAATTTGACATTTGACCTTGAACAACAGCAAATGTCGGATCGATGGGTACTTTTAGCACATAAGAGACATCCAAACACAGGCACAGCGTCACATAATCGAAATCGTTGCACTACTACAAGCGCCGCTCGTCGCGTGCACGGCAAAAACCGGTTCATACACAAACGGTATTTTTTTATTTCCCCTTTTTTTGTAGTAACAGTGTAAATATGGTTGTTGTAATGTGTGCATAAACAATACTAGAAAAACTATAAACATATCGTATTTTTGCCATCCTAACTGTTTGTATTACTTTTTTCGATTAGATAGTATAGTATTTTTAATTTAGTAGATATAGTATTTATGATAAGATAGTGTTGATATAATTTTTTTCAATTAGTAGAATTATTAGTCTCGTATTTTTTATGGATATGTATTATATTAAATATTATATTATTGAACAGAAGAGCCATTCAAAACTTGCATGTAGTTGCCGTAAAAAAGTTTAATTACCTATGTGTACCTACACTTAAAAATACCAGCTAGAATGTGCACAAAAAAGTTGGTACAGCTATAACTTATCATCAACTACTTTAAAATTTTTCCCTGTGTAATTTTTACTTCCAACATGTGTCAACCCTACAAAATAAGGCAACAGTTTTGCTCGTTACTACACAGAGCTGGGCATCTGTATCTTTTCAGATAATTTTTGTATTTCATTTGCAATAAGTGACCCCGGCTTCGCACGGGTAAAGATAAAGAAACATAAGTATTCTAAATAAGTTTGCATAAATAAAAGACAACAACTCCTCATACTAATTTTTTTTCTAGCAACCTCCTTACCCCGGCCTCTGATTAATAGTAACAAAAAACGGTGATTGTGACTTATATTTTATTTTCGAAGAGATTCTAATATTTTGGAAAAAAAATACAGCTTATATTTTTTATATATAAATTTATAGACAAATGAATTTTTAAAATATATAATTTGTATAGACAAATGAATTTTTAAAATCAGTTAGTGAATTACTTTTTGATTTTTTCCGTTCAAAACAAACATATAAAAAAAATTTGGGTGCCATACCAAAGAAACTCAGAATGTAGAGCAGTTTTACGAGGTTGAGACCGAATTTTGCTTTTCAGCTTTTGAGTTTTTAAGCTTTCAATCATGTTCATATTGTTTTTAACAAGCAATGCTGTTTCTAGAATATACTTACAAACAAGGGAAATTCATAATTTTTAACTTTTTGAAAAAGGACATGCAACTAAACAGCTAGCCGTTTGGTTGAGCGCATTACGCTTTATTTATAGTCTTCAATGTTCATAATGGCGCTTCGCCGGGTGCTAACGCGCCATGCTCACTGTGCTTGTTCGGCTCGCGCAATTCGCAGGCTATCAAATAGTTTGTAAGAAAATCATAAAAATATCGCATATTCCTTGCTTTATACATTTTAAATAAGGCCTTTTAAATTGCCTATGCCTTGCTAGTCGGTTAGCTGAACGAAACCATTCAACCAAACGGCTAGCTGTTTGGTTGAATGTCTAGTTCTAATGGCTTAAGAATTTTTGCGGTTTTGAAACAGGTATATAGAACAATTATTTATTTATTTACATATTAGGGAAACAAACAGCATAACAATATTTCTTAAACATTAAACAAATAAATATAGGCCAGTAAAGTTTCCACTGTTAAATTACAAATTACAAATTTAAGAGCAGGTTATATTCTTGTTACAAATGACAGAAAAATAAAATAGTATTCTATATAATTACAATTCAAACTTAAAATATATAACATAAAAAGAGGAATATCTAAGACAAGTGGATTAATTAAAGTCTTTTAAGGTTTCAATTATTTTTCTTAAAAATTGGGGGAGAGAGAAATATGCTTTAATGCATCGGCTTATATACAGTATAATCCGTAAGTAGGTAAGTGCTCAAGGGACTGGTCTAAAACCATGTATTTGAAATTGTAAAATTTAAAACAAGTTGAGCATTTTAGGAATAAGATTTCTAAGGAAAATAAAGCGAAAATACATTTATTGTACACCGATGCTACCTCCATATATCATAATTAAAGTATTATAAACTACTCAAAACAACTTAAGGCCCACTGTGAAGTTTTTCAAGAATGTGTTTTTTTTTTGGATTTTGTTCCCTAGTTATCAGAGTGTTGTTTGTAAACCTTAAGTGGATAAGGCAACATAGGGTTTCAATCATTGAAATGATTAATTAAGGGTAGATTTTAAGTGTGTTGACAATAATAAGCTAAGCAACCCAAAACAGCGTATTACGCATTTTTTAAATCAGTTGTGTTCAGCTTCCTTTTGCATACACTGGTTGATACTGTGCGCTTGTTTAACGTTTGTTATCGTGTTACCACATTATTATTAATCATAATGTCGGGATTAAGACGTCACATGGACATGGAATCCGCCTCCAGGGCCGTTGCTCTGCTTCAAGAAGGCAATTCGCAAAGAATCTTCAAGCTTGGGTGTGTCCCGAAATGTATTTAGAGACAGGTAGTGTTCTCAGGAGAAGTGTTGGTGGCAGAAATCGAGCTACCACGCATTATGAAGATCGATATTTGCAACTTACGGCACGCCGTAAGCGCACTGTGTCCGCGCGGACCTTACAAAATTGCTTACGTGATGCTACCGGCACCTAAGTAAGCGATCAAACTATTCGTAACAGACTCCATGAAGACCAACAACGCTCAAGAATGCGCGCTGCACGAATAAAATTAACAAGGGCACATCGTGCAGCGCGCTTAAGGTTTGCGCGTGAACACAGTGAGTGGGCCATGGAAAATTGGAGTTATACAGCATCACGGGTAAAACAGGGCTGGTATTCTTGGACGAGGGTAATATTAGCCAGGTATATCAGGGATGTTTTCCAGCCGCATGCGATCCCATATGCACAGCGAGTAGATCGGGATTTTATTCTAATGCCGGATAATGCCCGTCCACGTACTGCCCGTTTGACCCAAAGTGCGCTATCAGAAGCCAATATCAATGTCTTGCCGTGGCCTGCCCTGAGTCCCGACTTAAACCCTTTATGGGATCAACTAAAACTCAAACAAAATTTTACTGCTGTGAACAGTCGTCAGGAACTGGTCAACGCTCTGAAACGCTGCTGGGAACAGATTCCTGATGAAAACGTGATTAACCTCATAGAGGGTGTTCCAAATAGGCTTCGTGAATGCATAAGAAACAGAGGAGGATCCACACCCTATTAAATCACCGCCCTTTGTTTACCCCCACCCCTGTATCATTCAATAAAAAAGTTTCAAACGACTGTAAAATATAGCCCAGTAACCGTAACTTAGGGATCGTCTTTGTTTTAAAGAGATAATACTATTAATTTTTTTATTATTTAATGACTTTTTTCTGATTTTGTAACATCCATTAACATACCAAATTAATAGTTAATTAAATAATACAACAACCAAACACGCTTTTTTTAAATTGAATTTTTTTTTAATTTTTCTGGGTGGGCCTTAAGTTGTTTTGAGTAGTTTATATGAAGAAAAATATTAAGGAAGGTAATATTATGCCCAATTATTTTAATGCTAGAGCCATGTCATAGCGCAAGATTCATTTGGCGTTGTCTTCGTTGTGTAAATAATGCGCGATTTGACGAACTGCTTGGCCAGACCGGTTGTGACAAGGTGAATCTTCCCGTCATTGCGATAGTGTGGCTCAAGCATTAGAAACTACACGAAAAGTCTTTCGGCTGAAATATCTCAAATTGTAGTGCGATGTGAAGGTTTTACTTGTTACATTTAAACCTTATCATGTCATGGTACAGGGAACTGTATTATTTAATGTAAGCTATACATTTACAAAACACTTTTAAATAAAGTAGTAGAAAAATTGCGTAAATGACAATTGTTGGCGTGTTATTGAAGTTTCTCAGATTTCTTAGAAGACACTTCTCATGAACGCCACAAGGAAGCTCTCTATCGCCTCTGCTCCCTGAAATAAACACTATCTCATTAAAATGTAATTTAAACGTAACTGTAGGTGACAAATTACGTTAGTTTTCATTAAGTAATTTTGTTATACGATATAGAATGAACAAAAATGTGAACAACAAGTATGACCTTATGTTAAGCGTTGCTGTTACGCTTAAATGGTTTTAATAGTTTTAGTATAGTAACAGTGTTGCAACGGTTTGCTGACGACACAGTTATACTTTTCCACAGCAACCCCTGGGAAGGTTTACAAAAATTAACTAAAAGGGCATGCCCTCTGTGACTGCATGGCTTGAAGACAGGTTATTATCACTCAACACCAACAAAACAACATTTCTCTGCTTTAGCAAAACAAAGGCATCATCGCCAAATGGCTTTTGCATTCCTATCCCTGCAACCGGTCCTATAATGCTCTCACAACAAACTGCAGTTGTCTTATTTTATCACAAATATCAGATGTCAAATTCCTAGGTATCGTCATAGATGACAAACTAAAATGGAAGAAGCACCTATCAACAGTTAGCAATAGAAAGTGTATTATTTAGAAACCTACGAATTACATCAGACTTTGCACTTTTGTTACAAACGTACAAAGCATTGGCAGAATGTATTATCACCTACTGCATTTGTTCATGGGGATCAGCAGCTAAAACATACATGCTTGAACTAGAGAAAGCGCAACGCTGTGTGCTTAAGGTTCTATTTAACTTACCATTTAGACATCCCACACATCTGGTTTATGCAAACGTTCTCTCGGTGAGAAAATTATTTATCTACCAATGCATCCGTAAATACCTCAAAAATGCAATACCCTTTGCACAAAACTCAGGTAAAAGAATAAATAAATGTCCAAGTTCCAGAGTTCATGGTAAAATTGCCCAACAAAACTATAGTAATGTAGCACCTAGATTATACAACAAACTTAACACTACGTATAAAACTAGAAACTTAACATTTAAAAACTAAGCATACAATTAAACTTTGGTTAAAGGACCTAAAATATAAAGATACAGAACACTTGTTGCGAATTATGAAATGAAAACATCCAACATCCAATGTTATTAAAATACAAACATTAGAAACACACACGCATATTACACACATTTACACAAATATACACTGTGCATACGCCACACATACCCTTTTTATATTCTTTTTACAAATACACATGCATTCTTACACAAGTGCGCATATTGTTGAATCATATTTAATTGTAACATAATGTATTAGTGATAAGTTAATAAGTTAATAAGTTTATCTTGTTTTGTGAAGTAACTGACTGCCGACAAACAGCTTACGCTAGTTCAGCAGTCAGGGCTTGTACTCTTATTGAATTATTTTTGTTACAATAAATAAATAAATAGTTTAAAAAGAGACGAATTAAGATATAATAGATATTAGAATCAAGATAGTAGTTGCATAAAGGTTGAATTTCCTTATGCCTAAATATTCAATTATGATCAAAAGACATAAAAATTGCTACCGCGGGTAACATTTAATTTCTTGGTAAGCCGTGAAAGTTAATTAACTTCATTTAACTTACATCTCGGAAAGCTTCGACAAGTCCCATTGGCAAATCAATAAGCATCTTTCCTAAACTCGCCAGTGCCTGGAGAGCAAAAAATAAATGGTATAAAAACAATTTAGTTCCCACTAACGCACGTGAGAATTAATGACTCTAAATTGTAATATAGAAATTAAGATATTCTTAGGCTTTATTTCATGGTTCAAACATCATAATCATACTTACTCCTATAGGCTTTTGCTTCTCTTTGCCTGTCATTGGCTTTTCTGCTGAACTGCTGTTATTGGCATTAACTATTTCTATGAAAATTAACAAACCTATCAGTATCGACACCGATTTTGAGAACCAAGTATGTTGTTTATACATATTACTTAAATGGTATTTTTACACTCACTAAGCACCTGACAAACTGCCGAACAATGCAAGTTTGGACTGTTAATAATTTCCAGAATATGGACACAAATATACCATGAATTGAGCAAGGCAAGTCCTTGGCACGGATTTATTTGTTTTAAAGAGTATTGTTGTGTACTGTTGTTAGTTTTGGCTGTGGTTTGGTTAGAATCGTCATGGTTTAGTTATTCTAAATATTTGACTTATTATTTACACGGAAAAGTTTTCCAGACCCACGTTTGAAGTAGGTAGGTATTGTGTCTAAGAATGTACTTTGATAAATTTTTAATAATATTAAAATATTTTTGGTAAAATGGGTACCAGTAAAATTTTTTACTATTCTCTTTCATATTTTACTGTGGCACAACATGCGATATTGTTAATTTACTCTGATTGGAATATTTTAGTTTAACTAAGTAATTAGTATTAAGATATATTTTAATTTTTACATAACTATTACTCCAATAGCGCTCCAATATCGCATTTTTGAAATGACTCTTTATAAAAATTAAATACCAGTTATGAAAATCAACTTTAATTATTATAAGTCTTCACCTCTCTCTCTAAAAAAATCTAAATATGCGCACTCTTACACAACCTGTTCTGTAAGAGTGCGGGATTGATAATATAAGAGTGCGCGCTTAATTAGTACACAAATCACTTGTGCCCTTGTGCACTTGGCCCATATAATCAGTGCATTTTTCATGCCACCTTTCTTTACATGTTGTAATACACGTTCTTTACAGATCGGAAAATTTTGTATGTAAGTACTTACCTCATTAAAATATTAAAATTTTTTGAAATCGTACTTTTACTGTAGGCTCTGTAATAGGTACTGTTAACAAAAACATAATATTTTTTTAAAAGTTAATCTTTGCAATTGACTGACAACTTCATTTAACAATAAACTTACGCATGTTTTAGATCGCTAGTCAAATTTAGTGTTACCGAAACGTAACCGAATTTGCTGGTTTCGGGGCTTCAGGAAACTCCATCTGCCTTATCCTTTCACGTAGAAAATTAAACGTCCCGCGGTTATATCCGACTGTTCTGTTGTTTTAAAAGATCTCAACAAGAAACGGAGGTTTAAAATGAGAATGTTAAATCAATTTTGTGTTTGGAAGTACTTTCAGATGTTTAGGAACCCATACTACGTAGGCGCATATTATCTTTATACTAGCTTTAACAGTCCCCGGAAATCAATGACAGCTTGTATGATTTCTTTAAGAACACCTCGTCGCTTGTGTGGTAGCTTCCCCATACCAGACCCCAGTTTGAATCCTGGTAAGGACAAACACGTGTTATGGAGGTTTTCTTTATAAAATTTAACATTCTTGGTTCACCTCAATTCAACGTATTAGCATCAACACAAGTGTGACAACGTTCGCTAACGTCAGATTTTGTAATTATTTAACTATGTTTGCTGAATGTTTATGGATTATGTTCTTACTTAAGATGATGAGGTTGGTCGTATATAAAATAAATCGACCAGACGACCACACCAACTATATGGCCCCAAAGTAAGCAGAGCTAGTGTTATGGATGTTCATCTGTGTTCATCACACAAAGGAATGCCCCTACCAGGACTCGAACCTGGGACCTCCAGCGTATGAGGCAGGACTACTACCACTGACGCCAGAAGAGATACTTATTACGTAGACGTCTATAAAGTTGAACGAAATATTCATTCAACGAAAGAATTTGAACTCTTTCTCCATCAGTTGGTCTCAGTGATGACCCATGTTAAAGGAAAAACTAGTTTAGTAATAAAGCGGCTATATAACAAATAACTTACTTTTTGTTAGTCTCTATCTCCTATCCTATCGAGCTCTACTCACATCGTTCGTTATCTTCAAAAACAATAATTATAAAAAATCCAGTTGGGTAGACAGCGACAAAATTTAAGTGCATTACTCCCTAAGTACTTACCTACCTATGGGTATTGTTTAACTTTCTTGCCCATCCATGAGGGCTCTTTATTTCGCTTCGGTGACGGTCTTGACTATAAGACTAGTTTTGTATTTCAATTCCAAATCAATAAATGTGGAATGTGGAAATGTGGAAATGTTTCTTATGAGTGAGAGTTGGACCAAACACGAAATAATAATTTCTAACTTATACGACGTTAATAATGAAGAAGGTTATATACGATTACTTTTAAATATGTTACAGCCCGGCGCGCGAGGTTTTTCTAGTCAACCTCAGGTCTGACATAAAGTCTTAGTCAAAACTCTTAGTCAAAGTCTAAGTCAGTAGCATTTTTCTACTTTGACTTACGAATTTGTGTCTAATCCTTGGAGACACTTATATAGACAGTCAAACGCCGAAACTCTATTTGATGAAATCGGGGTTTGACTAGTGAGATCTAAATAAGTCAGTTTAGGTATAAAAAAGCATATCTTTTAATTTTAATGTTTATCCTTTCAATATTATAAGAATGTTTGACAGATATTCAGAATAAGTTATTCGATATTTTATTATTATTTTGTATTATGACTAATACAAAAATTCATTGTATTTGCACAATACTTTGGAACTTTTACATTTACACCATTTAAAGGACCATTTTTATTGCAATGGCTTTTTATAAAGTCTAAACTTATAAAATGGACGAAACCAAATCATGAGTGGCGCTGACGCCAGGGCTCCAAGCGAATAGAGATTTGAGCTTTAGAATGTATATTATCGGTCTACTTTAAACGAGACTATTACATTGCTTAAAACATCTCTTTTTTGAATTTTCTACGTGGGAGTAACAAAATAAATGTATTAGAACACCGGAAAAAGTTAAGCTAACATGTAAAAACCTGCTTCAAAATGTAACAAGTTACCTTTGACAAATCGAATTTGCCTTAGTCGCTTTTAGGAAAGACTAAAGGCAAAACCCAAAGCGGCAAAGGATATAAAATCTACTTCGGTACTTTTGCTACTTCCTCCAAATTCATATTTTATTACGACGTGCTAACTATGTCTATGTGCTAAAAGATAGATTCTACCAAAGTTAGTTAAACTCAATGAGACTTAGTGGATGGCGTACTATAGTTTATTTACAGAAAACAAAATAGAATCAAGCTCACTAAAAGCCTGTACGTTTTTTGCCTGTAGCATCTGATAATTCTATTTGCACACAACGCAGCAATGGAAAGCCCATAAATTGAAAATATTTCCATTTTGTAACATTGAAATGCTTTGAATATTGGTTGATTTAGTTTGTCATACAGTTTCAAAGTGTATAAATAATAGAAAAAGAATAGTAATTTAAAAGCTAGCAGTAGCTGGTAACGCTGATAGTTATTACTTTGGATTAATGTAAGATTTTTTTTACATAAAGTTTTTTATTTTTGATGTTTCATGTCTTTAAATATGTATATTTAGGTGAACTAAACAGCTGTTTTTGAAGTACCCAAGTTTTTTCTTTATAGTGAGTAATATTTAATGAGTGTAAATATTACTTAATATAACTTAATATATTAACCCAATGATTATGAGCTTTACTTGTAAAGAATGATAAAAATAAATCTTACGCGGTTTTAACCGACTTCTGATAGGTATACTCGTAGACAACATAGAATTTAATTTGCAAATTTGTGTCTTGACATAGGTACTGTTATCTGATAATGGAAACAGTTAGTGGGTAGTGTAGTAAAACTCCTCAATTTTTTCAAGTTCTAATCACCAAACACAATTCGATCCGTTTCGTTTTCGATTTGTTATTGTAGACAGTTTGCTAAAAAAGCATTAGATTTATCTAATAAACAAACTGTCCTCTTATTTACCTCATAGTTAGTGGCGCCGTTGGCTACTGTTATTCTGCCTCCTATATGAACATTACTTATCACATAGAAATATTTTATTATTAATAATGAGTACTTTTATTCCCGTTAAGAATAAGTAGTCAACGCACTTTTTCTTTTACGATCCTTTTAAGAATCAAGCACATATGTTTTTATGAAAAGTATCTGAGGACCTTCGAGATTTCTACAAATCACATTCGACAGAAAATAGAAAATATATCGATAGAAAATAGATAGAATGGCAATTGTATGAAATTGACATAAGCCTTTAATTTAACGGTTCGTAAGCTTATGTCAATTTCAGACATTAAAAATTCTATACGCTTTTTTATTCCATCGTTTAACCACTTGTTTAAAGGGGCACTTGTAAAGCTTAGAGTCTAACGGATTCTCTGAAGCTAGTTATAAACGAAGAAACTACCAGTTTAGATTTTAAATTTTAAGTTATTAACATAAATTCTTAACTTTAGGTAATTTTTTTAGTATTTTTCATTAAAGTTATGAGGCTGTTTATTTTATGCATAAACACACAGTTCATAGAGATTGAGTAGCAAAAATAGAAATCCGAAGAAGTAAGTCAAAAGAAATTTTTGAAACGGATTCGGTCGAAATTTTGCAAAAAAAAATATCGTAACTCGAAAACTATGAAAAATCGTATAGCATACATAGGGATGATTCAGATAACTCTCAACACGAGGCACCTAAAAAAATTTTTGGTCCTCACTTTTCTGGCCACCCTGTATAACAGCTGTGAGTCCAGAAAATTATGGACTAAAACAAATTAACTAGTCGGATTAAAAGAAGAATGTATATTTGCTATTAAGATAGCAATAAGAAAATAAAGCTATTTAGGCCATAAAATAAAGGAAGCACGATAGGTAAAGTAATAAATGAAAACCCATCAATAATTTTGATCTTTTTATTTTGTTCTAAATGGAGATATCAATGCTCCTAAAACATCACTCACAATGTCAAGTTTCTGAAACAAAGGAAAGAAAAATATGTAAAAAAATTGAACAGTGAAGATATTTGTGATCTTCCGGAGAGCAAAATATAAGATAATTTCAAAAAAACTATACATTTTGCCTGAGTTTATACGAGAAGAATTTGAAGTCTGTGATAAATTGGTGACTAATTGTCGAGTGCATTTAATTTCTCACTATACATTTATATCATAATTAAGGCTGGATTTCATCAAAATGCAAGATCTCGCTGTATAACTAGAATCTACGGAATAATTACGACGACCGATTATCATTGTGGTTAGTAGCCTTGCTCGAGTCCAGGCCGGGGCATTAATTTCTGTGATGAACATAGATGTTTGCTCTTGGGTCATGGTTACTGATATTTATATATTCTGCCCTCCCCCAGTTCGCTGTATGGTCATCCATACAGTTGGTGTGTTTGCTTGGGGATTTAAGGAGCGCGTGGAATAGTGTCATGATATGATAAGAATTTTAGATTTATCAATATGATCCAGAAACAAAGCGTAAGTCAATGGTATGGCTGTTTCAAAACGATCCAACGCCTACGAAAGTGAATGGATCGAGAAGCGCTGGTAAATTTTTGATCGCCAGATTTTTCTCCTTAACGAGGTATTTTGTATCGATTCCCTTACGAAACCAAAGCAGCAATAGTACAGGGTGTTACACTACCAAATTCTTGCCATAAGTTTTTGCTGCTGCGAGTTACAAGCGATCGAACACTCAATCGGGACTCCGATGCCTTTTGCTCCACCACAACAACGCTCTCGCGCACTCCAAGAGTCTATCAAGACGAGGGACTTCCTAAACACCACACCGGTAAAAATTTTGGGTCATCCGCCTTAAAGCCCTGATTTGACATCCCTTATTCTTCTTGTTCCCTAAAATTAAAAACCAGCTCGAGGGAATACTCAAGGGGGAGGGGCGCTCACTGCGTTCGAGAAGGGCGTTGAGGAAGTAGTGAAATTAATTATAACATGATACAACAGCATAAAGTGGATCGGATTCGCAAGAGCCATGAGCTAAACAAAAAAGCTTTTTTGCTAAAGCCTAAGACCAGCACTGAAAACCTAACCGTAAACCTCAGCTTTATACAAAGAAGAACCCTCTTCTTTGCCAAAAAATAAACACAAAAAACTGATTGACAGTCCAATCGGCATCTTGTACGAGCCCCAATGCAAAAAAGTTCGTCCAGTCATATATTGCAAAGGTTGCCTGTTTTCAACTTAATTGCATTTTCATAAAACAGGCCTTTGAAAAAAAAGTATAGGGTAAAATTCTCCATCTTGTTGTTATTAATCAAGCACTTTGAAAGAAAAACTTCTTTTACTAAAATATATATTTATGGGCACTTTAATTTGCTACGACTAACTCAATATAGTTCATCTAGGTCTTAATCGATGCTACCTGTTTTTGTTGAAACATGAGTAAAATTCGATTTGAAAATAGAAATAATGTGTCGCGTGATACGTCACTGTAATTTCCAAAATAGCCAACTTATCCCTACAAAAATCGAATTTTAAGGAAAATAATAAAAAAGAATCGTCGTGCCCACGCAGGAAAACTTACCTTGAAGTGGAGAGAGATGATTCACAAAAATGTATCTGTCGATACCTGCAAGAGGGTTGTAAAATGGTTGGGCTATGGATTTTATACTTCAAAAGAAAAACTTTTACTCACGCTTCTCCAAAAAAAGAAAAGGCTGAAGTTCGCTAAAGATCATGAAAATTGGAGCGATGAATCTAGATGGGTGGTGACGATCGGTGATGTACGGAATAAAGATGAAGATTGTATCAAAAGAAAGTTTCTTGGATCGGTAATGATATGGGTCTGCATCTCAGCACAAGGTCTGGGCTATTTACATTTTGTAGAAGGAACTGTCAATGCATTAGAGTACCAAAAAATTCTGGAAACAAGTCTTGTGCCCTCGATTCCAACGTTAAAACATTGTAATGCCTACACCTTTCAACAAGATGGTGCTTCCTGTCACACTGCGAGGACAACCAAAGCTTGGTTTAACCGGAATCAGATCCCTACAATGGAGTGGCCATCAAGTAGTCCAGATATGTCACCGATTGAGACCCTGTAGTGAAAAATGAAGAAGATGCTGCGCAAGTATCCAGCAAGGTGTAAAAGCAATCTAGAGGAAAAATTTAAATCTGTTTGGGACTCAATAACTACACAACAGTGTGACGTATTGGTAGCAATGATGCCACGAAGAATAAAGGCCGTGATCGATGCTAAAGGTGACGCCACTAAGTGGTAGATGAACTATTTTGTGCCGTTGAATGGATGGAAGAAGTTTATTGCGTGAATGGTTCCCCAAGAATGTATTATATTTTATTTAAATAGGGAAATTTTACTTCAAATATTAGTTACTTGTAATATTTGGCACTAGTCACTAGACGATCTCTTTTGAATTGGGGCTCGTATTAGTACTATAGATATTGGTGGTATACTATTACATATAATACCAGGCACAGTGTTTTTATTTCTAGAAGTACAATTGATGAAATTAAAAATCAGTATATTCCGAGGTTGATATGGAATTCCTATATCCCTAGGATAGGATAGGTCTTGGTATTGTAGTTTGATTAAATCCGGCCCTAGTGATATTATTTTAATTCGAATTTATACTTACACTTTGACAAGTTTGTATTATAGCGGCTGGTATACTGAAGACCGCCTTCTCCAGACTTGTCACAATCTGGAATTAAATATAAAAATATTCGTCAGATAATTTTTTTGTTCTATATTTACTTTTAGGGAATTTTTTACAATAGAACATGGCAGCCCCATCATAACTCTTATGCGTGAGAGTGAGAGGTAATTTATATTAAACCTAACGTACTAATGTGAAACATAACAAGGAAACCTTACACAAAAGGCCTCACCTGTATTCAGAGAGGATTAAAACTGATACAAGCCTACATTATATCTTTTCAATGACAATTCTAGTTATATAGATTCCCCAGCAGCCTGAAATCAGACACTCCGCCTTGTTGGATATCTTCTGGTGTGCCGCATACCTCACAATTGGATGAATTATGTTTTTGTCTTAAGATATCCGAAACCGTTAAGGGGCATGTGTCCAGAACTCAGTCTGAGAGCTATAAATTCAAATGTTCTATTTAATTTAGTCATAAATATCGTCAGAGATAGAGGAGTTTTGATATTATAGTACTCAATTACTTATTAAAAGACTACATAAACACCATTTTTGAACATGTCCCACTTGTAAAGATAAAGCTATATTTTTACTCGCTTTTTTACTATTTTATCTTAATATATCACCAAATTATAAATTACTAGTATTTAAACTAATAAACTTACTCCATCCCTTGGTTTTGGGGTTGAAGCAGCTGGCGCAGGTGTGGTGCTGTTTTGGCAACAAACCAACCCAATTATCATTACTACCAAAAATAAGAACTTTAAATTCAACATCGTTTTAACCGAATCTGAGATTTGAAGCAAATACACTGAAAAATATTTAAAAATTACTCGGTTTTATACATTACGAACTTTAACAAGCGTAACGATACCTTTAAAAACCAGAATTGAATAAAGAATAAAGGATAATAATAATATAATATAATAGAATAAAGGAACAATATACAAGGTTGAGTTCACACCTGATCTTTCGGTAAGGACACGATTATTTTTATAAATAGGGCAAGTACACACATGATTTGTGTTGTCATCTCGAACTTATCTTTCGGCAGTAGCTACATCTTTTTCACTTCTTAGTGAGCGTAAAACTTATCGAAAAAACTAATCCTAATAGGCACCTTTGTCAGATGACGGACATTTGCTTTATACTTACTTTGGAGCTATAACTAGGTGTGTTTTATATAGTACTAGCTGACCCTGGCAGATGTTGTTGTGTCCAATTTTTCATAAAAGTTAATTTACTGGGATTATTTTTGTCCATAAAAAACTGCCGTGTAGAAATTTTACTTTTTTTAAACTTTTATATTTATTTAGAACTTTGTTTCTGATCTTAAAGTTATAGCTAAGAACCTGTGAAGTTATTGATAGAGATTTTAAGCTCTCATATTGTGTTCTAAATGTTCAGTGATAAATTTATAATTAACCAACATACAAAGATCTCTTAGCTCACGATCGAAAAAAGTAGCATGTTTCATGAAAAACTGTTTTTATAAGGGTATTGTGTAAGTATATTTTATTGTAAACAAATTTTAGCTCCAATACACATAATTTATGTATAACGAGTATAAGGGCGGTCACTTAAAATTGAAGGGTGAAGAAAGAAGTGGTCGTCCTTTGACTGCTGTTACAGAAGAAAATTTGTTATAAGTAAAAATTTCATTCAATATAACTGGCGCATCGCATACGAGGAGATTCAGCACAATCTGCAGATAGAATCGGGATTGTTCATGGTATTCTACACTACTACCTTTGCGTAAGGAGGATTGTTTCGCGCTGGGTTCCCCACAACTTCACCGACTCTCCGATGCTCAGAAGCAGGAGCGCGTGGAATGGTGCCATGATATGATTGATCTTAGATTTATCAATATGTTCTAGAAACAAAACCCCAGTATGGCTGTTTTAAAATAAACGAATGCCTACGAAAGTGAAACGATCGAGAAGCTCTGGAAACATTTTTATTGCCAGTTTTTTCTCCATCACAGGGTATTTAGTATCAAGTTCCTTAAGATACCAAAGTAACATCAATACAGAGTGGTACACTACCACATGTTTGGCAGAAGTTTTCGCTATTGCGAGCAACAAGAGACCGAACACGGTACTCCGAGGCTGTTGCTCCACCACGACAACGCGCCCGCGCACGCCAAGAGTCTATCAAGATGAGGGATTCCTAACACCACACCGGTAAAACTTTTGGGTCGTTCGCCTTACAACCCTGATTTGACATCGTGTGATTTCTTCTTGTTCCCTAAAATCAAAAACCAGCTCAAGGGGATGCAGTTTTCATCGCGAGAAGATGCGCTCACTGCGTTCGAGAAGGGCGTTGAGCGCGAAATTAATTATAACATGATTCTAAAATAGTATTAAATGGATCTGTTTCGCATGGAACTAAAGACCAGCACTGACAACCTGACCATAAACCTTAGTTTTATACAAAGTTGAACCCCCTCCTTTTCCACTGCTTACGAATTGCTTTTATGTATTTAGTCTGCAATACTATACTTGTTAATTTTTTATAAAATCTGATAAATGACTGTCATTTTCAAGTGGAATTAATTAATGTTTTTCATAATAAATCAGATAAATAAATCTTAGATCTTGAGAACGAATGTACTTCAGAAAATTTACTATAGACTGTGACTTTACCAATCAAACACTTTATGTTGTAGGTATTATAATTATTTATTTCAAAATAAACATGTGGTTTATCTTACAGTAGCACAGAAATACTATTTGTTATTTTTGAATTGGATTAATCGGTACTGCCGGGTGTCAAAATCGAATATGTGTAGATAAATGGTCGACAAAAAAGCCGCATTAAGGTCCGGGTTTTGCCAAGACTTACTGAATGTACTGGATTATATAGATACCTACAACACGAATGGACCTAACAACTGTCGAAACGAATATGCGGGTAGTGCCTTAAAGATTTTACGTTCTATCAAGTCACGAATTATTTATATTATGACGGAATTTTAAGAAGCTACCATACTATAATTTTATATTAGGTCATTACATATGAAATTGGCGTTTTGTAAGGGAAGAACATAATGTTAATTAAAAAATATATAATACATGTATTTAATCACCTTTTTATGTACCATTGCTATCTATGTACTTTTGCCATATCATTGCACAAACTACTCGGACGGGAATCAATAAAATCTTTAAAGGCGCTTTGGACAGCCCCAGCGGAGTTGAATTTTTTCCCTTGCAAGAAGTTATCTCAATTTCGAAAAAATTGTAATCTGTTGGAGCAAGGCCCGGGGAGTACGGTAGATGTCTTAGACATTCCAATTGAAGCTCCTCTAATTTAGTAGCAGCGGTGAGTGGACTAGCGTTGTCCTGAAGCGGCAGTGGCCTAGAGCAATTGACCAGCCTCGGTTGTTTAGAAGCTAACTTTTCCTTCATGATTTGCAGTTGCTGACAATAGACATCTGCCGTAATCGTCTGGCCAGATTCACCGGCATTAGTCCACCAAACGCACACAAGAAACTTTTTTTGAGTCAATTTTCGCTTGGGGCAGGATTTGGCTGGTTCGCCAGGGTTCAACCATTTCGATGAACGTTTCCAATTGTGGTTCAGGATCCACTTTTCATCATAGTTGATTTGATTCAAAATCCTTTCACTATTGTGCCGGTTGAGTAATGTAACTTTAGCTTTTTCACCTTCCCAATTTGCTTCAAGTGGATTAAAACAGTTTTGTCACTAACAGCGCAGCCTACAGCTAACTCGGACGTGGTTTGCGATGGACCCGCTTCTACAAGAGCCTTCAATTCTTCATTATCAACTTTGGTCTCCGGCCGTCCACTGGGCTTATTCTGCAGGTCGAAATTTCCAGAACGGAAACCGATTTTGATAATATCTTTTCTATTAGAAAACAAATTCAAATTAAAATATTTATTTATCATCTTTGACAGTTACTTGTTCTTGTTAAGTTATATAAAACATGACTCTACCACCAGTTCGGAAAACCCTTCGTGAAGAAAACCTGGCAAGAAACTAGAAATACTATATTTTATGCAAAAATTCCCTGGGGATTTATTTTATTTTATTTTCTAATTTTTGGAAAATTTACAGCTATAAATTATTGCATACATATATTACATTTACAAAAAATGAAGGCCATTAATTATATAATTATAATATAATAATTTTCACATATAGATAAAAATACACAAAAGACAATTAAACGTTAGAGATACCATACGCCAATTGTTATAAGACAATAACAATTGACATAAAAACAAAAAAATAAAAACAATAACAAAAACTAACACATCAAAATAGAGATCTCGTTGGAGCGAAGCTCCTTATGGACTCAAAATGTATAATCGTTCACCGCGAACTCCTCTCACACCGTTTGACCGATTGAAACCAGATTTTGCACACAAGTCTAGAGTGGCCATAGCAAGGTCAGTACGAAAAAAATTTTTCGATATCATGTACCATTGAGAAAAAATCACCGAAAAACTTTTACATTGAAATAGCATTGAAAAATTTTGTAAATAAACAATTGGCGCCAAAATTGAATTTTTGATCAGAAAAATAGAATTTCGAACATTCACAATACGGGGAACGGCTTTTCGTTTGTCCGTTCGAATCTCGAAATTTAAAAGTCGTTTTCTCGAGTTCTCGTCCATAGTTTTTCAAATTTTCTTTTTAATTATTAAAATATAGTCGAAGGCCTACCCAGCGATACCAAAATTGTTAGTATTAAAATTCTGATTAAAAAGATATTGATGTTTCTTTTTTTACATTGACATTCCATATAAAAAAATATATGTTTAGTTTGACAATTTTTTGGATTTTCTCGCCGTTTTTGATTTTTTGTTCAATTCAAATACACTTTTCAGAGGAAAAAAATTGTTTTCGGCCAAATTCGAGGTAAACAAACATTGATTGTATCAAAAAATAGTTAACATCCCATTCTTATTTTAGACATGCCTCCTACTCGCAGACGCCCTAATATCGGTAGATTGTCTATCGTGCAAGGTAGCGCTGGGACTGGCAAGTCGTGCGTCATCAGGAAAATGGTGAACGTTGTCGAAAGAAATCACGGCAATGGAAGTGTGTTGCTTATGGCTCCTACTGGCGTCGCTGCAAGCAATATTGGAGGACGTACGATACATTCTGCTCTTCACATGAAAGTTTCAAAAAAACAAGAATTAGACGAATTGACAGGAGAAAACACAACTTTGAACAAGAGCTGATGCAAGTAAAAGTTGTGATATGTGATGAGATGTCTATGATTGGACTTGCAATGTTAGCTGCGATTGATAACCGTCTGAAACAAGGATTTGGGAGACAAGAAAACTTTGGTGGCGTTATTTTCTACATGTTCGGTGATATATTTCAACTTCCACCAATATTCGACACGTCGATGCTTGGAAAACCCAAACCAACCAATACTCTTGCTGTTTATGGCAAATTTTTGT
Source organism: Marasmarcha lunaedactyla (assembly GCA_923062675.1). Taxonomy (NCBI): domain Eukaryota; kingdom Metazoa; phylum Arthropoda; class Insecta; order Lepidoptera; family Pterophoridae; genus Marasmarcha; species Marasmarcha lunaedactyla. Next base: position 16,447,144 of record OV281343.1, read on the forward strand.
TCAATCAATTCACGAGATTCTTTGAGTTGAAAACTATAATGAGACAAAGTGGACCGGAGCAGCAAGTTTTTAGAAACGTTTTATGTAACATTGCAAATGGTAATATCACTGACACTGATTACGAGTTTCTTCGTGCTCGATTTTCGTCGAACATCAATGTTACTTCGGATTTCTCTAATGCGATACGTTTAATTTCGAACAAAGAGGCGATTGCACTATACAACGAATCACGTTTACGTAACCTTGGCGTACCAGTAGCAATAATTGCTGCAAAACATAACAATTCAACGGCACTGCAAGCTACAGCCGATGAAGCCCAAGGTTTGCCATCGATATTGAACCTTGCAACTGGATGTCGTGTAATGCTCACACAGAACTTGTGGGTATCGAAAGGATTATGCAATGGATCTATCGGAACTGTACGAGACGTCATTTATAATAGGACAGCACACGAGAATTACTATGACGACTTTCCGATTTGTGTTTTAGTTGATTTTGATGGATACTCGGGACCAAAATTATATGACAACTCAGTACCAATTTTACCGCAGACTGTCGCGTTCAAAAAAGGGAATACAACGTGCACCCGCAAACAGTTTCCACTTGACGTTTCATTTGCAATCACAGTCCACAAAAGCAGTCGTCGACGTTGGTAAAACTGAGTTTAGCCTTGGGCTAACTTATGTTGCGATGTCGCGCGTGAAAACCGTTGATGGTTTAGTGATTGATCCGCCGTTTCCTAAAACACGCTTGCTTGGAATAAACAAAAGTGCTGCATGGAAAGATAAACGAGAAGAAATCGCTCGTCTCCGCAATTTGAATGCATACGAAATATTTGAAAGTTGATTCAATCTGTAATAAAGTGTTATAACAAATGAGATTTGGCGATGGTTTTTTGGTAACTTATAACACTTAGAATTATAAATTTCCGACTGATGAATTGTTGTTATAGGATTTGTATTGACACGCATAGGCTCTAATGTTTGTTTTGAATTCTCGCAACGATTTCTAACCTTAATTCCTTCCACGCAATACCTAAAAGAAACCGTTTCTAACAGTCAGACTAAATGCAGATGTGATTAAAACTAGACACTGTTAACCATCTCTGAGATACGCGGTCATCATCAGCTGACCATATGATTTTTCGTAAATGTTTGTATCGAATTATTTCATTTAAAGCTAACCCAAAAAAGTCCGTTAGACTAAAACAATTGATAAGGAAAATATCGCTTCGCTCCGATTATGGCATGGTTAGGTCCGGAGGACCAACGCATTCCGACCTAGTATAAATTATGAACAAAAGTGGTGCGAGCAAGGATCCTTGTGGGATTCCCGAGGGATCCAATCCTGATTGAGAGTTGTAACCATTAAGCACAACTATATGACTCCTATTCTCAAATGACGATTCGCAAACCAACGATACAGGTTACAGTGATCTGGTTTTACGCCTGTAAAACCTAAATAAACTTCTATTCACCAATAACCTAAATAGAATCGCTACTAAATTATATCACATTATTCATTTTAAACTTCTATCAATGGTATTATAGACCTACCGTAGTATCAAACTCACTCGGCAGCTACTAATTTTACTCTGGAACTGCCGAACAACTGTATTAAAAGTTTCGTATGAAAGTTTAGATTAGCTTTTGTGTTGATGCTAATGAGTTGTCTTCACGTAGAACGGGTTATTATGTTCCTAATCTTGTGTGATAATTTTGTTTTTTGAGGCTGAATAAATCTGTGAATATGTTTTCAATGTAAGACATATCAGGAAAATGTCAGCTCCATATCATCATATGATCCGACAACTTTTCAACAGTGAAAGTTTTACGAGCTTGAGTCTTGGCGGCTTTTTTTTAAAAGAAATTTATTTTCGCTAAAATTCATTATATGTAAGCTAAAATATATTAATCTCAATATACAGAATGATCACCTAAGTCCACTGGCTTTTCGGAATAAAGATGCTATTAAAGACATTGTAGTGCGCGTAAATACTTACTCCTTATTATCTATTGAGTTTATTTTTAAAGATTATCTAATACTAGTTGAATCAAAGATTTGAAATTCAAAATAAAGACTGCGCAAAAGTTGATGTAAACAACTAATTAAGGCAAGGTTAACCAAATTTTACACTAATCATTCAAAATCAATTGTCACTAATTACAAAACAGATTGAATAGAACAAAAAAATCTAAGGTTATTTCATGTTTGTCAAATATTAAATCACGTAAAGGCTAATTCATATATGAGCTTGAAGTTACTAATTTTACAAGATTCTGGACTTTTTTTTCATATTTTATTTTTACAACATGTCCTCTGATCTACGAATACGCAATTGTTACTACGTAAAACTTAAACTTTTGTGGGTCATTAACGTCGAATATTTGGTTCATCAGCAATATTTGGTTTAACTGCCAAAATGAACATATCGTGTTAACTATTTTGAGCCTCCTTTTTTTTGTTATTATGATGTAAGTATGTAGTGTTACGATGTCAGTAATATTAAAGTAACGTATGCAGAAAACGTAGGCATGTTACTTTTTTCTGATAAAATTTAATAAAGAAGGATTGGGCAATATCGAGGTGAACACTGAATATTTGCAGAATTATTATCTTTAGCAGTAGCAGACCACGTGTGCTTTTTTTATTACAAATTCTATCCAAAGAGCATTAGTAAAACATTAGTACATACATTCCATTTGAAATGAAGTGGCTGGTTGGTAATTAATTCAGTGCATGATTGCGAGCCACTAAAATTATATTATATTAAATTACTTTGCAGCAATAAGACAAACATTTGTTGTACTATTCTTTACACAAAAAAATGCTACATAAAATATTACAAAATAAAGAAACAGTCAGATAAATAAACTGATATAGTTTTATATGTTGGGAGCACGTTACGTCCAGCAGTAACGTTGTTAAATATGGACTTAAAAAGTTATATTTATTTATACAATCATATAAAATATCATAAAAGTACGTTTTTTTTAATAGTGTGAACTCCCTAGAAGTATGAGGAAACGTGTCACTTATACAAAATTTGGACTGTTCAGATTGTTAAACAAAAGAATAATGCTTACTTAAAAACAAAAGCGTGCTTAAAACGTGTTTACTAAAGGGTATAAAACCGAGTTGAAACCTTCATGCTCTTCAGTACATCCTCTTACATCGTAATCTAAAGTAATCTTGCAATAATGATGGATTTCAAAGTCTTATTTTTGGTAGTTCTGATTATGGGTCTGGTGTGGTGTGAGAATAGCAATAGTCCCGCTGATGGAAACCACCCTGCTGCTGGAAACCCTCCAGCTGCTGGAAACCCTCCAGCTGCTGGAAATCCTCCAGATGCTGGAAAAACCTTTACTGGAGACCCCCCTGCTGTTAGAAAGCCCCTTGCTGCTGGAAACCACCTTGCTGCTGGAAACCCTCTTGCTGCTGGAAATCCCCTTGCTGCTGGAAACCCCCTTGCTGCTGGAAATCCTCTTGCTGGAAAGCCCTTTGGAAATCTCCCTGTACCTAAACCAAATGACGGGGTAAGCTATCGTAATATTATTTGCTAAACTTTTTCTTACTCCATTGTTTTTCTGAATTCCTTTCTAAAAGTGTTTTAATTTTTTTAAATTCAAATTTAGGTCTCTAGACCTACCTGTTCCACCTCTAGGTTTCACAAGAGTTGTGAATTTAGGCCTCTTTTCCTCAAATGCCAACCTATACGTATACATAAATAGCTTCAAGAGTTACATACATTTGAAGTGTTCACCTAAAATTTGAAAACATTTGTACTTATAGATGTTAAGATATAAGATATTTTAGTAGTTTTTTTCAAAATAATATAATAAATATACTATACATTTTTTAAATATACTATACTTAATGATGTCCCAACACGAATCGTGTATGTATAAAATATTATTTCTAGGTCTTAAAATCCAGATATCTATCTTGAAACCTCTACCGAAATATGTTTTTGGGACGAGAATTATTTATCAGATTACTGATGTTATATATTTATGTATAAATATCCTTTTGAGATAAACATAAAAAAATTATACAGACAGACATAAACATGTAATACAAAATACAACATACTTTTTAAGTAAAACTAAACTGAATGTTAAAAATAATTCTGCCTGGAAAACAAGTAAGTGGTTTAAGAGAGGCAGTCTTTCATGAGGCCACATGGCTTCTTCTTTACCAGTTTTCCATAAATATAAGAATATATATGGGAGCTTATAAATATAACTCTGTGTAAATAAAACCATAACATATACATCTTTCAATTATTTAATCATTTCAATTATTATTAGTGCATAATCCAAGGATTGAGTTGATGGTACAATATTTGGTTGGTACCTAACCCAGCTGAGGTACCATACAATGGACATCACATGGGCGCAGCAGCTTCCCACCTACAATAAAATTACAATAATATTTTAGGATGGACTCTCTGCCCCTTAGAGAGGTGTCAAATTTTAAATATACACACATCAAAAAAGTCTAAGCAACACACATTATTTCAAATTTATCGATCAATTATTATATCTTTTCCTACCAAGTAGGTAGTACTAAAGTAAACTTTTTTATTTGTTTTTTCACAAAATTCAAAGCGAATGCATGTTTTCGAATTTTAATGCGTTTTTTTTGTGTGGCGTGAGTGCTGGAAATCATTTATTAATATTAATTTTTATTGATTAATTAAAAAAAATTTAATTGAAAGACATTGTTTACGAGACGACATTTTAAGAGCCTAAGGGATGTTGGAAGCGGTCAGCAATCAATGATGAGGTGCGTTCAAGAAGTTCATACATACAAGGGTTCAACAGTTATGGTATGGGCGGGTATTATGAAGAACAGAAGAACTGAGCTCGTTTTTGTAAATGGAAACAAGAACGCTGCAAATTACTTTGAGAATATTTTTAAGGCCTTATGTCCGTCCATTTTCACAAACTCTTGGCTTCGATTTTACGTTGATGCATGATACTGTTCGTTCGCATACAGCTTTGCACACCAGGGAGTACTTGGAAAGGGAAAATATCCGGGTATTTCATTGGCCTGCACAATCGCCAGACCTCAACCCCATCGAGCACGCATGGGACATGCTCCAGAGACGTGTTTTAGAGGACTCAGACGGAGTGACAACATCCTGACAACTGATGGGCTTACTAAAGTTTCATTATAATTGCCGCAGGATAACATAAACAGTCTTATCGATTCTATGAATAATCGGTGTCAGCAAGTTCTCAACAACAGAGGCGGCCACTCTTTGTATTATGTTATCCAATTTCTTTTACAATAAATTAATTTTGTTTAACAATTTCGTTAACATAAGTTTATAATAAGTTTAGTAGCTTAGGCATCTTAGTTTGTACTACGTATTATATACTACTCGCAATATAGTTAACGTATGTTAGATATTAAAATAAAAATAATAAAAAACAATAGATTTTTTTACTTTGAAAAGACACTAAAGAATAATATAAATAATAAAATAGTAACGATTTAATATGAAAATACATTGTAAAATTAAAATTTGTATATGTTGCTTAGACTTTTTTGATGTGTGCATAAATAAAATATGTCTTTCGGCTAATGTGTCTCGATTGGATGACAGCTCTAGCAGAAGGCTGCTGCTAATTTCCTTGCAAACTTCAATAACATAACCGTTATCACCCCTTGTATGCTCCCGAAAATAGGATAAACATTTATCTAAACCATTATCGTGTTCACTTTGAAATTATTCGCAAGAATAGATTACTTACTGTTTCAGTCATACGCCATTGTCGAATCACAACCAATATTTCTTAATTTAAAACTCGTCTGCCAACAGTAGCACAGCGACCAAACGCAATGCCACAGTTAACACAGCGATCCATGTCGAAATGCAAAATCGGGTATCCAAGGGAACAAAACAAATAATCGTCGTGTAAGGCGGGTTCTCCGGATCCGGTAGGCAAACGGAAAGTATTCGAGTAAAAAAGAATCGTAGTTAGTCCGTGTTACAAGCGTAAGTCGTAAGAAATAGTAAAACTATATAACAACTCAAGTGCATGAAACAAAGCCAAACAAACGAGTATCGGAATGGCGGCCATTTGACGGCATGGAAGGTTTCGTTCGTTCCTTTCACTTGTTATTGGGGGAAAAATTAGTATTGCCGACGTTAAAACTAAATTCTACTCATAAAATCACAGAGAATTTACATATTTTGAATTTATTTCATTTCCAGAAATTAAATCGTTCGCGATTTTTTTTATTTATAATAAGGTTACTATAACTTATTGTTTGACACGAATTTCCACCTGTTAACTGTCTAGCCCACGACTACTCAGCTTCCTTTAATTATAATCGTCTTATATGAACCATTTTGTTTAATAATTTGTTTTTCTTCTGGTAAGGTGATGATGTGGAAATTTTGAAACTCCTGATTAAAAAGTGCGACAAATAGTTTTGATAATAGTCTTAGAATTCTTACTCCGTAAAAACTACCTGACAGCGTCATCATAGGTGACTAGTTTTGATTTATCGTAATGTAAGTTAGCCCTTTGGCAACTATGCTGTAAAAAAATAAAATAATAACATAGAAGGCAGTGCCGTCCTTGACTGCACAGGTAACTTGGTCGGTCTGCCAACTTTTGACGACCTGTCACTCAAAACCACTAACGATGGCCAAACTTTCTAAAGTTTTGGTAAAAAACTAAAAAAAGTGTTGCAGTATCATAATGAAAAACTGCAAGTCCCTTCCTGTTGCGTAGTTCCGGCTGCTTTTTCTCAATTTATTGCTTGAGCTTCATCAGCTGTTGGTAGTAAAGATCTGAATCGATGGTTTTAAAAACTGATAATGAACGATGCACTTCTAATTCTACCAAACACACAACATCATCTTATTGCGGGTGAATCCGGGTTTTAGTCATAGTCTGGATTTTACATAAGTGTCGCCCCTCCAATACATTGATACAAATAACGTATTTCCACATATATCACGATCCTGCTTATTCTTCTTCTTCTCGATCCATAGGTTTGGGTTCGATCCCCGTGACTGCCAAATGTATCAATGAGTTTGTAGAATTACAGTACATAAAGCCTACGGTTATGATGGTGAAGGAAAACATCGTGAGGAAAAGGTATGTGTAAAAGTCTGCCAACCCACGGCAGGCAAGTGGGATGGACGATAAATTGCCTAATACCACCCATAGGTAGGTGAGGCTCATGAGACATGTCTCTGCAGTGGGATTATTAAGGGTGTCACGAACTAAATTATAATACAATGTCTGTCTGTCAGTCTGAATACTGTAAACTCAAAAATTACTAAATGGATTTTCATACTGTTTTCGCCAAGGGATAAAGTAATTCAAAAGGAAGGTTTATATGTCTATGATTAATTCATGTTTTGTGCAAGTTGGTTTTATTGTGACGAAGATTGTTCCTGCTTTATAATATTATGGGAAAGTTTGTATATTTGGATATGTGTTACTCAGTCACGCAAAAATGGCAAAACTGATTTGACTTTTTGACACATGGATAGAATATAACCTGGAACAACATATAAGCTAACTTTTATCCCGAAATTTTATCGGGACCAACAATTTCTGCATAATCAAAGGAAGTTACAGAGAAAACACTGCAATTCATTATTCAATAATTTTTTTCAGCAATTTAAATTTATTATCCTATTGGTTTTTCACATCTGAATTTTAAATGCAAACTTTAATTAATTCCTGATTGACATTCGTATAAGTAGTTTGCTTTTTGTGTTCATTTTGGATTCGTATTATTATTTTTCTTACGGTCTTTTGCTTGGTATTACAATAAGCGTTTTTTTGAGATTTGAACATATTATATATTTAACTTTTCACAGTCGGCAAACAAACACCCACCTGATGGTAATTGGCATTCGCATCCATAGACATCTTTAGTCTTAGGTGTTTGAGTAATTTACATTGAATGTGATTTTTATAATTTGGATACGTTGTTGATATGTCAATGATTGCACTGGGTGCTCCTTCCCTTCAACTGAAATATTATCAAGTAAACGTGATTCTTATGGCGGTTAAAATAGGGAGGACTGTAGTACCGCTACCATAGACGAAATCTTAACAAAAGATGCTCTACCACAACAAAAAAATTGTTTCTTTTTGTTAGTTTCTTTAAAATTACGAAAAATACAGTAAGTTCGTGTTCTTTAGTTACTCTTTTTAAGAATTTAGACATAGTTTTCTCGTTTACTCGCTACAAGGCCGTAGAACCAATATCAGTGAATGATATTGCAAATCCTATTTGCCTCAAGCTTTCAGGGAGTAAAATAGCGAACGCCTAAGGAGCGATGTCCGTGGTATTCTTTTTCATTAATGTAATGCGCCCGCTTGCACAGCTGCTAGAAACCATGTCTGAATAATTAATTATATTTATAAAATAAATAATTTCGTATAGTCTAGATTTAGCATCATGCAATAATACATCATACAATAATAAAAAATGCTCCGTGGCCGAACATTTTACAATACAGACGAGGCTGAAGAATTTTGTTGGATATTTTTTGTTGCAAGATATGTTTTTTTTGCTGTTTTTTTGCATAAGTCGCAGCATTCGAATAAATGCATAAGTACGAAGGGGTTGAAGGGAAATATTTTGAAAAATGTAATGAACGTTTTGCATATTTTAACTTTTTTAACTTTAATTGCCTTTTTTGGAGCAGCCCACGTATATATTATAATGACAGATTTTGTAGCTTCATAAACATTTAGTAATCATTTTAACGAACAGAAAACAATTGAAAAATAACGGGCGACAGTTCTTTATTTAAAATTGAATATAACCTTTTTCATAGTATCAAAGTCAGCTAGAAACAAAGAATACAACCAAAGAGGTATAATGGCAAAAAATTACAGAAAAATACTAAAATACTTTTTCTCCGACTTAAACGTATCACTGTTTGGAGATATTGTAAAACTTCTATCTCATATACAATATGATGCAGATTGGTCTCTGATATAAACCCTCGAATAGTAGTAGACTTGTTTTAAAAAATTGGCTCTGCGGATTGCACAAGTCGAAAATGGATTGCTTGATGTTAAAGACCTCTTACCTGTCTTGCCGAGCACGGGAACAAATGGTGCTAGAATCAATTAGTGTATTTCATAGCCGTTAATAGGGGCAGTTAAATCAAGAATACCAGAGTCAGCTTTCTAGCCCAGAACTTTACAGTTATTTTGATATAGTCGAGGCAGCAATTATACTCAACGCAATGTTATAAGTTTTAAAGTTTTTCTTAACATTTAAACATTTATCATAAATTGAAAATTATTTTCTTCTTACACAATATTCAGGTTTTTTATGATGTAACATTTATTTTATAATTGTAAGGTCAATCGTAAAAATAATATAAATACACTTCCTGGCGTGTGTGAAAGTGGCCTGCCTTCCCAGGTTCTAATTATGACTGTGTGCCCGATGACGACAAACTCTGTTAATAAAGAACATTTTGTGTGATGAATACATGAATCAGCTTTTTTTTGTAATTCATGAATAATTCCTATTGTGTTTTAATTCACGCTCTGCTTGAGTGTGTTGTGAAATATTACATTAATTCTTTCTTATAAAGTGCACTTATTAGTTAATATTGAAAGTAACAGCAATTTCAATATTAGTTGCAGATAATCCAGGGCGTCGAGAAAGTAATTACAGCTTTGCCTCGTGAAGCAATCAAAGCAACTAAAAATGTAAGTAACTCAAGTAAAAACCACAATAGTCCGTTCGATGTTTTTTCACTATGATGTTTCTATATATGTTACAGCTAAGGATGATTGTGGAAATAAACTTAACATTAGCCGGCTAAACTTAAATGTATTTCAACAACCATCCTTAGCCGTAATATAATTTTTTTAATAAATATGAATATTCCCATTTTTTTTATAAAAAAAAATGCTGTCATAAAGTGACAACCAGCCCAAAAAAACGTCGCATTTGTTTTTGCTTTATTCATAAACGGTACACGAACACGGTATCCCCCCTCATTGTAAGCGGCATCCGTGCTCATTGTCTTCAGTAATCGTTGGTGGTTTCAAAATTGCTTTGTTCTTATATGATTTTTCTACATGATGCGTTGGCTACTCTGCATGGAAACAAATAAAGCGGTTTAAAAGGACCTAAGTTTCTCCGCAAATGCGATCTTATAAAAAACGTTAGAATAAGTTTGATGCTTGTTTAAGATCAAATAAATAAGGAAAGTAACGATAGTCAAATACGTGTAATTGTAATAATCCTATCTGTATTTGTTTCATTAGCTTTATTATGATCTAAACTGCTTGTTTATCTAGCGTTTTTCCCATTAGAATACGAGTTTAATTCAACGTAAATGTAATTAATTTTAAAAATAAAGGAAGACGCTTACAAAAAATTACTGAAATATTCGACTGCTTGTGTAATTTGAGACAGAGCAGTGAATTTTTATATTTACTCTTTCTCACCGATGTAAAAACAAATGGACAGTTTGCCTCATACAAAATTAACGTAAAAAAATGTCCCGAGTAAATCCACACATTTACAGAGTTATGAATAAACTAAATCACATGAAATTTATATCGTATACCGTTGCGTTACAGCTGATTACCTTCTGCTTGCCACAAATGTTCACCTTATGTAGCTGCAACTAGGAAGCGTTTTGGACGTGTTGACGGGTAGCCGAGCATATTAGGGCTGAACTCTATAAATAGTATTAGACTTGTCTTAGCCTTATCTAAGTCAAATAATCAAATAAAATGCGGCTTTGTTTTATACTACAAAACATCCACATTCTGGTTACAAGTGACACTAATCTTGTCAATATTAGTCAAAAGCAATTTTCATCACTATTCAAAATATATCAAACTCGCTATTTATTTGATTATTTAGCTGAGATAAGTCTAAGCACTGTTTGTAGTTTTCAGCCTAAGACTGGTATGCTATTCACAACATTTTTAAATTCATTCCATTTTTGAATTCTCTACCTGGACGCTTTTGGAAACAGACCCGAAATCGATTCATTTGTAATGGCCGGTTTACACGAGTTAAGTGGTTAAGTTGGTAACTAAATTTTAAGTTAAAAGTTGCGTGTAAACAGTCAGTTAAGTGACAAGTGGTAACTTAAAATTTAGTACGCAAGTGATTAAGTAGATTAGGATTCGTTCTATTTTTCGTATAAGTGGGTGGGCGGGGCTTCTCACTTAACACGTTTGGACGTGATTATTTAGTTAAGTGCATAAGTTGACAAATCTGGTGCCGGCAAGAGCTCGTATTTATTTCGCATTTACTCTTTCTTTTTTCAATGTCGGAGAGGAGCTTATTTTCAACTTTAAAATTTGTTGAAGAATATTTAAAATAGATACGTTTGTAGAATAAAAATTTAGAAAAAAACATGTTCTTGTAAAGATTTTAATTTCCGAACAAAATTCTTATCTGAATTTGTCCAAAATCACATTTACCATATATCTAATTACAGAATTGACGAATTCCTTGAGATTCATCACTGCTCATCTTCATTGAACTTATGAACTTAACTACTTAATCCGTTTGGACACACAAGTAACATGCAGTAACTTAAAATTTAGTTACCAACTTAACTACTTAATACATGTAAACCGCGCAGTCAATGCTCTTACTAAATGATTTTTAAATATTGGCTTTTTATTTACAGACTGTGGACGAGGTCAGTGATGTTTTCGAAAAGTTACTTGTACCGAAGAACCTTTTCTGAAAATGTTAAATTAATTAAATAAATAATATTATATTCAACTATATTTTTTGTTTTATTTTGTGCTCTCATACAAAAACGGAGTAGACGTTAAAATTATTTAAAAAAAGTAAAAAACTTTTAAACGAAGTAAACAGAACAGAACGAGCGAGTTTCGTATATTTTTAGTAAGATTTAAGAAAGTTGTCTAAATAATTATTGAATTATTAACTAAAGGGAAAATCTAAATATCATATAATAAAAAAACCCACTATACGATGCTATAACAATGATACGCCAAATACCGATATCTACCGTCAAATACCGACACCAAATAAAGATACGCCCGACTGGGATGCCACCGATGCCTTATGGTATCTATTACACGGTGTCGATCATTATTCGATCAAGCGACGAGATAAACAATTATAAATTCATAGATTTTGCTTATCTATTGTCATAGCCAGTGCAAGAGCACGTGCTCCACCTGATGGTAAGTGGTACCCGCATTCATGGACATCGTTAATCGTCGGTGTTTCATGTGATTGTTATATTAGCTATTGATGCGTAGCCAACCGTAGGCTTAAGGTTGGAATCGCCTTTGTTCCTGTAATTAGGCAGATGAATAAAAAAGTATTTTCATATATGCATAGTATGTATTATGAGTATGCATTAAATTTTCCCAAGAACCTTTTGTCTTCAATCAACAGTTTACAGGATATGTACCGGAAAAATTTGAAAATGCCCGGAAAACACAACTAAAAAATGGTATACTGAGTTGTGCCATCACGACTGAGAAACTTAGACTCTGAATGTAAGGTACATACATAATACAACGAACAATATTGTTAAAAACTAAAAAGATTTAGCGTTGCCATATTATTATACAGGGTGACTTGTAATTCGACGTATTCCTCTTGGGATGTGATAATACAACAAATTTCCAACAAAATTAACTATAATGTCCCTAATACCAAGTAGGCTCGTTATCGAGACATTTTTTTGATTTTGTTCACGAAAATCCCGAATTAACTATAAAAAAAAGTTTGTGTTTTGTTAAAAAAAAATGTTGTATAAAAAATTTTAACAACTTTATTTAAAGTTGTTTAAATTTTTATCAGTTACCAATACATCAACAAACATTTACTAATACTAATACTAGCACAAATATTAAACATTTTAAAATGGCAAGTGAATTTTTATAAATTTTATTTTGATTCACTAATTTGGTCAATAGAAAACTGGGTTTATTTGAAAAATCAACAGTATATTAAGTGTACAAACTACTAGAAAAACTTTTTTGTTCTATTAGCTATCCAAACAAGTTAAATTATTAAGATACAAACAACAATTCCCAGAAAAAACGTTCGTAGAGCACGTGCATTGTAAAAACTTTTGTTATCGTAACGGGTACTAACTTTTTAGTTGTTATTGTTAGAAGTTGGATAGGCATCATAAATAATTATTTCATTTGACTACTTTTTGCCCAGCAATTTAAATGGTGAGTGGTATGAGGAATTTTTAAAAAATGAGCTAAGGCCATTGCTTGAAGATGTGGAATTGGTAACAAGGAGACGAATGGTATTTAGACTACGATACGACGGTTCTTCCTAATACATCACACACACATACACACACGTGTTGATTTTTGTGTGTGTATGGGGCACATGAAGTCCCTTGTTTATGCAACGCTAATTCAGTCTGTTGAAGTCCTGCGAGAAAAAATAATCGAATCGGCCAAAAATACAACACTCTCTCACTTCAAGAGTGACAGTGACAGAGATAAGGAAGCGTGTGCGGGCATGTATTCACCATAGGGGAGGTCACTTTGAACAAGATTTGTAAAACGTGTCGCAAAATTTATTAAAAAAAGATATTTTTAAATTTCCATTTTTTCTTTACACTTTACCTATCATAATGTTATTCAATTTTTTCTGAATATCTTTTTTTTTTTGTAAATAATTAATGATTTGGGTAGCTAATAGAACAAGAAAGTTTTTCAAGTATTTTGTACGGTTAATGTACTGTTGATTTTTTAAAATAAATCCAGTTTTCTATTAACTAAATTAGTGAATAAAAACAAAACTTTATAAGAATTCACTTGCTATTTTAAAATGTTCAATATTTGTGCCAGTATTAGTATTAATACGACTGTGAACCCGGTCGTAAAATGGGTTCAGAGAATGAGGACGCTCATGCTGAAGAGCATAGGTCTAGCTCAGCAATGAGCGTCGGGGAGTCACTAGAGACTCAAGGGTGGCTCTGGCAGCGGAAACGCAGCCGTTCTGCCAGGGGAGCTACGTCCGACGAGGGCAGTAGCTCCGCTTCGGAGCCTGTAAAGGCTCCGAAGGTATCCACCGCGCGCTGAGGCAGAGGCCGACCACTGGGCAGTATCTCGGCCTCGCCAAAGCCAAGGTGGAATTGATGGCTGCTCAACGAGCGAAAATGGATCTCCGCGCCTGGTGGAGGAGGCGGCTAGCCGGATGTTGCGAGTGCCGCAATAGAAGAGACCTCGGCGGTAGACTTTCAGGCTCGAGTAATGAGCTCCGTTGAGGTCATTTCTTAGGTGGCGAGCAGCTCGAAGAACCTCTGTGTGTGCCCCAGACAAGGTGGCACAAGAACTGCCACCTGTCAATGTCGGGGGGTCGTGCCCAACGGCGACCCCGTTCTCCGACAAGGCGCAGAAGCTGGAGCGGAGCATCTTGCTCAGTGTGAGCAAGATGCTCGACGCTCGGTTCGAGGGCTTGCAGCAGAGGCTTGTCAGTAAATTTTATTTTTTTGTTGTTCCCGACGTAATTTTAAACTACGAATTACGTAGTGTCGGAGAACGGCAATGTTTTGATTTGACAAGCCAGTCACGAAAAATTATCCATCATAACAACTAGAATCTATTTATTTATTATTGTTTCCGAGTTTATTATTCAAAATTACATGTTTATCAATTTTTTATTATCTACAATCAAAGTTTTCATGAAATCAATAATTTATTTTTACGTACACGAGTGTGCGTAGCCAAAATTTTTGGTAAGGATTCTCATTCATTAAAATTTTATTTTGTTGTTACTTTTTCTTTTCAGATCAAATTTAATTGTATTAATGTTTCTGTTTTATTTTGTGTGACTATTTTTTATTTCAATTTTGTTTATATTTTTTGTTTGTATTTACAGGCATTTTTGTATATTTTTAATTTTACTGCAAAATAAACATAGAAGAGAGTTTTGGTATTTCCTTTCTGGACCCTCAATTACCACTCCGCAAACAACGCGTTACATACTGGCGCCCGACCATTCAAACGCAGTTTATGGAGAAGAGAGGAGGAACAATATCAACAGAGGAATAGCAACATTAAAAATAATTTTTTATAATTATTATTGAGGTCAGGCATAAAACTTTATTTGTTACCATTTTCAACCATTAACATTCACTAGTTAGGTTATATATCTACTATAATATATCAAATTACTGCTAAATTATTCAGACATTTAAGTTTCTTTAGTTTCTTTCGTTATAATATCTTTGAAGAAATTTTCTGAAGGCACAACATTTATTCTATAACCCAGTAATTTCACTATTTAAATAACATTTTCTATTCATTTTCATCACTTGAAAATACGTATATTTTTAAGGCTCTTTTCTGCATAACGACTATTAACAAATTTATTTCACTTTAACATTTTTTTTTTTGGATTTTGCAATGAATTTTTCACAACTTAATAAACCTGAAATAATTTATGAATTAAAAATCAGAAATATAAATTTTTCTTCGACGCAATCTGTAGACAAACTACGATCATTATTATTAAATATTAATGTAGATTCTGAAACAGAAATTTTACAAAATAGCCCTGAAGAATTTTCAGAGGATATTAATGCCATTAAAAAAATTTAAAACTTGTTGAAGCTTGTATAAACTCTTATCCTATTAGGAAACAAAAAATTTCATCTTATTTAACTCATATAAGAACAAGATTAGGCCTTATTGACATTACATCAGATTTATCTTCTGAACAGTTAGATTTAATAAATTCATGTTGGAATGATTTAACTCAATTAGACTCACGTTTTAAAAATTTGGAAAAATCACCAACACATTCCACATATCATTCCGCAGAATCCACACAAAATATTAATTTACAACCCCTTTCTTTTTTCGAAGCATTAACTGATAAGGTCAGTAAAATTACAGAAAATCGAACTAACAATGATTTAAAAAGATTTATTTATAAAGGTGAAGGTTGTCCAAAGGATTTTATTCAAAAACTTGAAGAATTTTCACAAATAAAAAATATTTCTGAAAAATCTTTATTCTCACATATTTATGATATTTTATCTGGATCTGCTCTTGATTGGTTTAGAGCTAGAAAGTCGACTATTAATGACTGGTCATCTTTCCGATCGGCATTGTTGAATGATTTTGCAATTACCGATTACGATTATAAACTAAAAAAAGTAATCGATGCTCGTAAACAAAAACATAATGAGAGAATTATCATTTACTTTGCTACAATGGAATCTCTTTTTTCAAAACTCTTGGAACCAATGTCCGAAAAAGAAAAAATTAATACTCTTGTTAGAAATCTTAAACCTGAATTCACATTACGTCTTTCACCTACTGATTTACATACTGTAAATTCCCTCTTGGAATCATGCAAATTTACAGAAAGCATTCTCCAAGTTTCTAATAATACATCTTACTACTCTTCATCATCACCACCAGATCATTATCATTCTTTTCCTATTCCTTCTACATCGAATTCTAATAACAAATCGTATAATAATACTCTATTTTCACATAATCAACCATATATTCCTGAATTTCCTTTTAAAGCTTGTACATATAATTCCATAGCAGCTGTAGCTAATCCATTGCCTAATACTGTAGCTGCAATTAATAAAAATCAGAATTTTTATAAATTCACTTGCCCACGTTGTAGATCTAATACACATCTATTAAAAGACTGTACTAACACTAATATAGTGTGTTTTCGTTGTGGAAAAAAAGACTTTATTACTAGTAAATGTTCTAATTGTAATAAGTCGATTCCAAAAAAACTAAATTACGAGGAGTGTATAAATAAAAATAATAGTGTTAAATCATCAAATTTTGACAAAAAAGATTGGGATACATGGTTAAAAACTTTAACAATTTTTTTTAAATCTTATAACACTTGTGCTCTCCTCTTTAATAAAACATCAGATTTTGAACGTCCTTATTTACATATAAAAGTAAACGATTTAACTTTAAATGGTCTTTTAGATAGTGGTAGTGCTATCACTATATTGGGTAATAATTCTCATAAAAATTTATCACAACATGGTCTTTTTATGCAAAAAAGCTGTTTAATAAAAGGTAATGTTGCAAACGGACAAACTATTTCTTCTATCGGCATTATTACTCTTCCTACTTTTTATAACAATAAATTTGCGTTAATTACAGCTCATGTGATCCCAGAAATCACTGAATCACTTATTTTGGGTATTGATTTTTGGAAAACTTTTAATCTTGCTCCGGATATTCTTAGTAATATCACATTACAACCTTCAAATTTAAACTCATCTTTTCTCATTAATACAGATCCTAACTTTCATTTACATGAATACCATTCTTTAACAGATACACAAAAAATTATTGCAGATGCAATTATGGAAAAGTTTAGGTTGATTTCAACTGAATGTAAACCTTTAGGTCGTACTCATTTAGTCGAACATTTCATCGACACTGGAGACCATCCACCTATTCGTCAACGCTGTTACAGACTTTCTCCTGAGAAACAAAAAGCTCTTTGTAAAGAAGTTGATGATATGTTACAATTAGATGTCATTGAACCCAGTGACAGCCCATGGCTGAACCCAGTTATTATTACACCTAAAAAAGATGGTACTTGGCGATTTTGTATTGATAGTCGTAAATTAAACGATATCACAAAAAAAGATGCTTACAAACTTCCTTTCATTTCTGATATATTAGATAACCTTAAAGATGCTAAATTTATATCATCTATTGACATTGCTAAAGCGTTTTGGAATATTCCCTTAAAAAAAGAGGATAAACTCAAAACTACATTCCATGTTCCAGGACGAGGAATGTTTCAATTTAAAGTTATGCCATTTGGTTTAACTAATGCACCTGCTACCCAACAAAGATTCATTGAAAATCTACTAAATGACCTTACAAATGATAATAATGTTTTCTATTTTATCGACGATATAGTCTGTATCTCTCAAACCTTTGAACAACATGTCGATATACTTACTAAAATTCTTAAAAAACTTTCAGATGCCAATCTCACAGTCAATTTTCCAAAATGTTCATTTTTCCGGAAAGAATTAAAGTACTTAGGCTATGTAGTTAATGAAAATGGTTTAAAAACGGATCCTAAAAAAGTTCAAGCTATTCTTGATATACAAACTCCAAAATCTGCTAAGGAGGTCAAACGTTTTTTGGGTACTGCCAGCTGGTACAGACGTTTTGTACCTAATTTAAGCACTCTTGCAGCACCGTTAACTAAATTAACTTCTACAAGCAAAAAATCACCTCCATTTAAGTGGTCTGATGAAGCTGAAATTGCTTTCAAGGCTATTAAGCAAGCTTTAATTAGTACACCAGTTCTGGCATGTCCAGATTTCTCTAAACCATTTGCTGTTCATTGTGATGCCTCTTCCTATGGCATTGGCGCAATGTTAACTCAGGAAGTCGATAATATTGATAAACCTATTGCTTATATGAGTAAATCACTTACAGGCGCTCAAAAGAATTATTCAGTCACTGAACGTGAACTTTTAAGTGTTATTACGGCACTAGAGCATTGGCGTTGTTATTTAGATAATGGATTACAATTTACAATTTATACTGATCACGCAGCCCTTCAGTGGTTTATGCATTTAAATAATCCTACTGGCAGATTAGCTCGATGGAGTATTCGTTTATCTATGTTTAATTTCGTAATTAAACACAAAAAAGGCTCAGATCATGTCGTACCAGATACTTTATCACGTATAAAACCAATTGATTTAATTAATTTTTCTACTTCTCAAACTAAAGACACTTGGTATTTAGCAATTTATAATAAATGTTTATCATTTCCTTCTAGTACTCCGGATTACATGATTCATAATAATAAATTGTTTAGATTTTGTAGATCTAACACATTATTTAACTCTGAATTTAATTGGAAACAAGTAATACCATTAGAATTTAGGGAATCTGTTATTACACAAAATCATTCTACTCCCCAAACGGCACATTTTGGTACTTTTAAAACATACCATAGAATTAAAAATCTCTATTTTTGGCCTGGCATGTATAAAGACGTAGCCATGTTTATTGCTAAGTGCGAGACTTGTTTAGCTACCAAGCACCAAAATCAAAACTTAATTGGTTTAATGGGCAAACCCAAACATTGTTCACGCCCTTTCCAATGTTTATCCATAGATTTGATAGGTCCACTTCCTACTTCACGTAAGCAGAATAGATTTCTATTTGTAGTTACTTGTTGTTTTTCCAAATATTGTTTGTTATTTCCAATAAAACATGCAACCGCTTCTATTATTCGCCATATATTGGACAATTTAGTTTTTATGGTTTATGGAGTTCCAGAAACTATTATATTAGATAATGGTCCTCAAATGATAAGTACAGAATTATCTGAATTATTTAAATTTTACAACATACCAAAAATACATTACACCCCACGTTACTGTCCACAGGTTAACACCGTTGAGCGTTACAATAAAACTATTGTAACGGCGATTGCAGCTTTTATAGATAAAGATCACAGAACTTGGGATACCTATATAAACAAAATACAGTTTGCTATTAATACTGCGGTTAATGAAACCACAAAATTCACTCCATCATTTTTAGTATTTGGTAGAGAAGCTGTTACATGTGGATCTATCTACAAAAATAAAGATTCCAGAGATGAACTAATTTTCAGTCCTAGGGATGTATATGCTGAAAACATAGGACAATTAATACCTATCTTTTCCGAAGTACAGAAACGGTTATTTAATGCACATCAATATAATGCAACTTATTATAACAAACATCATCAGAATTTAGAATTTAATAACGGTGATATTGTTTGGAGGCGAAACCATGTAATAAGTTCCTCTAAAAAACATTTTTGTGCTAAGTTTGCACCCAAATTTATTAAATGTAAAGTTTCAAATAAAGTTTCACCATTAATTTACGATTTAGTGGATATGAATAATAACCCATTAGGTCGTTGGCATATCAGAGACATTAAACCTCTACCGCGTTTAACTTCTTCTTTGAGTGACTAGATTGGTTGTTACCAATTACTTTATATGAATTCATATATAATTATTGCTAATTATCTCACGGCGAGCATAAGCCGATTCTTTTTGTCTTATTTTTTTTTCTATGCACCTCATTATCGTTTGGCTATACCATTAACATTGACGTTGGTCAAAACTTATAATTAATTATCATCATCGTAGTATTAGGTTAACTTATTGTGTAATTTATTTAATATTTGCAATTCTAGGAGTGTAAACTCTTATTTTCAATATCTGTATTATACTATAAAGTATAATTTGTTAAATGTTATCAATTTTTTTTCTCAATTTTTTTTTTCAAGCGGTTTGCAACTTGTAAAATTAAGCCTTCTGCACGAGCGTTTATTAAGTTAACTCGTTAAACTAAACCATACCTATGTGTATTATTTATACGCTTGAATCACTTTCCCGTGAGAAGTATTTTCATATGTTTATTACATAAGTATTTTAATTACTTCACAAAAGACCCTTGGATTTTATTTAAAAGTCAATGTTTCACGACTGGCTATGATTTTCTTTTCTTTCCGGCATATTTATTTCAGTCTTTAACTGAAACTTGTTTATAGTAATCACCGTGCGGGAGTTAGCGACACGTTAAAGAAGCCATAAGCTATTAATATTTTCAGCGGATGGCAACTATTAAAGCCTTTTGCCGTTGCGTTCAACTCTGTTGAGTTGACTTATTTAGGATACGATTCCTCAGAAGCAACTCTAACTGCATGATGTTTTATTTCCAGTAGTTGGAATAAGACTAGTATGAAAGAGAATGTATGTTGTAATTATAATGTACGTTGATGGAGTTGAACGATGTATATTAACATTGTATATTCCAGGAACATGTTTAAAATTTTATCATTCATGAACCATGTAATTTAAGATAATTATTTAGGATTTTTTTTTTCTCTCTCTCGTCTGTTTTGTTTTCTTTTTCTATTAAATAACTTGTTGATATGCAATATATCAGTATTATTTTTTTTTTCATATATACAGGATGTTTTTTCAGAAAAATTCTTCTATAGGATGTTAATATTAATTTTCATTTTGCTTTAATTATTATTTTTTTTTTTTGATCGTTCTTTCATTTGGCAGATTAAATATTAAAATTCGATATGTATATGCGGTTTATTTTGATTTGGTTTGAATATTTTTTTTTTTTTTAAAACTATACTGAAAAAATCTTTCAGATTTTTTTTCCCGGCCCCCGGGGTATTGTGACGGTTGTCTATTTCGACCTCTTTTTGTCAGTAAATTTTATTTTTTTGTCGTTCCCGACGTAATTTTAAACTACGAATTACGTAGTGTCGGAGAACGGCAATGTTTTGATTTGACAAGCCAGTCACGAAAAATTATCCATCATAACAACTAGAATCTATTTATTTATTATTGTTTCCGAGTTTATTATTCAAAATTACATGTTTATCAATTTTTTATTATCTACAATCAAAGTTTTCATGAAATCAATAATTTATTTTTACGTACACGAGTGTGCGTAGCCAAAATTTTTGGTAAGGATTCTCATTCATTAAAATTTTATTTTGTTGTTACTTTTTCTTTTCAGATCAAATTTAATTGTATTAATGTTTCTGTTTTATTTTGTGTGACTATTTTTTATTTCAATTTTGTTTATATTTTTTGTTTGTATTTACAGGCATTTTTGTATATTTTTAATTTTACTGCAAAATAAACATAGAAGAGAGTTTTGGTATTTCCTTTCTGGACCCTCAATTACCACTCCGCAAACAACGCGTTACAGGCTACTATCTGAACCACGCCTTCGCCCACCGCTGGCTGCCAACAAGGCGAAGGCAGCCTCCAGCTTAAGCCTGTGGTAGCAGCGGTGCCGAAGTCCCAGGGCAGGCCTGGCCCTGGTCCCACCCTGAAATCCCAAAAGGGAAAGAAAGGAGCGACCTCAGCCAAAAAGCCTGCCCCGCCCCCACCCCAGCGGTAGCCCCGGCCACTGCCGCCGGTTCCTGCGTCTATGGACAAGGGCTGGAATGTGGTGGCGAGACGGCGTCCAAAGGCGGCACCCAAGAGTGCTGCCCTGTCGTCTCAACCATGGAGGGCTCAGTCGGCGGTACCTGTCTCCCAGCAGTTTCCGCAGACCAAGAAGGGACGACAGCAGAGGCGCAAGCCACACGCTCCCCGGTCCTTGGCTGTAGTCCTAATACTGCAGCCGGAGGCGGTTCAAAAGGTCGTCACCTACGCCGCAACTCTTGCCGAGGCCAAGAAGAAGGTCGATCTTCGAAGCCTCGGCATTGACTCTGTGTGTGACTCAGAGTGTTTGCCACAGGAGCCAGTATCCTGTAGGTTCCCGGTGTTTCAAACACCGAGAAGGCGGACGCGCTGGATGAGAAGTTGCGGGCCGCCCTTGGGGAGAGCGTGGCCGTGTCCACGCCCACGAAGTCAGTGACTCCGGGAGAGCTGGGAGCTGCGGTGTTGCGGCTGAGAGTCCAAAACATCGCCCCCGGTCCTGACGGCATACCCGGCCGGGTGTTGGTCTTGGCCATGGATGCCCTCGAGTCTCACCTGAGGAGACTCTTTGACGCCTATCTGGCCCTGGACCAGTTTCCACAGCGGTGGAAGACAGGCCATCTCGTTCTCCTCAGAAAGGTAGGGCGTCCGGTGGAATCCTCATCTGTGTACCGCTCATTCAGAGGTTTCCACGCGATTCAGAGGGTTAAGTCCTTGGCGAGGGCGCGATCACCCGGGGTGAGGTCGTGTTGGCGGTGTCTCTCAACATCGCTAACGCATTTAACTCCCTCCCCTGGAGCTGCATCAGGGAGGGGCTCCGATATCACGGAGTTCCTCCGTACCTGTGACGGGTCGTCGGGGACTTCCTCTCTGGGCGTGCGGTGGAATACCCCGGTCGAGACCGGTGGTGTCGGCGGGAGATGTCGTGCGGTGTTCCTCAGGGGTCGGTACTAGGCCCACTCCTCTGGAACATCAGCTACGACTGGGTGCTGTGAGGAGCCACAGTGCCGGGTGTCAGCGTAGTCTGCTATGCGGACGACACCTTGGTCACTGCCCGAGGCAAATGCCACAGGGATGCTTCCTTGCGCGCCACCGCCGGCACGGCATTCGTGGTGGGCTGCATACGGCGATTGGATTTGCGGGTGGCGCTCGAAAAGTCCGAGGCCGTGGTTTTCCATGGCCCGCGGAACGCGCCGCCCCGGGGTGCCCATATCGTCGTATCCGGAGTCCGCGTCGACGTGAGGCCGTCGATGCGCTATCTGGGACTCGTCCTGGATAGTCGGTGGCACTTCGGCCCCCATTTCGAGTGCCTTGAGCCTTGGCTGCTGAGGGCGGCTGCAGTCCTGGGAAGGCTGTTGCCCAATCTCGGTGGACCTGAGATGACGTGTCGGCGTCTCTACGCGGGTATCGTGAGATCGATGACCCTGTATGGTGCCCCTGTGTGGGCTGGCTCGCAGCAATGTCGCCCGCTTGATGCGAGTTCAGCGGGTGATGGCGATCAGGATGGCACGGGGTAATCGTACGATTTCGGGTGAGGCATGGGACCTGGAAGCGAGAGCCCTCGCGTCGCTCTACGGGTGGGCCAGGGGTCACCCGCCTGCACTGCAGGAACTGGAGGGGCGCAGCAAACATAGGAAACTGGCTGAGCAGCACCAACGGGCTACCAAAGCGTGGGAGTCCAGGCTGGCGTTTCCGAGCACCGGACTCTGGACTATCGAGGCAATTCGTCTGGTCTTCCAGCAGTGGTTGGGTAGGCGATTCGGTATCCTGACCTACCGTGTGACTGAGGTGCTCTTGGGGCATGGTTGTTTCGGGAGTTGCGTGTTTCGGATCGGTCGGAAACCGACTGCCAGGTGCCACCACTGCGACGATTGCCTCGACGAGACGGCCCAGCACTCGCTGGAGGAATGCCCGGCGTGGGATGCGTTTATGTATATATTAGAGACATCGTTTGTGGAATCTGACAAAGTGGTAAGAAGTCTTGAATTGACACAAACTTCAGTTAATAAAGTGTAATAATCTTTAAATGTGAGCAGGCTTGAGCCAATTACGCGTTTTAAGTAATTTTTGACAGATTTTACTCCTGCCTCCCATAATCCACCAAAATGCGGAGAACCAGGAGGAATAAAATTCCAAGTAGTATAGTCATTAGCTAGTAACTCTGCGATCTCTCCAATCACCGTGGAATTTCTATTCTTAAACATACAATCTAGCTCTCGCGAAGCTCCAACAAAATTAGTCGCACAGTCACTCCATAAAGAAAAGCAGTGACCACGCCTAGAAGTGAACCGGCGGAAGGCTGCCATAAAAGCGGAAGAAGTTAGGTCACTCACCAACTCTATGTGAATCGCTTTCGTAACTGTACAAATAAATAAACAAATGTAAGCTTTACATGTGCGCGCACATTTACCGGGGTACAATTTCAAGGACATGGGGCCAGCGTAATCGAGTCCGCTAGATAAAAAATGGTTTACTAGGAGTTACGTGGCACGCGGGAAATTGACCCATCAATTGATTAATAGGAGCAGTGGAGTGTTTAAAACACGTAAGACACTTTCTTACAATACTTTTCACTAAGTTTCTTGCTCCGATTATCCAAAACTTGTGACGAACAGTACATAATGTTAAATGTGGACCTCCGTGTAATGATTGCAAATGTGAATCTTTTACAACTAACTTAGCAAATTTACATTTCGAAGATAATATTATAGGTGACTTAGAATCAAAACTAATCTTAGCATTATGTAATCGACCAAGAACTATACGTCATGATCATCCAAATAAGGAGTAAGTCCTTTTAATTTACTTGATTTAGACAACGTACCCTTCCTACGTAGTACTTCTATTTCTTGTGAAAAATATAAATTTTGAGATAATCTAATACAAACGAGAAAGGCTTTTCTTAATTTTTTGACTGTTAAATACTTTGGTAGAATACAAGGTTGTTTATCATATTTTTTCTTATCTATTTTGGACTTACCAATAAAATCAAATCTTAACAAATAAGCTGTAACACGAACTAATTTAGGTAGTTTAGAATATCTATTGAGATATGAGAAAGATTCCTCTTGACTATACGCTGCACCTACATGAATTTTATTGATATCTTTATTTTTACACTAAGTCAGTATCAGGTACATTAAGCGACAGATAGGAAACGCTCTCTCTCTCACTTAAAAACTTAGGACCGTGCCACCATAAATCACAATCCTTTAACAACAATGGGTTTACACCTGGGTTTATCTGCAGGCCGGACATGGTGCCACTGATCACAATCTGTAACATTTAGTATTTTAGTAGTTCTATTAGCACTAAAGCTTTCCATGCATTAGGCATTTTATGTAACCAAGACAGAACTATCATAGAATCAGTCCAAGCGTGCACTCTTTCTTTAGGAACTTTGAGACTAAGTGAAAAATCATTAATTAATTTAGCTAAAAGTACAGAACCACAGAGTTCAAGACGGGGTAATGATATTTGCTTAACAGGAGCAACTTTCGTTTTAGCTATCGCAATAGAAACATAAATACCATAATTTGAAATAGCTCTTACATACATAACAGCAGCGTAAGCCAAAGTTGAGGCATCACTGAACCCATGAACCTCCACCTTTGTATTGGTTAAGAAATCCGTGTGTAACCAACGATTAAGGTGAATTATTTTCATATGTACTAATTGATCTCTAAATTCGGCCCATTCCTGTTTTAAACCGAATGGAAGTTCATCAGTCCAGGAGACTCCACTTATCCAAAGTTTCTGTAAGAATATCTTAGTTGTTATAATTAAAGGTCCTAGAAAACCCAAAGGATCGAAAGCTCTAGCAATGTCGGACAGAACTGTTGTTTTTGTGAAAGGTTTTACTTGTGTAGAAATATTTATTTTCAATTCAAATTTATCTGATTTACAATTCCAATTAATACCTAGTGTTTTAATAGTTTCATCCATGGTTATGATAACATTTTCTTTACTTTGTTTTCCTGATTCAGATACATTTTGCAAAACAACAGAATTGTTCGAGGCCCACTTATGCATTTCAAATTTACCCTTAGACATAATCTGTGTAATTCTTTGTACAATCTTTCTGGCGTCATCCTCGCCATTCGCACCTGTCAGTAAATCGTCCATATAGAAATCATTTAGTATAATATCATAAATATTGGAAAATTCAGATCTTTCATCTAACGCTAATTGTTTAAGAGTGCGAATAGCTAAGAATGGTGCACAAGAAGTTCCGTATGTTACCATCAACAATCTCTTTTCAGAGATTTCATCTTGTGGAGAATCGCGCCATAATACACGTTGGTAATCTTGATCTTCTTTCGCGATCAATATTTGTCGGTACATTTGTTTAACATCGGCTAACAAACAGATCCTATGTGTACGCTATCGAAGAATCAATTCTCGTTTATCCTTTTGAAGAGGTAGTCCTACGTGTAGAGCATCATTTAGAGAAGTTCCAGTAGCAGGTCGAGCGGTGCCATCAAACACAACACGTAGTTTAGTCGTTGCGCTTGACTCAGTACGTATTATGACTAGTCTTGTTAATTTTATCTATTTTTTCCATGTGTTTCAGATCTTCATATTCGTGTATAAACCTTTTGTAGTCTTCGTGAAATTTAGGTTTTTGTGCAAACCTCTTCTCCATGTGTAATAATCTATTCAAAGCTAAATTTCTTGTATCACCCAATTCTTCAGTTTTGTGTTTGAACGGTAGTCGAACGAGGTAACGTCCATCTTCATTTCGTGAATGGGTTCTTGTGTAATGATCTTCACATTTTTGATCAACCATTGTGATAGGTTTCTCTTTAGGCATGTACTCCTCGATCTCCCAAAATCTTCGTAGTATTTGATCAGTCTCAACCAAACTAGCAGTAACTATGATCGGTGAAGGCATATCAATCTTGTGTGTGGTAGTGCCGGACACTAACCATCCCAACCGAGAATTTTGGGCAATGAGAGAACCATTCCTGATGAGGCCTTCCACTATTATGTAGGGGAACACGTCAGCGCCGAGTAGAACATCAATTTGTCCGGGTCTGTGTAGATTAGGGTCAGATAATGGTAAGTTTGTAAATCCCGGGCATGTGTCAATATCAAAGGGCTTAGACGGTAATCTAGATAAAAGTTTCTTAAGAACATGTGCTTTTACTCTGATAACAAAGGTCTTGTCAATCAAGGAATGTATCTCAAATTGTGCCATGAACCTTGTAGTTAATGTATTCTGGCCAATACCAGTCACACTTGCGAAGACCGTTGCTTTTTTAAATTAAGTAGCTGCGCTGCTGACTCAGTAATGAAGCTAGCCTGTAAGCCTTGGTCAACAAGAGCTCTGAATTGGAAGTTAGTGCCATGTTCATTTTTGATGCAAAGTTGGGCTGTGGCTAAAATTACTTGAGTTTTATCTAATGACACCTTAAGACTGTTGACTGTATTGTCTTCTTTGTGAGGTTCATTCACTGCGGGCTTCTTATTAATTTGACTTGTATGTAAAAGTGTGTGGTGCCTACGTTGACACTTCTTACAACTAGTTGCTTGTCTACAACTTTGTGTAGTATGACCCTTGACTAAACAAAGCATAATCCATTCTTCTTAACATGTTCTCTTCTTTTATCAATATCCAAATTAGTAAATTCAGTGCAGTGACATATATACTGATTCTTCCCACAGTAGTTGCATTCTGTGTTCATTTCTGTAGAAAATGTTTTAATATTCTTGTGTGCAGTAGTAGATTGTTCTTTTCTTTCTTTTTTATGTGTTGACTGTACCATTTCTATTGCTTTGAATCGTCCCTCTAAGTAAGATGAAAGTGTTTTAAACGAAGGTAATTCTGTGGGTGAGCCTAAAGATTGTTCCCAACATTTATGTGTTTCCAGGTCCAACTTTAAAACAACTATATGAACAATAATTGGATCCCAGTCTTCAGTTTTTATATTCAAATTGGTGAGACTATTGATGCACTCATTTGTTGTATCCAACAGTTCTTTTAAAACTCTTGAACATTCATTATTCAGTTTCTTTTGATTCAATAGATGATTCAGAATATTATTTACAATTATTCTGTACCGATTTGTTAAAGTTTCTTTAGCATTTTTATAGTTATTTGCAGTAATGTCTAGATGTCTCAGCAAAAGATTTGCTTCTCCATTCAAACTTGATCTCAAATAATGATGTTTTTGTATATCACTCAACTCAGGATTTTCATCAATCAAAGAAACAAATATATCTTTAAAATTCAACCAATCTCTGTAATTTCCATTAAATACAGGTATATTAATAGGTGGTATTGGATAGGTTATTTGATATGCAGGGCTTATTTGAAGCGGTAGAATTATTTGACAGCTCAGAAATTCTTTCCTTAATAATAGTTTTAAACTCTAAATAGATATCTTCAACTTGAAAAAAATCTCTTTACATTTCTTTTTGTCTTCCTTACTTATATCAGAATTCTTGATTGCACTTTGATATTCATTGCAGAATTGTGTCCAATATGTTTGTAATAAATCTTGTCGGGTTTCTAAATAACTAACTGTATAACGCGACATTGAAGTTTTTCTAAAATTTGTAAAAAGTCTTTGTATTTGTTCACCAATCTCCATTTGTAAAGCTGACATATTGTATTTATAGGTTATGTTCACAATTAAAGTTCACACACAATGTCTATTTTGTAGTTGAAATCAATCCATCAAGTCCACACTACTCATTTCTTTTAATGTTAAAATAGTTCAAATGTTTATCAGAATATCACTTTCAAACATAAAGTTCCAAAAGTTCAAAATTATTCAATATTTAGTTTGCACAAACGCAAAGTATTTATTGTTCTAATTAATACAAGTATAAAGTCACTCAAATCTTTCTTATTAAGTCCAAATTGCACAAGAAATATTCAAGTTCAAAGTTCACTTTTTTATTTTATTAAAGTCAATTATGCACTAATATCAGCATAATCGTATCATTAATCACATTCTAAAGTCACTGTTTTCTTATAAATCCGGCTTCCTATAGGACCAGTGTTTAGGCACAAGCTAATTACTGCACAACAACACTCATGAACACTTAAGAAAAATCACCACATATCATATCAGCATGTTTTATTTTCTTTCTTTGTTTGTTAGAATTTACATAGATAGATAGATCTGGATATTGGATAATATAAATTTAAAGTACATAATACAAGATAGTATTCTTGAACTGAGAAAAAAAACATCGTTTTACATCTTATGAGACCACACTTAGGAATTATAAACTTTACTAGCTTGATATAATCGCAAACCATTAAATATAATAATTAAATATAATTAAAATAAAAGTAAACTAACATTCTAAACAAGTAGATTTTTATTTATTGAATTTTTTGTAGTTAATTCGGGATTTTTTTAACAAAACCAAAAATATTGAATATCTCGATAACGAGCCTCCTTGGTATAAAGGACATTATTGTTAATTTTGTTAAAAATTAGTTGCATTATCACATCCCAAGAGGAATATGTCGAATTACAAGTCACCCTGTATATAGCTGTCACATTTAATGTTATTATTTAATCCTTACGTAGGTATCAATGTTTTTTTACACATTTTAGAATTAATAAAAAGCTCTATTTCTGCATTTTTTGTGATAATAAGGTGTGTTTTTAACTAAACATTTTACATATTCAGCTACATAATCGTACTGGATGTCCTGTTCCTTCAACCGGAACACAACCAAGTAAACGTGAGACGGCGGTCAAAGTAGGTAAGACTGAAGTACCGCCCCAGACGAGATCTAACCACCACCTCTAGGTAAATGGTTGTTCACTTATTTTGTTGAATGAATGATGATACATTTCCTATAAACTGAACTATTATAATCCACACAAGTTTAATTTCATAACATGATGGATGTAGTCTTTAGAATGACGTGTCCGGTGACTGGCTTCTCCGGTACGACCGGACGGCCGGAGAACCGGACAACCGGACAACCGGACCCACTAGACCGGTAGCCGTTACTAGTTTTACTGTTTAGTCGATCTAATCAAGGTATTGGTTTTCTTACCACCCAATAAGACCGTACTCAGACTTGCATAGATAAAAAATATATCTTGGTATAGGTTTTGGTAGTAATTTTGTCTAGGTTAAGTTAAGTTAAGTTAAGATTTAACATTAAAGATATAAAATAAAATTGGAGAGACACATAAGGCGTGACTCTAAAGTAAGCAAAGCATAAATAATACTAAGGTTGCTTTTATGAAAAAAAAAATCGGAGAAATTGGAAAAACACTAACGGTGAGACCCTAAGGTACGCAAGCATAAATAATACCAAGGTGGCGTTTATGAAAATAATTGGAGAAATTGGAAAAACACTAGAACTACTGTTGGGCATTTTAGCAATATATTGAAGTAGACAAATACATATATACATACATACATACATAAATACCATCATTTATACTTGCAACGATATTAATATACCACGATATTTTGGCGAATTTGATCATGGCGCTTGGTAAATGATTGTCTCTATCAGGATTCAAAGTCGAAAACCTTGGGTGTTTAATAGATAAACAATCGTTTTACTTTACTATATTATAGAAAACTAACTATTTCATAAGTTTGAACAATAAATATTCATGGTGTTCCAAGTAAGAGAAACATGTTCTTTCAGAGAAACAGGTTGATTCCGCAAGAAAAATCAATATTTCATTTATAAATATGAAAATAAATTAACTAAAACTTTTCTTTCACTCCTATTACTGCAATTAAAGAACTAATTAAAATATTATTTAAAGATTACCATTTAAAAAAAATGAAGTTTTCTAACAGTTTTATAATTTTAATATCTGTAATATATTTTGAATATCAACCTAGTTAACCTAAAGTAGAGTTTTATGATATACAAATATATAAAAACAATTTGTTTAATTCTGATTTCTGTGCAGCATTTAATTTTAAATAAATTTTTAAAGAATTCAATATTGTATCTGAAATGAACAACTCTATAAAGAAAGAAAGAAAGAAAGAATATGTTTATTTGCACAAAAATAATAAAAAGTGTACAAAAAAAAGGTAAAGATAATAACTAAAAAAAAATATATACACAAATGGATAAAATAAAAAACTAATAAAAAAAGAACACAAAAAGCAACAAAAAGGAAAAAAACAAGGAATTAAAAAATATAGTAGACACGAAATCTTTTTATATTAGTACATAAGAAGAAACATAAATATATATTATGGTAAGAAATAATGTAACTTGAAGATCTGTCAAATATTGTGCAAACAGGCTGTAGCTCAACGAATATATTGCTACTAGAAGCAAATCATTGATTTTCAGCTAAAGCCCATTGAGAGTTGCGGTGAGTGCAATAAACTTTTGCTTTTAAATTACAAGATCATATTAGTGGCTATGAAGTAAAACAAAATCAAATAAATTTATATAATATAAAAAATAAAAAATTTAAATTAAAGACAAAAATTAATTAAATGCATTAAATCAAATAATAATAATAAAAATCTAATTAGCGTTTATACCCATTGTTCGCGCCAATGTGGCGCTCAGTATGTAGTTTAGGCTACCCGCATAATTTTAATATTTCTTTGACATTAGCTGTCAAACGTGCTGCATCATTCGCTACCAAATAGTACATAGCCGCTCTCGATACGCACCGCACGCTCCGAACCCTCACGCGCGTCGGACGCTGTGTACCACCTTCTTGTAGAAGGGAAGTTTCATCTGAGCTCCCTGACCGCACCGCTCGTGGTTGCTCGCTTACTAACGACCCACACCCGCTTACTGGACTGCAGTGATTTAACTACTGTAAGAAGACACTTGGAATAACCCGGGCCCGGAAGAAGAAAAGGTCGAAGTACTGCCGCTCCAGGTCGTGTGTTTGGGTGAGAGCTAGGTGCCTCCTTCCAGGTTAGTTTGTGTAGTTCCATATATAATAGGTATTAGATCCTCCAAAACCGCAAATAACCTAACCCGCATACCACACGGGTGTGTATCCCAAGCGATCATAGGGTGGCCTTCGCTATCGAAGAAGTGGCCGCCACACCCATCATATTTTAAAATATATGTAAAATAGATAACTTAAATAACAACTGCTGATATACATGAAAATTATAGAAATTTCGTGATTAAAAAAAACTATAACGAGGAACTATGTAGTTACCGAGTAGCAAAAATCTGCATCAGGTATTCTTATTATGTTTTTTGTATTCTCATTTAGTTTTTTTTAAGTTTTACTATTTTACGTTTTTCTTATTATCAATGTAACATTTTGTACATAGTCTGTCTATAATAAATACGTATCCTTAATGTTTAATGAAACCATTTGTGGATCTTTAAGTCATTCAAGCTTAGGTTATGATGGCCTTAGTACAAAGATATTAAAGCTGTGTGCAAATGAACTAGTAAAGCCATTAACTTACTTAATTAATTTGTCTTTAATTCAAGGCAAGTTTCCAACACGCCTAAAAATAATCTGTCGTAAAACCTCTTTTTAAAAAAGGAGACCGTGAGGACCTTATTAACTGCAGACCAATTACATTAGTATCTATTTTGTCAAAGATTATAGAAAAAATTATGGTCAAGAAACTGAATAGCTTTCTGGATAAAAATGATATCTAGTGTAGAGAACAATTTGGTTTCAGGAAAAATAAATCAACTACTTTGGCTGGTTTTTCACTAGTTACAAAAATTAGGGAATATTTAGACAAAAAGCTTTACCTTGCAACATTTCTACTTGATATGAGCAAAGCTTTTGATTTTGTGTCACATAAAATACTTTTAAATAAATTGGAGCAATACGGCATAAGACGTCTTGCTCTAGATTGGATCGAGAGCTTCCTAAAAGATAGAGTACAGTGTGTTTGAAGTAACATATTTAAACAACAAACGTCAAATAAGCAATAAATCCAAATTTCTTGTAAATGGTATAGGCGTACCACAAGGTAGTGGTAGTGTTTTGGGACCGCTTTTATTTATTTTATATGTCAACGATTTGCCGATACACATGACCAATGAATGTTTTTATTTGCTGATGACATAACAATTTTAATTAATCCTGTAAATGCTCGTGACCTTAAAAATTTAATTGAATTATTCCTGACAAAGGTCAGGTCAGGTCTGAAAAAGACTGGGTTAATGAGAATAATTTAAATATTAATTTATCGAAAACAAATATAATTCAATTTAATACAATCAATATGAAAGTTCCCGAATTATGTGTAACCTATAATGGTTTTAAAATTGACAGTGTAAATGCTACAAAGTTTTTAGGTTTGACTTTAGACAAATACTGCAATTGGAAAGCTCATGTAATGGATGTAAAAAATAAGATTGACAAATATGTGTATGTATTAAGACGTATCAAAGATGTATCCGGTACAAGAGCAGCCCTCCTTGCCTATCATGGATATTTATCATCTATTTTATGGTATGGGATTGTTTTATGGGGAAATTGCGTTGATATAAACAAAGTATTTTGTGCATTAAAAAAATTTATTAGAATACTATGTGGTGCTGGGTATATTTACCATTGTAAACCTCTTTTTAAAAAACTAAGGATACTACCTGTGCTCTGCTTGTATATTTTTGAGATTTGCGTATTTGTACGAGCGCATCCAGAATATTTTAAAAGAAATAATGAAATGTTTAATTGCAGCGGAAGACATAAACATAAACTATATGTACCTGCTCAACGACTACATATATTTAAAAAAATGTTTATTGTATGGCTGTGCGTATCTTACTAATAATATTATAAACGCGAAAGTTTGTAAGTATGGATGGATGTTTGTTACTCTTTCACGTAAAAACTACTGAATGGATTTTAATGAAACTTTACAATAATATAGCTTATACATCAGACTAACACATAGACTATAATTTATAAAGATATTGTGTGAATTGTCCAAAATATCAAGCTATTCTGGCGTGCGCTGCCAAAAGCGCTAGAGTTACACATATGTAATGTATGATGGAAATGTTTATCTTTTTATAAAAAGCCCGCCACAGTATATATCAATATCTTATTTGTAAGCCAAATGTAAGTAAAATTGATAATTTATTTTAAATTGGTAGAAATAAATTGATTCCTAAATGAAAATATATACTTTTATCGCTTTTGGTATTTAAAGTAGATAAAATATGTCTTCCACGCTACATGATTTGGACAAATATTATTTTTATTGGTAATGACGATGACAAACCGAGTGCGCGATACTACGGTGCGGTCCAGCGGCACCTAGGTCCTTTTTGGTTGTTTTGGTTCATTTATAATAATGTGAATAACATAACATGCAATAATAATGTAAAATCTATACCTAGAATAAAATTGAAGAAACATGCTTTCTGTTTTTATTTTCTGTGAAAATAAAAACTACAAAAATAGCAGGGTTTGTTATTATATCGATGCCGAACCCAAAAATGTAATTAATTTTTTTTTGTCTATTTGTCTGTTTGTTTGTGTACGCTAACCTCAAAAACGGCTTATCCGATTTAGATGAAATTTTCATTAACATATTGTGGTAAGTTTCACTTAACCTTTTGTGTTTGTTTTATATCAATCGACTCAGAAATAAAAAAGTTATGTCAATTTAAAGAATCTCTTTGTAAATTTTTTTAACTGTTCTGTATCTATCTGCTATCTTTTTTTCTCTTTTAGTAGCTTTTACTGAAACTTTACTAAACTTTATAATAATTGTCTATAAAAAAATATTATAAATAGAAGTTAAAAATGATCAGTTTCGGAAATACGGTTCAGCTAAGATGGACGTTTGTAGGTTGTACACGACTGCGCGGCTATATAAAGCGAGTGGGTAGTGGCTCTGGTAGGGTCGGAGTGAGTCCCATATAACCTCGATCGCGGGGTATGCGTAAGAGCTGCCCCGAACAAAAAAACCGCTGCCATTAGAATTCATTCAGTTATTCGCAGCGAACGC
The DNA here is from genome assembly GCA_923062675.1 of Marasmarcha lunaedactyla. NCBI lineage: Eukaryota > Metazoa > Arthropoda > Insecta > Lepidoptera > Pterophoridae > Marasmarcha > Marasmarcha lunaedactyla. Next base: position 16,482,038 of record OV281343.1, read on the forward strand.
ACGCATTCTGGAGGCGCATGGGTGAATAGTTGCATTCGATTCAACACTCACTGTTAGCATATTTCATTTATTTATATTTTAGCGTTTGGAAAATACATATTGTGTGTATTTAGTTTAGGTTAGGCATTTATTTTCTTGATTTTCTTAATTTTTATGTGTAAAAATCTGAAAGTACTACCGTAAATACCTATAAGTTATAAAAATCAGGAAGTATCAGATTCCTTTGTTTGTATCAAGTACAAGTTTGTTAGCTCAGGTTAGTAATCATTTAAAAAAATATATAACTATTACACATTTCTTTTAAATAGTTAATAGGTTAGGTTTATACGTCTTAATACTTATTACTTAACTGTGTCATCCGTGATCCGTGTGTAATCCTTAAGTATAATTTAATTGTGTATGGTAGTACATGTTTACTAAATAACGTTGTGGTAAGTAGTAGGTACGATTTATTGTGTTAAGAATGCCACAAAAACGATCCAACCTCTCTCAGTGCAGCAGAAATGCTAAAACGATGAGATTAGTTCGATCACAGGAATCTGAAGAAGATCGTGAGGCAAGATTCACTGCATCTCAGGAACATCAGGCCAGGTTTCGTGCTGCAGAAACTTCGACTCGGCGAGAATCTCGATTGAGTTCAAATCGTTTTCGAATGATGACCACTCGAATTAAGGAGAACATTTGCAAATAGGACGCAACGAAAATGCTCAAGAGTTTTCAGATTTGCTTCTTCAGATCGGTAACGGTATGTATCCACATAAACAAGGAAAAGTTGTTGTAAACCTAAACTGTAAAGTTTCATTAATGTGAGACCTCATATCATCTGTGTATGGAAAACAACGCAAATACCAATTCCTGGCTTTGCGAAAGGGCTATTTCGACCAAGCAGCAGCAATAAACGCTGAAATTTTGAGCTTTGTTCCGGGGGATAATGTAGAGTATATCTCCATTAACAGAGTTATGGAAGAGACGACTCTACCAGCTACCCAGTAGAATTTTTAGAATCCCTCTGTGCTCCTGGACTACCAGCTCACAAAATAAAATTAAAAGTCGGCGTACCCATAATGCTCCTTAGAAATTTAAGCCCGCCAAAACTTTGCAACGGTACCAGATTCAAAGTGACCAAATTACAACGAAATCTGATAGAAGCAGAGATTTTAACGGGGTGCGGAATAGGTGAAAGTGTTTTTATTCCTCGGATTACTCTCATTCCAAACAATTTTTCATTTAGTTTTAAACGAGTCCAGTTTCCAATAAGCCTATGTTTCGCAATGACAATTACTAAAGCCCAAGGTCAGACGCTAAAAGCTAAAAGGATCTAAGCATTAGCTATTTTTTCGCACGGTCAGTTATATGTGGCTCTGTCACGTGTTAGCAATCCTAGCAGCCTGTATGCTTTCATCCCCGATGGCCATACGTATAATATCATGTACAGAGAAATTTTACTGTAACGCAGATTTTTTAGCCACCCAAAACTTCGCTGTTTATGATCCAATATTAACCAAAAGTTATATCAAAAAAATGCTGCCCAAAGTCACTATTCCACGTGAACGAAGTCGCGGGCACAGCTAGTCTATAATAAAATACCAAATAATATTAAGAACCTGACATTTAGACTATTTAAAATAAATTTATTTAATTATTTATTAGATAAGAGTTACTACTCATTAAATGAATATTTATCATAGATTTAAAAGTCCTTAGCTTAAATAATTATTGTTATAAGTTTTTCATCGTTGATGTTGACATTTAAAATATATTAATTTGATAGTTTGATTAAAGTCTGATTATTTGACGTCGCAAATATTTTGACACCGTTCGACACGGTTAAATATGCTGTACTCAAATAATTATAACACCTATTGTATCGACCATATTTTGCGGATAAATTGATTTGATTGATTGATTAGAAATCACAAAGTTTCTAATAGCTACCTACTGAATAATAATTTGAAATCAATTAAATTTTCAATGCTATATGAATTCTTGTGACATATATTTATTTTAAACAAGATAGTTTAAGAAATGAGTGGTTAGAGGTTGATTCTACTCGATGACGTCATATAGAGCTTGAAAAGAGTCATTTAAATTTTTCGTGTAAAATAAGCCTTATCCCATTATTCTGCAAGTTGTCGCTGACAAAATATATTAAAGAAAGAGATATCTCCAAAAAAATTTCGAATTAGAATCTCAAAATTTTTCTTTACTTTCCGAATGATCGTGCCAATTTACATACTTAATAATAAAAACAAACTCAAGAATAGCTATCGCCGCAAAACTTTCTTTACAATTACGAATTTATTCTCAGTTAAGTAGTTGAAGAAATTTAATGCGGGTTTTAGTCAATGATTTACTCATAGAATAAGACTCACTCATACTTTGTTGGCAAAATACGCTTCAAGTCGTAAATTCCAAGATTTTTCTAGATAATAAAAACAATCAACGATCTGTTCTGCCAATGACTGGTAAGGCCAATTGAAATTCAAGCTCATGAATAATTCTTTTATGTAATGTTGACGTTTTTACTTCAAAAGTAAAAATATTTTGCTCGCCTTCAAAGTAATTGTTTGTCATGCCAGTTACAAATGAGTATAAGAACAAGTAACAATTTTGTCTTCTGCAGTTGCTATATTGAAATTGGTTCAGAGATATTCTTAAACAATGGTAGACTATAAAGTTTTGTTTTTATTCGTAGTGGCGATTGGGTTGGTGTGTTGTGAGAATAAAACAACACCGGCTCCAGGAGCTCCTACTACCCCTAAACCGAGACATGGAGTAAGTCCTGATCTGACTTGGTTATTGATGTGGTTATTTCGCCACGCTATTCGGATTGTTCATAACGTAATATTAGCTTTAAGAAGTGCTTTTGAGGACTTGAAGCACATATTTTTATGAATTTTCTCGAAATCTATATAGATTTCGAGAAAATTCCTTGATACTTGAGGATATCCTCAAGTAGACACATTAACCATAAGTAATAAATTCATGTCTCCCATATCGAGAATAAATGAGTATCCTGATTTTGCTAAGAACCTAAGAAGAGTAACCTAAGAACTAATGACTTAATAACAATGACTAATTATCTAAATGGTAGATGACACCGCTCTTACAAAACCAACTTAATAGCTTAAATTCTCGCCGAACAAATCGTGACAATCTTTACGTTAAGAACATGAAAACCAATTTTTGATAAAAAAATATACTTATCGAATTAAAAGAAGAATTACTTAAGAATTACTTTAAACTTACAAGCAGTTATGCTGTTGTTGTTTCAAATAGATCGGCTATAAACCCAAGTAACCGTAGTTGAAGTAAATACAAATATATATCCTATAACAAATATTCAAGATGTATTGGTTGTTAATTTGCTTACGTAATGAAATTTGTTGTTTCAATTAAGTTGCTTGTCTTGGATTGCAGATTATTAAAGACGCTGAAAAAGCGCTCACCAGCATACCTCTAGCGATGGTTCAAACTTGTAAAAGTGTGAGTATTTATAATTAGAGCATTATTATAACGAAATAACTATAGAACCTGTTCGACCTGAAAAGATTTTTCCTCTAGTAAGATAAACACTAAGATGAGTTTGGACAACATATAGACTACAAAGCGTTGGTAGACTTTATACGTAAGTACTAAATCACTTTTAAGTTTTGATGCGAGTTTCTACTGTATAATTTTCTTGTGATAAATTTGGTGGTCATCAAGATCAAACATATGACCGTCAAATCGAGTAGAAAGATCTGTCCCCCCGAAGTAATGCAAATTTTCAATTATAATTTATATTCCGTCTTTTTCCAGCTCGTGGATACAATTGCAGACGTGGTCGATGGAATGTTCTCGTTTTTATGATAGAAATAATGTATTTAGCACATTATTTTAAAACAACATATATATTTTACAGGTTTTTAGTATTGTTTTCTAGCAAACATGGACTGGACGTGTTAAATTTAGCCTCAATGCAATATATATCACGTCGAACACTGTAGAACTGATTCTTTAACAAACTTTATTATTACATCATTATTGTCAATACTGTTTAGCTATAAACCTAAAAATAAATTAATTTATTGCAATAAACTAAATTGTATTATCTTAATTTGATTATTTCATTTGTTTCCAATTTACCAAGCCTTTGTTTCAGGTGATTCTCATCTATTGAAAATTTACGATAAAGGCTAGGTATAGACGATGATTAACACATCTATAATGTTTTATTGATCTCATAGGGCAGCAAGATGCTGTTTAAATTTTATAACATTGAAAACAAATTTAGGAAAATTTTTTACTGTCTGCTAATTAAAAAAAACTTCTTATTTAGGTCTTAACTTATTTAAAAAAATTTTAAATTTACAGCTAAGCTATATCTTACCACGGTGACAATATGCTGCTAAAAGAAACTCATACATTACACCACTAATTTTAACTGTTAACTTATAAAGGAAGTTAATCTTGCGTATCTCGCTACTTTTCTAGTCTACTTTCATAATGTTGAACATTATGCTTGTTCAAATACCATCTTACTATTATGTTTAAACTGCCTGGATTTAGTGTTGTCCCGCTGCAATGCAAGGCGGGCTAATAGGCAAGGATGAAACAATACATTCTCACAAACGGAATTCAACCTTAACAACCACCATCAGCAGAATAATTAATTGAATCAAAGATTAATGTGTTAATAAGTCTAAACGCTACTTGCTTACCATCAGGTGGGTAAAGTGCTAGCTGCTTTACCGTCTTCGAGTTCCGAAAAATATAAATCTCTTTACAGCGACATTGTTATGAGCAGCCAGACATACTTGAGCCTAAAAAGATCTTCGAGATTAAAGGAATCTTTCAATTTGAATCATATCAAAAGTGCACTCTTAAGAATAAAGGCCAGTACAAGTAGATACAAGTATCATTTGACCTTTTTACAAAGTGACGATGCTTTTACCGTAACAAGGGCCCAGAGAATTTACGGCTTTGACAAGCAGAAAAATTGCTCCACACGCGTCTTGCTCTTCATAAAAGAAATATGGATATTGATGTGAGCTCTTGGTGATAATAATATCGTATAATATCGTCATAGGGGAAGACTTTCCTTATATTAAATAAGTAAGTAAGAGAGCGCTTACTGTAGGAACTGTAAATGACGTAGAAAATGTTAATTAAGAAAAGTGAGTAGACTTTTGCCTTGTCTGAAACAAAAAAAGTATATCCGTCTTAAATACGGTTGGAATTAATTTTCAAATTTAACACTTGTATTGTTGTGTTTCGGACTCTTTTTTGATAAATCAGATAGGGTACTATTAATAAAAATCGTCTATTCGAACCATAGTACAACTGTACTCTAGGACTTGTTAATCCAAGAGTAAAAAAGTGTTAAGTTTGTGATTAGTTTGCCATTAATAAACAAGGCGTAACTTCGGAGTAAGAATACACACTTTACACCGGTCATAATACGAACGTTATGGCAACTCTCAATATTTGAAAGTAAAAAGAATGAGTTAATGAATGATAATGACAGTAAAAACTTGTGTTGTTGATTAAATTTCAATTGTGTCTGCTCCAACTGTTCTGTGTTCTGCGAGTCCTGATATGGGCTCGATTAAACATTTCGTCGCTTATTAATCGCTGTCAAAACTTTCAGATGAGGTGGTATGGTACCTCTCGCATCACCAACTAGCCCGTTTTTTATTAACTCAATATTAAAAACGGCAGTAGATTGACTAAATCTGTACTTTGATTTAAACTCAGATTCCTGAAATTCTTCCAGAGGATTCTTACGTATTTTATAATGTTTCACACGCCTCAATAATGGGACCTGGTTATAAACCTCATCAATTTCCTCTATCGCTCTCATATCATCATTAAAGTAATCTCTTTCCATCCTTATTTTACAAAATAAATAAACAGGGAGCTTAAAATAGTTGCGGTCAAAAAATGAAATCACAGATACTTATAAGTACCTACTTATTTATTTTACGCAGTCTCCATGCTTAGTCATTCGTTAAACTATGTAGCGCCAAGGATTAAGTCTTACTTCGAGTTTAGAGTTGGAATAGCTTGTCCTTACTCCATATTTATTAATACAAAATGTCATTACGTCAAATATAAACCTAGGTTTAAAGTTAATCTAACGTTAGTCTGTGTTTATTAATAAGACCTTTAGGGTGCTATTAATAAAAATCGTCTATTCCAACCATAGTACAACTGTACTCTAGGACTTGTTAATCCAAGAGTAACAAAGTGTTAAGTTTGTAATTAGTTTGCCATTAATAAACAAGGCGTAACTTCGGAGTAACAATACACACTTTACACCGGATATAATACGAATGTTATGGCAACTCTCAATATTTAAAAGTAAAAAGAATGAGTTAATGAATGATAATGACAGTAAAAACTGTCAAGCAACTATCAACGCTTCAGGCGCCTCCTTGTGTTGTTGAATAAACTTAAATTGTGTCTGCTCCAACTGTTCTGTGTTCTGCGAGTCCTGATATGGGCTAGATTAAACATTTCGTCGCTTATTAATCGCTGTCAAACTTTCAGATGAAGTGGCATCACCAACTAGCCTGTTTTTTATAAACTCGATAGTGAAAACGGCAGTAGATCGACTAAATCTGTACTTCGATTTAAACTCAGATTCCTGAAGTTCTTCCAGAGGATTCTTACGTATTTTATAATGATTCACACGCCTCAATAATGTGACCTAGTTATAAACCTCATCAATTTCCTCTATCACTCTCATATCATCATTAAAGTAATCTCTTTCCATTCTTATTTTACAAAATAAATACACAGGGAGCTAAAAAAGTTGCTGTCAAAAAATTACATCACATATAACCTATAAGTAGGTACCTACTTATTTTACGCAGTCTCCATGCTTACTCATTCGTTAAACTATGTAGCGCCAAGGATTAAGTCTTACTTCGAGTTTAGAGTTGGAATAGCTTGTTCCCTCCTTACTGCATATTTATTTATACAAAATGTCATTGCGTCAAACATAAAACTAGGTTTAAAATTAATCTTACTTTAGTCTGTGTTTATTAATAAGACCTTTAATGTGTAACTTAGATATAAAGAAGCACTAAGATGTGTCATGAGAAGTTGCGCAGCTTTCAGTAAGTTTAAGACATTCAAGATCCTGTTTTGTACCTTTGTGCGAAGTATACTAGGGTACGCGTATCAAATATGGAACCCTAGATAATAATAATAATAGATTCTATATTTGCAGTACAATTTGGTGAAATATAAATAACTGTAAATGTCCGTTCACATACTGCTGACGTCAGCGTGCAAAAATTATGACATAAATAAAACATTTAAAAAAATATTAAAATTTATTAAAACGAATTAAAAAATGTCACAATATTTTAAAATTATAATAGTTATTTATGTTCAAAGGAATGCTAAAGTCATGTGAGTTACGATAGATAAATATATTGAAATTTCTATTTCAAATTTATGATGTACATATGTTTTCGCTTTAAGATACGTTACAAATCTAATGAATATCTAAGTTTATGCAAGAAATTTCATTTAATTCTTTTAAGTAAGAGACGAGAAATAGTTTACACAATAAATCTATTAAAAATTACATATTATCACTTTATTGACTGTCCAGAACTTTTAAGTAAAATTTGTCTCAACAGACCGGAAAGAATCACAAGGCATAATCCCTTGATTAAAGTTTCACTTGTTAAAGCGAATTATAGGCAAAACTCATATTTCTGGAGGGCAAGCAACAATTTTAACTTGATCAGTAAACGTACCGATAACATAGATCGACCGAACGACATAGATCTTATTAGTACAGGTATAGTACCAACGAGGCAGCTATTAACCAATGAGTTTTTTAACCAAGATTTGAATAAGAATAATTGATAAGATTAAAACAATAATAATGTAAAATTGTGTAAATTATAAACTAACGTAATAATTTATAATGTTTCTTTTTTGTACCATTTTATTATTTACTTAACATGTAAAGCATATAGTTTGCACCAAAATTATTTTATTTCTATTTCTACAGGATCTCAACCTGTAATTGGCTCACCGATTTATATTAAGTATTGTGATAAAATTTTGTATAGCTGTCTTCCACAACTAAATAAATAATTTTCTATTTGACGGTTCATTTGCCATATGTTATAAATTGATGAACATACTTTGACTTGGTGTTAAAGCTATGAACAATTTTTTGGATAAAGAATAAAGAGATAAAAGTGGTTTCTGATTTTAATTCCAATACCAATTATTATTGTATCTTTGTATGGAGTTATTTTAACCTATTTTTCACAGAGTAAAGCATGACTTTTTAAACGCAAAGTAAAATCGACCCGTGTTGTATGTGCCAATAAACTCGTAATGGCTGAACTAAGTTAAGAAGAATTTTCACCAGTTTCTTTAAATAATCAGCTCCAATACTGTTAGCTAATAAACAACATTTTATACAGTACATACCTACAACCCATCAATCCAAATATCCGACCACAAAATAATTTTGTGGCCATCATGAATTCGATGCAGAGAGACGGGCATTTTCCTAAATTACGTCTATAAGAAAAACAAAAACAAGGTAGTTAAAATTCAGACCACGGCTGGTCGGTGTTTATGGCTGGAATGGCTGCCTGCTAAAGAATTCTGCGACAAATCGCTGTTACCAGCCACTAGGAGAACATCATTTAAATGAGCTTGTTATGAAATTGACAGAATTGATACTTTTATCCTTATTGAGCAGTAAGAGATTCGCACCACTGTTGTATTTTAAAATTATGTAAAATTTTTGGGGTTGATACTTGAGTTTTTGTAGTATGATTTTAATTTGAATAGAAAAACTTTAATATATGTAAAGTGTAAGGTTCATAGCAGGACTTTTAATAACCATAGATAGGATTTACCGTGCAGTGTAGCAGTCGTTTTATATAATAAAGATATTATATACTAATACAGAGTCGGCACCCTTGCTTCTATGAAATATTTTACGCCACCACCTTTTACTTGGAAAGGGACTGAGCGGGTAATAGCTGCAAGGAACGGAGTAAAATAGTCATTTAATAGCTACTTCACTTCGATTTGATTGGATCACGCATCGTAATTTTTATAATTCACGTTTTTTGATTTGCCTGCTCTGTTTTTCCAGACAAATATAACCCTCGAGCTTTCAAGTGTAGAGTGAATTGACGCAATCACCTCTTGGACAGGCGTGTATGATCCTCGTCTTCATCGTCACTTTCCATCAGGTGAGATGGAAGACAAACACCTGTTAATTATTAATCAGAAAAAAATTTTTTTTTTTATATTACGTCGGTTTAGTTCACGATTAGCTATCGCCCGACCATTATGCGTTCTCATAACCATAACTAAATAATTATTCATAAACAGCACAGTTAAACAAATTCGACAATGAACTTTCTTAATATCTTAGAAACTACTATCTATCTTTCATTTAGTAACCAGGATCAATCCAATCTTATTTATTCCATGGTGTGCATAAAATGTCTGTCATCAAAAGTCCATAGAAAACTGTAGTGTTCATCCAGGAAAAAATCAAATTTTGTGATGCGATTTTAAAAGACAATTATTTCGTGACGTCACATACGAACTTCTGTAAAAATTGGGTAAAAATCGGAAATCAGAAATATTCAAAATTTTTGCCTTTCTCGTAACACCTAACTTTTCCAGAAAATTTTAGATAAACAAATTATACACCTCAACATTATTATACATATAGTAAACGAAGCTTTATTGTTTTAACCTTATTCATTTACAGTTTCAGAAGTAAGTTATTTGGCCAATTTGGAACGGTGCAATGTGTAGTTTTAGTGTTTGATTAGCATCGAATATATAAAAATAGGTTGCCTACTAAGGCAAGTTTAGTATCAGTGTCACTACTAACACTCAGCCTCTTTGCCCAATGATTAACTATATAAGATAACCTAAGCAGTATTAGATAATACTATTTATTATCTAAGAATCTAAGAGTAAACTTTAATAATGTTTGCCTTGCCCTAAGAAATATTGCAAGAAATTTGCAATTCGTTACTGCAGATCAGGTGCATGAACGGCTTATTGCAATCACGTTGCTTGTTCGTAACTCTATAAATGCAGATGTGTGCATTTAATTGGTGGTCACTTTGATGTGCTGATTAGATAGAATTAGTAGAACTGCATATTTTCGCTTTGTTTCGTAGAAATATAGGTATGTTCCTGTAATATGTAGGGTACACTAAAAGTTTTGCGTATCATATTATTCAAACAAGTTGTTAGTGAAATATAATTTTTATTGATTTTCAAAGTATTTTCCTTTGCTTTTAATTTTTTGTCTTTCGGTTTAATACTCAGACTGATAGACGTAGACCGGAAGCTATCAATTGGCTGCATTGACATGCCATTTCACTTTTGAAAACACGGGAACACCGATCTGGTTAAAAATTTTCCACGTGCTAGGCCCGTTTAAAGCCACGTTTAAAGCCATCACTGCGTCTGCTGCGTTCGTAAAAGTGACACGTCATTAAATCTTTGATCCGGTTTATGTGCAGGATGGTTCAAGCGGTCTGCATTTTCGGAATAAAAAAACTAATTTGTTTTCTTGGTTGTATGCGAAGAAGAACTGTCATGGTGCATGAGGATTCGGCTTCTCGGTCGCTTTTCTCTCGAATTTTCTCAAGAACAGTGGGCAAACAATTGGTAGTCACCACTCGATGCTGACACTCCTTTGATCCTCAAATTAATTTGTGCTAATCTAAAAATCATTTCTATCAACCTACATTCCTCACCTGCCTCAATTTTTTTGGATTCTTTTCCCTTTTGAACACCCATTCACAAGACTGCTGCTTTTGATGTGATTCAAACAATAAAACATGTCATAAACAGCATTGGAACGTCTGGGGTCAAACTTCAGCAAAGTTTTTGTGCACCCCACGCAGTCCCGATTCTGTTCAGACGTCCGTACGTGTGGGATCCAACGAAAACACATTTTCTTTACTATTGATTCGTAGTGTAAAATATTTTGAATTTGGCTCATACCAATACATAAATGTCCCCGAATCATCTCATAGGATATGCGTCTCGTCTTTTTTTCACAAAGCCGCTTAACATTTACACATTTTCCTCGATGGTCGCAGCTGAAGGACTTCATTTACGACTTTCGGTATTCAGTGAAACACGCTTTCTACTAAAATCGGCAACCCACTTAAAACTATATCAAAATAAATGAAAATAAGTAAAAACTTGTGTTAAGTGTCAATCAATTTTCAACTTTTTTTATAATTGGTTGGTTTTATTTTGTCACTGCATAAAATATTGTTGTGGTAGCTCGATTTAAAAATATTATTAAAAAAACGCAGAAAGAAAGACACATAAGTACAGAAAGATAATAATATATATTGTTTGCCGAAATGCCTATTTGTAATCAACCAAAAATCCGCTATCCTAAGACGTAAAAACATCAGAGTTCGCAAGTTCTTTGAGTCTGATCTTGACTCTGGTCTGAGCTAGGCCAGGTCATCTGAATAACACAGGCCTAGCCCAGTGATTGTCATTTTGCCGGTATTCATGTCGAGGATACTGGTGGTAGAGTGATGCTTTATATAACGTAAATAAGAACAAGTAATTGTCAATATTGAGAAATAAATAATGAATTTGAATTTGATACATAAATTACCAAGATCAAACTAATAATAAGAATTCAAATTAATAAAAATAATAATTTCAATAATAATAATCACTTAAATTTTATAATTAATCTTTAATCGTCTTTAATCAATTTATTATAAAAAACAAATACTTATTTCTATGCTTAAAACAATGTAACATAACCCCTGTTCGGGGGAGCATATTCGGGTCAGCAGTGTTGGAGGACAAGGCCGGCCCGAAAAAATTATATCAAATATTTGGCTCGTGCCGATTGAGTAGTTTGTTAGTTTAGGATTTGTACCACCATTTCCATTTGAAAAAAACACCCTATATAGGTCGGCACATTCAAAGTTACATTGTCTTGTCTGGCAGCCGAGCCAGCTTGAACACTCGTCGTACAAGCCCATCAAATAAATATTTTCACGGAATCAGATTCTTTGAAGTCTGATCGTACAGTTTATTTGCTCTAGATTCTGCGGTACAAAGAGCATTTCGGGGCATGATGCACTGCGGAAGCTGCATTTGCATAAAAGCCTCCATTATACAGACTCTAGCCAAATAAAAAAAAATCAATATTGACCACGCCGCTACCTATAGGAGCTCCAGAACCAAGATAAAATGTACTGACTGCTCATTGCTCTGTTTATAACTAAACGGAAGTTCGACACTCTTGAACTGAGTTTGACACATTTTTAGGTAAGGCAAATGTATATATTTTGCAAAAAAATAACGTCCTGCTTAAAGGCATACGAGAATCTACATCTGTTATTGTACTATCGTCAAATAATACCATTGTCAGGGGTCCCACTACCAGAAGAAAAGCAGTAGCTTATCAAGATGCTACATACATAAAATTGCTTTCCTTGGGCAAAGATGTCAAAAGACTGGCAAAATTACGTGGAATCGGTGACGTTGTTTTAGGTCAATTGCAATCTCAGAGATTACGAGTTTCACTTTACAAGTTTACCAAAGAAGTTTTGGAAATATAAATTTTATATTTTGATGTTTTTGCAAAGGCCAGATATGAGGATAAAAAAACTATGTTTTGCAGTATGTCTGATAGAAATTATTTCATTCATGTTAATAGTTACCAGCTCATAAATAGCAACGTTCCATGATGGCCGTAGAAACATAAAAAAATTTAAGTTTGTTTTGTTACTCGTTTCTATACAGGGTTTGCTTTAGATTTTACACTCAAGGAAAGGAACTTTACTTAAATAAATAATAAGGATTTTTTAATATTTGGCACATCCAATACAAACAATTATATTGGATGTGCCAAAGGGCGCCAACCACAAGGTGGTGATAAACACAAGGTTCATCTTTTTTGCCTTTCTGTTTTTGTAATATTTTTGTTTTGTTTTGTTATTGTGTGTTCTAATAAATGCTTTTTTTCTTTTTCTATTGTTTCTGACATTTTAAAACATTTTGTTCTAACGTAATATGACCCTAATAGCTCATGAGTCAAGGGGTCAACAATAAGATATGCAAGTAATTTGTTACGTAGTTCTATAAATGTGTTTATGCATAGAGTTGTATAGCGTCAAATTAATATCTGACCGAGCGACGGCAGCAGGTGAGAATTTATGTACGTTGTGGTATTCAAATACATAGGGCCGTTCGTCATGGTTGATAGCATAGCTTTTTTACCAAGGAATTTATATTTCTGAGCGTCCAATATCAATTGATTTGTTATAGTGTTTTACTGCGTCAGCGTGAACTAAAAGATAGTTTAGAATTTTTTTTAACCAAGAAGTTCTTAAATGAAATGTATTCCAGTCGTCAATACCTACTCAAAAGAATGAAAGTGCAAATTTCGTATTTTATAATTTTTCGTGAGATTTTAACTACATCAAAGCATACAACTTTCACGTTTATGTTAGGTGGATTAAATTCGAAAAAGTGCAATAGGTCATAACAACTTGAAGACGTATATCTATCTTCAAAGCTTTTTTTTATAGGCTTGCATAAAAAAAACAACTGTTTAAGTTTGCTTAAAAAAATTGTCTGTAACATTCATGATAAATCTTTAAAAATTTGTTTAGATCCTGCGATTAGCGCCAGCCGATCGAACGAAATGAACCTGGTTGCGGTAGTTCTAATTGTTTGTCCAAAAGTTTCATCAAACTTTCCTAAACAAAGTTATTAAATATAACATCACAAACTGACGCTATTTTTAATATTCGTAGGTTGACATTACAACATAACCTCAAATAAGAAAGCACAACAGATACTAAGATAATAAGGGTCTGAATAGGCAAATTAGGACGTTGGCTACACACATTCAAAATATTCATCTGATTGTCCCTATTACACCTCTTTTGTGTGTGTCCTGCCCTTGACAAAGTAATGCGTAAAGAGAATGGGCTCATGAATCTTGGGCTCAGATTTTCTAGGACCTTTGAGGCTGAGATTATCTCGAATTAACACTCCGAGATAAAGGAAACTCATTTAGCGTTCTGACTTGTGGTACATAACCTTTGACTCAATTCTATTGTTATAGTGACTTTGTCCTATAAAACAAGATTATACTATACATATAGTTACAAAGCGGAAAGCATATAAAAATAATTGTTTGTTTGTAAATATGTACTAACTCGATAAATTCTTAAACGACTGAACCTATTTTAAACATTCTTTTACCGTTAGAAAGATATCAAAGAAATCTTACTTGTGTTTGTTATTTATTTATTTTTATTTATTTATAAAAAGGCTTACCAACAATTTTTGTAATAAGACATTCATAAAAACAAAGATTACCTAATAACTAAATATAAAAGCTAATTGATGGTAAACACAGCAAGCAGTATATAAAATAATAATAATAAAAATAACAACAATATTCCGATAACAGTGTTTAAGTACTAAATTTTCAAGTATATTTGGTCACATAAAATGTACGCTTTACACTTCCAACCTTGGCATTAACTAAATCTAAAATGGTGGTTAGCTATTCTACATGTCTTGGAATAGCGGAGAATTCATAATGAAACTAAAGAATACTTGCATACTTACATACTAAAGAGCTTTTGTTGTAGAACGAACCATATAGAGACAGAATTCAAATTAATATATTTATTTCTCAACATTGACAATTACTTGTTTTTATTGACGTTAAATAAGGAATGACTCTACCACCAGAAAAACCTTCATAAAGAAGAACGGGCAAGAAACTTCACGGGTATAATTTTTCAAAATTAATTAATAATTTATCTTTATATATTATATATAATAATTTAGCTTTCTAACCGCAGCTTCGCACGCGTACATTCGTCCGTATACATTATGTTTGGTACATAACCATTCGACAAACAAACAATAAGCCTAGCTTTTGCATCCATAACATTAAAAAGATAAGACTAGGATAGTAGTTTTTGTATTATTTCAGGTGACATATCTGACATAGTTCATGGCGTGCTGCGATTTTTCACGTAAATTTTCATTAATAAAATTGAAAGGTAACTACAAACATCTGAATTATATCAAAAACCCATCGAACTCGTTCAAATAGACTTTAATGACGTAGCACATTTAACGCCAATCTATTACAAGAGGTAGATTTAAATATAGAATGAGTGAATCAGGCCGGATGTGGCACCTGTTTCCGCTGGCAGTCACCGCACTAATTCAGCTGTTCCTGGGTTGCTATTCTTCTTTAGATGGGTTTGAGAAAACCTTTTATATACTAGAGATCAATATACTGATTTCTCATTTGAAATTGGAGATATCATTAAAATTTAAAAACAAATTATTAACTAAATTAAACTCTTGCACAACCACTAGAAAAAAAAATTATATCAATACTATATAGGTTGCAACAAAGTACTTTTTCATGAATTTTAACATATTAGCAAATTTTAAGGAAATTCTGTCTCTTTATAATAGTAATAAATCTTTATTTGCTAAGAAGTTGGTACACAGAAGGTCTTATTTATAATTATAGTTTCACAATACCCTACCGACAAGTGTCGGTTTGCAAAATTTTAAATTAAGATATGACAAAAAATTTTACTACAGTCAAATTATTTTTAAATTAAGATATGTAAAAATATTTTTTTATTGCAGTCAATTATTATTAATGTAAAATTATTATACTTTTTTATTAATTATCAATAAATTTGTCATTTAAAAATTCATTATTTGATTAATATAACTTACATAGCAAAAATTCAAATACCTATTTTTAAATTTATTCAATGGTAATTTTTTTATTTTATCCGGTAATTTACTAAATATCTTCACAACCATACATACAATATTTTTTTGGAATAAACTTAATCTTTGGGCAGGTATATACAGTTTTTCAGCATGCTTTTTGCGACCACAAATCATTTCTCAATTAGTTGGAAACAACTGTGGGTTTTTTTTACAAATAAGCTCACTTCATAGAAATATAAACAAGGCAACGGTAGAGTTCTTAAGCTTTTGAATATTGGCTTGCAGCTATCTATAAACCCTGCGCCGGATAAAGCTCTAAAGCATTTTTTGTACTTTAAATATAAGATCTATGTCAACAGAGTTGCCCCATTAGATTATTCCGTAGCACAAGAGGGAAGCTAGCAGGGAACGTAGCAGTGATACGATAGTAGAGCAGCTTTCCTTCCCGCTACTTCTTTCACTCTTCTCAACGCGTAAATAAATCGGTCTAGCAAAGGCTTTCGATATGTGCCTTCCAATTTTAATATTTGTCAATTTAAATCCCTAAAAATGTTGCTGTTTCAACGCAATTTATTTTCTTATTGTCAAAATTTATGTCAAATTTATTATTATTTACATTAGATTTTTGGAATCGTATTAAATTAGTTTTATTAAAATTAATTTTAAGATTTATGTTTTTAAAAATGTCAAAACGTTAGTCAATGTATATTGAATTTCATCTTTTAGCTTTTTTATTGTTTGTATGTATCACGAGCGTCGTGTTATCTGCAAAGTGTATACATTTTTGATTTCCTATGACCTTTGGCAAATCATTTATGTATAACAATAATAATAGAGGTCCTATTATGCTACCCTGGGGAACTCGTACTTATTATTTTGATATGTTGAATGCGTTGATTCTCCGTTTCTACCATTAAAAAGCTTATGTCTACACATTCTTTTCGATTATCCAGATAACTTTGAAGCAGTTCATTCACTTTAACTCTAATACCATTTTTATTTAATATGTCTAGTAAAATGTTATGATCAACAAAGTCAAATGCTTTGCTCATGACGAGCAGCAAGGCCACAGGAAAACCTCTCTTGTTTAGGCTCTTCAATATTTCTTTTACTAGAGCAAAACAAACCATACTTGTTGACCTTCCCTCTCAGAAACCAAATTGTTGATCATTTAATATATATATATTTTAAAAACCTTTAATTCTAATTGACATAGCCTTTTCAAAAATTTTCGAAAATATTGGAATACGAGCTACTGGGCGAAAATTAGTCATGTCCTTTATATCCCCTTTTTTATAAATGGGTTTAACAATTGACTTTTTTAGGCATTCAGGAAATATGCCTTCGCTAAACGACAGAATCATAATATATGTTAGGGCAGTGGTTCTCAAACCCTTAAAGGAAGCAAAATACTTGACGGAACCCTACAATAAATTAATTGTTTTTATAAGTGTATTTTTATTAATCAGCAAAAAAGTACAATGTAACATTTACTAATTATTATTTACTTCACCACTTGGCTAGGACAATAATAGAAAACATTAAAAAAGAAAAATCTAACTAGTGGGAGGTATGAAACTGTTTTTTTATTTTTCATCAATTGGTTGATATCAGGTTTGATGGAAGAAAGTTGGAGTCTCATATCAGCTTCGGCGTCCAGTCTATTGCGATATTTTGTTTTCGTGGCTGCGTAGGTAGAGAATCCTGTTTCGCACAAATATGTAGTTGGGAACGGGAGAAGAATATCCACAGCCATTTGGCCAAGCATTGCATATTCATCTTGGATTCTGCACCAAAAACCATTGAGAGGCGTCGTTTTGAACAGTGACTCCATACTTGTGTCTGATGACATTTCTAAAAAAGATTCATATATCTCGTTTCTTGCGGAACCCCGACATAGGTATCACGGAACCCTAGGGTTCCGCGGAACACACTTAGAGTATAGCTGTGTTAGGGGTTTCTTTATAGCCTTCGTCATAGCATTTTTTAATTATATATGTAGTAAGATGGTCATATCCCGCTGAATTAGTATTTTTTAAAGATTTTATCATAACATCAACTTTGTGTACATCAGTAGGTAAAAGGAATAACGAATGATCAGTCGTTGTTAAATTAGTCAGTGGTTTATAGTTAAAAATGTCAGAATTAAGTTTATTTGTCAAGTTTATATAAAAATTATTGAATTGTTCACATATGTTTTGAGGGATAACAGGGATAAAAGGCTTTGCATGTAAGCGAATTCCTTTTTTTATTGTATGGTTAGACACGAGTACAGGTAAATTAATTTAGAGACGTTTTTGCATTTGTAGTTGTGTACTGTCAGCACATAAATAAATAAACCGATACTTTTATTTTGTTTAATAAGTTTTATAGTAAGGTACTCCATATGAAACAAACAATATGAAACGATATTAAAATAGTGAATATAAAATATCATTTTAAATTCTAAATTTCTTCAACTCTAGACATTTTGCACTCATTCTCATCATCACTTTCATCCGATGAATCATTTGTGTTAGCCTGATCCGTGCCTTGATATTTCTTTTCCTCTTTAATAGCATGTAAACGAACATTTTTCCATACTCTACAGTTATGTTATTAAATTTTACTCAGCTAATGTCATTATAGCACTCATATTCATTGCGAAATTTTTTTTGCGACGCAATTTTTCGCTATCTCTCGTATATTTTCAATAGGATTAAACTGAGGGTGATATGGTGGTAAACGGAGCACAGTATGACCGTGCTGTCGTAATATTTCGTCAATTTTATACTCTACAAACCTCGCCTAATTTTTTTGAATCAGTTCATATAACTGAGGCTTAAGCATGTTCGATGAATGTTCAATATTTTTAAATGTCAGCCAGTCAATCATTTGCTGCTTTTTAGAATTAGAATTCAGTGCGTGATTTTGAATTGAATTATGATAGGGTGCATTATCCACAACAAAAATAGTATTAGGTAATTGCGTTTGGATCCAATTCGAATAATTATAATAATTCATATAATCATGGTAATCACTACTTTTTTGTTGGCTTTAAACATAAGCAAGGAATTCGGTACTTAACCATCCATTCCGCCGACATGGACGCCGACATGACGTTTAAAGCAACATGTATCAAAGGGCAAACGCTTGCCTTTGATACATGTTGCTTTAAACCAGAAGTGCTTCCATCTGACCTTGAGACTTTGAGAGCGTATGTGATGTAAGTATAAAAGTTTCGTCAGTAAAAACAATTGTCGATTTTGTTCACGATATTCTGCAATTTTTATGAGATAGTTAATTTGTAAGTATCGAATTTCATGCTTTTCCATTAACAGTTTGCAGTCATCTTCCGTTGGTTTCCATTTAAAATCTAATGAGATTACGTGTTTTTGTAACGTGCTGACTCAAGCTTTATAATCTATTTCTTCTTTGAATTTTACGTGTAGTATTTTATAATTCAAATTCAAATCATTTATTTATTTTCATCGTTGGAATTTCTTTATTTGTAATGTGAAAGTTGTTAATGTTTCTCCAGATTTCTTGTTCAAAGCTTCCGATTTGGTTTCTTTTTAGGTGATTTAAATGTGGGTCTCTGTTCTGAAGAATGACATTTGCTTTCTGATAGGACCTTTCTGACGAAAGTCAATTATATTCCGGTTGATATAGCAACTAATTGAATGGGAGTTACAATACTGCTTGAATTGTTATTGCATTAATTGTCGAAATTTTTGTACAAATGATACAAAACGTCTTTAGTTTGGGAAGTCAAAGGCTTACCTTAACCATGTTTCAACCATTTTTAATTAACGACTTTACAATTTGACTTTGACGGCCGAGTAGCGTAGTGGTCAGTAGCCCTGTCTCATACGCTGGAGGTCCCAGGTTCGAGTCCTGGCCGGGGCATTCATTTGTGTGATGAACACAGTTGTTTGTTCTCAGGTCATGGTTGTTGATTTTTATTTATGTTTATTAATGTATATTTATTCTGGGTCCCCCCCCCAGTGCGCTATATGGTCATCCATAACACTAGCTCTGCTTACTTTGGGGCCATACAATTGGTGTGTTTGTCAGTGGATTTATTTGTTTATTATACAATAATAACACTAAACAATAAATATTAAGAACAAGAATAAACCACAAATAAAATCAATTCACTCATTTATTAACTAAAACCAAATATTCAGACCTCACAACAATAAGCAATGTTTACTCGTAAATATAATTATTATTTATCTGTCATTTACCATTGACTTTTGATTGTCAATGTATTTTCTTCTTCAAAATGTAACGAACCTCTTTTTTCTGACTGTACAAGGATATTAAAATTTTAAGTTTAGAATTCCTGTAAATATACAAATACTACTACAAATGCAAAAACGTCTCGAAAGTAATTTACCTTTAAACAATTATGACAGATTAGAACAGGTATAAACTATTGTATTTAAATGTTATGTCAAAAAACAGCCAGTGACATAGTTTGATTTTCACATTGAAGGGTCAACAACTATGTATTGTAAAATGTTATTAAAGCCAGAGCCCGCGTAGCCAGAACCCAGAGGGCGTAGGGTCGCGCTACGAAAAAAAACTGCCAAAAACCTTTTGTGTGTGTCGTGGCCATATAATGGAATTCGTAATTTCATGATGTTGCCAACGATATATGGCCACGTCGTTGAATATCAAACATTTCACGATTTGGCCACCGATGATTGGACATATCCTGATTTTTTTCTTACAATCTAGTTGATTCCTGAGATTTGCACGAGCCGAGCGAACGAAGTGAGCATGGTGCGGCAACACCCGGCGACGCCTCATAATGAAATCAAATTAATAAAAAGTACAAAACAGGCAAAAAAGTGTTAAATGTAACGAATGTTGTTTGATCAATCAGCTAATCACAAATTGACACCAAAACAAAACGTTTTCAGCGCCTCCATCGGTAGATAAAGGAAGCATTTTACGATTTGGTCATGTAAAATTAGTCATTTCATGGAGTAGCCACGCGTTAGTAACCAACAAACGATTTCATATCATTAGTCTGGCCAAGCTATATCATGTCGTCAATCGGTCGTTTTATGAAATGCGATCATAACAGTTAGTCATTGGCGGATCCTCAGTCACACTGTAGTCACCTCAGTCAGTCTATAAAAAACGTAATATGTGCGTTGATATCGACTATAACCTTCAATACATGGACAACATTTCTACGGTCTATCTCAGGTAATGTTTCCCTCGAAAATACATAGTAACGAAGCCGAGATCAAAAACTATTTACAAATAATTCAAAACATGTCTAACAGTTCGATATATTTATTACTATTTTGTGCATCATAAACCATACAAATTTAGTAATTCTTGTTCTATCTTTGTTATTCTTTGATATTTGGGTGTGGAACTGCTCATATTCTTCTTTTTACTGCAGGTGAAATATGCATAATACCGTTGAAGTCTTGATGCAAATTTTTAGATGTTCATAAAATGGAGAATATCTTAGAACTACAAGTGGGTGTCTCCTTAAACATATTTCTCCAGAAAGGAGCATTTTTATGAATTTTATTTAAGTCCTAGTCTTTACTTTAGAACATTTTGTAATTTAACTTAACTAATTCACGGAATTGCACGCTACAAGTGCCTTACATGGTTCTTTTACCAGACTATGTAATTGCAAATATTACCTTAGGCTATTGTTTAAAACTTACCAATCAGAGAAGGAATCTATTAAAAATTAAATAACAGTATTCAAAGTAGAAAAAGGTACTTACAAGAAAGAAAATAAATGAAAACATTTTAAAAAGCGATTAAATAAGACATCAAAACATAAATTTCTATCACAGATTATTTAGTGTAAAATTATTCCCAAACAATGTTCAATGCGTCTAGTGATTCAGATTTTTCAACTTATGAAATTTATTATAATTGTGTTAAATCTGAGATAACAGTTTTCCGAGATACTATTTCTACATGATTCGGATGATACTGAATTGTACCAAATCGTTCAAATATATGTTTAATAAAGAGGAAAATAAATGAAAATACATTTTATTGCGAAACCAGTTACAAAAATTAAAATACACAAAAAAGAAAAAACCTTAAGAAATAAAAATATAGGTGGCTTTATCACTAAAAGAGTGATCTCTTCCAGTCAACCTTGAAATCCATAATATAAAAAAGTGACTTGGAACTACTAAAAAAATTTCAACTAGGTAATGATTATTATTTATGTTGAAAAAGTTGCTTAAAGCAGGCTATCTTTCTTATGATTAATAAATATACTCAAACAGCAAATAAAACATCGCTTCGGTGCGGTTTCTGCCCGATCCGCGCTGACTACTAACTTAATTATTGTCTGACGTTTTCTTTCATCGGTTTTCGCCCATCCTTTGTTGGCTCCTTTTAAATCCCAATGAATCATTCTGAAGCTCGATTTTCTTCACAAATTGTGCAAAAGTCGATTATTGGCCCAAAGTAAGCAAAGCTTGTATTATGGATGACCATACAGCAAACTGGGGGTGAACCCTGAATAAACATACATATACAAAATTTAACAACTATGACGCGTGAACAAACACTTGTGTTCATCTCACAAATGAATGCCTCAACTAGGACTCGAACCTGGGACCTCCGGCGTATGAGGCAGGACCACTGATGCCACTTGGCTGTATGTATTTAGTTATTTTACCAACACACAGTAGGCAAGCGTGGTCGACTGTAAGGAGCGCTTCCCACATGTTTAAGCCAGCATTAATCGGCACTGTCAAGCGGCAAAATCAAATAAGTGTGGATGAATGTTCGGCAAAAAGACACCCAGCTTATGCCGTTGGGGTTAGGCGAGTCGGGCCGAATGTGCCGACCTACATAAAACTCGAATGGACTACCCGATCAGCGTTACCCGAATATATGTAGTATTGCTCCGAGCCGGCCTAGTCGTTCAACAAACGCTGCCGAACCGAAAGTGCTGGACTGAATACTAGGTAACGCCCCTTTTAGGTTGGGTGTGGCTAACGTTGCTGTTGTAGGAAAATAAAGTATGTTGTAAACAGTAGCGTAACCTATTTATATTTCAATAATTTCCTGTCTTCCATGTTTGGATAAAACTGATATTACGGTGAAAAGTTTTAAATGCTAATTATTTTTATATTAATACCTTTTTTAAGAAATGTACAATTACATTACATCGATTACTTTTTATTATTTTATCCTTGTCATTTGTTTAGTTATCCTTCAATACCTTAAAATAATAGTGTCAGATTTTTAATCAGATTTAGGCACCGTTTATTTGTTCTAATAAGAATACTTTGCACGGTTATTCATTTAAGATTATTGACATGCATGGATTAATCCTCAAAGTGAATAGGTTAATTCATGTTACTGATTCTAACGCTAATATGAAGATTGGCTCAATACTATGCAGGTCAACACGGGATAGTCCGAAAAAGTTTTTATTTCTCCCGTTTCCAAAGGCAAGGATTCGGTTAAACTCATTTTCATCAGAAATATATTACTCTAGATTAATGTATTACTGGTTTACTAAAATTTTTACTGTCATTATTTATGTGTACAAATTTTTTAATATATTAACATTTTTAAAAGAAACGTTATAAAAATAAATAATTCCTTAAACAAAAAAAAACACGACTAGCGGAACGCATCAAAACTCCATAATTTGGATTATATGATCAAATGTTTTTTATCACAAGCTGGACATATTTGAGCGTAAGTCGTCTCAAACGATATGCAAATTAAATCGCGGATGTTGCTGTAAAACACGGTTAATATCCTGTAGCCGGTGGCCTACATTCTGGGCATCCAATAGTTCAAATAATAGCTTAGTTCAAACTATTTTACACGAAGTTTTTCAAGGTTATAGTTACTTACTTACTGGATTTTATGGATTGAGTTTATTGAAACATAGAGTAGGTTTCAATAAACACATTGTAGGTGTAGAAACTGATGTCTTATGGTAACGATCATCCTTAGCCTGTATATTTAGTGGAATTATCTACGTTGTTGTTTTGATATGTGCTTTCATTTATTATGGTATACGTAATATTTCATTTAATAATAAAATAAATTAGGAATAATTTTATTTTAATCATACTTTTATTGAATACAATTTTTCTTTTAGATCCATCAGGGTCACTCGAAGGACATCCCCAAACGTCATCGGGATGTTATTGGGTTACAAGGTCTGTGAGAACTGAAACAAAGGAAGCAGTATAATGTCGTATACCAGGTGACATTGTATACCGTTCGGGAAAAGCGCACGTGGGATCAGATCAGAATTCTGGGCAACATTCCCGAAGACACCATATAGGAAACAAATGAGTTTAAAAAAAAATCCATGGGTCAGCTGCCATTAAAAAAGAAATGATTCGGTATATTTGAAATCTGACATCAATAGTGAAGTTCAAAGTTACAACTGTTCTTTTGTTAATAAAGATGTAGAGTATGACAGTAAAAAACTTAAGAAAAGTTCTTCTTATATGCATTTTTAATGTCAACATTAATATATCTATGGCGAATACATACTCGTATCATCCCTTATGCTTTCTAAATCTTTTCCGACCAGCAAACATATTACCTGACTCAAAGATAAATAGTAAATTGTGATACGGACGGCGGAAGCACAGGTCCTCGTTTCTACATACAACATTGTGTTTTGTGTTTATATAAATATAATCCTGGAGCTTTCAAGTGTAGAGTGAATAGGTACCTCTTGGACTGGCTTGTACCATCCTCGTCTTCATCGTCGCATTCCACCAGGTGAGATGGAAGACAAACGCCTGCCAATTTAAAATAAAAACAAATTACATTGACTGTGTTGAGTACCCACTCATTTGTTTACTCTTCTAAGTTCCTACGTGAATGATTCTATCGCTTGAATATACGAATAATCAAATCGATGCCTTGTACGTGGTCCCTAGGTTGTGCTAAACGAGCAGTATCTTCTGGTGGTAGGCTTCGGCCGTGGCTTGTCACCACCCACTAAACAAAGCCATGCCGCCAAGTGACATGGTCGCGTTCCGGCATGATGTTTAGTGTAGCCATCGAGGAGGGTAGTTCTGAGTAATCATGCTGTATCAGAGAACTGTCTTCAGCTCGTAATTTATTGACTCGCCGGGTAACTGGTTTTGGAGGGTAGCGGGATCCGAAGAAACGTGCACCGCTGGCCAACCACAGGTAGTAGGGGGCCCAAGTAGTGCGCTAGCCACATGCGGAAGGCTGCCCCGCCACCTCGCGAAAAATCCCGGGAGGCTTCATCGTGCCAGCTGGCGACTGGTTAGAGAGGACCCGATTACAATCCGCGGGGGAGTTTGGGCGTCCCCGCAGTCTCCAAGGCAGTTCCCCATCGGTGCGTTGTTTATTGCGAGCTGCTTGGTTCCATTTGCAGCACTTCACTCAACTTCTGTGCTCCTTCCTATTCACTCACACAACTAATATGAAAAGTCACAAGAAGAGTAAGGTTCTACAGCGGTTGCACTTCCTCTCTCTTAAAGTGCACTTCTGCAACATCAGAGGAATGCACTCAAATATCAACGATGTCCACCACCATCTTCAGACAGAGAGGCCTCACCTACTCTTCTTAACGGAGACGCAGATCTGTAATCCGTCAGACTCGGCATACCTTTGTTACCCAGGGAACATTCTGGAGTCCAATTTCCACCCGAACGCCGAGGTGTGCATGTGTGCCAGTGACGAGATCTGTTGTCAGCGTCTCCGTTACTTGGAAGATCTGGACTTTTCCGTTATGTGGGTTCACATTGATACCGGCCTTGACCAATGAGTCTACGCCAGTATATACCGGTCACATAGCGGAGATCGGGAGACAACGAGGCTCATGGAGTATCTCAGCGATGCAGCAGATAAGGTTCGGCAAAGTTTTCCCCTTAGCGCAGTTGGTGTTCAGTTGGGGATTTTAACGCTCATCACGGGCAATGGCTATACCCGTATCAGGACACTGACCACGCTGGAAGAGAGGCTTTTAAGTTTTCCGTGACTCAAGGCCTCTCACAGCTTGCGCACGAGCCCACGCGCATCCCCGACGTTGCCGGCCACACTGCATATTGCTTAGACCTTCTACTGACAACTGATCCTGACAGGTGCTCGGTGTCCGTAACTGCACCTTTAGGGAGATCCGACCACTGCGTGATAAAATCTGTGTCGCAGTACTCGCCGCCTGACACCAGCGCAAAAGACGCTAGCCGAGTATGGCAATACAAGTCAGCAGATTGGGATGAGATGCGGCACTTTTTCGCGTCTTATCCTTGGCGGCAGACTTATTTTACATCAACCGATTCATCGTGCTGCGCTGATGCTGTATCAAGTGTGATAGGCCAAGCAATGGAGTATTTCATCCCTTACGCTGACCTATCCCTTGAAACCAAAGGTCGCCCATGGTTTAATCCTGCTTGCCTCACAGCTGAGAAGCTTAAGCAAGAAGCGTACAAAGCCTGGGCTGATGCTCGCAGAAGCAAAGCCGTGGATTCGCATAAACTGAAGAAAAAATACAATGCTGACCAAGAATTTAAAATGAAACCAAGTCTTGCAAAAAGGTGATCAGAAAAGCTCGCTTTGACCACATTGGCCACATCGGAGACAAGATAGCGTCATATACTTCTAGAAGCAGAGCTTTCTGGTCTTTGACCAAGTCGGTTGAGTCGAACTTCTGTCGCCCATTGCTGCCACCTCTGAGGAAGCCTGACGGTTCACTGGCCCACACAGCATAAGAGAAAGCAGACCTCTTTGCTAATCTTTTTGCAGACTATTCACGTCTCGTTCATATTCGCCAAAAGGAGGTTCTTAAATGCTTGCATAATTTAGACGTGAACAAGTCCAGCGGCCCCCTATGGCATACTTGCAGTTGTGTTAAAACACTGCGCAGCCGAGTTGTCTCCCATACTAACGCGCCTGCATCGACTCTCTTTGGAAGCTGGAAAGGTCCCTAAATCCTGGAAGTTGGCTAACGTGCAACCAGCACCAAAGAAGGGAAGCCGTGCAGATCCCATCAACTATCGACCTATTGCAATCACCTTCATACTTTGCAAAGTTATGGACCGTGTATTGAACAATCGTCTCCTGGCATACCTTGAGTCCAACGAGCTCCTTAGTGATAACCAATATCTTCTTGTGTATGCCACTCACTTATGGAGCGAAGCCTTGGAAGGTCACGGTGAAACTATAGCTGTATCCTTAGATATTTTAAGACATTTGAAGGCTTTTGATAGGGTCTGGCATGATGGTCTCTTGAGTAAGCTTCCAGCATACGGAATACCTAAAGGGCTCTGCGACTGGATATCTAATTTTCTGAGGGAACGGTCAATTCGAGTAGTCTTAGACGGCTACTCTTCTGACCTGATGGCAATTAATGCCGGGGTACCTCAGGGATCTGTTCTCTCTGCAACGTTATTCTTGCTGCACATTAACGACCTGCTAACCCCAGGCATTATTGGTTACGCTGATGACAGCACCGTTGTAGAGAGATACATGTCCAATGCGCGAGCAAGTCCTCAAGAAATCCGGGCTTTGAGAGAGTCCATGATTGAGCGGGTGGATTTGGCCTTAAAGAAAGTGTCCAATTGGAGCGAGTCCAACTTGGTCAAATTTAACCAGTCGAAAACACAGGTGTGTTTATTCTCCGCGAAAAAGAGCAGTTTCGACCTAACGCCCACTTTCCAAAATATTTCTGTACCCTTAACCGACCACCTAGGGCTTCTGGGCGTAACTATATTGTCCCAGCTGAATTTCGGGCATAAAATTGTGTCCATGGCTCAAACTGCTCCAAAGAAGTTGGGAATCATCTCGAAGGTCCGGCGGTACTTCAGCTCTGAACAGCTACTTAATTTGTACACAGCTCAAGTTCGATCTTGTATGGAGTACTGTAGCCACCTTTGGGATGGTTCTGCAAAGTACCAACTTGAAGCGATGGACGCAGTTGACCGAAGAGCCCGAAAAATTATAAACGACTTTGACCTCACCACCAGAAGACCACAAAGCCTCGACCATCGTCGGAAAGTTGCCAGTTTAGCAGTCTTCCACAGATTACATTTTGGAGAGTGCGCGAATGCTCTTTTTGATCAGGTTGAACCCACACCCTTCTTGCATCGGACTACTAGACGCAGACAGACCTTCCATCCCTTCATGGTAGACATCCCAAGAAGTCGAACCAAACGCTTCGATAGTTCCTTTTTGGTGCGGGTCGCCAAGGTGTGCAATGAACTGCATGCGTTTGTTTTTTCCAGAAAACTACAGTCCTAGTTCTTTCAAGCGTCGAGTGAATAGGTATCTCGTGGATAGACGTGTAACACCTTCGTCTTCATCGTCACTTTCCATCAGGTGAGATAGAACACAAACGTTTAATCCTTTTTAAATAAAAAAAAAAATACAGATTTTAATAAAAATTTTCTCCTTACAGACACTCTGAGGAGAATTTTTAAATGTAAACCGGAACATGAAGCTAAATGTTCAACGAAACATCCTTTTTACGCGTCGCCGCGCCGCGTTACCACTTCCTGCCGTACGTTTTACAAGATAATTATGGCACCAGTATGTTTAATGTACTCGATTCTTTTTTCTTAAATGCTGATCGACATTTAGGTAACTTAACCACGCGTTCCCACCGATGAAAAGTCGGAAAGTCGTATATATTCTAATTGCTTAAGTAAAGTTGATATTGCGATGTAGAGCAGGCGTTGTGATTGTTCGCCTGCGTAGCGCGTCACCGCTACATGACTCTCCTCCGAGACCGAAGGACGTAAGTAGCCTCCATCTTCAGTCTTTGCGTAAGGTGAAGCTTGCCAGTATCTCAGCTGAGGGCTCCAGTAAGTCGGACTCTGTGCGTCGGGACTAAGGCGGTGAATGTCCGACGATCATCTGTGTGGGTTCGGGTCCCGTGGAGTACGGAACAAGTTGCTCCAGTGCGTCGGAGGCTGCCCCAGGTTGCCGAAATGCAGACTTCCCCAGTGCGTCGGGGCGGTGCAGTGTCGGTGCGTAGCGGCTAATAACAATAATAATACAAAATAAAAAAATAATGTTATGTCTCGTTTCAACTTTACTTTTATAAAACTTTGTCAAGTGCTTTAGCACTATTCTGTTATGTACTTAAATTTTTATCACGTTATAGAAAAAAAAAATAACTTCACTTAAAAATACATAAAGTAGATATACGCACTCAAGATTACAAAAAAAGGATACTTACATCCTCAAAATTTAAGAATGTGATTAGTTATACATTCATATAATATAAGATATAAAAATAATAAAAGATTTAAATAAATTCAAATGGAACTGTTGACAATTACATAAAAATATTAAAAAAAAAATTTACATTAAAATTATAAATTTACATTGCCTGCGGTACATCTGAAAAAGAAGCTCTTTCCTTAAAAACATAATCTAAATTCATTTTTCTGCGGTTTCAATCACTGATAAGGTAAAATGTAAAGCTCCAGCAATGCGAAATCATCTACAAAACATTATCAATGTCCGATCCGTTAATCAAAGAGGCAATAACAGTTCACACAACATAGTTTACCAGAGAAATGTCCTAAGCTTAGTAACATGCTTGCATCCGGGGCAGTGTAGACGTGCTTTGTACCTACAGTGTACTCTTAGCGTACATTACCTTTTAAGGATATCATTACCCCGTAAACTAGACGTCCTTGACAACTGTCACCGAACCTTTGATTGATCAGGACGCCCTCTGCGTGTGATAAAGAAATTTATATGACACGTAACGTTATAAGATACGTAAACGATGTGACATATTATTTGGGTAAGAACGGTGCTTAACGTTTTGCAACATATTTGACGGCCTTTTTGGTGTGGAGGTAAGTAGCCTTGCCTTCTATGCCAGAGGTCCCGGATTCGAATCCTGGTAGGGGCAGATATTTCTAGTCATGGATGTGTATGTATGTTTATTTAAGTTTATTTCTAATATTTATATATTAAAAAAAATATCTAGTATCCATATCCAAGTTCTTAATTTGGGCTAGATAATGTGGTGTGATTGTTAGAAATATTTATTTATTTATATTTAATTAACTTTGATCATTGGCATGTTATCACCTATCCTAGTAAGAGATGGTTAGATCGTTTTAGTCTACCACTTCATTCACTTCACATTAAAACATGTTCTAAATGAAAACTGACAAATTTTTATGTTTGTCAGTTTTTTATTTTGTACGATTAGGCGAAATTAGTTCTTTTTTAAATTTAAATAGGTTTTTCTGAAATCGTCGTTTTCTTCACGTTCAATCAATTAATTTCGTTCAATTTTATTTAATATAAGTTATTATTATCTAATCACAAACTAATAACATATCAGTTCACATAAATTATAGTTCACAATAAAAGAGATATATTTATATTGGCCAGCATTTTCTTTATATTTATGTATTGTTATTAATTGATTATCGATAAACGATGCGTTACCAAAGGTAGGCTTAAGTTGAAATTGCCTTTGTTTAAATTCTGGCTGTTCGTGGTTATTACGGCATTTGAAATAAGAAGGACCGAGGGACCCCAGATGAGATCTAAACCCAAACATTCTATTAAGGTATCAGTTTCTCGACGGTCATTATATATCGCATTTTTTTAATGCACATGTAGAATATTTATTTGCCAATAACTCTAAATATTTATATTTTGATGGCACACACTACAAATATTTAACTTATATTTTGGAATTTTCATTTACCGAATACTAAGCTTCTAAGGTTCTTTAAATAAGACCTTACAATTAGGGAGAACATCTGTAAATTTTCACATCAACAATCACGCCAACCATGCCGAATCCGCACGTCTGCAACGCCCAACATTGTATATATCCGCAGCACAGGCGCCGCGGGTGTTTCGCCTGGCTACACCTGCATAAATCCACGTCGTGGTATCTACAGCGGCAATGGTCTTCACCAGCTCGCCCGCCGCAAACATGCATTACCACTAATTACTTGCTAGGGACAGTGCCCAGGGTCTAATATGAGGGATATATGGATCAAGACTAGGAATCTTTTTTACAGAAAAATATAGATGTTTTGATGTAGATCAATATGAAAAAGGATTACGGTAAATCCAGTTTTGCATTTTTATAACACACTAATACTCGAAGATTAAATTA
Source organism: Marasmarcha lunaedactyla (assembly GCA_923062675.1). Classification (NCBI taxonomy): domain Eukaryota; kingdom Metazoa; phylum Arthropoda; class Insecta; order Lepidoptera; family Pterophoridae; genus Marasmarcha; species Marasmarcha lunaedactyla. The sequence continues at coordinate 16,512,915 of OV281343.1, forward strand.
GGTAAACTATTAATCAGTACAATAAGTAACTCATAGTATAAAATTTGGTAAAAAACATGACGAATATACCTGAGTGACCTGATATATTCTTCAATCCCTAATATCTTATGCTCAGTTGTTATCAACTTGTTTTAAAATACAGAACGACAAAATATAATAGAAAATAGAGAAATCTGAAGTTTTTAATTAAGTTTTATCATTCATCAATCATTTTATATTAGGTATTGCAAATAATAACACTGCTATATGTTACAATAACCCATACTCTACTATTACCGATATTAAATCTACGAATCTACATTTGAAATTTTCGGCTCTCTGCACTATTACTCGCTTGCTAAAGACTATTCTTGGTTTAATGACAAGGGGTAAGCTAAGTCTAGACCTGGGTTTGAGTCCCATATTAATGAATTAAAGTGGCGAGTGACTTTGGATAGATGTCTTTGATGTGTTGGATTTTGACCGTTTGGTTTCTGAAAGGAGTGCCACATAATGTATTCCACATCAAATTTAGCGATAACTGAAATATGTACAGACAAATCTGTACATATTGTAAAACTGTAACAAAGCCATGTACGTATATCAAATTTTTTTCAAATTTTAATGGGTATCGTATACCAAATAACAATTTTTTTTAAAACTCTTTTATGTCTTTATGTCTGTGTTCACATCACGGAAAATCACGGAACTTCCAATCCATCCATTTTCTTTAAATTTGGCATGAGCATATCTTACTTACCTAAGCATCATCTAAGATAATAAATTCGGGATAAAATGTATAGTTTCTATACAAAACCCCAAAATCCTCATACAAGTACACCTGCACGACTAAGTAAAAGATAAGAATTTATTTTATTTTGTAATCAGTTAAACACAAGTCGATAATAAATTACCGCTCCTCCTACTCTCCTCAGAGAAGCTGCGAACAAAATCTCGTCAGTACATTAAACTACTAAAAGCTATGTCACGTGCTAAGATATCCATATACCAAACAAAGAACATGTTCAATAGTCTTCACATATTTACTTCTGAGCATATAGTGCTATAAAATACAAGCACACGTATTCATTACCATAGTCATGTATATGACATATCGGGACAGGGCCGCGACTGCGGCGACGGCGGGGCGATGGCACGGCGCCGACCGCACGCCGGCTGCAGTGCCGAGCAAACGTTTAGTAAACTGCCCATTCAGCAATACTTATTTATTGGAATTAGAATATGTTTGCGATATGGATTTTCTTGGGAAATTGAATCTTAGTGTGGTTTTAACAAATTTGAAATGAGAGTTGGTTATCGCAGCCATAACCTTCAATAAACGAAGCTTACAAGGGATTAAAAGCAAAGAACAAAACGAACTATACGAGAACTAACGTGTACTACTTCTGGGTCTATTCGCAGCTATCACTGAGATTGTTTTTTAATAGCTCACCACTAGGCACCCCTAGAAGCCAGTTTAAATTCGATCGTGGCAATCTAGGCAATATTTGGAAAAAAATGTAAACCGATTCTTTTTGGTTCACATTGTAAATGTTAGTTTTATGTTAGTTTTGCCCGAAAGTTTTAACTTTACAATTTGTATGGATTCATACGCCTTGGACGAGTGCGTTATATTATCGTATAATTTTTATTTTTCATCAGGTTTCACGGAGGACAAACGGCTGTCCAAAATGAAATACATATCTGCTTTTCCTGAGTAAACAATCCTAATACGCTGCATGGTTATCGATAACAGCAGTTCGTTAATTCACCCATCTGGGTAAACACTTTAAATTAAAAATAAACCTGTATTCTTACGGACCGGTTTATTACCTATTTGTTGTAATATTTACGCAAATGGCTTACATTGAGATAATATTATATTTTGTTAGACCTTATCGCACATAAGTAATAAACTAGGCAAATTACTTTTAAGCCAAAATAGTAATATTTTTGACTACAACGCATGATCTACGAGTGTGTTACATAAAAAGCTCAATATTATTTATTTTTGATATAAAGGAACTTTATTTCACTCTAATAACCCACGATACCTAGATAAATAGATAAGAGAAATGTCTTATTTCATTTAAATAATTAGTTTTCGTTTGACCATTAGCTTTCAGTACGTTTCATAGATAATAAGAAATGTGGTTAATAATATCTCACTATTAGAGAGGTGTACAGGCAATGTAATAATTGAATAACACAGTCATGGAACTTTGAGTACGATGACAATGTAATCTCGTAGTATTGAGCCGGGGCATGTACGTGAACTAGCCAGCAGGGTATATTGTTAGTCTGAGCGGATGAAGTGATATACTATTGTTATCAGCTGCAATTAATTATATTGTTTGAGCTTATAGAGAGATACGACCGCGCGTAAATTATATAAAAAGATTTAATAAAATTTTCTCTTGAAAGACAATAGTTAAAATGTTCAACATCTCATTAAATTTCTTTTGTTTTAAATATGAAGTACATTTTAATTTATAGATCAATAAGAACACCTGTATAATGAAAGCATGGGTTTTCTGTATATGGGACCTAAGTTCCTGACGCGAGCCACCACTTCCAGCGCGGCTGTACCACTGTGGTGGTAGATTTATAATTAAGTCAAACCTATACAATACAATGAAGACCATTTATTGTTAAAAATCTTCCAGAGTTTTAGACGAGCAATAGAAGTGATAATAGGGCTCGCGTCAGTAACTCAGGAGCATGTCGGCGCCACACCTTGTTGATTTTGTGTACAACGAGGAACTTACTTCTCACCTGTACGTAATCAATACCATGATCAGACTGTGTCTTATTGTAAGAAGTTTTACTTAATACCTGGCCGTGAACATCACAATCAGGTTGGGAATAACGAGTTATACAAGTATATGATATTTCTGTTTGCTAGGAATTTTCCAATATATATCCATAAAACAAGCTATCCTCCATACATTGCAAATAGGCTATGTCGCGCTGTGACTGTGAACCCTAACACCACTGATTAAAGGAATTATTAGCTTATGGTTTACCGCATCATCCGATCACTAAAACCATATTCTTTCATATTAACTCCATTAGACCACGAACAAACACTGCATTACTCGTATTTTAATAACTAGTCCAGCAACAAATTGCTTAATCAAAGATATTTCATTTGTTATTTTCATTATTTAAGAGGAATTACGTGCCTTGAATATTTCGTGATCAGAAACTAAACATGGACTAAATTTATTTTATCTTCCCAGAATCGAACACTACTTATTAATTACTTCTGAAAAAAATGTATATAAAACTTCAAGATCAGGTCGGTGTAGCTAGAATTACAAGTAGAATTTTAGTCTGAAATCCATTGTTTCGTGTATAATCATTTCAATGTGAAATGTGTTTTCGGTTGGGAGGCGAATTCGCAAAAAACACAGGTACGACGTTTTAACAAGTTTACAATTTTACACTACTCGCTAGAGACTTGGAGTTCACGCTGCCTGAGTCCATTTGCGTGCGATATAATTGGGTTTTTTGTACTCAGATATACATTTGTAATTCTAAATGTACTTGCAAACGTAGTCTTTTTGATAAAACAGGCAGGGTATAATTAGGTGTAGTGTAGTTTAATTTTATATTTATGAAGCTTATTTTGTTTAAGTTTCTTGATAATAATGTCGTATATCATAAATTACGGATTCATAATAAATTGATTAAATAACTTAATTTAATTTTCTGTTGAAGGAAATGTGTCATAAATAAAATGAATAAATCCCCAGACAAACACTCAAACTGTTTGGCCCCAAAGTAGGCAGAGCTTGTGTTATGGATGACCATACAGCGATAAAAGAGATTGTCAGTGGTCAGTTTTTATTTTATTGCATTTGTTATTTATTTCTTGTCTGTATTTATATAGTTATTTTATATATATTTCTTGACAGTAGTGTATAAACGGACGACACTGTTTGAAGGCTTCGCTTGCGTATAAATATACATTCTGCGTTGCTACTAATGCTCGATTAGGGTCATATTTCCAAATTACCAGTTTCCAGTTCTTTTTAATAAACGACCAACAGACTCCTACACTCCATTCATCTAAGATTTAAGACGCATAGCCTAACTAAGGCTCGAGTAACTGTTGTAAAAATGTTTGTATTAATTTACTAGTTCATCTATCCCTGTACAATGTCGATATGGAATATACAATTTTCCATGCACATTTTACTCCCTTTCATAATCAGTATCTTATACTGAAACTACAAACTCACCAGCTTTCTAGTACCTACCATGGTTTAGGTAATGTTAGGTTGTGACCTGTAACATGTCAGGACTTCGATATTTATATGTATGGTTAAATTGTATTGTTCTTTTGGAAGCACTACCCACCTGTTCGGTTTGGCATATTCGGATTTGTTAAACGGCAAGGCTGGCCCAACCCATCTTCAGCAAGTGTCGATTGGGTAGCCCATTCAGGCTTTATACGGACATATTCAACCCATCTCGAACAACCCAAACGGTTTTGGCCGTTCGGAATTCTTACCGAACGTTGATCTACACATATTCGTCTTTGGTATCTGTTCGGTATCATATCTGGCAGTGCCGATTGAGTACCCAAATATGTGGGTAGCGCCCTTTATAGGTGTTTTTTTTGTATTGATCAAAGTAAATATTCCTTTGTATAAAATGTTTCTAACTGACACTTGTAGAATTTTTTACTAAATTTTTACGTTCAAGTACATTATACAGCTTATAGGTATATTACATGTTTTTACATGCAAATTTGTACATCACTTAGGTTAAGACAGTTTCCACTAGCAGTCAGCACACGAAAATTATGTTATTAAAAGTTGTGTTAAAAAAAATTAAAAATCGTGTTATTAAAAAAACTTTGGGATCAGTTTAAGCCAAAATATACATTTTGTTACGTTTTATGGATGGATTATATTATATCACTATGGTGACATAGATGAAGGTGGATTCTTTATTTTATCAAAATATAAACATTATTTTAGCCAAAAATTATTATAAATGACAAATTGGCACGAAAACCATAGAACAAAAGGTACAGTAAAATACCTACTAGAATAAGGAAAGTCTATAAGGAAGCTTTAAATGCAAAGGAAACTTTTCCGAGTTTGGTACCTAATGGAAAAGTTTTGACGTGCAACTCATATTATGCACTTCAAGTGCTGTTTCTATAATTCTATTTATGAACTTGAACATGTATTCTAACTTGTGTAGGTACGAATACACACGTAGCACTTTACTTTATGGACTGTAGTGGTCGCTATTTGAATTTGAAAAGCTTGTGTGTTAGAAACACACACCTTTCTTTTGTAAATAAAAGCTTCTTTAGTTTCAAGGATTATTTTCGACTTTTAAAAATGTATTGCATCTTGAATTCTCTGTAGCGTTTAATGGAAATGTTGAAAAACCTTGTTTTTGTTTACATTTGAACTATACAACTGTTTTATTTGTTTAGGATGCGTTTATCATTTATTTATTATTTCAGTTAAAGGTTACCAACCGCCTGAAAATAAATTCATTATTTTCAACTTCATTCAAGTTCACAAATGCTTAAATTTTTTTAAAAATCGTTATCTGTATTTTGTAAAAGCAAATAAACAAAACCTTTTTTAAATTACATTTTCGATGTCAAAAATGGTAACTCAAAAACTTATGCATGGAAGCGTAAAATGAGGTTCGTAACACCCTTTGACCATCTCGACGGACGGCGGCCCGATCGCCCCGAACAAAGTGTTATGAAGCATCGAATTCATTTTATATGCGCAGCACTTTATGAATAGTAATCAAACCTTAATTTACCCACGACAAGCAATGAAATTTAAATGAACCCTGTCTGACAAAAGTAGGGATTTTTTAATAGCTTGTTGTCAATAAATTGAGTAAACGCGTGGTGGTTTTGGGTCAGGTTCAAATACGTTTCGTTATTCTTTTACGTTTCGTTTTCGTTTGTGTGTGTAAATTAGACACTATCATATAAGAAGACACAAGTTCAGCTAGAGAAAATTCAACAACCAATTTAAAGTCCTCAACAAAAAACCAACCTCGCGGCCTTTAGTATTCGAGTAGTCCGACTAAGCTAGACAGCGACGCTTGTCAGTTCACAAAACAAATTGTACACTAAATTGTAAACTATAAAGTTAGTGAATTATAGTATAATAATAATAATAAATCCCCAGACAAAAATACCAATTAAACGGTCCCAAAGTAAGCAGGGGTACCCAAAATAAACATACATATTATATTTTTTTATTTTATTTATTTATTTGGTTTACCAACAATAGATTACACTGTTACTTATATACTAGATTGACAAATAATCTAAAGTCTGCTTAGTGCACCTATAACTTAAAGGTAAACACCACATGCTAAAATCTACGTCGGAGCTACATAAATTTATTATTTTACTAAGTCTACTAATTGGCGAGTTGGAACCTAGAACAGTTTTTCTAAATGGTAAAGAAAAAAGAGGAGCTGGATGACGAGGAATTCGTCTCGGAACTCGTATACTAAAGAGTTGTAGCAAAGAAGGTCAATCAATAGTATTATGAAACATTTTATTAACAAATACTGCTTCCATCATACTTCTGCGCTTTTCTAAAGAATCTATTTTAAAATATTTTAATCTATCTCGATATGAATTTAAAAGTTTCAGTTTATTACAGCTATAGGTCAAATGAAGAAGAAAACGTTTTTGAATTCGTTCAAGGCGCAGAGTATGTGTAGCATAGTGTGGTCGCCATACTACACAACAGTATTCTAGTACACTTCTGACCAGGCTGTTATAGAATAATAGTTTTGTCATGTACTGTCGAAAAACTTTACAATTCCTTATAAAACGAATCCTAACATTTTGGATGATTTCTTATAGATAGATTTTTATCATACAGTACTCCTAAATCTTTAATTACAGTTATTTCCTCAATTATTTCATTGCCTATGTAGTATTTACTGTTTACAATATTTATATTTCTGGTATACTTCATATGGAAACATTTTTTAGTATTAAGATACATTCCATTCTTGTTGCACCACTCAATAAGATTTTCGATATCAGTCTGTAAAAGTGTTACATCTCTAGGAGTGTCAACAACTCGAGCAAATTTCAAGTCGTCTGCATACATAAATGATTCTGAGGATTTTAGATACGCAGGTATGTCATTCACAGAAAAGTTCAAAGGGTTGGACCCAAGTGTGATCCCTGTGGTACTCCGGATGTTGTGGCCCTGCAAGCAGACGCGTACCCATTAAGTACGACAAAAAAGCTTCGAGCAACCAGATATGATCTTAACCAATCCAATAATGGACCTAAACATGAATAACATGAATATAAACATTCATAACCCGAGAACAAACTAAACCGGCGCCGCCACACACTCCCACTAACTTCCCACCGCTGCGCCGCTGGACTCCCCCGGAAGCAAAAGCCGAAGCCGGCTCCAGCTAACGCCTGGAACCAGCGTCCGGCCGCCGCACCTTCCCGTAGGCCCGCACCCCGCTCCGCACCCCGCTCCGTCGTCTTCATCTCAGTCGTCGATGACTGAGGATATGAAGACCGTGTTCGACGTTATTCAGAACGTCAACATTAGGGAAATCGCCGTACACGCACGCAAACTGCAAGCCTCCTGCTCTCCTCAAGAGCGTCTCTTAGCGTTAGCCAAGCATCACTCGCTTCTTAGTTTCTTATAAATTCTATAAATAGTATACATTCTATAAATAGTAAATATAATGATTAGACCTCTCAACACCGCGTCCGGTTTTTTTTAACGTTTCATTTAACGTTCGTCGGCTCTATTCCAATCAACCTGAGCTCAAACTGTTCTTTCAGAACAACGAGCCAGACTTATTGCTACTCCAAAAGACGTGGCTCACTCCATCCCACTCCAGGGGACTCGCGATTCCTAAATATGCGCTCACTCGCAACGATAGACCCGACCCCAATGATCACGGAGGAACAGCTCTTTACTATAAGAGAAGTTTCCATTGCTCCCCTGTTTTCAAACGACATTCTCGCTCCGATCGCCACGCGGTGCGGACGTGCAAGACCCCGTTCTCCGTTGATCGGTCCCTTCCCGATATTCCGTGGCGCTCAGTCTACTGACGTCATAGTTTAGCGTGTTGGTTCCGTGCTACGGTTTTCAAGGTTTTTCTATTCCCTCTGAGTGCTATCGAAGTGCGATTTTTCTTTGCGACTAAGCCCCTTAGTCTTCAAAGTGCTGTGCTAAGTTGTGTTGTGCTTGTGCTGAGTGCAGTGTTGTGCCCAGCGTAAGTAGTCTGGTCTCAGTGCAAAGGATACTTAACGGTGACAACGAATTTGTACTGAACCAGTCCTTTTATTTTTATTTTATTTCTCTTCTCTATTTTATTTATTTTTCTCCTTTTTTCATATTTATTTTTATCATATCTGTGTGTTTTCGTGTGTATTTGTCGTTTCTGTCGGTAAAGGTTGACCCTAACGCGGTCAACTCTTTACCTGCGTACCCTTTTTAGGTTTCCAGGTAGCGGTGACAACGAATTTGTACATTACCAGTCCTTTTATTATTTTTATTTTATTTCTCTTCTCTATTTCATTTATTTTCTACTATTTTCATATTTATTTTTATCATATCTGTGTGTTTTCGTGTGTATTTGTCCTTTCTGTCGGTAAAGGTTGACCGTAACGCGGTCAACTCTTTACCTGCGTACCCTTTTTTAGGTTTCTAAGTAGCGGCCTTCGGCGTACTACGGTTAGTTTTAAGTTATTCTCCCCAGCCCCCCTACCGCTGGTAGGGAGGTTAGCCGCTAGGGTTCGCTAGATTTTTAGGAACTAGGCAACCTGTGACATACTCAATTTATACTTATAACTGTCCCAACCCTCCCTAATGGATTCGCTAAGCGTTATTAACTTCGCGAACGCGTTCACCCAGGCGCTTGCTGCGGCAGGCGTCTCCATCCCGAAAGACATACTAACGCAGGCCTTGCAGGCATCAATCGCGTCCCCGGCCCCTCAGGCCCCAACCGCAGCCTCTCAGGCCTCCAACGTCCAGACCCCTCAGGTGTATAGCTCTCCCGCATCTCCCGTTCCATCCGATATGGACTGCGCGTCGGTCTCATCCTCGCGATCATCTCGTAGGAAGCGTACCGCTCCCGGGAGCGATTCAGACTCCGCTGCGTCCGAAGCTTCGTCGGTCGCCGCCAAAATTAATTACTTAAAAGCCGCCAACGCTGGCGATACAATTAAAATTAAAGTCGCGACCGTCGACGACTTCCGCGCGTTCACCAGGTTACTTTCCTTAAAACAAATCGCGTATCACACCTACGCCCTTCCGGAGGAGCGTAAGATCCGCGCAGTACTACGGGGCGTCCCGTTCGAGCTCGCGAATTAAGAAATCCTCGAGGACCTTAATTCCCAGGGTTTCCCGGCCGAAGCAGTGCATAAGATGCACTCCAACCGCGGTAGGCGTTTTCCCTTAGCTCTGGTAATCCTTACCAACACTCCCAACTCGAAGGAGATTTTCAGAGAGGCTCGCACAATTTGCGGACTCTCGAACATCTCCGTCGAGCGTCCCAATTCCCTTGGTCACCCTGGGCAGTGCCACCGCTGCCAGCTATATGGCCACGCAGCGGCTAACTGTTCAGCTCCCCCCAGGTGCGTTAAGTGCCTGGATCCTCATATCACTAAGAAGTGCACTCGCACTCCCGAATCCACTTCCCCCTCTGCCTGTGTGCTGTGCGGCCAGTCCGGCCACACAGCAAACTACAGGGGCTGCCCGCGCGCTCCGCGCTTCACTGTCAAGAGGGTCGCGCCTAAACCGGCGCCGCCGCTCACTCCCGCTAACTTCCCGCCGCTGCGCAACCGGGGTCCCCGGAAGCAAAGCCCGTTCAGCCGACGCCTACTCAGGCTCTGTCTTGGAGGCAGCGTCCGGCCGTTCCGCCTGCACCTTCCCGACCCATCCCAGCTCCCGTAGCTTCCGTAGGGCCGCGTCCCGCTCCGTTATCCGTACCTCAGTCGTCGTTGGCTGAGGATATGAAGGTGTTCGACGTTATTCAAAACGTCGATATTAACGAAATTTCCGTACTCGCACGCAAACTGCGAGCAGGCCGCTCTCCTCAAGAGCGTTTATTCGCGTTAGCCGAGCATCACTCGCTCCTAAGTTCGTTGTAAATTTATTTATTTTATTTTTTATTTTTGCATAAAATCGTAAATAAGTAAATTATAATGTCTAGACCCGCGAATCCCGCGTCCAGTCGTATCAAACCCAAGGGCTTATCCCTAGTATCTTTTAACGCTCGTAGACTTAACACCAACCTTCCCGAGATTAAACTGTTCCTTCAGAACAAAGAACCTGACTTATTCCTTCTCCAGGAGTCATGGCTTACTCCAAACCGCTCCAGGGGATTCGCTATACCTAAGTACGCGTTTATTCGTAACAATAGTCCCAACTCCGACGGTTTCGGCGGCACCGCTATATATTACAAAAGAGGTTTCCATTGCTGTCCTCTCCCTACCCCTCCTCTCCTCAACATGGAAGCCACTGTGTGTAGGTTGGCTATGACTGGTCATCCGACCATCATCATAGCTTCAATCTACATACCTAGTGGTACCAAACCAATCCGCAGCGACTTTGAGGCCATTGTCGCCCTCGGCCATTCAGTCATTATGTTCGGAGACTTTAACTCCAAACATACTGACTGGACGTGCCTATCGACTAACACCAGCGGTATCGCTCTCCTCGACATCACTAACTCCCTTGACTTAGACGTCATATCCCCCATCACTCCCACTCACTATCCCAACAACCCGACCTACTCTCCTGACATCCTCGACTTTGCAATTATCAAGCGAATCAATCTTGACCTAAGGTCTATCGAACCGCTCGATGACCTAGACTCCGACCATCGCCCCGTCTTCCTCGTGCTAGGACCGCCGAACGATAACGTCTCATCTCCTAAGACCTTTACCAACTGGAAAGGCTTTAAAAATACGTTAGTTTCAGCCTTAGAGGCTCCGAACTCTCCACTCGCGATCTCTCCCGAACAATTAGATAGCAGGGATAAAATTGATTTATTAGTAAATTCTCTCACTGATGCTATCAACTCAGCCATCAGTGACAACGAAAAGGTTGCTAAGCAAGGCAAACCCACGCTTCACTTAGCCGTTATCAATCTTATTAAAGCTAAGAACGCGGCTCTCCGGAGAGCCAAGAAATATCCCACGCCCGCCTATAGAACAGCTGCGAATCAGCTTCAACGTAAAGTTAGGTCTTGCCTCGCGGAACTCCGAGACTCTAAGATGAACGATCTCATGGCGAATATCTCTCCGTCCCACCAAGCGTACTATAGCATGGCCCGAGCCTTACGCGTAGACACCGCCTCTCACGTTCCTCCTCTCACTCGTCCCGATGGCACTACTGCCTTTGAAGTCGAAGAGAAAGCCGAATGCTTCGCCGACAGCATTGCCGCACAATGCTCGCCCAGCACGCAACCTGCTGATCCCTCACACATCCAGGCGGTGGAGGACGAAGTCCTTCGCAGAGACTCTCTCCCCATCACCGCCGACCCTGACACAGTCTCTAATGACGAAATCTTGCTTCTCATTAGAAATCAAAAGTCCAAAAAGGCTCCGGGTGCGGATGGAATTTCCAACCACGCACTTAAGCACCTACCTCACCAGATGCTTACCTTGTTAGCTATCATTTTCAATGCCTGCTTCGACCATAGCTACTTTCCAAAAGCTTGGAAAGAAGCGACAGTCATAGGCATTCCCAAGCCGGGTAAACCTCTGAACGTCCCGGCTAATCACAGACCCATCAGCCTCCTCAAAGCAATGTCTAAACTTCTCGAGAGAGTCATAATGCGGAACCATCTGTTTCCAACGGATGGCGATCCTCTCATTATTCCCCATCAGTTCGGCTTTCGCGCGAAACACTCCTGTCCTGCAAGTCCATCGAATCGTCGAGTATATACTTGACGGTTTCTATCCGCGTCGTTATAAAACAGTCGCGGTTTTCTTTGACGTAGCCAAGGCTTTCGATAAAGTCTGGCACAGCGGTCTCGTTTATAAACTCTACAAGATAGGCTTACCGGATCGCCTAGTCAGGTTAATAGCGTCGTTTCTCAAAGACCGTACGTTTCGATTTAAACACGAAGGCACGCTTTCTGCGCCTCGTCCCATAAAGGCTGGAGTCCCTCAAGGCTCAGTCCTCGCCCCTCTGCTGTACACCGTGTACATCAACGACATTCCCATCCCGCCGAAAGGCTTCGAACTCGCCCTCTTTGCCGATGACACCGCACTCTATACCAAAGGCCACAGTGTTCGGCACCTTGTAACCAGACTCCAAAAGGCCGTAAACGCCCTCGGTGTATGGTTTCAAAAATGGCGCATCGATGTGAACCCTGAAAAGAGTTCTGCAATGCGCTTCGACCACAAACGCCGTCGTCCCGATGGCGATCCCCACGTTCGAATGCTAGGCATTCCCATCCCCTGGAAGCGCAGTACTAAATACTTAGGCGTCACATTAGATCCGACGCTTTCTTTCAAGCCACACGTCGAAAGAGTTTCGAAACTCGCTCGTCACTACTTAGGCCGCCTAAATAGCATGTTAGGTAGAAAAAGTAAAATGTCTTTCAGAAACAAACGTACACTTTACAAGGTCTGCGTTAGACCCGTCATGACGTATGCCTCGCCAATCTTTGCCCACGCCAAACCCTCCCTCCTGCACAAACTGCAGGTAGTTCAAAACCTCTTTTGCCGCAGGGCCACAAACGCACCGTGGTACGTGCGTAACGCGGACTTGCATAGAGATCTTGAACTGCCTACAGTACAACAACACCTCAAAACACTCGCTGAAGTGTTCTTCAAACGCTCCGAAACCCATCCCAATCCTCTAGTTCGTGATTCAGTCTCATATACTACTCCTGTCTTAGATTCGAAGTTCAAAGTCGCTAGGCCTAGAAATGCGCAAGCGTACTCATCCACCAGACTGTCAGCCGATCTCGAAGCCCCTCTGGCCGCAAATTCTAATTCTAACGTAAATTCTAATTCTAACGTAATTCCTAATTCTAACGTAAATGCGAATTAATTCAATTTTATCTTGCAATTTATAATTTTTGGTTTAATTACTGATTTTCATTTTTGAGCACCTTCAGTGCTATGTATTCACCTTCAGTGCTTTGATCACCTTCAGTGCTATGTAATCCCAGCGGGTGACCCCTTCTGGGCCCCGCTAGCGCGGCCTCTTTCTCCAATTGGTCGTCGCTCAGATGAAGGCTGAGTGGCAAAAATGCACGAGCCGACAGGGGGTTTTTAGTGGGTATGGTCCTGGTAGGCGTCGGGACGAGTCCCACATAACTCTGGAATCGTGCCAGAGTATGCGTCAGGGCATTTTTATCCTCCTGCCCTTCCCGCGGAGGGGAACAAAAAAAAATCCCCTGTTCCCACCCCTCCTCTCCTCAACATGGAAGCCACGGTGTGTAAGCTGGCTATGACTGGTCACCAGACCACCAGTTTACCTTTAACAACTAGAAAGGCTAGAGTAAAAAAGAGACGTTTAAGATACGATTAACATTTCGGCCGTAGAGGTCCCGAACTACCAACTCGCAATCTCGCTCGACTATCTAGATAGCCCGGACAAAACAGACTCGATAATCGATACCCTCACTGATGCTATCAACACAGCTATCAGTGATAATGAAAAAGTTGCTAAGCAAGGCAAACCCAAGCTTCCCTTAGCCATTAGCAACCTTATCAAAGTTAGCTAAGAACGCGGCTCTCCGGAGAGCCAAGCTCTATCCCACGCCCGCCTATAGATTAGCTGTGAATCAGCTACAACATTGAGTTAGGTCTTATCTAGCGGAACTCCGAGACGCTCAGATAACGTTCTCATGAAGAATATCTCCCCGTCCCACTAAGCGTACTACAGAATGGTCCGAGCCTAACGCGTAGACGCCGCCAATCACACTCCTCCTCTCACTCGTCCCGTTGGTACTACCGCCTTCGAAGATGAAGAGAAAGCCGAATGCTTCGCTGACAGCATTGTCGCACAATGCTCGCCCAGCAGGCAACCTGCAGATCCCTCACACATCCAGGCGGTGGAGGACGAAGTCCTACGCAGAGACTCTCTCCCCATCACCGCCGACCCCGTCACAGTCTCTAATGATGAAATCTCGCTTCTCATTAGAAATCAAAAGTCCAAAAATGATCTCGGTGCGGATGGAATTTCCAACCACGCACTTAAGCACCTGCCTCAACAGGTGCTTACCTTGTTAGCTATCATTTTCAATGCCTGCTTCGACCATAGCTACTTTCCAAAAGCTTGGAAAGAAGCAGCAGTCATAGGCCGGGTAAACCTCTGAAAATCCCGGCTAATCACAGACCCATCAGCCTCCTCAAGGCAATGTCTAAACTCGAGAGAGAGTCCTACTCTCTCGAATGCGGAACCATCTGTTTCCAATGGATGGCAATCCCCGCATCTATCCCCATCAGTTCGGCTTTCGCGCTAAGCACTCCTTCCTTCAGCAAATTCATCGTATCGTCGAGTACATACTCGACGGCTTCTATCCGCGGCGTTATAAAACGGTCGCAGTTTTCTTCGACGTAGCCAAGGCTTTCGATAAAGTCTGGCACAGCGGTCTCGTTTATATACTGTATAAGATATGCTTACAGGGTCTCCTAGTCAAGATAATCGCATCCTATCTCAAAGATCGCCGTTTCGTTTTTGACATGAAGGTACGCTTTCTGCGCCTAGTCCCATAAAGGCTAGATTCCCTCAAGGCTCAGTCCTTGCCCATCTGTTGTACACCGCGTACATTGTAACGATATTCCCGTCCCGCCCCGAAAGGCGTTGAACTCGCCCTCTTTGCCGATGACACCGCCCTTTACACCAAAGGCCCCTGTGTCCCGCGTCTCATCACCAAACTCCAAAAGGCTGTAAACGCCCTCGGAGTATCGTTTAAAAAAATGGCGTATCGATGTGAATAGTAAAAGTTATTCGATTTGCTTCGATAAAAAACGCTTAAAAAACAAACAAACGATAAAAAAACGATAAAAAATCCCTCCCACCTGCACAAACTGCAGGTGGTTCAAAATCTCTTCTGCCGCAGAACCACAAACGCATCCGGGTAAGTGCGTAACGCGGACCAGAACAGAGATCTTAAACTACCTACAGTACAGCAACATCTCCACTCTCGGAAGCATTCTTCAAACGCTCCGAAACCCATCCTAATCATTTAATTCGAGAGTCCGTCTCGTATACTCACCCAGTCCTTAATTTAAAGTTCAAAGTCGCTAGACCTAGAAACGCACTCGATTACGTAGCCACGCAGCCGACAGCCGATCTCGAAGCCCTTCAGGCTGCAAATTCTAATTCTAATTCTCCTTCAGCACCTTCAGGTCTATGAATCCACCTTCAGTGCTTTGAGCACCTTCAGTGCTATGATAATTCCCAGTGGATTTGCCCATAAGGGTCCCGCTTGCGCGGTCTTTTTCTACAATTGGTCGTCCCTTCAGGTGAAGGCTGTGAGGCAAATGATTGCCAGAGTCATTCAAAGGGTTTTGGTAGGAGCGAGTCCCACATAACTCCGTATCGCGCGCGGCGGGGTATGCGTAAGAGCATTTTTAGATCATCCTGCCCTCCCCGCGGAGGGGAACAAAAAAAAAGAGAACCAGCTTCTGTGTTCATCACTCAAATGAATGCCCCGACCAGGACTCGAACCTGGTACCTCAGGCGTATGAGTCAGGGATCCTAACCACTACGCTACTCGGCCATCATTATAAGTATGGCAAGCAATTCCCAAGCTGACAGCCAAGTTTTAAAAAAAATCCGTTCCATAGACACCTTGGTTCGACTATAATTCGCTACGTACCAATGTGATATTTCATTCAAATTAAACTTTGATTGAATAGGTTAACTGTAAGACTCATATTTAAAAGGTTTTTACTGACAGTATCTTGTCATATAAGCTTGATATAAAACAGGACTACAAAAGTTTTCGTACTTTAAATAAACAAAAAAAAAATCAAATCAATAACAATAAAAAGATACTGAAACATTTCTTATATCAATACTCATAATAATAAACATTATGTAATAATAAACGTTTTTTTTCCTATTTTTAATTTGTAAAATTCTTAAATATTATATTGCAAACTGACATCATAAAGTAGATCAAAATATCTCCAGAGATAATTCAAAAAGTTCCTACCAAGCTTTGTCACACAATAATAAAACTCATAAGCTCTTTATACAGGGAAATCTCGGCATATAAACAAAGTTAATATTTGACTAGGTTTTTCTTATTGTTCCAAATATTACCATAATAAGTGTTGATGTTATTACCCATTTATATGATAATGCCTTGAGAAAATCATACTTGTTCCTTGCATGAAATAGTAGCGAATGGAATATCATTACGGCCTTTGAGAATGCTTGCAGTATAGTATCTTGGTTGCGGAGAATATTAAATTTATTAAGTTGGTGTTATTTTAAAGAGCATAAGGAGTGTCATTTAAATTCGGAAATGAAATAAAAATTTTGATAATTAAAAATAAAAAGCCAGCAATAAAATAAATGAAAGTTTTATTTGCATTACTTAAAAGAATATCATTGGTCAATAAATTAAGTGAGTACTAATGAAACCACAATGAAACATTAGTCATGCAATGAGAGGTTCTATATGGTCGATGTTGGAGCGATGACTTTTAGTGTTGGTTGTTTGTTACCTCTTACGTGTATACTGATGCTTTTACATATTTATACATATTTATTATGAGTTATGCGTATATTTCTATAATATTGTGATAGAAACACATCCATAGGATATATATTAGTAAGTAGTAGTAAGCTCTTTTTAATTTGGTATCATGTGTCTGGTGCCTGAGCCATTTCTGCCGATTAGTTGAAAGGAATTTTGATGCCATAGAACTATTTAAAACTATTAAAATAATGTTAATATGTGCTGGTAATAAGAAGATATACCAATAAAAAATTGTCAACTCAAAAAACAATTTCGCATATTCTTCTTCAATGCATCATTTATCCGTCAGAGTCATACACATAATATTCCTCTCCAAAATGAAGCTTCACGGAGAACATTGAGAAATCGGGTAACTAAATTCAGACCTAGTGCATTTGTACTATACAGGTACCAAGTTCACAGTATCCCATTTGAATCCATTTTCATCATGGATTCAGAAACTGGGAGACCGTTCCAAAAACTGTATATCGTATTTCCTCAATATTGTCACATAAATGCTTGTTATTGAGTATAATTGAAATTACAAGTAAGCGATAAAAATTTTATAATTTTAGACTATCGTAGTCCTTTAAAGTATAATTTAATGAATTATAGAAGATCGCGGAGATCATTCGAAATTAAAAATAAGAAGTCGTATAAAATATGATAACTTTATAAATAACTTTATTTGTGCAAAGTTATCTAACAATATTCGAGACGCCGTATTATTACGTATCACAAATTAAAAATACATTTTTTTTTATTAAACATTTGTTTAGGGGCTAAAATACATTATTATGCGGCTATTATGAGGCTTAGATTAGCGTTAGGTCTTTATAAGAACCTCTATTCATATTTAAGTTCGTAGCAATGTTCGTTACACATTGAAATCAAACCTAAGTGGAGTTTTACAAGTGAGCGTATAGGATAAAAAAATGAGCATTCTACTTAGTAAAAAAACTAAAGTAACAAACGAATACACACTTATAGTCAGATGGTATGTTTATGCATTTTTCTAAACAGCTGGAAAATTTGTTAAACCGGTTTTTAAATAATATATAATATTTATAAAAATATATATTTCATCGGTTCTATTCCGCTTAGATTAATAAAAAAATAAATAAACACGACGGAGTTTTCATTTTTCTATTTTACCGGTAAAATCTGATTTCTTTCAATTACATAAAAACGCGATTTAAAAGCAATTCTACCTACTTAGAACCGGCTTTGATGCAAAACACAAACATCCACCAAAGACTCGATCAAGATATAAAATTTGAAAAATGAAATAAATTCCAAAATAATCACAGTCATCTTTACAATTTTGTTTGCTAGCTTTTAATATCTTTTTCTATATTTTTTACTTTCATCTATAATATTAAGTTACAACTGCCACAAATTAATGGTTTTAATTGAAAAGTTATAAGTGTATTTAAAAAAATCCTATTAATTAAACTTAACCACATACCATACTAACCAAAGGGTAACGTTAAACAATTAAATAATTTAAAATCATGATTGCTATCTGCCCCAATCCACCACATTTAATTGATGTGTCTACCATGTATCGATAAGATATACAGCAATTATTTCTATAAAGCCTTATCTCTTATTGAAGCGGGACCTAAATAAAAGGTTGGGACCTTCGTTCCTGTGTTTGACAGGTGTCAATCGACTCGCTGGGAAATGTGTCTAGTCGTTAGTTTTGCGGTGGCGCGACCTTTATCTTGTTGGGAGACAAGATATACATTACATTTCAATTTTATTTGTAATGACATCTGCCGAGTGTAATGTTCCTTTTTTTATTGTTAAAATCATAAGTACCTTAGTAAATTAGTTCATTTTTGGATACTAGGCATTAAGCAGTTAAAAGAGATCCTTATATCCACTGCTGCATATATTTTTTACATTTGGTTTAATACATTGGTGTACAATTATCTATGTTAGCTGGTAGTATTACTGCGCAATTTTATTATGTCCACACTTCGTTAAAATTGGGTCTAATATTGTAAATAACCAAAATAAAACACAACATCATCCTGCCGATAATGCTCTGTACATTGACTTCAACAATTTATCAAATAGACCAACAGATATCGAAATGTTCGTCACATGACATAATTGATTTTCTTTATTTAATTGTATCCATCAACGAAAATCAATGTTATTTGTTTCTGTATATCGATTAGAAACAGAATGAAAGCTTTATTTACGTAAATATATTATGATTGCACAAAAAATCTAACGTAACAAAAAAGAAATTGTTTGCAAAAATTAAGGCCAATAGAAATATTAAGTCGAGTTAATTCTACTTGAGAGTGCTTGCATCTCGAGGGAAATCACCAATTCGTTTCAAGGTGGGCGAATTTCAAGCATTTTTCAAAACTTCTGTATTCATCTCGAAGCAGTTTGTAACTTCTTTTTTATTTTATCATGGAGTTTGTCTAGTTTTCTCATGAATTCCTAAGTATGTTTGTACATTTAGGGGTACAATCGATCATACTTTTTTTAACTATTTCCAATTAGGCTTTCTCACAAGTTTCTATTGAGAAAGCCTAATTGGAAATCAAAGTCGTATTGACCTTTATGAATATAAATATAATTAAAATTGTTACATAAAAATATATTAAAATAAAATGTACAAAAAAATTTAAATATAATTTTAAATTACAAAATTGCTTTTCTTTAGTTATTGGAAATGTCGCGAATTCAGTTTTTTTTTATTTTATTTCAAATCAAGTATACTCACTATATATTAGCATGAGTATGGTATTCAGTTATTGATTATGCAATACCTAGCATTTAAAAGAATTTCCTAATTAATGGAGTCCTTCAGGAATGCAATTAGCCTGGTGACTCGAAAGCTCTTCAAATGGCGTTGGTCAGTACAGACGACGTCGCTACAAAGCCTTAATTTTAATTGAATATATTAATATGAGAGTGCTATCTTGATGGGGATCTTCTATTTTAGCGTCAATAATTTGTGAAATAAACTCTGATAGCGTTCATAAAATTTTTGTAATAATGAAAACCGCGAATCGACTTAAAAGAAGACTTTCAATTCGACATAATCGGTCCAAAAATATGGGTACAGGTGTGTGTACTTGCGCGAGTACAGTTGTACTTGTGTGTTCAAAAATGCAGTATATTATAGATTTCTTGAAGTTTTTCCAGGATTTTTAAGTGTCAGATTGCACTTATTCCGATTGCAGTTACTAGATTCGATATACTTGAATTCAGGTAATATTCAGGCAAGTGTCAGTACAAGATATGAAATTTTTAGGTATTTATGACCTCGATATTATAAGAATATTTATAGGAACATCTCGCCCATTGCTTTGCCGCTTTTGAGGTTGCCGAAACTGAGCTTGTGTATTGTTATGTAAGTGCGTGTTCACGATGGAAGGCGCGGGCGCGGGCGCGGGCGCGGGCGCGGGCGCGGTGGATGTGGCGAGCTCGTGTTCACGTTGGTCGGCAAGCGTTTGCGCGTGTGTGACGTGTTGTCAGAGTTTGGAAAGACGGTCGAAGATCGTTTATATTTAGCCGAAAATTCATATCTAAAGTGGGAGATGGTAAAAATTAGAATTGGTGTGCATAAAATTAATAAAGAAAGAGAACGGTATGGTGAATTAAGTACAATATACATTGTTGAGCAAGAGGCATTTAATGAAACCACATATACTATAAGTGCCTACTGTTAATCCGAAACTCTTAAAAAAAAGTTTACGAGAAGTATACGAAAAAACGTTTTTCAAAAAACTTAAATAGCTTAATAATTAAGTTAAAATGTAAACATCCTTTGTTGAGTAGATTGCCGCCACCTGCGTAACAAATTGGCAACATAGCATTTGAATAGCATAGCGCGTGTGGCGGCGGGCTCACCGGCTCGCACACCTTCCTACACAGCGGAGCGCCCGGGTTTGATGTGGATGATAATGTAAACACGTGGTAACGTTGGAAGGTATGATCAATGAAAATAATAAACAAAAATAATTAATTGTAACACTTACACATCAAATGTCAACCGTTTGCAATGGTACACAAATTATAACGACGTATAATATTGTTATTTAATCGTGCAATAAGGTCACTGTTTGTTGTTAAACTTTTTAATTATAAAACGCTAAAATACCGGTTTTTAAGTTCCTCTACGGTATTCACGTCTGTGGCGTACACTTCACCTTTCACAAACCCCCAGATAAAAAAATCCATTGGAATGAGATCCGGGGACCGTGGTGGCCATCGTACTGGTCCACATCAACCAATCCACTGCTGTCCAAACATTTCAGTCAGTAGCTCTCTGGACAAGCCGTCACAAGACAACCAGTACAACTTAATAAAGGAACGGCTCATATCAGTGTACGAAGAAAGCGAAGGAAGGCAGTTCCAGAAACTTCTGTTGGAAATGAAGCTCGGCGACCAACGGCCATCGCAGCTGCTTAGGAAAATGCGAGACCTAGCAAGAAACAAAGTCCCCGACTCCACTATCCAGATGATGTGGATGAATCACCTACCTGCACATGTTCGCTCAGTAGCAGCTCAGCGCAGTTTGCTTTTGTTCGTCCTATACGCCTGCCAGGCGAACTATTCGAAGAAAGATGAATTATGAATAAATGATTTGATTGATTTGATTTGATTGAAAGAAGAGGAAAGACACTAACAGATTACGACTACGTAGATCGACTGCAGCAGACCCTGAAAGAAGTCAAACCAACATTAGCATGCCATACAAACAAGCGCAACATATTTGTTCATCCAGACCTGTCAACGCCTAGTCAGGATAATCGCGTCGTTTCTCAAAGACCGCACGTTTCGTTTCAAACATGAAGGCACGCTTTCCGCGCCTCGTCCCATAAAGGCTGGAGTCTCAGAATCGTTTTAAACGCGCCGAAACCCATCCCAATTCTCTAGTTCGAGATTCAGTCTCATATACTGCTCCTGTCTTAGATTCGAAATTCAAAGTCGCTAGACCGAGAAACGTGCACCCGAACGTAGCGACGCAGCTGACGCTAGAGCTCTTAGCCCTTCAGGCCGCAAATTCTAATTCTAACGTAAATTCTAATTCTAACGTAAATCCGAATTAATGCAATTTTATTTTTCAAATTTTAATGTTTTTAATTATTTACTTTTCATTTTGAGCACCTTCAGTGCTATGTATTCACCTTCAGTGCTTTGAGCACCTTCAGTGCTATGTAAATCCCAGTGGGTGACCCCCTCGGGGCCCCGCTAGCGCGGCCTCTTTCTCTAATTGGCCGTCGCTCAGATAAAGGCTGAGTAGCAAAAAATTGCACGAGCCGACAGGGGGTTTTTTAGTGGGTATGGTTCTGGTAGGCATCGGGACGAGTCCCACATAACTCCGATCACGTGCGCGGAGTATGCATCAGAGCCTTTTTTATCCTCCTGCCCTTCCCGTTGAGGGGAACAAAAAATTCATTCGATTCACTTCGACCATTCTGACCGCTTGTTTTACTCGAACCCCAATAGGAAGCAAGACAATTCCCTAAAACATCACTGAATAAGGAGGAGCTCCGTCCAATTGGTACCATAAATTCCGATAATTGGCTAAGGGTAGTTCTTCGGTATATTCAGCAACGGGACCGGATAATATCTCTAAAAAATTTGCCGCGTTAAGGGTGCCGTCAATAAAAACAGGGCCAATAATCTGGTCCCTGTGTATACTGATGCTCCGACTGGTGCTCGGTTCCATATCCCATTGCGTGTAAATGTGCTCTCCTCGGTCCACATTACATTTAATAAAAAGTTTGGGTCGTCAGCAACTTTGTCAAGTATCCACTGGCAGTAAGTACGCCTGACTGGCAAATTCCTTTTTAAAAGGGCTTGAACTTTTTAAAATTTGTACGGTTTGCGTTTATTCCTTTTTAAAATGTTATGCACGGTTCTATGGCAAACTCTAAACTGGCGTGCGTCTCTATGCAGACTCGATGTGGGGTTGCGGTCAAAATAGTCAAGAGTCTGTTGCTCGCGCGCAGTAGGTATCTGCTGCGGTGGGACTCCCTCCTGATGCGCTACTAATGGTTCGTTTTCCCGTGCCCGTTGCACTGCCAATACTTTGATGCGAGCTTTCCTAGGGCACGTGCGGCTGTCTCCATAACTTTCTCGATAAATTCGCAGAGCTAGAGCTGCGTTTTCGTGGGATTCGCCGTAGATTAAAATCATGTCAGTGTATTCTGACGCCGTGTATGTAGCACGAGGTATTGTGGATGTCTTACGTACTTACAAAATAATTAAAACTATTCACAAAACTAAACCTGAAGTACTCAGTTACGTGTCCTGTTACCAAAGTAAAACTAACACTAAATAAATTCCGTGTCCTATCACAATAAAAACTTAACAACATTAGTAAATGGGACGCGTGAGCGACAATAATCTGTGCTGAATTGCGTAACGTGCAGCCCGGATGTAACGCGTCTTCGAACTAAACAAAGTAAAAATTGTGCCCTTGACCTAAGTAGCCGAGCCGCCGCCGGCCCAATAGCAACATACTGATCTACTTCTATTTCTGTTACGCTTATTACATTAGAGTGAGATAACCGTGATCTGTACTTTCTTTTAAGGAAAGATTTAGTAACAGTGTACTTCCTTGCTTTTATTGCAAACTTACGATGCGAACTAGCAAAGTCGCATCGCTCGCGTGAATTTTGTCGTTTAGATAACTATGTATGCCTATAATACAAACTTACGATCAGGTAATCGCGAAGATACTGAGTGTTTAAATGAAACCAAGTAAAAACTAAAAACCATTTCTGTGACTAAACTATTGCTTTCATTGATCTGATTTTTGTTGTGTACCCTGATAATGATACACAAAATATGCGGTTTCATTTAATGCCTCTCGCTTTTATCAACATTGTATATAGTAATTTCAGAGAACACCTTTTAACATTTTTTTCATATACCAGGATGACCGTCAACTTATTTGATTAAAGCACTAAACAATTCTTTTGTATAGAACGACATGATGAATTGTTAAAAACGTGCTATCGTTTCTAGCGACAAATTCAAAATGGTTGAACTTACCTGACGTCGAGAGTGAATCGCGCGCTTCGCCGCTAGTACGACGTGGTGTTCACGTCATACAAACATCTCACGCGTTTGATATTGCCGCGAGCGCGCCTGTCGCTTGCTTGCCCGCTAGTTAGACAGCACGTGCGTTTCGTACGTGCACACTTGGATATTAGATCATATGATTGAAATTTCGCGACATTCATTCTCACTCCGATCGCCGCCCGGTACGGACGTTCCAAGACCACTCCGATTGATCGGTCCCTTCCCTATATTCCGTGGCGCTCAGTTTACTGACGTCACAGTCAAGCGTGTTGGTTCCGTGATACGGTTTTTCTGGGTTTTCTTACTCCCTCCGAGCGCTATCGTTGTGATTTTTCTTTACGACTAAGCCTCTTAGTCTTCAAAGTGCTGTGCTGAGTTGTGTTGTGCTTGTGCTGAGTGCTGTATTACGCCAGCGTGAGTAGTCTGGTTTCAGTACAAAGGATACTTAACGGTGACAACGAGTTTGTACTGATCCAGTCCTTTTATTTTTTTTTTATTCCTTCTTCTATTTTTTATTTATTTTTCCTATATTTCCATATTTATTTTTTAATATATCTGTGTGTTTTCGTGTGCATTCGCCTTTTCTGTCGGTAAAGGTTGACTCTAACGCGGTCAACTCTTTACCTGCATACCCTTTTTTTAGGTTTCTAGGTAGCGGCCTTTAGCTAACTACGGTTAGTTTTAAGTCATTCTCCCCAGCCCCCCTACCGCTGGTAGGGAGGTTAGCTGCCTGGGTTCGCTAGGTTTGTTCGCGCTTAACAAGTCCCCGGACCCTAAGGCCACCAACTCCCAGACCCCTCAGTTCTTTACCAGCTCTCCCGCGTCTCCCGTTCCATCCGATATGGACTGCGCGTCGGTCACGTCATCACGCGCATCGCGGCGTAAGCGTACCGCTCCCGGGAGCGACTCCGATTTCACGTCCGAACCATCGTCGGGCGCCGCTACTTTAACCGGCTCTCCTGAACCCCCTCGGAAATCCTCGAGGACCTTAAGTCCTAGGGCTTCCATGCTGAAGCAGTGCACAAGCCAGTCCGGCCACACAGCAAACTACAGGGGTTGTCCGCGTGCTCCGCGCTCTTCCGGTAAGAGGGTCGCGCCTAAACCAGCGCCACCACCCACTCCCGCTAACTTTCCACCACTGCGCAACCGGGGTCCCACGGAAGCAAAGCCCGAGCAGCCGATACCGACTCTGGCTCTTTCCTGGAGAGAGCGTCCGGCCGCTCCTGCACCACCTTCCCGTCCTATCTCAGCTCCCCTAGCTCCCGTAGGCCACCGTCCCGCTCCGTCGTCTTCACCTCAGTCTCCGTTGGCTGAGGACATGAAGACCGTGTTCAACGTCATCCAAAACGTCAACATTGACGAAATCGCCGTACTCGCACGCAAACTGCGAACCGCCCGCTCTCCTCAAGAGCGTCTATTTGCGTTAGCCGAGCATCACTCGCTACTTAGCTTTTTATAAATTCTATTTTTCGTATAAATTCGTTAATAAATAAATATAATGTCTAGACCCGCAAATCCCGCGTCCTGTCGTATCAAACCTAAGGGCTTATCCCTAGTTTCTTTTAACGTTCGTAGCCTTAGTACCAACCTCTCTGAGCTCAAACTGTTCCTTTGAACAACGAACCAGACTTATTGCTTCTCCAAGAGACGTGGCTCAAACAACACCAGGGGATTCGCTATTCCCAAATACGCGTTCACTCGTAACGATAGGCCCAACTCCGATTTTTTTGAAGAATTCACTCTCTTGATATCCTCTATTTTGCGATCGCCAAACGAATCAACCTCGATCTCAGGTCTATCGAACTGCTCGATGACCTAGGATCTGATCACCGCCCCGTCTCCCTCGTGCTAGGACCGCCTAACGATAACGTCACCTCTCCTAAGACCTTTACCAACTGGAAAGACTTTAAAAATACGATAGTTTCAGCCTTAGAGGCCCCGAACTCTCCGCTCGCGATCTCGCCCGACCAATTAGATAGCCCGGATAAAATAGACTCGATAGTCGATTCCCTCACTGATGCTATCTACTCAGCCATCAGTGTTAACGAAAAGGTTGCTAAGCAAGGCAAACCCACGCTTCCCTTAGCCGTTAGCAGTCTCATTAAAGCCAAGAACGTGGCTCTCCGGAGAACCAAGAAATATCCCACGCCCGCATACAGAACAGCTGCGAATCAGCTTCAACGTAAAGTTAGGTCTTGCCTCGCGGAACTCCGAGACGCTCAGATGAACGATCTCATGGAGAATATCTCTCTGTCCCACCGTAGGCGGTACGCGTAGACACCGCCTCTCACGTTCCTCCTCTCTCTCATCCCAATGGCACTACTGCCTTCGAAGTCGAAGACGCCCAGCACGCAACCTGCGGATCCCTCTCACATCCAGGCGGTGGAGTACGAAGTCCTTCGCAGAGACTCTCTCCCCATCACCGCCGACCCCATCACA
Organism: Marasmarcha lunaedactyla; assembly: GCA_923062675.1. Lineage (NCBI taxonomy): Eukaryota > Metazoa > Arthropoda > Insecta > Lepidoptera > Pterophoridae > Marasmarcha > Marasmarcha lunaedactyla. The sequence continues at coordinate 16,539,117 of OV281343.1, forward strand.
GTGTCTAATGACGAAATCTCGCTTCTTATTAGAAATCAAAAGTCCAAAATGGCTCCGGGTGCAGATGGAATTTCCAACCACGTACTTAAGCACCTGCCTCAACAGGTGCTTACCTTGTTAGCTGTCATTTTCAAGGCCTGCTTCAACCATAGCTACTTTCCAAAAGCTTGGAAAGAACTGACAGTCATAGGCATTCCCAAGCCGGGTAAACCTCTGAATATCCCGCCTAATCACAGACCCATCAGCCTCCTCAAGGCCATGTCTAAACTTCTCGAGAGAGTCATACTCTCTCGAATACGGTACCATCTGTTTCCAAAGGATGGCGACCCCCTCATTATTCCCCATCAGTTCGGCTTTCGCGCTAGCACTCCTGCCCACAACAAGTCCATCGAATTGTCGAGTACATACTTGACGACTTCTATCCGCGTCGTTATAAAACAGTCGCGGTTTTCTTTGACGTAGCCAAGGCTACGATAAAGTCTGGCACAGCGGTCTCGTTTATAAACTCTACAAAATAGGCTTACCGGATCGCCTAGTCAGGTTAATCGCGTCGTTCCTAAAAGACCATACGTTTCGATTTAAACATGAAGGCACGCTTTCCACGCCTCGTCCCATAAAGGCTGGAGTCCCTCAAGGCTCAGTCCTCGCCCCTCTGTTGTACACCGTGTACACCAACGACATCCCCATCCCGCTGAAAGGCGTCGAACTCGCCCTCTTTTCCGACGACACCGCCCTTTACACCAAAGGCCTCATTGTCCCGGGTCTCACCACCAGACTCCAAAAGGCCGTAAGCGCCTTCGGTGCATGGTTTCAAAAATGGCGTATCGATGTGAACCCAGACAAGAGTTCTGCGGTTTACTTCGACTGCAAACAACGTCGTGTCGCTGGCGATCCCCACGTTCGAATGTTAGGCATTCCCATCCCCTGGAAGCGCAGTACTAAATACTTAGGCGTTACCTTCGATCCGACGCTTTCTTTCAAGCCACACATAGATAGAGTTTCGAAACTCGCATGTCAGTACTTAGGCCGCCTAAATAGCATGTTAGGTAGAAAAAGTAAAATGTCTTTCAGAAACAAACGTACACTTTACAAGGTCTGCGTTAGACCCGTCATGACATATGCTTCGCCAGTCTTTGCCCACGCCCAACCCTCCCCCCTGCACAAACTGCAGGTAGTTCAAAATCTCTTTTGCCGCAGGGCCACAAACGCACCGTGGTACGTGCGTAACGCGGACTTGCACAGAGGTCTTGAACTGCCTACAGTACAACAACACCTCAAAACACTCTCTGAAGCGTTCTTCAAACGCTCCGAAACCCATCCCAATCCTCTAGTTCGAGATTCAGTCTCATATACCACTCCTGTCTTAGATTCGAAGTTCAAAGTCGCTAGGCCTAGGAATGCGCAAGCGTACTGTTCCACCAGACTGACATCCGATCTCGAAGTCCTTCTGGCTGCAAATTCTAGTTCTAACGTAAATTCGAATTAATTAACATTTTTTTTTAATTTTTATTTTTTAGTTTTTCTTAATTTTAATTTTTCATTTATGAGCACCTTCAGTGCTATGAATTCACCTTCAGTGCTTTGAGCAACTTCAGTGCTATGTAAATTCCAGCGGGTGACCCCTTCTGGGCCCCGCTAGCGCGGCCTCTTTATCCAATTGGCCGTCGTTCAGATGAAGGTTGTGGGAAAAAATTGCACGAGACATTGAGGGGGTTTTTAGTGGGTATAGACTCTGGTAGGCTCGGAGTAACGAGTCAAACATAACTTCGATCGCGCGCGCGGAGTAGGCATATAAGAGCATTTTTTAATTCCTCCTGCCCTCGCCGTGGAGGGGAACAAAAAAAATTTCGCAGCCGCACCCGCCACCGCGCCAGCGAGTCAACGTGAACAAGCACTAAGTATGTAGGAAATTAGGCGTTTGCTGTCTTACATAAAAACGTGGCAAATTCATTAAGTAATTTCTTGTTTTTGACTCTTTCTTCAAAGCAATCAAAACAAATTCAAAAATTTGTTTTAAAATAAGTGATAAACTCATTTAACTCTTCTTAGGCTTTTAGCGGAATTTAAGTAAAGAAGTATTTTTTTAAAGAAACAAATAGAAGGTTAACTAGTGGGAATTTTAAAATATGTGCACTTTTACTTTATGGGCACTGTAATTTAACTCGTAAGAACAATTAATATGACTGTTTGTTATACTGAACACATATTTTGAATTACAGACCCGTAACAATATTATGCATAGGTAAAATAATTAAAAGGTATTTTGGCGATGATAATTATCGGTTTTTAAAGAACAAAATATGCAACAATTACTCAACCCCCAGCAAAAAACTACCAATTTGCAAACAAAGCTGACCGCAATATACAATTTTCTGGCCATACGTGGTATTTGAAGTGCACTTTGACCGGACAGGTTTCAACGAATGGCCCGGTCCGTTCTTTAATCGTACCTGTCTAAACGACAAATGCTCTGTCCAACCGCCACCAGATAGACGTTTACGATAGTCATTGCGATAGCGATTATCTTAAATCAGAACGGCTGATTGTTATACTTTAATTTGTGTCAAGTGTCTCTTGAATATGAACCCTGTAATGTTTAAATTATTAGGGTCCAAAGTTATAGTTTAAGTGATATAGTAAATCAGGTTTATGGTAATGGACTTTCAGTTAACTCTCTAAGTTGTACTTTTACGTGGTTAAAAGCCTTTAGATTCTAGAAAATAACTTGGATGGGAATTGGATGGGAATATAAAATGCATTTTATAGGTTTTTGAAGGGTAATTCAAAAACTAATAGGAGAGTTATTGCTTTTTTATTTAAATACCGTTATGTTGGTTATGGGATATGAACATTTTTACTTCACACCGTTAAAAAAAACGAAGGCCGGAAAACCGGAACATTTTGAAAATACAGTTTTGTAAACATTTTGTCTTTAAAAACATAAAATAGTTTTAGGTATTTTCAGTTGAAAGGAAAGCAAAATGGTATTTTGGTTTTGGATACTTTTTTCCATGAATGCAAGCGCATGTTTCCTGGTAATAGAGACTGATTTTTTAAATAAATGTGAGAACTGTCACTAATGATCATACAGATTAATGGTACTTCAAATTAATTGCTTATTTATAGACTCAGTCCATTATGTCAGTGCTTTTTAACGGTTGAATTAAAAAAATATACTATTATATATAAGGTAAAGTAATACTCAATTGCTTCGTTTACAAGGTCAGTCATTTTTTACTTAGTAATATTTATTTAATCATTGGAATTGCTGATACCAAAATCTTTCTGGAAAGTGCAGAGTACAATCCAACGTCTAAAACTAAGATATAAACATCAATAGCCGTATTAAAATAAAATATTACAAAAAGATTTTGTTATATATATCTTTGCAATCACTATATAGTTTACATTCACGACGTCACGTCCCGCTACTTTTATTTATGTACTCGCACATTACAATGTATGGACGCAAAAAGGAGTGACTTTTTGCGGACTCTGCTAACGCATAACGGCTAACGGATGATGCTAACTAGACTAGTTTATTAATTAAGATAAGTTATTAAATTATATCTGATCCTGTTCACCTATATCAATTTTAATTAACAAAAGGGGTGTACGATTGTTTGCGTTAATTTGTGTATAATTTGTTATACTCGTATAAATATAGGTCTTTACCTATGAAATTGCCGTTTTTCACGAAATAAATGAAGCGTAATTTTATTTATATATTTTTTATTTCTATTAATCAAAATAATCACCCATGCAATCAATGCATCTTTGCCAACGCATTGGTAGCTTATTGATGCCTTTCTTGAAGAAATCAGCTGGACGGGAGGCAACAAATTCTTCAAAGACATTTTGTACTGCCTCTTGCGTATTGAATTTTTTTCCCGCCAAGAAGTTATCCAAATTCTGGAAAAAGTAGAAGTCTGTAGGCGCAAGGTCTGGTGAGTACGGCGGATGACGGAGAACTTCCTACCCCAATTCTTTTAGCTTGGAGACCGTCTGCTGTGCAGTATGAGGTCGCGCGTTGTCGTGCAGGAGCAGTGGAGCCGAACGATTGACCAAAGCTGGTTGGAGACGTGCGAGCTTCTCCATCATTGTGTTCAGTTCTTCACAGTACTCATCTGCAGTAATACTTGTCCCGTTTGGCAAGAAGCTGTGATGAATTACACCCGCGTTAGACCACCAAACAGTGACCATCACTTTTCTAGGGGTAAGTTTTCGTTTAGGGCATTGTTTGGGTGCTGAACCAGGGTCCAACCAACTTGCTGAGCGCTTACGATTGTCAAACAGGATCCATTTCTCGTCACAAGTAACAATGCGGTTCAGAATTCCTTCATTTGTATGCCTGCTGAGCAGTGCAAGGCACGTCTCCACGCGTACTTCGCGCTGGCGGTCATTGAGTTCGTGGGGTACCCATTTGTCAAGCTTTTTTACCTTGCCAATTTGACGCAAATGGACCAATATTGTTTTGATGCTAACGTCGAAAGCTGCTGCTAGTTCAGCCGTGGATTGAGTTTCATCAGCTTCCACAATTGCCTTTAATTCGTCATTGTCGACCAAAGTTTTCGGACGACCACGGGGTTCATTTTTCAGGTCAAAATTTCCAGAACGGAAGCGGGTAAACCAATAACGGGTGGTGCGTTCGTTTGTAGTGTTCGCTCCGTAAACGTCGTTGATGTTGCGTGCCGCTTGTGCCGCTTTGCTGCCACGACGGTACTCATACTCCATAATTACTCGAATTTTTAACTTATCCATGATGACGAAAAATGTTCAAATGCGTTGAAAACAAAACCCTAACTATTAAACAAATGACGATTTTAGAAAAAGAATTCCATGTTTGTCAAATAAGATTAATTTGAAATTAGATTTATCAGTCAAAAAAAAAATATTTTCATTTGAAATGGCCAGTACGGCAAAACGGCAGTTTCATAGGTAAATTAAATTAAGACCTATTAGTTAAATTACATTTATGAAACAAATATAAAACAAACTAAATCAAGATGAAGCAAAGCTCCGCTAAATATAAAGCATGTGGGGTGTCCACAAACTTCGGAGAACTTCAAAGACGTTCCTCTCCGAGTCTCCTTTATGCAAATCTGGTGTAATTTCTTTGGTGGAGTCACAGGGGACAGTTCTGGAAGATTGCCTCGACTCTTAAACCATAAACAGTGTTACTTTGTGCCACTTCGAGTAAAGGAACTACGAAAGGTTGTTTGTGATAACAAAAGTTTGTGCTTTTGTTCCTTGGTTTTCGGTTGTAAGTAGCTGGAAATCGGTAGTTGCTGCGTAAGTTTTGGCAATAAGTTGACGAATATGGTTATGAATATGGGTATGGTATGGGAATATGGTTTTAATGTTTTAAAATGAAAAAATGCAGTTGATTTTATAACGCTTAAACTCTTACAAACTCTTACTTTTTTACGATTTTCCGTCAGTTGGAATCCGATCGAAACGTTCACACGGTAAAAATTACTAAAAGATATATTTTTATTTTATTTTTTTTTTATTATATAAAGGGATTAACTTTGAACTAGCTATTATTTCTGGCCGCAGCAAAGTTTATAAATTTTTATTTTTATTAAAGGATATAAAGATATTATTATAAGTTTGCGATATCAAAGTAAAGTTTTATTTGATAATATTTTTATTATGTCCATAGGTGATATTTTGAGCTATCAATAAGTGAGCGAAACTCGTCAACGTGATTATGAATGAAAATACCAAACATTTTATACGTTACATCGTATTATTTAAAGTTCAGGCAGAGCATTCCAAATTTACTTTACCTACTAATAAAAGTAACTGTTACTAACGGCTAGTATTTGAATATATTCAACGCTTCTTTGAATTTCTGTTATGTAGTTTCATAAGTTTGAAGAAAGGAAATTGTGCCTTGTAGCGTTGGAATAGTTTCAATATTGCATCTTACGAATGAATGTGCAGTTCTTCGGAAATAAATTCTTTAAAATTACTTTGAAATGTGAGTAATAGGCGGCTCGGATTTTATACAATATTTTATCTGTTAAAAGGATGTACTTTTTTAATAAATTGAAATAGTTATATAAACCCTTAAGCTTCAAAAGCTTTAATTCCCATAAAATAACGGACATGGGAATCAAATGGCCTAAGTATTTATTTATATAATTTTACAAAAAAAATAACATTATTTACACACAATAAAAACTAAATTTTCATTTAAACGTAGTATTATTATTTTAATTTAATAAAAAGTTAATTCGTTTTTAAATTATAACCACGTCTGCGTAATGTTCAGAATAAATTCAAAGGCGCTCAAATAAAACAAGCTTTTCACATCCACAAATAAATGTGTCAACTCTCAATAAGTTTTTCCCAATATTGTTTCACAAACTCGTTTATTTAGTATCCATAAAAAGAAACAAATATAAAATAGAATGTGTTCTTTAACAAATATTAGGTTGAAACTGAAAACTCGGAGATAATTTAATCTCGTGTGAGTTTGAAGAAAATAATCTCAAGTCATCGTGGTGGAAAAGTAATTTATTTTCTTTTAAAAATAAGGTTGGTACCAAGCTACCAAGATAGAAAGAAGGGCAAAGAATCTTGATATCTAGCTACCAACAAAGAGTTACGTCGTTTATCAAACGATGAGAATTGATTGTTTGGTGTCTCCTGTGTAATTTATCGGATTTAATCTAGGAGACAATTTGAAAACAAACAGATCAAATGCAGTTATTACTATTAGATGCAGATTATTATTTATACACTATAATGAGGCCTGTGTTCCAACGTAATTATTTCGTGAATTATTTTTAGTAAAGTAGGTAAGAATTATTTTTTTATATATTAAAATATTATACATCAGTTTACTCTTTACATACTGACTCAATAAAACTCAATGTGGCCGCTCTATTAAATAAATGTATATTTTAGTACAGGCGACGAGATATTTCGTATGAAAAACTTCTTACAAACTGTTGCCAAGTTATCTTGCTTGAGTAAATCGCTTCCGCTGTATTGGTGACGAATTACCCCGTTAATAAAAATGTATATATAATATGTGTAAATTAAGTTGCCATATCTAAATTGGTTACTAGTGTATCGTACACAGCGTATCTATGGGTTCCATTTACTACAGAAATACTGATTTTACATACTAAGAACATTCATAAGATCCGACTTGAAAGAGAAAACTTACTGTGTCCAAAAAGACAGGACTCATTGTTGTAGTACCCAATTAATTGGGGATATCTCAAATCATGGTCATGTATTCCATAAGTAAAAACACACCTAAGCTTAATAAATTAATGTCAATAAAAAAGGTTTTCTACACGCGCATTTCACGCTAAATTCTTCTACGTAATAACAACTAAGTATTGTTATATAAACTTAGGCGTTCCCTCCCTTTTTACCTTTTTTCGGTATGGATTGTTTATTTATTGCCATATTGGCCTTTTAAATTTCACGGGACTTTGCGGCCTAGCGCTGAGGGCGTTTAGCCGGTACTTAAACTATCCTAAATACCTTGGCTTAGGACGTCGCATATTAAAACTATCATTGGTTTTTTTTCTCCTATCCCCTGACATGATCAGGGACCTTTTTACTCTTTTTATATTATTATTTCTTTGCTTTTTATCTTTTTTACATTATTTTTAAGGAACCACTTAGTAGCTTACAGCGTTTCTTCAATCTCATTAAAATTTTACTGAATGTAAAACAACATTCGATGATTTTTCATTTCACCTTTCTAAATAATTATTTCTAGAAGCTATTATATGTTTACTTAATGTCTATCACATTTGTGATGTTTTCGCATTTCTTAATTCTGATCCTATAGAGGTACAAATTATTTACGTTTACAATATTTTTTATAACTTTTTGTATTTAATATAAACTTAATTTATATTGTTTCTTTTATTTGTTTGCTTTCCTATGGCGATTAAGTATTGTACTTTTTCTCCTGAAGTATTTTTATTGACTATTAATTTGCAAATCTTGACGATGGTGATTTCACAGATTAAATGTTGTTCTAAATCGAACCTAAGTCCAGTTGTTATGGGACATTCAAGTAGGTACGTGCGGCGCGGTATCTTATATTTGCGTGTCACACGCGCACGCAGGACTTTCGCGACACTTGAAACGGCTCAGATACTGTGCGAAACCTCCGTGTCCCAACAACTCCTGTGTGAACACCCCTGTTGGTAGCAGATTCCTCACTGTATGCTTTTGTTAGTGTTGACGTAGAAGTGACGTCTAAACGCCAACCTCATGAACGCGGCAATGGTGGGACCACTTTTATCTAACGGTCTCTAATTTTAAAATATTTCATAATGAATTAATTTTCCAACCGCATGGGAATGTCTCTTTAAGCATTGAGTTATCTCGAGGACAGCCTATAAAGAGACCATATCAAAAAAGGGGAAATATTGTTACTGGCAACACAGGTTACAGGGTAATATTATTCGCGGAACTCGTTAAACTAGCCTAGAGATGAGGGAGTACTTTTATTTTTCTGGGCGCAGTACACAACAGCAGATTTTGTTCGACGAGATATCTCGACAAAGGTTTGTAAAAGGAGTTTTTGATGGACTAGAAATCGCGTCGATAGCAATGAATGGGTTAATTTAAAATAATAAAATAATAAATTTATATAGTAGTAAATATAAGTTTTATTACTATAAATTATTATAACTATAAATTATAAGTTTTATTACTAACGAAGTATTAAGTTGTCAGGTGTGGGTAATATTAATATTTAAGTTGATTTTCATGTAAAAAAAAACTACTTTGTTTTGTATACAGTTTAGTACGCAAAACTTATTTATGATATACTCAATATAGTTTAATGAGTTTAACAAGAACACTCTTGCTAGCGAGTACGAGAGGTCTTAAGTTGTAAAGTAAAACTTAAAGCTGCCATTAAAAGATAGTCACTAACAGGCACAGGTCGCTACTAAAAGTTCATTGTCTGGTTATAGAGTTAAGTTGAACAACTTTTCAGCTAGGCTTTTAATGAGCGGAAAAGTCTATTTACTTTTACCAGTTACCAGGTTTTTATTAAATTATATTACATTTCATTTCAAAGCTGTTTTATTTAATGCATCACAAATGAATATAAATATATAAATCCCATATAGTTCGCACGCCCTAGACGCTACTTTTTTTTGGAACAATATATATGCAGCCTAAACAACCGCGTACATTTTCTTTCTCATACAATAATTAAAGTTTAGGAGTTCTGAGACTATTATGTTTTACACGTGCATTCAAGTGCGCATAAAATTTATTTTGCATCAAAAGTAACGTTACATAAGTAGCTATTTTTCTAAGAAGTCAAATACTTTATTCGGAAATAAACCACGCACGCAGTTTATAGAGATTATAACGGGAAGCATCGCGGTTGCTCTGCCCTACACGAACATTATTTTTTAACAGTACATAAAGTTCACTAAGGGTATAAGTTATTTTATTAAATTATTCAATGTCTGTCTATTTGTTTACTCTTTTTTAATTATAATTATATAACGTTTAAATTGACATTCAATCCAAAGGCAGTAAATTTAAAATTTTAATTTTATAAACTACTTGTATTTTTGTTTTTTCACGTTTCAATGAAATACATAAATCAAAGAATTTACAATTAAACATTAATTTTTTCTACCTAAAAAAATCTTTCACAGAAGCTTAACTTTCAAATTAATCTGAAACGTAACTTAAGAAACTTTAAATTATAATTAATTGTTATCCTTGCTTTTTCTACCAAGAAAAGAAATAACAAGTACAGTGTTGCCAGCATTGAAAACCACAAAGAGTATAAAATTCTAAATTTTAAGAACGCCAAATGGTAGCACACCTGCGTCCACCTAGAAGCGGAATGATGGCCATTATCCGCGCCATAATCTTAAATCACCTGAGCTCAGTATTTCGATTACAGACAAAGGAAAGAAAAAGCCCACATTATGATGTAAGTTGAATAATTGTGAAGATAAGCCGAATATATGGCAACCCACGGAACTTGCCACCTGAATATCGAAATGCTATAAAAAAGGGTAGTGAAAAGTTTATTTGATAGGCTCGAAATTCATTGGTGGGAAAAAGTGTTATAAGGACTTAAGTTTTACTAAAGATAAATCGAATAACGGATATTAACGGCCAAATAAAACTGGGGAGGTTGAAATTTATGGTTTTAATAAAATTAGCAAAGAATAAGTTAACATAAGGACAAAAGTAATCACGAACCGTTGCCACGCCGTCGCTTTGCAAAGCCCGAGTTAACAAAATTGTACTTTTAATGTCTAAGCAACAGCGCCAATGGCCGCGGCCATTCAGTCAGATCTGTCGTCAACAAAGGTTTTCTCAATACACTCAAGTTCAACTTGTACCTTTTTAAAGACATAACAATAAATGCATCCGTTGTTCGCATTCCAGATCTGTAGCATAAGCTTTCTTGGAGCAACTTTTCGTTATTTTCGACTTAAAATTTGAAAGTAACAACCTAAAAGTTCTTGCACTCAAGAAAATCATGAACTAATTTTTTCGCTTCACTTGGCACCCTTGAACCGTATAACTCTAACGGTTCATCGGTTTTAAGAATATAAAGGAAATATTTTCAAACAATGCTCATTTGCCCTTTCTTTCCCTTCAGCGTACAATGCAATCTAAAAAACAAGCACCGGGCGAAGACCGCGGGCAAATATATGGATACCTACAGCCCTACGCCCCACGTGGTGGCTGTTTGCTCTGCTCTTCACTTTATATTTACCCTACCTGCCTCGTGCTGTCCGAGCCAGATATTAAATACGAAAATCATGAATTTATTTTCAAATCGTAAATCAGACTTGCAACTTTTATTGTTAAGTCCACATTAATTTTCAGTTATTACGCTTAATTGCTCATATCGGGTAATCTGTTATTTGTACTTCGTATTACGTGCAGAATACGAATATTTTTTTATTGAACGATACTACAATAAAAAATAAAGTTTCCAATTCAACAAACAAGAGTAAGAAATACACAACTTTTCTCGTTATGTCCTTTAAAGATGTTTCGAGATTTGCAGAAGCCGGAGTGCATAGCATACAATGGCCTTTCTTATCCGCTTTGGGGCGTCTATTCCGAGTTTTTGTTCCGAGGAACAGTTGGTCACGGGGCACGTATTCCGGACGCGCTTTGAATTCAATATCCTTATCTCGCGTGTGATCGTTTTTTTCACATGCGTGAAACAACTAAACAGATATTTGGGCTTTTAGAGATCCATTTGTAAATGCGACACTGTTGGCTACATGGCCTAGTTTGTTTTTGTTTAGTCTGAGAAATAAGCTTAGTTCACTACTTATTAAAGTATATAAAAAATTATTTCGTTTTTTACTTATGTTTCTGTTTTCTGCTTAAATTTTTGTAACATAAATTTCAAAAATACACAGAAGCTGTAAATTGAATTACTGGAAAAAGATAAGTAATTGAAGCCTTGTCTCGATGCGCTAAAAAGATTTCCATAGTAATATTTAAGAATTTATTTTCAAGTTCACTTCATAACTGACATAAGTATCCCACTATACAAAGCAATATAGTATTTAGTTATGCTGCACTAACTATAATTTTATCATATAAATCCTGCTAAAAACTAACTCCACTCATTAACTTTGCCATTTCAAATAAATCGCAATGGAGTTTCATGCTAAACATTTTGTTAAATTTACCCATGTAAGGGCAGGAAGCTCATATTAAATGCACAGTTACGAAGGATCGAGCGCTTTGCATACTTCATTCTATTATAACTTCATTGTGAGCTTTTTCATTCTCTTAGAAGAGAGAGCTCAACTTTGCGATTAAATTACACTATTCTGTGGGTATTCTGGTCACGGGCGACGAGCGCAAGTTCCGCATTTTCTGATGGAAGGTGGGCATTGGGCATATGGGCAACTGGGCAACCGCGTAATTGAACAAGCTTGTGTTAGCTCATTACCCGTACAGCGAATGTCAAATACTCTCGTTTGCTCACTAATGTGAATTGGCATCGTCGAAAGCTCGCTAATCACATTCCATCACATTCAGTATAGTGGCATCAACAATCTTGTTATGACGCAATCGACAATTGATTTTGTATTAACTTGCGTCAAACACGAGTCAATTAAATTGCGTTTCAGGTATTATTACTCGTTTCATTAGGTAAGTTGTTTGTATTTAATTAATATAAAGTTACAACTATAATCGTGATATTGCGCCCAAAAGTTTTTTTTATTACTCCGTTCAGTAGAAAGTGAACACTTAAGTAAAACAATATCAGTACCCGCAGAAAATGTTTACTGAAATAACGGTGTTCTGTAGAAGTTTTTCAAAAGGCCAAAAAGAATACTACACCTAGCAACATACCTTTAGCATTTTTTACCACATTACAAAGGACAAAACGTTGCAAAATAAAAGCAAACACAAAAGACTCAAGTGACCTGGTAAATAAATATAGGTTTAAAAGCTAACGGTTAAGACAATAACGTTCATTGTGCCTAATTAACATTTGCGGTTGTTTAAAATTACGAATAAAATAAAATTTTCAGTACCAAACCGGTCATAGAGTGCCAAATGAATTGACTCCTGAATTAAATTTAAGCGGCTCACGTGTAGTACGTGTCGTAAAACAGGACTTAAAGGACAGCTTATTTAGCACTCAGGACACATTATTTAGCACATTTCGCTGGTCGTGAGCTTAGGGAGCCTTAGCATTCTTTTATAATTTCGTACATTATTAAACCGCGTAAAAAGCTGGCATATATTAAATAGAACGTGCAATAATTCATATTCCGAGCACAGACAGTCACAGTCTGGAAAAAATATATATTGTTTTACGGTTGTTCTGGAGGTAAGGAACAATATACGTCTTTGTTTCAGCGAAGGCGTGTTTCGGCGGTCGGCGCAGAGGTCAGCGTTTTGAGGGACACAATGGAGCGTCTCAGTGCCTCATCGCAAGTTTCCACAATGCGAACCTTTCTCATTCCGTTTTTGTTTCGTTCCTCATCTGTTGTGGCGGGCGCAGCTGTTCTTACGAAAGCAAAGGCTCATCCGCGGATTAGTACCCGTTAGGTTTTCACATCATGTGCCTTTACGTGTACGAAAGTTTCCCGACAACGTTGACAGATATGGGTTTTTGTTACGATTGTTTCCGTTTTTAGTAAAGAGCTTTAGATAGTTTGTTTGACTTGAATTATGACGATAAAACATGACAGCTATTGTTTTTTTTTATAGTTCGTGTTGTTAGTAAAACACTTTAAACCTTAGGATAACCACGTATGTCATATAATACCCACATGTGACAAAGCATACGATACATAAATAAAATAAAAAAACAGACAGATCAAAGCTTTAACGAGAGCCGTAAAAATTTCCACCGGTATATTATTATGAGTATAATTAACCTGTTCGTTGTCCTTCAAATATTGAGGAACTCCGGTGAGTGTTAATGAGAGACCGCTTCTATCGCAAAGACTGTCTGGCACACTCCCACAGAGGAAATTACGTGAAAATTTACATAATAGGGAATCCGTGACCGCCCTCGTCCTTTGAAAGTCGCCTTCTCGGGTCGCCTGTAGTGACACTGGCGAACATTAAATTAACATCTCAGTCTGTTTGCGAAGGTTGGACGCTGGTGCCTAATTTGATATGACAAATTAGTCGTAGAAATAAAGCGATGAAACCGCATAGGCTTTTACTTTTAATTGAAGTTCGTTAAGTAAAATATCGGAGTCAGCGTAAAATCGATGCGCTGTGGAATAGCCGGCGAGCAGGGGTAATTGGATAACCACCGCGTCATTAGTAGATTGCAGTCGCCGCTACTTCCACCCCGCATTGCTTCTTGATCGCAATTTCAAATTGTCTTTGTTCTCCGGGATGCTGATACATTTCACCTTTACTACATGAGAGAAATGAAATATGAAGGTTTATAGTTAAATAATATTTGAATTTGTTTTTGAGGTTTAAATTATTAAACAAATACAAGTAGGAATTACTTACAAAAGGAGCACAAGTAGTTTTTATCCGGAATTTTATTTTAAGGCGCAATACTATCCTTCATTCTAAAATCCGGATTATTCTCCCAGTTGTGTCTAACTGCAAGGTTTTATTTCAGTAACTATTAATATTGATAGCTTGTTGTATAAAAGCACTGAAAACATAATAAAACAGATACTAATGTATTGCTAATGTAAATGGTTTTTTTTCTTATGGGTTTATTTTGTTCCGGGTTAAATATAATAAAGAAATGTTCTATACAAAGAAACCAACAAGATCATTGCTGTTTCTCATTAACTGATTTAATTTTACCTAACTGAAACAAATATTAAAAAGCACCAACTTCAGTTGTTAATGTGTGCTTTTTTCCACGTGATGACTGCACTTAAACTCAGTTATAAAGCTACGAGGGTGGATTGAAAAGTTCACGGCCTAACATAGATGGCGTTGTCATATTATTATAAAACTACCCTCATATGAAACCAAGACTCTTTGTCATTCTCTGTGCAATTTTTCTCTGAGATACATGCGTAATTATTTATTTTATTGAACATTAAGTCACAGTAAGTTCCATTAATTTTGAAAATGGACAGTGTAGAGCACCGCGTCGTGATCGAATACCACAAGAAACACCTAACTCCAAAACAGATTCATGAAGATATGGTGGCTACTTAAGGAACATCTGCTTCGTCGTATACAATGATAAAAAAGTGGACAGCTGAATTTAAACGTGGACGAGAGAGCATCAAAGATGACCCCCACTCTGGACGGCCTTCTATAGCTACGACTTCGGAAAACATCGAAAAATATGCGATCTCATCATGGGAGACAGAAGATTGAAATTATCTGAGATGACTGAAGGTCTAGGAATTTCATATAGATGTACACAAAACATGATCGTTTATCAATTAGGGTTCCACAAGGTGTCTGCAAGATGGATTCCGCGGCTCCTTTCAGTTGAACAGAAACGAACTCGACTCACGATTTCTAGAGACTGTTTAGAACTTTTTCAAGCTGATCCAAAATAATTTTTGACAAGATTTGTTACTATGAACGAAACATGGGTTCATCACTATACTCCTGAATCCAAACAACAATCCCAACAATGGAAGAGACCTGGATCTCTGACCCCCAAGAAAGCCAAGGTGTATTTTTCAGTAAACAAGGTAATGGCATCGGCTTTCTAGGATTCTATGGGTTTCGTCTTGGTTGATTACTTAGAAAAAAATTCTGCATACTACTGCAGACTCTTACGTCGTTTACGCGAAGAAATAAAGTCTAAAAGAGCAGGATTGTTGATCAAGAAAGTTTTGTTTCATCAGGACAATGCTCGTGTTCACACATCTGCAGAATCGATGGCTCAAATTGTGAATTGTGGTTTCGAATTGCTTCCCCATCCCCCTTATTCACCTGACTTGGTACCTTCTGACTTCCATTTATTTCCAAAACTAAAAACACACTTAGGTGGAATGAAATTTTCTACCAATGAGGAGGTCAAAGTGGCCGTAGATGCCTTTTTTGAAGACTTTGACGAGACCTTCTATTTAAATGGGATCAAGGCTTTGGAGGACCGCTGGACAGTGCGGTGACCTAGGAGGAGAGTATGTAGCAAAATAAATATAAAAATTGCATTATTCCCGTGTTTTTTTATTTAGGCCGCGAACTTTTCAATCCACCCTCGTAGCTTATTTTGAAAAGTAACTTTATTTAAATAATGAAAGTTAAATATGTCTCATTTCTGTCTTAATAAGTTGGATAGGTAACCTCATGAAAGAATTTCGCTTATAATGAAAGGACAATACAAAAAAATAAAGCCAGAGAAATGTGCGTATTCTCTTTCCTATATGTACATAGTATAATAAGATAACTATGCAAAAAGCTGTTCTTTAGACATTACAGGCACCGCTTTTTATTTGTTTGTATGTTTTTATTTAAACTATGTTTATACTTTTATATTTAATTTCAGTTCGTTTAATTTACAATGTTATGTCAAACCGAGTGAATACCTATCCGTTACTGAAGCGAAACGATTTTTATTTTATGATCGAAACGTCGCCCGTCAAAATAAACTTTATGCCACTTTATTTTGTATTCCACTTGTATGGAGTCTATTTGAATAAACGGTTTTACGTGAATATATCCAAATTTTATGTTGAATTTTGTTGATATTTCTTGAGGGTATCATTTAAATGAATTAATGGTTTTTGGAAAAATTTTAATTAAATAACTATTATAATTTCTGGGCTGAAATTTCTTTCACATGCACGATTACAAATAACAATTTATGAGTATCTAGTTTATTTTGTAATTATTTTATTTAGAAAGTCCGCCCGTCCTTCGTCGCTTTTTTTATAGGCAAATTAACAAATTAAAACTAATTCTTAAGTAAAACTAATACATTTTTTATCAAATCAAAATCAAATCAAATCAAATCAATTTATTTGCAAAATATGGTCGATACAGTAGGTGTTTAATTATTTAAGTACAGCATATTTAACCGTGTCAAACGGTGTGCAAATCTTTGCGACGTCATATAATCAGACCTTAATCAAACTATCAATTAATAAATTTAAAATGTCAACATCAACAATGAAAAACTTATAATAATTATTTAAGCTAAGGACTTAAATCTATGATAAAAATTCATTTAATGAGTAGTAACCCTTATCTAATAAATAATGAAATAAATTTATTTTAAATAGTCTAAATGTCAAGTTCTTAATATTATGTGGTATTTTATTATAGATACGCACAGCCATACAATAAACATTTTTTGAAAATATATTAAGTCGTTGAGCAGGTACATATAGTTTATGTTTATGTCTTCCTCTGCAATTAAACATTTCATTATTTCTTTTAAAATATTCTGGATGAGCTCGTACAAATACGCAAATCTCAAAAATATACAAGCAGGGCACAGGTAGTATCCTTAGTTTTTTAAAAAGAGGTTTACAATGGGCAATATACCCAGCACTACACAGTATTCTAATACATTTTTTTTGTGCACGAAATACTTTATTTATATCAACGCAATTTCCCCATAAAACAATCCCATACCTTAAAATAGATGATATATATCCATGATAGGCGAGGAGGGCTGCTCTTGTACCGGATACCTCTTTGATACGTCTTAATACATATACATATTTGTCAATCTTATTTTTTACATCCATTACATGAGCTTTCCAATTGCAGTATTTGTCTAAAGTAAAACCTAAAAGCTTTGTAGCATTTACACTGTCAATTTTAGAACCATTATAGTTTACACATAATTCGGGAACTTTCATATTGATTGTATTAAATTGAATTATATTTGTTTTCGATTAATTAATATTTAAATGATTCGCATTAAGCCAGTCTATTACCTTTGTCAGAGCCAATTCAATTTCATTTTTGAGGTCACGGGCATTTACAGAATTAATTAAAATTGTTATGTCATCAGCAAATAAAAAACATTCATTGGTCATGTGTTTGGGTAAATCATTGATATATAAAATAAATAAAAGCGGTCCCAAAACACTACCTTGCGGTACACCTGTACCATTTACAAGAAATTTGGATCTATGGCTTATTCGATGTTTGTTGTTTAAATATGTTACTTCCACACACTGTAGTCTATCTTTTAGGTAGCTCTCGATCCAATCTAGAGCAATACCTCTTATGCCGTATCGCTTCAATTTATTTAAAAGAATTTTATGTGACACAAAATCAAAAGCTTTGCTCATATCAAGTAGAAGTGTTGCAGGGTAAAGCTTTTTGTCTAAACATTCCGTTATTCTTTTAACCAGTGAAAAACAAGCCAAAGTCGTTGATTTATTTTTCCTGAAACCAAATTGTTCTCTACACAAGATATCATTTGTATCCAGAAAGCTAGTCAGTTTCTTGACCATAATTTTTTCGATAATCTTTGACAAAATAGATACTAATGTAATTGGCCTGTAGTTAATAAGTTCCTCACGGTCTCCTTTTTTAAAAAGAGGTTTTACGACAGATTTTTTTAGTCGTGTTGGAAACTTGCCTTGACTTAAAGACAAATTTATTAAGTAAGTTAGTGGCCGTACTAGTTCATTTGCACACAGCTTTAATATCTTTGTACTAAGGCCATCATAACCTACAGCATTTGTGTTTTTTAGGTCTCTTATTTCGTTTAAAACTTCATTTGCTGTAACAGGGGTTAAAAACATTGTTGGACTTACGTTTTTAATTGAGTCATGTATTGATTTCTGAGCATTACAATTTTGTTTATTTGTCGAACCTGTCAAGTTAATAAAAAAGTCATTTAATAAATTACTAATTTTTTCCGGGTCAGTGTGAATTATATTATTTATTTTTATTTTTGATATGTCATTGGTACTTATATTAGATTCTGTTTCATTCTTAATTACTTGCCAACATGCTTTACATTTATTTTTTGAGAATTGTATGTATTTTGAATTTACTATTTTCCTACCATAATTTAAACAACGTTTTAAAATCTTACTGTAGGTTCTAAAATACAATTTATTTTTGGGCCTATATCCTACACCTAGTAAATATTTATTGTATAACATTCTTTTCTTTATACAGCTGATTTTTATTCCCTTTGATAGCCATTTCTTTTTCATAGGTTTGTTTATTATTTTTACAAATATTTCCGGGAAACAAAGATTATAAAATAATGTGAGAATGTCATGAAATTTATTGAATGCCGAATCAGTATCATTGTCATTATACATGTCACTGAATGAGAGTGCACCCAAACACTGTTTAAATTTTGTTATATTGTCTTGTGAATAGTCACGTTTTTTTTGAAACCAAAATTTGGGACATTTTTTTATGTAGGGGTTTGATACCTCTACCAAGGCTGTAATACTTTGTCCTTTGTCATGGTCTGAAAGGGCTAAGCTATATAAATTAGATGAAACTGTTTTTAAATTACTAGTTATAAGATCTAAACAAGCATTTTTTCTTGTTGGTTTTGTTATGTGTGAAATAAAATTGTAATTACTTAGAATGGCTTGCAGCTCATCACTATTCAAGGTTTTTTTTAAAATATCTATGTTCCAGTCTCCACAAGCAATAATTTGTTTCGTATGTCTCTTAGTTAATTTTTTAAATAATGTATCCAATTCATATAGAAATATTTTAGAGGATGACTGTGGAGTTCTGTAAATACACACTACAATTATATTATAATTAAGAATTTCAACAGCGCAACATTCAAAAGAGTATGGGAGTGAATTTAAATTTTCAATTTTTTTAAAGCATAAATCATTTTTGACTAAAATACATGAACCACCCCTGCATTCATTTTGTCGACAAAATGAACTTCCTAGCGAGTAATTTTCAATTTTTAAATTAGTTTCTGTGCCTTTTTTAAAAAATGTTTCTGTAAAACAGATGACATCAACCTCACCTATACATTTTTTTACTTCTAGCAATGATACTTCAAATAAATCACGCTTACCTAGGATGCCTGCAATATTTTGATGAAATATGTTAAATTTAATAGAGTTGTCATTTACGAAAAAATATATTTGAATTGTCTTGGTCGGTTTGTGTGGAAGCCTCTCTAAACAATTTATTTGTTAGTAATTTTAATTTGGTTTTCTGTAAGAAGGTATCTTTATATTGTAAATAGTCAATTTGTATGTTTAATTTAAAACTAAAATAATTTGTTAGCTGTCTTGAATAATGATGATTGCGTTCATTATTTAAATTAAAATCCCTAAAGTCCTTAAAATCAATAAAATTAGTATTGCTGAAATTTTTACATATCATTTTTATCATACTGTTGAGTTTATTTTCGTTCAGACATGCATTATGAAAAACGCCTAAGACTATAACTGTTTGACAATGTTCCAAGAGTTTCAAAGTAGCACTTAATTCACTTATTAATTTGTATGGATTATTGTCATGTTTACCTACACCTATGATCACAATATCATTTTTTTCTACAATTTTACTCATATTGTTACAGTCTTTCAAAATAAATTCACTCCGCGCGTTTGGTTTCAAAAGGGATGAAATATTGTAGATATTATTCCAGCCGGTCTCTCTACTGCGTCGCAGATGGTTTGAGAGGTGTCTCACTTGTTCGTCGCCAAAAATAAAAATGTGCGGTTTTCGCTCCATAGAGTTCGTAGAACTCGCACGATTATCCTGCCGGGTATTTATGTTTTCTTTTTCGTATACGGCCTGCCGAGCCTCTAGCTCATCCTGTTTTTGCCTTGGTGCTACTTTTGGTGTGGAGAAAGCTGGAGAAATCGCCACATTTTTTAATGAAGAGTTCATATATGCCAGAGGTGTTCGAGGCGTTTTTATGTGTGAAAGGGTTAATCTACGCTTCAGCGGTGTTGTGGAGAAATATTTATAATTATGTTGGCTTTTTCCTAGTTTTAGCGGCTGGTTAAGTTTTGTTAAAACCTCTATTTTCTGTTCTTGTTTTACTATTTTTCGTTTAAGATTTTCGTTTTCAATATTGAGATTTTCTATTTCTTTGTCCGCAATTTGTAATTTTATTGTTAAATTTTCTAGTTTTTGCTTCATTTCATCCACTAAAGACTCATTTAAACTATTATTTAGGGGTAAGCTTTTATTAACAATTTCGATAATTGAGTCATAAGATTGTTCTTCTTCACTAAATATCTCTCTTTCTGAGTTGCTATCAGAGTCTGATTTTTGACGCTTATTTCTTCTTAATGACCTTAATGTTACGTTTTCCATTCTTAAAAACAAAATTATTCACTTGTGTTGTTTTGTTAACAGCGCCCTCTCTTTATCTTATTTTGTAACAAATATTTCGATAGATTTCGTCCAAATAGCTTAAAGTTTTATTAAGTATTTCCTAGATGTCTCTGTTGTAAATTTTGGTTTATTGAGTCAGTACTATAAGTTAGGATGTTAGATTTGTAGATGACGCTAGTTGTAAATTTTATCACTGTATATTTTGAATTTGATCACGTGATTATCTGTTATCAGAATGAGACCGCGTTCTTTGTTAACGGCATTTTGTTTACTCACAGTAGTTTTACTATTCGCTTTCATAGATGTTTCATGTCGATAGTTTTTCTTGATCACAACACATAGCACTGACAATTTCAAATCAGATTAACGCATTTATCGAATTTATTTCAATGTTTTGACGTAATTGTAACTTGTTTGCACTCGCCCCACTTTTAGCACTTATATTGTGATTAATATCGAAGACTGTTTTTTGCAAACACTTGAGGTTATGAATTTAGGTATTATTCACTGTATTTCACTGTATTTATCGTAATTTATTATGTATTACTAATTTATAGAAATAAAATTGTACGGATCGATGTTTACATTGGCAAAGCGCCATCTATCTCTTTATTACGATATATAGTAAATCATCTGCCACTTTTTCAGTTTAAAAACCTAAGCTAATAAAAAATCCTTTTTAATACATGCTTGTAATCAATATATAAAATAAACAAGATAATACGTCAACTTAGGGCTGATTTTTCAAAGCTCGGTTAACTTTTTATCAGTAGAAAAATTATGACAATTTGACAAAGTTTCTATGGAAAGTCTTGACAAGTGTCAAAGTTAATCTCGGGATAATAGTTATCTGACGATAGAAAAATCAGCCCTTAGACTAACAAAATCGTTCGTGTAAAATAAAATTACCTCTACTAGTATTCAGTTTTTGGTATTTAGATAAATATTGCTTTATGCATTTTTAACATAACTAAATACTTTTGTTGGAATTTTAGTAAATTTCTCGTTATAGTAATTAATCAATAAAATTAAATAATTTGAAACAACACAAAACTAGTAAAATTATTGTCTGTGTTTATATTGTTGATGTAAATAAATAAATACAACTAAGTAAAATAATCCATCTTTTTCCATTCATCGAGTCAATACCAACAAAAACCAATATCACCTAAAAGTTACTTACCTATGTAAGGAAGTAAGTAAAGAGAAACTTGGAGCAACTTGGACAATAGGCCAATGATGAAGTAACTAGGCATTATGACGTCATTATTAGGAGTTGCCCAAGGAAGTAACATTAAGTTTGTCTTGCAGCTTAACTTGCCCGTTCGACAAGTTAACGTTAACGCAGAACTCTAAGGGTGCGTTCATATTAGAATATTAAAGTTGAATAATTGTATAGATTAAGTCAACGATCTTAAGTATTTTGGTTGCTTAGTTCAAAGGATGGGGTGCCTTCTTACACTAGAGTAGTGGGTTCAAATACCACTAGAGCCAGATATTCATTTTATAGACTCATTCGGATTGTGAACCAATCATGGACTTTTCTCTTTAATTGTTAAAATATTTTTTCGTATTTCATGGTTCGAGATCCATGTTTTTTTGTTAGTTTTTAGTTCAGTTTCACGAATAGATCGTCGTCACCAATTATGGCAACAGCCTCAAAAGTTAATCTGTATGTTACAGGTCATCCATAATACAAACTTTGCTTGTTTCAGGTAAATCATTTAAAATAGTTTTAATTTCTAAGTAAAATTTGCTCATTATCTATTTTAAAATCAATAAACTAACAAAAAATGTCAAGGATTGTAAATCCAATCTTTTGACTGACTTCGTCTTAGTGCACCTGTAAACAATCATCATACCAATTCACCGACCTTTTCTCTTCCTCAGAGGTTAGTTATGCAAAACTAACCTTTCCTTACCCTCCTTACGTTGGCTGCTTCACAAAAATTAAGTTCAATCCGTCAAGTGCCTTCAGGTTAAGCACCACGGTTGTATGTCTTTTAAACGAGGTTGATGAGTTTTAACATTTTACATCTTGGTAACGTAGCCTAGCCTTACTAGGCTTCTTACACTTCTTAATGAAATTTCTAAATTGGTACTGAAACTTAATCAATAATATGCAGGTAACAGAGCATATCGTCTAAACCGGCCTTTACGTTATTCACTCAATTGAAAATAGCAAAATTACTACCTATTCCAACTTAGGGTAAAGATCGAAAATGCCTCAGAAATTCAAATCATATCAAACTTGATGGGAAATGCTTGATGGATGTTTACAGTTCAGAAACTTGTGTCAAGTTTTGTTATCAAAAAATACAACAATACTGTAATAGATACCTACAATATTATATCCTGTAAACTTAATTGAACTGGAATTCTTGAAATAGCAAGGAGCAGCTTTAACCCAAGTAGGTTTATAAATTCAGAAGACAATCCCTGCAGCCACACTTTTCATTCGTAAAAGAGTTTTTCGTTTTTGTAAGTATTACAATGCTTTGTACGTTAGTAAATACCGCACTGTGCAATATTTATGCAAATTTTCTGTCTTTTTATTCATTGAATTTACTTTAAATGGTGCTTTAAAAACCTGTGATTCGGATACAAACTTATATATAAATAGCTATAGGCTGATATAAGATTGACACAAAAATATCAGCAAACTTAAGAAAAAACATAACCAATCAACAACTCCAGCCCGAATATTTCAATAAATTACAGTTAACTAAGAAAATATTATAAATACCAAATACAAAGAGAGTAAGTGAAAATTAAATAAAATACCAAAAAAAACAAAGTATATATTTCTAACTTACATATTAAACGTAATAGATTTTACTAAATTTTACACCTAGAACCAGATGTTAAATAAAAACAACTTCAGGAATGAAGATTTAAAAAAGAATAAAAAAGTTAACTTACGAACGTAAAATAACTCTATTTCATCTGTAACAGATGAAACTAACCAACATTTCCTAGCTACAAATCAATCAAAAACTTCAATTGACTGAGCAAAACACCTCTCACAAAGTGCAAAAACTAAAACAAACAATAAAAAATATAATAAAACGAACCTAACCTTAAATTGAAACCGAGTCGTTTTTATTACATTTGACAGTAACAATGCAGATAATAAAGTGAAAACAACTAAAAAAGGAAAGTGTAATTTTAGTACAAATAATCATGTATTACAAACACAACTAAACCACTTTTTTTGTAAACAAATAATTTAAGAAGTCCAGTCCACCTAATACATCTGAATTGTAGAGAACCAATTAGAATCCAGGTATTAAAAGCAAAGAAAACAAATGAATCTTTTACCTATGAATACAAACCAAAGTTAAAACAAACTTTTATCGCTAACGATCCGACACCGTTTTTCTGCCAGTTTTTTGGCCACTTTTGTGAAAAATTTTTCAATGGTATATTATTCTCGTTTCCCTTACGTCAATTACAAAAAAAAACTAAATATGAATAAACAAACTAACTCTATTCTAGTAATTGTTAAGGAAACAAAGAACAATTAAACCAACTCATATTTGACAAGTGCTGAATAAGCCAGCACTAAATTTCAGTTAACCAAGAAAAACACAGTAAATATAAAGAATAATTAAACAAAATAAAACAATAAAACCAAAAAAATTATAAGCGAATAATACTAAACCTAAATTTCATTATTCGAACGCAAATATATAAGGAAAATATACAAAAAATTATAAACACAGGAACAGGAATTACCTAATTTTAAAGAAAAAAATGAACAGAAACGAATAAGTTTAAATCGCAAAGCAAGCATAAGTTCTTCTAAACTACGCAAAAAACCGCAAGTAAAAGAATAACGAACCAAAATTAACACCAATATAAAGTATATAGCCACTTCAGGAACCGCTCACCTATTATTACTTAGATATTTCAGTAAATTATAAAGAATAGTAAATATAAATTTACTAACAACTAATCAACCAAATCAAATCAGCACTCCTTGGCATACTTTCAAGAAGATAATTTATTGAATCCAAATTCAAACATTCATACATATAACATAAATTGGATTGGGATAGTTGGATTAAGTAAAGATTGAAAATTGAAAAATGAATAATGTTTAATTATTTATTATGTAAATAATTAAACAAAGAACAATATAAAAATATTAATGATTACTGACTTTGTTAGTTCGTTTGATTTCGGTATAAAAGTTAGCCTATATGTTATATCAAGTTATATACAACATATAAACTTTCACATTAATAATATTAGTATGATTAGCTATCGATTACGTTGACATTAAGATATTCTAATTAAAATTTGACAATTTATTTCTAGAGCTCATACAGAAAGCTTATTTATAATTCCAAGTAATCGGCCTAAGAGCCTCACTATTACTTTGATAAGTTATGAACGTTTTACCTACCACAAAGAGCATTTCGTGACTAGGGAACCTAAACATACACGGGCAGATGCATGGATGGCTATGAACCTACTGTATACTACGTATTCAGTCATGTCAATGAGAATAAATTAGATATTAACAAAGGCCGACTTAAATTGAAATACAATATTTAGTTGTACCTTCTTATTTTAACCCCTTACTGGGGGCCAGCTTTAAAGGTACTTCATAGGAATTTTCAATGAAATTTGAATCAAACTTTTCATTATTTACAGTAAAATAGCAGTATTGATGAGAGGATGATAAAAGCTTAATACCTTTTGGGGGATTATTTTAGACTAATCCATTAAAATTATCTAAGTAGAGCAAATATATATTTTAATCTTTTGGAGTTCGATAAAGTTTCTAGCGCCGGGTTTGAACTCCATGTGGATTATTTGAAGTAGGTATCATCTCAAATACCTAATTGTAAATATAAAGAAAAAAACATTTTCTTTTTGTTAATTGGCAAGCGTTTGTCTTACATCTCACTTGATGGAAAGTGATGATGAACACTAGGATCGTACACTCCTGTCCAATAGGTACCTTATAAGTCTACGGGCTCTTCAGTCGACAGAGTCCAACGCTTCAAGTTGGTACTTCGTGAAATCATCCCAAAGATTACTGCAGTATGCCATGCATGGTCGAACCTGTGTACTTGTGGGCTGTGTACAAATTAAGCAGTTGGTTATATTTTAAGCACCACCGCACCTGTCATTGACCGGAAATTGAAATTTCCGATGAAATGATATTCATTGACAGAATATCATTTCAACTGATTTGGCAAGGGGCCAGAAAATTTTACTCCCAGTGGAAGAGGATGCTAGTTTGTTCCCGATACGGCCAGTGTGTATGTAGGCAGCAGAGTTGTATGCTTGCTTCTTAGCCAGGAAAACCTTAGCTGTGTTCCTGCGAGCGTTATCCTGAAACAAGGTATGCTTTCGCGTTTCAGCTAGACGGCTTTCACCATTTAACCATGGTTTGGTCTCCAGGCATACATTACAAAACGGTATAAAGTACTTATTATACCTCACAAGCATTAGCGCAGTGCGTTGATTAATCAGAAGCAATAAAAGTGAAAAAGTGTCATACCTCATACCAATCTGCTGACATGTACCGCCACAGTTTTCTTGTCCCTTTTGAGTGTGGTATCGGTTGACGTGTGTGATATCTCCTTCATAAGACAGTGGTCGGATGTTCCTAATGGTGGAGCTACGGCCGCTGAGTATTTGTCTGGATCGGTTGTCCGCAGAAGGTCCAAACATTATGCAGTATTGTCTGCAACGTAACAGATACGTGTAGGTTCATGAACGAGCTGGAAGAATATATCCTCGTTAGTTTATTCCCTTATTTTGTCATCTTTATTCTGTCAGTCTGTAGTTTTGATGGAGTTAAACACATGGATTTGAATATACCTATACGTAACATTTAAGAAATTTGTTGTTATAAAATTGAACACGTTTTCAAATTTTTTTTTATTCACATTTTTATTGTAATCAAAACCTAGGAGATAAAAATACACAATCCATATCAAATCCAAATGTGATAGAAGTGTAAAAAATAACTTCATTACCATAAAAGTTGGAATATCCAGTCAGAAAAAAAAAATAAGGGCGAATGCATAGCGACACAAGTTACTGCGAACCAACATGTTTCTCTCCCAGCTTGGTCGGTGTTCTTGAACGAGTATAGCCGCTCTTCCATGGTGGGCATTAAAGTCCCCATGGAATAGCATCTGAAAAGAGGGCGTTGCTGGGCTTTACCTGTGGAATCACTGAGATGAATATCGCAAGCGAAATTAAGTTGAGCTGTCCCCTGAGCTCCCGCGAGTGATGGATAGATTCACTACTACTACTGTACTATAAGATCCAGGCCTGTATTAACATAGTCCCACAAAACAGAAAAATCTGGAACTTCAAATTCTCGGAGACGCCGACAACAAATCCCATGTCTGACACGCATGCACACGATGACAGCACACGCCTCCAGAATATAGCCCCAGTAAAGCAGGTATGTCAGATCCGAGCGATCATAGAACTCCTTCTCCCTCAAAAAGAATAAGTAATGCACTCCACGGATGTTTGTGAAGTGCACTTTAAGGGAGAGGGAGTGCTTCCGCTGTTGGTACTTGTTTTCTTTTTAACTTTTTCATTTTAAAAAAGTATAGTGAACAGAAGGGAGTGGTATAGAAGTAGAGTGTAGTGTACAAAACCAGGGAACTTACGTGGTCAGACCCACTAGTGGAGAACTCAGAGAGAGAGATGACACCAAACCTCCCAGGGATCACTATCAGGCCCTCTCCATCCAGTCGCCAACAAGCACGATGGAGCAATCACGGGGTTTACGCAGGCGGCGGGGAAGCCTTTCGAGAGTGGCTAGAACGCTTATTGGACCCCCTACTCCTTTCTGTTCCGGTTAAATGGAAGGAACAACCAGTCCGATTACTGAAACAAACACATGATTAGTCGATATAATAATTACAATAACAATAAGTAAATAAACTATTACGATAGTACGATTAATGATGTCTATGTGTGGATACCGCTTACCCCCAAGTGGGTCGCTTGCTCGTCTGCTGGCTATGAAAATTGTGCAAAAACAGAATCCCGCTGCTCTTCAGAATAAGCCACCTGGTGCGTCTGACCCATTGAGTTGTGCAATTACTCAGACATATTCCTCTACAATGACTACTCCAGACATCAAGCTAACTAGGTCACTTGGCAACATGGCTTTGTCTAGGCACTGGTTGAAAGATGAGGTCAGAACCTACCTCAGCATATTTATTTTCTATTCGTTGTCGCAAAGAACAGTAGTACATTCAAACTTAGAAGAGTTATGTCATACAACATTCATCAATCATTAAAAAAATAATTGAACTCGGTATTACAGTATAATTTAATCTTCTTCCCCCTTCTTTAAACTTTAATAATGTTGAGAAATCATAAAACAAAGAAATCTTAAAATTCCTTCACCGCTTTGGATTTTCAATGTTTCTAAACCGAGAAAGTTAATTGAAACCAGTAGATAAAACACCTGCAAAATATCTCTTCGATACATTTAATACCACGGAGATGTACAATGAAAGACAATAGAACTTCAACGTAGATTTAAAATCTCATACCAAAATCGTGCAAAGTAATTTAGAAGTTGTATCTCGACTTTACGAGACAGGAATTACATCCAGACGCAGCAATAAAGTATAAACTGGAATGATCATTTTATTGTGCAATTTAAAGATAAAATTTATGAAGTGTTTGTGTTGGTTCGCGGCAATAAAGGTGGGATGATGTTTTTATAGATGAAATTGATTTGGTCCAATCTATTATATGGAAGGCGAGTGTAAATTGAGTTTTTATTAGGGTTACAATTTACACTGGTTATATTTCTCATATACCTGAAGGTAATCAATTGTGCTAGTTGCTACTGGTTTAGACGGGTATTGATTATGTGAAGTATTGAAATATACTGGGAAATTTCTTGGAAACTATAGGTTCTTTATACGTTGGCGCAATATACGATACAATATGAATGTGCTTTATCAAAATTATTGTTTATGGAAAAGTCTACTCTAACTAAATTCGATTAAATTTAGATTATTATTATTATTATTAATTCTTAAAACCTAACCAAATACTAGTTTGTATTCCATATCATATACTGAAGACGAGAATACTACATGCCTATCCAAGATGGAGAATTCTATTTACTTTTGAAGATTCCATTACTACATGTTTTAGTTGATAATAAACCTCCTTTTGCCTCGCAAGTTAAAAGTAATGCCGTATGTCCTATAAATAAACACGTTTACAATCTAGTGACTTGTATGGATAAGAAGTAAGTAAATGTTTAAAACGTTCAGTCTGTAATAACAAAGAAAATTAAACGTCTTGATACTGAACCCAAAACCACAGCATAACTTCAATATGTAATATACTTTAACTTAAAACGAATTAATATATATTTTCAGGATATAAGAATTAACATTTTAATTAATTTTCTAAGGGAAGTTATAATTTTAAAAGAAATAGCTAGCTCTTACTTACCTGTTATAGATACTCACCTGTTCTATCTTCGCCCCCGCAACTTCTTTTTCAGTTTAGAAAAAAGGGAATAACCACTGGGAGCCAGGTCCGGACTGTAGGGTGGATGACCGATTTCTGCGAACCCAGTGGCTTTCAAGTGGCGCAACGAGAGCGGTGTGCACGGGCGCGTTCTCTTGCAGAAACAACACTCCACGCGTCAACTTGCCTAGTCTCTTCTGAATGACTACTTCAAGTGATTGACCTAATAAATTGGCGTAGTATTGACCATTCATTGTAGTGCCTTAGACAAGTAATCAATAAATAAAATTCCTTCGCTATCCCAAAAAATAGTCGCCAGAATCTTGGAGGCCGACTTTTAACTTTAAACTTCTTTGGTGGCCTTTCTCCCTTTTTAATCCACTGCATACACTCTTGTTTGGACTCCAAATCATACTGACGTATCCAAGTTTTGTCTACAATGCGATTACAAATTTCATCCAAATCACTCTCACACAATTCCAAAAAATCCTGACAACTCGCGAGTCGTCTTTGTTTGTCGAGTGGCGTGAGCATTCGCGGTACCCAAGGCGCGCTAAAATTTTTCATGTGTAAATTTTGGTGCAAAATTTCTCCGATTTGCTCTTTACTTATCTGCAACTCTCCAGCTATCTGCCACAATTTAATTTTACGGTCGGCCAATACTAATATTTCAACTTTTTGAACATTTTCTTCAGTGACTACAGTCACCGGGCGACCCGGGCAAGGGGTCAGCTCTCTCTTCCTTGTCGAAAAAGGCCGAACCAATTTTTTTACAACGGTATACGAAGGCCCAGAATCTTGAATACCCGATGAAATTTCTTCAAAAATGTCTTTCGGCGACTTTCCTTTTTTCACAAGGAATTTAATCACTGCGCGGTGCTCAAAATAGCGAAAATTTCCAGTTTCGGTAGACATGGTGTTGTTGATTGTTCCAGGGATGAAGTGTTAATGAACCGAATTAAACAAAAGGGTGTTATTTATACTACCACTTAGTAATCAGTAACGAGATGATTAGTCATCGCTAAGTACCTCAGGTCGCGAACTTATCAGCCGCCCTGAAACCAGCTTATAAAATATTTAAAAGGACGGTCCCAAAGAGCAAATAAATAATTATATATAAATAGAGTGTTAACTTAAAAGATACACCTTAAAATAGTATTTAGATATACTTTCCAATATCCATAATATCAAAGGTAAAAGCCAATACATGGAACCTAAATAGAATGCCAGTATTTATAAATTAACGTGTTCTCATTTTACCCGTACAATACAAGCATCAGCATCAGCGTCAGAATATCGATATCTGAAAAAAGTTAACAAAATTTAGGCAATCTACTTATAGCCTAGTTTCATTTTTAGATTTCATATCCTAAACCTGTGCCAGGAAGCTCTACGCTAATTTTGCCTTTTTTAGGAAAATGGAGTAGATTACTCTTAGATCACAACATCGAGTTTCCTCGCAAAGATTTGCATAATAATGGGCTAAGACGGCGAAAAACAAAAACTAAATAGATTAATAAGGATATGTCCTAAATTATCGAGTAATATAGCGCACAAATTGCATGTGCTTAACTTTTCACTGAACTAACATCACTGAGCAGTAGAAATATCCAATAGATATAGTAAAATGAAAACTCGCACTCGAAAATACGCGTAATGTAAAGCAATTCAGGACATTATTTCTAAACTTAATTCATTTGTCGTAAAACCTTTAAAATAAAATAATATAAAAATTTAAAACAAAAAGATATTAATGAACTCAAGAAATCCAGATTTCAAACTACCCACAAATCACGTAATAAAAACTATCGTAAAATAATTCATTCAAAGACAGTGAGGTTGCTAACGAGAATTAAGTCAGTACGAACTTCCAATAGGATCGTCATTAAAAAGTTTACTTAATTTTATATCAATTTCAGTGCAAGTTCCCGAGTCGGGTGCTAAGCACGCTTGTCTGGAACTCGTTTAATTAAAAGCTGGATCAGTTGGTTATTTGATCAGTAAGTTTTTGTTTGCTACCGCATCTGCGACGACTTTGTAACGTTCTGTGCTGCTATTTTGAACGTTGGTCAAACAAGTTATCGAAGATAGTATAATTTTGACCTCTGTGTAGAGTTATCAATTTGACAGTAGACTGGTTTTGGTAAGTTTTCAATAAATAAATTAGTACTTCACTAAAATAAAATTAAGTTCTACAAAAAAATGTTAAATATTGGTATATTGAGTTGTTTTTTTAACAATAAGGTTTATGGCATTAATATTCTTTGAATGAAAACTAAAAACGGAAATTAAAAATGAATGAATAATATAGGACTAATAGTTTATATTTGATTTTGTCGTTGGTATATAGTTAAAACTTTGATTAAAGTAAAATAGCGGTAATAGTAAAATAAAAAAGGTAGGAGACAATTTCCTGACGCACGGACCTCAAAAATCTTGTCCCGGTCAACTCATTTTACTTGTCAAATGGTTGAAACACTACGCGAACCAAATCGCGAATACAATCGACATTATATGGAAACTTATCTCTAATTCAACCAAACAATTCAAGTACTCACCAATAGTTTAGGAGGATGATGTTTAGGATGGAAAAAATAACCCTTTATAAAAAGTAGACCTAAAATAGGTACGAAAAATTTTGGTCTGCCGGGGCTCAGCTTGGGGCCTCCGTGGCAGTGAACAATAATTATGCTACCTACTTCGGACTCCACCAACGTCCACGTCCACCAATGGTCCTGCCTACCTTACGGCATAAGGACCGAAAACGCAGGAGAGCGCCGGGGTACTTGCGTGGCTCTTTCCCCAAGCGGCGCTTTTTCTAAGCTCCCTACAAATTCTCTATCCGTCCCTTCTTTTTATCAACTCTCCCCCTTCTGGGGCTTGGGCGACACAGCATGTGACTTCGCGTCCGGGCTGCTCTTGTAGTTGTTACGTTTGATCCTACTCGAATGTTCGTCGAATGGTGTGCCAGGAGTGCGCGAACTCGCGCAGCGCTTCAAAGTTGTTCGGGCAACGAACGAGATCCAGGTGATACGTGGGGCCAGGCTCCGTCTTGTGAAGTCGGTCGAACATAGCGATTCGGGCTTCCGCATACAGCATACAATCCCACAAGGCATGGTCGCGGCTTTCCTCATCACCTACTCCGCAAGGACTCAACGCAGAAACGCACAGCGCGAAGCGATGCAAGCGCTGTCTGAAGCATCCGTGTCCTGTGAGCATCTGCGAAACGACATAATCCGGTTCCACCCAGTCCTGAGTTAGCCTCACAGCGATGTCGGGAAAGAAGCTGAAAAGCTCGCGGCCGTCCTCACTAGCAACCCACCGCTCCTGCCAAATGGCGACGATATCCTCCCTGATGCATCGTAGTTTCCTGCGCTCCACGGGGGCCAGTTGGATTATCTCCTCCGCAAATCGTCCCGCACGATCGACCTCCAAGTCAGCAGGAAGAACACCAGCAAGCACAGGTAACGCTGCAGTACTGTACTGCACGTCCTGTAGGCCTTCGTTAACAGAATGAGCGCCGGTCGCTGCGTACTAAGTAGCACCTTCTTGACCACATAGAATGACGAGCGTCGGTACCATACGGCTGCAGCGTAGGTCAAAACAGCCACATAGATACCTGAAAACAGAATCCTAAGGGCCGGGTACTTCACGCCCCATGTCGATGCGGATACCCGCGCGACTTTGCCGAAGCTTCTGGAGGCACTCTCACCAATGCATCTAGCATGCGGCACGTAGGACCTAGCATCGTCAAGCGTCACACCCAGAACCTTCGCCTGAGTGACAGTCGCTATCGAGGCCCCATTCAGTCTGATAGTTGGGGAACGCTTGAATTTACCTTTGTACGTGATGCTGAGGCACTTTCCAGGGGAGAAGCCGAGGCGATTTCGACTGTCCCAATTGGATATGCGCCCCAGCACGGTCGCGGACTTGCGTTAGATTTCAGCGCGTGAAGAGGCCTCGAGAACGATCGTCACATCGTCGGCATAGGCCACCAAGTGGACTCCCATGGGTCTCGGCAGAAGCAGGAGGTCATTGAGGAGGAGGTTCCAAAGTGTCGGGCCCAAGACTGATCCCTGTGGACATCCCATCGTGCACTGTTTCCACGACGTCTGGTTCCCCACAAAGAGACCCACGCGCCGGTTCGTGAAGTAACTGACCAACATCCGATAAAGGTTGGGCGGGATTCCCACCTGTTTAGCCTTAATCAAAATCATCGGCCACCACGCGTTGTCAAAGGCACCAGAAATGTCCAGAAGAATCAGCTGCACGTACGGAGAAGCACTACTGTCAGTTAAAGCGTTAATGCGCTTGAGCGCCGTGACCGTAGAACGACCGCGGGTGAAGCCGTGCTGATCATCCGAGATATGACGATGCAAGCAGGGAGCGCAGGAGACAATAACTCGTTCCAAGATCTTACCTAGTATGGGCAGAAGTGTGATAGGCCTGTACGCCTTAGGATCAGAGAGAGGCTTACCGTTTCCCTTCGGCAGGACCAATAGTTTACCTCTCTTCCAGATATCGGAGAAAACTCCCTGAGCGATGCACGACCTATACATGTGCCACATCTCATCGGACGCAGCCTTCCAAGCAAACTTGACTATCCTAGCAGTGATACCATCCGCACCGGCAGCGGTGTTGGGTAGCGCACGGATGATGTTCTCGAGCGTGGACTTGCTCAGTTCCTCGAAGTCGCTCCCAGAGGGCGCGAAGGCGGCAGCTAACCGCACGCGCCGATGGTAGAAGGTATCCGTTTCAGGACAGTCGTCCGGGTACAGCGATGTGAGCAAGGCACTCATGGTGTCACCAGAAGCAGCCGTGTATCCTTCTAGAAGCTTCAAACCGTTGATGACGCTGGCCGGCGGACGTATACGCCCGCTGGCGGCACGATAAGCTGCTCGACAAGGGTCGTCGTTTCCAGATTCGGCAATGTTCCGGTAGAAATCCAGCTCTGCCTTCTTCATGGCTGCCTTGTACGTAGCTCTGATAGAGCGCAATGCATCATGAGTAGCTCTTCTTGGGTTCCTCCTTCGCGGCGCGAACGCTGCCATTCCCGACGGGCTTTGCTGACCTTACGGCGTAGAGTGTCTAGCTCTGGTGACCACCATTCATACCTGCCGACATCCTTGCGCGGCTGTCGGCCAATGACGTCACTGGCAGTGCGCAACAGGATATCGGTGAATCGCTCGCAATACACAGATGCTGGAAAGCTGGAACTCAGAACCCCTACACGAGAGTGTAGCACAGAACAGAACCTGGCCCAGTCCACCCCTTTGACCCTGAACGGTGCAGGTAAAGCGTGTTCCTTCCCACCTCGATGCGGTGACTCACGTTCAAACAGAATATCAAATGTAGCCAACTGATGATCGCTGAGGCTGGCTCCCTCGTGCACGGTCCAGTTGCGTACGGTAATCCCTCTCGTCGACAGCGTAAGATCCACGTTGGAGCTGCCAGTCGGTCCGCAGAAAGTGGGTGGTTGTCCGGGCATGTTGTGTAACAGCATGTTTCTTCCGAGTATGAACTCCTCCATGTTGCTCCTCCTGTACGCTGTTTCCCTTCCTCGACCCACACATTGCTTCTCCTCACAATACTACATTGGTGAATGAGCATTGCTATCGACGCCGATGAGTACTGGTTTTCCTGCAAGCTGTGATAGCACATGGTCCAGATGTTGTATGTGAACGCTGATGTCGTGGCAGTACTGGAAATACGCTGATACTACGTGGAAACTGATGTCCTCGTAGGGCAACATGAACTACCAGACAGTGGTCTGTTGACAAGTGAGTTAACACTGTAAAGGCCATGTCTGGATTCAGGACTAAGACGCCAGCCTTCGGGTTCGTACCACAATGCAGAAGACCGGGGGGGCTCCCAAATTGTTCTTGGACAAGAACAAAGTCGAGCCTGCGCGACCGCGCAATCACCGGGAGTTCCGTAGTGGCCGCTTCCGAACCTTGGATGTTTAGCTGCCCAACTCGAAGTATCTTCTCAGGTGACCTATCCATACTGCATCATATTGACGGCCTGCTGCTCTGCGTGTTGGCGTGCCAGACAGGAGGCCGCAGCGGTAGAGTGCGTGTGAGCATCTTTCCGCTTGAATCGGCGACAAGTCACGCAGCACTGAGATGTGGCTTGACACTCACTGGATTTGTGTCCAGTTTCACCACAGTTACCGCATACGGTCTCCTTGGATCTGCAGTACTTCTCCGGGTGTCCGTACTGCTGGCACTTGTTGCAGCAAATCGCCCTTACGTGGTTGCTAACTTCAGCCTCGTCCCAGCCGATGTAAACGCGGCTCAACTGCACCAGCTTGTCCCGCAGTGGCATGGCACACTCGAGGACCACAAGAAATTTGGGGCCAACCTGCTTCTTAACCGCTAGCTTACAGTTCTTACGAACCTTGTCTAGGGGCCAGTTTTCGTCGTCCGCAAGGTTGACTCGGTGTAGGTCCTCCAGTAACTCAGCTTCGTTCAGATCGGTCCTGATGTACCTCAGGGCGACCCTTGGCTGTCGGGCTTTGGGGTCCGTCTACTTGTTGAATTCCAGCTCACTGTTGGCTGCCTGCAGCTTCACAGCACTGAGCTGGTGCTCAGTTTCAGCTAACCGCAGCTCCAGGGCAGCAACCGCGGCCAGGATGTCCTGGCTGTGTGAGGCCACCGTCATCTTGTCGCCAATGTTCAGCTTGTTGCTGGCGTTGGCGACAGCAGCGATCCCCTTGATTGACCTGTGCACCAGGTCAAGAAGTTGCAGCTTGTCCAGAGCTGCGATGCCTGACCCTGGAGGCCCGGCCGCGGACACAGCTGGCTGAGGTGAAACCTGGGGAGGGGGATAAGGCTGGGATGTTAAAATCCCACCTACCAGTGGCACCGCAGACCGCTTGCGCTCCGATACCCGTCGCCGCACCGCATCCTGGATGTCCTCCGGCGATGTGAGACCCCGCTTACCACTAAGCACTACGGTCGTCACCCCCTCCTCCGGGGGGGCACAGGGCGCGGCGACGGGGTGGCGAAGCCACTTGGTGGTGTGCGTGCCAAAGATTGTCTCGGGCTGAAGCCCGATTCGCGGCCCAACTCCTCCATGACCCGCAACTCCTGCTCAAAGAGAGCCTGTAGCCGGCGGGCCTCCTCGTCCTCCTCCATCAGGCCGCTACCGGACTGGCCGAAGTCTATAAATTCGCGTTATCAAACTTAGGTAATTAATAACAAAATTAATACCTATATGTTCGCGTAATTAGACTTTACAACAAAATAAATACCAATATTTTCGCGTAATTAAACACGAAACAACAACAACAATAAACTCAGAAACACTAAGTCCACTAAAGGACTTCGCGTAATCCGAGTTTACAAACAAACACGACCACAGCACCCACCAACCAGACACCGTCAACGTCACTCAGAAAGTGACAGAGACAGTGACAGCCGACAAGCACTGTCAACCACTACGCCTGTCAACGACAGTGACAACGCCGCAAAGACAGCGCCTGATTGACAACCACAGTCGTCAATCACGCAAATGTCAACGCGACAGTGACACTGACTGCCGACAGACGCTGTCAAACACAACACAAAACGGTTTGAAAACTAACCTCAAAACCACGTGCGTGCACTAATGAAACCTATCTAAACAGCTAGGTTCCCACTTACCTTGCCTCTTAATTGCTGCACCCAGCCCTCCAGCAAGCCCTCCTGGAATTGGGAATCGGGAATTACAAACCACGTGCACAAAAACGCCCCTACAATTCCTCACTATATTGCCACCAAAACAACACGAATAAACAATATAAAATTTATTTCTAACTTTAATCTAATATTTGGCTACGCGAAGCAACCAAATAATCAAATAAAAGCGGAAACAAAAGCACAATAAAAATGGATCGACGCACTGTCGCCCTATCGCTCCAAAACACGTCCGCACGTTAGCGCGGTCGAACGCGAAGTACCTACTTCGGACTATCGTTTTGCCTAATATATTGACCAAATGAAAGTTTTCGGAAGTTGTCTATTAATACTAAGAGTCTAAAAAACCATGTCGGCCGAGCGTGGTGTAAGAGGGTTTCGCAGTCCAACCACTTTTAAGTGTCACATTGGGAGGCAAATTTTACCTCATCTAGTCACAGGTGACCCGAGGCTACGTTTTTCAAATTTATATGTATAATTTTTACCTCATCTACGGCTTGATGTATAATATTATGAACGACAACGTAACATAAATTGTAACATTATAACAGCCAATGAGATGCAGCATAATAATGAAGCTATTTAAGCTTCGTGCTATTTAAGTTAGCAATCATCAATTTATTTTTGTCAAAATGAAATAACATACGAACTCTTTTTAAACTTTAAACTAAATAAATGATATGGTATTCTATTTTCCATTTTAACTTAAGGGTGCGTTTCCACTGACGCAGAGCTGGGTGGAGCAAAGTGGAGAAGAACATAGCAAAGTGGCAAGTGTTTCAATTGAAGCGGAGCAGAGTGGACCAGAGCGAAGCGGACTGGAGCTGCACTATTAAAAAAGCAGCTATTTTATATCTTTATGAAGATTCTTTTCTGTTTATGTATGATAAGTATGACTTTTCTGTTTAGTTTTGTTTTATATTCATTACTAACGGTGTTTTACTTGGTTAAACGGAATTTAGTGCTGGCTGACACTGCACTTACGAAGCATTAGTGTTTTTTTTTTGTTCTCTTAATGATTACGTAAAATGTAATTAGTTTGTGAAATATCATTTAGTTTTTGTGTAAGTTTGTAAATTTAAATCATTCAATATTTTTGTTTTCTTGAAAAAGATACCTGGGAGTATGCATTTTTATGTATTAGTTAGATTTCTTTGTTTATAACAATAACATTTTGAGGAAATGAGTACGTTTGTTAGATTTATTTAATTTAGATATAATTTGTTTAAAGCATTTATTTCTTTATCTACAAACAGGAATGTTTACAAATTAACAATAGGAAAAAACAAGGGAAGAAAAATAGTTAAAGATAAATACAACGCCTAAATTACAATGCTTAAAGGGAAAAGTGACCAAAAGGCTGGCAGAATTGCCGCATTGAATCGCTGACGATAAACATTGCGCAAAATAACTTCCAGCCTTGGGGTCATGAATTTCATTCATAAGTCCCCAGGTGCAAATGAGCACCCTGACCCCAGGACCGTGACTGGTGACGCCCCTAATTTAAATAGTAGTGCACCGGCGTTTGTACTCACTAATAAGGATTGACTAAAGAAATACAAAACACTGCGAATTGATGTTTGAAAATGCAGCTCATTACCTCATACGTAATAAGAATGTACCTGACACACAATGTAATGTGTAGTTACAGTCTCAACCCCAAAATCTTCTATAACTATATTAAATATTAAAATTTTAATTTATTACACTAAATATTTTTATATAGCCGGCTATTTTCAATTTCATATTTGCTAAGTATCTACAGAACTAGGAAGGAATATAATAAAATCCACAGTTCACAATTCCAAAATTGCAATTTTCCAATTTCAAAATCCACAATTCCAGAGCAGGTAAATAATATGGTTCGCATTTACAATGGCCATCAAAAATGCCTTAGGCCAAACGCTGACAGTAGCAGGAATTAATTTGGGCACTCCTTACTGCTCGCATGGTCAGCTATACGTCTATTAGCATGAAATAATTAATCGTACAATGTCGTCTATAGAAGTATATTGACTTAAAATATTCGCGTCTTATACATTTCAGTAAAAAAAGACATTGTTTAATAATTTTAATGGTTTAAATAAAACACTTTTTACCGGATATTATCGCGTATATTTTAGTTAATTTTAAAATTATTTCGACGTTTCGGCATCTTTGCAGTTGCCGTGGTCACGATAGACGTCTCGTAGTCTATCGTGACCACGGCAACTGCAAAGATGCCGAAACGTCGAAATAATTTTAAAATTAACTAAAATATACGCGATAATATCCGGTAAAAAGTGTTTTATTTAAAGTATGCATCGCGAAAATTTAAGAATAGATTTAATTTTAATGGTGATTGTAAATATGAAGTAAATCTTAAAAATGAAGTGAATCAGAAAAAAACAGCCTCCAAAAAATATGCGTGAGAAGCCGCGGGTAGAATGTAGTGGATTATAATCAAATCTTCAAAAGTATTCTGAACACACTAAACTTATTTAAATCTAATGACATGTCGTTGGAAATACTAATTACTTTTGTATACGTTTTATTCTTCCTTTTTAACCTAGGCTATCAAATTAAAAAAAAATACAAATAATAGAAGACAATTTATGTTTTAATGACTATTTATTAATAAAGAAACAGCTAACTCTTTCTATCGTAAATTTCATTAGAACTGTCGACAAAATAACATTATATTGCTTGAAATTACATTGTCTATGACGTTTCAGTAATTTTATGAAGGTTGTTTATCGTTTTCAAACCAGGATAATGTCGTTTAAATATTTCGTGCAATTCAACGGTGCCAGCCATTTTCCATAGCTTAGGTTATACGAAAAGGAAGGGGAATTCGAGTCTAGCGTTTTACATATCGGTGTAAAATGTTCCTGACCACTGACCGCTGTCGTATACTATATACAATAATAAATTATTTAATTTATATCAATCTACACCAGTGTCAGAACTCGTATACTATTAGTAGAATTTAAAGTCGTAGTATTTGAGAAATCTCAAAACTCATAACAAAGCTCCAAGTGTAAGTAATGAAGTAAAGCTTTGCAACTTTGTGGAAGTTCCTCCCAAAGTACTGTTCTACGCTGGCCGTAAGCTCGCGTTGTTCCTGAAATATTGCTGTTTGAAATTCTAACATGTCAGTAAGTTGGCCTCAAATTTCAAAGTGGATTTGTTATGTGACTTGAAGTAAACATTGGTGATTTATTTTAAATATAAATCTTATATTTTAAAGTTATAAGATCATACTATTAAAATTCACTAATTTAACTTGAAAGAAATAAAAATAATTCAAATAATGTAAGAAAAATCAATAAAAATATAATAATAACGTGATTAACTCTGAAGGGTGTACCAAGAAATACTGCCAAGCGGTGGTCCAGAGGTAGGGCACCCAGCCTATCCTGGGATACCCTGTATATAAGCTTTCTACCTAATTGATAACAATATTATTAATTTGGAATACATACTCAAAGGGGCAGATTGTGTCAGATTCCAATACTGTATTTTGTACTTACAAACGTATATAATATGTATACGACTGTACATACTTAAGGAGCTAGTAGTACAGCTTTTTTTTTCGATAAAAATAGGTATATGACATGCGGAATCTAGCAAACCTGCACCTCAGGTCCTTAAATTTCAATATGTTTTTTTTAGTCGAAGAGTATCTTAATGAAAAAAGCTTGCTGGACACCTTAAAGTATTGCCTACAAGTACTTCAAACTAATTATACATAAAAATGCAAGATTCTAACTGTGGGGTGAATTTTCTATCCTTTTGCAGGTTTTGGTATTATCTACATGAACAACCTTATTAACATGTTTTTGAAATAATTTAGTAAAAATAAGATACGGTTACATAATAACATAAAGTCCAAAAAGAAAAATAAGTGACGACAGCGGATGCACTCCCTCTCCCTAAAAGTACACTTCTCTAACATCCGAGGAATGCATTCAAATCTCCACGACGTCCACCACCACCTTGAGACAGAGGGGCCGCACTTATTCTTTTTGACAGAGACGAGATCTGTTGTCGGCGTCTCTAATACTTGGAAGTTCCGGATTTTTCTGTTTTATGAGTCTATGTAGATACTGGCCTGGACCAAATTGTATACGCCA
The DNA here is from genome assembly GCA_923062675.1 of Marasmarcha lunaedactyla. NCBI lineage: Eukaryota > Metazoa > Arthropoda > Insecta > Lepidoptera > Pterophoridae > Marasmarcha > Marasmarcha lunaedactyla. The sequence continues at coordinate 16,580,110 of OV281343.1, forward strand.
GTATTTACCGATCACGCACAGGAGCTCAGGAGACAACTCGACTTATTGAATATCTTAGTGATACTGCAGATAAGGTCCAACGACGCTATCCCTCTGCGCAGTTGGTGTTCCTTGGGGACTTTAATGCCCACCATGGAGAGTGGCTGTACCCGTTCAAGGACACCGACCACGCTGGCAGAGAAACCTATCGGTTTGCAGTAACTCATGGTCTCTCCCAGCTCGTCCATGAACCTACGCGCATTCCTGACGTTGTTGACCAAACTGCGTATTGCTTGGACCTTCTGCTGACAACCGATCCAGACAGATACTCGGTGGCCGTATCTCCACCATTAGGGACATCCGACCACTGTCTGGTGAAATCTGTGTCGCAATAATCGCCAACCGATACTAGCCCAAAAGGCAATAGGCAAGTATGGCGGTTCAAGTCAGCAGATTGTGATGAGATGCGTCACTTTTTTGCCTCTTATCCTTGGTGGCAAGCTTGCTTTACTTCCGATGATCCATCATGCTGTGCTGATGCGGTCTCCAGCGTGATATGTCAAGGTATGGAGTACTTTATACCGTTCTCTGATGTATCCCTGGAGTCCAAAGCCCGCCCATGGTTTAATGCTGATTGCCTCCTAGCTGGAAAGCGTAAGCATCCAGCATACCAAGCCTGGGCTAGCGCTCGCAGAAGTAAAGCTATGGATCTCCCAGCTAAGAAGCAGGCGTACAATGCTGCTCCCAAGTCCTGCAAAAAGGTGATCAGAAGCGCTCGTTTCGACCACATTGGCCGTTAGCATCCTATCCCACGGGGAGCAAAGCTTTCTGGTCCCTTGCCAAGTCGGTTAAGATGAACTTCTGTCGCCCATCACTGCCACCACTGCAAAGGCCTGACGGGTCTTTGGCCCACAGCGCAAAAGAGAAGGCAGACTTGTTCGCAAATCTCTTCGCGGAATGTTCACTTCTAGATTCCAAAGGTACAAAGCCCACCCACGTTACCCCCATTTGGCCCCAAGATGGAGGCCGTCCAAATTCACCAGAAAGAGGTGCTCAAATGCTTACTAAATCTAGACGTGAACAAAGCCAGTGGTCCGGATGGCATTCCCGCAGTGGTTCTAAAGCACTGTGCAGCCGAGTTGTCTCCTGTTTTGACACGCCCATATCGACTATCCGCAAGGACTGGAAAAGTTCCAAAATCATGGAAGTTTGCAAACGTACAGCCCGTACCAAAAAAGGGCAGTCGAGCCGACCCAGTCAACTATAGACCTATTGCAATCACTTCCATAATTACACTTCCTTACCTACCTAGAGACCAATGAGCTCCTCAGTGACAATCAATATGGTTTCCGCGGAGGACGCTCAACAGGAGACCTTCTAGTGTACGTCACGCATCTATGGAGCATGGCCTTGGAAGGGCACGGAGAGGCAATAGCCGTATCCTTAAATATCTCCAAGGCCGGGTATGGCACGAAGCCCTCATGAGAAAGCTTCCTGCGTATGGCATACCATCTAGACTCTGCGACTGGATTTCTGATTTCATGACGGAACGGTCAATTCGTGTTGTCGTCGATGGTTTCTCATCGGACCTTATGGCGATCAACGCCGGCGTACCTCAGGGATCTGTTCTCTCTGCAACATTATTCCTGCTGCACATTAATGACCTTCTTTTATCAGAAGGCATTATTGGTTACGCTGATGATAGCACTGTTGTAGAGAGATATGTGTCCAATGCGCGAGCGAGTCCAAACCAGATCCAATTTCAGAGAGAGTCGATGATCGAACGGGTTGGTTTGACACTATGTAGGGTTTCCGATTGGGGTGAAGCCAATCTTGTCAAGTTCAACCCTTCCAAAACCCAGGCATGTCTCTTCTCCGGTAAAAAGAGCACATTCAACTTGACGCCCACTTTCCAAGGTGTATCTGTACCGATCACAAACCATCTAGGGCTTCTAGGTATGACCATCACGTCGAAATTTAATTTCGGTCAACAGATTGAAACCATGGCACAGTCAGCTTCCAAAAAATTGGGAGTCATCGCAAAGGTCCGGCGGTACTTCAACTCCGAACATTTGCTCAACCTGTACACAGCCCAGGTTCAATCCTGTATGGAGTACTGCAGCCATCTTTGGCATGGTTCCGCTAAGTACCATCTTGAAGCCTTGGATTCTGTCGACCGAAGGGCCCGTAGACTCATAAGTGACGACAAACTTACTTCTTCGAGACTGCAAAGTCTCGAACATCGTCGAAAAGTTGCTAGTCTATCGGTTTTTTACAGATTGCACTTTGGAGAGTGTGCAAATGCTCTTTTTCAGCTGATCGAACCTTCCCCCTTTCTCCACCGATCAACCAGACGCAGACAGAAGTTTCACCCGTTTGTGGTTAGCGTGCCGAAGAGCCGAACAAAACGGTTCGATAGCTCATTTTTGGTTCGTGTTGCCAAAGAGTGGAACGATTTGCCTGCATCTGTTTTTCCAGACAAATATAACCCTGGAGCTTTCAAGTGTAGAGTGAATAGGTACCTCTTGGACAGGCGTGTATGATCCTCGTCATCGTCGACGATCCTCCATCGTTGACCATCCTCGTCGACGACTCGTAGATGGAAGACAAACGCCTGCTAATTATTAATAAAAAAAAATTTAAAATAAATACATACAATATTTATGGAAAATAATTTTTAAATAATTAACGGTTGAACTTAGCTCTTCAATAAGGTGAATCAACTCACCCACAGTTATCACTTAGCTCTAACTAATCTAGGTAATAACTTTACATTGGGTGTGAGAGTGAAGCACACAGTGTACGGAGCGGTGTCCACTGCTGTATAAAACTGCCTTAGATAAAAACATCGCAGTAAAATCTCATGTATATCTATGCCTCTCACACTAATTGTTATGTTATTGCCTAGCTTCTAATAAGTCGATTCACATTTTTGCAGAGCTAAACTCAACATTAATAACAATAAAAGCATTTTAAATAAAAATTTGTTTTCCACATTCATTAAGTAACCTGAGATATACTTTTCACATTTGTAGAAAAAAATTTAATACAGTAGTTAGTGTAGAAAGCTTCAGCCCAGAATTAAGATTATGCCTTTTTTATTTGTAAGTGGTAGAACTCAAGCAAGCAGTACAGGCAGTACAGGTAAAAGGCAGTACTCTAAAGTATCCCAAATTTTTCATTAAAATAACGCTTCAATTTCAAGAACTACTGCAATTTAAGCACTTGCACCTCGTTTGACAGAATTGAAAATTAAAAATGGCTGCCATATGCAGGGGTTGGGTTTTGACCCCATAAGTTATATACATTTTTGTCGATAAACAAAAGGGTAGTACCACTTGCTTCTAAAGTTTGTACAGTCGTTGCCCGGACACATTGCAGAATAACATAAAAACTAAAAAAAAAAGTTCTCTTCTCAATAAGTAACTTACATAGTCACTAAATCGCCAAAAATCCAAGATTATAAGAATATCTAAAGGTTTTCAAAATAAACTACACTCCGCCAATATTCGGTATTCGGTAATCCGGTTTTATAATGAAAAAACATTTTATTCTTTTAAAGCTTTTGCCATTTGCAATCGATTAACTGATTGAAGTTTGTCAATTAGATTAATTTATCAATCAGCTAATGAATCTGAACTTATAAACGGGACATATTAAAATCATTTAATATTTTTGAGAAATTTCGCAAAAACAATGTTTTTGTGACATCTACGTTTAAAAGCAGAAGTAATTTACAATTTTTCGAGATATTATTCTATAAAACTATTGCATACGTCTTTCTATCAAGATAATTACGGTTTTTCTTTGTTCAATATATGTTTCACTTGATTAATAAATACGACCGTTGATATGATAGATATTTTATTTAATCAAAACGTTATAATTTATTAATTCGTATTCAATAAATGCTACCCCCATCGGATGAGCGCCAAATATATTCTTAATACATTAAACGCTGCCGGGATACAGATATAACTTCAAGAGTTGAATGACACGAATAAATACTAAGTTACAGACTCGGACTAGTATATTATGTCCTGCTAAGCTACCCGTCGTTCCACGAAAGACAGCACGACAAGGAAGATTTTAGGTAAGGCTCCTATTCTACATTGGTCGTTATTGCTGAAATTATCACGTATCTTCCTGACAGATTTTTAATATTTTCAAAACAATGGAGTACGTAGATCCCATGGTGATGACTGGCAATATATCCATGAACATAATTGATCGCAGGTGGCCGTCTTATAAAACTCTATTATTGCCAATTCAATATTTTTTTTACAACTACCTACATACAAATTATTTTTTACAAATACTACTTTCGCTATGCTGCTACTAAATGCTGGAACAACATTCCACCACCTATTAGGTACTCCAAAAACATTAAACATTTTTAAACGCTCTTTAAAGATATTTCTACTAGACACACAAGTCTCTCCAGCATAGTAAGTCGTTCTACGTCTATATTAAATTTATTTTTACTGTAGAATATTATTTCCATTTCAACAAATACTTATTTTTTGGCCCTGATTGCTTGACATATGATATATAATTTATATTATAATAATATTCTGTTTATTGATATGATATTATACACCGAATGACATTGCTTAATTTTTATTTTTTGCCTGTTTATTTATTTTAAATTATAAACGAAATTTGAATGTTGTTATCAAAAATGTGCTAGGATAATACATAAACATAGCTTTTAAGACAGTTTGACAAATACTTTATATATCCCTCTCTGAATGACATTGCCACAGTTTATTGTGTTTATTATTTTTATGTTTTTGTTTCTTTGTATATTTATTTTAAAAATTGTTTTTTTTTTACGAAATCTGATTATTGAATTGTACTAGGATAATATAGTAACGTAGTTTTAAAACAATTTTTAACCCTTTACGGGCTTAGATGTATATTTATCCGTAATGAAACTATTATCACTCATGGTGTCATTGAAAACCACGCTGGTTTTTTGCATCCAGGCGATGCTTTGGCTACAAAGCTGAGTGGCGACCTATTGGTGGCATAGATTAGAATATCAACAATAAATTCTAACAAAATATTGTATTTTTCGTCAAATGTAATCTCTGTCTATGCTCCAATAAATGACATTCATTTCATTTCATTTCACAAATGTATATATCATATAACCAAATATTCTGTTATTGTAGAGTATTTCTTTTAATGAATTTGTATAATATAAATAGTCGTGTATAATATCAAAGAATTATACCGTTCAAGGCGTCACTTACCAACAAGGCTTTTAGGTCGAATAAACAAAACAACGTCAACATGATAATTGTATTTTAATTTGAAAAATAAAAGCAGATTAAACAATCGGGTTTAGTTTAGTGGAAATAGAGTTTAATTTGTTATGATCTCTTTTGGAACGGTACGCCATAATAACTGAAACCTACAGTCAGCAACGCATCACAATAAGGTGGAAAATCACATGTAAAATAAATGTAATTTTCAATTGAGTATTGTATTTTTCAATAAAATACAGAAACTTTCATTGAGTCCTTACGACGTATCTTACACAAGTTTACGTTTTACACATGTATTTTTCGCATACAAAATGACTAGTGGCGAGGACTATGTCAGTCAAAGCCATGGTCTGCTGTTGTCATAAGAATTTTGAGTAATCCACCATCATCAGCCGCCAGTGAGAGAAATTGGTGTTTGTTTGGGAGGACACACACCACATATCGGAACCGTTTAACAGCTGATCGATTAAATACATAAATTTTTGTTAGCTGGAATCTGAAATTGTCAATTCGAAAGATCACGATGATAAATTTGATGAAACATATGAAGTTCATGTTGACGACGTCTTCGATAGTGATATTTAACTGTTGAAACTTGTTTTTTTCATAATTGTGAACATGTATCCTTTAATATAATAATAACATAAAATATTATAAAGAACAGTGTTGTTATATTTTTTTTCATTTATTGTTATTTATGAAAAATGCATTGATTAAAACACGTATTATAAATGTATAGTTGTATTTATCAGATATTCCTAAAAGAGTATTTTCCAAAGTTACATGTAATTAACTAGATATATTCAACGTTGCGAAAAAAACAAACGTGTATCTTTCGACACTTTCATCCCTAATCACAAGTCGATAGGATAGGATAATCACATTCTACATTTAGAAATAAAACACCAACTACTATTGATGTCTGTCATGTCCATGGGTGCAAACGCCACTTACCATCAGGTGGGAAAATGGTAGGAAACGTAACACATCTTTCACATTAATAAATAAGTAGGTGTTATTATGCAGAAGATCCATGTTTCAGTACGAAATAGATCAATGGTGCAACAGTCAATATATAAAACTGAAATTCCTGACGCATTTATCAAAGTTCTCCAAAAGGAAGTTAAAACTGAGCCATATTTCAATGCGGTGTTTTCTACACAGACTTCGGCGCATAAATTGAAAGTTGCAACCAAAACCGGGAGTACATATTATGATTTACGTTCTATTGAGAAAGGGATCTGCCACGAGCTCGCCAGTTAGTTATCCTATCTGTTGGCTGCCAGCCTAACAAAAAGTTATACTGTGAACTTTTAGGCTAGTTAGTTCATATTCGGGAATTTTTTATTTAATAATAACCGTATTTATGTAACTTAAATCTTATCAATCAACGAAAGAAGGGTCACAGCAAGCAATTCACCACCATTTGTAGAATGTTTAAAGGATGCATTTTTATTTTAAATGTTGAGAAGAGACTTAATAAAAACATTCCGACCCTAATATTTAAAAATGTTATCTTCAACATACAAGAAAAATACTTTGGAATTTTCAAATAAAATATAATCACTTCTACAGAGTTTTATTTTGTTCCCCTCCACGGAGAGGGCAGGAGGATAAAAAATGCTCTGACGCATATTCCGCGCGCGCGATCGCAGTTATGTGGGACTCGCTCCGAGCCTACCAGAGCCCTACCCACTAAAAAATCCCCTGAATAACTCATGCAATTTTTTGCCACACAGCCTTCATCAGAGCGACGACCAATACGAGAAAGAGACCGCGCTAGCGGGGCCCAGAAGGGGTCACCCGCTGGGATTTACATAGCACTGAAGGTGAATACTTAAGAATTAAATTAAAAATTGAATTAATTCGAATTTACATAAGAATTAGAGTTGCGGCCTGAAGGGCTTCAAGGTCTGGCGTTAGCTGCGTCGCTACGTTCGTGTGCACGTTTCTCGGTCTAGCGACTTTGAACTTCGAATCCAAGACAGGAGTAGTATATGAGACTGAATCTCGAACTAGTGGATTGTGATGGGTTTCGGAGCGTTTGAAGAACGCTTCAGAGAGTATTTTGAGGTGTTGTTGCACCTGCAGTCAGTGCAAGGCGGAGGGTTTGGCGTGGGCAAAGATTGGCGAGACATATGTCATGACGGGTCTAACGCAGGTCTTATAAAGCGTACGTTTATTTCTAAAAGACATTTTACTTTTTCTACCTAACATACTATATAGGCGGCCTACGTAAAAACGTAACTAAATTTCGTAACTCTATCGACGTCTGGTTTGAAAGAAAGCGTCTGGTTTAAGGTGACGCCTAAGTATTTCGCGCTTCCAGGGGATGGGAATGCCTAACATTCGGATGTGGAGATTGTAATCGGCGATACGACGGTATTTGCAGTCGAAGTAAGCCACAGAACTCTTGTCTGGATTCACATCGTTGCGCCATTTTTGTAACCATGCACCGAGGACGTTTACGGCCTTTTGGAGTCTGGTGACGAGACCTGGGACACTGAGGCCTTTGATGTAAAGGGCGGTGTCGTTGGCAAAGAGGGCGAGTTCCACGTCTTTCGGCGTAATGGGAATGTCATTAGTGTACACGGTGTACATCAGAGGGGCGAGGACTGAGCCTTGAGGGACTCCAGCCTTTATGGGACGAGGTGCGGAAAGCGTGCCTTCATGATTAAAACGAAACGTACGGTCTTTGAGAAACGACGCGATTATCCCAACTAGGCAACCCGGTAAGCCTATTTTGTAGAGTTCATAGACGAGACCGCTGTGCCAGACTTTATCGAAAGCCTTGGCTAAGTCAAAGAAAACTGCGACCGTTTTCTTACGTCGCGGATAGAAGCCGTCGAGTAAGTACTCGACGATTCGATGGACTTGCTGAGGGCAGGAGTGATTAGCGCGAAAGCCGAACTGATGGGGAATGATAAGGGGAACGCCATCCATTGGAAACAGATGGTCCCGCATTCAAGAGAGTATGACTCTCTCGAGAAGTTTAGACATGACCTTGAGGAGGCTGAAGGGCCTGTGATTAGTCGGGATATACAGAGATTTACCCGGCTTGGGAATGCCTACGACTGTCGCTTCTTTCAGAGCTTTTGGAAAGTAGTTAAGATCGAAGCAGGCATTGAAGATGATAGCTAACAAGGTAAGCACCTGTTGAGGCATGTGCTTAAGTGCGTGGTTAGAAATACCATCCGCACCCGGAGCCTTTTAGGACTTTGAACTTCTAATGAGAAGCAAGATTTCATCATTAGAAACTGTGACGGGGTCGGCGGTGATGGAGAAAGATTCTCTGCGGAGAACTTCGTCCTCCACCGCCTGTACATGGGAGGGATCTGCGGGTTGCGTGCTGGGTGAGCATTGCGAAGCAACAACGTTGTCAGCGAAGCATTCAGCTTTCTCTTCGACTTCGAAGGCAGTAGTGCCATCGGGCTGAGTGAGAGGAGGAACGTGAGAGATGGCGTCTACGCGTAAGGCTCGGGCCATACTATAGTACGCTTGGTGGGACGGAGAGATATTCTCCATGAGATCGTTCATTTGAGCGTCACGGAGTTCCGCGAGGCAAGACCTAACTTTACGTTGTAGCTGATTCGCAGCTGTTCGCCCGCCTAGGGCGTGTGATATTTCTTGGCTCTCCGGAGAGCCGCGTTCTTACCTTTAATAAGATTGCTAACGGCTACTGGAAGCGTGGGTTTGCCTTGCTTAGCAACCTTTTCGTTATCACTGATGGCTGAGTTGATAGCATCAGTGAGGGAATTTACTAATGAATCTATTTTATCCGGGCTATCTAATTGGTCAGGCCAGATCGCGAGCGGAGACTGTGGGGCTTCTAGGGCTGAAACTTACGTATTTTTAAAGCCCTTCCAGTTGGTAAAGGTCTTAGGAGAGGTGACGTTATCGTTAGGCGGACCTAGCACGAGGGAGACGGGGCAGTGATCAGAACCTAAGTCATTGAGCGATTTCGAGTGACATCAGTAACTGAGCGCCACGGAATATCGGGAAGGGACCGATCATTTGGAGTGGTCTTGGAACGTCCGTATCGGTCGGCGATCGGAGCGAGAATGATTCTACAAAGTTTTTTTTTGTTCCCCGCCACGCGGAGGGCAGGAGGAATTAAAAAATGTTCTAACGCATACTCCACGCGCGCGATCGGAGTTATGTGGGACTCGAGCCTACCAGAGCCTATACCCACTAAAAAACCCCTAGAATGACTCGTGCACGTTTTTTGCCACACAGCCTTCATCTGAACGACGGCCAAATGGAGAAAGAGGCCGCGCTAGCGGGGCCCAGAAGGGGTCACCCGCTGGAATTTTTATAGCACTGAAGATGCTCAAAGCACTGAAGGTGAATTCATAGCACTGAAGGTGCTCAAAGCACTGAAGGTGAATTCATAGCACTGAAGGTGCTCATAAATGAAAAATTTAAATTAGGAAAAAATTAAAACTGAAAAATAAATGTTAATTAATTCGAATTTACGTTAGAATAAGAATTTGCGGCCAGAAAGGCTTCGAGATCGAATGTCAATCTGGTGGAAAAGTACGCTTGCGCATTCCTAGGCCTAACGACTTTGAACTTCGAATCTAAGACAGGAGTAGTATATGAGACTGAATCTCGAACTAGAGGATTGGGATGGGTTTCGGAGCGTTTAAAGAACGCTTCAGAGAGTGTTTTGAGGTGTTGTACTGTAGGCAGTTCAAGATCTCTGTGCAAGTCCGCGTTACGCACGTACCACGGAGCGTTTGTGGCCCTGCGGCAAAAGAGATGTGGTAATGGTGTTAGGTATTGTAGTTAGCTTCGGTAAGGCGAAGTAAATAAAGTAAAAGTTCACTTACAAGTTCACAACGTATATTATCCGACAAGTATATAATATAACCTTACACACACAGAAAGAGTCAGAAGGCACAATAGGAAGTAAGCACAAGCGTCTAGGCACAACAGTTAACAAAGGCACAGTTTATATATAAGAATAGTTAGCAGAAAAGTCAATATACATAAGGCAAATAGATCGCGACAGTAAAAACGGGCAAGCGAGAAGCGTGCGCTCCGCGTCAGAGCAATGCAAAGACTGGCTGGCGGCGCGCACGATACCTGCGCGTGCACGGCGGGTCGCTCCTCGGTATATAACGTTATGTACAAATTGCGCAATTGCGCATTAGGGTTGAGGCGCAGTCGATATATATATATATATCGCACCATTCGTAAAACAGTGGCGTAGATAGGTTTACCTTAATTTTTTTTTATTGTTGAATCTGATAAAGGAAGTTGTATTACATATCCTCTCCAAAAATCAAAAAAATATCGTGGATATTTTCTTAGATACGATATAAAATAAAAAACCTACGTCTTTGCCTTATTTTAAATATCCCTGTTTGTAAAGGAGTACCTGTTTTTACTTACACGTACTTTCATATTATTACCTATAACAATTACTCATACATATTTACGAAGCTTTTATACGGTATTTCATAAAGAGTTAGACAAGTAAGTTAATTTAAATACTTTTTACTCGATTTTTAATAACCATTACCAGTGCGTAAACTATTACATGGTCTTTATTCATGTATCCAATTAAAAATCCCCAGAAGCAAATCAACTTACGCCATTGTTTTAGGGAGTTTTATAGCAACATTAGCGTGGAACTTGCTGTGTCTCGTTCTTATACGTAACGAATTCAGAATTCCGCGACGTAAATATATTTACTGACTTTTTATGTGGAGCTTAAGATCATATTGAATTCGTAATCTATGTCAAGACTTTATTGTCACAATATTTTAAAGTCTAACCCAACGTAATCGTACTTACAAATATAGTTGTTTGAGTTTAGCCTTCGGAAATATAGTTGCGTCCGCGCGGATCGGAGAGGTGTACCTGTGCAGGCAGGGTAATGCACTCGCTCGCTTGACGGTTCACCCCAAGTAGCAAATATTTATTGTCAAGCTTAGTTTCTAGGCCAGAATCATTTAAAGAACCTCTTATGTCTATTCAAAATCAAGCAGTAACATCTGATAAAAATAATCCTGTAATGATAGCATCGGTTTCCACAATTTACCTCATGATGACCGTTTCAGAAACATGTATGATGTTGTTTCACTTCAGGACAGTATTCAAACTAATAATCGCTACATTGATAATTATAGCGCAACAAATAAACTTATAGATCAGCCCAATTCTGATTTAGTTTTATACAAAACTGGTTAAGAAGTTGCACCTACACCTGAACTACACATTATCGGCATTGAATACAGCCCCGTAGTTGAAAGAAAAATTAACCAGATTGCTCATGCACCCGAAATAATGCGCCACCCAGAGCCCGAAATCATTCAAGATCGCTTTACTGGAACTGAATATACGCCTTAGTTGAAACAGAAAGTAACCCTGTATCTGATACAGAGTATGGCTCCATACCTCACAGAAAGCATATTCCTTTTTCTGCAATGTCCTCCAGCACTACTTTAGAACCCGAAGTTCAGAAACTATCCGTTAATACAAACCCGGTACGTTTTGTGGCCTCTATAACTACGGTTTTTATAAATTATGAAAATTAAGTAGAAGCGACGAAAAATAACCGAGGAAGTCGGAAAAGAGTTTGAGACGAAAAGAATTGGAAATACAATAAAACTAAAGTTAAAAAAAATTCTGGAAAAGAATATGCAAGCATCAAAACTAAAACTAACAGGCCTACTAAGAAAATGGGAGTTTCGTGTTCGTGTAGAAAAATTGTTCTGAAAAAATTTATGATTCATAATGTTTGGCTATATTTAAATATTTCTAGAACTTAGCAGACCACAAACTTCAGTGGGACTATGTTTTGAGATTCGTAAAACAAAAACCAATACGTACTGTATTTATTATAAGATTCAAAAAGATTCCGAACCGAATCATTCGAATATTCTTTAATGAATAGACAAGATACCATGGTTGTGTGCAAGAAAATGTTTTTGAGCACACTGAGCATAAATGAGAAAACAGTCTACACTGCGATTGATAAACAGGAGCCACAAAAGGTTAAGAGGTACTCATCGCAATAGACCGAGAAAGGTAGCTGAAACCACTGTGCAAAGGGTTATTAATCACTTCAACTTATTACCCAAAAAAGAATCTCACTATCTGCGCCAACAATCTAAGAGACAGTATTTGTGTGAAAACCTTAGTCGTGAAAAAATTCATAGGCTTCACCTAAACTGGATCAAAAATAATCCAGACTATGAAAATGTCGTCCCTGCCAATGATTTTCTACGTAGTAAGATTCTACTGCTACATATTAAGTCCTTACATATGAAATTGGCGTTTTGTAAGGGAGGAACATAAATTCAGTTTTTTTTTAAATTATATATTTATTTAACCAAAGTATGTACCATTGCTATCTATGCACTTTTACTATCTCATGGGTAGTTCAATGATCCCTTTACTAAAAAAAACATTCGGACGGGAATCAATAAAATCTTTGAAGGCGCTTTGGACTGCCCCATCAGAGTTGAATTTTTTCCCCTGCAAGAAGTTATCCAAATTTCGAAAAAAATGATAATCTGTTGGAGCAAGGTCCGGGGATTACGGTGGGTGTCCCAAGTAAGGCTCCTCTAATTTGGTAGCCTTCTGTTGTGCAGTATATGGTCTAGCGTTGTCTGAAGCAGCAGTGGTAATGATTTGATTTAAAATCCTTTCATTTTTGTGCCGGTTTAGTAATGTAACGCAGCAGTCAACGCGCGTTTGTCAGTTCGCTGCACTCAATTCATGAGGTTCCTACCACTCAAGCTTTTTCCCCATCCCAATTTGCTTCAAGTGGATTAAAACAGTTTAGTCACCAACACCGCAGCCTACAGCTAACTCGGACGTGGTTTGCGATGGATCCGCTTCCACAATAGCTTTCAATTCTTCATTATCAACTTTGGTATCCAGCCGTCCACGGGGCTTGTTCTGCAGGTCATTTGCGACACCGCCGCCATAACACTTCATTTTACAGCATTAACAATTCGAGTCGTTTCTGCAGCACTGGTGCCGCGGTGGAATTCGTACTCGTAAATAACACGATATTTTAAGTTTTCCATTTTGTAAACTAAGTGACGCAAAGAAAAAACCAAAGAGGAAAAAACAAATGAATTACGGTTTTCGAAACAAAAATGCGTGAGTAAATAGCTGTATAAATTTGAAATTGGAATTCTAAAACAGGAGCTAATAATACAGATATATAGAGATAATACAGATCGAAAATTTCAAATGTAAGGACCTAATATTTAAAACTCCATTTAATTTGGGCTTTTTCCACCCTAAAAAGGATATGTGTGAAATTTATAGCCTATATGCACAAGCAGATAGTGAGAGAAAAGGTCAACTGAAAGAAGAATATGATTTCTATATACTCGTAAAAAATAAGGAACGCGTAAGTTCGATCATAAATTAAGAAAAAGAAAATTCTGGTGAAGCCATCAATACTGTCGCATGCTATGATCTAGAGAAGGTGTTAAGCATACCCCAATCTTATGTCGGGGTTTTTCATTATAAGGGAAAATATCCTATCCATAATATGACATATTATGGATACTACAGGTCCATTTATATTCATGAAATGACCCAGACTGATTGTTTTGATTGGAATAGGCTAATTGTCTCAAAAAATTGGGAAAAAGATATCACGGGGAAAAAGTGTCAAGGAAAAAAATAAAAGAAATAGCAGTTCATCCGGAATCCCCTACAAAGGTTTTTTCAAATACGCTTTCGACGATGAGCCGTGTTTCTTGTCCTTGTTAGTAAAGTCCTTGATACTTTAATAAATACTAGAAATAAGCGGGACAAAAATTCAGACAATATGTCATTGGTATTGGTATGGCCCATTACCAATTTCAAAGAATTTAAGAAGGATTTAATGAGCCTTAGTGACTCCTTAAACATTCCCGCTCACTATCACAACTTCTATAGGGGATTGGTCTCCACAAACAATGGAGATCAGTTAGAAAGTGAGGATTGAAGTTATTTCACTTTCAATTTTTATTACTATTTTTATTTGGCTAGCAATCACTGTGCAATTTCAATAATTTTTTTCAAAAGCTTAAACCATTTTTTTGGGTCTCACGCAAAGCGAACGCTTTTTAAGGTTTGCGTCAGACCAGTCATGACGTACGCCGCCCCAATTTTTGCACATGCTAAACCCCCCGATATGTATAAACTACAGGTAGTCCAGAATCTCTTCTGCCGCCGGGCCACGGATGCTCCGCGGTACGTGCGAAACGCAGACCTGCACAGAGATCTCGAACTGCTTACTATACAACAACACCTTAGACGCTCTCCACCGCTTTTTTTAAGCGATCCGAAGAGCACCCTAACCCCCTTATACGCGAGTCAGTAGCTTATACTGCTCCGTCCATGCCGTCGAGGTTCAAAGTCCGTAGACCGAGAAATGCACTCTCAGATCCCCCCGATCAACTTTCGGCTAATCTGGACCAACTTAAGGCTGGCCAGGCCGTATAATCACCAATATAAATGTCATTTGCACCTTAAGTGATTAGTATTCTCAGCGGGTGAATACTAACCTGCGCACCCACCACCTCCCTACCCGGGTGTCGCTCCGATGAAGGCTGACAGCATTCCCATGCTACAGCCGTTTAGGTGGTTTTTAGTGGGTAGGTGCCACTTTGGTGAGTCCCACATCACCCCGCAGGCGGCTGCAGTGGTATTCATGACGAATACTCCACCTCCCTCCCGAGAGAGGGTGCTTCGGCAGCAAAAAATAAACCATTTTTTTATTTATGTATATTATTTTTACCGCTAGTAATGCTATAAGCACTTTTTACATTGTACAACACATGTTTTGTAATGTTATGTATTTGAAAACTTACTAATAGTGCAATTATAAATATTTACTTTAAATGTACATACATACAATCCATAAGTATTTCTACATAACATATATAAATGGCCTGTATAGTAACTTACTATTGTAAATAACAATAAAATTGTATTACAATAGTGCCGCATATTGAATTGCCTTGTAGGTACTTTGCTTATTGATACGTAGAATAAAGGAGTAAGTGGTTTTACTAGAATAAACTTTTTCCTACAAACCAGTGTAGAAACTTGTAAGTTGATTTACTACCCAGTAAATTTTCTAAAATTGGTATTAAAAAAAGAATAAGTCTACTTACTAACAAAAATATAATTTTTGGCCCCTAAAAGAAATGCTTAAGTAAGTTATTACAATATATTTTGGAAACTACTGGGATTATTTCATTATTATATAAATCATCGAAAAGCTAGATTTTTCTGCTATTTTTGGTATTTTTTTGAAAAATTTGACATTTATTGTTGGAGTATAAATCAGTTTTAACCCTCTCCTGAAAAGTTGGTCGTTTCAAGTTACGCCATTATTTTACGAATGGTGCGATATATAGATATATATAGATATAGATCGATATATATATATATATATATATATATATATATATATATATATATATATATATAGTCGATAAGTTGGGTATCGATGATAACAAACCGGTAGTATTTAATATAGATGATTAAATATGAATAAACTTAGTTAGATAACTGTATTGTGTAACTGTGTATAAAAATAAATAATATATAATCATAATAGACAAATATATTCAATGTTAAATAAATGTAAATAAAAATTTATATGTGTAAGTTATGAGATACGTTATGTTATATTGTATTGGATATTATAAAATGGTGTGTAGATGCCTACAACACTCCTCTCCAGAGACCGTCAAGGGCGATAGAAATCGGGAAATCTCACTCGACGTCCAGAACGAGTCACATAGTTTTGAGGAATTTCTGTAACGGGGTCTTTAATTGGGACATACAGTATGAAAGCCGGTTTGAGTCGGTTTATGGATACTGTTGTCTCTTTATTCTTGAGGAGAATTTTAAAAACATTATCTCCTCTTGCAAGAACTTTATGTAGCTCAGAGTATGCACGCTGTAGAGAACCACGTGATGCGTCTTCTCGGAGGAACACGTAATCACAAGTGTCAAGCTCTTTATAAATAAATACTCGGGCATTACCATGGCGGGATGCTGCTACGAGTCGTAACTTCGGCGAAGTTCCTGAGTCTTGTGGAGAATTCTGATGTGTCAGTACTGCCGCTACCAACAGGCTCAAAGAACTCGCCAGGAAGTCTTAGTGGCTCCCCATAGACTAACTCGGCGGAGGATGCTTGTAGGTTTTCCTTGAATGCAGTTCCTTTACCTAACAAAACCCATGGCAATGATTCCGTCTACCTGTCGTTTGCATGGCACACTATTGCCGCTTTGAGTTGACGGTAAAACCGCTCAACTAAGCCATTGCAAGACGGGTGGCTGTCGTTCGCTTGTGCTCGAAGCCGGCAAGTTTAGACAGACTCTGGAATAAGGCCGACTCAAATTGGCGGCCACGGTCAGTTGTTATGTCCGTTGGACAGCCAAATCGGGTTTCTGCAGTTATATCTTTGATAGGTACTGCTTCTGGCCATCGAGTAAATCGATCCACAGCCGTTAGACAGTACCGATACTCATTAGAAAGGGGAAGGGGTCCAACCAGATCAATGTGGAGCTGTTTAAAACGGGCATGGGACAGTTGAAAGATGCCGAAGGGTGCTGTCACGTGTCGATACACTTCCGCACGCTGACACTGTAAGCATGATCGGGCCCAGTTCCTACAGTCTTTCCTTACGCCTGGCCAAACAAATCGCTCAGATATTAATTTGGCTGAAGCGTTGGCGCCAGGGTGGCTTAAGGAATGTAGACTATTAAAAATCTGCTTCCGAAAGGGTTCAGGGATGTAGGGCCTGGAAGTTGGGGTACTGACGTCGCAGTACAGGGGAATCAGACTTCCAGGGACATAAAGTTTTTGCAATTTAAGAGATGAGCCTTCACTTACCAGTTTCTTCAATTCGGCGTCAGACACTTGGCCTAGAGCTAATGTCTCGAGGCTTATAAGCGCTCACAGTTCTTCAATTCGTGACAAGGTGTCGGCAACTACGTTATCCTTGCCGGATATATGCCGGATTTCGGTTGTGAACTGGGAGATGAAATCTAGATGTCTATACTGCCTCGGCGAACAGTAGTTTTTCCGCTCATGGAAAGCAAAACTGATCGGCTTATGGTCAGTATTAACAACAAAATGCCTAGCCTCGAGCATATGTCTAAAATATTTAATTGCCTCATATATAGAGAGTAGTTCTCTATCATAAGGCGAGTACTTGGTTTGTGAAGGACTCAACTTCCTACAAAAGAATGCTAGCGGCTGCCATGCATCATCTTTAAATTGCTGTAGGACTGCGCCAATGGCCTTATCCGACGCATCGGTAACTACAGCAAGTTTGGCTGCGCAATCAGGATGAGGTAACAAGGTGGCATCGGATAGGCTGTCTTTACAGGCATCGAAAGCTGCTAAGGTATCCCCTGAAAGGTTTATAGGATGTGATCCTTTTACCGAACCTGTCAATAACGCATGCAGTGGAGCTTGTATCTGAGCTGCATGTGGAAGCAATCTTCTATAAAAATTTAGCATGCCAAGGATTCCTCTAAGCTGCCGCACGTTCGAGGGAGGAGGAAAATCTCTTATAGCCTGCACTTTTGAATCTAGGGGTCTGCATCCACTTTCTGAAATTGTATACCCTAAAAATGTTACCTCATTGATGCCAAAGACACACTTTGCTGTGTTTACCAGCATGCCATAGTCCTTCAGTCTTCTGAACACTTCGCGAAGGTGCTCCTCGTGCTCTGCTGCACTCCGGGAGTAGATCAAAAAATCGCCTAAAAAAGACTAGACGAAATCGAGACCTCTGGTCAGTTCGTCCACAAAACGTTGAAACGTTTGTCCAGGATTTCGGAGTCCAAACGTCATGAATGGGAATTCGAATAGTCCGAATGGCGTCGTAATGGCTGTTTTAGGAATATCCTCAGCACTGACAGGTATCTGGTTATATGCTTTTTCAAGGTCTAACGTGCTAAATACTTTGCAGCCAGAGACATTATGAGTGAAATCATGAATATGCTTAATCGGACACCTGTCGGGTACCGTGCGGGCATTCAGCTTACGGTAATCCCCGCAAGGACGCCATCCGTTATTCTTCTTCGGTGCCAGGTGGAGTGGGGACGACCAGGGGCTCTCGGAGGGCCTAGCTATACCATTAGACATCATGCACTGAAATTCAGACTTAGCAATTTTAAGTTTGTCAGGCGTAAAGGAGGTGAGGCAACTGGGGGTCCTGGTGTCCTGGTCCTGTTGTGTGGTATTGTATGGTGTTTACCGGCTGTTCGTGTAATTTCTGGGAACTCAGCAAGGATTTTGTGGTATCGCGTGTCGCCAGTCACTACTTTAACAGAAGAGATGTTCGTACATTTATCTAGAGTAGCAGTTGTAGTTATTGAAGTTAAATTATCAATTAAACGCTTATTGCGGCAATGTACAACAAGATTATAAAAGTCTAAAAAATCTACTCCAATAATAGGCTTGGTGACATCGGCGACGACAAAGCGCCATGAAAAATTTCTACGTAAACCAAAATCTAAATTTAAAGTTACAAAACCATACGTAAAAATGTTAGAACCGTTTGCGGCACACAAGTTATAGCTAGTCCGAGAACGAAGATCACGTAGAGACGACTTTGGGAAGACGCAGAGGTCGCTTCCAGTGTTGACCAGAAACTGCTTTTTCGAAGATCGGTCCGTGACGAACAGGCGACCAGTGGCAGAGATAGGACAGTCGTCAGCCGCCATTACCGACCGCCCTTGAAGTTTTCCGACTTGTAATCGCAGGGAAGAACGCACTTGCTGGCCCTCTCGCCGAATTTGCCGTGATACCAACCAGCGGGAACTTGCGGTAGTTGGATTGAGATCGCTGCGTTGAAGTACTGCGATTACCCTGGGCAGAGCAGGAACGAGATCTTCTGTGCTTGCCTGACGTCAGCTTTTCAAACTGCTTCCGGAATTCAACTACTTCTCTTGCTAGATCGGTAATAATTGAGCTAGGCATAGCATCGCTAACGGCAGCAACTTTTGGCGTTGATGAGGTGAGATCGTTTACTCTATCAGCCAAGTCTGCCATATTCTCGAGAGAAGTTGTGGCTGGTTGTCCTGCGAGCACCTTTTGTATACCGGGAGGAAGGCGACTGACCCAAATTGTCTTTATAAAATCGTCTGGAACATTTACTCCTGCTAGACTGCGTAGATGGCGGAGGAACTGAGAAGGCTTGAGGTCTCCAAGTTCTTCGTGCATAAGCAATTGTTTTATTTTATTTTCATTCGACGCGCTAAGTCTCTTAATTAACTCTGTCTTGAGCATTTATTATATTTTCGTCGCTGGCGAATCAACTATGATGTCTCTAACTTCTCTGGAATGCTGGTTATCAAGGTGACCAATAACATAATTGAATTATGTGGCATCGTTGGTAATTCCAGATAAGGCAAATTGCCCCTCTATTTGGGCGAACCATATATCGGGTTCTTCTGCCCAGAACGGTGGTACTCTTATGCCGACCCTAAAAACATCGCCTAGATTTATCGACTTGTTCACATCACTAGTGCTGGGACAAGCAGTCGGTCCGCGTGCGTCTTGAAATTCCTTATCCATGCTCATTGAAGGGGTCACCAATGTGGTAAGGGTGTTAGGTATTGTAGTTAGCTTCGGTAAGGCGAGGTAAATAAAGTAAAAGTTCACTTACAAGTTCACAACGTATATTATCCGACAAGTATATAATATAACCTTACACACACAGAAAGAGTCAGAAAGCACAATAGGAAGTAAGCACAAGCACTAGGCACAACAGTTAACAAAGGCACAGTTTATATATAAGAATAATTAGCAGAAAAGTCAATATACATAAGGCAAATAGATCGCGGCAGTAAAAACGGGCAAGCGAGAAGCGTGCGCTCCGTGTCAAAGCAATGCAAAGACTGGCTGGCGGCACGCACGATACCTGCGCGTGCGCGGCGGGTCGCTCCTCGGTATATAACGTTATGTACAAATTGCGCATTAGGGTTCAGGCGCAGTCGATAAGTTGGGTATCGATGATATCTTATCGATAGGGAACATCGACAAACCGGTAGTATTTAATATAGATGATTAAATATGAATAAACTTAATTAGATAACTGTATTGTGTAACTGTGTATAAAAATAAATAATATATAATCATAATAGACAAATATATTCAATGTTAAATAAATGTAAATAAAAATTTATATGTGTAAGTTGTGAGATACGTTATGTTATATTGTATTGGATATTATAAAATGGTGTGTAGATGCCTACAGAGGTTTTGAACTACCTGCAGTTTGTGCAGGAGAGAGGGTTTGGCGTGGGCAAAGATTGGCGAGGCATATGTCATGACGGGTATAACGCAGACCTTGTAAAGTATACGTTTGTTTCTGAAAGACATTTTACTTTTTCTACCTAACATGCTATTAAGGCGGCCTAAGTAGTGACGGACGAGTTTCGAAACTCTATCGACGTGTAGCTTGAAGTGAGCGTCGGATCTAAGGTGACGCCTAAGTATTTAGTACTGCGCTTCCAGGCCATGCCTCACATTCGAACGCGGCGATCGCCAGCGGGATGACGGCGTTTGTGATCGAAGCGAATCGCAGAACTCTTGTCTGGATTCACATAGATGCGCCATTTTTGAAACCATACACCGAGGGCGTTTACGGCCTTTTGGAGTCTGGTTACAAGCTGCGGGACACTATGACCTTTGGTGTAGAGTGCGGTGTCGTCGGCAAAGAGGGCGAGTTTGACGCCTTTCGGCGGGATGGGAATGTCGTTGGTGTACATGATGTACAACAGAAGGGCGAGGACTGAGCCTTGAGGGACTCCAGCCTTTATGGGACGAGGCGCGAAAAGCGTGCCTTCATGTTTAAATCGAAACGTACGGTCTTTGAGAAACGACGCTATTAACCTGACTAGGCGATTTTGTAGAGTTTATAAACGAGACCGCTGTGCCAGACTTTATCGAAGGCCTTGGCTACGTCAAAGAAAACCGCGACTGTTTTATAATGACGCGGATAGAAACCGTCAAGTATGTACTCGACGATTCGATGGACTTGCTGTGGGCAGGAGTGCTTAGCGCGAAAGCCGAACTGATGGGGAATAAAGAGGGGACCGCCATCCGTTGGAAACAGATGGTTCCGCATTCAAGAGAGTATGACCCTCTCGAGAAGTTTAGATATGGCCTTGAGGAGGCTGATGGGTCTGTGATTAGCCGGGATATTCAGAAGTTTACCCGGCTTAGGAATGCCTAGGACTGTCGCTTCTTTCCAAGCTTTTGGAAAGTAGCTATGGTCGAAGCAGGCATTGAAAATAATATATATAACAAGGTAAGCACCTGTTGAGGCAGGTGTTGAAGTGCGTGGTTGGAAATTCCATCCGCACCCGAAGCCTTTTTGGACTTTTGGTTTCTAATGAGAAGCAAGATTTCGCCATTAGAGACTGTGACAGGGTCGGTGGTGACGAGGACAGAGTCTCTGCGAAGGACTTCGTCCTCCACTGCCTGGATGTCAGAGGGATCCACAGGTTGCGTGCTGGGTGAAAATTGTGAAGCAATGCTGCCAGTGAAGCATTCGGCTTTCTCTTTGACTTCGAAGGCAGTAGTGCCATCGGGACAAGTGAGAGGAGGAACGTGAGAAGCGGTGTCTACGCGTTAGGCTCGGGCCATACTATAGTACGCTTGGTGGGACGGAGAGATATTCTCCATGAGATCGTTCATTTGAGCGTCGAGGAGTTCCGCTAGGCAAGATCTAACTTTACATTGTAGCTGATTCGCAGCTGTTCTATAGGCGGGCGTGTGATATTTCTTGGCTCTCCGGAGACCCGTGTTCTTAGCTTTAATAAGATTGCTAACGGCTACTGGAAGCGTGGGTTTGCCTTGCTTAGCAACCTTTTCGTTATCACTGATGGCTGAGTTGATAGCATCAGTGAGGAAATCGACTATCGAGTCTATTTAATCCGGGCTATCTAATTGGTCGGGCGAGATCGCGAGCGGAGAGTTCGGGGCCTCTAAGGCTGAAACTAAAATATTTTTAAAACCTTTCCAGTTGGCAAAGGTCTTAGGAGAGGTGACGTTATCTTTGGGCGGTCCTAGCACGAGGGAGACGGGGCGGTGATCAGATCCTAGGTCATCGAGCGGTTTGATGGACCTGAGATCGAGGTTGATTCGTTTGACGATCGCAAAATCGAGGATATCAGGAGAGTGGTTTGGGTTGTCGGGATAGTGAGTGGGAGTGACGGGAGAGATGATATCTAAGTTGAGTTGCTCATTGATGTTAAGGAGAGTGGGACGTGGGCCTACGGGAGCTACGAGAGCTGGGATAGGACGAAAAGGTGCGGGTGGAGCGGCCGGACGCTCTCTCCACGACAGAGCCGGAGTGGGCGTCGGCTGCACGGGCTTTGCTTCCGGGGCTTTGACCCCGGTTGCGCAGCGGCGGGAAGTTGGCAGGAGTGAGTGACGTGCGGGTTTAGGCGCGGCCCTCTTAGCGGAGAAGCGTGGAGCGCGCGGACAACCCCTGTAATTTGCTATGTGGCCGGACTGGCCGCACAGCACACATGCAGGGGGGGAAGTGGAGTCAGGAGTGCGAGTGCACTCCTTCGTAATTTGGGGATCTAGGCACTTTACGCACCTGGGAGGGGCAGAGCAGTTTGCCGCTGCGTGGCCGTAAAGCTGGCAATGGTGGCATTGCCCAGGATGCCCACGACGGTTAGGACACTCGACGGAGATGTTCGAGAGTCCGCAGATTGTGCGAGCCTCTCTGAAAATCTCCCACGAGTTGAGAGTATTGGTTAGTATTACTAATGCTAACGGAAAACGTTTGCCGCGATTGGAGTGTATCTTATGCACTGCTTAGCCCTGGGACTTAAGGTCCTCGACAATGTCGTCGTTACTGAGTGTGAACGGGACGCCCCGTAATACCGCGCGGACCTTGCGCTCCGGGAGAGCGTAAGTATGATACGAGATTTGTTTGATCGATAGAAGCCTAGTAAAAGACCAGAAGTTGTCGATGGTCGTGACCTGAATTTTAATTGATTCTCCTGCGTTGGCGGCTTTTAAGTAGTTAATTTTGTGCTCTTTGCACAAGTTAGAAACCGCGATCCAACGTGCTTTTTTGCGGAGGAAGACGGGCGGAGGGAGCTGAGGCTTAGGTGGGACGGGAGCGCGTTGCTGGCTTCGACGGGACTGACGGAGACGCGGTCACTTCGAGTGACATAAGTGGCGCGGGGGCGGGTATTGAGGACACCGGGGAGGGCTAGGGTGTTGAAGACACCGCTGCTTTTTTCGAACACTTCTTAGAGCGTTTGGCGACTAATTGGAATGGCTGCTCAGAAGAGCCGGTTAAAGTGGCGGCGACACAGAAAGTCACGGAACCAACACGCTATACTGTGACGTCAGGAAACTGAGCGCCACTGAGTAACGGGAAGAGACCGATCAATCCGAGTCATCTTGCACGTCCGTACCGGGCGGCGATCGGAGCGAGAATGTGTTTCTACAGAGTCTCGTTATGCCTTATTTAAACCTATGAGGAAGTAATGTAGGTAACTACATTTGAGATTTTAATTTAATTTTATGTTACAAAATTTTAAGTGTAGTTCTTTAGTGCATTTGTAAATAACGAGATTTTAAACAAGGCTAGAGATGAATCACTACTTGTTTTTTGTAGTTTTTACTTTGTATATTCCACAGGTTTTCTCATTTTCTATATTCTTCAACAAATTTAAAAGTAGAGACTTCACTCGAATCGTACATTTTAAAAATAGAAAGGAGAAAATTTGAGATAAGTACGAGCTGTTAACGCCAACTGATAACTTATGTATGTACTTAACTATAAAAGTCATGTTCAAATGCGTCAAGTGAGAGGTGCCTTTAAACTTAACTAGAATAAATCCTGATCTACTTAATCACATGCGTACTAAATTTTAACTTACCAGTTGTGACTAAGTTGTCTATTTACTCGTATTTTAACTAAAAATTAAGTCAAAATTTAGTAACCCACTTAACTACTCAATAGGTGTAAACCAGGCGTAAGTTGTATTTAATATCACTGTGTCCAGCATATAGATCAGGACACGAAAATCATTTAGTTTTGCACCAAGCCCGTCAAGTGACGAAAACGTATCATCATATTCAAATAAGTTAACCTTTAAATGCTTAAGTAATTAATTATTACAGCTAACATACCATTATCGTTCAGGGCTTTACCTAGTGTATTTTAGTTATATCTTAACAATTATTATTAATCAGCCCGGTGGTTACGATAACTATTACCTAAATGAATAATGTATTACGAATATACTATTAAAGTTAAGGGTCGTGCCTGGTTGAAACCCCTTTGTATCAAATTAATCAAATAATATTGTTATTGTTAGTCATGTAAAGTTGTTTCACACGCCACTAAGGAAATTCACTACGCGTTCATTAATAGAAGTACTGGCTGCAAAAAGAAGGGAGTCTTAAAAATAATAGTTGTCTATTTCGTGTGGGCTAATTTACCGTTGAATATTTAATCACCATGTCAAAATCAATTTTAGTATGTTACTTTTGGCACTCCTTATCAAACTATTCAAGCTAAAGGGGCTTAATTTTCATGCGTATTTCATAAAAAAAATTGCTGATTTTAGACTATGTGTTGATTGTGCATCTATTACAAATATCTTTTTGAATGTTCTATGGACAGACTTTACCACTACATTAAAATACCCAGTACGTAAAACAATCTAGAAAAAATTAAAACATGTACTGTACTTACTGTTCTTTACTTTTATAATTTTAGGAATTGAAAAAAAAAAAACATTTTTTTTGCTATTGTAAATAAAAGTAATGTTTATTTAAAAAAAGATAAATGACGTCTAAATTGGTTTCGACGAGTTGAGGTCTAAATTAACTTAAAAGAGAAAAATAATAACTCTTCATGCTAAAGAGGTGTCTAACTACTTACTACTTACTAACTAATACTTACTGTATTTACGACAAATTCTTTTTGCGATCTGTGCAAACCTTTTTAATCAAATCAAATCAAATCAAATTTATTGCATTATAGGTGGTAACAAAAGAAGTTATCAAGATTCACAGTATAAAATTCCCTCACACTACAACTGTACAACAGCATGCAATAATACATACAAGCAGATTAAAAGCGAACAAATTAAGATCAAAGAAAAATACAATTTAATATAAATAAAATGTGAAGAAAACACTTCTCAATTAGCCAAGTTCTGAGAGTATATTTAAATTTACGCAACGGCAAACAGTTCATTTCTTCTGGTAAATGGTTAACACATGTAAGGTATAAACCACGCACCATTTTAGATTTCCCTTTTTTCATGCTCTTTTCTTTCCTAATAATGCTGCTGGCAACATTAGGAAAATTAATATTAGGTACGTTAAGAAGTCGGTTTTTATATTTTTATAAAAAATTATTTTATTTTATATTTTTCAGTAACAAGTAAAAGTGGGAATAGAATTTGAGATTTTCTTGTTTTTATCCAAAGAAACAAATTGAGACTCGAGAATTTTACTACTAGACTTAAGAATGCCTACTGGACTCTTGTCTTCATCATCAGAAAATCACCATTAAGTGTAATTAAATGGACTTGTTAAGACAAACTAAATGACCCTTAACACGAAACACGGTAGAGTTACTAGTAGCCAATCAAGAGTTCCATGTCCAGCTCCGAGAAATGATGAGTTGGACTCATTAAAATAACTAGGTGAGCCCAAATCGATCGCAATAATTTTTGGTTCGATAAATAGCTTGGTTTATATGAATGTTGTTTGACATCGCGGGGTTCCGTTTTCTGTGTCCAGGTTTAGTCCAAGATATCTTTGACCACAGTACTGTTATTCAAAATACTTGGTGTGACTTCAATATACGCTTATTGTTACGTATCCTAGTATTTTCCCATCACCTTCTGGGTGTAATTTGATTGGCTGAACCAATGGATTTTCCTGTGCCTGCGGTCGCTGTTAAAAAAATGAATGAACAAGCGTCATCTAGTACGTTGACTGACATTAAGCAGTTCACCGTTCAACATCGGAACCGAGAGCATCTCAATGACGCCGTGCGTTTAAAAATTTGGATATCTGGGAGTTCCTCACAGCCTGATCATCTTCAGCGACGTTCGCCGAGAGCACGAGGTCCAGAACCAAGGTCAGTCTTTTTACATTTGGATTGTGAGGGAAAACCTAGGATATCATTTGGGGAAGCTTATCGGTCATTAATATTAATAATACCTATCGAAATACAGTCCACTTCGAATCCGTGATTCGTTTGCCTTGCACGCTCATTTCTGGTCCTTCGAGCCGGATTTGGATTTATATCAGGACTTTATTATATACCTTATCTCTTTAATTTCTGTTCGTAACAGAAACTAACATATTTTTTCTTACATTCTGTTGAAGTTACATTGAGGCACATTTGAAGCGTCCAAAATGGCGGCGCAAGAATTGAATGCGAAATTAAAAACTTTAATTTTCAAAAAAGAATATTTGTTTACTAAGTTGCAAAAGGTTTACGATTTATCTACTACTATTTCAAAAAGAACTAGTAAAGAGTTTTTATCGCAATTTGCTGAATTAGAAAACTTAAAATTAAGATATGAAGATACAATCATGCAAATTGTTGAAGTCGAACTTCAAATCAATCCTAATGCAAAAATGTCATTTAAAGATTTGGAAGCGTTTGATGCGTTATACTCGGCCTGCCAAATTGTTGCGATAAAATTTCAACCGGAAACTTCTACTAGCGAAAGAAGTAGTGAGCAGTCTCGACCTTCATTACCTAAACTTACCCTTTTTGAATTCGATGGTCAACTTGAAAATTGGACTACCTTTTACGACACCTTTAGTTCATTAGTTCATGATCGAAATTACGATAACATCGATAAGTTCCATTATTTATTATCTTGTGTAAAAGGTCAGGCGTTAAATATTGTTAAAAAGCTACCGATTTCAGCAGCTAATAATCCAGTTGTTTGGCAGAGTTTAGTTGACAAATATCAAGACAATAGGGCGCTTGTCAATAAGTATTTAGAAAAAAATGATTAATTTTACAACTTTAACAAAAGATAGCTCAGCAAATTTAACACTCTTTATAGAAACTTTCGACCATTCTTTAAA
The DNA here is from genome assembly GCA_923062675.1 of Marasmarcha lunaedactyla. Classification (NCBI taxonomy): domain Eukaryota; kingdom Metazoa; phylum Arthropoda; class Insecta; order Lepidoptera; family Pterophoridae; genus Marasmarcha; species Marasmarcha lunaedactyla. Next base: position 16,607,455 of record OV281343.1, read on the forward strand.
AGCGATTGAAGCTCTAAAAATCAAAAACCTTAGCGATTATTTATTTTGTCATTTAGCGTTACGTGGCTTAGACAATCACACGAAAAAGTTATTCGAGGAAAGTCGTGATCCGCTTATTATACCTACCTTTTCTGAACTCATAGCGTTTGTAAATAAACAAATAAAAGTTCTCGATCACACCTTTCCGAATCAGTCGACGTCGTCGTCAACTAAACAATATAATACCTACAAACTTAGTAACAACAGTAAGCAATTCACGCGTCAGTCATTCACTAAAACTTCACTTACTGCCTCGGCGGCAATTTCAACTAAAAACTATAGTAAGTTTAGTGATAAGCTAACGTGTTCTCATTGTAATCAAAATCACATGATTTATAGATGTGAGCAGTTTCGTAAACTGCCAGTCGAAAAGAGAATTGACCGTGTCAATTCATTAAAACTTTGTGTTAATTGCCTGAAAGGTAATCATGATTCCTTATCGTGCAAAAGTTCGATGTGCTGCGGGGTGTGTGCGTCACCACACCACTACCTATTGCATATAGATGCTACTAAGCCGAGCTCGGTCGTACCGACAACGCAGGACAAGGCGGCTGCCGTGCATCCGTCTCACTCCCACTCGCAACAAGCGCTCGTCTCGTCTCGCTCCGTGAGCGAAGAGGCGACGGTGAGTGATAAGAGCATCTATGGTGTAGTGTTAGGTACTGCACGAGTGCATGCTTTGGATAGATGTGGTCAATTGTTAGACTGCCGTGCAGTGATTGACTCAGGAGCTCAGTGCTCATTCATTACGGTGGACTGTGCTCAACGTTTGGGTCTACCTCGTAAAAAATGCCCCTATACTATTGCCGGTTTAGGTGGTGAACTGGTTCGTAACCATGGTATGATAAATTGTGAAATAAAACCGCGAAATGTGGATTTGAATTCGTATTCAATTAATTTAATTGTTGTATCGAAAGTTGCATCTGAGATGCCTAATGTTAACTTTACTTCAGAAGTCATAGACCTTTATCAAAATTATAACTTAGCCGATCCATACTTTTACAGACGGTCTCATGTAGATATTTTACTAGGAAATGATATTGTTATGGAGTTGATTAAAGATAAACCGTTATCAATTTCTCCCAATGTACCTCAAGTTATACAAACTGCTTTTGGTTTTATTGTTAGTGGTAAGTTATACTCAAGTAGTTTCAATGAATTACATAATTTACACCTATCTGTTTCGTTTGAGGAAGAACAGTCGTTAGATCAGACTTTACGTAAGTTTTGGGCGGTTGAGGAGTTACCGTGTAAACCTACCACCAATCCGCTCGATCAGCTAGCAGAGGATATATTTATGAAAGCACATAGTCGCGATAGTACAGGACGATATATCGTTCCGTTGCCTTTTATACCTAATCCGCCTCAGCTAGGTGAGTCGTACTCGATAGCTGAGCGTAGATTGCGCTATACAGAACGTAAACTGTCACGCGACTCGGTATTACAACGTACCTACGCGGATTTTATGCGCGAATATGAGGCTCTGAACCATATGGAGGAGTATTGTGGCGACGTACCTAGTAGGTACATTATACCTCACCACAGTATACTACGGCCAGACAGTACGTCGACTCCGTTGCGCGTAGTGTTTGATTGTTCTTCTCGGACTAGTAATAATGTATCTTTAAATGATATTTTATTAACTGGACCTACATTGTATCAACAAATAAGCACTATTATTTTAAATTTTCGATTGTTTCAATATGCGTTAGTAACGGACGTATGTAAAATGTATAGAGCAATAAAATTAAGAGAATGCGATCGCTGTTATCAACATATTTTATACCGGGATTTACCTAGCGAACCAATTAAATTATTTGAACTTAAAACCGTTACCTACGGACTAAATTGTTCTCCATTTCTTGCGATGCGTACATTATTACAGTTAGTAAAAGACGAGGGCAAACGTTTTCCCTCCGCAGCATCGGTAGTAAAGGAAGGTATCTACATGGATGATATATTGTATTCGATGAATACCTTTGAAGCCGCCTGTACGTTGCAGGACGAACTTATAGCGTTATTTCGTTGTGGTGGATTTGAACTGAAAAAATGGGCTAGTAATAGTTCTCAGTTACTACAGCGTGTTCCAGACGAACATCGGGAGCTACCTATTACTTTCATGAAAGATGAAAATGAATGTACGATTAAGGTTTTGGGTTTAAGGTGGTTTCCATTGTCAGATAAATTTTATTTTGTGATTAACAAAACTGATAACGTAAATACAAAACGTTCGGTCTTAAAGTTGTTGGCGTCAATTTACGACCCCGTGGGTTTCGTATCACCCTGTATATTCACTGCTAAGGAATTGATGCAAGATCTTTGGAAGCTTAATATAGGATGGGACGAGCAATTACCGCCTCTTGTAGCCCAACGATGGAGTGCATTCGTGTCGGAGCTACCTCGACTGACGGAGATGGAGATCGAACGGCATATACTTTTACCAGGACAGTCGGATTGTGAGATAGTCGGTTTCTGCGATGCGTCATCGCGTGGTTATGCTGCTTGTGTATATGTAATCAGTCGCGACGGAAGTCAAACTAAAGTTCGACTAGCGATAGCAAAATCTAAAGTGGCTCCGGTTAAACCTTTGACTATTCCACGCCTAGAGCTTATGGCTGCTTTGCTATTGAGTAAATTATTAAACTACGTTATTGAAAACTTACATCGTGTTAAAATTAATCGTATTACTGCTCTCACTGACTCAACTATCGTGTTGTCATGGTTACAAATCGAGGCTTATAAACTCAAGACATTTGTTAGTAACCGTGTTACTCAAATAATTGACAACATTCCCTTAGCGTGCTGGCAGCATGTTGATAGTCAACATAACATGGCGGATATTTGTTCCCGTGGAGCAAGTCCATGTCAACTGTTGTCGGTCAGTTCGCAATGGTTGTGTGGGCCATCGTGGATGTACGCCAATTCTGAGCAGTGGCCGGTAGCAAAACTAAGTAATAGCAACTTGGAAAAGACTCCGGAACTTAAAAAAGAAAAGTTAGTTACATTAATTGTTACCGACTCGACTAACTTTATACCTGAAACAAAAATAGAATTTTGTGAAAGACTATTTTCAAAATTTTCTTCATATTCAAAACTAGTTCGTACGTTTGCGGTAGTTTTGCGGTTCGGACGTTCCAAGCGTAAATCAACCGATAATCGCGGATCAGTTTTTACCACCGTCGACTTTAACGAGACGCAGGATGTACTCGTGCGCACAGTACAGTGTGCCTATTTTTCTAAAGCGATAAACGATTTAAAAATTAATATTAAATATATACCTTCTATGAGAAAGTTATTCCCCTTTATCGATGAACAGGGGTTCCTTAGGGTGGGAGGTCGTATCTCCTATTCATCCTTACCTTATAATGCTAAGCACCCTCGCCTTTTACCAAAAGAGAGCAGGTTAACATTACTGTTTATCGCTTACTATCATGTAAAATATTTACATGCAGGTCCGCGGGCATTACAAAACATTATTATTCAGAATTTTTGGATTCTTTCAGCTCGACGATTAATTCGCTCAGTATTAGCTAAATGTTTGATTTGCTTTAAAAATAATCCAACGTTATTACAGCCGGCAATGGCCCCTTTGCCCGCTACGCGTCTTTTACCAAATAAAATTTTCGACCACGTCGGAGTGGATCTCGGAGGCCCTTTCTTTGTAAAGGAGAATTTGCGTCGTAACGCTCGGGTAGAGCGCGCTTATGTGGCATTGTTTATTTGTTACTCTACCAAGGCAGTACACCTTGAAGTAGTTTCGTCATTATCAGCTGACTGTTTTTTAGCTGCTTTGGATAGATTCACAGCCAGGCGTGGGCTATGTTCTGCCTTGTATTCTGACTGTGGTACGAATTTTATGGCAGCAAATAAACATCTTAACGATATTCAAAGATTCTTTCGCAATAAAGAAAATCAAAATATAATCTTAGAAGGCTGCGTTGCAAAACAGTTGGTCTGGAAATTTAATCCACCAAGTGCTCCACATATGGGTGGACTCTGGGAAGCTGGGATTAAAGCAGCCAAGTACCACCTTAAGCGGTCCGTAGGCGAGAAATCGTTGACGTTTGAGGAGCTCACTACAGTCTTTTGTAAGGTTGAAGCTATTTTAAACTCCCGTCCGTTGTGTCCATTACCTGCTAGTGACGATCCTAATGATTTTAATATTTTAACGCCGGGACATTTTCTAATTGGTAAAGCCTTAGTGTCAGTGCCCGAGTATGACTTAGAGAACGTTTCCTTAAATCGGCTGACACGTTGGCAGTACATGCAAAGATGTACTCAGCTGTTCTGGGACCGCTGGCGTACAGAATATTTAAATACTTTGCAACAGAGAGCAAAATGGTTTACTTCATCTGCCAACCTTCACGTTGGAGATTTAGTTATTATTAAAGTGGATAATGTGCCTCCATGTAATTGGCCCTTGGCTAGAGTAGAGAAACTTCATCCTGGCGCAGACGACATTGTTCGTTGTGTAACTTTGCGCACACAAAAGAATATCTTACAGAGACCAGTTAACAAGCTGGCTCCTCTGCCTTATGTTAATTAATTGTTTAACATTTTAATATAACCTCGTAGGTTTTTAAGTTTTTTTTTTGTTAGTTAAATTTATTGTTGCTTAGGGAAACCATTCAATATGGTTTCGGCCGGGGGTAATGTTACGTATCCTAGTATTTTCCCATCACCTTCTGGGTGTAATTTGATTGGCTGAACCAATGGATTTTCCTGTGCCTGCGGTCGCTGTTAAAAAAATGAATGAACAAGCGTCATCTAGTACGTTGACTGACATTAAGCAGTTCACCGTTCAACATCGGAACCGAGAGCATCTCAATGACGCCGTGCGTTTAAAAATTTGGATATCTGGGAGTTCCTCACAGCCTGATCATCTTCAGCGACGTTCGCCGAGAGCACGAGGTCCAGAACCAAGGTCAGTCTTTTTACATTTGGATTGTGAGGGAAAACCTAGGATATCATTTGGGGAAGCGGTCATTAATATTAATAATACCTATCGAAATACAGTCCACTTCGAATCCGTGATTCGTTTGCCTTGCACGCTCACTTATGCATATACGATTGCAAATCGATTGAATCAATTCTGATGACGTGCTGTTTGATGTTAAGGAGTTCCGTTGTATCATCTGATGATGAAGTTGGAGGGCAGGCATTTCATTGGGACTATTCTAGTAACCATCACTACAGGGGTGCCTGTAAAATTTCAAGATTTCCTTCGATTTCACGAGGATACCATCATCGGCTCCTGACGTCATCACAATGGGACTAAAATCCCCTTTCCCACAAAAAATAAATTTTGAAATATTTATTTGCATATTAAATGTTTAACAAAGGTCTTATTACAACATAAAAAATACAAACGAATTGTGGAAAGGCTTGGCCGCTAAAAAGAGTTAACTTTGTGACGGTTGTCTATTTCGACCTCTTTTTGTCAGTAAATTTTATTTTTTTTTGTCGTTCCCGACGTAATTTTAAACTAGGAATTACGTAGTGTCGGAGAACGGCAATGTTTTGATTTGACAAGTCAGTCACGAAATATTATCCATCAAAGCAACTTGAATCTATTTATTTATTATTGTTTCCGAGTTTATTATTCAAAATTACATAGTTAAGATATTTTATTATCTACAATCAAAGTTTTTTTAAGAAACCTATAATTTATTTTTACGTTCACGAGTGTGCGTAGCCAAAATTTTTGGCATTTTTGTATATTGTTAATTTTACCGAAAAAATAAACATAGAAGAGAGTTTTGGTGTTTTACTGGTACTACGTTACATACTGGCGCCCGAATATTCAAACGTAGTTTATGGAGAAGAGAGGAGGAACTATATCAACAGAAGAATTGCAACATTAAAAATAATTTTTTTATAATTATTATTGAGGTCAGGCATAAAACTTTATTTGTTACCATTTTCAATCATTAACATTCACTATAATATATTTATATATATATCTACTATAATATATCTACTATAATATATCTACTATAATATATCAAAATACTGCTAAATTATTCAGACATTTAAGTTTCTTTAGTTTCTTTCGTTATAATATCCTTGAAGAAATTTTCTGAAGACACAACATTCTATAACCCAGTAATTTCACTATTTAAATAACATTTTCTATTCATTTTCATCACTCGAAAATACGTATATTTTTAAGGCTTTATTCTGCATAACGACTATTAACAAATTTGTTTCACTTTAACATTTTTTTTTTTTGATTTTGCAATGAATTTTTCACAATTAAATAAACCTAAAATAATTTATGAATTAAAAATCAGAAATATAAATTTTTCTTCGACGCAATCTGTAGACGAACTACGATCATTATTATTAAATATTAATGTAGATTCTGAAACAGAAATTTTACAAAATAGCCCTGAAGAATTTTCAGAAGATATTAATACCATTAAAAAAAATTTAAAACTTGTTGAAGCTTGTATAAACTCTTATCCTATTAGGAAACAAAAAATTTCACCTTATTTAACTCATATAAGAACAAGATTAGGCCTCATTGACATTACATCAGATTTATCTTCAGAGCAGTTAGATTTAATAAATTCATGTTGGAATGATTTATCTCAATTAGACTCACGTTTTAAAAATTTGGAAAAATCACCAACACATTCCACATATCATCCCGCAGAATCTATACAAAATATTAATCTACAACCCCTTTCTTTTTTCGAAGCATTAACTGATAAGGTCAGTAAAATTACAGAAAATCGAACTAACAATGATTTAAAAAGATTTATTTATAAAGGTGAAGGTTGTCCAAAGGATTTTATTCAAAAACTTGAAGAATTTTCACAAATAAAAAATATTTCTGAAAAATCTTTATTCTCACATATTTATGATATTTTATCTGGATCTGCTCTTGATTGGTTTAGAGCTAGAAAGTCGACTATTAATGACTGGTCATCTTTCCGATCGGCATTGTTGAATGATTTTGCAATTACCGATTACGATTATAAACTAAAAAAAGTAATCGATGCTCGTAAACAAAAATATAATGAGAGAATTATCATCTACTTTGCTACAATGGAATCTCTTTTTTCAAAGCTCTTGGAACCAATGTCCGAAAAAGAAAAAATTAATACTCTTGTTAGAAATCTTAAACCTGAATTCACATTACGTCTTTCACCTACTGATTTACATACTGTAAATTCCCTCTTGGAATCATGCAAATTTACAGAAAGCATTCTCCAAGTTTCTAATAATACATCTTACTACTCTTCATCATCACCACCAGATCATTATCATTCTTTTCCTATTCCTTCTACATCAAATTCTAATAACAAATCGTATAATAATACTCTACTTTCACATAATCAACCATATATTCCTGAATTTCCTTTTAAAGCTTGTACATATAATTCCATAGCAGCTGTAGCTAATCCATTACCTAATACTGTAGCTGCAATTAATAAAAATCAGAATTTTTATAAATTCACTTGCCCACGTTGTAGATCTAATACACATTTATTAAAAGACTGTACTAACACTAATATAGTGTGTTTTCGTTGTGGAAAAAAAGACTTTATAACTAGTAAATGTCCTAATTGTAATAAGTCGATTTCAAAAAACTAAATTACGAGGAGTGCATAAACAAAAATAATGGTATTAAATCATCAAATTTTGACAAAAAAGATTGGGATACATGGTTAAAAACTTTAACAATTTTTTTTAAATCTTATAACACTTGTGCTCTCCTCTTTAATAAAACATCAGATTTTGAACGTCCTTATTTACATATAAAAGTAAACGATTTAATTTTAAATGGTCTTTTAGATAGTGGTAGTGCTATCACTATATTGGGTAATAATTCTCATAAAATTTTATCACAACATGGTCTTTTTATGCAAAAAAACTGTTTAATAAAAGGTAATGTTGCAAACGGACAAACTATTTCTTCTATCGGCATTATTACTCTTCCTACTTTTTATAACAATAAATTTGCGTTAATTACAGCTCATGTGATCCCAGAAATCACTGAATCACTCATTTTGGGTATTGATTTTTGGAAAACTTTTAATCTTGCTCCGGATATTCTTAGTAATATCACATTACAACCTTCAAATTTAAACTCATCTTTTCTCATTAATACAGATCCTAACTTTCATTTACATGAATACCATTCTTTAACAGATACACAAAAAATTATTGCAGATGCAATTATGGAAAAGTTTAGGTTGATTTCAACTGAATGTAAACCTTTAGGTCGTACTCATTTAGTCGAACATTTCATCGACACTGGAGACCATCCACCTATTCGTCAACGCTGTTACAGACTTTCTCCTGAGAAACAAAAAGCTCTTTGTAAAGAAGTTGATGATATGTTACAATTAGATGTCATTGAACCCAGTGACAGCCCATGGCTGAACCCAATTATTATTACACCTAAAAAAGATGGTACTTGGCGATTTTGTATTGATAGTCGTAAATTAAACGATATCACAAAAAAAGATGCTTACAAACTTCCTTTCATTTCTGATATATTAGATAACCTTAAAGATGCTAAATTTATATCATCTATTGACATTGCTAAAGCGTTTTGGAATATTCCCTTAAAAAAAGAGGATAAACTCAAAACTGCATTCCATGTTCCAGGCCGAGGAATGTTTCAATTTAAAGTTATGCCATTTGGTTTAACTAATGCACCTGCTACCCAACAAAGATTCATTGAAAATCTACTAAATGACCTTACAAATGATAATAATGTTTTCTATTTTATCGACGATATAGTCTGTATCTCTCAAACCTTTGAACAACATGTCGATATACTTACTAAAATTCTTAAAAAACTTTCAGATGCCAATCTCACAGTCAATTTTCCAAAATGTTCATTTTTCCGGAAAGAATTAAAGTACTTAGGCTATGTAGTTAATGAAAATGGTTTAAAAACAGATCCTAAAAAAGTTCAAGCTATTCTTGATATACAAACTCCAAAATCTGCTAAGGAGGTCAAACGTTTTTTGGGTACTGCCAGCTGGTACAGACGTTTTGTACCTAATTTAAGCACCCTTGCAGCACCGTTAACTAAATTAACTTCTACAAGCAAAAAATCACCTCCATTTAAGTGGTCTGATGAAGCTGAAATTGCTTTCAAGGCTATTAAGCAAGCTTTAATTAGTACACCAGTTCTGGCATGTCCAGATTTCTCTAAACCATTTGCTGTTCATTGTGATGCCTCTTCCTATGGCATTGGCGCAATGTTAACTCAGGAAGTCGATAATATTGATAAACCTATTGCTTATATGAGTAAATCACTTACAGGCGCTCAAAAGAATTATTCAGTCACTGAACGTGAACTTTTAAGTGTTATTACGGCACTAGAGCATTGGCGTTGTTATTTAGATAATGGATTACAATTTACAATTTATACTGATCACGCAGCCCTTCAGTGGTTTATGCATTTAAATAATCCTACTGGCAGATTAGCTCGGTGGAGTATTCGTTTATCTATGTTTAATTTCGTAATTAAACACAAAAAAGGCTCAGATCATGTCGTACCAGATACTTTATCACGGATAAAACCAATTGATTTAATTAATTTTTCTACTTCTCAAACTAAAGACACTTGGTATTTAGCAATTTATAATAAATGTTTATCATTTCCTTCTAGTACTCCGGATTACATGATTCATAATAATAAATTGTTTAGATTTTGTAGATCTAACACATTATTTAACTCTGAATTTAATTGGAAACAAGTAATACCATTAGAATTAAGGGAATCTGTGATTACACAAAATCATTCTACTCCCCAAACGGCACATTTTGGTACTTTTAAAACATACCATAGAATTAAAAATCTCTATTTTTGGCCTGGCATGTATAAAGACGTAGCCATGTTTATTGCTAAGTGCGAGACTTGTTTAGCTACCAAGCACCAAAATCAAAACTTAATTGGTTTAATGGGCAAACCCAAACATTGTTCACGCCCTTTCCAATGTTTATCCATAGATTTGATAGGTCCACTTCCTACTTCACGTAAGCAGAATAGATTTCTATTTGTAGTTACTTGTTGTTTTTCCAAATATTGTTTGTTATTTCCAATAAAACATGCAACCGCTTCTATTATTCGCCATATATTGGACAATTTAGTTTTTATGGTTTATGGAGTTCCAGAAACTATTATATTAGATAATGGTCCTCAAATGATAAGTACAGAATTATCTGAATTATTTAAATTTTACAACATACCAAAAATACATTACACCCCACGTTACTGTCCACAGGTTAACACCGTTGAGCGTTACAATAAAACTATTATAACGGCGATTGCAGCTTTTATAGATAAAGATCACAGAACTTGGGATACCTATATAAACAAAATACAGTTTGCTATTAATACTGCGGTTAATGAAACCACAAAATTCACTCCATCATTTTTAGTATTTGGTAGAGAAGCTGTTACATGTGGATCTATCTACAAAAATAAAGATTCCAGAGATGAACTAATTTTCAGTCCTAGGGATGTATATGCTGAAAACATAGCACAATTAATACCTATCTTTTCCGAAGTACAGAAGCGGTTATTTAATGCACATCAATATAATGCAACTTATTATAACAAACATCATCAGAATTTAGAATTTAATAACGGTGATATTGTTTGGAGGCGAAACCATGTAATAAGTTCCTCTAAAAAACATTTTTGTGCTAAGTTTGCACCCAAATTTATTAAATGTAAAGTTTCAAATAAAGTTTCACCATTAATTTACGATTTAGTGGATATGAATAATAATCCATTAGGTCGTTGGCATATCAGAGACATTAAACCTCTACCGCGTTTAACTTCTTCTTTGAGTGACTAGATTGGTTGTTACCAATTACTTTATATGAATTCATATATAATTATTGCTAATTATCTCACGGCGAGCATAAGCCGATTCTTTTTGTCTTATTTTTTTTTCTATGCACCTCATTATCGTTTGGCTATACCATTAACATTGACGTTGGTCAAAACTTATAATTAATTATCATCATCGTAGTATTAGGTTAACTTATTGTGTAATTTATTTAATATTTGCAATTCTAGGAGTGTAAATTCTTATTTTCAATATCTGTATTATACTTTATAGTATAATTTGTTAAATGTTATCAATTTTTTTTTCTCAATTTTTTTTCAAGCGGTTTGCAACTTGTAAAATTAAGCCTTCTGCACGAGCGTTTATTAAGGTAACTCGTTAAACTAAACCATACCTATGTGTATTATTTATACGCTTGAATCACTTTCCCGTGAGAATTATTTTCATATGTTTATTACATAAGTATTTTAATTACTTCACAAAAGACCCTTGGATTTTATTTAAAAGTCAATGTTTCACGACTGGCTATGATTTTCTTTTCTTTCCGGCATATTTATTTCAGTCTTTAACTGAAACTTGTTTATAGTAATCACCGTGCGGGAGTTAGCGACACGTTAAAGAAGCCATAAGCTATTAATATTTTCAGCGGATGGCAATTATTAAAGCCTTTTGCCGTTGCGTTCAACTCTGTTGAGTTGACTTATTTAGGATACGATTCCTCATAAGCAACTCTAACTGCATGATGTTTTATTTCCAGTAGTTGGAATAAGACTAGTATGAAAGAGAATGTATGTTGTAATTATAATGTACGTTGATGGAGTTGAACGATGTATATTAACATTGTATATTCCAGGAACATGTTTAAAATTTTATCATTCATGAACCATGTAATTTAAGATAATTATTTAGGATTTTTTTTTTCTCTCTCTCGTCTGTTTTGTTTTTTTTTTCTATTAAATAACTTGTTGATATGCAATATATCAGTATTATATTTTTTTTTTTTTTTTTCATATATACAGGATGTTTTTTCAGAAAAATTCTTCTATAGGATGTTAATATTAATTTTCATTTTGCTTTTAATTATTATTTTTTTTTTTTGATTGTTCTTTCATTTAGCAGATTAAATATTAAAATTCGATATGTATATGCGGTTTATTTTGATTTGGTTTGAATTTGAAATTTTACTAAAAAAAATCTTTCAGATTTTTTTTTTTCCCGGCCCCCGGGGTATTGTGACGTTTGTCTATTTCGACCTCTTTTTGTCAGTAAATTTTATTTTTTTTTGTCGTTCCCGACGTAATTTTAAACTAGGAATTACGTAGTGTCGGAGAACGGCAATGTTTTGATTTGACAAGTCAGTCACGAAATATTATCCATCAAAGCAACTTGAATCTATTTATTTATTATTGTTTCCGAGTTTATTATTCAAAATTACATAGTTAAGATATTTTATTATCTACAATCAAAGTTTTTTTAAGAAACCTATAATTTATTTTTACGTTCACGAGTGTGCGTAGCCAAAATTTTTGGCATTTTTGTATATTTTTAATTTTACCGAAAAAATAAACATAGAAGAGAGTTTTGGTGTTTTACTGGTACTACGTTACAACTTGAACTATTCAATACCAAGTTTGGTTTCGTCTTCTGAATCCTAAGAAATTCAACGGGAAATAATACATAGACTATTGCTAAGGAATTTAAGGGAATGGAGCTTACCAAATAAATTGTAATACCTCCTCCTTTTTTGAAGTCGGTTAGAAATAAAAAGCTTGATCGCGTTCGTTAGTTTGGCGAAATACCGCGTAGCTCTTTACGACCTATTATTTTTATCAGTGGGCACATAAATTTTGTACCCAATACATTTTCTTCTGCAAAAATAAATGTGCTTTAAAAATTAATGATTTTGAAAACCAGATCTTTTCAAAGAACTCCTTAAAAAAATTAGGTTTTATATTTTACAGATTTCAGCGTAGAGGACTTTTATGTTGCCTTTTTATTTATACCGTGAACAATTTCAAACTGAACGTGGGAATCGCACCTCTTTTTATATCATTTATACCTTCAGACAAACCTTTTGTTTTCCTTTCCGGAGCACCTTAGTTACAGACCGCTTCCACTTTTTCTGATTTTATAAATAATTACTACTCGTTCTCTCAGTTCTTAAAAAATGATGACATTGATCAAGGCAAAGTTACGTCTCAACCGCCGATGACCGCTTATTTAAGGGGTTTGAATTATCATTTTAGGTATGGACTCAAGCAATTCTTTGTACAGTTTGTTAACGTTACGATTAGACCTTTTCTTGTTATTTAACTATTACATATTTAACCCGGAGGTAGCCGTAACCCAGAGTTAAATGTCCCTCCATCATTGTCAATTTCTATTGCACTTTTAGAGACATACATCCATATCTGCAACTGGCTCTACGTAACTCCGGCAGGAATTCTTAACTATGGTCTAACTCTATTTATGTACATATGTAAATCTTTTAACACGAATAACAAAATTCGTAAAGAATGTAAAAAGATAATTTTGTGATATTGTTTGATTTAAATAAAATGTATGTATAAAAACTTTATTTAAATACCACTTACATATAAACTATACACAATAAATGAATTATAGGTTAAAATCTCAATAGCTAAAAATATTTAATGTTACTGAAGAGTTAAATAATAAAAAGTTAAATAATCACGAATCAAATTACACTTATAAATAATTAGCCTGTCCGCGCTGATGTTTCACATTTACATGATGAAGCTTTTTCCCTGCGGTTTTTCCAGGTACATTATTTCAACAGTTATTTAATTTAACGACCGACAGATTCTCAATCAGCTTTGCGATCTGACCAATCATTCAATCAACATGGATGCGATTGATAGCTCATTTTACATTTTTATTACTTTAAACGTTTTCAGTTTTTAATTTATCAACCTTTGTGGAAATTTACATGTTTTAAGCTCTGACTATAGTTAACCTATGTTATGTTATTTTATTTACATTGATACCGATTCTCTCGAGCTGGATGCGAATTCTAAGCTACGGAAATTTATTTGAGTGAAAGTCAATAAGTGGTCTTTAATTCATCCAAATTAAATAGAACTCATGATGATTTAGTTGTTATCACTTATTCCTTTTATTTTGAATTTTTCCTTCTACTACATCTTACTCCAATGATGGAGCAAGTCAGAAAGTATTGTTTCTTTTATTCTTTTATGTCATTCGATATGTTCAAATATATATTTTCTTTATAATTTAAACGACCTCTTTACTAAAATGTCGTGGCATTCTGACGTGCTTCCTGAGGCCAGGCCGTGACGATTGACCGCCCGCATGAAATTTATTCACACAAACAAGGTTGGGTGGATAAATTTCTTACAAAAAATTATCTTAACTACCTGCCTGTGAGGATATAATTGCACGACGGCTTCAAGAGAGACTACACCTGTAGATTAGATAATTCCTGGTGGTTGGTGTGAATACTTTACGTACAAAGAGTAAATATAATACTTCATAAGCCATGGCTTCTTGGTCCAAGGAACAACTGCTTCGAGAGGATTATCACCCGTAGAACCTTGCTAAAAGCAAGCGAGCGTCGCCTAAGCTACTTTCAATATAATATTTCCTAATCACATGTCAAATATTCTTAACGGAATGTTGAGATGCGAGCCAGAAACGTTAAAGAGACATTATTTCGTTGTTTCACGTCCCAGGCTGATAACTTCACGTTATTGCACGCATCCACAACCAGCTTATCACCTGCAGCCACCAAAGCATGCCACCTATTCTTTAAGTGAATGTGTAGTGTTGGTACGCCCCTCGGTTCCATTAATAGATAAGGACATAATGAAACAATACGCGAAAAATTCAATCATTACACATAACAACTTCTTTTAAGAAAAAAATTAATTTAATTTAGTTTTTTCGTATCGCCGAGGGAGGGTTGTCATCCTCATCCTTCAGTGGCTGCCATCTCATCTACCAGTGGCTGCCATCTCATCTGCGTGGCTGCCATCTCATCTTCGTTATAATTCACAATATTAAATAGAAAGAGCATATTAGTATATTGAAATATAAAATTAACTCATACATATATGCCAACACACATTCTTAACGTTAACATCTACCACATTATAACCAACATATTTACATTAAACTTGAAGAGAGATGTGGCTATGATCAGGCCTATTATAATACTTCCCTCTAATATGTACGTGAGGTATGTCACTTGAGGCTGCCTGCTTGTTGATAGTTATCTCTGATTGGCGAGCCGGTACACATACGCCTAAAAGACTTGAACGTCAAGACAAAGACCTCCTTCAGGGATCTTCACGCAGCCCGGTCTAGTGCGGCTTGCTTCCAGCATCTTTAACGAGATCGGTAGTCCATAATATTTTTAACAAACAGTTCCCAAGTAGGTTCATAATGTTATTGACGATATACGCAGGTCGTTCAATGTATTCTCGGTATCATGGTGATTAAGTAACCATGAGGGTACTTTAAAAATATAATTATGCTAAGACAATATCTGAGTGTATAAATACAAAAAAAAAACTAACAAATATCATCATTAGTACTCTAGTAATCTTAACTTGAACATAGCAGGAATGACTAACGTGACAATGTTGACTAAAATTGAGCACCGAGCTGTAATTAAATTCCTCACAAAGCAAGGAAGAACTCAAAAAATGATATACAAAGAAATGGTAGCGGTTTATCGAGAATCTGCTCCTTCATTATCGACAGTTCAAAAGTGGTCAAGTGAATTTAAAAGAGGCAGGGAAAGCATTGAAGACGACCCCCGTGCGACGACAGAGGAAAATGTGAAAAAAAGTATAGAAAATTGTTCTTGAAGATGCCCGTAAAAAATTAAAATGTTAGCAGAGATGACTAATCTATCTAATGCGACCAAAGGTCAGTGCAAGATGGGTGCCTTGGACGCTCACGGCGCCTCAAAATTAAGTGCGAGTTGAGTGTTGTAAGGAGTTTTTGGAGCTCTGTGGAGACAACCCATCGAGTATTTTTGATCGGATTGCTACTTCGAGTATTTTTGATGAGACGTGGGTCCATCACTATGTTCTAGAAAGTAAACAGGAGTAGATGCAGTGGATCAAAAAGGGAGCAGAGCCTCCTCATAGAGAAACTCATAGTGTTAGCGACGCAACATGAAACGGATTCGGCATAATAGGGACATAGTCATATAAGTAATTTTGTAAATAACGCTAGTCCACGCCCTCTTTACTTGCGCCCACACTCGAGCACCGGGTTGTTCAAATTGTTAGTAAGTTATCTACAGCCTCGGTTTGCGTACGGATTCGTTCGCACGTCGATCGCAGACGCTTTTCCGCTCTCCAGTCTCCGCACTAGTTGAGCACCCCAAATCTCACGAGTCGTTTTCAAGACTGTTCACGTACCGTATATTGAATTTCAATAAAGCGATTGGTTGGTTCTTAACCGTATTTCGTCGAACGTGAGCTATGTCGACGTTCCAGGTGTTACTTCGTGCAGTAAGTTCGCCGTGATCAAGACTTCGTGGACTGGTGGATACGCATAACGGTGCCAACGAAACCAGTCGGCGTTGCCCCGGTGCGCATAGTTTGCCCTTCAGACAAACAACAAACCGGAAGTCCTGATCCCAGTGCACTGTCCGAGCTAGGGGCACCACTGCGGCCGCCCCGATCCCCCCAACCGCCGGTAGGGAGGCTTAGTTAGGGTTGACTGTTAGGTCGCTCATAATTTATATAATTAGTATATTCACTATATTGTTTCCCCCGACCCCGCCCGCCGCGATGGCTTCGCAAGAAGCTTTGGACCTTGCGAAGCAATTAGCTGGCCTCGCCACTCTCGGCTCCCTCCCTGACCCAAATGTGCTAGTCCAGGCACTTTGCGTCCTCTTCCCTCATCTCGCCAGCTTTATGGCTCCGCAGGCCCTTCAGGGCCAGGCTTTTTAGGCCCCACCACTGCCTCACAGCATCCCCAATTCTTCAGCCTCCTCAATGGAGGTCGAGAGTACGGACGCCGCCTCGACGGCCACTTCAACCTCGGCCTCATCCGCCGCCCGCCCCTCCAAGCGCACTGCGTCAAGCAGCAGCGCCGAATCCACTTCCCAAGCGGACACTCTCACGTCCCCTGAACCTACCGTTAGCTTCACGCTGGTGAAACGCCGCTCCAAAAGGAGCAAGAAAGCGCCGGTGTCGCCGACACCCGCCTCCAGGCCGGTGTCTCCGACACCAACCATCGTCCCGGGACCCAGTCGCCCGTCCCCTCCCTAATGTCGCTCAGAGTGACACTTCCCACCGGCCAAGCCGCCGCTACCACAAAGCCAGCCTCACGCTGCGCACCCGTCCTCGCGAAAGCGAAAACCCCTCCCCACGTGTTCCTGCGGGAAAAGGCCAAATGGCCTCTTGTCTCGAGCTTATGCTCTGAAAATAAAATTAATTACACCAACGCCCTCAACATGTCTGAGGCCGCTAAAATTTCAGTCCCCACAATAGCGGACTACAGAGCGCTGACGGCCCTCCTCTCACAAAGGCAGTTAGCCTATCACACTTACGCTCTCCCCGAAGAGCGTAAGATAAAGGCAGTCCTCAGGGTAATCCCCGATGAGATTCCCAATGACGTCATCTTTGACGACATTAAATCCCAGGGCTATCCCGTCGTAGCTGTGCACAAGATGCACAGCAAGAACGACCGACGTTTCCCCCTGGCATTGGTCATCCTGACTAACACCCCCAGGTCCCGAGATATCTTCAGAGAGGTCAACACCATCTGCGGCCTCTCCGGCATCTCGGTCGAGATGCCCCATCGCCGCGGCTACCCCGGGCAGTGCCATCGCTGCCAACTGTACGGGCATGCAGCGGCTAACTGCACAGCCAGCCCCAGGTGCGTAAAGTGCCTGGAGCATCACACCACTAAAGAGTGCAGTCGCACTCCGGAGTGGACCTCTCCTCCAGCTTGCGTGCTGTGTGGCCATCCCGGCCACACCGCCAACTACAGGGGCTGCCCCCGCGCACCCCGAAACACTCGAAATATTAATAGGAGGGCGGCACCCAGACAGGCCCCACCCCTTATTAATACCATCAATTTCCCGCCGCTGCGCCACCGGGATTCCCCGGCAGTAAAGCCCGCCCAGCCCACGCCCACTCCAGTGCTCGCTTGGAGACAGCGTCCGGCTGTACCCACCCACCGTGCTCCATCAGCAGGCCCACAGACTTCTCCTCAGCCTTCAATGGCTGAGAATCTTAAACTCATCTTCGACACTATCAAAGGTGTCGATATGTCACAAGTAGCGCAATGCGCTAGCAAACTGCGCGCAGCCCGCGACTCGTACGAACGATTCATGGTAATCGCAGAGTACGATTCTTTAATTAAATCATTATAGGTGCATCTATAATGAACACACCTCTTAGCGCCACGACTGGTCGCACCAAACCCAGGGGTTTATCCCTGATCTCATTTAACACCCGAGGTCTAATCAACCAACTTCCGGAGCTCAAACTGTTCATCAAGAACATACATTCCGAGTTAATACTTGTTCAAGAGACATTTTTAAAACCCCAGCACACCAGGGGTCTAACTATTCCTAAATATCCTCTTGTGCGTGGTGACAGGCCCACATCGGTCCACCAAGGCGGCACTGCACAAGGAAGTATTCACTGTTCTCCGATTCCCACGCATCCACTCACAAACACGGAGGCCACAGTATGTAGGCCATAGTCTTGGCCTCAGTCTATATACCTAGTGGAACACCGCCCCTTCGTAGTGACATGCTCGAACTAGGGCAATCCATCATTATGTTCGGTGATTTTAATTGCAAACATACTGACTGGAGGTGCTTGTCGACCAACACCAGTGGTGTTAAATTACTAGACATCAGTCTCAGTCACTTCACTCAAGTCACTTCAGTCAAGTCACTCGATCTTGACGTCATTTCCTCGGTCACACTGACACATTACCTGGATAACCCACATCATTCCTCTGATATCCTTGACTTTGCCATCGTCCCTTGACGATGGCAAAGTCAATCTCGACCTTAAGACCATACAGCCGCTAGACGACTTAGGTTCCGACCACCGCCCGGGGTCCCTAATACTAGGACCCCAAAACGATCCTCCTGCTCCGAAAACTTATACCAACTGGGAAGGTTTCAAGCAAACCCTGTCTTCGGCCTTGGAAGCCCCAGATTGCCCCCTCGCGATTTCATCCGACTATCTGGATAGCACGGATAAAATTGACTCGATAGTCGATTCGCTCACTACCGCCATCAACTCAGCTATTAGTGAGAATGTAAAGGTTGCTAAGCATGGCAAGCCCAAGCTTCCTTTGGACATTAGCAACCAAATCAAAGCTAAATACACCCCCCTACAGGCTAGCCGCAAATCGGCTTCAACGTAAAGTCAAACGTACCGTCGCAGAATACAGAGACGTTCAAAGGAACGATCTTATGATTAATATTTCTCCGCCCCACACGGCGTACTATAGGATGGCGAAAGCCCTCCGACTAGACGCCCGTACTTACACCCCTCCGTTATCTCGTCACGATGGCACTATCGCCTTCGCGGTTGACGAGAAATCTGAATACTTCGCCGACAGCATTGCTTCACAATGCTTCCCGAGTACCCAAACCTCAGACCCTACGCACATCCAGGCGGTGGA
Organism: Marasmarcha lunaedactyla; assembly: GCA_923062675.1. NCBI lineage: Eukaryota > Metazoa > Arthropoda > Insecta > Lepidoptera > Pterophoridae > Marasmarcha > Marasmarcha lunaedactyla. The sequence continues at coordinate 16,626,975 of OV281343.1, forward strand.
AGACGAAGTCAGTCGTAAAGACTCCCGTCCAGTCACCGCCGACCCCATCACAGTGTCTTACGATGAGATTCTTTTTCTCATCAGAAGACAGAAATGCCCCGGGTGCGGGTGGAATTTCCAACCATGCACTTAAGCAGCTGCCTTGGCAGGTGCTTACCTTACTTGCGATTATTTTCAATGCTTGCTTCGACCTAAGCTACTTTCTAAAAGCTTGGAAGGAAGCTACAGTCATAGGCATTCCCAAGCCGGGTAAACCTTTGGATATCCCGGCTAATCACAGACCCATTAGCCTACTCAAAGCCATGGCTAAACTTCTTGAGAGAGTCATACTCGCTCGAATGAAGGACCACCTGTTCCCAGCGGACCCCCTAATTATCCCCCATTAATTCGGCTTTTGAGCCAAGCACTCGTGCCCTCAGCAAGTCCACCGAATCGTCGAGTACATACTCGACGGCTTCTACCCTAGACGGCTTAAAACAGTTGCGGTCTTCTTTGACTTAGCCAAGGCTTTCGACAAAGTCTGGCACGCGGGCCTAATTTACAAGCTTTACAACACAGGCTTGCCCGACCGACTAGTCAAACTAGTCGGCTCATATTTTAAAGATCGCACCTTTCGTTTTAAACACGAAGGTACGCTCTCCACCCCCCGCCCCCTCAAGGCGGGCGTCCCTCAGGGCTCGGTACTCGCCCCTCTATTATACAACACCTACACCAATGACATACCAATTCCGTCTAAAGGTGTTCAACTTTCCCTCTTTGCCGACGATACTGCCCTATACGTCAAGGGTGTGCACGTCGACTCTCTCATCACCAAACTCCAGAAGGCCGTAAATGACCTCGGAACCTGGTTTAAAAATGGCATATCGATGTACATGGGCCGCCTTAACAATATGTTATGCCGTAAAATGTCTCTTAGGAACAAGCGAACGCTTTTTAAGGTTTGCGTGAGACCAGTCATGACGTACGCCGCCCCAATCTTTGCACATGATAAACCCTCCGATCTGTATAAACTACAGATAGTCCAGAATCTCTTCTGCCGCCGGGCCACGGATGCTCGTGCGAATCGCAGACCTGCACTCGAACTACCTACTATACAACAACACCTTAGGACGATCTCCACCGCTTTCTTTAAGCGATCCAAAGAGCACCCTAACCCCCTTATACGGGAGTCAGTAGCTTATACTGCTCCATCCATGCCGTCGAGGTACAAAGTCCGTAGATCGAGAAATGCACTCTCGGATCTCCCCGATCAGCTCTCGGCTAATCTGGATCAGCTTAAGGCTGCCCAGGCCGATTAATCATCATTCAAACTGTCATTTGCACCTTGTGTGATTATTATTCTCAGCGGGTGACCCTCTAGCGAGTCCCTGCTTGCGCACCCACCGCCCTATCCGGGTGTCGCTCCGATGAAGGCTGGACAGCATTCCCATGCTACAGCCGCTAAGGTGGTTTTTAGTGGGTAGGTGCCACTCTGGTCAGTCCCACATCACCTCACAGACGCCTGCGGTGGTATTCATGACGAATCTTTCACCTCCCTCCCGTAAGGGTGTTGCTTAGGCGGCATAAAAAAACTACGGAAGTTCAGTTCGGTGCCTGCAGCGAAGAAAACAACATCTAATAAGAAGAAAGAAACAGTCTAATAAGAAGAAAAGTTCAGAAGATTCCAGTTAGAACAAAGAAAGTGCTGTTCGGTAAATCCGTAGGCCAGTGAAGAGGTCCGAAGAAAGTAGCTGAACTCCAGGAACAATTGTGGTTCACAGGGTTATTTATAAGGTTTTATTTGTAACCGCAATAAACGTACTTTGAAAACGTGTTGTTTTCACTACGCTCCAACCTGCACTCGATCAAGTCGGGTGTCACTCCGTGGTTCGTCAGGTCGTGGTGTCTTCGGGGCTTCGAAGGGTACTACGACATCTTCCCAGCCGGCGCAAATAAAATTGGTATAGACTGTGTCCGGGATCCTAACCTGGTCCTGCTTCGAGTTAGACCTTGGGTCCTAAGAGTCTCCTGGTCTTTTGCGAAGTCGGACTCGGGGCTGATTCTGTATATCGGTTTCCCCCACACATGGCTATAGTGTTTTGGGACTCGAAAGGAACTTTGCTTATCGGGTACACAAAAAAAGGTCAGAGTATAACGGCTTCATCATATGCTAATAGGTTGCGTAATTTAAAGGAAGCAATTAATGAAAAAAAGAAGCGGGAAATTGAACGCAGGCGTGTATTTCTTTAGGACAACGCGCCAGTTCATATTGCGAGTGTTGCCAAGGCTGCTGTAAGAGAATGCGTGTTTGAAGAAATTAGTCACCCACCCTACAGCCCAGATTGGCCCCTAGCAATTATTGCCTATTTTCTTTCCTGAAAAAAGACCTTCGACGATGAAGAGCTCAAGGCAGCAATTACTGCTCATTTTTCAGAAAAGGAAGAAAAATATTTTTTAGGAGGTATAGAAAAATTTATTGAGTAATAAATGTATTGAGGTTATGGGAGACTATATAGTAAAATAAAATTATTTTAGAATTTTCCTCCTTTTCCTTCATGCCCATAACGAGAATACATTAAACGCCCCTCGTATGAATTAATAAGTCCCTTTGACAGCTGACATCAGTTATTGTTGAGTTGCTTGACTCATTTATTAGTGCCGTTACTTTTGAAAATAATAAAAAGTTAGACGGGTCTATTTTTCAAAGTTACTGCTATTCTTATATATGTTTACGTATGTAAAAGATTGTTATTCTGTAATATATAAACAATTTAAATCTAGGAAAATATTGGTTTGTCTCTTTCAGTCTTTAAAAAAAGTTTTAGTTAAAAAAAAATTATAAGTTCATCGTTTGATAAATTATAATCGTTTCAAGCAGTTCTGTCGAGGATCCAAATTTTATTCCATATGTGTAATGTATTAATATAATTATCATCCGTATAGATAATCAATCTTCCTATGAAAACGGATACCTTTCGTGAAACTATTATAAACATAATTAATATTTATACATAATAAATAATTCCAAGTCCAGTAACAATCGCATTGCATTGCAAACTCGGTCAATCCAAGTCGAATATTGATCACGTATTGTGGCCTTACGGGATAGTAGTACGGACAGAAGCAGAGTAAATCAAGAACCTGCAGTAAAGTCATAATGAAGGTTATATTGATGAGCTTAAAGTTGGTTTTTGATTGTGATGTGAGAGGGTATCTTGATCGTGCAAGGGCAACCGGGTGAAGAGATTGCAGTAGAGCGTGTTGTCGCTCGGACTCAATGCCTGCGCCTCGTATCTTGCTGCCGGGCAATGTATGTACCATGTACATGCATGCAGACAGAAATATCAATGTAGAAACAACAGTGGTAAAATTATTTTTCAAATATGTAAAGATTTATAATTGAATACACCAACGGTATGGAGAACATAAATTTGGATAACTAATGCAACATAAAAGTCTGTTGACTGCCATTGCTTACAGTAAACTGAAATTCAAAACAAGCAAACATGTGTAAAAAGAGACAATTATGAATAATAAAACTAACTGTCAAACACTAAATTCGTGATTGGGTTTTTTTAGCGTCCATACATATGGTTTATTAGAAAAGAGCTTACTGACCAAACATAGTTTATACAAAACAAACTACAGTTTCTAAAACTAGGAGTCTATCCAATTAACTCAATCAAGGAGTGCCTTTTTCAACAATGTATGGATAAAATGTACCTATAAAACTAACTACATAATCGGTAACAAAATTACAGTCGACTTAAAATATTCCGAAAGTGCTTGGATGCCAAAGTGTGACACACTTGAGTCTACGAGAGTTGCTAACTTAATTCATTATAGTGTACCCTGTTTCGAGTTTGAGAAGATGCTTTTAACTCTGTTTAGGTAAACGAAAACTGGCTCTCTATCTCACCACATCTAACTTTGCATAACAATAAGCTAATCAGAACTTTAAGGTTAAGGGATTAGGATGAATTTTCCGAGGCGTTACTCTGCCTCTGATCTATTAGCTTACGGTCACGAACCACACGTTCATCTTAACAATTTATGAGTATAATAGGTACTCGTACTCGTAAATTACTATTCGATTTAACCTGTTCCAAAGGGGTAATATTGCGGAGTGCTTATGGTCTGAAAAATATTCTGTAAATATTCAGCCAACTTTTAGAATATGTTTAGTTTACTTGTAACACGAAGCATTAATTAAAAATTTGTCTTGAATCGGCTTAATTTATAAAAATATAACTTATGATAAGAGATAGAGTTTCAATTTTGATGTAAATAAATAAAAGGAACACGTGACCGACTTATCGAGTCAACTATGTACTATACAAGCCTATGAACATGTCAGACAAAAATTAGTACAAATACTTCTAAGGTACATCTATATAAAATTTTAATAGCTATATAGTAGGTAATAAAATATTTTTTTATTTCTATATTATGGATTTTTTATTTAAAAACTATTAAAATATTTACAATTCCAGAATGTACATAGAAGTATATTAAATTATAATAAAAATAAGTAGCATAAAATACACTACAAATGAAAACCTACAAAATTAAACTTTTTAAATGGATGCAAGAGGTAATTGGGAATTACAGAAAACGAACAAATGAAACCCCACGCGGGTGGAGCAGCGGGCTAAATGTAGCGAAGTATATTTAGGAGACGAGTAAGAAAATAATATGGCTGCCTTTGTTGATCCCGCGTCAAGGCGTTAACAATGCCCCAAAACTTTGTGCACGGATCGCATACTCCCGGTCTTTAATACATTCTACATGCAATGAATTTTATAATTTGCGTACACAAATGTACTTATTTACGAGTGAGATAAGCATTTCAAGCTAATTTTGCATTAATGATAATAATAATAAATAATATCTTAAATAAATATACGTTTAAATGGTAACTATTCCTTCACATCTTATTCAATAAATCTTGTCTTTATAAAAATGTGTGTCCCTGCCAGGATGAGGACTCCAGAAACTTTTATAATGCTACTACTAGAGCAACTGCTAAATACCACGATTCTGTATCTTCGTGTTTCATAAACAAAACGAAAAAAAAAATTTTTTTTCTCGTTTTAATCTAGTTATAATTTTGAATTTATTTTAGTTATAATTTAGAAATTAATTTTATGTATTCGAAATGTTATACAAAAATTTAGTTTTTATATCGTTTTGTGAATGTTGCTTAGGATTGTGGTCTGAGATTTCTCCGAACGGTAAAAAACGTCACCCGGTATATGAAATATTTTATTTAATTATTTGTATCTTCTTATTATTTCTGTCCATTTACAGTTAGGAACATAATACCGTTACTGTTGAAATTGTGAGATTTATGTTAAATAAAACACTTTTTAACTGGATTTGATGATGGCGATTGAATGCTTTCATAACTGTCAAGACGCCTGTCATCTAAGTCACTTGATAATATTTGATTGAAATTGATATAATTAAATGCGATAAAGTCCAGTTAAAAAGTATTTTATTTAATATAATGAGTCGTGAAAACTCAAGGAAATATTTTGAGACTTCTGAAAAAAAAATCTGCGACTAGTATTTCTGACAGTCGTCTCTTGATCTCAAATTTACACTACCTAAAGAATTTTGAAAGGACTGAAACTAGTCGAAGAGTTTAGTAGTTTAGTGTTTAGTCGTAGTAGATGTTCTTGTGTGAAGATCTTGTCTAAGGCGGCACCTCCCTCTTTCCCGCTCGTGCTCATGCTCGAGCTCGTGTAGTACCCAAATACCGATCTTGCTCCACTTTTCAAAAATGGCATTGTCTTTATCCGTTAAAGGGTGAACAGGGCATGCGGCATCTTTGGTATCATTTCTGGATTCAATACGCTTGAACCAACTTTGTGATATTCATACTGACCTGCATTTCTATGAACGTAACAAACTTTTCCCGCGGCTAGCAGCGCATGTTTTCTTTTTATAAAATAAAAGTGTATTGTTTATTCATTTCATAAACCTTTTTGATATGAGTATAAAGGTCCCCGATCTCACATCAATAGAAATGTTTAATTACGAAAGATATTAGTTTTTCTAATTATTTGCTTTTCAATATAAGTAAACACCCTAATCCTGCATTAAGTTTCAAAATCAAAGAATATATTAAAACAAAATGTTTACCAAGTTTTAACTTGAAAATAGGGGAGAGGTGGCATGAAAAGGGACAATTGAAATTACCAGTAAAGTAAAAACTAATTTTATGCAACGCTATTTTTGTCGTATGGCAAGCTTGATGCAAGATCGATCGCGGCTAACTTCACACTCCTGTCATTTCAAACATGGCAAATTCATGCGTGTGTTGATTGAGGGATCGAATTTTACTTCTTCTGCTTTTATAGTGAAACGTTTTATCAAATGCTGTGAGCTAATTATTTGTGTGTAAATCGCTGTTTAAGATTGGGTGGACATACATAGAAATAGGAAAAGAAGGTTAGTAAACTTTAATTTAATATTGTAGATTTTGTGGTTACGTTTTAAAATTTTTTGTAATATTTCTGAAAGGGACACAACAAACGGTTATGAATGGGACGTCCCCTTCATATCTGTCCCTTTCAAGACTGATTTTTTTACTAGGATTTTAATATATTTTTACTTCTTTTTCAGATTAAAAATGCCACCTAAGAAGAGAATTCGTGCACAAAATTGAAGAGGCAGCCGTTTAGGAGGAGTTCAGTGATATACACACGTACTATATATATAAAGATTGTTGTGACTTGTGTTAAAGTTATATACAAGATTAAATAATGAATAAAGTTCTACTATTACATTTGAATTTGATTTTTAATATACCTTAGTAGCTACTTGTACACATTTTCATCCGTAATCAGGTAGTGTCCCTTTCATAAATAACTGCGTCCCTTTCAATACAGTACATTAATGAGAGGGACAAAATACGCATTTTTTAAAGATGCGAAAATAAACAACTGAGAATTGATTAATGACAATTATTGCATTTTACTACAACAGTTCAATATTAAACACTTCCTATTCAACTCAAACCTGTTCCATATATTTTGTCAACCACTTATTAGGGCCATAAAATTAAAAATGTCCCTTCATGCCACCCCTACCATACTACAATTAAGAGTAACCGTGGACTAACTCGGAACGAGAACCGTTTGTGTTAATGTTAGTTAAAAAATGTGAAGATATTTTGTTTTGATTTGCATATTTACAATAAAATAATAATATAGATATAAAACGGAAAATAAAATATGTTTTTTATACGAAGACGCCAAGCTTGATCTTACTCAAGTTGATGTGTTGTTATATGTCCGAATTGACCTCGCTTCTAACGGCCGGACGTTCCTCTTTATTATAAAGATAGACCATTTTGTTGACACGCAAAGCAATACATATCACATAAATTTTTATATTTTCAAAAAACTGTTATATTTGTGTAAAAATAATTTTTCCAAGATGAGCCAAAATCTGTAGACAAAAACTATAGACGGAAAAAAGACGTTAAGTTTATATTATTTTTTCTTAAATCAGTATCATCAATCGTACATATTGAGTATACTCAATAATTAGTATTTACACTTGGAATTTCAATTTATGACACGTTGCTGACCGTAGCTTGTTCTGCCCCTTTAACCGGAACACAACTGCGTGGTTATAATAACGGTCAAATAGGAAGGAATGTAGTAAAGTACCAGACGAGCTAATAACAAAAGACAGTACTACCACTTAAAACTACAACATACTCCAGAAATGATAACTGTCAAAATATGACCTGTGTTTTATTGGTTTGTTTTGAGTGTGTATTTGTTATTGCAATAAACTCATAATCTATAAACTTATTATATCAAGACATTATTTAATATTGTTAATATAAACAATAATATTCATCAACATTTTGCTTACTCACTAAATCAAAACATTAAAATTTCAACATGCACCAACTCTCCATTACTTAATTACAGTACCAACCTCGAAAAAATCCCTAAACTCTTCATTCCGAAGCATAAATTCTTGCAAGCTCGCGTCTGGTTTATTCCCAGATCACCATTCATCATGTTGTGCGATGTGTGTAATTTAAAATAATTTCAGTGACATGAGATAAAGGCTTGGTCTCTCGGGAAATTACCGCCAAAATCTCGGCTGCCTTTATAGACAGCTTGCTGGCGTCCTTTGTGCCGTGAATCAATTCTCGCATCTTATCTGCATATTTTATAATGCGAGGTGAACTCGTGCTGTAACGAGAACAACCTTATTTATGTTGCGCTTCAAAGTCTGCACTTTGGATAGGTTTATGAAGTTATTCGGGAAAGTATGTTTATTAGAATCGATTTTCTAAACATATTGAACTATTTACTAGAAAAAAAAAATTTACCGATATTACCAAATCAATTTCAAAATTACTGAAACTTGTCTTTGGTAACCAGTAATCTACGATTATTGATGAAAGGTTCTCATCCTTGTTCGTTACCTATGGGCGAGATTTTATCCCTTAAACACCACTTCTATTTTATTACGGTATTTAAAAAAAACTCGTAAGAAAAACCATACCACATCCTGTCCTAAAATAAAGCGTTGTATATAACACAACCAAGGTACTTTTAAGACGCTTGGCTTGATAAGATACCTAATATTGGATGTATATTTTATCTCTACCAGTCACTTGGTTCATTCACATATCGCTTCTAAAATTAAAAAAGGGCAACGCATTGACACATTTATTGTAGTGAGAACCAAAAGTTATTACTATGTAGACCGATACCAAACAATTTACTTAAAATAACTTACATTTTGTGCTCCATACTTGGGTTTTGCAATATCATCTTGACTGACCTCAGCCTTTAGACTAACTGGCTGTTACGTTCCTTTGAGCGCAACACAACCAGATAAGCGGGATTATTATGGCATGAAGGACTGTGGTACCGCCCCAGACTAGTTCTTAACAAAGAAACTCTGCTACCATTAGAAGTTAGACATTTGCGCACAAATTTTTATTCATATACTCGTGTCAATTATGACAAAACAAAACTTCTATAAATAGACACTTTATCCATGCATGTATACTCCTTACTAAAAGAAAGTCACACCTTAACCTCAAAAGCTTCAAAAAACAGAAACAAATCTCAAAATTTCCATATAATTATGTAGATATATACAGTTGGTGGCGCTGTGTGGCATCAACAGGATTCCGAGTTGTGAAGTACAAACCGGAGACTCCACGCAAAGCTGTGAAGAACAAAGGCAGCCGTGAACCGGAGTTATTTATGGCAACTAATACAACGTGAAACTGCGAATGTGGATGGCTTTTTCTTTTGAGGTCTTGGAGTTTTACTTATGGGGACAGTACATTAGAAATATTATATATAATAATATAATAATAATATTATATATACTAAGAAAAAAATTTAAAAAAATATTTTGACAATGTAACGTGATTCTTTAATCAGAGTTATCATATTTTTAAGTATGTACGTAAAGTTAATATTTATAAATATTATTAAAGTTTCTGTTTTTCATAGAGCCACTGAGTTTTGTTTCTTTCACTTCCGTTTGGAGTGTACAGCTACATGAATCAACGATATTAAACATAAGTTTTAAACTAATGGTTTTTATTAATTTTGGAGGAAGTGTGGGTGAACAATTTACAACTTGGACTTTAAAAAGGTATTTAAATAAAAGTGGGAAAAGACCCTTTAGGTAGAATTTAGACAAATGGAGATAAGTAATTAAATGTTAATTACTAGGTATGTCTTCCTCTTCATTAAACAGGTACGCATAACCTCTTCGTTCCGAAATCACGGCTATAAAACAACCTCATAGCTAGGAAATCAATCAATTAACAGAACGCCTTTAAATATATCCAAAATTACGATGTCTTGCATAAATTCTGGATCAAAAATAAATTTCAAACAATTTCCCCGATGTTTTATTACTTTTTTCTATCTTCTTTTTTAATAAATTTATTGTATATTTGTTAAGTGAAAATTTCATTGTTATGAAATAAAAAGTGAAAATTTCACAGTGGGCGACGTTACTCACTGGGTATCTCTTGGGTCCGCTAACATAGGTTGGTAGACAGAGAGCAGTTAAATGGGTATACATTTTTAATCAGTTGAGGTCTTGGCCAGTATTAAGGATTCCTGCCCATTATACTATTTAGTTCAGTTTACATTTAAGTAAAACAACGTAAGTAATTATTAATTATTTCTTTAACTTTAACCAAAAAAAGGCTATATCACACTTTCATATAAAATGGCATAAAACTAGTAACTAAAGAAAACTTCTCATATAAGACAGTTTTAATTGAATGCCATCCCCGCCTGTTTTAAAAAGGATTATCGATAATTAAGTATTAATGAAACATTCACACCGTATCATTTTCAATGCAATTGTGGTGCTGCGGTACGACTGCGGTGAGGGTATGGAATGGTCATATGTCGCGGTGCAATTGCGTAATAAACGCAACCTTAGGTAGAAAATGTAAAACGGGTCCAAATGCGTAAAGCAACCTAAAAGTTAGTAGTTTTTTTTCTAGTTTTATTTAAAAACAGTAAGCTTCTTTTTTTGACGCGGGAAATCCTTATGTATATCCGCCCAAGCGGTGGCTGCGTTTGGGTTATGCCAGACTTTTACCGGCTAAAAACCTGCGGCTTCCGTATGGACGCACGAAGCCGGGTCACGAGGGTATTGCGCATTCACAGCGTTAACCGGCACTCTGTCTCACTCCGGCTACATTGATCGTACGCCACTCCACGCATCGTTGCAAACGACCATGGTTATTTTTGTGAACACGTTGCATCTTAGTGTCTTGTCGGAGACGCCTTTCAAAAAAGAGTAATTTCATTTATTCACACTTTTGTGATTCTCTATTTAAAAAACATAGTTTCACCCAAGCACAATACCAAAAAAAATGTCGAGTGGCGTAAAATCCGGCGAACGCACTGCCCAAGGAGTTATAGAAAATCTTCCGATCCATTGCTTCCCAAACATCTCACTCATTTTTTCTCGAACTTCGGCCGATACGTGAGGCTCCGTCATGTTGACACCATGTCTCCGTCGATTGTGAGAAAGGTAAATTTTGAAGACAGCGTTTTACAGGTCCTTTTAAAATTTCAAGGTAACGCTGCCTGTTTAAATCCATTTATAAAAACTGGTCCAATGATTTTGTCGTCCTTTATACCAGCCCACATATTTATTGACCAACGGGTTTGATGTGAATATTCGCGGCTAATGTGAGGATTTCTAATTTCTGGAGCCCAATGATGCACAACTGGTCGTTTCCTCGTGAAAAAACTCTCATTACACGAAATAACTTTTCTTAGGCAATGTCAGACTTAGCTTATTTTACCCAATTGGCGTACTCAACACGCCGAGAGAAGTCAGTTGGCTTTAATCCGTCAACCTTATGTGCTGAAAATGGCCGTAGTTTTTCTCGTTTCATCACTTTATGTACGTATGTGCGACTGGTGCCTAATGACCCCGCTGCTCTTTTAGTATTGGAGTCAGGCTGAAGAAGAAAGTGATTAAATAATTTCTCTTCCACACTAACCTCGCAAATTTAAAACGCTAATGAAGTCGTTTTTTAATAAATTTGAATGATAGCACCCCAGTATTTGTTTATTTACTTTAGTAAAATTACGTGACGTGACATGAATTTGCCAATGCAAGTTATTGTCTTACACAAGTTCCTGTCAAAACTTCTTTTTAACAGGATGATGTTGAATTTATCACGAAAGAGGTATACGTTTCATAACGGGAAAAATTTTCTAATATTTAACTCGGGATTGTTTCTCACCCCGCCCCCGTGTGTTTAGTCCGCTCTTGGGATTTATTGCGTTCGGATGTGTTCACTTGGTCTTATTTCGGTTTTTTTTCATGCGACCTGGCTTGTTAATGGACTTTGGTGTATGATTACTCTTCATTCTCCTTCACAACAACAACCTCCTTAGCGATTATCAGTCTGGTGTCCAGTCAGGTCATAGTAATGTCTCTGCGCTAATCAATGTTACTGATGAAATCGGATGGGCTATGGAAAACAAGTCTATAACAATCTTTATACTCCTCGACTTCACTAATGCCTTCAATTCCATAGATTTTGACATCCTCCTTGGTATCCTTAAATCCCTTAACATTTCCTCTTCTGCAGTGACTTGGTTTAATTCTTATCTTCGAGGGCGTTGGCAGCGGGTTCGCCTTAATGAGGCTTACTCTGATTGGCGTGACCTTGTTGAGGGCGTCCCTCAGGGTAGCGTTCTATCTCTATTGCTTTTCTCAGTTTTTATAAATTCTGTCACAAGAGTAATTTCCTCCAAATTTCATTTATATGCAGACGATCTACAAATCTACACTCACTGCTTACTATCTAATATTCATATTGCGATTTCATCGATTATTGATGATCTCTGCCGTATAAGTGAATGGACCAAGTCATTTGGTCTGCGTATAAACCCTACCAAATCTCAGGCCATGCTAATAGGAAGTCGACCAAAGTGTAGTTTGCTGGATTTGCTCAACCTTCCTCCTGTGCTTCTTAACGACGTCCCGATTGCCTTTACTGATACATCTAAAAATCTAGGCATTATTTTGGACTCAAATCTGTCATGGAATGCTCATATCAGTGAAATCAGTCGGAAAGTACATTTTTCTTTTCACTCTTTAAAACAGCTAAATAATTTCTTACCTTTGTCAACTAAAATTATTCTTGCACAATCCCTTATCCAACCTATTATCGATTACGCAGACGCGTGCTATTTGGATGCCACAGAGGAGCTTTTAAATAAACTGGAGCGCTTACAAAATTTATACATCCGTTTCATATTCGGTCTTAAGAAGTTTGACCATGTCTCCCAATTTCGAAAGCAGCTTCAGTGGCTCCCAATTCGCCTTCGCAGGAACACTAGGATACTCTGCCTCCTTTTTCATGTCTTGCATTCCTCGGCTTCTCCATCTTATCTACGTGAGCGCTTTACATTTGTTCGTTCTGTGAACGATTCGGTAAGGCCAAGTAATTTATTAACGATTTATTTTACGAATGCCTCCACACAAAACCGATTTCTACTCATACTCCTTCACAGTACATACAGTTAGGCTATGGAACTCCTTACCACATAGAATTCGAGAGTCGAAATCTATGCCAGTTTTTAAAAAAAGAGTGAAAGAGCATTATCTTTCTCAGACATGAGTTTAGTTGTCATCCCATAAATATTATTTATGTAATTATATGTTGTATTCTTGTATTTATTCATGTATGCGTATGTATTTAAGTATGTATATGAAGAATTTATGTGTATGTATGTTATCTGTACGTATATTTATATAGTTATATATATATTCCTTCTTTATTGTTTTTTTTCTCTTTAATGAATTTAGAATTAGTAGTTATAAAAAGCACACTAATTTTGTAGCTTTTGACCAAACTCTCCAGTCCCAGGTATACTGGTAGAAATTTCTTATGAAATAAGTAGTACCTTTGTACAAGCATTTTATCCCATTTATGACAAGTTATATTTTGTGTGTACATAAATTGTAAAATAAGATAAATAAATAAAAATCTGACCAACAGGCAAGCAATAGGTTTCTCGCGCGGCTTTTATAAACACTTAGCCAAGTGCTAACATCATAGTGCCCCGACGCTACGTCCACAAACCTATTGTTCATTTGTTACTGTACATTATTTTAAATTACTTAGTTAATTTAATTTTTTTTAACAAACAATAATGCTAATAAATGAGTCACGACAATGCTTTGCATATTTAGGTATATTTTTAAAGACTGTTTGTTAAATAATAGACTAGATCAATCAAAATGGTGCTCTTTGCCTAAATGAAATCAACCTTAGCTTAGAAGAGCCTTGCTAGAGATATTGAATTTTATAACATAAAGCTAACCTTAAGATTTATAACTAGAAAATTAAAACTCACGGTGCTGTTTCACAATTAGTTAGTTGCGGAATACGGCTGATTAGAAAATGTATTTCTTGTTTCATATATTAAAAGAAAACCATAGTTATAAATACAAATTATTTATTCAGAGAGGCACTGCCGCTATTTGTAAGATTCAGATAAAATAGCACAGCCAAAGAGTTTTATCAGAGCTACTAAGTCGTTACAAGTGCCGTAAAAATAAAGTTTATTCCGAAACTCCAATATTCATTCAAAATTATATTTGTAGGAAATTTAACGTTGTCCTAAACGGCTTCTTTCTAACAGGGTTGAATTGTTTTTTGTTCAAACCTTTCATTGTTAGAGTTTTTCGCAATCAAAATTGTTATTATGACCCTTTTAGATTAATCAAATCATGAAAACCTTCTTTATCACGGACTCAGTGCTTGATCTTTCAAATATCCATTAGTTCCTTAGACCAAAAAGCTACAGAGTTATTAGAAAGAGTTAAAGAATTAGGTGGAACGTTGAATTTAAGTTCAAATTAGTAAAAGTTACATGCCAAAACCCAGATACTTAGGTATTAAGCATCGAACGACGAACCACTTGGATAGGTCGGTAGGCAGAAACATACAAATAAGTCTACAGGCAAAAGACAACAAGCAAGTGGTTTGTGGATAAAAGAAACAGAGGAAGGAGCATACATGACAGACTTTATAATGTAACTGCAGGAAGTTCAGCGTCACCTCACTTAGGGGGTGGAATCAGGCAGACTTACACATGCCTTCGTAACAACTTGTGATCTTTCTTTGCCGTTACAGCAGTCGGCTCTAACAAACAAATACGCATTTGATAGTTTTTAGGATCGATCCGAATCTTAAGTTCAATAAGCCAGCACCTTGACCACTGCGCCACCGGACCTTCCTTAATAATGTTACAGTATACCAATTTAAAAAAATTAAAAAACAAAATCAAACAGTTGTGGCTAAAAATAAAACCCGGCTTTCAAAGTATGATAGTTACCATCTAATTCTACCATCTACTATCTACGAGCATGTTAAATAATATTAATACACATTTAATGCAAATGAAAATATGGTATGGTAAATCAAATTGTGGCAAAATTTCAAACCTAATTAAATTAATTAATTTACTTAATTAATTAATAATCTTAACCTATTTTAATGTTTGATTGGGAATCAATTATATCCACAGAGGTTGAAACCATTCAAAAACCTAAACATCAACTTTCCATAGATGAACTTAAAAGTGCAAGTTATTGTATGATTTGGCAGTTGTACTCAGGGTTTAAACATATTTAAAAAAAAGAAAGAAAGAAGAAAGAAAGTGCTCTATGAAAGACTTACTGTTTAAGTTTCATAACATACTAAGTTCTAACTTCACTCTAGGACACAGCGACAGACTTCTTAGTTTTGTCATACACTCCCTAGCTGTAAGATTAGATTATATTGTAAATTCTTCTGTTTAGTACCTATTTAAGCCGGCTTAATCATATGATTGTAAGGCTTATAAAAACAAGAATAAAATAAATAAATGCAAATGAAGCGTGGAGTCACTTTATAATTCAACTGAAATAATTATGACTATTCGAAGCTTTTATTTCATCATATTTAAAATAATATAATAAAAGAGCGTACCTGTCCTTAATTTCAGTTTAATCTTAAATCTAAAATGGGAAGAGTTATTTATTGGCATTCAATGCTCATTAGAATCGAGTATGCTCTTACTAATTACGTTGTTTCTAGAAAACATATTAATATAAAATAACATTTTCTTCAGTTTTCACTGATTATTTTATTAAATTAAACACTGTTTATGCAGACTTTAACGCATTTTATTGATTTTTTTTACATTTTTACTCCACGTTTCGGTCAACACATGTTTAAACGCGATAAAATCCAGTTACAAAGATTTTTATTTAAACATATTATTATTTTTTAATATTCCTTACAATATTTCTATGCTATACTATCTTATGGCACAAAATTTCAGCATTATAAGATATGAATTTAACATTCTAATTATTCACATGTTTAAACGCGATAAAATCCAGTTACAAAGATTTTTATTTAAACATATTATTATTTTTTAATATTCCTTAAAATATTTCTATGCTATACTATCTTATGGCACAAAACTTCAGCATTACAAGATATGAATTTAACATTCTAATTATTGATTGTATATACACGTACTTTAAATATCGAATAGTGACCTTCTATATTTTACAAACTATATACTATATTAAAAACCATATCCATACAATTAGCACATTCAGCAAACGAAACAAACAAACTAAAACTACAGAAATTCGTATCAAGAATGGTGCTGATACTTAAAACAAGAAACTTAATTAGGGCGCAGACAAACTTCCCCACTACCGCAATTTATAGCCAAATTAAGGAGAGGTCTAAATATCACTGGCAAATTCGAGCTATTTATTGCGTGTGTATGCTGTTTGTTTGTTTGTAATCCATTTAAAAGTGTCAGATTAAGAGATAGGCTTCGCTTACTCGGAGCGGGGCTTAGACCACAGTTGCTGTCCAAGGCCCTTTTGTGGCCCATGAGCGGATTGCGGTCATGTTCATTTCACAACAATGTCAAAGTAATTAAACACTTAGGGTCGTATTACAAATGTTGGTCAGTTTGAGATTAAAGTATGTTGGTGGACAGATTTAACTTTAGCGTATTGTAGCACAATCAAAGTATCAACGGTTTACCTTAACATAAGAGTAACACCGTTTACACGCTTTAAAGTTTGTTTACGGTATAGGAATAGCTTCAGGTTACTGGTTCTAATCTAGATCTTTGTATTTTTGTAAGAGCATTGCAATGATAGATTCTTTTTTTTTTTGTTCCCCTCCGCGGGAAGGGCAGGAGGATAAAAATGCCCTGACGCATACTCTGGCGCGATGCCAGAATTATGTGGGACTCGTCCCGACGCCTACCAGAACCATACCCACTAAAAACCCCCTGTCGGCTCGTGCATTTTTGCCACTCAGCCTTCATCTGAGCGACGGCCAATTGGAGAAAGAGGCCGCGCTAGCGGGGCCCAGAAAGGGTCACCCGCTGGGATTACATAGCACTGAAGGTGCTCAAAGCACTGAAGGTGAATACATAGCACTGCAGGTGCTCAAAATGAAAATCAAATAATTAAAAAAAAATTAAAAATTGCAATATAAAATTTAATTAATTCGCATTTACGTTAGAATTAGGATTTACGTTAGAATTAGAATTTACGATAGAATTAGAATTTGCGGCCAGAAGGGCTTCGGGATCGGCTGACAGTCTGGTGGAAAGGTACGCTTGCGCATTCCTAGGCCTAGCGACTTTGAACTTCGAATCTAAGACAGGAGTAGTATATGAGACTGAATCACGAACTAGAGGATTGGGATGGGTTTCGGAGCGTTTGAAGAACGCTTCAGAGAGTGTTTTGAGGTGTTGTTGTACTGTAGGCAGTTCACGATCTCTATGCAAGTCCGCGTTACGCACGTACCACGGTGCGTTTGTGGCCCTGCGGCAAAAGAGGTTTTGAACTACCTGCAGTTTGTGCAGGAGGGAGGGTTGGGCGTGGGCAAAGATTGGCGAGGCATATGTCATGACGGGTATAACGCAGACCTTGTAAAGTGTACGTTTATTTCTGAAAGACATTTTACTTTTTCTACCTAACATGCTATTTAGGCGGCCTAAGTAGTGACGAGCGAGTTTCGAAACTCTTTCGACGTGTGGCTTGAAAGAAAGCGTCGGATCTAATGTGACGCCTAAGTATTTAGTACTGCGCTTCCAGGGGATGGGAATGCCTAACATTCGAACGTGGGGATCGCCAGCGGGACGACGGCGTTTGTGGTCAAAGCGCATCGCAGAACTCTTTTCAGGGTTCACATCGATGCGCCATTTTTGAAACCATACACCAAGGGCGTTTACGGCCTTTTGGAGTCTGGTTACAAGGTGCGGAACACTGTGGCCTTTGGTATAGAGTGTGGTGTCGTCGGCAAAGAGGGCGAGTTCGACGCCTTTCGGCGGGATGGGAATGTCGTTGGTGTACACGGTGTACAGCAGAGGGGCGAGGACTGAGCCTTGAGGGACTCCAGCCTTTATGGGACGAGGCGCAGAAAGCGTGCCTTCGTGTTTAAATCGATACTATATACTACGATATATATACTATATACTACTATATATACTAGATAGTATATACTCGACGATTCGATGGACTTGCTGAGGGCAGGAGTGTTTAGCGCGAAAGCCGAACTGATGGGGAATAATGAGAGGATCGCCATCCGTTGGAAACAGATGGTTCCGCATTCGAGAGAGTATGACTCTCTCGAGAAGTTTAGACATTGCCTTGAGGAGGCTGATGGGTCTGTGATTTGCCGGGATATTCAGAGGTTTTCCTGGCTTGGGAATGCCTATGACTGTCGCTTCTTTCTAAGCTTTTGGAAAGTAGCTATGGTCGAAGCAGGCATGGAAAATGATAGCTAACAAGGTAAGCATCTGTTGAAGTAGGTGCTTAAGTGCGTGGTTGGAAATTCCATCCGCACCCGGAGCCTTTTTGGACTTTTGATTTCTAATGAGAAGCAAGATTTCGTCGTTAGAGACTGTGACAGGGTCGGCGGTGATGGGGAGAGAGTCTCTGCGAAGGACTTCGTCCTCCACTGCCTGGATGTGTGAGGGATCAGCATGTTCCGTGGTGGGCGAGCATTGTGCGGCAATGCTGTCAGCAAAGCATTCGGCTTTCTCTTCGACTTCAAAGGCAGTAGTGCCATCGGGACGAGTGAGAGGAGGAACGTGAGAGGCGGTGTCTACGCGTAAGGCTCGGGCCATGCTATAGTACGCTGTGAGACGGAGATATATTCGCCATGAGATCGTTCATCTGAGCGTCTCGGAGTTCCGCGAGGCAAGACCTAACTTTACGTTGAAGCTGATTCGCAGCTGTTCTATAGGCGGGCGTGGGATATTTCTTGGCTCTCCGGAGAGCGGCGTTCTTAGCTTTAATAAGATTGCTAATGGCTAAGGGAAGCGTGGGTTTGCCTTGCTTAGCAACCTTTTCGTTGTCACTGATGGCTGAGTTGATAGCATCAGTGAGAGAATTTACTAATGAATCAATTTTATTCGGGCTATCTAATTGTTCGGGAGAGATCGCGAGTGGAGAGTTCGGGGCCTCTAAGGCTGAAACTAACGTATTTTTAAAGCTTTTCCAGTTGGTAAAGGTCTTAGGAGAGGTAACGTTATCGTTAGGCGGTCCTAGCACGAGGGAGACGGGGCGGTGGTCAGAACCTAGGTCATCGAGAGGTTCGATAGACCTGAGGTCGAGGTTGATTCGCTTGACTATTGCAAAATCGAGGATATCAGGAGAGTGGTTCGGGTTGTCGGGATAGTGAGTGGGAGTGATGGGGGAGATGACATCTAAGTCAAGTGAATTTGTGATGTCGAGGAGAGCGATACCGCTGGTGTTGGTCGATAGGCACGTCCAGTCAGTATGTTTGGAGTTAAAGTCTCCGAACATAATGACTGAATGGCCGAGGGCGAGAATGGCCTCAAAGTCGCTGCGGATTGGTCTGGAGCCACATGGTATGTAGACTGAAGCTATGATGATGGTCGGATGACCAGTCATGGCCAATCTACACACAGTGGCTTCCATGTTGAGGAGAGGTGGGGTAGGGAGAGGACAGCAATGGAAGCCTCTTTTGTAATATATAGAGTTCAGTTCCAGCTCAGCTGCTCAGTTGATCGCACGTTGTGTCGTTTGTTAGCTCGGATTTATTTGTTTCTATTATACGGCCTATTTGAGTGAGAACGCTGATAATCGGTCCCTCCTGTTCTATCTGCAGTGGTATGACATTGCCTGCGGCGGCCATTTTGTACCGAACTCAACATCTCGTATTCTGTTGTGTTGCCATAGAGAGGGTGCAGTGTGTGTGAGTGATATTAAGTGTTTTTGCTGCCACAAATTTTGGCGGAAAAGCGAAAAATTACGATTGCTGCTGTGGTGAGGATCGAACTCGCGTTTTCTGGTCCCATTATCAAACACTTAGCCGCTCGACCACAAGGTTCGTGTGAGCATTAGCTGAAATAGAGCACTTAATCTGGTATTGTGACACATTAATATAAAAGAGCGAGCGGAAAGAAGTTGCTTGAGGTAGAGTTGTAAAAAAAAAAAAAAAAAGCAAATATATTGATAAATCTTAGGAGTGAATGATTGCAACATAAACATATATATTTTTATAATTAAGTAAATTTATTTTGCGCTAAATCAAAATGTTTGCCTGCGCCAGCTGTGGTTTGGAACACACTGAAGGGCCCGTTTGCAGTATCTGCAAGCAACACTATGATTTCCAATGTTCTGGTATTAGCGAAGGCGGCTATCGTAAACTTGGAGACACAAGAAAAAATTGCTGGAGATGTCCTAAATGTAAATCTAGCCCCTTACCTTCTCCTGTAGCAATTTCGCCCCTGCCACTGCAATTGGAAAAAATTCAAGAACAACTCAACATGGTTTCTGTACAGCTGGCGCCTCTAGCATCGTTATTAGAAGACGTGAAGTTAATTAAAAAGGAAATCAGCCACCTTAAAGAGTCTCTTGAGATGGCACATCAGTTGATTAATAACTTTTCAGGAACATGTAAAGCCTTAGATTCTCGGCTTACTAAAATAGAAAAAGTTGCTCTTGAGGTACCTGTTCTCAAAGCTGAAATAGTCAAGCTTCATCAGGAAATGGAGGATAGAGACCAGTGGGCAAGAGCGAATAACGCTGAAATTAAAGGTATACCTATGAAAAATAACGAAAATTTGTATGATATAGCTCAAAAAATTGGTCAACTATGTAATGTTACTGTTAAAAAGGAAGATATTAACTATATTGCACGGCTTCCAACTCGTTTGTCAAAAGTCGAGAAACCAATTCTAATATCATTCAACAACCGTTACTTAAAAGAAAACCTAATTGCGATGTCTCGTAAAAGCAAGACGCTTAACTTGGCCAACCTAGGATTTACCGGAGACTCACAAATATGTGTAAATGATCACTTGACCCAACGGAATAAGACTCTTCTAAGCAAAGCAAGATCATTGGCAAAAGAAAAAAACTTTAAATACATCTGGGTAAAGCATTGTAAAATAATGGCTAGGAGGTCTGACAACTCTCCAGTATTTTTTATAAAAAGCGAAAACGACCTATCCAAAATAGTGTAGAGCTTTGCTTCAAATTATTCGAACTTTCATTTATGTTGCTTAATGTTTACTCATATAAGGTACAGCTTTATTTTAAACTATTTTTAATTTCATACTGTTTTGATATTTTACTTAATCAAATAATCCTGGGAACCTCAGAAAAGCCTAATATCATTTTGAATATTTGCGTAAATTTTTTTAAAGTAAATTTATTTTTTCTCCTTTTGTCTTTAAATAGCGTTCCACCTGTGACAGGTCTGCCGATGTATTTGTATGCTGGTATTGTGAGCCTCTTAATATGCTTTTATTTAATCATTTACTATGTTTCAAATCACTTCAGTTTTTGTAACAAGTGCTTACTCAATGGATAATGACAAAGTTTTAAACATTTATTATCAAAATACAAGAGGGCTACGCACAAAAACTCACGTATTCAAAAGAAATTTATTGATGCATTCATATGACGTGGTTGCTTTGACGGAAACTTGGCTGTTAAACGGCATAGATAACGGGGAACTTTTTGATGATAGGTATGTGGTCTGGAGAAGGGATCGAAACTACCAGTCCACACACGAAAGGTTTGGTGGCGGTGTTTTAATAGCGGTTCGTCGTGAGTTCATGGCAATTAATCGCCTAGAATGGTCGTCAAAGGCTGAAGACATCTGGGTCACAATTACATTGACTGATAACCACGCTACTGCTGTAAAAATACATTTTTGTTCTATTTATCTGTGCAATGAAAAGTTTGGTAATTCCTTTAATTCACAACTTTCGAACTTTACTAATAAACTAGCTTTAACAGTGAACTCCCAGCCTAATGATATTTTTGTTATTATGGGAGATTTTAACATGAGTAACATTCAGTGGAATCCTACTTCCGACTCCACTTCTGGATATTCGGGAGTCATGGGAGAATTTCAATATACATTTGTTGATACATTGTCTGAATGCAACCTTACACAATTTAATTTTTGCCGTAACACTCACGGTAGACTTTTAGACTTAATATTAAGTAATGTTGATGTCCAGGTGTCTTCATCCGATGATCCCCTTGTACCCGAAGATCTCCATCACAAGTCGTTAAATATAACAATAGACTTAGCGTTTACAAAGCCTATGGAGGATAATACTCGTTACAAGCACCACTTTGAGTCAGCAAATTATGACAGCATTAAGTCTTCGTTGGGTAAAGTAAACTGGGATGACTGTCTACAAAAGATACCGCTTGAACAAGCCGTAGATAATTTTTATAATTATCTACATGATGTAATAAAAAAATTTGTACCTAAAAAGTTATTGTCTAGCGCTAGATATCCACCGTGGTACAATTCTTCGTTAAAGCATCTTCTTAGAGAAAAGTATAAGTTCTTAAAAAAGTATCGTACGTACGGCAATGTTTCAGATTACAATACATTTTCACTCTTACGTCTAAGAGCTAAAAACCTAGAGGTCAAATGTTATACTGCTTACATAAAAAAATGTGAGGAATCTATAGAAAAAAATCCCAAACTATTTTGGTCGTTCATCAAATATAACAAAAACAAGCACAACACTATTCCCTCATCTCTGTCATATGAAGGAGAGGTCGCAGAATCTGGACAAGATGCTTGCCGTCTTTTCGCGCGGTATTTCCAATCAAATTTTCAAACATCAAATAGCTCCTCGAGAGATTCAAATGATTCAATTGATCAATGTTCAAATTATGCCAACACTATCAGTAGTATAGAAATTACCCACGAAAACACACTAAAAGAACTTCAATCACTGGATCTTTCGAAGGGAGCAGGGCCTGATCGAATACCGCCATTATTTATAGTTCGATGTTCAGAATCTTTGACTAAACCAGTATCTATATTATTTAAACGTTCTATAAATGAAGGTATTGTTCCTATGATTTGGAAATCGGCTTTTATAACACCAATTCATAAAGGAGGAAGAAGAAATGATGTTTGTAACTATAGGCCGATCTCTAAATTATGTATATTTGCAAAGGTATTTGAACGCTTAATATACACCCAAGTTTACAGTAACCTAAAGCCTTACTTCATCTCTGAGCAGCACGGTTTTCTTGAACGGCGATCTACAACATCTAATCTTTTATCGTTTATCGATTACACAACGGTCAACATGGACTCTGGAGGCCAAGTGGATACCATTTTTACGGACTACGCGAAGTGTTTTGACCGCATTGACCATAGCGTATTACTTCAAAAACTATTGAAGGCGGGAATTCACGGCAGTCTGTTCAGATGGTTTAAGTCCTACATTGAGAACAGGTCCCAGGCCGTAGTGTTGAATGGTTTTGCATCCGCATATAACTATGTGCCTTCTGGTGTCCCACAGGGATCCTTGCTGGGCCCTCTTTTATTTAATATATTTATAAACGACATTTCCAACTGTTTTATATATTCAAAATTTGTGTTATATGCGGATGATATGAAAATCTTTAAGAGTGTTGCGGATCGCCGGGACTGTACATTGTTGCAGGAGGATTTAATTAGGTTTGAACAATACTGCAATATTAACAGACTTGATATTAATGTTTCAAAGTGTTATGTGGTCAGGTTTACTAGGAAGAAAATCCCGTTACGTTTCGAGTATTTACTGAAAGGCAAAGTTCTTAAAATGTCTAATGAAATACGCGACTTGGGTATTGTTCACGATTGCAAATTAATTTATGATAGACATATTGATGATATTGCTAATCGGGCTAATAGGGCATTAGGATTTATCTTACGCTCTAGTTCCCAATTTAATAGCATAAAAGTTATAAAAATTCTTTACTGTGCGTATGTGCGTAGTATCCTTGAATATTGCTCACAAGTTTGGAGTCCATTGTATGACATTTACATCGGCAGGCTTGAAACCATACAGCGTAAATTTATGAGACATCTTCAATTCAAAAGTAGAGTCCAAGATGTATGCTACGAGTCCAGATGTAGGCGTTATCACATTTTACCCCTCTACGTAAGACGCCAAATCGCGGATATTGTCACGGTTATCAAGATTGCACAATGTAAGATTGATTCTCCTTACCTCCTTGCCCAATTGGGCCTGAAGGTCCCAACAAGGTCATCCCGACAACATATTACTCTGCATGTTCCTCATAGCTGTACTAATTATCGGCAAAATTCATTTTTTGTAAGGGCCTCTAATTTGATAAATAAAATAAATTTACCAGAGATTGACATCTTTAATTCTTCCGTAGAAAGAGTCAGGCTTAAAATTACTAATCAATGGTTTGATAACGTTCCCTGATCCATTTGATTGAGTTTTTAATTGGTTTTTGTTTTGTAATATTTGTGTATTTGTGTTTTTTGTTTTATTTTGTGTGTATTATATATGTACCTAGCTCTATCTCAAGTTATACAGTTTACGATATGTGAAAACTAATAATTGGTGTCTAGTTAATTTTCTAGTATTAAGCTAGCTATAAGAACACTGTATGTTTTCCAAATAATTAAAAATAAAATAAAATAAAATAAAATAGCGGTGCCGCCGAAACCTTCGGAGTTGGGCCTATCGTTGCGAGTAAACGCGTACTTAGGAATAGCGAATCCCCTGGAGCGGTTTGGAGTAAGCCATGTCTCCTGGAGAAGGAATTTGGTCAGGTTCTTTGTTCTGAAGGAACAGTTTAATCTCGGGAAGGTTGGTGTTAAGGTTACGAGCGTTAAAAGATACTAGGGATAAGCCCTTGGGTTTAATACGACTGGACGCGGGATTCGCGGGTCTAGACATTATAATTGACTTATTTACGATTTTATACAAAAAAAAAAAAATTATAACGAACTTAGTAGCGAGTGATGCTCGGCTAACGCAAATAAACGCTCTTGCGGAGAGCGGGCGGCTCGCAGTTTGCGTGCGAGCACGGAAATTTCGTTAATATCGACGCTTTGAATAACGTCAAACACGGTCTTCATGTCCTCAGCTAACGACGACTGAGGTGCGGATGATGGAGCAGGACGCGGCCCTACGGAAGCTACGGGAGCTGGGATAGGTCGGGAAGGTGCAGGCGGAACGGCCGGACGCTGCCTCCAAGACAGAGCCTGAGTAGGCGTCGGCTGAACGGGCTTTGCTTCCGGGGGACCCCGGTTGCGCAGTGGCGGGAAGTGAGCGGGAGTGAGCGGCGGCGCCGCTTTAGGCGCGGCCCTCTTAGCGGTGGAGCGCGGAGCGCGCGGGCAGCCCCTGTAGTTAGCTGTATGGCGGGACTGGCCGCACCGCACACAGGCAGGGGGGGAAGTGGTTTCGGGAGTGCGAGTGCACTCCTTAGTGATGTGAGGATCCAGGCACTTAACGCACCTGGGGGGAGCTGAGCAGTTAGCCGCTGCGTGGCCATAGAGCTGGCAGCGGTGGCACTGCCCAGGGTGACCGCGGGGGTTGGGACGTTCGACGGTGATGTTTGAGAGTCCGCAAATTGTGCGAGCCTCTCTGAAAATCTCCTTCGAGTTGGGAGTATTGGACAGGATTACTAGCGCTAACGGAAAACGCCTACCGCGATTGGAGTGCATCTTGTGCACTGCTACGGCCGGGAAACCCTGGGACTTAAGTTTCCTCGAGGATATCTTCGTTCGCGAGCTCGAACGGGACGCCCCGTAGTACTGCGCGGATCTTACGTTCCTCAGGGAGGGCGTAGGTGTGATAAGCGATTTGTTTTAAAGAAAGTAACCTGGTGAACACGCGGAAGTCGTCGATGGTCGCGACCTGAATTTTAATTGTGTCGCCTGCGTTGGTTGCTTTTAGATAATTGATTTTGTGCTCTTTGCACAGGTTAGAAACCGCGGTCCAGCGTGCTTCGCGGAGGAAGACGCGCGGAGGGAGCTGAGGCTTCGATGGGACGGGAGCGCAGCGCGTCGCTGGCTTAGACGGGACCGACGGAGACGCGGTCACTTCGAGTGACATGAGCGGCGCGGGGGCGGGTGTAGAAGACACCGGGGTTGGCTCGGGTGTTGAAGACACCGCGGCTTTTTTCGAACGCTTCTTAGAGCGTTTGGTAACTAATTGGAACGCGGGCTCAGGAGAGCCGGTTAAGGTGGCGGCGACCGACGAAGCTTCGGACGCGGCGGAGTCTGAATCGCTCCCGGGAGCGGTACGCTTCCTACGAGATGAGCGCGAAGATGAGACCGACGCGCAGTCCATATCGGATGGAACGGGAGACGCGGGAGAGCTATAGACCTGAGGGGTCTGGGCGTTGGAGGCCTGAGGGGCTGGGGTTGGGGCCTGAGGGGCCGGGGACGCGATTGATGCCTGCAAGGCCTGCGTTAGGATGTCTTTCGGGTTGGAGAAGCCTGCCGCAGCAAGCGCCTGGGTGAACGCGTTCGCGAAGTTAATAACGCTTAGCGAATCCATTAGGGAGGGTTGGGACAAATATAAGTATAAAATAAGTATGTCACAGGATGCCTAGTTCCTTAAAACCTAGCGAACCCTAGCGGCTAACCTCCCAACCAGCGGTAGGGGGGCTGGAGAGAATAACTTAAAACTAACCGTAGTACGCCGAAGGCCGCTACCTAGAAACCTAAAAAAGGGTACGCAGGTAAAGAGTTGACCGCGTTAGGGTCAACCTTTACCGACAGAAAGGACAAATACCCACGAAAACACACAGATATGATAAAAATAAATATGAAAATAGTAGAAAATAAGTGAAATAAGAGAAATAAAATAAAAATTATAAAAGGACTGGTTCAATGCAAATTCGTTGTCACCGCTACCTGGAAACCTAAAAAGGGTACGCAGGTAAAGAGTTGACCGCGTTAGGGTCAACCTTTACCGACAGAAAGGACAAATACACACGAAAACACACAGATATGATAAAAATAAATATGAAAATAGTAGAAAATAAGTGAAATAAGAGAAATAAAATAAAAATTATAAAAGGACTGGTTCAATGCAAATTCGTTGTCACCGCTACCTGGAAACCTAAAAAGGGTACGCAGGTAAAGAGTTTGTAACGCGTTGTTTGCGGAGTGGTAATTGAGGGTCCAGAAAGGAAATACCAAAGCTCTCTTCTATGTTTATTTTGCAGTAAAATTAAAAATATACAAAAATGCCTGTAAATACAAACAAAAAATATAAACAAAATTGAAATAAAAAATAGTCACACAAAATAAAACAGAAACATTAATACAATTAAATTTGATCTGAAAAGAAAAAGTAACAACAAAATAAAATTTTAATGAATGAGAATCCTTACCAAAAATTTTGGCTACGCACACTCGTGTACGTAAAAATAAATTATTGATTTCATGAAAACTTTGATTGTAGATAATAAAAAATTGATAAACATGTAATTTTGAATAATAAACTCGGAAACAATAATAAATAAATAGATTCTAGTTGTTATGATGGATAATTTTTCGTGACTCGCTTGTCAAAATGAAAACATTGCCGTTCTCCGACACTACGTAATTCGTAGTTTAAAATTACGTCGGGAACGACAAAAAAAATAAAATTTACTGACAAAAAGAGGTCGAAATAGACAACCGTCACAATACCCCGGGGGCTGGGAAAAAAAATCTGAAAGATTTTTTCAGTATAGTTTTTAAAAAAATATATTCAAACCAATTCAAAATAAACCGCATATACATATCGAATTTTAATATTTAATCTGCCAAATGAAAGAACAATCAAAAAAAAATAATAATTAAAAGCAAAATGAAAATTAATATTAACATCCTATAGAAGAATTTTTCTGAAAAAACATCCTGTATATATGAAAAAAAAATAATACTGATATATTGCATATCAACAAGTTATTTAATAGAAAAAGAAAACAAAACAGACGAGAGAGAGAAAAAAAAAATCCTAAATAATTATCTTAAATTACATGGTTCATGAATGATAAAATTTTAAACATGTTCCTGGAATATACAATGTTAATATACATCGTTCAACTCCATCAACGTACATTATAATTACAACATACATTCTCTTTCATACTAGTCTTATTCCAACTACTGGAAATAAAACATCATGCAGTTAGAGTTGCTTATGAGGAATCGTATCCTAAATAAGTCAACTCAACAGAGTTGAACGCAACGGCAAAAGGCTTTAATAATTGCCATCCGCTGAAAATATTAATAGCTTATGGCTTCTTTAACGTGTCGCTAACTCCCGCACGGTGATTACTATAAACAAGTTTCAGTTAAAGACTGAAATAAATATGCCGGAAAGAAAAGAAAATCATAGCCAGTCGTGAAACATTGACTTTTAAATAAAATCCAAGGGTCTTTTGTGAAGTAATTAAAATACTTATGTAATAAACATATGAAAATAATTCTCACGGGAAAGTGATTCAAGCGTATAAATAATACACATAGGTATGGTTTAGTTTAACGAGTTACCTTAATAAACGCTCGTGCAGAAGGCTTAATTTTACAAGTTGCAAACCGCTTGAAAAAAAATTGAGAAAAAAAAATTGATAACATTTAACAAATTATACTATAAAGTATAATACAGATATTGAAAATAAGAATTTACACTCCTAGAATTGCAAATATTAAATAAATTACACAATAAGTTAACCTAATACTACGATGATGATAATTAATTATAAGTTTTGACCAACGTCAATGTTAATGGTATAGCCAAACGATAATGAGGTGCATAGAAAAAAAAATAAGACAAAAAGAATCGGCTTATGCTCGCCGTGAGATAATTAGCAATAATTATATATGAATTCATATAAAGTAATTGGTAACAACCAATCTAGTCACTCAAAGAAGAAGTTAAACGCGGTAGAGGTTTAATGTCTCTGATATGCCAACGACCTAATGGATTATTATTCATATCCACTAAATCGTAAATTAATGGTGAAACTTTATTTGAAACTTTACATTTAATAAATTTGGGTGCAAACTTAGCACAAAAATGTTTTTTAGAGGAACTTATTACATGGTTTCGCCTCCAAACAATATCACCGTTATTAAATTCTAAATTCTGATGATGTTTGTTATAATAAGTTGCATTATATTGATGTGCATTAAATAACCGCTTCTGTACTTCGGAAAAGATAGGTATTAATTGTGCTATGTTTTCAGCATATACATCCCTAGGACTGAAAATTAGTTCATCTCTGGAATCTTTATTTTTGTAGATAGATCCACATGTAACAGCTTCTCTACCAAATACTAAAAATGATGGAGTGAATTTTGTGGTTTCATTAACCGCAGTATTAATAGCAAACTGTATTTTGTTTATATAGGTATCCCAAGTTCTGTGATCTTTATCTATAAAAGCTGCAATCGCCGTTACAATAGTTTTATTGTAACGCTCAACGGTGTTAACCTGTGGACAGTAACGTGGGGTGTAATGTATTTTTGGTATGTTGTAAAATTTAAATAATTCAGATAATTCTGTACTTATCATTTGAGGACCATTATCTAATATAATAGTTTCTGGAACTCCATAAACCATAAAAACTAAATTGTCCAATATATGGCGAATAATAGAAGCAGTTGCATGTTTTATTGGAAATAACAAACAATATTTGGAAAAACAACAAGTAACTACAAATAGAAATCTATTCTGCTTACGTGAAGTAGGAAGTGGACCTATCAAATCTATGGATAAACATTGGAAAGGGCGTGAACAATGTTTGGGTTTGCCCATTAAACCAATTAAGTTTTGATTTTGGTGCTTGGTAGCTAAACAAGTCTCGCACTTAGCAATAAACATGGCTACGTCTTTATACATGCCAGGCCAAAAATAGAGATTTTTAATTCTATGGTATGTTTTAAAAGTACCAAAATGTGCCGTTTGGGGAGTAGAATGATTTTGTGTAATAACAGATTCCCTAAATTCTAATGGTATTACTTGTTTCCAATTAAA
Organism: Marasmarcha lunaedactyla; assembly: GCA_923062675.1. Lineage (NCBI taxonomy): Eukaryota > Metazoa > Arthropoda > Insecta > Lepidoptera > Pterophoridae > Marasmarcha > Marasmarcha lunaedactyla. The sequence goes on from OV281343.1 coordinate 16,656,833, forward strand.
TTCAGAGTTAAATAATGTGTTAGATCTACAAAATCTAAACAATTTATTATTATGAATCATGTAATCCGGAGTACTAGAAGGAAATGATAAACATTTATTATAAATTGCTAAATACCAAGTGTCTTTAGTTTGAGAAGTAGAAAAATTAATTAAATCAATTGGTTTTATACGTGATAAAGTATCTGGTACGACATGATCTGAGCCTTTTTTGTGTTTAATTACGAAATTAAACATAGATAAACGAATACTCCATCGAGCTAATCTGCCAGTAGGATTATTTAAATGCATAAACCACTGAAGGGCTGCGTGATCAGTATAAATTGTAAATTGTAATCCATTATCTAAATAACAACGCCAATGCTCTAGTGCCGTAATAACACTTAAAAGTTCACGTTCAGTGACTGAATAATTCTTTTGAGCGCCTGTAAGTGATTTACTCATATAAGCAATAGGTTTATCAATATTATCGACTTCCTGAGTTAACATTGCGCCAATGCCATAGGAAGAGGCATCACAATGAACAGCAAATGGTTTAGAGAAATCTGGACATGCCAGAACTGGTGTACTAATTAAAGCTTGCTTAATAGCCTTGAAAGCAATTTCAGCTTCATCAGACCACTTAAATGGAGGTGATTTTTTGCTTGTAGAAGTTAATTTAGTTAACGGTGCTGCAAGAGTGCTTAAATTAGGTACAAAACGTCTGTACCAGCTGGCAGTACCCAAAAAACGTTTGACCTCCTTAGCAGATTTTGGAGTTTGTATATCAAGAATAGCTTGAACTTTTTTAGGATCCGTTTTTAAACCATTTTCATTAACTACATAGCCTAAGTACTTTAATTCTTTCCGGAAAAATGAACATTTTGGAAAATTGACTGTGAGATTGGCATCTGAAAGTTTTTTAAGAATTTTAGTAAGTATATCGACATGTTGTTCAAAGGTTTGAGAGATACAGACTATATCGTCGATAAAATAGAAAACATTATTATCATTTGTAAGGTCATTTAGTAGATTTTCAATGAATCTTTGTTGGGTAGCAGGTGCATTAGTTAAACCAAATGGCATAACTTTAAATTGAAACATTCCTCGGCCTGGAACATGGAATGCAGTTTTGAGTTTATCCTCTTTTTTTAAGGGAATATTCCAAAATGCTTTAGCAATGTCAATAGATGATATAAATTTAGCATCTTTAAGGTTATCTAATATATCAGAAATGAAAGGAAGTTTGTAAGCATCTTTTTTTGTGATATCGTTTAATTTACGACTATCAATACAAAATCGCCAAGTACCATCTTTTTTAGGTGTAATAATAACTGGGTTCAGCCATGGGCTGTCACTGGGTTCAATGACATCTAATTGTAACATATCATCAACTTCTTTACAAAGAGCTTTTTGTTTCTCAGGAGAAAGTCTGTAACAGCGTTGACGAATAGGTGGATGGTCTCCAGTGTCGATGAAATGTTCGACTAAATGAGTACGACCTAAAGGTTTAAATTCAGTTGAAATCAACCTTAACTTTTCCATAATTGCATCTGCAATAATTTTTTGTGTATCTGTTAAAGAATGGTATTCATGTAAATGAAAGTTAGGATCTGTATTAATGAGAAAAGATGAGTTTAAATTTGAAGGTTGTAATGTGATATTACTAAGAATATCCGGAGCAAGATTAAAAGTTTTCCAAAAATCAATACCCAAAATAAGTGATTCAGTGATTTCTGGGATCACATGAGCTGTAATTAACGCAAATTTATTGTTATAAAAAGTAGGAAGAGTAATAATGCCGATAGAAGAAATAGTTTGTCCGTTTGCAACATTACCTTTTATTAAACAGCTTTTTTGCATAAAAAGACCATGTTGTGATAAAATTTTATGAGAATTATTACCCAATATAGTGATAGCACTACCACTATCTAAAAGACCATTTAAAGTTAAATCGTTTACTTTTATATGTAAATAAGGACGTTCAAAATCTGATGTTTTATTAAAGAGGAGAGCACAAGTGTTATAAGATTTAAAAAAAATTGTTAAAGTTTTTAACCATGTATCCCAATCTTTTTTGTCAAAATTTGATGATTTAACACTATTATTTTTATTTATACACTCCTCGTAATTTAGTTTTTTGGAATCGACTTATTACAATTAGGACATTTACTAGTAATAAAGTCTTTTTTTCCACAACGAAAACACACTATATTAGTGTTAGTACAGTCTTTTAATAGATGTGTATTAGATCTACAACGTGGGCAAGTGAATTTATAAAAATTCTGATTTTTATTAATTGCAGCTACAGTATTAGGCAATGGATTAGCTACAGCTGCTATGGAATTATATGTACAAGCTTTAAAAGGAAATTCAGGAATATATGGTTGATTATGTGAAAATAGAGTATTATTATACGATTTGTTATTAGAATTCGATGTAGAAGGAATAGGAAAAGAATGATAATGATCTGGTGGTGATGATGAAGAGTAGTAAGATGTATTATTAGAAACTTGGAGAATGCTTTCTGTAAATTTGCATGATTCCAAGAGGGAATTTACAGTATGTAAATCAGTAGGTGAAAGACGTAATGTGAATTCAGGTTTAAGATTTCTAACAAGAGTATTAATTTTTTCTTTTTCGGACATTGGTTCCAAGAGTTTTGAAAAAAGAGATTCCATTGTAGCAAAGTAAATGATAATTCTCTCATTATGTTTTTGTTTACGAGCATCGATTACTTTTTTTAGTTTATAATCGTAATCGGTAATTGCAAAATCATTCAACAATGCCGATCGGAAAGATGACCAGTCATTAATAGTCGACTTTCTAGCTCTAAACCAATCAAGAGCAGATCCAGATAAAATATCATAAATATGTGAGAATAAAGATTTTTCAGAAATATTTTTTATTTGTGAAAATTCTTCAAGTTTTTGAATAAAATCCTTTGGACAACCTTCACCTTTATAAATAAATCTTTTTAAATCATTGTTAGTTCGATTTTCTGTAATTTTACTGACCTTATCAGTTAATGCTTCGAAAAAAGAAAGGGGTTGTAAATTAATATTTTGTGTGGATTCTGCTGAATGATATGTGGAATGTGTTGGTGATTTTTCCAAATTTTTAAAACGTGAGTGTAATTGAGTTAAATCATTCCAACATGAATTTATTAAATCTAACTGTTCTGAAGATAAATCTGATGTAATGTCAATAAGGCCTAATCTTGTTCTTATATGAGTTAAATAAGATGAAATTTTTTGTTTCCTAATAGGATAAGAGTTTATACAAGCTTCAACAAGTTTTAAATTTTTTTTAATGGCATTAATATCCTCTGAAAATTCTTCAGGGCTATTTTGTAAAATTTCTGTTTCAGAATCTACATTAATATTTAATAATAATGATCGTAGTTCGTCTACAGATTGCGTCGAAGAAAAATTTATATTTCTGATTTTTAATTCATAAATTATTTCAGGTTTATTTAGTTGTGAAAAATTCATTGCAAAATCAAAAAAAAAAATGTTAAAGTGAAATAAATTTGTTAATAGTCGTTATGCAGAAAAGAGCCTTAAAAATATACGTATTTTCAAGTGATGAAAATGAATAGAAAATGTTATTTAAATAGTGAAATTACTGGGTTATAGAATAAATGTTGTGCCTTCAGAAAATTTCTTCAAAGATATTATAACGAAAGAAACTAAAGAAACTTAAATGTCTGAATAATTTAGTAGTAATTTGATATATTATAGTAGATATATAACCTAACTAGTGAATGTTAATGGTTGAAAATGGTAACAAATAAAGTTTTATGCCTGACCTCAATAATAATTATAAAAAATTATTTTTAAAGTTGCTATTCCTCTGTTGATATTGTTCCTCCTCTCTTCTCCATAAACTGCGTTTGAATGGTCGGCGCCAATATGTAACGCGTTGTTTGCGGAGTGGTAATTGAGGGTCCAGAAAGGAAATACCAAAGCTCTCTTCTATGTTTATTTTGCAGTAAAATTAAAAATATACAAAAATGCCTGTAAATACAAACAAAAAATATAAACAAAATTGAAATAAAAAATAGTCACACAAAATAAAACAGAAACATTAATACAATTAAATTTGATCTGAAAAGAAAAAGTAACAACAAAATAAAATTTTAATGAATGAGAATCCTTACCAAAAATTTTGGCTACGCACACTCGTGTACGTAAAAATAAATTATTGATTTCATGAAAACTTTGATTGTAGATAATAAAAAATTGATAAACATGTAATTTTGAATAATAAACTCGGAAACAATAATAAATAAATAGATTCTAGTTGTTATGATGGATAATTTTTCGTGACTCGCTTGTCAAAATGAAAACATTGCCGTTCTCCGACACTACGTAATTCGTAGTTTAAAATTACGTCGGGAACGACAAAAAAAATAAAATTTACTGACAAAAAGAGGTCGAAATAGACAACCGTCACAAGTTGACCGCGTTAGGGTCAACCTTTACTGACAGAAAGGACAAATACACACGAAAACACACAGATATGATAAAAATAAATATGAAAATAGGAGAAAAATAAATAAAATAGAGAAGAGAAATAAAATAAAAATAAAAGGACTGGTTCAGTACAAATTCGTTGTCACCGTTAAGTATCCTTTGTACTGAAACCAGACTACTTACGCTGGGCACAACACTGCACTCAGCACAAGCACAACACAACTTAGCACAGCACTTTGAAGACTAAGGGGCTTAGTCGCAAAGAAAAAATCGCACTTCGATAGCACTCAGAGGGAGTAGAAAAATCTTGAAAACCGTAGCACGGAACCAACACGCTAAACTGTGACGTCAGTAGACTGAGCACCACGGAATATCGGGCAGGGACCGATCAACGGAGAACGGGTTCTTGCACGTCCGCACCGCGTGGCGATCGGAGCGAGAGTGTGAATGATATATTCAGTTTCTGTTTTAAAATATAGCAATACCATCCTTGGGAAGGTCTGAGTCCTGCAGTATACGCCGTCCGGCGGTAGAAGGAAACCAAAAATTTGATGAAAAAGATTTGTCTTTAAATTCAACAACTTAATTTTCATTTCTCTCCTAGGCCAAGATCTACGGTGGGTAAAGAACCCTGTGAGCAGATTATTCCGTACATTTTACCTTCACGAATGAACACATTATACCGTATGGGCAACTTTTGTGTACTGGCAGCACTTACGCCGATAATAATTGACCTGAAGTTTGGCGGTGGGGTCCGTCGGGGTGATGGATTTTCAGGGTACATTTTCGCATAAAGTTATATTGCCGTTCAGTTGATGTAGTTCGATAGTTTCATTTATTGATCTTTTCGATTTATTTTTTCATTTAAATATTCATTGACTAGAAAACTACATTTAGAGCCAAAGGAGTTATAAAATCTGAGAAAACTAAAAACATATTTATTTGATTAAAAATAATATACTAAACAAACACATCTGAAGTGTGAAACATATTAAGTTCTATATCTACGTACAAAGAACATTTTTTTGCAAAATTAAGATACCTACGTGGGAAACTCAGAAACTTTTGAGAAAAAAATAAAAATACTCTACAGGTTATATTTTTTTACAACATCTTTTCAAAGCCTACCACCAGCGTCTATACCATCGAACCAGATTTCAAGCACATTTTCTAGTCTGCACAGGTATTTCCTCAACGGCCTGCTCGAACGCAGTGAACGCATATTCTGGTGGTGAAAACTGTATCCCCTTAAGCTGTTTTTTAATTTTAGGGAACAAGAAAAAGTCACATTTTGCCAAATTAGAGCTGTAAGGTGGATGCCCCAAAAGTTTTACCGGTGTGGTGTTTAGGAAGTCCCTCGTCTTGATCGAAGAGTGCGCGTGCGCGCTGTCGTGTTGAATTAAAGGCCTCGGAGTCCCGTGTTCGGTGGCTTGTTGTCGCAACAGTAAAAACTGTCAAGCATTTGGTGGTGTACCACTCTGCATTTATGCTATTTTGGTTTCTAAAGGGAATTGATACTAAATACCCTGTTAAGTAACAGTATTCAAATGACGACCACTTCTTTCTTCATACTCCAAATTTAAGCGGCCGCACTAAAACTCGTTATACCAGCTGTACACAGTTGCTTTAGAATGTACCTTGTTCATAAAAGCTAATTAAAGTTGATTAAATGATTCATCAGGTTTTAAGTTGGACTTGAAGTCGTAAAAAATCATTGCACGAAAATGTTACCGACGCAGAGACGGGAATAAATTTGAGACTAATATATTTTTACTTTAAAATAATCGAATTTCCAAAATAATTTAGAAACACGTAAAACGTATTTTTCGCAAAACTTTCTGAGTGGCCTGGTATAACTATAAGCATTCTATAAATTAAAGTATATGTAAATAAATGTCATGCAAAAAAGGCAAAGACATTATGGATGTAACATTTAACGATATATTAATATCTTTTTTCTGTACATATTTAACGAATCTTCAATTATTATTCTTCATTTATGATTGAAGCTCTCTATTCGGTCAAATTATAGTTTATAATGACGGTTGTTATTCTCTCGTTGTCACGGGCATTAGGTAGTCAGCACTAGGCGGCGTGTTGACGATTCTGAGTCGCAGGGAACGTGATCCTATTTCGATAGACGAGGCCAGTGCCGCAGTCAAGGAAACTACAGAAGTATAACCTAGTGCAATTCAAACCAATAATTTTTTCTTTCCATTAATTCTTCTATAAATTGTTTGCTGTGAAGGAATCTTCACAAAAAACACTTTGTCTCCATTATGGTAGATCCATGTGTAACTAAAATTCGCGAGAAACTTAACACGAAATATTTCACTTTAAGTTTCACTTAAAATGTGATTATACTTGACATTGATTAACGCTAAATAATTCATGGAGAATGTTTTTAGATTAATTTATGAATCGTCAAAATCATATATAAAAAATATGAGTGCTCTTTTTTTTTAATACCACTTCGTCATGCGATTTGGTTCCCTTTGTCGTACAATTTAGGAATGTCAATATTACTTAAATGTTTGAGTATTATTCTATGTATTTATGCATGAATTCTAAGTTTCCCCTTTGTTTTCGGCGAGGTAAAGTGGAAAGCTTATTTTACAGCTGGAGATTTGTGTGTATTATGTGAATGTCACAATAAAAAATCTGATTGTTCACTATTCAAAAGAGGAACAGTATTCGTCAAATTACTTACCTATTACTCGATAGATACTACAATTTATCATTTAAAAAAACAGTTAAAATGAAAATTTAACTAAATAAAAAAGCAATACATTAAAATAAAATATATCTACTCAAATTAAAGATATCTGGCAGTTTTATGACAGCACCACAATTATGTTATTATTATTTTCGAGCAAATGCATGAATCGGTTTACTGACTGATTTTCCTCCCCTGTTTTCGCATGGCCCCGGTGACCAGTGGGGACAAATCCAATGCAATTTTGTATCTCCCTGGAGGTGTAATATTCATTTTCACTGACGATATTTGAATAGTGCTTTACGATTTCGCGATTTATGTTTGACAAAATGCTGCTGGATTTTAAGTTCATCTGGATATTAGATTTCAATGTTATTTTTTCTGGCCTAAGGATTTCATTATAGCGATCATTTGGTGGTACAAGACGTTTTTGAGCAATGTTTTTGGTACTCACAAAATCTCATTGTATTCCGTTGTTGAAACTTAAAATTTATCGAACTGAGAAAGTGAGAGAATGATGCAATGACGAGGCGCGCGAGCAACTTAATTGCAACTTATAATGTTTGATCGTATTCGGGTCGTGTATTGGTAATTTTCGCGTAGTGACAGTCGGATTGCGACTTAGTTAAATCAGGTGACGGGCACAAGAGTAATGAGAGCCATTCGTCAAGAGCTGTCTAAGATTTGGTAATTATTTTATTCATTTAACATTTTATAAGTAACAAATAGTATTTTTTTATCATAGTTATAATTATAACAGTAACATTCAACTGACATAATCAGCCAAAATGGGCTACAAAGTTGCAACATACAATTTCGATAATTTCTAAATTAAGCTATTCACTAAAAGCATCATAATAACTTTCCAAGCTTTTGATTCAACTGTTTAACGTTTCCCATCATTAAGCTTGCAAACAATGGCTGCCTTCCAAGCCTCAGAGCACCGAGTAAGAGTATATCTCTCATCAATATTCCGCAGGATTCCTGGACAAAAGCCTTCGCACATGTCCGAGCACACACACAGCTCACGTCATCGCCGGGTACTGCAATGTGTTTAAATGAGGACTCGCTGAATTTTGTTTATTTAGAAAAAATTTACAGAAATAGACAGAGAATATTAATTATTATGAATCTATCGCAACTAACTCAATTCAGTCATTGTAAGCAACTGTAAGCTAATTGTGTTAAGTGGCTCGGTTTATTAACCTAGCCCACAAGCATACAGTCCAAGTATGAAAAATAAAATTACTTGACATTACGTTTTAAATAATAACAGACATTAAAGTTAGTGAAGTTTAATATAATATAAAACAAAATATATTTTGCTCATTTCATATGTTTTCTCTGTATTAATTATTATCAAAAGATGATTAGTAGTTGAAATGTTTAAAGCGAGAGAGACATGGCCATAGAGCTTGTGGTACATACAGTTCGGCTGCTCTAAACTAAATTCAAGTAACTACATTTTGTCAAATTTTGCAGGAGAACAAAATAACGTTTTTTTTCTTAAAAATCAATTATCTCGGCTAATAATGAACATATTGAAGTGATTTTTTGAAATGTTATAGTCATCAGTGTACTTGACCATTTTTGTACGTTTAAACCCTATACATGCCTGTGATTTTGTAAATGCAAGGCCAAAATTGTTTTAGCTCAGTTAAACTAATGATTTTTTTAATGATTGACCAACAATAAATCAAGTAACTCACTTACTTGACAATGTTTATAGATTTTTTACATATTTGCCAAACTTAAAATTAAGTATCTCGCGACTTACTTCGATTTAGCGTGGGTAAGATTCAAATATGTGAATAACCTTCAATGAGAATACGCCTTAAATTTTTATCTGGTTAATTATATTGAAAAGAAAAAAACACAAAATTAATAATTTAAAGTTTTTATTAGACATTTATAATCAATTAAAACACATAATAATACTGCTTGAGGGAAAGTACACTTACTTACGAAAATGTATTAACCTGTACTCCGATTAATTAGGTCTATATTAAACTTAATGTAAAAACATAATCGTAAACGAAAGTAAACTTAAAGATTAAACTTCCGAAAACGTAAAATAAAAAAAATATACTTCTTAAAAATCAGCGAACGAACACTACGAGTAGATTCACCTGGTGGTAAGTGTCATCCGAATTCTTTTAACATGGGTTGAATTGACCCCCAGTTATTAAATCTACAGAACTGTCATTTGCCGGTATCTCTTGCCAGAATGCTTTTCTGTTTGTTGGCATTAGTGGAACCAACTTCTTACAAATTTCGGCTTTTTTGGCAGTGCTTATACCACGAACTCTTGTTATCAATTTCGGGAGCTGATCGGGTTTATATCGCTTTTGGAGAAAATCGAGTTCTTGGTATTGGTCTGTAAAACTTTTTTTATACAGCATTATATTATTGTTTTTTAAAAATTTCACTTCTACTAGATCTGCTAGCATTATTGATTCCATTTTTATCTTTTTCTTTCTCTCCCATATACGTTTTTCTACAGGAACAACCTGGATTACTTCATTATCCTTACGACTTGCCCGTAGACACTCCTTGTAATCAATGAAATCGTAAATATTTTTAACGTTCTTAAAACATTTTTCAATATTTCCATGCACGCCATCAGCGCTCATATGAGTATGGCCTTTAGTTAAGTATTTAATTGTTATTGATTCTCTGTCCTGATTTGTGTTCATTATAGTTATTAATGCTGTGTATAAAATCCAATTTTTATTCTGGGCGCAACAATTATCCGCCCGAAGAACAAGATGTTTAACGTCCCTTTCATTCAGTATAAACGTGTATACAGCATCAACAATATCTCTACCATCTCTTCCTCCATCTGCTTCATGCCAAACAACGCACTTTGATTGTTCGGACTTGCTCAAGCCACAGAATGTCAAATTAAATACAATCATCCTGTTCGTAAAAAAACAGTCTTTAACTTCAGGCATCATAGGTAAACTGACTTTTGCAAATCCATCGAGTATATTTTTTCACCTAGTATTTTATTTCTAGATGCGTCATTAGAATATGCGCCAATTGCTTCCATCGCTTTTTGGTTATGGACTGTTTTCTGGCACAGTAATTTTAAACTAGGTACTTGATTTTCTGTAAGGTAACCTGCAATAGTTGTCTTATAAGATAAACAGTCGTAACATTTATCACTTTTTGGTCTATGTAATGAAATATTCATTCGTTTTAGTGTACGCCTGTTAATTTCTTTAGAACATTTAAACTCAGGATATTGTTCTTTGAACTCCTTAAACAGTGTTTCTACTGTAACATCTTGTCCTAAATATCTCATATTTGGGGAGTTAAGGCGGCGATAATGAGCAACGCAAGGCTTATATAAACTAATGAAATGCTCAATAAAGGTCGTGTCTATTTTAGGCTTTTCATGGGTACCTCTTTTGTCCGCCAAAGATTTAGTTGTATCTTCTTTTAGCTTTTTTGAGACTGTTGTTATTATGGAGTCATTTTTGTACCCAAATGTGTTAAGAAACATTTTTTTACAAACTTGTTTCATTTCACCTTCATTACATGGTAAAAAAAAACTTCTACTTTCGTTCTTGCGAAATTTCTCACCTTCTTTTTCCATGCGTTTGCCCATTACAGGCTTTAAGTGAACATACCTAGCTATCCATTTGATTTGAGAGTCGTGATTTAAATTCCAATACGAATTCCATATCTCGGTTCGTTTTTGAAAATTAAAATATTCACATTTTTTTCGACATTTTAATCCGCAGTTATCCGGCAACATTAAATGCTTTTTCCTACTTCTTAATATTTTTTCTTCCTTGGAATAGTTCGGAAACTTTAGTATTTTTTTACGCTGCTGTTTTTTATTGTAGACGTTCAAACTGGACGTAGTAGGGGTAGTCTCAGATTGAGATTTGGGTATAACAGGTGGATCTGGGAGACACTATCTGAGTCACTATTCAGTGTAGCACCGATTGTATCACTTCTCATGTAATTAGATTCAGCCTCAGACTCTGAATTACAATGCGTTTCTGGTACGGTTACTTTAGGTTTATTTAAAACATAGTTTCTAGATAAGTTCTCGTTTAGAGATTCACGTGATGTATCTAATTTCAATCTTTTGGAGTTACAGTTTAACTCAGCGTAATTAAAGTCTTGACTATTTTCAATGTAATAGATGTCTTCGTTCAAATCAGATACTGGTATAGCTACATGTGGATTGAGAAATATTTTGTGACCGTAATCTTCAAATATTTCATCCTCTACATGGTCCAAAAAGGAGGACTGAGGCGGTATCGAACTAAATCCTAAATCATCTAGTTGAATAAGCTCATTTGCTTGGTTACCTTCAGATAACACAGACTTCATCTCAGTGGTGCTTAACCTGTAAAGGAAACAACTATTTTTATGTAACACTGGGAAAACACTACAGATTTAAGAAATACGTACTTTTGAGCGCAGTTTATTTTTGGATAAAGGGGAGGACTATCCAGTGAAATTACAAGAACAAAAGGCTTGGTTTTAGGTAGTCATGGGTCAGAAACGCAATTAAATCATTGCATTCTCGATTAACGATGTTAGCATTATAAAGAAAACTACAAAAAAATCTTTAAATAAACAAAATATTGATAAAATGTCACCATACTTAGATACCTAAACCTTTACTTTGCCGTATGCATAGTATGTTTTTAACTCGAAGTACCTAATACTTAACACCTCATAAGTTATATATTCAAATTGGTAGATACTTACCCGTTATCACAATCATTACATAAAGATAAACAAACAAGTCTCTTGGCTCTATTCATGTATGACTTGTTATCCATTTTAATAATGAATTGCAGTTTTATTCACGCTTAAAACAATGTTTAACATTAAAAACACGCTTCCAAAATTTTCTTCATAAACGGACAATAACGCATTCAAACATCAAGTGTCTAATAATGCGCGAAAATTTTAATTATGCGTTTCGTTTTAAGTTTCTTACAAATTAACAGAACCAAAATAAAAATAAAATTAACTCTCATCACTCAAATATAAACAAACTTATCATAATTATAATGAAAAATATTACTTCTTTATAATTTATTTTGTAACTTTCACTTAAAAGTCAATTTTTGAATGATTTATACTATTAAATTTTTTTATAAATAGAGTAAAAACGAAACGTATCTCGCCGGCGCGGCGTCGCACCGCTGTTGCCGGGAGTGACCTTGAATCTGTTCTAGTATTTCACCAAGCTAAATGCAAGTATCTCAATGGCTCAGCAAACCTAAAAACAAGCAAATGGAGATGAAATACCTAAAACCAAGTAAGTCTGGTTTGACATACTTGATTTTAATTTTTTTTCTGTGAAATACTTGGCTTTAGCTTTATTTTTTTGTTAAAATTGAGATACTTGAATCCTTTTTTTCTTAATAGCTTTAAAACCAAAAGGTTTTATGTGTTTTTTTGAATGTGGAAATGTGCGTCTTTTGATAAGGAATCCGACGGTGTAAAAATAAAAAATATAAATTTTTTTGAGATACTTGATTCTAGTTTAGTGCAGCCGAGTTAACCCCTAAATATGCATCACTTCAAAATATCATACCCATATAATTTACTTTAATGGCCATAGAAGTAAACTCAATTTAATACAACCATATTGTACAAACGTCTATAATTAAATATACCCATCCTAGCGTAGCTCTTGTGGTAACACCTAACTGGCTAGTTTACTAAATTGGTGATACAATCATACTGTAATCTAGAGTCAATATATTCCATTGTACTGTCACTTAACTAAATGGTTGCAATTTCACTTGAATCACCTTGTTGTATTATTTGATATTATCTCAAACGAACAATGAATCACAATACAGGATATCTGTTTATAAGGTTCCTAATCCACTTTCTTTTTAAATAATAAAACACTGTTTTAACCGGATATAATCGCGTTGTTTATGTTTTTTCATTTTAACTCGTCGTTTCGGTATCAACCCGCATTACAAAATACATGATACCAAAAAATAAGAGCAACAAAGTCTGCAGTTTGTGAACATTTCATGGACAAGCCTCACTTTTATTTGTGGTTTGGCTCTGTAAACATTCTATCAAGGGATACTCAAAAAAATTCATACCCAGAATGATCATAGACTGAAAAACAGATTCAATATTTTCATAGCTGTCAAGACAACTGTCATCTTAGAGATACCGAAACGTCCAGTTCATATGTAAAAATATAACTAAATGCGACAAAATCCGGTTAGTAAAATGTTATAATTAATTTAATGATTCGTTAAAACTAAAGGAAATACTTTGTTATTTCTGTTAACCTCCAACACAAAAAGAAGGACCGTTATAAGTTTGACATGTGTATCTGTTTATATATAAATGTGTCTGCTTGTGTCATACCTTTCAAAAAATGAACCGAAGATGGTTAACTACATTTTTGCGAAATCACCACTCTCTCATGTAAAATTTTTTCATTGAAATCTCTTCTTAATTTAGAATTTTTTTTAAATAATATTTATGAAAAGTATTAATTTTGTTGATGTACTCCATATTATAGATGATTAAACGAACTTCCAAGTGAAGTTCTATCGCTATTATATGAGTCATATAATGAGGCAGTGTTGCGTAATGAGGCAATGAGGCATGTTGAGGCAGGTGCTTAAGTGCGTGGTTGGAAATTCCATCCGCACCCGGAGCTTTTTGAACTTTTGAGAACCGTGATTTCATCATTAGAGACTGTGACGGGGTCAGAGGTGTGGGGAGAGAGTCTCTACGGAGGACTTCGTCCTCCACCGCCTGGGTGTGGGAAGGATCCGCGGGTTGGGTGCTAGGCGAGCATTGTGAAGCAATGCTGTCAACGAAGCATTCGGCTTTCTCTTCGACTTCGAAGGCAATAGTGCCATCTGGACGAGTCAGAGGACGAACGTGTGAGGCGGCGTCTACGCGTAAGGCTCGGGCCATACTATAATATGCTTGGTGGGACGTGGAGATATTTTCCATGAGATCGTTCATCTGAGCGTCTTGGAATTCCACGAGGCAAGACCTAACTTTGCGTTACAGCTGATTCGCAGCTGATCTATAGGCGGGCTTGGGATATTTCTTGGCTCTCCGGAGAGCCGCGTTCTTAGCTTTAATAAGATTCCTAATGGCTAAGAGAAGCGTGGGTTTGCCTTGCTTAGCAACATTTTCGCTATCACTGATGGCTGAGTTGATAGCATCAGTGAGGGAATCGACTAATAAATCCATTTTATCCGGGCTATCTAGAGATCCGGGCGAGATCGCGAGCGGAGAGTTCGGGGCCTCTAAGGCTGAAACTAACGTATTTTTAAAGCCTTTCCAGTTGGTAAAGGTCCTAAGTGAGGTGTCGTTAACGTTGGGCGTTGGGGGTGGTGATCAGAGCCTAGGTCATCGAGCGGTTCGATAGACCTGAGATCAACGTTGATATGCTTTACTATTGCGAAATCGAGGATGTCGGGAGAATGGTTCGGGTTGTCGGGATGACGACTAAAGCGAGTTGCTCAGTGATGTTGAGGAGAGCGATACCGCTGGTGTTGGTCGATAGGCACGTCCAGTCAGTATGTTTAGTGTTAAAGTCTCCGAACATAATAACTGAACATAATAAAAGAATGGCCTCCAATTCGCTGCGGATAGGTCTGGTGCCACTAGGTATGTAGATTGAAGCTATGATGACGGTCGGATGACCAGTCATAGCTAATCTACACACAGTGGCCTCCATGTTGAGGAGAGGAGGGGTTGGGAGAGGAAAGCAGTGGAAACCTCTTTTATAGTAAATAGCTGTGCCGCCGTGACCGTCGGCGTTGGGCCTATCGTTACGAGTTAGCACGTAATTGGGAATAGCGAATCCCCTGGAGTGGTTTGGAGTAAGCTACGTCTCTTGGAGCAGCAATAAGTCTGGCTTATTGTTCTGAACGAATAATTTGAGCTCAGGAAGGTTAGAACTAAGGCTACGAGCGGTAAATGAAACTAGGGATAAGCCCTTGGGTTTGATACGACTGGACGCGGGATTTGCAGGTCTAGACATTATATTTACTATTTAAAAATTTATACTAAATATATAATTTACAAGGAACTAAGTAGTGAGCGATGCTCGGCTAACGCAAGTAGACGCTCTTGAGGAGAGCGGGCGGCTCGCAGTTTGCGTGCGAGTACGGAATTTCCGTAATATCAACGTTTTGGATAACGTCGAACACGGTCTTCATGTCCTCAGCCAACGACGACTGAGGTGAAGACGACGGAGTGGGACGCGGGCCTACTGGAGCTACGGGAGCTGAGATAGGTAGGGAAGGTGGAGCGGCCGGACGCTGTCTCCAGGATAGAGCCTGAGTAGGCGTCGGCTGCACGGGCTTTGCTTCCGGGGGAGCCCGGTTGCGCAGCGGTGGGAAGTTGGTGGGAGTGAGCGGCGGCGCCGGTTTGGGTGCAACCCTCTTAACGGAGGAGTGCGAAGTGTGTGGCCGGACTGGCCACACAGCACACATGCAGGGGGGGATATGGATGATAGTGGATTCGGGAGTGCGCATGCATTCTTTGTAATATGTAGATCCAGGCACTTAACGCACCTAGGGGAAGCTGGCAACGGTGGCATTGCCCGGGATGCCCGCGAGGGTTTGGACGCTCGACGGAGATGTTCAAAAGTCCGCAGATTGTGCGAGCCTCTCTGTAGATCTCCCTCGAGTTGGGAGTGTTGGACAGGATGACGAGGGCGGGAGGAAAACGTCTACCGCGGTTGGAGTGCATCTTGTGCACTGTTTCAGCCGGGAAGCCCTGTGACTTAAGGTCCTCCAAGATATCGTCGTTCGCGAGCTCGAACGGGACGCCCCGTAATACTGCGCGGATCTTACGCTCCTCCGGGAGGGCGTAGGTGTGATATGCGATTTGTCTAACTGATAAGAGCCTAGTGAACGCACGGAAGTCTTCGATAGTCGCGACTTGAATTTTTATAGAATTGCCTGCGTTTGCCGCTTTAACATAATTAATTTTGTGCTCTTTGCACAACTTAGAAACCGCAGTCCAGCGCGCTTTTTCGCGGAGGAAGACGGGCGGAGGTTAAGGTGGGACGGGAGTGCAGCGCGTTGCTGGCTTGGATGGAACCGGCGGGGTCGCTGTTACTTGCAGTGACATAAGCGGCGCAGGGGCGGGTGTTGGAGACACCGGGGTGGGCTCGGGTGTTGAAGACACCGCGGCTTGCTTTGTGCGCTTCCTAGAGTGCTTGGAGGAGACTAGTGTAAACGCGGGCTCAGGAGAGCTATTTAAGGTGGCGGCGTCCGATGACGCATCAGACGCGGATTCCGAGTTTCTCCCGGGAGCGGCACGCTTGCGGCGCGACGTGCGAGAAGATGTGTCCGACACACAGTCCATCTCGGAGGGCACGGGAGACGCGGGAGGGGAGCTAAAGTCCTGAGGGGTCTGGGCGTTGGTGGCCTGAGGGGCCGGGATTGGGGCCTGAGTGGCCGAGGATTAAAAGTAATTAAGGCCTGCGTTATGACCTCATCTTTGATCGGGACACCCGACGCGGCGAGTGCCTGGGCGAAGGCCTTTGCAAAGTTTAATAAACTCTGCGAATCCCTAAGGGAGGGGTTGGGAATAATTATATGAATATATAAATGATGCCTAGAGTTCCTAAAAACCTAGCGAACCCTAGCGGCTGACCTCCCTACCAGCGGTAGGGGGGCTGGGGAGAATAACTTAAAACTAACCGCAGTTTGCCGAAGGCCGCTACTACTTAGAATCCTAAAAAGGGTGCACAGGTAAAGAGTTGACTGCGTTAGGGTCAACCTTTACCGAGAAAAAGGACAAATATGCACAGAAAGACACAAATATGGTTAAGATAAATATGAAAATAGGAGAGTAAATAAATAAAATAGTAGAAAATAAAATAAAAGGACTGGATCACTACAAATTCAATTGTCACCGTTACCTATCCTCTGTACTAAAACTAGAATACTTTACACTGGACACACCAAGCACTCAGTACAAGCACAACATAGCACAACACTTTGAAAACTAAGAGACTTAGTCGGAAAGAAAAATAATCACTTCGACAGCGCTCGGAGGGAGTAAGAAAACCCAGAAAAACCATATCACAGAACCAACACGCTATACTGTGACGTCAGTAAACTGAGCGCCACTGAATATCGGGAAGGGACCGATCAATCGGAGTGGTCTTGGAACGGCCGTACCGGGCGGCGATCAGAGCGAGAATGACCTTTCAAGAAGTAAGTTCATCCCCCTTTTTATAGCGGCTATTCCATAACTGGAGCCCCTTAAGCCCCGAGGTTAGAAATAATCTCTGGATCCATGTCGGAAATAATTCTCCCGACTGGCCCGGTTCATTCTCGGAGGTCGACGGTTCTAGATTAGGGAGCGTCTACACAGAGGACTCAGGTATTGCGGTAACCGAAATGGCAGCCATAGATTCGTCCATCATTATATTTAAATAATTTTAATGACGACTTTCAGATTTGAAAAAAAAATTGAAATAATAGAATATTACGTAATACAGATATCGTGTTAAATCTCTTTCAGACTACACGCATTTTCTGTATTCGTATTAAAATATTTAAACATTTTTGAAAAAAAAGCCAAAAATAACAATACGAGTACTATACAGCATTAATCGGAATAGGAAACATCAGATTATTAGTAATTTATGCGGATAACGTGATATACCTATTATAGATTACACGTATTTTATTACACTATTATAGATTGCAAGAGAAAAATAACATCTTTTCAAAAAAGCGAAATTTCAGTTTTTAATAATAAACATCAGATAGAAGACTACCAGGATTTTTTGCAGATAGCGTGATATATCTATTATAGATTAAACGTATTTTCTGCATCTTTTCGATAAAGCAAAATTTTAGTATACAATAAAAAACATCAGGTAGAAGACTACCAGTAATTTATGCGGATAACGTGATATATCTATTATAGATAACACGAATTTCTGCATCTTTTCGATGAACGAAATTTTAGTTTATAATAAAAAACATCAGGTAGAAGACTACCAGTAAATTATGCGGATAACGTGATATATCTATTATAGATAACACGAATTTCTGCATCTTTTCGATAAACGAAATTTTAGTTTATAATAAAAAACATCAGGTAGAAGACTACCAGGAATGCATGCGGACAACGTGATATATCTATTAGAGATAACACATGTTTTCTAAATTTTTTCAACAAAACCAAATTATTGTTTATAGGTACCCGCGATCACTTATGAAAAAACATAAAATGAAATAACGAGTCACTTTCGTTTATTCTGCATTTTTTGCCGGAACCGGGGTTGATTAAGTAAACAGACGGAAGTTTTTTGAATAAGTTAAATGACATACTCTAAAACTATGCGAAGTTACCTAGTACCTTAAAAGGACTAGCTGTTTAATTAAATACTATCTGAAAAATGAAGCGACGAGATATAATAGTTATATCGAAGTATCTTTGTTTATCACGCTGTAGCTGTATTAGTATCAAATAACTTTGTACATGAAAAGTTTCTGTCGCTATTTTCAGCTACTCGCAATAAAAATTTGTTTAAAAAAAACGCTTTTATAAAAAGATAATGGGGAATTGTAGCAACAACTGTAAGTAACAGAAACTATGTAATCGCAATGAGAAAAGTTGACTGAAAACTTTTTTAATTCAAACGAAGACAATAAACCGAAGAAGTTAGTGCCGCCGGAGATCTGGTGCAAGCACTCTTGAATTTACTGAGCACAAAAATAAAATTCATTACTTCAACTTTTAAGACATATTCGAAATGAAATGCATTTTCCTTTTCACGTTCTCTAGATTCAAAGACAATTCAAAAAACGAACGAATGCCTGGTTATTTTGATCTTTGCATATTACATTGCAGATGTGGCGGTTTAATTAGAGTTGCCATTGTTCATGTTTAAATGTTAATGTTATTTTGAACGGAACCTATTAGGATGTGCTGGCAGATTATTATAAGGGGTATTACACTATCAAATATATATGATCACGTAAAGGATCCTACCACTGATCATATATATATATGACCTCAAGAATCATATCTGTTCATTACATTTTCATAGTTTATGATCCTATTTTTGTCATATGTGGTTGCAATGGAGGACGAGTCGGTTGTGTAATCCACTATTGCTTGAGTAGGGTGAATTGCTTTATTATTAAAAAACAGGAATAAAAAGAGAAAAATAACAAGAAATTGAAGAAAGGCTAAGATCACGGATCGGCCCGACAGGCGCAACGGACTGCTATTTCTTTAATACATCAGTGTTGCCAACAATCATTTTACAATAACATTAAACTAATTGTGAAATTACGCAAAATATTCGTTGCACTTACTGTTTATCCGTCCATCAAACCACCACAATAATTAAATTCCTCATACTTTCGAATATGGCAGATGTTTTATCTGGAAAAATGGAAATGAATTTGAAAATTCAATATATAATATTCAATATTTTAAGGCCCGTTTCTATGATCCTATCTAACAGCAAATGTCAAAACTCTTTGATCAAAGATGAAAAAACTCATATGTTTATATTATACTAAAATTTAAATATGACCCATAGATCTATGAAATATATGATAGTGATCCACGCGTGAGTAAAGGTTCCTCTATAGCTGAATAAAATCCATAGACCAGTCGTTTTACGTCTGGGCTATGAGTCGACAGATACATCTTTGTGAATCATCTCTCTCCACTTCAAGGTAAGTTCGCCCGACATATCGTTTTAATTGTTATCCTCAAAATTCGATTTTCACCTTCGCTCGTGATTCACGGCCGACCAGGTTTCTTCAAACATTCTACCGTGCCATTTCTCCTGTGATAATTATACAGCGATCTGGGAGGGAAACCAGAATAAACATACATATGTATATAAATATAAACAACCATGTCCCGAGAACAAACATCAGCGTTCATCACACAAAGAATGCCCCAACCAAGACTCGAACCTGGGACCTCCGGCGTATGAGGTAGGGCTATTACCCACAACGCTACTCGCCTGTCAAAAGGCTTGTAAATATTTATATACATAAATTTTGCTAAGTGAATTTGTACTTTAGGTTTTGCGTAACAAAATCAATACTTAAGAGTGTTTTAATTAACCATTTGATATCTTGAGTGCAGCCGTTAGAAACATAACAGAAATATTTTTCAAAAAGATCATGAAAGTATCTTTGAACAAAATGTAAAGCAAACAATTACACTCGAAAAAATTCAGTGTTATATGTATCTTTCCATTTAATAAGCAAAACGTTTGTTTAAACAATGATAATCTCGATCAGATTTGCACTTAAGATAAGTAGAAGCGAACAGAAACTCCGACATGATGATAACAAGCTCGCCAACTTCTGTTCAACAATACCTTATTGGATTAGAAAAGTTAAAAGAACTGTTAGATGTTTACTGTGCCTAACTTTGGCAATTTATTTCAAGATGAATAAAGGCGAGTCGTTAAGCACATGATTATAATCTTATTGCCCAATAAGTCATATTAATTGCTTCTCATATTTATTGACCTCGAGAGGAGATGGTTATCTAATCTTGTCTATTCTTGTGGTTAGAAATCTTTTTGTCTTTTTTTGGTGTGTCTGGTTTCGCTTTTTTAACGACTGCAACAGTTACTAATATATACTTTTATATTATCTTATTATTCATATTAGTTTAGTATTTTTTCGTATACGTATTCGTTTTTTCGTATACGAATAAATATTGTATAAATCATAAAGTAGTTATTTCAACGCACGTTGACATCTTAGCAAGGATTCTGTGAAATTGTATAACTACACAAATAGGTACAACAGGGAATTAATTATTAAACGACATCGTTGCTTAGGTGCCTAATTAGCTGCATCCCTGTTAACCATTATGGACAAGCATAGCAAAAGTACATAAACATTCGAACCGCACAGTATGTGTATCAATCTGTAAACTTATATGAACAATCATACAATAGATGTCTTCTGTTAAAATAAGTGCATGGCAATACGAAAATAAGGCTTAAAACATACCGATTCACAATTTAAGACTAGTTACTTATAAGCTCAAAATTAATTAAACCAAAACGAGCTAGAAACATAACTTTAACACTAAAATTTTAACTACAATTACACCCCAAACATTGTGTTCGGTTTCTAGAAATAATTAGAAGTTGCAGGTTTACATTGAGAATTCTTGACACGCCCTGGGCAAGGAACGACTCTATCGGCTGGCTGGCCACTAAATAAGATCACTTAAATTCCGGATCCGTAGCCTCGACCCCGTCTAGCAGCCTGCCGGCTTTTCTTATGCCCACCGTATGTTGCAATTACACAAAAGGAATAGAAAGAAACTCCAACATTAACTTTGCTCATTGAAGCTGAAAAATTTACGACGCTTTTTATGTAGTTTTAACTAAGTGGGTGAGGAATACAAGTGTATCAGGTATTTTAATGCTTTGTGGAATTGTAATTTAAAATTTACATCGAGCGCAGAGGTAGAGAAAGGCGTGTCTTACACTGAAGTTGTTCGCATGATGATCGTACTATATTTCAAATTCTGTACTACAACGAACGGGTTAGTATTTACTAGTCTTTGTTTCCAGGTTATGTTTTAATCGAAATTAATTGTTTATTCTACTGTGACAATTAATTGACTTGAACCATATGTTTAATTTGTTATTGAGCACCTAATGGTTATACATACCAGAATCTAGCTTTATTTCTGCCTGTAAATAAAAGGGTCAACATATATTTCGATTATAATTGCATCGACTACTAACAATTAGCAATAAAATACGACCGTAGCTATTTTTCATTCTCACATCCCCACCTCAACGAACACAAAGCATTTGTTAGTTTTTAAGGTACATTGATACGGATTCAGTTACTGCTATGGAAATCAAGGACCATTAATTTAGGTTTAACGCTGTCATCGTGAAAAGTTACTAGTAAAGTTAAACTTGTTAAGTTAACTCTATGTATTAATTATACCTACATAAAAATAATATATAGAGTTATCTTCTTCGCCCTGTTTTGAATTAAGCTATTTATTGAGTGAGACCTATTAAAGACGGGGAGAATGTAAATATTTACGCCTTTTAATTGCTTTTTAAAAACAAAATATGTTTAAAAGTAATTTTTATAACTACTCGAGCGCTATTACATATAGAGCTAACATATAACAACCATTCTAAACCAACTATACAATACCTAATGCTCACAAGAATATTACAAAATTCCTTGCTGGTTTTTCAAGTGTACCTAGAAGGGTTGGGGCTTCAGTAGAAACTTAAATACACAACTTCAGTAGCTTCCAAGCTTCTTCATAGCCCCTTGAGGGTAGTAGTTTTGAAGTCGATGTACAATCAAGTTTGTTTGCACCCTCCAATGCAATGCACGTGTAAGAGAGGATGGCATCAAGGAGTGATTGTTTGTTTTTAAAAAAACTTAAGAAGGTTAATATTTGGAAAATCATAAACTATGTTTCAAACTTTACAAAAGACTTTTTTATTTTCATCATTATATAACCATTCACCAAATTAACTATTGTTTATGTGCTTTTTTCTAATGCTGACAAATAAACAACTACATAGTACAATTTGTTACTAAAAATTAAAAATTTTGAGGAGTTTTACTATACAGAATCAGCTAAACGGTGTCTTAAGTAACAATTAATCATTTCGTAAAACACTTTTAACCGGATTTTATCGCGTTTAATTACATGTTTTTGCATTTAACTCATTGTTTCGGTATTTTACCCTGATCACGAGTGGAAGATGACAGACTTGTTCACTTTTATGGAAACGTTTTATCAGCTCCGTCTGTTCCTCAGTCTACGATTTAATATAATAAATCGTAAAAAAATAAGGAAATATTATAAACAATTATGTTATATAAATAATTATGTCTTTAATTTATCAATTATTGAACGCAAATAGTTAGTTAACGAAACCACGTGTCAAGCAGCGATTCTTACTTATCGCAATAAAATTCTCCTCCTGTTGCTTCAAATCACAACCCGCAGGTAATATTATAATGAACTACTACAATACAGTTAACACGCTAATTGGCCTTCACATATTATAACGTCAGAATACACATTTAGTAAATTAAATTTGAATCGACCATTGACTGCATCACCAATTATCCTGCCATGAGGTTGTATTGTAGTTGTAGTAAATATTTTTCATCTTTTACCTAAAAGAGAAATCCTATCACAAGTTTTATTTAGCACAACGAATAATATTTCACATAACATTCATGAGTCAATGTTTTGGAATAATTTTTAATAATTTAAGCATGTAATTACAAGTTAATGAAAATGTAATGAATACGTTTCACGAAATTATTTGTGAAGCATGCTTGTGGTTCTGGTCATAGCCGTAGGTGACTGGATATTATTTATTTATTTTAAAATCAAATTAAAGGTACTTTTGCAAATGTTAGATGATAAGGTAAAAGAAAACTTTTTTCATTGCAAAATCTGCAAACAAGCCCTCACCGAATGAAAACTACACTCATTACTGCTTATTTCATAAATAGTTGAGTTCATTTCAGGCCCTCAATAAGCTTTTGATCTCAGTACTTTACGCAAAAAATGACTATACCTTAATTTTTATAACATTTTATAATAATTACTAAAAAGAAAGTCAGAACCAAATTATGTATATAAATATATAAAAGACATAAAAGCAAATCAAAGAATATGTAACTGCGTGCACCTTTACCGATACAGACAGGGTTCTTGAACTATAGGTTAATCATTATGCAAAAAGAAATACTTGAGGTAATCTTTATGATTTAAAATAGATGACATAGATATTCAGTTGTATTAATTACTTTAAAAAATGTCAAAATCATAACATATTAAATAATATCACTAAAAATATATTTATGTCAGCTTTATAGTCAAATATTTTATATTTGTGCTTTTTATTTGTTTAGGTTTATGTGCGAAATTATTATCTTTGATCGGCAACCCTCAATAAAAAAAACATTCGCTCTGTTTTTGTGCAACAAGTGAAATGCGGCCTGCTTACTTAGGAGATAGCAAACTAACACAATAAATAATTAATTAGTAGTTAATTGTTTATTTTTACTTTTGTCCATATTCAATGAAGTATCAAATATTTTTAGATTAAAGAATTTGTGGTGCAATACAATATAGTTATTATAAGTTTACTCTAATGATGGCTATTTTAAGACTAAAAATAAAATAAACTAATTAGTATTTAGCTCATGTGATTATAAAATATGGTATTAACCTCATTGCTCATTATAATAAAAATAATTATAACTGTATATTTTACTGAAACATAAGTGGCCGATGGCACGAACATTTTGAACTCAACCCTTTATTAGTTTGTCGCAAAAATGTTTTAAGTACCTAATCAAGAAGTAAATTATTCAATTGTTTTGAGAAAACCATTTAAGTGTTTCTGATTTCTGTGCAATTTTAAAAGAAATCTTTTAATGATATTAGGAGTAGTTTTCTTTTTAAGATCGCTTTAATATTTTAAAAAGACAGAATTCTATTGTTGTATAGTATGAGTATAAAATGTAATTATATATTTAAAGTTATTATTAACAAATATTCACTTCCAATACAATGTATAATTGATATAATTACAATATGATAATTAATGTCACTGTTTCCCCATAGAACTTACGTAGTACTTATGAACAAACCATTCGCTTTAGTGCAATTTTATAAACTTTATTTATAAAAGTACTAAACAATTCGGTAATATATGTTCTTGAAGCATAAAGTTGTGACATATCTTTGCAAAATTCACCAAATAACATATGCGCATTTTCAAATATTCAACGTAAGTGACTAGTTAACCAATTCA
Source organism: Marasmarcha lunaedactyla (assembly GCA_923062675.1). Lineage (NCBI taxonomy): Eukaryota > Metazoa > Arthropoda > Insecta > Lepidoptera > Pterophoridae > Marasmarcha > Marasmarcha lunaedactyla. Next base: position 16,681,827 of record OV281343.1, read on the forward strand.
ATATAAGCAAGTTTAGAGTTCACATTAGTTTTATTTCTCGGCCGGCCTAGTTTTGAGGGCGGTCGGTAAAGTTTGCAGCTACGCTTCCCTATTATCGAAGTTTTATCCGACTGTTCACTAGAGGAAACTGCTGCTAGCGCCGATCTGGAATTTCTGAAAACTATACAAAGGCTGTTGGTTAATTATGCGGTTAACGCAGCGTCAAAAATGTGTAATTAGTCCTTCATGAATGCTGTCATTATCCAGCGACAATATTTTCCGATGTTTTGAAAATATTTACCAGTACATAAAATAATAAAAATAAGTATAAAATTAGGTACCTCGACGAACTTAAAACAATTCATAGCTCTTTGTTAAAATACAATAATTTATTAGAGATGAAACCTCGTTAATAGAAATTGTAATCTAATATTTGTAATAGAGTAAATAAATATAACACGTGAGAGGGAGGCAATCGTTCATTCAATTTGCGCACTAAGCAATGAGATTCTATATTATTTATAGAGACGTTACTGTCATAGTAAATGCCTGCAAATTGTGGCGACAACATGGATTTGATAGCGTCTATGACGTCTGTACCATTTGTCATTAGGAGAGGAGACTCGATTAAAATGCAATCAGTAAAATAATGTATAATAATAATAATGTTTATTTCCGAGTATGTATGGAAATATAGTAAGATTTCTTTTAGATTTAAAAAGTATTGATTAGCCAGTAAACTAAAATGAAAGATTTTAAAGAGCTTAGCGATTAAGTTTATTTTAAAAACATTTTGACTTTTAGTATAAGGTAGTATTTCAAGAATTAAAGAAGGCAAAAAACAAAGCATATTGTATCATGTTAAATTTATGTAAATTTATTATTTTATAATCATACTAAGATAACCAAGAAATTGACTACAATATATAAAATCAAAAAAGATAAACGTTCATCAATTAAATATAAAGGAATTTTAAAAATTTCTTTGAATTTATTTTTATATCTTTTTGGGCATATTAGAGGCGAACATTAATACATTTGTTGATGATAGCACTTAGTGTAAGCTGGTGATTTAAAATCACAGCTTGCTCTAAGGTATGGGCAGCAAATGCATATAAGAGATCAAGAAAACAAATAAAAGTTTTCATAATTTTTTACTTTTAAAACGTTACCAATACGGCAAATCTATCAAAACTACATAACTGAAGCCTTGTGTCATCTTCCCTGGCATTTAGATATTCTTAAATCACAAATTAAACTAAATGTTGAACGTAGGAGTGAAATGAAATATCCTATTGTTCATTAGTGGTTGCGGTGCAATTTATACACTTACGAAACACACGACATCTTTGTAGGTGTTTTTACATTAGATTTGTTAAAACCTAGGGCAAAGATCCTACTCGAAGTGCCACGTTTCGGTGAAATTAACTACGTCGGTTAGCATATGTACTTTTGCATTCCCCACAGAACAGGACCCAGCACCGGTACTATATCTACACATCCTTTATGTTATACTCATATAGGCACTCAGTATAATTTGGACAGAAATATTGAATATATATGCATTTTATTAAATATTGATATGGTTTTGGAAGATTTTAGTAGTGAAGGAGCAATGTCTATATTGGTCGAAAAATAGCAAAGGACAGACGCCCTAAAAAATTGAATAGAAGCACTAGAGTTTTAGATAAAAACAATTTTTTTCTGAAGATGATAGTCTCCACCGAGCTCAGGGTTTATTTTTAATCATTTGTTTAATAAATTTAGTTTTTATTTCTTGACTTTATGTTCATAAAGTTTGTGCGGAGTGCCTGCAATTAGCACCCAAAATTCTTATATCGTACTCGTGAAGGTAATTGTGAACTTATAAGTCACGTAGTTTTTGCTCCAATATTTTAATTCAGAATATATGCAATAATCCGTTAAAATTACTAAAAAAAGCACTCTAACTTGAAGTTTGGCCTCAATCATAGTGCTTAAACCCAGTGCGAAGTAACACAGTAATTTATGATAAAATAATGTAATTGTGTTCGGCTTTTTTCAACTTATATTGTAATAACTTATAAACTATCCTCAGTCTTTTTTCAACACCAAAATACTGTATCGCTAATTCACTGCTCTCACGCATTGGATTCTTATTCAATTGGTAATGTAGTCGTACTTCAATCGAATGACAAGAGTTGGATCCCGTAAGAACATAAAGTTTTGGTTTCGCGAGTTTTGTCAATACTAAAAGATTTAAAAAATATTTTTTGGAGCGTGTGGAAAGTTTCTATCTGCGACGGCAGGTGGCGCTACTTCCTATATTACTCACTATTGCTAACCATCGAGGTTGGGTCGACATTTCAATTATAAACAGCGTACCTAGAGACTGATGGTACTGTTACGGAGCGGGTCTCGGTTAAGTTTTTAGCGATTTTATTTTATATACTAAATAATGCAAATTAAGATATAACAACCCCCCCGTTAGGATCGATCATCACATCTCAAAGTGATGAGAGATTAATTCAAAACTAACGCGAGAAATTGGACTTTCGTTTGGCACATACAATTAAAACAGAAATCACTTAATTGCTAGCATTGACACAACAACGTAGAAAACACCATACAATAAAAATAAAATGCAATAAAATAAAAGACAATAAAATGAAATATTTTAGAAAACTAATACAAAGGTTTTTTATTTTTATTTTATTTATTATTATTATTTTTTTTTTTTATATAGTCCAAGTATGACTTAATATTATATTTATTACTATTTTCAAAACACTAAATGATCATTAACTTGTTTTATAAGTATTAAATGTGTAGCTTAACTTAAACTAATTCATTACGTTATTTAACTAAGTAAAACTATACATTATGATCTTTTATGAAATTTGTTAAGACAACATTCCTTTTCAAAGGGGTTGGCGTGCTAACACAGGTTTCCTCCACCACAGAATCATTTTTGGTTGTGTCCTTAAAGACAACAAGGGATGTTGGTTGATCAGTGTGAGATTTAAAGTTGTTACACTGATTAAAAATCTGTATACAACACGGCGGTTTGTTATAAGTTATATTTTTACGACATTTATACAGTAGATATAAAATAAACATGATGCTGCTAAATAGACTAATAGACATATAATGAGTGCCATATGTCTCGAAGTGAGACGGGTTTTCAATTTTTCTAATTCATTCTCCATTGACCGGAGATGGATGCTAGCATGTAACAATGAGTCAAGATTGCCAATATTTTTTAAACTAGAGTGTGGAAGTTTTGAAAAAGTTTTATTTATCTTTGAATGCTCGCAACAATCGTCCAATAAAATATTAAAATTCGACACCGTGTTAGTCACATTACCGAGTGGCGTTTCGCCTACCGCGGTGAACTGTAGTGTTTTATAGAATGCCTTACAGTTTCTAGGTAGAGTTAAGATTCCGGTTCCAAATAATATTACATCCTTGTTTGAATCATATTTTTCGCAACTTATATGGCATTTACCTGGTTCCGATTGAACATAAATCCAACGATTAAAACTAATTTTATGAAATACGTCTATTGATCCATGGATTAACCTAGTCACACAAGTGTCTGGTAGTTTAGTCACAACCTCACTCAACAGAGTCGTTTCGCACGTAGGATTGGCTATAACGGAAAACATGTCTGAAAGCACACACACAAAACACTTTTCACTAATAAGTTTGCACTTTTCAATGTCCCTTATCAGTGAGTAAAACATGCGATCACTTGTTACTGCTACATATGAGCTAGTTGGTTCGATAAGAATATAAGTGTCTGGTTTCAATATATCATAAGGGACTGGTAATGGGATTATATTATATAATTTATAGGTTTGGGGTAGGACTAAGGGAATCATAAGAACGAATATTATTCTACTTTGATAATAATAACAAACTAATTTAGAGATATCGGTTATCTCTTGAATGTTTTGTAAGGTTAAAGATACAGGTAAATCATAATGGCTAGGTAACTTATTTCTATGCTTATCTAATTCACTATATAATTGATGAGGACTGAGTACAGTCGGATGCAACACGTTTAGTTTCGCGAATAAAATAGCGTTGTTTATGTCATCGATATCAAATGATGACGTTAGAGAGTTGCAGAATACATTTGAGCTTTTCCAATAAGAACTCTATTTTATCTAAATTAGGTTGAATATGACTTATATCTAAGTATGCTAAGACTTTCCAGTCGTTATTGGTAGACTTAACATCTAAGAGCTTATCAAAATAAAGTCCTGGACTACTTATTATGGGCGATACGTAATCTGATCTGGCTAGCGGTGATAGCGTAGATCTGAAATAGGACGAAAGACTTATGTTATGATAACTTATACCTATTGTTATATTTACTAAACTAAGACATTATGACGAATCGTCACTGGCTGGTTTTATTTCGTCGAAATGATGACGTACGTGTTTACGATTAATAAGTACTGTGACGGTATGGTTACCGTTAAGCTTTATTATTTTATAGGGGCCTTTCCACACTTGGGATAAAGCCTTATTTTGCTTGTGATGACAACGAACATAGACCATGTCACCCGCGCTATAAGAAATAGGTTTCGTTCGAGAGTCGTAATATTTTTTAGATTTTTCTTTGGACGTCTGAATATTTTGAAGAGCTTTCTGTCGGCTATAATAAAGACGATGATTAAGTGCTCGAATGTAATCGGTATAAGTATTATTATCTAGGACGTCTATGCTAGATGGTAAATAGGGTTTAAAACCAAACAATAGTTCTAGAGGGGAGTATCCCGTCGTGCTATGCACGTTTGAATTGTAGGCTATCATAGCGCTCGGGACATAAAGGTCCCAAGTGTTTTGATTTTCACCTACATAAGACCTCAAATATTCCTTAAGGGTAGAGTGGCTCCTTTCTAGTGCGCCACAAGTTTGGGGATGATAAGGTGAAGCGAAAATATGCTTAATACTAAATAATTTTTCTAATTGTTTAATTAAGTCAGAACAAAAATTTGTACCTTGATCGGAAATTATCATTTTAGGTATTCCCATGTGTGAAATATAATTAACAAATACTGTGGCTGTTTCTTCAGCCGAACATGACTGCATGGGGTAAGCTTGTGAAAATTTGGTAAGGTCGTCTTGTATGGTAAGTAGAAATTTATATTTATGTTCGTGTGTTTCAGGAAGTGGACCGACAAGATCTAGATAAATTTTTTCGTTAGGCCGTGATGCCGTGGAGGTTATTACCATAGGGGCCCGATTTGTTTGCCGTAAGGGCTTATTAATTTGACACGAGCGACAATTCTTAACATACTCTTCGATATCTTGCCGCATGTTTTTCCACCAAAATTGTGATTTAATTCTTTCGAACATACGAGAGATGCCCGGATGTCCGGCGAGTGGAGAGTTATGGTTGTCCTTGAGGATCTGTTTGATTTCGCTTGGTGTTGGATATTTTATAGAGTTGTGATAAATATGAATTTTTATATTAGTGTTATGGAAAAGAAATGCAATAATGTTGTATATTTTTGTAAAAGATATTTTAGAGAATGGATCTGTGAAATCCGATACGGCTATCTCCTTCTCTTCGGGATACCAGTATTTCACCATGTCCCTATATTCGCGGAGAACGTTAAATATGTCTTTATATGTCATTTCATCAAAGTGATTTAATTTAATAAACAAATGCGTAAACACGTGGCTATCATTAGAAGTTGAGTAGTAGGTATGAAGTTCGCGTTCGACATCTCGGATATCGGGATCGCTTGTGGATGCGCTTATGATGTCACTACAGTATGGTATGGATTCATCTAAGTCGATTGAGGTTGGATAAGCGATTAATTTTATTTTAGTTTTTAATAAATTTTGGTTATGTTCCTGAATGACGGTGTCAAAGGAAACACCGGGTTGTTTTGAGATTTGAACAAATTGATCGTAAGTTTCAGATATTGAAGGAAGACTATGGGGATCGATGTTACTATCAGGAGATGGTGTAGGGTTACATATCATTGAACTATCGGCTGTATCATCTAGAGCGAGTACAGGGTAGCGAGATAATGCGTCGGCGTTTGCGTTTAGTTTTCCCTTTTTATATACAATTTCGTAGTCGTACTCTTCTAGTTTCAGGCGCCATCTAATGAGCCTAGAGCCGGGATCTTTGACGCTTAACAGCCAAACCAGCGGTTTGTGGTCTGTTATGATTTTAAATTTACGACCGTATAGATAGGGGCGGAACGTTTTCACCCCGAATAAAATAGCTAAGAGTTCTTTCTCTATGGTAGAGTAGTTGCCCTCGGCTTTGTTTAGGGTGCGTGACGCATATGAAATGGGTTTATCTTTGCCGATTTCACCTTGCGATAGTACGGCTCCTACTGCGTAGTTAGAGGCGTCGGTGGTTAATAAGAAAGGTTGGCTGAAATCGGGGTATTGAAGCAGAGGTGCTGACGTTAGTTTATCTTTGAGAGTTGTAAACGCTCGTTCCTGTTCATGAGACCATTGAAAAATAGCATCCTTTTTAAGGAGGGAAGTTAGAGGTTTTGTTATTTGGGAAAAGTTATTTATGAAACGACGATAGTATCCGACGAGACCGAGAAAGGATTTTATATCTTTAGGGTTTTTTGGTGTTGGGAATTGAGTAACGGCCTTGATTTTATCTGGATTTGGACAAACACCCTTGTCTGTGATTATATGACCGAGATAAGCGACTTCGCGTCTCAAAAATTCGCATTTGTCTGGTTGTAATTTTATGTTGAATTTTCGTAAACGGTCGAATACTAAATTAAGTTTTGAAATATGACTTGGAAGGTCATGGCTATATATAATAGTATCATCCAAGTAGATATAAGCGTGTAGGCCTTGAAGACCAGAAAGAACCGTGTTCATCAGCCTTTGGAAGGTGGAAGGGGCGTTTTTCAACCCAAAGGGCATTCTGGTGAATTCGTAGTGCCCAGAGACACTTGAATTCGTGTTTATAGTGAATCCCGTTTTTGGTGCGTCTTTGGGACTCATTTTGACCTGGTGGAAGCCGTTGGAGAGGTCCAGGGTGGTAAAGTATTTGCAATGACCTAGCTGGTCCAAGATGTCAGTGATGAGAGGCAGAGGATAACTTTCCGAGACAGTGACGTCATTGAGACGGCGGTAGTCTATAACTATTCGCCACTTCTTTTTACCAGAGGCATCCATTTTCTTAGGGACCACCCATACCGGGGCGCTCCAAGGTGAAGAAGGACGTATAATATTGTGATCGAGCATTTTACGAATTTGTGAATCTACCTCTTCCTTATGGCATTCAGGGAAACGATATGATTTTACATGGATGGGAGGCGTGTCTCCCGAGTCTATAGTATGCTCGATTGCGTTTGTGAATGACAAAGGTTCGCCTTCTAAATGAAATATGTCGGTGTAATGCGAGCAAAATTCTAAAAGGGTTTTTTTTCTTCATAATTTAAATGGGAACAGCGAATAAGGTCTAATACCTTCTGCACTCTACTTGGATTAGAATAAGAGATAGAATTGACAAATTGAGTTGGTATGTTGGAAGTACTTTGTAATTCGAGAGGATTTAATTCGACGACATAATTTTTAATTTCGATATCGGAATTTGTTGTATTTAAAATGGTGACATTAATTCTTTTATTGCGTTTTATAGTAACAATGCAATTAGCGAAATAAACGCCTTCTTTAAAAATATGATCTAATAATAGCCCTTCATTGTTTGGATAACGCTCGGGCGAGTAATTTGATACAATGCACTCGATAACGGCTTCGGTGCGAGCGGGACCTATATAAGTTGGCTGAACATAGTTCATATCCATGGTTTGCCCGCAAATATTAATTAAGTTCGAATCATAATCAATATGGGCTTTAAAATGGCCTAGAAAATCACTACCGATGATGCCGTCATACTCTAGACTTATGTCATCGTTTACTATATGAAATTTATAATTATAAGTGTTATTAAATAAATAAAAATCGATTTGAGATGTACCTAAAGATTCAGAACAATGTTCAATATTGTTAATTCCTTTTATCTTAACTACTTCGCTGGATAAGGTGTAAGTTTTGTCTAAACTAGATTTTTTTATAAGGCTTATACTTGCGCCCATATCTACAAGAAGCCGTAAAGGATGCGTGGAAAGTTCAGTTTTTAAAACTATGTGAGGCAAGGATATTTTTGTAAAGTATGAATCTATCTCATATATTGGAATTTCAAAATTAGGTTCGGTTTTATTTTTAGTACAATTAGATAGAGAAGGTCTGACGGAGGCGGAGTCTTGGCTCAAGGAAACGAGGACTCCCGGAGGAGTATGTTGAGATTTCTTTTTATTACGACTCGACGAGACAGCGGTTCTTTTAGAACAATGTCGAGATGAGTTAGAAATAGGACTCGACGAGACAGCGGTTCTTTTAGAACAATGTCGAGATGAGTTAGAAATAGGACTCGACGAGACAGCGGTTCTTTTAGAATAATGTCGAGATGAGTTAGAAATAGGACTCAACGAAACGGCGGTTCCCGGAGGAATGTGTTGAGGTGGAATAGGTTTAGTATAAGATTTAGTATAAGATTTAGTAAGAGAATTGCGTGTGCCTAAATTTTCCGGAGAACGACGGCACGTTTTCGTAATCCGATTAGTTAGTTTAAATTAATATCATGTTCACCAACATTTTCACACGGGACTTGATAAGGTGTCGGTGACGGTGGTGACGGTGGCTCGAATGTAACATGATGCATGTTCGCTGACTTATTATAATCATTATTCAAATTACGCCTTTCATTATTATATTTTCTTTTACGACATTGTGTGATATCATCGCCTTTGTTTTTGCAATACCTGCAGAAAACGTGGGAGCCAGATGGATTGTTAAATGTTCTAGAATTTTGCGGTTCTGGGAAACCACGTGGTGGATTTATGCGCTTTTCCTTAGCATAACATTCAGATTCCGTATGCCCAGATTTTCCACAGGTTCTGCATTTAGATTTAGTGACTGTTTTATATAAAAGATTTTGTATCTTTTCCTCTTCGAGGGCAATATTGATCGCGTCATTAAGAGACTTAGGATTTCTACACCTAACATTATTACTAATCCGTGGATGAAATCCTAAGGAAAATGAAAATAAAGCTAAATCTTCCGTCATTGCTATCCGACCGGATAGATCTTTCTTAAGAGATTCGGAATTATATATTTCAGACTGTAAATCAGTAAGACAGCTTTCAACGCGAAGTGCAAATTGCGAAATAGATTCATTAGGTTGCTGCTTACAAGACTGTAGATCTAGCAATAGATGATTATAGTGTTTTCTTTCACCAAAATTTTGTTTTAGGAAACATTTTAATTGATTAAAATCTTCGAATATTTTATTAGAGCAAGCAATTTGAGCTTTGCCTTCTAAACGCGATAAAATATATTTATTCAATAATGTTTTTTGAGAATGTGATGCTAGGTCTAGAGCGTTTTGGCAGTTAGTTAGAAAAGCGGTGAGAGTTTCGCGATCTTCTTTATAAGGGCTAATGAAATTACACAATACATTAATAGGAAACTGTTCGCTTAATACGATTTCTGCGCTCGCACAACTTTTCTTTGTTTCAACCGACATTGTGGAAAGGAAAAAAAAATAGTCAGTAAAATAAAAATAGAAGAATATCTGGATAAAACGGTATGTATAATACTTGGAATTTTATAGATAAATATTTTACTGGTAAAGGATCTAAGAATAGGAAGGGAATCACTAAAAATATTGAAAGACACTCAATAAAAAAATATTAAAAAATGTAACAATAACAAATAATAATATGTTTCACTTACAGGGTCAACAGGATCACGAAGAACTTGAGCGGCATTTCAAGGTAATACGTCCACAGGGCCACAGCGGCGGCGCGTCTCCAGAACGCGACCAGCAGGAACAGCGGCAGGCAGGCCAGGGCGGCGACCAATCTGAGGGACCGCAACGCAGCAGCGCTGGCAAGCGGCGATATACTATCGCCTCAGCAACGGCGACGAGAATAGAGCACCGACAGTAGCGATGCTTTCAGCAGGACGTCTGCAGCGGGGACGTCTTCAGCAAGATGTCTTGAATGAGACGCCTTCAGCGGTGACGTCTTCAGCAGCGATGGTACTAGAAGTGTTGCAGTGTCAATGGCGGCTGCGAGGTTAGGTAGTGGCCGTGCGTACTTCGCACTGGCAGAATGTGGAGAATGACTTTGGTACTGGTCTGCAGGCTTACGAAGTAAGGCTGACTGTCGAGACTCAGTCTGCACAAGAGTTTGACGAAGCGGACACAGAGATGAAATAGTCACAGAGATAAATCACGCTCCGGAGTTGGATTGGCACAGTACAGTTTTTGGGTATAATTTTTATTCACGACCCGTTATTAAATACCAGTGGAACGAAAACGGCTAATCAACACTGGTATCCCACTTCAGACACCACTGTTACGGAGCGGGTCTCGGTTGAGTTTAAAAAAAAAACTATTTAATTACACAAACGATTATTTATTTATAAAAACACAGAGAAAACTATACGCGACGGAGGTCCAATCCAATACTGAATAAAAGTGACGATTTCTAACGCGGTTTAGACTTACGTCGGTTTCCTATTGCATTGACGTCAATGCAATGGGAAACTCAGCGATTTTATTTTATATACTAAATAATGCAAATTAAGATATAACAGTACCCAGCCTGTAAAGTCAAGGTACCGTCACGGCGAGGCCTTACGAAGTACGTCAGAAAGCCGCGATATTTTAGTACTAAGGTATATTTGAATATATCGAATAATCTAATTAAAGAAACAATACATTCTGACTTGCTCCAACATCGGAGTAAGATGTAGTAGATTGAGTAACTGAAAATAAAAAGAATAAGTTATTTAAATAAATATTTTAATTGTACTCCTTATGGCGTAGAAGTTTACTGAACCGAGACAGGGGAATAATTTGGAAACACCGGTGAAGGGTATTTCTATGGCGGTAACTTATTATTTAGGGAGTGCGCATTGTTTTTAAAATGAGCTGGGCACTGTCGCTGTACCAGATTTACGTGACGTCATCAAGCTTGGGTTGGTCTTGAGAGTCGCCAAATACTTTAAGAAAGCCTCTACTTTCGTTATTTTGTCAGACCTCATCTGCGTCCGGACCCGTTCGGACGTGTTTGACGGTCGCTCCCGGCTGCCGAGTCACGATTGATGTCTCACGACTCCACTCGTATCAATACTCAAACGCCACTCTCAGATCCGTTCTGCGTCCGGCCCCGCTCGGACGTGTTCGCGGTCGCTCCAGCAGTTGAGTCACGATTGTCGTCTCACGACGTCAACTCGTAGCAACACTCATACGCTGTTAGCCTCTTTAGGGCTTACTCTGTGGCCGGTTTCGATCGGCTGCAAGTAAGTCGGTCTCTTGCACAGCAACAACAGAGCTGAGCTTACCGCGGTCGATTAAATTCGATAGTGGTTCGCGAAGCTCGGGCTGTTTTTCTGGCTGCGTACCTGACGCTTGGCGCTTGCTACGTAGTCAGAGACTCGCTCTGCGGCCGGCCCCAGGCCGGTCGTAACGTAGTCAATCCCGCACTCTGTGCACCCCTCGAAGTAAAAACCTCACTTCGGTGAGTGCAGCAACAACAGGGTTGAGCTTACCGCGGTCGATTAAATTCGATAGTGGTTTGCAAGACTCGGGCTGTCTTTCTGGCTGCGTACTCGACGCTTGGCGCCTGTGCGTAGTCAGAGACTCGCTCTGCGGCCGGCTCCGGCCGGTCGTAACGCAGTCAATCCCGCACTTTTAGTGCAACCCAACTCCGTCAGGTCTACGGCCGGTTTTTGTTGTCAATTTATTGACGACACACTCCGTAGTAGACTCGCGTTTGATCAGGTGGATACTTAACGGTGACAACTAAGCCTGATAGCGTTGCCCCGGTGCGCTTCCAAGGCCCTTCAGGCCAAGGAGAAACCGGCAGACCCGATCCCATTGCACTTGGGCCTTTCCCAGGGTGACGGTACAGTGCTGTCCGAGCTAGGGGCACCACCTCGCGTCGTCCCCAGCCCCCCTACCGCGGGTAGGGAGGTTTAGGTGCTAGGTTTGCTAGGGAACCTAGGCATTCTTATATATTTATATATTTTATATATCGTAGGACCAAGCCCTCCCAATGGACCAGCAAAGCTTGGTAAACTTTGCTAGGTCGTTCGCCCAGGCACTCGTTGCGTCCGGCGTCAGCATATCGGATGACATTCTAACGCAGGCCTTACAGGCAACTATCGCGTCCCCGGCCCCTCAGGCCTCCAACGTCGAGACCCCTCAGGTCTTAAGCTCTCCCGCGTCTCCCGCCTCGTCAGAGATGGACTGCGAATCGGTCGCATCCTCTCACGCGTCGCGTCGTAAGCGTACCGCTCCCGGGAGCGACTCCGAACCCGCGTCTGATACGTCGTCAGATGCCGTCACCTTAACCGGCTCTCCTGAGCCCGCGTTTCAACTCGTCGCCAAGCGCTCCAAGAAGCGCTCTAAGAAAGCTTCGGTATCTTCAATACCCGAGCCCTCCCCGGTGTCTTCAACACCAGCCCCCGCGCCGTTAAAATCGCTCGTAGTAACCGCGTCTCCGTCGGTCACATCGAAGCCAGCGACGCGCTGCGCTCCCGTCCCGCCGAAGCCTCAGCTCCCTCCGCCCGTATTCCTGCGTGAAAAAGCGCGCTGGACCGCGGTCTCAAACTTGTGCAAAGAGCACAAAATTAATAACTTAAAAGCCGCCAACGCTGGCGATACAATCAAAATTCAAGTAGCGACCGTCGACGACTTCCGCGCGTTTACCAGGCTACTATCATTAAATCAAATCGCGTATCACACCTACGCCCTTCCGGAGGAGCGTAAGATCCGCGCTGTACTACGGGGCGTCCCGTTCGAACTCAGTAACGAAGACATTCTCGATGACCTTAAGTCTCAGGGTTTCCCGGTCACAGCACTCCAACCGCGGTAGGCGTTTTCCCTTAGCTTTAGCAATCCTGTCAAATACTCCCAACTCGAAGGAGATTTTCAAAGAGGCTCACACAATCTGCGGACTCTCGAACATCTCCGTCGAGCGTCCCAACCCCCGTGGTCACCCTGGGCAGTGCCACCGCTGCCAGCTATATGGCCACGCAGCGGCTAACTGTTCAGCTCCCCCCAGGTGCGTAAAGTGCCTGGATCCTCACTTCACTAAGGAGTGCACTCGCACTCCCGAATCCACTTCCCCCCCTGCCTGTGTGCTGTGCGGCCAGTCCGGCCACACAGCAAACTACAGGGGTTGCCCGCGCGCTCCGCGCTCCACCACCAAGAGGGTTGCGCCTAAACCGGCGCCGCCACTCACTCCTTCCAACTTCCCGCCGCTGCGCAACCGGGGTCCCCCGGAAGCAAAGCCCGTTCAGCCGACGCCTACTCCGGCTCTGTCTTGGAGGCAGCGTCCGGCCGTCCCGCCTGCACCTTCCCGACCCATCCCAGCTCCCGTAGCTCCCGTAGGGCCGCGTCCCGCTCCGCCATCCGCACCTCAGTCATCGTTGGCTGAGGACATGAAGACCGTGTTCGACGTCATCCAAAACGTCGATATTAACGAAATTTCCGTACTCGCACGCAAACTGCGAGCCGCCCGCTCTCCTCAAGAGCGTTTATTCGCGTTAGCCGAGCATCACTCGCTCCTAAGTTCATTGTAAATTCTTTTATTTTTGTAAATTTAAAATAAATAAATTTTAATGTCTAGACCCGCGAATCTCGCGTCCAGTCGTATTAAACCTAAGGGCTTATCCCTAGTATCCTTTAACGCTCGCAGCCTTAGCTCTAACCTTCCCGAGATTAAACTGTTCCTTCAGAACAACGAACCAGATCTTTTTCTTCTCCAGGAGACATGGCTCACTCCTAATCGCTCCAGGGGATTCGCGATTCCCAAGTACGCGTTTACACGTAACGATAGGCCTAACTGCGACGGTTTCGGCGGCACTGCTATCTACTACAAAAGAGGATTCCATTGCTGTCCACTCCCTACTCCTCCTGTCCTTAACATGGAAGCCACCGTGTGTAGATTGGCTATGACTGGTCATCCGACCATCATCATAGCCTCAGTTTACATACCTTGTGGCACCAAACCTATCCGCAGCGACTTTGACACCATTCTCGCCCTCGGCCGTTCAGTCATTATGTTCGGAGACTTTAACTCCAAACATACTGACTGGACGTGCCTATCAACCAACCAAAGCGGTATAGCTCTCCTCGACATCACCAACTTACTCGACTTAGACGTCGTCTCCCCTATCACTCCCACTCACTATCCCGACAACCCGAACCACTCTCCTGACATCCTCGATTTTGCAATCGTCAAGCATATCAACCTCGACCTCAGGTCTATCGAACCGCTCGATGACCTAGGTTCTGACCACCGCCCCGTCTCCCTCGTGCTAGGACCGCCTAACGTTAACGTCACTTCTCCTAAGACCTTTACCGACTGGAAAGGTTTTAAAAATACGATAGTTTCTGCCTTAGAGGCCCCAAACTCTCCGCTCGCGATCTCGCCCGATCAATTAGATAGCCCGGATAAAATAGATTCGTTAGTAAATTCTCTCACTGATGCTATCAACTCAGCCATCAGTGTAAACGAAAAGGTTGCTAAGAAAGGCAAACCCACGCTTCCCTTAGCCATTAGCAATCTTATTAAAGCTAAGAACGCGGCTCTCCGGAGAGCCAAGAAATATCCCACGCCCGCCTATAGAACAGCTGCGAATCAGCTACAACGCAAAGTTAGATCTCGCCTCGCGGAACTCCGAGACGCCCAGATGAACGATCTCATGGCGAATATCTCCCCGTCCCACCAAGCGTATTATCGAATGGCCCGTGCCTTACGCGTAGACGCCGCCTCTCACGTCCCTCCTCTCACTCGTCCCGATGGCTCTATCGCCTTCGAAGACGAAGAGAAAGCCGAATGCTTCGCTGACAGCGTTGCGTCTCAATGCTCGCCCAGCACGCAACCCACGAATCCCAATCACATCAAAGCGGTGGAGGCCGAAGTCCTCCGTAGAAACTCTCTCCCCATCACCGCCGACCCCGTCACAGTCTCTAATGACGAAATCTCGCTTCACATCAAAAGTCAAAAGTCCAGAAAGGCTCCGGGTGCGGATGGTATTTCCAACCACGCACTTAAGCACCTGCCTCAACAGGTGCTTACCTTGTTAGCTATCATTTTCAATGCCTGCTTCGACCTTAGCTACTTTCCAAAAGCTTGGAAAGAAGCGACAGTCATAGGCATACCCAAGCCGGGTAAACCTCTTAATGTCCCGGCTAATCACAGACCCATCAGCCTCCTCAAGGCAATGTCTAAACTTCTCGAGAGAGTCATACTCTCTCGAATGCGGAACCATCTGTTTCCAACGGACGGCGATCCTCTCATAATTCCCCACCAGTTCGGCTTTCGCGCTAAGCACTCCTGCCCTCAGCAAGTCCATCGAATCGTCGAGTACATACTCGACGGCTTCTATCCGAAACGAAAGAAAACGATCGCAGTTTTCTTTAACGTAGCCAAGGCTTTCGACAAAGTCTGGCACAGCGGTCTCGTTTATAAACTCTATAAAATAGGCTTACCGGCTCGCCTAGTTAGGATAATCGCGTCGTTCCTCAAAGACCGCACGTTTCGTTTCAAACATGAAGGCACGCTCTCCGCGCCTCGTCCCATAAAGGCTGGAGTCCCTCAAGGCTCAGTCCTCGCCCCTCTTTTGTATACCGTATACACTAACGACATTCCCATCCCAGCTAAAGTCGTCGAACTCGCTCTCTTTGCCGACGACACTGCTCTTTACACCAAAGGCCGCAGAGCCTCGGGTCTCGTCACCAGACTTCAAAAGGCTATTAACACCCTCGGTGCTTGGTTTAAAAAATGGCGTATCGATGTGAACCCAGAGAAGAGCTCTGCGGTTTACTTCGACTACAGACGCAGTCGTATCCCCAACAATCTCCAATTGAGAATGCAAGGCACTCCCATCCCCTGGAAGCGCAGTACTAAATATTTAGGCGTCATATTAGACCAAACGCTTTCATTCAATCCTCACGTCGACAGAGTAACGAAACTCGCACGTTTTTACCTAGGCCGGCTTTACAGTATGTTAGGTAGAAAAAGTAAAATGTCCTTCAGAAACAAACGTACGCTTTATAAGGTCTGCGTTAGACCAGTCATGTCATATGCTTCGCCAGTCTTTGCTCACGCCAAACCCTCCGTCCTGCACAAACTGCAGGTAGTTCAAAACCTCTTCTGCCGCAGGGCCACAAACGCACCTTGGTACGTGCGCAACGCGGACCTGCACAGAGATCTTGAACTGCCTACAGTACAACAGTATCTAAAAACACTCTCAGAATCGTTCTTTAAACGCGCCGAATCCCATCCCAATCCTCTTGTTCGTAAATCAGTCTCATATACTGCTCCTGTCCTAGATTCGGCATACAAAATCGCTAGACCGAGAAACGCGCACACAAGCGAACGTTCGAAGATAACCGTAGATCTCGAGGCCCTTCAGGCCGCTAATTCTAATTCTAACGTAAATTCGAATTAATGCAAATTTAATTTTTCAATTTTTAATGTTTCATTACTTACTTTTCATTTTTAATGTTTTTATTTTTTTACTTTTAATTTTTGAGCACCTTCAGTGCTATGTAAATCCCAGCGGGTGACCCCTTAAGGGCCCCGCTAGCGCGGCCTCTTTCTCCAATTGGCCGTCGCTCCGATGAAGGCTGAGTGGCAAAAATGCACGAGCCGACAGGGGGTTTTTAGTGGGTATGGTTCTGGTAGGCGTCGGGACGAGTCCCACATAACTTTGGAATCGCGCCAGAGTATGCGTCAGAGCATTTTTATCTTCCTGCCCTTCCCGCGGAGGGGAACAAAAAAAAAAAAAAAAACGTTATTTTGTATTATGCTTTGGTTCATTCCACTCTTGCACTATTGTTCATCGATATGGAATCCACAGTATGCTGTGTATACAAAATAATTCACAGTAAATTCCTTAAACGTTTGAACTGCGGGACACAAACAAGAGACAATTTTGTAATCAAACCTCGATGCGCATTAGGTTTAAATGCTCATATCCTCAGAGATCACATGTTTTGTGCAACGTAATTCATAACAAAGTTGATTCTATAGCACTTTTAAGTGAAAATAATTCAACAAAGATGGGGTGCTAGAAATACATTTTTGTTTAATATTCTGATGTAGAAAACTAATTAAAATAGCAACAATTTCATATCGCGATATATTTTGTTTATCCATATATCAATACAAAAATAGTATTATACAGGAAATTTGTAAATCCTGAAATATTTTCTCATATTTTATTCCTATATTTTTTTTTTGTTTCAACTTAGCTACATCCTAGCAACCTGTGGAAACTTAATTGTTAACTGTATGTATATATTGCTCATGCATTAATATGTATTGCTACGCATTGTTTTAGTCTTTACTTTGAGAATGTAATAAAATTTAAAAAAAATGGTGAATAAAGCCTTTTTTTGACCCAAAGTCGTTTGAGTTGAGTTTTGGTTTGCAACTTCTTGAACTTCTTTTGGACAATTAACTACGAATTTAACTTTCAAGATTGCTGAATGATTCGCAACTTCACCTTCTGCGATTTGAATTAATTGTTATTTTTTAATTAATATCAGACATAACAGTTTAATATGAATACTAGTTTAGATGGTAGGGGAGACTATCCTCTTGGTTTACCTCATAATTTATTTTGTTTTGGTAAAAGGTGATTGTTTAAGTTACTTTGTTTTATATTTTTATTTATTCATGTCGACGTAGAGAAGGTTAATTTTGTTTGACCGTATTAATGAGCGATTTTATTATATTTTTGGGGTAAAACTTGTGTGTTGCGTTTCTCGTGTTTGATTTAGCGATACGAGGTGGCTTACACGTCATCCACCCTTACAAAGAGAGGAAAACCCTCTATTACAATATGCTTCATATCCAATTAATAAAAGATCAAGAATTCCAAAGCTGCTGGATAAAAACTCATAGATAAACTATATTGATCAAATAAAAATATCTTGATAATTTGCTTTAAAGCAAACAATGTGACACATGAAATAATTATTGTGGTTAAGCCAATCACAACATTTACCTTTAGACATTTGACCACTGATGCAGAGAGGCCTAATTACAGGAAGCGAACCCAATCATGTACCTAACAGGTGTAAGGTACTTGGTATCTCTAGCTACATAATAGTCCAAATAGACTTTCTCGTAATTAACCGGCAACACGCGTTATTAATATTTACATATACATTTACAATTATTAAGGCAGATTTGTACAATTATCAAAACCACCACTATTTTTAATTTGTATAGCTTACAAGATTTTAAAAGTCAAACTACGAATGTTTATTATGACTAGAATTTAATATTTAGAAATACTTAATCGGCAATATTTTTACTAAAAATTAATTACGCAAACATCAACGGTCGTTCACTGTTGAGTAAAAGCATTGAAATTATTATTATGCATTCTCCTAACTTGCAACACTAGCCACGGTGAGCCTGTATATGAAAATTTAAGAAGTTTTGTTTTTAAATTATAACTAAGCACTTATCTTAACCAATAACTCTGTAAAAAGGTGTGAATTTTTAGATACTTTTTTACGCTAGGACTATCCTAATTTTGTCATTTAAATAGTTTTTTTCCTAATTTTATAATTTTTGTAGAATAAATATTACAAAATAGCTGTAAAACACGAATTCATTTTATGCTTGTTCATTCTGTACTATAATTTTGTGATGAAATACATGTTTGAAGTTGTATTCTAAAAAGGAAAAGCCTCTTTGAGGTTCTTGAAATGGGGTTCACATTACATCACATTCACATTACTCAAACATTCGAATGAATGAATCATTAGTTGTCTCGCTCCAACAGTGGTGAATAATGACGAGGTAGGTATTATTTTCATTAATATTTCAAGCAAAATATAGGCGCAGCGTGAACCGCCACGAGGTGGAGGCTGCGAATACATGTGTTTGTGTACAGCCACCACCAGGAGGTGGGTGGACATCTGAGGGGCTAATGCCAAAGTACCAGGGTTCAAACAAAAAGTAAAACATATTTAAAAATGAAAAAAAGACTACAAATCCTTTTAAATTCTTCAGGGTTTGGACAGTAATGCTTCGAAAGAATAATTTGAAATACAGTTATTCATTATAGACATTTTAACGAATTTAGTAGGCTGGTGTTGACATTTGGATCTGTCCCATAATCTCGCGGTTTGTCGCCCGCACTGACTACACATGACATGATACCAAACGTGGCATGCAAAATATTTGATGCGGTTTTTTAAACGAAGCGTGATTTAGGTGCCACAAATAAAATTAAAAGTATTTTTGTCGCATATACTGTGTTACTTTCCACACGAAAAATTAATCTCGTGAAACTGATCAAGTTTTTTATTATTGTAATATTTTACAATGGTCCAATTTGGAAACGTTCAGATGTTAATAATTTATGCTGATGTGGAGCAAATTAAATTAACCTGCTATTTCGTAAAAACGAATGATGATGGACTCCAGACGAGTCCGAAACTAGTCTGACCTATCCGACCGTGTACCGTGAGTAAGCCGCGTTATTAAATATCTAATATAATTTATATTTTCCAACTATCAATTATTTTGTTGCATGGATATATTCTTCATACCTAGAACTCATAGAAAACTGTTGTTGCGCGTTTTAAATAAGGAAGATTGTCAGCCAGGTAAATCACTTTTTGACATTAGCCATAGAAGGTAATTGTTCCAGATTACCTAAAAGCATATTAAAAAATATCTTAATGACTTCTTTCTTATTTAATTGTGTTATTTATAACTTCTGTTTTTCAAAAAAGTAAAATAAAATTATTAATCATAATAAATTTAGTGACAATGTATTCGCTGCAAATGAATAAATTGAAAACAATAGTTTTATATATATGTAAATCAATGTAGGAAACCTTGCATCCACTCAAATATCAATAAAATATATGATATATGATGTGTGTGAAATATATGATGACATGGTTAGATTTACGATTTACTGTAGGTAACTTAAGGCATAATCAAATAAATAACTATCCAGTATTTTAATTGTTTAAGGTTGACTCAGTGCTTACGTAAAAATAGGTGTTATGAATTTATGTTAACAGTTATGGGATTATTAAAAGGCACAAAGTAGTTGCAAATTGGACTGACGTCATATTGTCCGTGATCCACTTTTCGTAATAAGTTTTGTTGACGGAAAGCGTCAGTCTGTGTTGAAATTTAACTGAGTGAACATCAAATAAAATAGTTGTTTTATTAAAACCCAATTCTATCGACACTCTAACATATATGAATTGAACAACTTTAAACTCCTATAAAGGAAGTTTGAAAAGATCAAACAGTCAATTGAGCACCCAAATTTCACTGGTTGTTGTCGTAATATATAATTTCATAGTTGTATACCGTAATAAGTTTCTAACGCCGTTTTCACGGCGGACAGTGGGTCGTTAACCGTACTTCTAATAAATTTCTATCGCCGTTTTCACGGCGGATAGTGGGTTGTTAACCGTACTTCGTGGAACGCGAGCTTCGTCGACGGGGTTTCGTCGTTCCAGGACTTCAAGTTCCGTGTTCGAGTAAGTTATCCGCGTCGTCCTCAACCGCCCTACTGCGTGTAGGGTGGTTTTAGAAAGTTAGTCATCGTTGTTAGGTTCATAGTATATATATTTATATATTGTCCCTCTCCAACCCCTCCGCAATGGCTTCCCTAAGCTTTGACGAGTTTAGGAAGAAGTTAATTGAAAGTACTGAAGGCATGTCTATAAATGCTGATAAGTACCGTTTCTTAGATTCTCTTAACCCTCATCTCATGACGTTAATGTCCACAATGGCCCCTCAGGCCACCCCAGTTCTCCAGACCCCTCAGGTCTTAGGCCCTCCCGCTTTCCCTTCCTCCAGTGACATGGAGTGCGAAGTAGATGCCCCTACGCGACGCAAGCGCGCACCCGCGACCGAGTCATCCTCGGACGCCACCCCAACTGGCCCTGAGTCTCCCTCTTTTACGCTTGTTAAGAAGCGCTCTAAGAAGCGTTCGAAACAAGACCCGGCGCCCTCGACGCCCGTCCCCACACCCCCTGCGGCGTCTTCAACGCCAGCTGCCCCGGTGTCCTCAACACCCGCTCCGGCCCCAACTCCTGTCAAGGCCAAGGTCCCACCACCCGTTTTCCTTCGGGAAAAGGGTAAATGGACTGAGGTTTCGACATTGTGCAATGAGCACAAGATTCATTACACCCGAGCGGCCAACTCGGGTGAATCTATTAAAATCTTAGTCTCGTCGATAGACGACTTCCGTGCTTTAACAAAGCTCCTCACCGATAAGCAATATGCTTATCATACTTATGCTCTGTCAGAAGAGCGTAAGATCAGAGCGGTACTCAGGGGAGTCCCGTTCGAATTATCGAACGAGGCTATCCTGGAGGATCTGCAGTCCCAAGGCTTCCCGGCACTCGCGGTGCATAAAATGCACAGCAAGTACGGGAGGCAACACCCTCTCGCTTTGGTGGTTCTCGCCAACTTCCCCAAGTCCCCAACGTCCAGGGAGATCCTCAAAGGGGTTAGCACTATATGCGGCCTCTCTGGGATCTCGATCGAGGCGCCTCATCGCCGCGGTCATCCCGGCCAGTGCCATCGGTGCCAGTTGTACGGGCACGCGGCGGCCAACTGCCGCGCACCGCCCAGGTGCGTCAAGTCCCTGGTCCCTCATTTCACTAAGGAGTGCAATCGCACTCCTGAAACTCCCTCTCCTCCCGATTGCGTGCTTTGTGGCCAGTCCGGCCACACCGCAAATTACAGGGGCTGCCCTCGTGCACCCCGTTGTATGCGCTCCAATTTCAAAAGGGCGGCACCCAAACAGGCCCCGCGCCTTTCTCAAGAAAACTTTCCGCCGCTGCGTAGCCGGGTTCCTCCGGCTGCTAAGCCTACACAGCCCAGGCCTCCCCCAGAAAACTGGAGGCAGCGCCCAGCATCGAATCCCATCCTGGCTCCTCACCCATACAAACCCACTCCTCAATCCTCCGTAGCAGACGATATGCGTATCGCTGCGACGCTATAAAAATGTCGATGTTAGTGAAATCGCAGTCTTAGCCCGTAAACTTAGGGCTTCACGTACTCCGACAGAGCGTTTGCTAGCTCTGGCGGAGCATAGTTCCCTTCTCAATTCATTATAGGTTCATTTAAATGAATTGATCCCTAAATCATGCTTCGGCCGACCTCTGCCCAGCCCCGGCTTCACCGGAGGCTGCCCAGAACGGCCACCAACTCATGTCCATTTGAGCACCTTCAGTGCAACTTTCACTACAGGCGGAAGTACAACTTTCACTTTCACTCTGCCAGCGCGCCCAACTTCCCGACGGGTGTCGCTTCCGATGAAGGCTTACGGTAATAACTACAGCCAACAGGTGGTTTTTAGTGGGTAGGTGCCATTCTGGTGAGTCCCACATAACCCCCCGCAGAGAAATTTACCTGCGGGCGGTATGCATGACGCATCTTCCACCTCCGTCCCGCGAGGGTGCCTCGGCAGCAAAAAAAAAAAAATCAAACAGTCTCGGTCTGCGTGCGTTCTCGAGCGCACGTCGATCGCAGACGCCTTCCCGCTCCCTTAGCCCCCGCGCTAATCGAGCACTCAAATTTCAAAGGTCGTTACCGTATTGTTATTTCATAGACGTTTCCGTATTAAGTTTCAAACGCCGTTTTCACGGCGATTAGTGGCTTGTTAACCGTACTTCGTGTTTCGTCGAACGTGAGCTACGTCGACGGGCTTCGACGTTCCAGGTGTTCTTCGTGGAGTAAGTTCGCCGAGTTCAAGACTTCGAGGGCTGGTGGATACGCGTAACGGTGCCAACGAAACCAGTCGGCGTTGCCCCGGTGCGCACAGTTTAGCCTTTCAGGCAAACAACAAACCGGAAGTCCCGATCCCATTTGCACTGGGCCTTACCCAGGGTGACGGAACCAGCGCTGTCCGAATTAGGGGCACCGCTGCGGCCGTCCCGACCCCCCCTACCGCCGGTAGGGAGGCTTAGTTAGGTTTTTGTACTAGGTTGTTCATAAATTATATATTTATATATTCAAATATAATCGTTAGCTCCCCATTCCCTCCCCCGCCGTACGCAATGGATGCGCATATCCTAGCGGATGTTGCGAAGCAATTAGCGGATGGCATCACCGCTTCAGGCTCCCCCCCCCGACGCTAATGCGATTCTTCAATCGCTTAGCAGTCTACTGCTTCCCCTGCTCGCCAACTTGGCTCCACAGGCCCCTCAGGCCCAGGCTTTTCAGGCCTCATCATCAACGCTGCCTCACAGCACTCCCCCTTCCTCTGCCTCCTCCATGGAGGTAGATAACACGGACGCCACCTCGATGGCAACCTCTACCTCGGCCTCATCAGCCGCCCGCCCCTCCAAGCGCACTGCATCTAGCAGCAGCGACGAGTCCGCTTCCACAGCGGACATTCTCACCTCCCCTGAACCCACCGTTAGCTTCACGCTGGTGGAACGCCGCTCCAAAAGGAGCAAGATAGCACCGGTGTCTCCGACACCAACCATCGTCCCGGCGACCCAGTCGCCCGTCCCCGTCCCCCTCATGTCACTCGACGTGACTGTTCCCGCCAGCTTCACCGCTGCCCCCGCTAAGCCAGCCTCGCGCTGCGAGCCGGTCTTAGCCAAGGCGAAGACCCCTCCCCCCGTGTTCCTACGGGAAAAGGCCAAATTGCCGTTAGTCTCGAAATTATGCTCAGAGATGAAAATTAATTATACCAAAGCTACGAATTTAACCGACTCGGTTAAAATCACAGTCCCCACTGTCGAGGATTTCAGAATCCTAACAAGACTACTTACCCAAAGGCAACACGCCTATCACACCTACGACCTCCCTGAAGAGCGTAAGATTAAAGCCATCCTACGGGGAGTCCCGTTTGAGCGAGTCTCGGTCTGCGTGCGTTCTCGAGCGCACGTCGATCGCAGACGCCTTCCCGCTCTTTTAGCCCCCGCGCTAATTGAGCACCCAAATTTCACTGGTTGTTGTCGTAATATATAATTTCATAGTTGTATACCGTAATAAGTTTCCAACGCCGTTTTCACGGCGGACAGTGGCTCGTTAACCGTACTTCTAATAAGTTTCTAACGCCGTTTTCACGGCGAACAGCGGCTTGTTAACCGTACTTCGTGGAACGTGAGCTTCGTCGACGGGAATTCGTCGTTCCAGGACTTCAAGTGCCGTGTTCGAGTAAGTTATCTGCGTCGTTCTCAACCGCCCTACTGCGTGTAGGGTGGTTTTAGAAAGTTAGTCATCGTTGTTAGGTTCATAGTATATATATTTATATATTGTCCCTCTCCAACCCCTCCGCAATGGCTTCCCTAAGCTTTGACGAGTTTAGGAAGAAGTTAATTGAAAGTACTGAAGGCATGTCTTTAAATGCTGATAAGTACCGTTTCTTAGATTCCCTTATCCCTCATCTCATGACATTAATGTCCACAATGGCCCCTCAGGCCACCCCAGTTCCCCAGACCCCTCAGGTCTTAGGCCCTCCCGCGTCCCCTTCCTCCAGTGACATGGAGTGCGAAGTAGACGCCCCTCCGCGCCGCAAGCGCGCACCCGCGACCGAGTCATCCTCGGACGCCACCCCAACTGGCCCTGAGTCTCCCTCTTTTACGCTTGTTAAGAAGCGCTCTAAGAAGCGTTCGAAACAAGACCCGGCGCCCTCAACGCCCGTCCCCACACCCCCTGCGGCGTCTTCAACGCCAGCTGCCCCGGTGTCTTCAACACCCGCTCCGGCCCCAACTTCTGTCAAGGCCAAGGTCCCACCACCCGTTTTCCTTCGGGAAAAGGGTAAATGGACTGAGGTCTCGACATTGTGCAATGAGCACAAGATCCATTACACCCGAGCGGTAAACTCGGGTGAATCTATTAAAATCACTGTCTCGTCGATAGACGATTTCCGAGCTTTGACTAAGCTCCTCACCGATAAGCAATATGCTTATCACACTTATGCTCTGTTAGAAGAGCGTAAGATCAGAGCGGTACTCAGGGGAGTCCCGTTCGAATTATCGAACGAGGCTATCCTGGAGGATCTGCAGTCCCAAGGCTTCCCGGCACTCGCGGTGCATAAAATGCACAGCAAGTACGGGAGGCAACACCCTCTCGCTTTGGTGATTCTCGCCAACGTCCCCAAGTCCAGAGAGATCCTGAAAGGGGTTAGCTCTATTTGCGGCCTCTCTGGAATCTCAATCGAGGCGCCTCATCGCCGCGGTCATCCCGGCCAGTGCCACCGGTGCCAGTTGTACGGGCACGCGGCGGCCAACTGCCGCGCACCGCCCAGGTGCGTCAAGTGCCTGGTCCCTCACTTCACTAAGGAGTGCAATCGCACTCCTGAAACTCCCTCTCCTCCCGATTGCGTGCTTTGTGGCCAGTCCGGCCACACCGCAAATTACAGGGGCTGCCCTCGTGCACCCCGTTGTATGCGCTCCAATTCCAAGAGGGCGGCACCCAAACAGGCTCCGCGCCTTTCCCAAGAAAACTTTCCGCCGCTGCGTAGCCGGGTTCCTCCGGCTGCTAAGCCTACACAGTCCAGGCCTGCCCCAGAAAACTGGAGGCAGCGCCCCGCATCGAATCCCATCCCGGCTCCTCGCCCATACAAACCCACTCCTCAATCCTCCGTAGCAGACGATATGCGTATCGTCTGCGACGCTATTAAAAATGTCGATGTTAGTGAAATCGCAGTCTTAGCCCGTAAACTTAGGGCTTCACGTACTCCGACAGAGCGTTTGCTAGCTCTGGCGGAGCATAGTTCCCTTCTCAATTCATTGTAGGTTCATTTAAATGAATTGATCTCTAAATCATGCTTCGGCCGACCTCTGCCCAGCCCCGGCTTCACCGGAGGCTGCCCAGAACGGCCACCAACTCATGTCCCTTTGAGCACCTTCAGTGCAACTTTCACTACAGGCGGAAGACCCACTAGCGTACACCAAGTACACCTCCCAACCCAGGTGTCGCTCCGATGAAGGCTGACAGCATTCCCATGCTACAGCCATTTGGGTGGTTTTTAGTGGGTAGGTGCCACTTTGGTGAGTCCCACATAACCCCGCAGACGGCTGCGGAGGTATTCATGACGAATCTTCCACCTCCCTCCCGAGAGAGGGTGCTTCGGCAGCAAAAAAAAAACGAATAGTTTTATAGAACCAAATAAATTTATAAATTTTTTTTTAATACATGTTTTAACATGATTCTTCGTCAGATAACGATTCTTCGTCTTAATTTATGGAAATAGATTCTTGTACTCATATGCTGTCGAAAGTTTAACCTATTTCTCAATTCAAAAAATATTAATCATATATTCCTTTCCACGTCACACGCTTAGCTTCACTAAACAATTTAGACTAAGTTAGAGCATGGCTGTGCGCCCCATCAACATTTTTTCTTTATCCTCTTTTTTAAATAAAAATCCAACTGACTATCGCCAGTGAAGACTTCTGCCCACGAAGTAAGAAGCCACATTTGCGGAGTGAAATATTTAAATTCCTTAATTTTGGAAATTCTTGTCTAAATATGTGACGTCATATTGCATATTTTTTTCTTTTTCGGCGTTGAGGGTGGTTTCGACACGCTCACACATTTGACACACATGCAAATAATTTGTTAATTAATTATTACCTTTTTCATTTTCTCTTTCAAAATAGTGACGTTGATGTTAATGTTTTATTCCAATAACTTCAATCTTTTATAAATTGTTATACACAAAAAACAATGGCTTTTAATATAGCATTAAACTCCAAGTTTGTGTGTGTACAGATCTTCTACACATCTCTACACATCTAATACGACAAAGAAGTTCATATATTTTTACGAAAATTGTTGCTATAAAAGCCTACAAAATCGAATTTAAAGTTAACAAACCAGCAAATTATTTTTGTTTTGCATTCAGTGATAACAATAGTGAACAGAAGCATAGAAGGTGCACCAATTACTATTCGACAGCAACAAATCGATTATTGTGTAAGACAAGTTTAATTGTCGATAATCGAATCGATGACCAAAATGCTAAGTTTCTAAAACTATTAGTGGACACAGAGTATTGTTGTTCCATTTTCTCTACGCAGAGTCCTTGTTGTATTATTTACAATCTAAGGCCGTTAACCTTAAAATTTGGTGGTTTCTGTAGGAAACAATTAGTATTTATGTTTTTGGGAATTTAATTGATAATACAATTGTCTTTACTGGCTAGTATTTGACACACTTTCTTTCTTGTCAAGTAACCTAATTTAATTACTCTAGAATTAGAGCATCGCGTGCGATTCGTACTG
The DNA here is from genome assembly GCA_923062675.1 of Marasmarcha lunaedactyla. Lineage (NCBI taxonomy): Eukaryota > Metazoa > Arthropoda > Insecta > Lepidoptera > Pterophoridae > Marasmarcha > Marasmarcha lunaedactyla. Next base: position 16,709,119 of record OV281343.1, read on the forward strand.
GGACAAACTAGGCGTCATGAGCCCAAATTTCTTTGAAATTAACAAATTTATGTACACTGAAAATTTCAAAATGAAATTTGTTTTTTTTTTTCATTTTTCATAGCTAGCAACAAACACGCATCGTACAAAGTGTCATAATAAGTTTGACCGTAATAAGTAAAGAAAAAAAAAGTTTCATCCGCACGCATGGCCATCGTTAATCGTAGGTATTTATTTATTAATTAATAGTAATTGTGATCATTACGCCGAAGAATGATGCGTTGCCAACCGTAAGCTTCAGTTTTTTTTTTGTGTTGCATTCCCTGGGTAATACCGCCAGGGACAGAAGTTAAGCTTCAGTTGAAATTTCACTGGTTGTTCCTTCCTTTTAATACTACCACGTAACTGTGATTATTACGGCGATCAAAATAGGAAGGACTGTAGCACCAACCTTGACGAGATCATAACAACGAAACTGTGTTTGTTTTTGTTTATTACACGGATCTTGGTAAGATATTAAAAGACAATTTTGGCCTTGACCCATTCTGTTTACTTGGTAGTTCAATTTGAATCTTAGATTAATATTTTAATAAATTTATTTGCACTAGAAAAGATCACCCTGTAGTTTAATCACAGCGATCGAAATACTTTATAATAAGGATTATTTTTTGCTAAATAAAATAGTGTCAGAAATAAAAGAAAGACCATGAATTTAAACATTTGATGTGAAATTTTGTTCAGAAAAATGAAAAGCTGACATTGCCGTAAGGACATACAACTGACATAATAATTTTAAAGTACCCATAACTAATGAATCAGTACCTACTTGAGATGTACGCATCATTTCCATATTATAATATAAGTTTATGCTAAAATGATAAAGAAATACGTAACTTACTAATAATTCTCTACTCCTTAGGAGGAACCTGGATGTATGCAACAAGTCGAGTTTCTGTCCAATCAAGTTTCTGCCATATCCTGAATCTGCCGAAAGACGCGTAAGTTATTTTGTCTACCGCAATGCGGCTGACTGATTATAAAGAAATAATTCATAAATGTGTTCCATTTTCAAATTCGTTTTCATTTTCAATTTTCAAAATCGGAATTTCTAAAAGCAAAATACACCGTGTACTGAAAAATTACAAATTTCAAAAGTTACCAAGTTACAAAAGGTGATGCTGAAAGACTACTTATTTTCTGCCATGAAATCGAAAGGCTCATCCTAGAGGATCAGTATTTTACAAATAATATTATATGGTCAGACGAGACAAAGTTCAGCAATAATGGTACAACAATAATGTACAACCGACACAATAATCGCATTTGGTCCAGGGAGAATCCCTTACGTATTCGCGAGACTAATAGTCAAGTGCGTTTTCATTCAACTGTTGGTGTGGGATTGTAAAAAACCGGCTCCTCTTAGTACGTTTTTACGAAGGGCATCTGAATACGGAAATGTACTTAGAAATACTTGAGATTTTAAGAAGGGAGATAAATAATCTTCCGGTTTGCAGAACGACAAAACCTTACTTTTCAGCAAGATAGGACTGCGACCCATAACAGTCACAGAACAAGGGACTATCTCAATGAACACTTTCTTTCCTGGATCGGGACAAATGGACAAATAAGATGGCCGCCGATATCCCTAGATCTAACCCCATCAGATTTTTTTATGAGGTTATGTAAAAAATTTAGTTTACAAAAACCAGTACGAAAGTGTCCACGAGCTACAAGCAGAACTTAGACGTATTATTCTAAATATCCACCACAACCTGATAAAAAAATTGACAGTGAGCGAAATAATCAGAATAGTGCGTAGAGAGGGCTGGTTAAAGTAAAATTTAGATTTCATATCATAATTTGCAGAATTTATTAATTTTTTTTTAATTATTAAAGCAATATACTATCACCATGGCATTTATTAAACAAAACAATGTTTTCACTTGTATAATCTAACAACAATATGTAATTATTATTGTTATTGCGCTTGTATTTTCACAATGTTTTACTATTGCGATAAAAGTCCTCTTATAGTATAGGCCTAATTTATTATAGGCTTATTTATTGCCATATCCGTACACCATTTCCCTTATAGGTCCCTAATGCTCCAGGAAGACGGAAGATAATGGACGTTTCTTGAACGCGGTGTCACAGCGTCTCGGCGTCACAGCGTCACGGCGGCACAGCGCCACGGCGTCACAGCGTCACGGCATCACAAGTGTCGCGCGTAGGTGCACAGCTCGGGGTCAACGGCGTTGCAAGTACCGATCCTGTGTGCTGCGAAGTTTACTCGTTCTGTGGACCCTGGTGGAAAAGCCACAAAATATTAAAGTATCCAGCAATACCTAAATACATCACAAATAAACTAACATCAATATGTTATTACAATTAGAATAGATATTTAGTTAGAATGATTCATACTAGGATACGTTTAATTCTTTAGGTATTTTTAATATAATAACAAATAATACATATTTCTAAAAATCACACCACATTATCTAGCCTAAATTAAGTATCACAAAGAACTTGTGTAATGGATACTAGATAACGGATAAATAAACTTAAGAAATATATAAGCACACATAGATATTTTTTTTCATATATAAATATTAGAAATAAACTTAAAAAAACATACCTACATACACATCCATGACTAGAAAACGCCTCTACCAGGATTCGAACACGTGACCTCTGGCATGAAAGGCAAGGGTCCCTACCTCCAAACCAAACAGGCTGTCAACATTAAACTAATACTATGAGGCATCAATATTTTGGGATAGGATTGCGTACATTCAGAACACAGAAAATTCTGGAGGGAGCGAGTGCGTTGGGCAGTTAGAAATTTAATCACGTATCATTTATAATACAGTTGAGTTTTTACTCTTTTGGCCTAATGTGTCTTCAAATAGCGGCCCAATACAAAATTACCTTTGAAGCTTCGTTTTAGTTCCCTTTTTACGCATTAATAAACATTTCGTTAGGGCTCTTTTGCAATGCAAGGGATGCAAAGTCTGTTTCTTAATACGCCATTGTGTAATATTAGTTACAAAACTCTTACTAAACACTCATACATGAGTTTCATAATAACGACTATAACTACTAACGTTTAATGGTTAAGATTTTTGTTAAGAACTCGCCTAGATCGCTAATTTAATTCAGCCCTTGCTTTTTTTTTTTTTTTTTTTTTTTGCTGCCGAAGCACCCTCTCTCGGGAGGGAGGTGGAAGATTCGTCATGAATACCTCCGCAGCCGTCTGCGGGGTTATGTGGGACTCACCAAAGTGGCACCTACCCACTAAAAACCACCCAAGTGGCTGTAGCATGGGAATGCTGTCAGCCTTCATCGGAGCGACACCCGGGTTGGGAGGTGGGCGCGCAAGCAGGGACCCGCTAGCGGGTCACCCGCTGGGAATACTTAATCACTTAAGGTGCAAATGACATTTATATATTGTTGATTAAACGGCCTGGGCAGCCTTAAGCTAGTCCAGATTGGCCGAAAGTTGATCGGGGGGATCCGAGAGTGCATTTCTCGGTCTACGGACTTTGTACCTCGACGGCATGGACGGAGCAGTATAAGCTACTGTCTCGCGTATAAGGGGGTTAGGGTGCTCTTCGGATCGCTTAAAATAAGCGGTGGAGAGCGTCCTAAGGTGTTGTTGTATGGTAGGCAGTTCGAGATCTCTGTGCAAGTCTGCGTTTCGCACGTACCACGGAGCATCCGTGGCCCGGCGGCAGAAGAGATTCTGGACTACCTGTAGTTTATACATATCGGAGGGTTTAGCATGTGCAAATATTGGGGCGGCGTACGTCATGACTGGTCTCACGCAAACCTTAAAAAGCGTTCGCTTGTTCCTAAGAGACATTTTACTGTGCCGGCCTAACATACTGTTAAGTCGACCCATGTACAGACGGGCGAGTTTGGTAACTCGGAGAATGTGTGGACGGAATGAAAGCGTACGATCGAGCGTTACGCCTAGGTACTTGGTGGTGAGTGCCCACGGGATGGGCGTACCTAGCATTCGGATGTGGGGGTCGTAGGGACGACGGCGTTTATGATCGAAGCGCATCGCAGAGCTTTTCTCTGGATTTACATCGATACGCCATTTTTTAAACCAAGCTCCGAGGTCATTTACGGCCTTCTGGAGTTTGGTGATGAGTGTGTCGACGTGCACGCCCTTGACGTATAGGGCAGTGTCGTCAGCAAAGAGGGAGAGTTGAACACCTTTAGACGGGATGGGTATGTCATTGGTGTATATTGTGTATAGTAACGGGGCGAGTACCGAGCCCTGAGGGACGCCCGCCTTGAGGGGGCGGGGGGTGGAGAGCGTACCTTCGTGTTTGAAACGAAAGGTGCGATCTTTAAGGTAGGAGCCGACTAGTTTGACTAGTCGGTCGGGCAAGCCTGTGTTGTGAAGCTTGTAAATGAGCCCTGCGTGCCAGACTTTGTCAAAAGCCTTGGCTACGTCAAAGAAGACCGCGACTGTTTTCAGTCGTCTGGGGTAGAAGCCGTCGAGTATGTACTCGACGATTCGGTGGACTTGCTGAGGGCACGAGTGTTTGGCTCGAAAGCCGAATTGATGGGGGATAATAAGGGGGTCACCGTCCGCTGGGAACAGGTGGTCCTTCATTCGAGCGAGTATGACTCTCTCGAGAAGTTTGGCCATTGCCTTGAGTAGACTGATGGGTCTGTGATTAGCCGGGTTATTCAAGGGTTTACCCGGCTTGGGAATGCCTATGACTATAGCTTCTTTCCAAGCTTTTGGAAAGTAGCTTAGATCAAAGCAAGCATTGAAAATAATCGCAAGTAAGGTAAGCACCTGCCGAGGCAGCTGCTTAAGTGCTTGGTTGGAAATTCCATCCGCACCCGGGGCCTTCTTGGATTCCTGTTTCCTAATGATGAGTAGGATTTCATCGTTAGAAACTGTAATGGGGTCAGCGGTGATTGGACGGGAGTCTTTGCAATCGACTTCGTCTTCCACCGCCTGGATGTGAGCTGGGTCTGTGGGTTGGGTACTCGGGGAGCATTGTGAAGCAATGCTATCGGCGAAGCATTCAGCTTTTTCGTCGTCCTCGAAGGCGGTAGTGCCATCGGGGCGAGATAACGGAGGGGTGTAGGTACGAGCGTCTAGTCGGAGGGCTCTCGCCATCCTATAGTACGCCGTGTGGGACGGGGAAATATTAATCATAAGATCGTTCCTTTGAACGTCTCTATATTCCGCGACGGTACGTTTGACTTTACGTTGAAGTTGGTTAGCGATTTGCCTGTAGGCGGGTGTGGGGTATTTTCTGGCTCTGCGGAGAGCGGCGTTTTTAGCTTTGATTAGGTTGCTAATGTCCAAGGGAAGCTTGGGCTTGCCATGCTTAGCAACCTTTAGGTTCTCACTGATGGCCGAGTTGATGGCGGTAGTGAGAGAATCGACTATCGAGTCGATTTTATCCGTGCTATCGAGATAGTCGGATGAAATCGCGAGTGGGCAGTCTGGGGCTTCCAAGGCCGAAGACAGGGTGTGCTTGAAACCTTCCCAATTGGTATAGGTTTTCGGAGCAGGAGGGTCGTTTTGGGGTCCTAATATTAGGGACACCGGACGGTGGTCAGAGCCTAAGTCGTCTAGCGGCTGAATGGTCTTAAGGTCGAGATTGATATCCTTGACGATGGCAAAGTCAAGGATATCAGGTGAATGAAGTGGGTTGTCCGGGTAATGTGTCGGTGTAACCGGTGAAATGACGTCAAGATCGAGTGACTTCGTGATGTCTAGTAATTTAACACCACTGGTGTTAGTCGACAAGCACGTCCAGTCAGTATGTTTGCAATTAAAATCGCCGAACATAATGACGGATTGCCCCAGTTCGAGTAAGGCCTCGAAGTCACAACGAAGGGGCGCTGTACCACTAGGTATGTAGACCGAGGCCAAGACTATGGTCCTGTGACCTGTCATAGCCAGCCTACATACTGTGGCCTCCATGTTGGTGAGTGGAGGCGTGGGGATTGGAGAGCAGTGAATACTTCTCTTGTAGTAAATGGCAGTGCCGCCTCGTTGGACCGAGGCGGGCCTGTCACCACGCACAAGAGAGTATTTAGGAATGTTTAGACCCCTAATGTGCTGGGGTTTTAAAAATGTCTCTTGGACAAGGATTAACTCGGGCTCTATGTTCTTAATGAACAGTTTGAGCTCCGGAAGTTGGTTGATTAGACCTCGGGTGTTAAAGGAGATCAGGGATAAACCCCTGGGTTTGGTGCGACCAGTCGTGGCGCTGGGTGGATTATTTATTGTATTCATTATAAATTATAAAATTTACAATGTTTTTAAAAGAGATTCGTACTGGATGATTACCATCAGACGATCTCTAGGAGTGCGAGCAGCACGCAGTTTACCTGCGCACTGTGAGATTTGATTCATATCTACGCCCTGCATAGTATCAAATATCAATTGAAGATCCTCAGCCATCGAAGGCTGAGGGGAGGATTTAGGGCCTGCTGATGGAGCAGGGCAGGTTTGATTAGCCGGACGCTGTCTCCAGGGAAGCACTGGAGTGGGCGTGGGCTGGGCAGGCTTTACTGCCGGGGAATCCCGGTGGCGCAGCGGCGGGAAGTTAGAGTAACTATTAAGGGGCGGAGCCTGTTTGGGTGCCGCCTTCTTAATAGTTGGTCTGACGGTCTTGGGTGCACGAGGGCAGCCCCTGTAATTAGCTGTGTGGCCGGACTGGCCGCACAGCACACATGAGGGTGGAGTTGTACATTCAGGAGTGCGGTTGCACTCCTTCGTGAAGTGCGGCTCCAGGCACTTAACGCACCTGGGGTTGGCCAAACATTGACGCGCCGCGTGCCCGTACAATTGGCACCTGTGGCATTGCGAGGGATAGCCACGGCGATGTGGCGTCTCTACTGAGATTCCGGAGAGGCCGCAGATAGTGCGGGCCTCACGGAAGAAATCTCGTGACTTTGGTGTGTTGGTCAGTATGACCAAGGCCAAGGGAAAACGGCGGCCGTTTTTGCTGTGCATCTTGTGCACAGCTTCGGCGGGAAAGCCTTGGGCTTTAATATCATCTAGGATGATATCGTTCGAAAACTCATACGGGACTCCCCGTAGGATGGCTTTAACCTTACGCTCTTCAGGGAGAGCGTAGGTGTGGTATGGGATTTGCCTGCCTGTTAGGAGCCTAGTGAGGTTCCTAAAGTCGTCAATGGAGGGGACAGTAATCTTAACGGACTCCGAGAGGTTCGTTGCCGTTAAGTAATTGATTTTATTATCCGAGCATAAGCTCGAGACTAGACGCCATTGGGCCTTTTCCCTTAGGAAAACGGGGGGAGGGGTCTTAGCCTTGGCCAAGACCGGCTCGCAGCGCGAGGCCGGCTTGGCAGGGGCAGCGGTGAAGCTGGCGGGAACAGTCACGTCGAGTGACATGAGGGGGACGGGGACGGGCGACTGGGTCGCCGGGACGATGGTTGGTGTCGGAGACACCGGTGCTTTCTTGCTCCTTTTGGAGCGGCGTTCCACCAGCGTGAAGCTAACGGTGGGTTCAGGGGAGGTGATAGTGTCCGCTGTAGAAGCGGTTTCGTCGCTACTGCTAGATGCAGTGCGCTTGGAGGGGCGGGCGGCTGATGAGGCCGAGGTAGAGGTTGCCGTCGAAGTGGCGTCCGAGTTATCTACCTCCATGGAGGAGGCAGAGGGAGGGGGTGTCAGAGGGGGGTTGTGAGGCAGCGTCGATGATGAGGCCTGAAAAGCCTGGGCCTGAGGGGCCTTTGGAGCCATTGTGCTGGCGAGTTGGGGAAAGAGGACACAAAGTGCCTGGACAAGCACATTTGTGTCAGAGAGGGAGCCGAGAGTGGCTAGGCCGGCCAATTGCTGCACAAGGTCAGAGACTTCTTGTGAGGCCATTGCGTACGGCGGGGGGGAGGGAAGGGGAGCTAACAATATATGTAAATATATGAATATATAATTTAAGAACGACCTAACTGTCGAACCCTATCTAAGCCTCCCTACCGGCGGTAGGGGGGGTCGGGACGGCCGCAGCGGTGCCCCTAACTCGGACAGCGCTGGTTCCGTCACCCTGGGTAAGGCCCAGTGCAAATGGGATCGGGACTTCCGGTTTGTCGTTTGCCTGAAGGGCTAAGGGTTAAGGGTTTCGTTGGCACCGTTACGCGTATCCACCAGCCCACGAAGTCTTGAACTCGGCGAACTTACTCCCGAAGAACACCTGGAACGTCGAAGCCCGTCGACGTAGCTCACGTTCGACGAAACACGAAGACGGTTAGCAAGCCACTAATCGCCGTGAAAACGGCGTTTGAAATTTAAAACGGAAACGTCTATGAAATAATAATACGGTAACGACCTTATGAAATTTGATTGCTCGATTAACGCGGGGGCTAAGGGAGCGGGGGGAGGCGTCTACGATCGACGTGCGAACGAATCCACACGCAAACCGAGACTGATCAGCCCTTGCTATTTTGACCGCCATAATAATCACGCATACGTGGTTGTGGTCCGGTTCAAGAGAAGGTGAGTCACGTGCTCTTTCGCCGACTACAAAAACAGCATAAAAAATACGTTTGGCAAAAATGTGCTCCATTAATCATTTACAGCGGACAAATTTTCAAATGAATCAACTTATTGTTGTACAAAAAAGTATTAAAAATATCAAAAGAAAAAAAAATGCTCTGAAAAAATTATTTACCAGCGTTTTATATAGATAGATACTTTTACTTACTTAAACTTGTGTACCCTATATAATTCACTAGATCCTAAAAAATCTAACAATACACATGTTAAAACTTAAATTTTCACTTCAAAATAAACACATAAAGCGTTCAATAATTATTTTTAAACCACATTAACTACATCAAAATCAATCTTCATAAATGAATAGCGCCATCCATTAATTATATCCAATTGTGGAACTGTAAATAAAATGGATTCGCGTCTCAACTAGGGTCAAGCTAGGGTTGGAATGGAAAGGTATACATGTTTATTAATTTCGCGCTTGGGATATGCATCGAAAATTAATAAGTATTTTATGTTATTAGGTACCTACATAAGGAATTACCACCATAGTTTTAAACAATTAGTATTTTATGCTCAACAATAAAAACTAAACTATGCACGAATCCTTATCTCAGAAATAACACTTAGTTACTGCTAATTTATTACTTTTCACAAATTGTATAACAAAAAAATTTTCACAGGTAACATAATAACATAAGAGTCTAAGGCAGTTGTCCCACCGGCAACGATGAACGAGTAGCGAGTAGAGCTAGTACCTATGTAGAAACGAGTTGGCGAGCCGCGGGGAGCGACTGCCTTGTGTAGCTCGGCTATAAGCAGACGCCGGATTTTTATCAAAGAAAAAAAAGTTGTTTCAATTGGCCGAAGAAAACATTGTCAATACAGACTATTCATATTCCGGTTACTACTCAAACGATTATGCTTATACATCTCACGCCTTTCTACAAATCAGACAAATTATTCTTCTGAACACGCTTCTGCCTCATTTGAACCTAGTGGTTCTGGTTTGCAGCAAATTGGGATTGGAGAACTACTACTCGTAGCCGAAACGAAGAGACCCAAGATTCAATCACTCCAAGCGATGGAGTCTGAGATCAAGTCTTACCTTAAGGTAATGACGAGACGCTCTCTTGTACTAATAGCTTCTCCATGATTTGTATAGTTTTTCTAAATGTCATATTCTATTAAATTATGCAAATATTCACATTCATCTCTTGTCATTCTAAAATATGTGCGGGAATAATCATTTGTTAGTTCATAGAATAGTTTGAACTCACTGTATTCTTTTCTGAAATATTTTCCATCCATATTCTTCTTATTGACCCCCTTATTTATACACGAAGCCTATCATAGAATATATCACCATCGTCGTCTGAACTATGATAATTCAAATGATTGTTCGATATTCATAAAAAATTAAAATACGTGTACTTTCAGATTCATATTCAAAAATAGTTTAATTCTTACTACATCACGATACAATTTTATGGTATATGTTTTATGTTATACACAATTCATAGATGCCGTTTATCATCTTAAATTATTAAATACAACGTGCATATAAAAAAAACAAAAGAACAAAAATAAAAGAGCAAAAAATTACAATATATGGACAAAAAGGCTAGATTGAGGAAAGTACCATTAATAAAACTTTGCGTATCTAAAGTTCCACACATTGTTCAATCTTTAAAGGTAAATAGCAGTATTAAACACACGTTTATTAATTAAGAAATACGGCTTTAACGAAGTTGAATTTTAATATCAGATATTCGATAATATCAAATTTAAATTCAAATATTTATTTCTCAACATTGACAATTGTTGTTCTACTTGTTTGTGATATTTGTTCTAATTGGCGTCAAATAAAACATGACTTCGTTGAATTCGTTAAGAAGAACTGCACGGGTAACTGAACGCGTACATTCGACATGTTAACGGGACATGTTCACGAAGGCAGGCTCATTAGCGGCGGACACACGCCGCGCCGCCGTGACGTCTTTATGCGTGATGATGTGATAGAAGTACAGATCTAGACTGAAGGGAAGTGTTGAAAGACTGAGGTCAGGTCCTGTATTCAAGTACAGTTTTTTTTACCAAATTGCAGAAAAATGTAATTTTTTTAACGATGACTGGTAGAGTATTTAGGGCGCAACGGGAAAGGGAACTTGTACATATTGTTATTATGGACGATATTCGAAGTTTAATATTGATTAGGGTGAATGACTTCAGTTACTTAAAGGTTATAACTGAATAGTCTTTTAACGCAGTTTCATTCACATCCCGTTAGAATTTTTGGTAAAATATAATGGGTAGGTATACAACTTTCTTCAAAAATATTAAATGGAAAGCAATATCCTTAAACAAGGAGTCTTAGAGATTAAACTAAGAAAACAAAGCGCGTTCAAGCAATCAAGCTCCTCAGTTTTATTACCTAAGCATAAAGTAGGCCATAACTGACGATCATATTTAAGTTTAAGGTTGCTTACCCACCAACAAAACAGTCTCGGTCTGCGTGCGTTCTCGAGCGCACGTCGATCGCAGACGCCTTCCCGCTCTATTAGCCCCCGCGCTAATTGAGCACCCAAATTTCACTGGTTGTTGTCGTAATATATAATTTCATAGTTGTATACCGTAATAAGTTTCTAACGCCGTTTTCACGGCGGACAGTGGCTCGTTAACCGTACTTCTAATAAATTTCTAACGCCGTTTTCACGGCGGACAGTGGGCTGTTAACCGTACTTCGTGGAACGTGAGCTTCGTCGACGGGGTCTCGTCGTTTCAGGACTGCAAGTTCCGTGTTCGAGTAAGTTATCCGCGTCGTCCTCAACCGCCCTACTGCGTGTAGGGTGGTTTTTAGGAAGTTAGTCATCGTTGTTAGGTTCATATATTGTCCCTCCCCAACCCCTCCGCAATGGCTTCCCTAAGCTCTGATGAGATTAGGAAGAAGCTACTTGAAAGTACCGATGCTGAAGGCATGTTTATAAATGCTGATAAGTTTCGTTTCCTTGATTCTCTTATCCCGCATATCATGGCGTTAATTCCACCAATGGCCCCTCAGGCCACCCCAGTCCCCCAGACCCCTCTGGTCTTAGGCTCTCCAGCGTCCCCTTCCTCCAGTGACATGGAGTGCGAAGTAGACGCCCCTCCGCGACGCAAGCGCGCACCCGCGACCGAGTCATCCTCGGACGCCACCCCAACTGGCCCTGAGTCTCCCTCCTTTACGCTTGTTAAGAAGCGCTCTAAGAAGCGTTCAAAACAAGACCCGGCACCCTCGACGCCCGTCCCTACACTTCCAGCGGCGTCTTCAACGCCTGCTGCCCCGGTGTCTTCAACACCCGCTCCGGCCCCAACTTCTGTCAAGGCCAAGGTCCCACCACCCGTTTTCCTTCGGGAAAAGGGTAAATGGACTGAGGTCTCGACATTGTGCAATGAGCACAAAATCCATTACATCCGAGCAGCCAACTCGGGTGAATCTATTAAAATCTTAGTCTCGTCGATAGACGACTTTCGAGCTTTAACAAAGCTCCTCACCGATAAGCAATATGCTTATCACACTTATGCTCTGTCAGAAGAGCGTAAGATCAGAGCGGTACTCAGGGGAGTCCCGTTCGAATTATCGAACGAGGCTATCCTGGAGGATCTGCAGTCCCAAGGCTTCCCGGCACTCGCGGTGCATAAAATGCACAGCAAGTACGGGAGGCAACACCCACTCGCTTTGGTGATTCTCGCCAACGTCCCCAAGTCCAGAGAGATCCTGAAAGGGGTTAGCTCTATTTGCGGCCTCTCTGGGATCTCGATCGAGGCGCCTCATCGCCGCGGTCATCCCGGCCAGTGCCATCGGTGCCAGTTGTACGGGCACGCGGCGGCCAACTGCCGCGCACCGCCCAGGTGCGTCAAGTGCCTGGTCCCTCACTTCACTAAGGAGTGCAATCGCACTCCTGAAACTCCCTCTCCTCCCGATTGCGTGCTTTGTGGCCAGTCCGGCCACACCGCAAATTACAGGGGCTGCCCTCGTGCACCCCGTTGCATGCGCTCCAATTCCAAGAGGGCGGCTACCAAACAGGCGCCGCGCCTTTCTCAAGAAAACTTTCCGCCGCTGCGTAGCCGGGTTCCTCCGGCTGCAAAGCCTACACTGTCCAGGCCTGCCCCAGAAAACTGGAGGCAGCGCCCCGCATCGAATCCCATCCCGGCTCCTCGCCCATACAAACCCACTCCTCAATCCTCCGTAGCAGACGATATGCGTATCGTCTGCGACGCTATGAAAAATGTCGATGTTAGTGAAATCGCAGTCTTAGCCCGTAAACTTAGGGCTTCACGTACTCCGACAGAGCGTTTGCTAGCTCTGGCGGAGCATAGTTCCCTTCTCAATTCATTATAGGTTCATTTAAATGAATTGATCCCTAAATCATGCTTCGGCCGATTTCTGCCCAGCCCCGGCTTCACCGGAGGCTGCCCAGAACGGCCACCATTTCATGTCCCTTTGAGCACCTTCAGTGCAACTTTCACTACAGGCGGAAGACCCGCTAGCGGGTCTCCGCCAGCGCGCCCAACTTCCCGACGGGTGTCGCTTCCGATGAAGGCTAACGGTAATAACTACAGCCAACAGGTGGTTTTTAGTGGGTAGGTGCAATTCTGGTGAGTCCCACATAACCCCCCCGCAGAGGAATTTACCTGCGGGCGGGTATGCATGACGCATCTTCCACCTCCCTCCCGCGAGGGTGCCTCGGCAGCAAAAAAAAAAAATACCCACCAAAGCTGAGCGAGAAAGAACGGCAAGACAAAAAGAAAATCTCCACCCTATTTGTACTTTTGTATCACACAGTCAAGATTTCTCGCATAGGTTTCGTGTATAATATATCTTTGCTGCTTGGCCTTATAGTCCGTTTAATTGAATGAGTATATAGTACAATTCCATGCCTACAGTCTTTTAAAAAAAATATATGTTATAAACATGGCTTCCATAAAAAAAGGTAAAACTAACATCCAATTATGAACACACCTTTTCCTTCAATAACACCCGCCTTAATAAACTTAATATTTTAAACGTTCCAACCATTCAAAACAGACCTATTAGCATAATCCATTGAGCCGTGGACTGTACTCGTCTGTGGCATTCGATTCGTTTCGTTAGCGCTGCGATCAGATCGCGTCGTTTGTCCGAATCGAGCGCGATTATACACTGCAGCCGGCTAACAGATGCAGCGCATTAATTACCATAGACCTTTGCCGACCAACTCGATAGATTGATGCCATTTTTAAGGACTGATTTATTGGACTTTGTGTTGTTATTTTTAGTAAAGAGACTAAGTTTTGGTGAATATTAGTGTGGATCTACGATCGCGATTTTGAGAGATAGGAATGGTTCGTTCAACCTCTAAAAGGTATTCTTTAAGTGTTTGCACTAAAAATCTAACAAGAATAAATTGACGCAAAGTTACACATAAATAATGTTGTGTTGCTAACGTTTAATTTATAACACTCGAAGAATTGATAGTTGCTTATTGTGTAGTATATTTTTATAGAATCAAATAAACCTATTCCATTTTAATATACACACATATTATAGTTAGGTACAAGAAATTAACTAAATAAAAAATTATGACCACATTCATGATAACGACGACCAAACGTATTGTAATTTTTTATGTTAAAATGTCTAATACGAAAAAACATAAGTTAAATTATTAGGACTATAATGGACACATTGACGAAAACCACCACAAATTCTTTATAAATACGTAAAATCAGCACTATTCACAGAGTTAATTCAACACAACAGTTGAAAGAACTCATAGGTTTTATTTACTAACTACTTGACTACTTGACTAATGGTGTCGCGCTCGGATTCGAAGAGAACGCCGCACAGCCGCGGATGGCACAGGGAGTTATCGCTAGACTCATACGCCGAAGGTCCCAGATTAGACAGCCTGGTCGGGGCACACATTTGTGCGATGATCACAGATGTTTCTTTCGGGTCATGGTTGTTCGTATTTATTTATGTTTGTTTATTCTGGATTCCCCTCAGTTCGTTACATCGTCATCCATAACACAAGCTCTGGGGGCATACAGTTGGTGTGTTTGTCTGGGGATTTATTATTAGTGACAATCTTACTAATCCTACGTGAAAAATGCTCTGCTAACACAAACTCAATTAAATTGCTCCCCGACATAAAAGAAATAGACGCAAAACATGGACTTGCGATCAAGACAACATTTTCGTGTACATATAATTTAGTTTGTATTCTTGCCGCGTCGTATATAGTCGGTTCGGTTCGCGTAATTACTAAACTATTTGACAACTAAAATCAGGAAGGTCCGTTTTTGATAAGTTTGTTACCTATTTATTTATTTAATTTATTTATTTCAACTGTATTGCAAAAAAAAAGAAATGTACAAAGGACGGACTTAATGCCACAAGGCATTCTCTACGAGTCAACCATTGATCAATTGGAGAGGTCAGTAGTGCGGAGTTATGAAAAAAAAAAAAGATAACTAGATAATTGAAAATAAAAACATATAATATAAAAATGAAAATATATATTCAGTCACTCATATTTATTAATATATTTATATAAAATATATGTATGTAAGATACATATATGTAATAAAAATATAGTGGAATAATAATTTGTAAAGGAATAGTAAAATTAATATAATTCATTAACCCTTGACAAAAAATGAGCTTTTACGCGTAGCTTAAATGAAAGTTTACTAGGAGCTTTCCTTAATTCTATCGGCAAACCATCCCAAAGCCTTATGGCCTGAACCACAAAAGAATCCAGAGTTATGTGAAGGAGTATGCAGGCTCAGATTGTACGTAGAACGCAAACACCTGTCGTGCGAGAAACCAAGGTACTGAAATTTAGATTTTAAATATTCTGGGGCACAAGGATTATTGAGAATTGAATATAGCATACAAAGTATTTTGACATATCTACGTTGTCGGATCGGCAGCCATCGTACGATGTACTTTCTACGATAACGAGACACATGGTCATACTTACGCAAGTCGTAGATGAAGCGAATACAGTTATTAAGCAAACTATCTATTTTGTTAAGGTGTACTTCGTTAAGGTCCGAACAACATACGTCAGCATAATCGATGATGGGCACTATCAGAGAATTAATAAGAAGTAATTTAGTGTGTACTGGTAGAAAATTCTTGAATCGGTACAACATGCGTAATCCAGCTGACACTTTTCTACTCATCTCCTCTACGTGTCTATCCCATTTAAGAGCAGTGTCTATATGTAGACCAAGGTCTCTGACAGATGAACAGAATGAAATCCTAGAATTATTAAAATATAACGGTGGCACGGAAGTAATATCCATCCTATTCAGCTGTCGCGGACTACCCACAATAATGGCCTGACACTTAGCGGGATTTACACTGATTCCGAACTGCTGTGACCACAGGCTGATGTGAGTAAGATCTGCGTTTAGCGAATCAATAGCACTACCAATATCTAGAATGTGAGCTTGTCTGTATATTTGGAGGTCGTCCGCGTAAAGGTGAAATGAACATCTTAGTTTGGAGGTTATTAAATTAATAAAAATTGAAAACAACAGTGGAGAAAGTATACCACCCTGCGGGACGCCAGAATCCAGACATATCCAATCCGAAGTGGCAAGACTATCAGGGCAAATTTTTATAGCTTGCGTTCGTCCGCGAAGGTAGAAGGAGAACCAATTAGGAAGAGGAAAAAAGAACAAGAGGAGAAAAGTTCAGCAAGTTGAGAGTGGCAAGAAGAAGGTCGTGATCAACAATAAAATAATAATAAAATAAAAAGAATAAAAAATAAAGTAATAGGTAAAGAAATATATATAAGTAGTTAAGTAATTACTATAAATAAGGTTTTATATTTAATAATAAAAATCTATAAAGTAGGAAGAAAGGATAATAATAATATTAAGATAAAAACTATTAATAAATAGATAGTCTACACACCGGCAATTCGAAAGATAATCACATAAGTATTAAAGATTACAAAAAGTGTCCATAACAACAAACAAAACAGAAAATAAAAATTGCAAGTCTAGAGTCATAATTCACACAAACACGCAACAATAAACAACTACTAAATATTGCAAAAAAAATCATGAATTTTAATTTAATTAATTTAATTAAATACAATAATTAGTATGAAAGTCGGGAGACAAGCATACAGCGCATTAGATGGAACAAATGCAAACCGGTTATGTGACGGTGATGCGTCTCCGCGATGCGCCAGCCGATCCGTCTAAATAGACCTTGCTGATATTGTTGCAGAATTATTACACTCGTGTTTAGTGAATTGTATTAATCGACTTGAAAGTTAAAACAATTACGATATAGTGTGCAAGAAAAAGCACAGATTAAGGTGTTGCATGCAGTGTGAATAGACCATTTAAGTGATGTAGTAAAAAGATAGCACTCAACTACTTTGGGTGGAAACACTAGAAATAATATTGGAGAGCTCTGCCATAGTCTCAAGCTTGCACCGTCTGCCATCCGGGCTTTTAATGTTAATCACACCATCCATTGTCCAGCAATGTGCAACGCCGAATTTCTGTCTTGCTTCCGAGAACACATCATGCCGTGGTTTAGTTAGGAACTCTGACAATGTTACACTGGATCCCTTGAGGGCAGCCTTACTTCTCCACAGTGCACTACGTACAGATAAATCGGCAAACTTGACTACGATAGGCCGTGGCTTCGTGTTGTTACGGACAAGTTTCCCCATCCTGTAACTAGCGGATATGCTGTTGCTTGTGAGCGAAGGCACCTTGCACTTATTGGCCAAGCTGGAGACTACCCTGGCACATGTGTCCTCATTGGGTTGTTCTGGAATGCCATGCACAAGTAGCATTTTGCTTCGGAAGTGCATTTCAATGCGATCGACACGGTTCCGAAGAGCATCCACTTCGGCGCGCAGTACTGAGAGGCCGTTGCAGACAAAGCCCTTGAAACTCTGGAATTCCATGCTCAGCGCAGCAATGGTGGGACTCTTGCGGTTGGACGAAGCCGCCTGGTTCAGCTCAGCCTGGAACTCAGCCATCTTCTCTTCGAACATCCTTGCCATAGTGTTAATGTTGTCTTGTAACTGCGAGTGATTAGTGGTCATCTTGTTGTGTCACGGTGAAAGAAAGTTTGCAAAGGAAAATCACACTGCCGGTGAGTAGAACTACTTAAAGTTTATTTTGATACATGTAAAGTCTACTTTTAACAATAAAAATACTAATTTAAATAAAAAATATTCAGAGAGAGATTTTGATGTTCACTCGTAAACTACCCGCCAAAAAAAATCTTTCGCTATTACTTAAATCAAAGTTAAAAACACCTATTTACCAATTTAACAAGTAGTATACTTGTAGTACGTATAATATTATGATACAAACAAGCAGTATTATTATTATAACAAGCATTATATAATATATATTACAAGCAGTATGAATTGTATTATTGTATTGTATAAATGGATTATAACATAATAATCCATTTATTGCGATGATTCAAAGAACTCATAGTAAAATCGTTGTCGCCATTACCTACAATATTCGAAAGACTAAAATAGACCTAGTTTTTGTGAAAAAGTCATTTTTACATGGTATGTGAATATGTACTCTTTAATGTGTAGATAAATAAAATGAATTAGTTATTAAAAGTTCAAGGAAGAAACGAAAAATATTGGCGTTAATGAAAAATTCAATGATACATAACTTTTAATGTGTCGTCATCTATCCGAAGCAATTTCAGTTCATAATAGATATACAGCTTAAAACAATTTTCGCACTACTCTACAATTGTACAGGCCGAGTACAATACACATAATTGAAAACCCCACTGGCCCAATTTACGTGTTCAATAGATAAACGATATTTCACCTACAGTTAATAAAAGGAACAATAGCCAAAAAAGGCTATTACTATTTACCCTTGCGTGAAAATGTTTCTATAGATACTTGTTTGTAAAGGTTTAGTTGGCTATATTTGCATACCTTATTCTTGAGTTTTGAAACGCGACACACATATTTAAGACTCTAAAGAGTCACTAGGCCTGCGTGAAGTTTAAATAAACTGCCCATGTTTACAGTATAAAAAAGGTTTTTTTGCAGTGGGTCATGTTGAATAAACCAACGTAACTATTACTGCGTAACAAAAACGGCGTAACTTTGAAAAGTTGTTATAAGTTTGTTTTGTAAGATATTTCAATATGGCTCAGCATTTAAAAATGAGTATCCAAATGAATGTTATGAATTAATATGAACTTGTTGCCGCTTTGGACTAAGATTGAATTTTTGCAGTCCCTTCTCTTGCCGATCTTGGACTATGCTGATGTCTGCCTCATTGATCTCGATGAAGACTTGCTCAGCAAACTCCAAAACCTATGTGTCAAAATCATTTACGGATTGCGCAAGTTCGATCATGTTTCGGAATACCGACGTAAACTTAAGCGGTTACTTATCAGGCTGGGTCGCGAGGAGTACGGTCTAACTCTCATATACAAAATACCCTATATACAAAATATCCGCCACTGCACCATGGACTTCATTAGCCGTGGGTATGTCATTTATCAATATTATATGTGATTATTATATCGATTATGAAAGTGGAGAATCAGAACCTGGAACATCATTGTCGTGTGAGGTATCGCACGAATATGCAACCTTTTAAATTCCACCTACAGCAACCCCGTTACCTCTACTTTCTCCACTTCAAGGACCCTGTAAGGAGACAATTCCTCTCGAAGGTGTAGGTAATAAATACATTTGTGGTAGTAAAGAGTTAAATAAACGAAGTAAGAAACGATTCAGAGAACCATCAGTAAAGATATGAATATTTTTAAAAATTACAAAGGCATAAAAGTTGTAAACGTTCTGAATCATCATTAAAAATTTAGAATCGTTTTATATTATTTAATTTTTTTTATAAATCTATAATGATAAATCTATCAATGTAAAATAAGGTATGCAATGCACAGCCCCTAAGGTCCACCACATTCTAAAACTTTTATAGGAAGAGGTCAAATATAACATTCATAAGTGGATCAAAACTACGAAGAAAAGTATACCTATGTAGTTGTAGGTATGCAGTGCTAAAGCAAAGGCTAAATGTCTATGGTTCATATCTATAAACCGAGCTAAGACCTATCTCAAACTTTTCTCAGCTGTCAATGTTCTAAGGCAGTTCGACGGAGCAATTTATGCTCTTCATTGATTTTTCTTTTTTGTGTTCGTAAGATAGTGTTTAGTGAATAAATGTGGTAAAATATTATGCAGTGAATACTCATAGACATGTGCATTGAATAGAAAACCCATTGAGGTGTGTAGACTTTACTATTGACTTTCACCTTCATCGTCTTTATTATCATACATACTATCATCATCATCAAAATCAAAGAAGAAGAAATATATTTACGACAGACCACGCTGAATGGCGTAGTTCCTTTGCCTTTCATAGAGGATCGTTTATCTTACAAAAAAAATGTCAAAAAAACGACTTCATTTTATACTGTACAGTCATGGATTTTTCAGAAAAGAGTAATGGCTCCCATTTTGACAAGATTTGCTTCACATGTTTTGATGATATGTATATTATTGAATTTGAATTTTGAATTATGTAGTAAAAAGCAAAGTCGCTTTTTATTTGATAATTTAACTGAGATAAGTCTAAGATACAAGTATACTTTATAGATTTTATCCTTTAAACTTGTGTGCTATTTGGCTTATTGAGTGGAACTTTGAAATAAGTAATACGATTAGAAAAAGCGGGTTGAGACAAAAAGAGTTTGAAAGATGAAATATGTGAAGAGTAATTAATTGTTTATCACCCGCACTCAGACCCCCACACGGTTTCTTAACCCTTTCACTGCGGGCTCACCGTACAGTAAACCTGCCCTGTAGACGGGCTCACAAAAAAAAATTTGCTCCCCAGTACGGGTGGCGAGATAACTCGTTTTAATTAAATCGCTTTGACACACGGATGACGAAATAAGCCGTTTGAGAAAATCTGTCGTAATGTGCGGTCGACGAGATAGCTCGTCCCAAAAATGTATAGTCAATATCATCAAAATGAAGGTAGTGTTACTATATGCAAATCTGTCAAGCGTGAGTAAGAATTCACTACGAGGTTCCGTAATTTATAAACGACTAGCTGATGCCCGCGACTTCGTACGCGTGGAAATTAGTACGCGTAGAGTTCATATTCATACAATATCTTTATAAGTTTAGCCTATGTTTGGCCCAATTAAGGTATTCTGGCGCGGAAGTGGACCGCAGTGGTTGCTCGTGCATTCCGAGGGCGATTCAATGCAGATCCGCGCGCATGCACTAGTATAAATTGAGCCTTATTCTGATGTATAAGCTACATTTGTATAATTTTTCAGACCTGATCTGCGTCCGGACCCGTTCGGACGTGTTGACGGTCGCTCCCAGCTGCCGAGTCACGATTGTTGTCTCACGACTTCTCTCGTATCAATACTCAAACGCCACTCTCAGATCCGTTCTGCGTCCGGCCCCGCTCGGACGTGTTCGCGGTCGCTCCAGCAGTTGAGTCACGATTGTCGTCTCACGACGTCAACTCGTAGCAATACTCATACGCTGTTAGCCTCTTTAGGGCTTACTCTGTGGCCGGTTTCGATCGGCTGCAAGTAAGTCGGTCTCTTGCACAGCAACAACAGAGCTGAGCTTATCGCGGTCGATTAAATTCGATAGTGGTTCGCGAAGCTCGGGCTGTTTTTCTGGCTGCGTACTTGAAGCTTGGCGCTTGCTACGTAGTCAGAGACTCGCTCTGCGGCCGGCCCCTGGCCGGTCGTAACGTAGTCAATCCCGCACTCTGTGCACCCCTCGAAGTAAAAATCTCACCTCGGTGAGTGCAGCAACAACAGGGTTGAGCTTACCGCGGTCGATTAAATTCGATAGTGGTTCGCGAGACTCGGGCTGTCCTTCATGCTGCGTACTTGACGCTTGGCGCCTGTACGTAGTCAGAGACTCGCTCTGCGACCGGCTCCGGCCGGTCGTAACGTAGTCAATCCCGCACTTTTAGTGCAACCCAACTCCGTCAGGTCTACGGCCGGTTTTTGTTGTCAATTTATTGACGACACACTCCGTAGTAGACTCGCGTTTGATCAGGTGGATACTTAACGGTGACAACTAAGCCTGATAGCGTTGCCCCGGTGCGCTTCCAAGGCCCTTCAGGCCAAGGAGAAACCGGCTGACCCGATCCCATTGCACTTGGGCCTTTCCCAGGGTGACGGTACAGTGCTGTCCGAGCTAGGGGCACCACTTCGCGTCGTCCCCAGCCCCCCTACCGCGGGTAGGGAGGTTTAGGTGCTAGGTTTGCTTTAGGTGCTAGGTTTGCTTTAGGTGCTAGGTTTGCTAGGGAACCTAGGCATTTTTATATATTTATATATTACATATCGTAGGACCAACCATCCAATGGCTCTTGTCAACGTTCTCAGGTCGTTCGCCCAGGTGCTCGCTGCGTCTGGCTACAGCATATCCGATGACATACTAACGCAGGCCTTACAGGCATCTATCGCGTCCCCGGCCCCTCAGGCCTCAACTCCGGCCCCTCAGGCCTCAAACCCGGCCCCTCAGGCCTCCGACGTCCAGACCCCTCAGGTCTTCAGCTCTCCCGCGTCTCCCGCCTCGTCCGAGATGGACTGCGAATCGGTCGCATCCTCTCACGCGTCGCGTCGTAAGCGGACCGCTCCCGGGAGCGACTCCGAACCCGCGTCTGATACGTCGTCAGATGCAGTCACCTTAACCGGCTCTCCTGAGCCCGCGTTTCAACTTGTCGCCAAGCGCTCCAAGAAGCGCTCTAAGAAAGCTTCGGTATCTTCAATACCCGAGCCCTCCCCGGTGTCTTCAACACCAGCCCCCGCGCCGTTAAAATCGCTTGTAGTAACCGCGTCTCCGTCGGTCACATCGAAGCCAGCGACGCGCTGCGCTCCCGTCCCGCCGAAGCCTCAGCTCCCTCCGCCCGTATTCCTCCGTGAAAAAGCGCGCTGGACCGCGGTCTCAAACATGTGCAAAGAGCACAAAATTAATTACTTAAAAGCCGCCAACGCTGGCGATACAATCAAAATTCAAGTAGCAACCGTCGACGACTTCCGCGCGTTTACCAGGTTACTCTCGGTAAATCAAATCGCGTATCACACCTACGCCCTCCCGGATGAGCGTAAGATCCGCGCAGTACTACGGGGCGTCCCGTTCGAACTCAGTAACGAAGACATTCTCGAGGACCTTAAGTCTCAGGGTTTCCCGGTCACAGCAGTGCACAAGATGCACTCCAACCGCGGTAGGCGTTTTCCTTTAGCTTTAGTAATCCTGTCAAATACTCCCAACTCGAAGGAGATTTTCAAAGAGGCTCGCACAATCTGCGGACTCTCGAACATCTCCGTCGAGCGTCCCAACCCCCGCGGTCACCCTAGGCAGTGCCATCGCTGCCAGCTATATGGCCACGCAGCGGCTAACTGTTCAGCTCCCCCCAGGTGCGTAAAGTGCCTGGATCCTCACATCACCAAGGAGTGCACTCTCACTCCCGGATCCACTTCCCCCCCTGCCTGTGTGCTGTGCGGCCAGTCCGGCCACACAGCTAACTACAGGGGTTGCCCGCGCGCTCCGCGCTCCACCACCAAGAGGGTCGCGCCTAAACCGGCGCCGCCGCTCACTCCTGCTAACTTCCCGCCGCTGCGCAACCGGGGTCCCCCGGAAGCAAAGCCCGTCCAGCCGACGCCTACTCCGGCTCTGTCTTGGAGGCAGCGTCCGGCCGTCCCGCCTGCACCTTCCCGACCCATCCCAGCTCCCGTAGCTTCCGTAGGGCCGCGTCCTGCTTTGTCATCTTCACCTCAGTCGTCGTTGGCTGAGGACATGAAGACCGTGTTCGACGTCATTCAAAACGTCGACATTACGGAAATTTCTGTTCTCGCACGTAAACTGCGAGCCGCCCGCTCTCCTCAAGAGCGTTTATTTGCGTTAGCCGAGCATCACTCGCTACTTTACTCTGTATAAATTCAATTTTTGTATAAATTCGTAATTTAGGTCAAGATTGATTCGCTTGATAATTGCAAAGTCGAGGATGTCAGGAGAGTAGGTCGGATTGTTGGGATAGTGAGTGGGAGTGATGGGGGATATGACGTCTAAGTCAAGGGAGTTGGTGATGTCGAGGAGAGCGATACCGCTGGTGTTGGTTGATAGGCACGTCCAGTCAGTATGTTTGGAGTTAAAGTCTCCGAATATTATGACTGAATGGCCGAGGGCGAGAATGGCCTCAAAGTCGCTGCGGATTAGATTGGAGCCACACGGTATGTAGACTGAAGCTATGATGATGGTCGGATGACCAGTCATAGCCAATCCACACACCGTGGCCTCCATGTTAAGGAGAGGAGGGGTAGGGAGAGGACAGCAATGGAAGCCTCTTTTGTAATATATGGCGGTGCCGCCGTAACCGTCGGAGTTGGGCCTATCGTTGCGAGTAAACGCGTACTTAGGAATAGCATATCCCCTGGAGCGTTTTGGAGTAAGCCATGTCTCCTGGAGAAGGAATAGGTCAGGTTCTTTGTTCTGAACGAACAGTTTAATCTCGGGAAGGTTAGTGCTAAGACTACGAGCGTTAAAAGATACTAGGGATAAGCCCTTGGGTTTAATACGACTGGACGCAGGATTCGCGGGTCATTATAATTTACTTATTTACGATTTTATACAAAAATAAAAAGAATAAAAAATAAATTTACAACGAACTTAGGAGCGAGTGATGCTCGGCTAACGCGAATAAACGCTCTTGAGGAGAGCGGGCGGCTCGCAGTTTGCGTGCGAGTACGGAAATTTCGTTAATATCGACGTTTTGGATGACGTCGAATACGGTCTTCATATCCTCAGCCAACGACGACTGAGGTACGGATAACGGAGCGGGACGCGGCCCTACGGAAGCTACGGGAGCTGGGATGGGTCGGGAAGGTGCAGGCGGGACGGCCGGACGCTGCCTCCAAGACAGAGCTGGAGTAGGCGTCGGCTGAACGGGCTTTGCTTCCGGGGGACCCCGGTTGCGCAGCGGCGGGAAGTTAGCGGAGGTGAGCGGCGGCGCCGGTTTAGGCGCGACCCTCTTGACGGTGGAGCGCGGAGCGCGCGGGCAACCCCTGTAGTTTGCTGTGTGGCCGGACTGGCCGCACAGCACACAGGCAGGGGGGGAAGTGGATTCGGGAGTGCGAGTGCACTCCTTAGTGAAGTGGGGATCCAGGCACTTAACGCACCTGGGGGGAGCTGAACAGTTAGCTGCTGCGTGGCCATATAGCTGGCAGCGGTGGCACTGCCCAGGGTGACCGCGGGGGTTGGGACGCTCGACGGAGATGTTCGAGAGTCCGCAGATTGTGCGAGCCTCTTTGAAAATCTCCTTCGAGTTGGGAGTATTTGACAGGATTACTAAAGCTAAAGGAAAACGCCTACCGCAGTTGGAGTGCATCTTGTGCACTGCTGTGACCGGGAAACCCTGAGACTTAAGGTCCTCGAGAATGTCTTCGTTACTGAGTTCGAACGGGACGCCCCGTAGTACTGCGCGGATCTTACGCTCATCCGGGAGGGCGTAGGTGTGATACGCGATTTGATTTACCGAGAGTAACCTGGTAAACGCGCGGAAGTCGTCGACGGTTGCTGCTTGAATTTTGATTGTATCGCCAGCGTTGGCGGCTTTTAAGTAATTAATTTTGTGCTCTTTGCACATGTTTGAGACCGCGGTCCAGCGCGCTTTTTCACGGAGGAATACGGGCGGAGGGAGCTGAGGCTTCGGCGGGACGGGAGCGCAGCGCGTCGCTGGCTTCAATGTGACCGACGGAGACGCGGTTACTACAAGCGATTTTAACGGCGCGGGGGCTGGTGTTGAAGACACCGGGGAGGGCTCGGGTATTGAAGATACCGAAGCTTTCTTAGAGCGCTTCTTGGAGCGCTTGGCGACAAATTGAAACGCGGGCTCAGGAGAGCCGGTTAAGGTGACGGCTTCTGACGACGTATCAGACGCGGGTTCGGAGTCGCTCCCGGGAGCGGTACGCTTGCGACGCGACGCGTGAGAGGATGCGACCGATTCGCAGTCCATCTCGGACGAGGCGGGAGACGAGGAAGAGCTGTAGACCTGAGGGGTCTCGACGTTGGAGGCCTGAGGGGCCGGGGTTGAGGCCTGAGGGGCCGGGGTTGAGGCCTGAGGGGCCGGGGTTGAGGCCTGAGGGGCCGGGTTTGAGGCCTGAGAGGCCGGGGACGCGATTGATGCCTGCAAGGCCTGCGTTATGATGTCATTCGGGATGTAGACGCCTACCGCAGCAAGTGCCTGGGTGAACGCGTTAATAACACTTAGCGGATCCATAAGGGAGAGTTGGAACAGTAATATTAATAAATATAAGTATAATAAAAGATGCCTAGTTCCTAAAAACCTAGCAAAATCCTAGCGGCTAACCTCCCTACCAGCGGTAGGGGGGCTGGGGAGGAAAACTTAAAAGTAACAGTAGTACGCCGAAGGCCGCTACCTAGAAACCTAAAAAAAAGGGTACGCAGGTAAAGAGTTGACCACGTTAGGGTCAACCTTTACCGACAGAAAGGACAAATACACACGAAAACACACAAATATGATAAAAATAAATATGAAAATAGGAAAAAACTAAATAAAATAGAGAAGAGAAATAAATAAAAATAAAAAGGACTGGTTCAGTACAAATTCGTTGTCACCGTTAAGTATCCTTTGCACTGAAACCAGACTACTTACGCTGGGCACAACACTGCACTCAGCACAAGCACAACACTACTTAGCACAGCACTTTGAAGACTAAGGGGCTTAGTCGCAAAGAAAAATACGCACTTCGATAGCACTCAGAGGGAGTAGAAAGAACCTTGAAAACCGTAGCACGGAACCAACACGCTAAACCGTGACGTCAGTAGACTGAGCGCCACGGAGTATCGGGAAGGGACCAAACAACGGAGAACGGGGTCTTGCACGTCCGCACTGGGCGGCGATCGGAGCGAGAATTGCATTTGTTTTGAGCACCTTCAGTGCTATGAAAAACCAGCGGGTGACCCCTTAAGGGCCCCGCTAGCGCGGCCTCTTTCTCCAATTGGCCGTCGCTCAGATGAAGGCTGAGTGGCAAAAATGCACGAGCCGACAGGGGGTTTTTAGGGGGTATGGTTCTGGTAGGCGTCGGGACGAGTCCCACATAACTTTGGAATCGCGCCAGAGTATGCGTCAGAGCATTTTTATCCTCCTGCCCTTCCCGCGGAGGGGAACAAAAAAAAAAAAGTATAATTTTTTAGTTTTTAAGCAACGAGGTGGTGCTTATCGGGTGGCGGGTGGGTCTATTGAGCTACGACCTTAATACGACCTACACATCTCCTAATCGAGGGGGTATCACATTTGCTAGATTATCAATACTTAGGAGCAAAAAAGCATTCGGCGTCTCGGAGTGCCCCCGAATATTACCTACATAAAATCAATTAAAGTCCAATTAGAATGTGTTTATAGCATTTTTTATTACTCTTTTGCTATGTCGAAAATAACATAAACACGTGGTTTTTAGTTACGACAAATATATACTGGTCAGAATATTGCGACTTTTCACTTGAAGGGAAACTTCCTTTATTTTTAAAAAGAAAAAACACTCCATTGATATATTTAGAAATAAGCATGTCACGCCCGGGGTCCGAGCCGGTTAAAATAAAAATAAAATAACTGTATTTTTAATGGCAATCAATGTAACAGTAAATCAGCTACGAGGCGTTTTATATATTTTTTCAAATATAGAACATAACGAATGCAGTTAAAACAAGTTTGCGAAGTGTTCACTGTTATAAACCTCTAAAACCAAACAAAAACAAAGCGTCACTATATTCAAAATAAAAATATTACGACTTGAAAAACCCATACACTTCATTGAATTCATAATTTAAAGGAAGACATATTTTTGAAAACATGTTTAAAATTACTCTCAAAAGTGAAGCTAACGTCTATTACTTAAAAAATTAGAAGGCTCAATGTCTTCAAAGCCGGAAAGAAACATTCTTGTATTAAGAAGGAAAGTAGAAAGTGTAATGAAATATAATTATGTCACCGGCCCAGCCGACTACACAGCAGGTACACCGCAGGATAAAATATTGCGAGGTAAGCCGGTTAATTATACTTACTTTGTGGCTACCTTTGTATTACTTAATTAGTTATATTTATTACGAGCATATTATATTGAGTTTTCTTTATTTATACGATTCCATGAAGAAGTATGTGTGTTATGTAATAAGTGTGCTAAATTAGTTATACATTGTTCAAACAAGACTTATTCTGAAGGCCGATTAACATTGATCTAGTAGCTGAAACAAGTGTCACTGGCTTCCCTCGCTGGACTGGCTTGGGCTCTGGCACGCGATGTTTACATGCGTCCAATAGATATCGGTAAATCATTAGGGTACCCACATGTGCACAAAAATGTGTCTCTCGCGTGTAAAAAATCTAAGAAAACGAATGCCACCAAATCATCCGCCAAACATTAAATCGTGACATTTTGTTTAACGCGACATAATTGTTTCGGCCGCACTTAGATTATGGCCGGAAAAAAACTAACAAAATGTTCATTCCGACGAAGTAAACCTTTCAGTCAGAATTTAATTCATTTATTAATTCATTAAATTTCAGAATCCTTAATATTTCGTGGTGTTATTCGTCGCGTTAGTAGGAAACTTACTCGAATGCCATTCGTCATTATTGAGCACAATCTACGATAGCCAATGTTTATTATTATATAATACTTTTGCTTTAAATATGGATTACGATGCAATGCAAGATTCCGGATCACATGGATCGTCTGAAGAAATGCAATTTGACCACTTCAGAAGGTCGTAGATTGGTTACTAATTTATAGCTAGAATTTTCTACAGCAAAGTAATAAATAAATTTCAAAGTCCCAACACCAATGTGTGTTTATGTGTTTGTGTTATTATGGTGTGCCTATTGTCAATGATATTAAATAGACTGCACATTTTTTGTGCTTTTATGCTGCACAACTTTTTTTAAATAAAAGTCATGAGACCTTCCTAAAACGACGATCCAAATTGAATTTAACTTTAACTTTTTTCAGAAAAACGTAGTCTCAAAACTTTTAATCGTAGTTACTTCAATGATAAGTATCATGTCTCACGTCTCTATCGTAACTTTTCATCGTTGTGCTGTTATTATTATTTATTTTACTACACAACAGTACACATAATTTTAGGTCAGCTAGGTATCATTAAACCTAACTAGGTTTGTCTTAATTACCACAATAGTTACATATAACCGTTAACAGTGCGTACATAAAAGTACCTTCTTATCAGGGTCCTCCAAATCATCTGAGCTGACCATTGCTTGTGATGAATTTCTCAGGGTAACACGCTTCGGCACATCCATGCCGGGTATAAATAAATCAAATTGCAAAAATAACATAGTATATTTTATTCTTGTGGCATTATATGTCATTTTATGTGGCATTTGCAGATTTTCGACGATTGTGAGGTGTTTTATAAGGACTAAAACATAAAACATTCAATATGAAAAAAGATCTGACTGCAGTGTAAACGTAATGTCATTACAAATGTAAGTTTTTTAGCATCACGTGCAGTATACGCATAAGCATTAGCAGACGCATTACAGACTTTACCACATTATTTGTTTTCCCAGTCTCAAAGTGTTCATACACTTTTTTATGATTATGATAGTTTTATTATGATTTTATTACATGGTCAGAAGAATTGATAACATCTTTTGCCTCTCTAATATCCTTAGAATTCATAAAAATATATTATTTATTACAAATACATTTTACAATACAAATATAACTAAATATTTTTAAATGTTATTTGTATAAAAGCATCTTTGTTTTCATTATTTCAACCAGGATTACTAAGTGCAGGGACCCAAACTACACTAAGGATAAACTTTATATTATGATTAATTATTGATTTATAACGATTGCCAAAAGTGTGGCTAATATTAGGACTGCAAAAATTATATCTAAATAAAATATAGGCACGGAAAAGTTATATGTTACGTACTCTACATTGTTAAAACATAATGTGTTTCTAAGATTGAAATACAAAGAAGAAAGTGTATATGAAATTTACATTATCAAGCATATGTACAATTGTCCAATAAAATATTTAAATAACCAATGTTTTTACATTAACATAATTAATTTAATAAATATTTATTGATAGGTTAACCTTATAGAATGGTCAATTGAGATACGAAATAAATATAAAAGAGATTAATTTTACAATAAGATAGAAACATTTTTTAATTCTTTTACAAGTCACTCTCCAAAATGCATTTCGTTGTTCTAATCAAAGATATTAGTTTTAATCTCCCCTGCTAACTTTGCTTCTAACTTGTGAAGAATTCCTTCAAAACAAAAACGAAAACATTAAAATTAAAATATTTCTTATTACTTCCTTACAAAAAGTATAAAAGCAAAATCGAAGTTGTTTTTAACGGTACGGCGTAGTAGGCGTAGTGACTACAATCGGCTACGGCCATCTGGCGATGACAGCTACGAATCGGTAAATACAGAAAAGAGTTCTTGTTCTTTATATCGCGGCTTTCAATTACACGGCCCTTAGGAAATGAGACTTTTTGTTAATGAAACTTGCGATTTTTCTTGGGTTCGAGGTTAGAATGTAGAATCATACACAAATGAAAATAGTTTTTCAGTTCAAGTTAAGTTATTGCGAGATAAATCACTGTTTCTTACAAGTTAATTAGTAACTAATTTAGTGAGTGTAAAGTAACTATTACTTAAATACTATATTTTATTATTACTATATTATTTATTTTAAAACTGTATGTTTTTCATTGGGTAGCTTTTACTTAGTTTGATGTTAAAATAGTATACTAAAACTCCTAGGCTTAAATCTATAAAACACAATTAGACTAATCTCAGACTTAAATCAGCTAAATGGTCAAACAAAAAGGGATTTCATTTTATACTATACAGGGTGTAATCGTTCAGTGTGACCCGGCGATTATTCTGTCCCTATTAAAGATATCAAAAACCTTTATGAAACATACTTTACTTTGTCTTTAGAATAGGCCACCAGCAAAACTTCTTTTGCATTGAATCGGTAACCCCAACGTTGCGCAGCTATTGTATGGAGACTCCTCAGGTTTTGTTTCTTATTAATTTAGATAATTTTATTGGAAAATATTTTAGTTCTGATACTTTAAAAAACAAAAAGGGATTTCATTTTATACTATACAGGGTGTAATCGTTCAGTGTGACCCGGCGATTATTCTGTCCCTATTAAAGATATCAAAAACCTTTAAACTGATATCGAAAGTACGTTAACTAATGAGTTAAATGACATCAATAGCTTTTTTTTAAATCAAACGACAAGTATCCAAAATTTTGACATTAAACACTCCCATACATTTAGTATGAGATTAGTAGAAAAGCTTTAGTTTCCTTAATTTAAAAGGTTATTTTAGCTTAGTACTGATATTTAAGGAAAATGTTTATTAACCTAACAAAGTATATAATACTATCTTTTAATTGAATAACATTTATTTCTAGTAGTTTTTAGTCCAGTTAAGGTTCCACTGTAAAAAATATGGCCCAATGATCCGATCTCCAAGAATACCACACCATACATTAATTGAGAATCGCACCTGAGCTCTAACTTCAGTAATTTGGGAGGATTGTCAATTGACCAAAAATGCGAGTTTTTTTTATTGTAAATGCCGTAGTTTTAAACATTACTTTCATTGGTCCATAATATTGACCTTACATTGATATAATTATTGCCTAGCCAATTGCAATAGCCCACTTGACGAGCAGGATCATCATTGTGTAGCGTTTGAGTAGGTTTTATCTTGAAAGCCTTAAAGTTGTGTTTTTTTAAATAATTTATGTACATAATTATGGAACACCCGAAATAACTGTGCTACTGAACGCGTTCTTTCTCGTGGATTATCTACTACATGGTTTATATTATTGCATAATATTGCTATCTTAATGTCTATTAAATTCTGGAGATCTTATTTTCCATCCAATTTCCAAAGGATCCATTATTTATCAAATTGTTATCCAGCTTACGTTAGTACTTACCAGAAGGGACTTCTCTCCCTGGGTACTCTCTTCTGTAGGCAATAATAGCCGCTCTTTTGTTACAATCATATCTGTAGTACATTTTTGACATATCCCTCTTCTCTCTATTGGAATATGCCATTTTCAATTAATAAATGAAACAATCACGATTATTAACGCAAAAAAGCACAATAAATTGGTGAGAATGAAAACCCGCGAGAATGACAACCCGCGATAAAGGTTTTGAATTTAAAACGAACACAAAGAGTATCTGTCTTTTTTTATTTATTTAACAATTTATGTTATATAAAAAATAAATATAAAAAATAAACTAAAAATAAATGAAAGACAATGTACTAAGGCACAGCTTATTTCTAAAAGAAATTTCTTCCAGTTAGCCTGAGGCTGGAAAGTGTGACAAATTTACAAATTTAGCGCGTACTGCATACAAATATTAACAAACATATTGCAATTATTAATTATTACATTTATAACAATATTAAAAATGTAAATACATTCAAACATACATAAACAAACGTAATAATATAATATTAATGCATACAAATTATCAATGAATAGATAAACATTTTCGTCGATACTGAAATACAAACTTAAGTTGTTGGACATCAGTAATTATCAAGGAAGGTACATGTCAACAAGTTAGAAATAAAATGCTAAAAGTATAGTAAGTCTTAGGCTTGAGACAAATAGTGTTCTTTAACTTTTTTTTAAAGAGGCAATGATTTTGACTCGCGTATATGGTAAGGTAAAGAATTCCAAAATCTGACAGCATTAACAGTGAACGAGCAGGAATAGAAATCACTTATATGAGATTTAATTTAAAGGGGAGTACGTTTATGTGCTCTACAAAACACATCATTAGAATGGGTAAACGCGAACCGCTCATACAGGTAAACTGGAGAGGATGGGTTAAAAAGGACATTGAAAACGGTACAGAGAATACCGGTGTTTCTACGCAAGTGGATGGAGAGCCACTGAAGCTTTTTGCCGTATTCTGCAACATGATCGAATTTTTTAAGCCCATAAACGAAGCGGGTACAGAAGTTTTGTAGGCGTTTCAATTTATCCAGAAGCTCTTCAGTGACATCCAGGTAAGATACATCAGCGTAGTCGATGATAAGTATATTCAGTGTTTGTGCCAAAGAGATCTTGGTTTGTAGGGGCTGAAAAGTCTGGAGGGCCTTCAATTTATGCAATGAGTAGTGCACTTTACGGCTGATTTCAGAGACGTTAGCATGCCATGTGAGATTTGCGTCGAAGAGTACGAGTACATCTAAATTCTTTGCAGACTCTGCCTAAAATCATTGCTTGAGACTTGCATGGATTTATGAGACTTGCATGGATTTACCTGTAGCCCGTAAGATTTGGCCCAGTCACTTATACGTTTGAGTTCAATGTTGATCTCAAAAACAGAGAAAGTAAAGGAGAGAGAACGCCACCCCGAGGTACACCAGCAACTAGATCACACCAGTTAGAGTAAGACTCATTAAGGCAGACCCGTTGAGAAAGACCCCGAAGATAGGAATTAAACCAAGCAACTGCAGAAAAGGAAATATTATTAGATTTTAACAGGATTTTTACTAATTGAAAGTGGTAAGATAATTTATCTACACGAGTATCTACTTGAAAATCATTATTATCATAAGTAATTATAAAGTATGATTAAAGTAAAATGAGTACTACACCACTTCAAATAAGGAAACTAAAACCTTTCTACTCTTCTCATACTAAATGTATGGGAGTGTTTAATGTCAAAATTTTGGATACTTGGCGTTTGATTTAAAAAAGTTAGTGAGGTTATTTTACTCATTAGTTAACGTACTTCATATATCAGTTTAAAGTTTTTTGATATCTTTAATAGTTACAGAATAATCGCCTGGACACACTTAACGATTACACTCTGTATATAGAATACATATTCTGGAAACAAGTGACAGCATCTTACCAAATTTTTTAGACGGGATTCAAATGAGGAGACTTTGTAATGAGCATAAATTAAAACAATACATTTATTTGTTTAACTTCAATTTCTTTATTTTTAAACTTTACTTTTGTAATTCAATAAAAATATAGAAGCCGTGTAGTATTATTCTGATTACATATCACAATTGTAGTAATATTTCGATATTTTTTTGAACCTTAAAGTTATAATCATACTATATGACAAATATACATAATTTTACCAATTATGGTAGGGAGCTTCCATGTGTTTCTGGCTGCTTGTCTGAATGCATTAAACTCAAAAACTTCTGAACGGAATGTCATTTGGTTTACACCCAATACTGCATGAAGGTTGAACATATATTACATTTATTTAATCCTACTAATAATAACACTACAACAAAAAAAAGTGCACCAGTGTGAAGCCGGGCTGGGTCGCTAGTGTCAATAATAACAAAGGCTTATGAAGGCATACAAGGGCTTATCCGCACTACTCGTATATTGCATCAGTTAAATGGCCGCTGGCTATCACATCCAATATATTATTTCAGACATAAATATATAAAAAAATAAATCTGACAATTAGTTAACATGAATGAAGTTATTAAATTACAAATCAAAAGAAATTTCTTTTAAACAAAATATTTCTATGTGTGTCTCTCAGAAGAAAACGACATGAAGCCTAATACCAAAATTCCTTCTACTCACACTCTTGACACAGGGGCATTTATGAACTCTTACGAATGTTTGCGGGCAGCATTACATTGTGTTCACAGTATTTTGTTTATCTATAAACAGTAGTGTTCAACTTGGATGTAAAGCGCCTTCAATCCGATATGAATTAATATGATATAGTTTCATTAGAAATTTGTCTTTTTTTTGAGGATTTCTTGGAATGAAAATGGATTTGTTTTTTGTCGAATACCTATACTTAATTATTTCTAAGTCAGCAAACTTAGTTCGATCCTTATTATGAAAAGATGCCTCTGTCCCCAACGACATCGTTCATCACAGGTTTTATTACGGATGTACATTATTATTATAATTAACAAAATATACCCCAACAAAATATTCACAACTTATACATAAACATACTATACTTTTAAATAAGTGGTAAATAACTACCACTGTAAAAGAATAATTCGTTTTTTTTTGTAATGAATAAGGAACGGATAATGAAAAATACGTATCAAATATTCATTTGAAATGTTGATTATACAATACAATACAATAATGCCAAAAATAGCAATTATCAAAATGAGAGCTTCTAACTTAAGGTGCAGAGATTCTTGGATTATACCTAGAATCGCGGCACGTCAAGTATTTACCAATTTAGAAAAAACAGTTGTAGTGTTGCGTTAATAAAAATTAAAGATGAAAGAACTCAAGGGAAAATATGAATTCTGAATAATTGGTACTGTGGGGTTTACCAAGTGCTAAGTGGACTGTATTTAAAATAGCTAACGTGCAAAATCATATAATAAATCGAAATCAAATCAAACAAATCAAATTATCAAAATAACAATTATTCGTTGTGAAATTAGAACCAAGCAAGCGCAAGAACTCACCTCTGGTATCGATGTCACCTGGCACCTCCAGGAACCACGGTATCCTTGGATTGATGTTGGTTAATCTCGACTTACCGCGATCTCTCCTCAAATACCTGGTGTAGGACTGCGGTTGGTGATGATGCAGCGATGAAGTTCAGGCACTGACTTTGCTTCTAATCTTTCACAATACCAAAGCGAATATAACAACACGACAATTATTTAACTTAAATCAAAATTACGAGAGCGACGAAAAAGGGTTGTTCGCGATTCGAATTCCCCACGACAAGAGGAAGTAGTATTGCCGATTGCAACACACAAAAAAACCAACACTAAGTGTTGCCGACTAAAATAATTATAAAACTACAAATTAATAAAAACTTTGCATCTAGCTTGAACAGGTACAATAAATGAAAAAATGTTTCCAAACATTATCGTTTTCACTAAACGATGCATCCTGCCTAATAGCATTTTAACTTTTAAGAAATAAAATTCTTATACAGAAACGGTTTTTCAGGAAGTATTTACTTATGCAAACTTTTTAAAGTCTTATCTACAAGAATTACAGGAACTTCACTTACTCCAGCCTTACTTATGTGTTGGATTCATTATCTGTAGGCACGGCAACAAAATATAATGGGTAAAAAACAAAACTGTACTTATTGTATGAAGAATCTAATTTCACTAGACGTGAAATAACGATTTTTTACTTTTCATAATGAGATTTCATTTAAGTTTAATCCCGCAATTCGGTGTGTAAAGAATATAATAAGGTATTTTGTAAAACAATTAGAGTATTTCTGATTTCTGCGCAGGTTTTAATTTTAAATATGTTTTAATAAATTCGTATAGTGACGTCACCGAGTAGTTATCTTTTCAAAATCGCATTGCAAAGTTTGTTATATTACCTGGAATGAACCACTCGACAATTTTGTATGGATTTTGATTAAATTTGTTGATAATGTGGACATGACAGTTTAACCAAAAAGCAGTGAGAAAATGATGCTACTTTATGACGTCAAATAGAGGTTGAGTGTAAGTCAAATTATATTACGCTTTTTCGTTAAAATTAGCTTAATCGCTATTACCAGCGATGTTTTACTAACAACATATATTGTAAAAAAGTATTCAGAATCTAGTTTATTTTCTTTTCATACTGAATTATCCTCGTTAATCTTTTCAAAATAATTTTGCAAAATACTAGTATGAATATGAATGCATATATGTTGTAATATATTCAGACACTAAGAACCAGAATTTAAAAAAATTAAAGCGAACCGTGTAGAAGTCAGTTGTAGTGGGCTTTATGATGGAGGTAAAAAAATGTTTTAATCTTTTATTTTGGCAACAAACAGTCATGTATATAAATAACAGATATGAAAAACGTGATTACAATAAAAGACCAACAGTGCAAAAATTACATAAAGAAGTGAGTTCTAAGTATATTAGAGTTCTAATATATAAAGTATCAATACGAAAAGTCCCAAAACATCAACAGTATCCTAATTTTAATAATTATACGCGGTTCCCAAATCCCGACCGCTCTCAAAACATTTTAGAATGTCTAATCTGGAAAGTTTTTGTTATTTATTTTGCTCATTAAACAATCCCAGGTTTTACAAAGATAAAAATTAAGAATAGTCTGCTATATTAAGCTTGTAAAAAAATTTTTGAAAATGAAAAAAACTGCTTTTTTCATAATCATCATTGATTTTGTCAATGAAGAGATCGTGGTTTATTAGATCGAAGGCTTTGCTAAAATCTGTATAAATAGCATGCGTTTTGTTCCCATTGTCAAGCGCTTCCGTAATATCAGTAATATTGGTTGCTAAATTGGAGGAAGTAGATTTTTTGGGAAGCTAACCATGTTGCGATTGATGAAGTTGTTGTTTAACATGCCAGTATATCTTTTTAACCACTATACTCTCAAAAACCTTTCCAATACTAAACAAAATAAATTGTGTTTTGATAAGTATATTAAATTTTTTTATAAAACAGTTAAAATTGAATGTGAACACAGGATGCGACTTTATCTTTTGGATATTAAACAGCAACATTTATAAATGTATCTTATTATTTAAAAAAAAAACAAGTTTATTTCAACTCCCTTTTTTATTTCAGTCCTAGGGTTGTAGCAACTGAACAACTGAACAGGATCTAGATTCTGCATTCTAGAACACTAACGTACTACAAAAGATTCGAATTTCAAATTATTCTCAATCTCAATCTAAAATGAATTTCAAATTCTGTACCTTTATCTCTTTATTCAGATATTTCCTAAAAATAATCATTATTCCAAAGAGTTTCATTTCCCGGAATAATGCTTTTTATACGAAAATTATTATACTTACTCACATTGAAATGGATGTAATCAGCATCAGTCACAGTCGGAGTTGTCAAATCTGAAGTGGCTTCAATATTAAAACGCTTTTGAATTATTATTAGGAAGCTTTAAAAGAGACTCCGCATTTGTATTAATTTTCAGGAGAATGTTAAAATTTCAATGGTTACATCGTAGGCAGCAACAATACTTTCTATAAAAGGACCAAAGCAAAATAATTTAATTTTTTAAGAAACTTTTCTTGAAAAACATATTTCATTTAAAAATTCATTTGCTACAAGTTTATGGTTTTTGAAGTTGAACTTAACTACATATCACCTTCTCACAATTAATTTATGACTTTATACTAATTAAACACGTAAAAATATTCTATACCACGCTCATTTGTAAGACAGGTTTTCAAACTCATCAAAAATTATAAAATGATAAACAATTATAAAAATAAATTCCCAGACAAACACACCAACTGTATGACGCCAAAGTTTTTTTTTTTTTTTTTTTTGGTTCCCCTCCACGGGAAGGGCAGGAGGACATAAAAAATGCTCTGACGCATACTCCGCGCGCGCGATCGGAGTTATGTGGGACTCGTCCCGACGCCTACCAGAACCATACCCACTAAAAAACCCCCTGTCGGCTCGTGCATTTTTGCCACTCAGCCTTCATCTGAACGACGGCCAATTGGAGAAAGAGGCCGCGCCAGCGGGGCCCTTAAGGGGTCACCCGCTGAGATTCACATAGCACTGAAGGTGCTCAAAAATGAAAAGTAAAAATAAAACATTAAAAATGAAAAATAAAAATTGCATTAATTCGGATTTACGTTAGAATTAGAATTTACGTTAGAATTAGGATTTGCGGCCTGAAGGGCCTCGAGAGCTAAAGTTAACTGCGAAGGTTCGCCCGTGTGCGCGTTTCTCGGCCTAGCGACTTTGAATTTCGAATCTAACACAGGAGCAGTATATGAGACTGAATCTCGAACAAGATGATTGGGATGGGATTCGGCGCGTTTGAAGAACGATTCTGAGAGTGTTTTGAAGTGTTGTTGCACTGTAGGTAGTTCAAGATCTCTGTGCAGGTCCGCGTTGCGCACATACCAAGGTGCGTCTGTGGCCCTGCGGCAGAAGAGATTTTGAACTACCTGCAGCTTATACAGGACGGAGGGATTGGCGTGGGCAAAGACTGGCGAAGCATATGACATGACGGGTCTAACGCAGACCTTATAAAGCGTACGTTTATTTCTAAAAGACATTTTACTTTTTCTACCTATCATACTATTTAAGCGGCTTAAGTAGAAACGCGCGAGTTTCGTTACTCTATCGACGTGTGGCTTAAAAGAAAGCGTCTGATCTAAGGTGACGCCTAAGTATTTGATACTGCGCTTCCAGGGGATGGGAATACCTAACATTCGAATGTGGGGATCGTTGCGGCGATTACGACGTTTGTGGTCGAATATAATGGCAGAACTCTTTTCTGGGTTGACATCGATACGCCATTTTTGAAACCAAACACCGAGGGCGTTTACGGCCTTTTGGAGTCTGGTGATGTTATACGGGATCCTTTTACCTTTAGTGTAAAGGGCGGTATCGTCTGCAAAGAGGGCGAGTTCGACGCCTTTCGGCGGGATGGGCATGTCATTAGTGTACACGGTGTACAGCAGAGGGGCGAGGACTGAGCCTTGCGGGACTCCAGCCTTTATGGGACGAGGCGCGGAGAGCGTGCCTTCATGTTTGAATCGAAACGTACGGTCTTTAAGAAACGACGCGATTAATCTGACTAGGCGAACCGGTAAGCCTATTTTATAGAGTTTAAAAACGAGACCGCTGTGCCAGACTTTGTCGAAAGCCTTGGCTACGTCAAAGAGAACCGCGATTGATTTTTTACGATGCGGATAGAATCCTTCGAGAATGTACTCGACGATTCGATGGACTTGCTGAGGGCAGGAGTGCTTAGCGCGAAAGCCGAACTGGTGGGGAATAATGAGAGGGTCGCCATCCGTTGGAAACAGATGGTTCCGCATTCGAGAGAGTATGACTCTTTCGAGAAGTTTAGACATTGCCTTGAGGAGGCTGATGGGTCTGTGATTAGCCGGGATGTTCAGAGGTTTACCCGGCTTGGGAATGCCTATGACTGTCGCTTCTTTCCAGGCTTTTGGAAAGTAGCTATGGTCGAAGCAGGCATTGAAGATGATAGCTAACAAGGTAAGCACCTGCTGTGGCAGGTGCTTAAGTGCGTGGTTGAAAATTCCATCCGCACCCGGAGCCTTTTTGGACTTTTGTTTTCTAATGAGAAGCAAGATTTCATCATTAGAGACTGTGACGGGGTCGTCGGTGATAGGGAGAGATTCTCTGCGGAGAACTTCGTCCTCCACCGCCTGGATGTGGGAGGGATCCGCGGGTTGCGTGCTGGGCGAACATTGTGCCGCTATGCTGTCGGCGAAGCATTCGGCTTTCTCTTCGACTTCGAAGGCAATGGTGCCGTCGGGGCGAGTGAGAGGAGGAACGTGAGAGGCGGTGTCTACGCGTAAAGCTCTGGCCATTCGATAATACGCTTGGTGGGACGGGGAGATATTCTCCATGAGATCGTTAAACTGAGTGTCACGGAGTTCCGCGAGGCGAGACCTAACTTTACGTTGAAGCTGATTCGCAGCTGTTCTATATGCGG
The DNA here is from genome assembly GCA_923062675.1 of Marasmarcha lunaedactyla. Lineage (NCBI taxonomy): Eukaryota > Metazoa > Arthropoda > Insecta > Lepidoptera > Pterophoridae > Marasmarcha > Marasmarcha lunaedactyla. Next base: position 16,749,165 of record OV281343.1, read on the forward strand.
GCGTGGGATATTTCTTGGCTCTCCGGAGAGCCGCGTTCTTAGCTTTAATGAGATTGCTAACGGCTAAGGGAAGCGCGGGTTTGCCTTGCTTAGCAATGATTACGTTGTCGCTGATGGCTGAGTTGATAGCATCAGTGAGATTATCGACTATCGAATCTATTTTAATCGGGCTGTCTAATTGGTCGGGCGAAATCGCGAGCGGAGAGTTCGGTGCCTCTAAGGCTGAAACTAACGTATTTTTAAAGCCTTTCCAGTTGGTAAAGGTCTTTGGCGGTGTGACGTTAACGTTAGGCGCGCCTAGCACGAGGGAAACGGGGCGATGGTCGGAGCCTAGGTCATCGAGCGGTTCGATGGACCTGAGATCAAGATTGATTCGCTTGATAATTGCAAAGTCGAGGATGACAGGAGAATAGGTCGGGTTGTTGCGATAGTGAGTGGGAGTGATGGGGGATATGACGTCTAAGTCAAGGGAGTTAGTGATGTCAAGGAGAGCGATACCGCTGGTGTTGGTCGATAGGCACGTCCAGTCAGTATGTTTGGAGTTAAAGTCTCCGAACATAATGACTGAATGGCCGAGGGCGAGAATGGCCTCAAAGTCGCTGCGGATTGGTCTGGTACCACTAGGTATGTAGACTGAAGCTATGATGATGGTCGGATGACCAGTCATAGCCAATCTACACACAGTGGCCTCCATGTTGAGGAGAGGAGGGGTAGGGAGAGGACAGCAATGGAAGCCTCTTTTGTAATATACAGCGGTGCCGCCGTAACCGTCGGAGTTGGGCCTATCGTTGCGAGTAAACGCGTACTTAGGTATAGCGAATCCCCTGGAGCGGTTTGGAGTAAGCCATGTCTCCTGGAGAAGGAATAAGTCAGGTTCTTTGTTCTGAAGGAACAGTTTAATCTCGGGAAGGTTGGTATTAAGGCTACGAGCGTTAAAAGATACTAGGGATAAGCCCTTAGGTTTAATACGACTGGACGCGGGATTCGCGGGTCTAGACATTAAATTAATTTATTTACGAATTTATACAAATATAAAAGAATTTACAACGAACTTAGGAGCGAGTGATGCTCGGCTAACGCGAATAAACGCTCTTGAGGAGAGCGGGCGGCTCGCAGTTTGCGTGCGAGTACGGAAATTTCGTTAAAGTCGACGTTTTGGATGACGTCGAACACGGTCTTCATGTCCTCAGCCAACGACGACTGAGGGGAAGATGACAACGCGGGACGCGGCCCTACGGGAGCTATGGGAGCTGGGATGGGTCGGGAAGGTGCAGGCGGGACGGCCGGACGCTGCCTCCAAGACAGAGCCGGAGTAGGCGTCGGCTGAACGGGCTTTGCTTCCGGGGGACCCCGGTTGCGCAGCGGCGGGAAGTTAGCGGAGGTGAGCGGCGGCGCCGGTTTAGGCGCGACCCTCTTGACGGTGGAGCGCGGAGCGCGCGGGCAACCCCTGTAGTTTGCTGTGTGGCCGGACTGGCCGCACAGCACACAGGCAGGGGGGGAAGTGGATTCGGGAGTGCGAGTGCACTCCTTAGTGAAGTGGGGATCCAGGCACTTAACGCACCTGGGGGGAGCTGAACAGTTAGCCGCTGCGTGGCCATATAGCTGGCAGCGGTGGCACTGCCCAGGGTGACCACGGGGGTTTGGACGCTCGACGGAGATGTTCGAGAGTCCGCAGATTGTGCGAGCCTCTTTGAAAATCTCCTTCGAGTCGGGAGTATTGGACAGGATTACTAGCGCTAACGGAAAACGCCTACCGCGGTTGGAGTGCATCTTGTGCACTGCTGTGACCGGGAAACCCTGAGACTTAAGGTCATCGAGAATGTCTTCGTTGCTGAGTTCGAACGGTACGCCCCGTAGTACTGCGCGGATCTTACGCTCCTCCGGGAGGGCGTAGGTGTGATACGCGATTTGGTTTAATCCGAGTAACCTGGTAAACGCGCGGAAGTCGACGACGGTCGCTAATTGGATTTTGATTGTATCGCCAGCGTTGGCGGCTTTTAAGTAGTTAATTTTGTGCACTTTGCACAAGTTGGAAACCGCGGTCCAGCGCGCTTTTTCACGCAGGAATACGGGCGGAGGGAGCTGAGGCTTCGGCGGGACGGGAGCGCAGCGCGTCGCTGGCTTCGATGTGACCGACGGAGACGCGGTTACTACGAGCGATTTTAACGGCGCGGGGGCTGGTGTTGAAGACACCGGGGAGGGCTCGGGTATTGAAGATACCGAAGCTTTCTTAGAGCGCTTCTTGGAGCGCTTGGCGACAAGTTGAAAGGCGGGCTCAGGAGAGCCGGTTAAGGTGACGGCATCTGACGACTTGTCAGACGCGGGTTCGGAGTCGCTCCCGGGAGCGGTACGCTTACGACGCGACGCGTGAGAGGATGCGACCGATTCGCAATCCATCTCGGACGAGGCGGGAGACGAGGAAGAGCTGTAGACCTGAGGGGTCTCGACGTTGGAGGCCTGAGGGGCCGGGGTTGAGGCCTGAGGGGCCGGGGTTGAGGCCTGAGGGGCCGGGGACGCGATTGATGCCTGCAAGGCCTGCGTTATGATGTCATTCGGGATGTAGACGCCTATCGCAGCAAGCGCCTGGGTGAACGCGTTAATAGCGCTTAGCGGATCCATTAGGGAGGGTTGGGCACTAATATTAATAAATAAATGTATAATAAAAGATGCCTAGTACCTAAAAAAACCTAGCAACCTAGCGGCTAACCTCCCTACCAGCGGTAGGGGGGCTGGGGAAGAAAAACTTAAAACTAACAGTAGTACGCCGAAGGCCGCTACCTAGAAACCTAAAAAGGGTACGCAGGTAAAGAGTTGACCGCGTTAGGGTCAACCTTTACCGACAGAAAAAACAGATACACACGAAAACACACAGATATGATAAAAATAAATATGGAAAATAGAAGAAAAATAAATAAAATAGAGAAGAGAAATAAATAAAAATAAAAAGGACTGGTTCAGTACAAATTCGTTGTCACCGTTAAGTATCCTTTGCACTGAAACCAGACTACTTACGCTGGGCACAACACTGCACTCAGCACAAGCACAACACTACTTAGCACAGCACTTTGAAGACTAAGGGGCTTAGTCGCAAAGAAAAAATACGCACTTCGATAGCACTCAGACGGAGTAGAAAACCTTGAAAACCGTAGCACGGAACCAGCACGCTAGACTGTGACGTCAGTAGACTGAGCGCCACGGAATAGCGGGAAAGGACCGATCGACGGAGAACGGGGCTTGCACGTCCGCACTGGGCGGCGATCGGAGCGAGAATGACGCCAAAGCAAGCAGAGATTGTGTTATGGATGACCACACAGTGAACTGGGCGGGAACCCAGAATAAACATACAAATATAAATATAAACAACAATAACCCGAGAGCAAACACCAGTCTCGGTCTGCGTGCGTTCTCGAGCGCACGTCGATCGCAGACGCCTTCCCGCTCTTTTAGCCCCCGCGCTAATTGAGCACCCAAATTTCACTGGTTGTTGTCGTAATATATAATTTCATAGTTGTATACCGTATTAAGTTTCTAACGCCGTTTTCACGGCGGACAGTGGCTCGTTAACCGTACTTCTAATAAGTTTCTAACGCCGTTTTCACGGCGGTCAGTGGCTTGTTAACCGTACTTCGTGGAACGTGAGCTTCGTCGACGGGGTTTCGTCGTTCCAGGACTTCAAGTTCCGTGTTCGAGTAAGTTATCCGCGTCGTCCTCAACCGCCCTACTGCGTGTAGGGTGGTTTTTTTTTAGGAAGTTAGTCATCGTTGATAGGTTCATAGTATATATATTTATATATTGTCGTCCCTCCCCAACCCCTCCGCAATGGCTTCCCTAAGCCCTGAGGAGCTTCTGAATAAGCTGACCACTGATTACGACGCCCAAGGCACTTACTGCCCCCCTCATATGATTCGCACACTGCAATCATTTCTCCCTCTAATCATGGCACTGTTCACACCGGCCCCTCAGGCCACCTCCGTCCCTCAGACCGCTCTGGTCTTAGGCCCTCCCGCGTCCCCTTCCTCCAGTGACATGGAGTGCGAAGTAGACGCCCCTCCGCGCCGCAAGCGCGCACCCGCGACCGAGTCATCCTCGGACGCCACCCCAACTGGCCCTGAGTCTCCCTCCTTTACGCTTGTTAAGAAGCGCTCTAAGAAGCGTTCGAAACAAGACCCGGCGCCCTCGACGCCCGTCCCTACACCCCCTGCGGCGTCTTCAACGCCAGCTGCCCCGGTGTCTTCAACACCCGCTCCGGCCCCAACTTCTGTCAAGGCCAAGGTCCCACCACCCGTTTTCCTTCGGGAAAAGGGTAAATGGACTGAGGTCTCGACATTGTGCAATGAGCACAAGATCCATTACACCCGAGCGGTAACCTCGGGTGAATCTATTAAAATCACTGTCTCGTCGATAGACGATTTCCGAGCTTTGACTAAGCTCCTCACCGATAAGCAATATGCTTATCACACTTATGCTCTGTCAGAAGAGCGTAAGATCAGAGCGGTACTCAGGGGAGTTCCGTTCGAATTATCGAACGAGGCTATCCTGGAGGATCTGCAGTCCCAAGGCTTCCCGGCACTCGCGGTGCATAAAATGCACAGCAAGTACGGGAGGCAACACCCTCTCGCTTTGGTGATTCTCGCCAACGTCCCCAAGTCCAGAGAGAGGGGTTAGCTCTATTTGCGGCCTCTCTGGGATCTCAATCGAGGCGCCTCATCGCCGCGGTCATCCCGGCCAGTGCCATCGGTGCCAGTTGTACGGGCACGCGGCGGCCAACTGCCGCTCACCGCCCAGGTGCGTCAAGTGCCTGGTCCCTCACTTCACTAAGGAGTGCAATCGCACTCCTGAAACTCCCTCTCCTCCCGATTGCGTGCTTTGTGGCCAGTCCGGCCACACCGCAAATTACAGGGGCTGCCCTCGTGCACCCCGTTGTATGCGCTCCAATTCCAAGAGGGCGGCACCCAAACAGGCGCCGCGCCTTTCTCTAGAAAACTTTCCGCCGCTGCGTAGCCGGGTTCCTCCGGCTGCAAAGCCTACACAGTCCAGGCCTGCCCCAGAAAACTGGAGGCAGCGCCCCGCATCGAATCCCATCCCGGCTCCTCGCCCATACAAACCCACTCCTCAATCCTCCGTAGCAGACGATATGCGTATCGTCTGCGACGCTATAAAAAATGTCGATGTTAGTGAAATCGCAGTCTTAGCCCGTAAACTTAGGGCTTCACGTACTCCGACAGAGCGTTTGCTAGCTCTGGCGGAGCATAGTTCCCTTCTCAATTCATTATAGGTTCATTTAAATGAATTGATCCCTAAATCATGCTTCGGCCGACCTCTGCCCAGCCCCGGCTTCACCGGAGGCTGCCCAGAACGGCCACCAACTCATGTCCCTTTGAGCACCTTCAGTGCAACTTTCACTACAGGCGGAAGACCCGCTAGCGGGTCTCCGCCAGCGCGCCCAACTTCCCGACGGGTGTCGCTTCCGATGAAGGCTAACGGTAATAACTACAGCCAACAGGTGGTTTTTAGTGGGTAGGTGCCATTCTGGTGAGTCCCACATAACCCCCGCAGAGGAATTTACCTGCGGGCGGGTATGCATGACGCATCTTCCGCATACGTGTTCATCACGCAGTTTATGCCCAACCCAGGTTCGAACCAGGCGTATGAGGCGGTTGATTTACCATGCAGTTTAACATTATTACATACACCGGGAATAGGGAAGATATTGAAATTCTAAGGGAACTTCTTTCGTTCCCTGAAACTTCCGTGAAGTCTTGGGCGAATGCTAGCATTATAATTTGATTATGGCACTTAAGACAAAGGGTCCATGACAGGGAGTAGTAATATAAAGATACGTATGTAATAATGAACACTGCAAAGGTTTAAAACATTTCCATAAAAAAATTGTTCATTTCATTAAATAAAAAATTTATTGAAATAATTTTTCCGTACACCATATGTTGTGAATGAGTAATCTGACATCTGTAGTCGCAGGAAAATTTTAATTTACGCCAAAAGTTAACGTGAAAATTAAGTTGAGAAAGTTACCAAGCATGTGAACTTAGTTAAACTAACTTCATAATTACGAAGCATTGACTAAAGAGTTGAACTCTACATAAATGTTATTGCCGTGAAACTATCAAGATATTTATTTCGTATTAACTTTGGATTCGTATTAATTTTCCTTCTTCTCCTCATTCAATAGTTTAAATGGACTTGCGCAAAATAACAACCGATTCAATATTTATTTTACTAAATATTTGTTAGGTACAGGTATGTTAAATATTAATAAATTAAACAGCCTCAAGTATACATAAAACTAAAACTAAGTTTTAATAACATTTTTGATACGACGACAATTTATGTACTCTTTTGATCAAAATTTAAATAAAAAGAACGTCTGATCCATATTTCTGACTTCAAAAAAAAACCAATTAAAATTTCAGAATAATTAGATGAATAAAAAGACTTTTCGACAAACAACTCGCGTTTACAATATTTATTATTCAAAAGATATAGTCATCAGTTTTTTTTTTTCATTTTGAATATTTTATTTCACCAAAAGAATAAGTTTGTAATAGAAAAATGTTTAGGCTGGTTTTGCCTGAATAATTTACATTACAAACTTTTGGTAATACCCTAGAGCAATTCCTACTTTGTTTACAAATAAACTTGGCGTTGAAATTGGGAAGGAAAAAGCTTTTGAAAGAGGATAGGTAAATCGATTTATGCAAAATAGATAGCGCTTTTTGTATGCAAATTTTTGTTGATTTCAGAAAGATTGAAATCACTGTGTTGTAGCTTAGAAGTATTGATTATTAGCTATACTTGAGTTTCAAAATTGAGCTTCTATTGCGGATTGTCTAAAGAGTTAGTTGGTGTTCTATTCGGATGTTTGATTCGTTTGGATTTTGACACTTGGTTCTAAGCGATAAATAAAAAATGTAGACTGCTTTTTTATACACTTATTTTGGCTGCTATATAGCTGGAAATTGAGCCAAGAAAAACGGGATTTCATGTTTTTTAAAAATGATTAGCATGATTAGCAGGAGAGGCAGTGCTTAAGAGTTGGGCTCTTGTTATCGATCGACTTACTTAATTAATAATTTGTTATATCTAAGTTGCTTATTTAATCGAAGTTACTTTTTCTAGCGGTTTATGAATAGGAAACATGATGCTGTAAAAGAAATACTTTCCCAATCATTTCGAAGTTCATGTTTAGAATTGTAGAAATCTATTGTTTTCAGACATGCTTGTTACTTACAACTATTTTTCCTATCAAACGATTAAGCAAATAAATCAAATACTGAAAATATAGTCATGTTGACGAAAATATTTATAAAATATAAATTTTACATGATTGTTCAGCGAACAATGAACGCTCATAAAATAAATTGAAAACAAAATCACAATAACGCCAATGTATCAATGTGATGGTGATTTGTTAGCGCTACAGTTATTGTTTGTTGTTTTTTTTATTTCTGACATTTGGATTGGGCATCAATTTATTTGCAACCTGCACGCTACAGATATAAAACCTCTTTTTTGCGTTTGTTTTTATTTTCGTAACGTCGATTACTTTTCAAAGCACCTTTTAAACGTAGAATAAAATATGCGGTACCTTTTTCGGCGCCAATGACATTACAAAGAGCTATTAAAATATAAACCATTTTATAAATTTTCAGAAAAATATATTCAAACTCTAAAAATCTAAAAAAATACATCCATTACAACCTTATATATGTCGATTAGACATTCAACTAAACAGCTAATCGTTCGGTTGAATGGATTTGTTAAATGAACCGGCTAGCCGTCATGTTGAATAGTTAACTATCGAGCAACGAATACTCGGTTTGTTAGTTATTTTCTTAAAAACTAGATTATATCCAGCAATTTGCGCACACCAAGCGAACAAATTTAGCGTGGTGCGTTAGCATCAGACAAGGCGAATTATAAACATTTAAGACAACAAATAAAGCATTTTATGCTGAAGTAACTGGTTAGATGTTTAGTTGATTGCTAATTCAACCATCTGTCTGTGCCATATGTATAACAAAGGATGAACCTTATAGATTTCCTTGCCTAAACTGATTCAAATATTACTTCATAATAAAAAGTTAGAAAATAGAAAGCCGCCATTCTGGATAATATCGGCCATTTTTACTTGAAGCGTACTTCAGTTTACGAAAATAATGGGTTGATGTTTTTTTCACAAATATATATCAAACCAACCGATATTTCGACCAATATGTTGCCAAATAAAATAATTTATTTTTGCTTCCACTGAGGTGTTATCAAAGTATTTTTCTGCTTCGTAATCGAAAAAGATTAAAAGGACTTTCTTTTGGGCCTACTAATCCCTTTTCTATAGTGGCTGCATTAAGAACCGTTAAAATCGTACCGAGTGATAAATCTCTGTCGAATTCGTCAGACGCTTTTATTTCTCTCCCTTTTCGAAGTTTTTCGCTACAAAGTTGTATAGGTACCGTATCAACTTTGGAATGCTTTTAGATTTAAAACCATTTTCTTTCAAGAAGGTTTTTGTAATAAATCGATACGGGTAATTAAGCCTTACAAGGCAGTTGATATAGAAAGGGTTTGAGAGATTTGAGAGAGATATTGTACTTTTCTAGAACAAAGCACAGAGGACTTTATTCCCTATTTCACTATAACAATAATAAAAAGTCCAACGAGTCAGAAACGGTAAGCAAAACTTAATCAAAAACCTTTTAAATCCAATATCATCCTTTTTAACAAATAATTTTTAATAGTCGTGTGAATTTAATATAAAGTTAACATTATTAAGAAACTAACAAATAATAAATCAAATATATAAACCGTATACCCTTTCAAGGCAGTAGCTACGTGCCTTAAAAAACCTAGCATGGTGCAGCTAGCACTGACGACCACCTAACGAGAAAATTATGACAACTACCAGCTGAATCTTTACAGTTAAAAAATCTTTCCCCGTTTTAAATTACTCTGCACGATTTGGAACATGTGCATATTTCAATTTACGAACTGTGAATTCACAACTCTCGAATGATTGATTTTATCGTTGCTATTTGTTTCGGAATATTCGATTTACAGTTGAGTAGGTGCGGGGAGGCATTAGTTGCCAGTCAGCTGAGCATCCGGACAGGCGTACGTGTGAGCTTCCGACGACGCGATTCGTTCACAAAATTGCATTGTTCCAAAACCCACCTGGATTCTGCATTCGGTTAGTACACCCACAAGCAACGTGTACGGCGCTTTAATATGACAGTCCCCAGAAACGTTACAACACAATCGCATGCCACCAGCTTCACTGAAAAGGATTTACACATTTTTTGAATAAAAATGTTGTGCTTGTTACTGGTAACAACTAAATAAAAACTAAGAAGACATTTTTGAAGGTATTTGAAGATTAAGTCTTGGGGTTTAACAAAAGGTGAGCATGAATAATGAAGCTGATATTATGGCTTATGGCTTTTTGAACATGAAAAGAATTATGTAAAACAGTTATACCCTTTACACAAAATTTTTGATCTTATGTTCAGTACAACTAGATCTGCGTGCTACGCAATATACCAACAGATACTGCAATCTTGCGCTTAAACGTTCCTAATATTTGTGTCGCAAGTACTTTGCATGATTCGCCATTTTTCATACGGCGTCGTACATTTAAGAACGCTAGCAGTTATGACACATGGTGAAGGCACATTGACATCTAGTTGAATTGTTATAATGTGAACATTGATAGTAATTGTAGGGTGACCATTATAAACACAGATTGGATACTTGTTATTATTATAGTGCGTGCTTTGATAATCTTGAAGTATTTAAATATTTAGGTAGCAGAAATAACATTTTAGCTGGTGATATACAAGTCGCATCTAACCATTGGCCGTTTAGTTGAATGGATTTGTTTAGCTAATCGGCTAGCTGCCATGTTGATTAGTTAAATATGCTACTATATGCAATGAGTTAGTTATTTTCTTTAAAGTTGTTAATATCCTGCGATTTGCACAAGCCGAGAGAACAAAGTGAGCTTGGTGAGGCAGCACCCGGCAAAGTACCATTCTGAAATTGAAAACTATAAGGCATATGACGTTCAACCAAACGGCAGTCTGTTTAGTTGAATGTCCAAATCAATCATCCGAATGCGACATACGTTACATATTTAACTAATGGCAATCAAAATCTTATGAATATATGGCACTGTTAATTTAAAAACATACACGGTGTTTCATACATATTACAAGAAATTCAGTAATTTAAAGTGGCTTACAACTTTATTATATTGTTAAAAAAGTCACAAAAAGAAAAACTTCCAGTTATTTATGCAGGTGAAATTTGGAACCACATCTGTTAATATTTTTAAAGGTATTGAGAATATTAATCATATTGTAAAATTATATAAAGATAAATCAAGATCTGCATGGCAATAAGTCAGTTTTTTACCAAACAAAATATACTAATAACACTCTGTGTCTTACAATTTCTAAATATCTACAAGAGTTCACATATTCAATGCAAATTACGACTTCTTGGTTCATTAATAATATTGAGCAGGAGCCCTGCGAGCACCCGTTTTAATGGTTTTGAACTTGCCAGATAACCTCAAAAATCATGTCATTTATCTACGTCTTTTTGTGTGCTCCCGTTTGGGAAAATGTTTTTAATTTACTGTAATAATTAAACCTAAAAATTTTTCTACTAAATCAGGTGCACATGCAGAATTTTCTCTGTCTTGAACATTTTTGTTTTTCTGCAAATCCCTACGCGACGCCGCGATTGTCCAGTTTTGATCAGCAACGACGCGCGTATTTGGAAATGGAACTAAATACTTCAATATGCCGTGGTTTTTTAAACGGCGTATTAATTTACAGTCAAATGTTCAGGCACATTTTATATTGACACGGCAATTTATATTTTGCCGGTGTATTTCATAGCAGTGAGCTTATTAAAGGGACGACGCTGTTTGTAAAAAGCCGAATCATTAAAAAAGCCTGCGACATTATAATACGGCACAATACATTATCTTTAATACTACGTCTCTACTATTACTACTATTCTACAATAATTTTCAATTTGTAACACAATTCGAAACAATGCACTTATTCCCAGTGAAATAATATAGCGAATTACAAGTGCTGTACAAACGCAGTTTGGCGAACAAGTACAGCGGAGTACTATCAAGTTATGCTTTGTTTCGTCAAAGGATGCTGCCTTGAATTCAAGACTAGCTAAACAAAGGTTGCATGATTTGATTGGTGACTTGTGCGACGGTAGTTTTTGTATGCGAGTGAGTGGAGAGAAGTGGAGGACAAGTAAGTATGTACGAGTAAATATAAGTTCTATTTATGGAAATAAATAACGATTGGCATTTGACTCTGTTGGGTTTCATTTCTCTACAGCTCCTGCATCTTTGCTTCTATACAGTTTTATAGAGAGACGATAAATATGCGATCCCAAAAGGGGGTGAAAATAGATAGCTTAGGGACACAATGAATAATCCTAATCGCATATTCGATATTGTTGTTCCATTTTTGTTTCTTAAGTTTTGTACGAAAGACTGTTATGCAATACAAAAATAAGGAAAACGCAGGAGTTATCTGGAGCAATAACATACAGACCTAACTGGTTATTGCTGTCTGAACATAAAAATGTATATTAAAATAGACAATCATTTCCATTCTTGGCGTAGTTCATGGTTGTTAGTTTCGGTTAAATGATATAGGCTAAGATTGCCTAAAACGCTTTAAGTATTGATATGCCAAGTACAACTCAAGTCAAAACTCAGAAAATTAGATGACGTCAAAGCTATCCAAACATCCTACAAGAGTTGTCCATAATCAGAAGACTGAAGTCAAACAGTTATCAGCGAGCCGTCGCCAACGCAATCAACGAGGAGACCCGACGCAGAACAGACCAACTTGCGAACATCTACTGAAACTTGTTACTTCACGTGCAACCCTGTCGGCAAAAGTGCTTAGCTATTTGGATGTTTTGAGACTGTCGCTTATGTTGTTATGCTGCTTCTTAAAAATACTTTGATTACTTGGAGGTTTAAGCATCGGCTGCAAAAGATTCACACTTTTTAGTTAAAAGGTTTTTTTTACATTATATGAGAGGAATATAGCTTCTAGATATGAGATATTTAATATACCTAACATTAAAACCAACCTAACGTCTAAGTATTTAAAAATCAAACTGCATTTATATATGTTTCAATTGTTTGGAGTATCTTTCAACAATAAAATAAACAAAATAATGGTGCTAATTCCATAAAATCAGTTCCGTAATTTACGTCTTCGTCATAAGAGTTCATTTCTTTTGCTCTGACCTTATTTCTTGTTATAAATTTATCTATATTTCATTTATCTTCTATATTAGTGGTCTAGTAAATTCACCTTTCCACAAATTCGAATTCAAATATTTATTTCTCAACATTGACAATTAGTTGTTCTTATTGACGTCAAATAAAACATGACTCTTCCACCAGTTCGGAAAACCCTTCGTGAAGAAGAACTGGCAAGAAACTTCACGGGTATATTTTTTTTTTCAAAATCAATTTACAGTGTCTCGTTATGTCTTTACAAAATTATTCTTATCTGCATCTGTTAGCTCGGCAAGTCTCCCTCCCCCCAAGTATCCAAACGACGAATACCCTCAAAGGGTTCACGAGTTAACGCGGGATCCAACCATCGCCCTCCTCAACCATAGTTCAAACCACAATAGTTTGTATAGTCCTACCGCGGAGAAATCCACTCGGGGTAAATGTTCTGGACATACTTATTTTACACATATTATAAAAAAAGCGACTTACTACACTGCAAGATATAAAAATGTGGATTTAGGAAGGGTTATGTTTAACTGCTCGCCAAATGTTGGAAAAAGCTACGTCCAACAAAATACATTTTTTACCCAAAATTAGTAAATCTACACCAAAATGTGTCATCCTATTTTATACTATAACGTTGCCCATATACGGTAAATTACGTAAGTCAAATAAATTAACTAATATCAAAAATCATACTGTTTGCTCACAATTGGTATGTTTAGAAAAAAAAATACACTAAATTAATTTGAAATGTTATCTAATTTTAGAATTATCATCCAATTTCGATTATGGCACTTCTATAGACACTTTCTATAGAATATTTAGTAGGCGTTGCAATAAAGACGAATTAGTTTGACGGAGTACGAATAAGACGAAATAGTACTAAATTTGGTGAACATTTACTAAATTGGATCAGTGGTTACATTTTAAAGTGCAAACATAAATTTACTAATTATACACAATACTTTAATTTCGACGCATATTTACTATTTTGAACATTAGTTTTTTGGTACACGATAATTTTTTTGGTGTAATTTGCCATAAAATGATTAAAGTATTTTGGGAGTCAAATCATATTTTGGTATACAAGATATTTGTTCCCATTTAGGAATGCGGTATAGGTAGATCACTAGGCACACATTCAAAGAAATTAATCTATGGGGTTATTTCTTAAAAATATGTACAAGATCAGATATGAAAATCTTATCCTATATTTAATTCTATGTCTTTATCATTTAAATAATATACTATTATATCTCGTCCTTTCACATACAAAAGTTGAATTATTATAGTATCGATATAAACATAATAAAACACGACAGAATACTTGAAAACGACTACTAGAACATAGATTTGCAAATCTAAACCCGATTTCTTAGAAGTGCGCTTGGAATTCACCCCGCTGTGTTTTACTTTATTTTTCCGGTTTTCCAGTTGAAAGCCTGCAGGTTCGAGCCAGATAAGACATCCAATGTAGGAACAGGATTCTTTAGAATTCTACACAAATGGACCAAGATGGACGTGCAAGGTTTCCGAAGCGAAATGACTTATTCGATCTGTTGGCAAATTAGATTGCTCATAGCGTGAATTGAGTTTGCACGCATTCTGAAAATACTTAGTTTTAGTTGAATGGCATGATAAAATTCACGGGATTAACTCGATAGTTGCGTGTAAATAAAGTTATCCGAACGTTTATCGATACGTTGCTGACGGCTTCAATTTTTTCTTTTTGGGACTTTTATTGAACAACCTACCAAGGATTTTTGTAGGTTACAAAAATCCTTCATTATTCTGAAACGATATTAGGTATAAATTTAAAATTGAAATCGCAAAGTTCACGTTGAGTAAAACATTCTTGTTTTGAAATATTTTTTGTCGTTAAATTATGTTTTCTGATATATAAAAGACTGCCTAGCCGCAGGCATAAGAAAATATTCCAATGTAATTTTCAAACAATTATAATACCTACGGTACCCCCCAGGGTAGTGTCCTAGGACCGACGTTATTTCTTATATATATAAACGACCTGGGTACGCTCACTTTACGAAAAGGCAAAGTGATTTCCTTTGCGGACGACACTGTCCTCTTATTCAGTGCCGATACTTGGACTACGGTGTACGCGAATGCTCAATCAGGCTTAAATTTGGTAGCAAGCTGGTTGCAAAATAACTTGCTAACTTTAAATACGGACAAAACTAATTACATTGCATTCTCGTTAAAAAATAAACAACTAAATAAAGAAGCACAGCATTATATAATAGCCCACTCATGCTCCAAACCACATACCTCATCATGTACCTGCCCATGTATTTGTAAAAAACAGAGCGTCAAATACCTAGGCATAATTATTGACAGCAACTTACGATTTGCCGAGCACATAAACTCCCTTAAAAACAGAGTTAGAAAATTAATATACGTTTTTAAAACCCTTAGGCACGTACTTGACTTTAAAAAAATTAAATTAGTTTACTTTGCGCTTGCTCAGTCTATATTGTCTTATTGCATAACCTCTTGGGGCGGTGCACCAAAAACCTTATTACTACAATTGGAGAGAGCGCAAAGAGCCCTTCTTAAGGTATCTTCATTTCGACCCTATCGTTATCCCACGGCACAGTTATACGAAGAAAGTAAAGTTTTAACAGTGCGTCAACTGTTTGTTCTCGAGACTGTACTCAAGCAACACAAACTACTTGAATGTGACCCTTCTTTAACTAGTGGTAAAAGAAGGTATAACCCCGTAAATCAACAACGTACTACGCTTGCAACAAAATTCTCTAACCGATTCTTTTGCTATCTGGGAGGCTTCCTGTACAATAAAATAAACCTTAAGTTACATATATTCCCCCTATCAAAAGCTAGGGTCAAGATGAAGCTAAGCAAATGGCTACAGACACTTAATTATGAAGACACTGAAGCTATTTTTGGCCGTCTTACTTAAAGTTAATAAAAAAAAAAACAAAAGAAGAAAAAAAAAACTAAATGAATAAAAAAAAAAGTAAATAAATATTAATAATAAATTTTTTTTATACATACATGCACTATACATTATATGAACATACGTAAACCGAATTATTAATACACTTTAATACATTTACAGACACATACACACACACACACTCACACATGCACCTACAAAACACACACTCAAATTAGCTATATTTAACATTATACCAACTGGTCAATTACATGTAACCTCATTGTAAAGTTATAATTGTTTACTACATTTATCATAATATCATACAAATGATAAGCGCCTATCTAACCATATATTTAAATGTACTTTATGGAGACCTGGTGTCCAGCAACACAGGCCGCAAGCCTAGTTTAGGCACCAGTCTCACACAATATCAATTTTGTAAATGAAAAAGAAAATATTGTAATAGATTTATTGCTTATATGTAAACATATTGTGATGAGAAAATAAATTATTATTATTATTATTATTATTATTACCTATAAAGGCGAGTTAATTTGTTTACCTATTTCTCATGCCTTCATGCCTTTACTTATCAAACAATCAGATTGCAATTTCGTTTACAAGTTGTCAGGCATGCAGAAAATAACAGAGTTTTTTTGCTCATGAACATTTTCTTATTTTCGACTTTGATAAAATTAAAATAGCAGAAAATTAAAATCAAAAATCAAAATATTTTATTTCAATACAAATTCAAATCTTTATTGCCATATTATTCTAAATTTATTACCATATTTCATCATTATATTATGATATTTCAGCATACGGAAAAAAGTTACACGTGATTACACAATGTGATCTTCATCATCATCGTGATGGCATAAATACGCCATTACTACTGCTTTATAAAGGTGTCATAGTTAGACTGAGCGGGAAAAAAGCTGTCGGAATAAAGCTCTCGGCACTGTTTTGTCAACACTGTAAAGTACATGAAAAAGGTAATTAGGTATACAGCTTGACTACGACTTGAACAATAGGTAACGTTCTTACAAGACGTATCTGACGTATTTTTTACAGACACAAACTCACTATATTACATTGTTAAAATGAATGAAAAATACGAAGCGCGGACAGGACGGAATAAAGTTTGTTCGTATCGTGTCGTGGCGTTTTGGTTCTTCACATGTAGTGACAGTCGGTTTGCGACTAAGTTTGTAATGCTATGCGTTGTCAAATTAACCTTTTTACACAAAAAGCTGCCTTGGTAGTTTAGAATTTTTTTCAATTGGACTTTCGGAACTTCAATTTATCTTGATACCTTTGCCGGCTATATTTATTTAAATTTTTTTTGTTGAAATATCAACGAAACATTGTGAGTTTTCTAAAAATCTTAATTTAATTTAATTTAAAAACGTATTTAATTTAATAAGAATGTAAGAAGAGTAGCAAATTATTTTTTTACGTTGATCAGAGATTCTCGACGGATATGTTAACATGGAAGGAAGCCACAGGCAAAACCTAGTATTTCTATAATCTATCTTTTCGCTTATTATATCTATTTCAATTTATATTACTACAGTTTTCGTGCAATTGAACAATGCTTCTTTTTCTCAATGAGTTCTCTACAATTTAGTATTTTTCAGTGGGCGCTTTGTTCTATCATGAAACCTATTATAGGTTTGGAAAACATTTTCGTATTTTATATTTAATATTTTATAATTATGTGTAACTATATCTACTTTATACTGTAATGTATGAGCTTAGGTTGGTAGGGTATTATTTTATATAAGTATATTCCCGTAGGAAGCTCCATATTTCTCATATACAATAAGGTTTCATTTGAAAAAAATAACTATTTATATAAAACAACTGTAAAATGCTGGTCTAAAGAACAATGTTTTTTTAAAGAAAGGAAGGAGGTGAACTGAGTCAACAAAAAAAATGTGTGCTTTTTATAGAGATACTGCAGTGTCAGCAAGAGTAACATAAAATTGGTTCAAGGCAAACATTTTGGTGTCTAAGATGCCGCTCCCTTTGGTTGTTAATGATAATGTTGATGCTATTTTTGAAAAAGTAGAGCAGACTTGGCAGGTCAGTTGTTAAGACCTAGCTGAATAATTAGAAACTGACAACGAGACAAACCCATTTGAAAAAACTATGGCTGTTCAAAAAATATTTTTATTTATGAGTTCTACATGAGCTCACAGAAAGAAACTTAATGAATCGTGTACTGATTTGCGATTCTCTACTGTAATGAAACCGGATCACCTACGACAAGAACGTGTGAGAAGGGTGATGATGGTCAAAGAGCGGACAATCACTACAGGCTGCCGCGAAAACCGGATGTAACCGCAATAATGCACAAAAATAATAAATCCGTTCTCACGGAACATGATAGCTGAACATATTGATTCTTTATTGGTCTATGACACTCTCAGGAAACTGAGAGTGTCATAGACCAATAAAGAATCAATATGTGATTCTTTATTGGTCTATGACACTCTCAGGAAACAAACAAGATGACCTCCGTTGATTTATGTCTCTTTCCATATTGTTTTTTTATTAGCCAGAAGTACTCTCTCCCATATCCAACAAAGTTCACAAAAATGTCAAAAATACTTTTAAAATAAAATTATCAACCAAAAAAATATGATTTACCAAACGCATAGATACAAAAAAAAGCAAGAAAACCAATTCAGGAGATGAAATCTAACACCAGCTCATTGGGTCTGCTCGTGTCAGAAAAAATCATAACAATTGTAAGCTTTATGTTATGAATAATTCTAAACATGATAACCCGAGAATTCAATCTCCGAACAATGCGATATATTAGCATACAAAAGGTTTCACATATTTTACGCAAATCCGTTATATTTTGAGTTATCTCCTTCTGTTCGGGGAGGGGTTACACCTTTACATTTCTTCTGACCTAAGGGATAAATCACAATAATAATATGCACGACGAAACCTTTTACTGATATTGAAAAGTTTGTGACATTGTTTTTATGATCTATTACTTTTTTATTCGGATTTATTTATTATTTTCATGGCATATTATATTATTATGTTCATGACAGATAATAATAAATATGCTCAACCAAAAGATAACCAACGCCTACAGACACTGTCATAATTGTATGATAACTCTTAGTGTCGCACCGCTGCCGCACTGAACCGCAACTGTCCGGCAGCAAACGTCTAAAATGAAAGCATATCGGACTGCAGTGTGTTTATACGAGTATGTTAGTGATGCCTATATAACTATATGTGTACCGACCAATGCCTAATGAGCAAGTCGCATTTGCGACGTTGACACCCCGTTGTAGTGCGGGCGTGTGTGGCACCACAAAATTGCCTTTATTTTCGAAATGGACGGTTTATTTATGGGCTTTTAAATTTGACCGGACTTTGTAGCTTAGCGCTGACGGCGCTTAGCTGGAACTACTTCTACATACGAAATGCTTAAGGGCACCCGAGAGGGCATGTACCTCGGCATAGGATGTCGTATATTTCAACTACCACTGGTTCGGAAGGGTCATCTGCTGCGAAAGAACCAGCAAGAAACTCAGTAGGAATGCGGGTTAGGCAATCCGAACGCCATGTTGCCCTATTTCTAACTGGTACACCGGCGTTTCTTGTCGTAATAGTGTCGTCAGGATCTGTTAAGCCATTACGCGGACGCCTGTAACGAACCACCGCGTCTGAATTGGCTGTCTAGTCAGCTGACTTATTGGACCAGCGGGTTGGTATTGTGGGGAGCATTGTCGAAGTGGCGTCTAGACTTCATTAATATGGCAATAGTGGGCAGCTTGAGGGGGGGACCAGATGCCTATTTTGAATAACCTGCAACTGATTGAGGTTTGACTTGCTGGCGTGAGCAAAAAGCTACACTGGCATATGTCATGATAGGGCGAATGGAAGTTTTGTAAATTGTTAGATTACTTCTAGGCATTTTACTCTTCTTGCACATTAGAGGGTGCAGTCTAACCATGACGAAGGTGGCTCTGTCACGGACGCGCTTTATATGATTTATCTAGTACTCCCAAACATTTAACTTTTTTAGAGAGTGATCTGAGCTAATCTTTTGGAGGTTTTCATAGAGGTTGTCCTTGAGCAGGTTGAGAGAGAGAAGTACTCTGCTGCACTTTTTTCTGGGTTGACTTCTATTCTCCATTTCCTAAAACAAGCGCTTAATGCGTTGGCTGCGGATTGGAGCATTTTAGTTAACCTACGTAGATTCCTATCAGACGTAAATAGCGCGGTGTTGTCTGCGAAGAGCGCGAGGTTTAATTTCTCCGTCTTTGGCATGCCACTAGTGTAAATTGAAAACAAAGTCGGAGAAAGCACCGAGCCCTGTGATACACCTACTACCTGATACGCTAATAGAGGACACGGATTGGAGAGTGCATTTTTCAATCTGTAGCGAAAGGTTCGTCTCGTATGATGTGCACGAGGCTATCTGGCACGCCTAGTTCTAAGAGCTTGAATAACAAGCTGTTGTGCCAGACCTTGTCGAAGGCTTTAGACCTTTTTCCTTTGCTCCAAGAGGTACTCCGTGATGCGGTGCACCTGTTGGACAGTAGTGACGGGACCTAAAGCCGAATTGTTCCTCCGGTAACAGGTGGTTCGAATGGATGACTTCTCGGAGCCTGTTCAAAATTCTCCTTTCGTATAATTTGCCCATCACGCTAAGAAAAAATAATAGGACGGTAGCTTGTAGGTAGATTAGCTGGTTTTCCGGGTTTCCTAATACCATTGACAATCGCTTCCTTCCACAATTGCGGAAAGGAGTAGTTTGTTAGTAAGTTATTGAAAATAAGTACTAACAGCTGTATGAGTGCGCGTGGTAGAGCTTTCAGAACCTTGTTTGGGTATTTTCTCTGTACCTGAGGCTTAAACTACACCATTGCCGTTAAACGTGCTTTGTATGAAAAAAACCGATCGTAAATGCGCAGGACCGCTGCGGGTCCGGAGGACTATAGTAGTCGCAGCGGTCCAAAACCAAATGTCTAAAATAAAAGCCGCCTTAAATTAGTACGTTTTTAATCTGATAAAATATCATCATATTTACAATCGAATTTCCTAGCCTTCTTAAACGTCTTCTGCTCCTCTAAACCAAAAGCTCCGTGTCACACTGCTCTTCGTAGAAACAGGTCCAATTATGAACATTGATGATTGGTCAGAAGTAATTAATATTGTTTTAATTTTACTGGTGTAGACAATAATTAGTCTTTTTTTTCAAATTCGAGAATTGGTTTTTTAAAGCAGCTAAATAGATATAAATAATTAAGACACCTGACAGTTAAAAATAAGGTCAATCACTCTTACAAATAGCCAACAGGCAACCATAATTAGAAGGCAGGCAATTAAAAGCTGTAAAACCTCTTAATAAATTCACAAGAAACATGAGCAACAGAGCATACGTAAATGGGTTTGTTGTTCAGGTAAACATGAGCATGTGTTTAGTATGCAAGATAGTAAACCTGTTACCGAGTGCCGCCGCAAGCACAGTCATGTCTCAATTATGCGTAATTCTATTATAACCCGGTTATGTTACGAATATGCTACATGAAATCGATGATACTGTAACTAATTTACTTTGAGAAATAGCGGGATTCAATTTGTATTTGGAATATGCAGGTATTATTGCGTCTTTCCCTTTAACAGGGACTCTGCCCCATAAAGGTTATTAATAAAACAGTTAAAATATTAGGAACCGTCGTACCCTAGACCAAATATAAGTCAAAACTATTCAACTATCACTGCTTTTCTAAGCCACTCATGAAATGTTTGAAACTTTGATGAATGACCAAAGTTTTAGAACTAAGTATTCTCATATGAAGAGCGAAAAAAGCCGTGGAAAAACCTCTAAAGTATGTTATAATTTTCTAAACTTTATATATTAGACTTTAATTTCAGAGTACTATACTATATTATATATCACTATACTATGTATTAGTATAAGTACTATACTATATATCATTTACGTTAAATTCCGTTCATTTGAGATTTAATTGCTTTATAGAGGAATAGAAACAATTATTAAGTAATAATACTGAAACAATATTAATATAAAAAAATACATCATACTGCTGTTTTCTAAATACACTCAAAACTAGAAGCAATTTGTAGGATTTCAAATAGAGTCAGCTTATTCCCGCTGGGCAAGGATTTTTTTTCATTAAGTATCATGGCAGGCGTTTCTCTGCCGTCTCATCTGATGGAAAGTGAACATGAAGACGAGGGTGTTACACTCCTATCCAATAGGAGCCCGTTTACTCTACTTTTAAATAGCCCGGGATTGTATTTATCTGGAAATACGGAGAGAGGCACTTCGTTCCAGACCTTAGCGATTCGAACCGAAATTAAACTATTGTTCTACTTTTTGAAACCTCGACTACAAACGGGTAGAACCTCTGTCTGCGTCTCATTGATAGATAGAGAAATTATGCGGGTTCTTAAGTCCGTATAGAGCATTTGCACATTTTTCAAATGTATTCTGTAAAATACCGATAGACTTGCGACTATTCAACGGTGATCGAGACTGTGTAATCTCACATTCGCAAGTTTACCGTCATTGATGAGCCTTCGGGCTCTTCAGTCAACAGAGTCCAACGCTTCTAGTTGATATTTGGCAGATTCATTCCAAAGCTGACGGCAATACTCCATACAGGATAGAACCTGAGCTGTGTAGAGATTAGGCAACTGTTCAAAGTTGAAGTACCGTTAGACCTTCGAGATAATTCCCAGGCTTTTTGAAGCAGTTTGAGTCATGGTTTCAAATTGTTGACCAAAGTTGAGTTTGGAATAGGTGATACGTCGAATGTACTCTTTTCCGCGGAAAATAGAATAGCCTGGGTGTTGGACGGGTTAAATTTAACGACATCAGTATCGCCCCATTCGGCCACCCTACGCACATTCAAATTAATCCGTTCAAGCGCTGACTCTCTCTGATAATGGATTTCATACAAACTCGCTCGCGCATTGGATATGTAGCACTCAACCCCTGTGCTTTCATCATCGTAACCAATAGTGCTCAGCAATGAACGAGGTCATTAATGTGTAGCGAGAATAATGTTGCAGAAAGAACTGATCCCTGAGGTACCCCGGTTTTAATCGCCATTAGGTCAGAAGAGCAGCCATCAAGAACTACTTGGATTGACCGTCTCTTCAGGAATTCAGTGTTAGTTCCAGGGTCCGGACAGTATGTTATACGCTGGAGACTTCTTTAAGAGGGCTTTGTGCCATAGCAACGGGCCGTGGAGGATCAATCTGGCAGTATTGCTCTATACTCTACCACTCTGGTCGTAGAGTCATGTTTTTTTTGACATCGATAAGAACAAGTAATTATCAATGTTAAGAAATAAATATATCATTTCATTTCATTTCATAGCCGTTTCTCTAGACATTTCTAAGGCCTTCGCCGGTAGAAGGTCGCCGGTGATTCTCCAAGACCCGGCTCCAAAGATGCGAAACATACGCTAGAAGATCAGCAATTGAGCGTTTGCCGCGGAATTCAAATTAGTTATCGCTAAGTAGCTCATTATTCTCTATGTACGTCAGGAGATATTTGTTCAATGCACTTTATTGACTCTAATAGGTCTATAATTGGGTCTGAACCGCTGCCCTTTTTTAGTATGTACAGGTTGCACATTTGCAAGCTTTCAGAACATTGGAACCCACCCAACTTTTAAGGAAAGTCGAAATAGGCGTGTCAATAGAAAACAACTCGGCTGCACAGTACTTCAGGACCACCGCAGGAATTCCATCTAGCCCGTGGCCTTATTCACGTCTAGTTTCTGCAAGCATTTCAGTACCTCCTTTTGATGAATTTGAATGGCATCCATCTTGGGGCCAAGTGGAGGTAACTGTGGTGTATTTTTTCCCTGCTATCTAGACGTGAATATCCAGCGAAAAGATTAGCAAGAAAGTCTGCTTTCTCTTTAGCACTGTGAGCTAAGAAACCGCCAGCCTTCTGCAATGATGGTAGTGAGGGGCGACAGAAGTTCGTTTTGACCGATTTGGCAAGACACTAAAAAGCTTTACTCCCCTTGGGATAGATAGCTAACTTTTCTCCGATTCGGCCAATGTAGTTGAAACGAGCTCTTCTGGTCACCTTTTTGCACCACGTAGTGGCAGCAATGTACGATCGCTTCTTAACTTGAAGACCATGTTATCATCATGGTTAACTATGATGTCCATGGGTGCGGACGCCACTTACATAAGGTGGGTTACGTGCTCATTTGCGGGTTATGAAAATAGTAAAATAAAAGCCTTAAGTGCGAGGTTTATAACGCAGTCCACTACCATGGTCTTCCTTTTCTGGTCTCAGCTCTATCAGAGTCCTATTTTCAATTACCGTTATACAGTGTTAATTTTCTTTAAATAATATTATCATAACATTACAGTTCCTCTAAATCTAACAAAACAGTAAGTTAGCATAACTTTTAAATTCCTGTAAAATAGAACTCATAGCTCAAACCTCCTCCAGCATATAGTATTTAAACTATCCTGGAACCTGCGGAACACTAAGGTACACAAGTTGTGTAATTTTAATTTGGCTCTGTAAGATTAGCATACCTAAATCAACCTCGTTTACCGTTAGCGATGTTCTGATGTTTAGAGGAACCGGAGTTTGTGCAAATTTTTTAAATATTTCAAATATCTTAGCTGCAGGAGTTGTGGTCACGGTAATATAAGATAATTAACCCGAAATTGTCAAATCGAAGCCTTTTTATTTTTTAAATAAACTGTTTGTTGGCTGACACTATACTACGCCATGTCAGGAGTGTCCTGGATTACAAAGCAATACAAAAGAAGTGCCTAGCAGATATGGATTTCTAATTTGAGTTAAAATTATTTATAAGTTCTTGACATATGTATGAAATTGTATACTGTAGCTGTGCCAAATAATAAGAAAAATTAAAATAAAACCGGAACAAATAAACGTTAGTTTGAGGTTCAAATTCAAGGTGTCTGTTTAGATATTCTTAATATTAAAGTAGGATTTAAAATCAGAAACTCAACTCTTAATAGCTTTGGTGTACCAACATTGACAGAAGTTGATTTTTCGCACTCAATGTTCCAATATGGAGTAAAACGGAACGAGGATTTTTTATTTTACAAAGTTATCTCGACGGAATAAGTCACCTGAAATAGTTAAACCAATAATTTTAAATTCCAACGTACTCGACTTAAGGCAATTTTACCTAATTAGGCACTGGATTCTCCTTTTACCTAACTAAATTGAATGAGTTTGCTGGAATATAACACACGTTTTTTTATAAATCACTATAAAACGAATTTTTGATTTATTAAAATGCATTCAATATCGTATATTAAATATATCAATCAATCTGAATAAGGGCATGCATTTGTGTCACGGTTTCGTTAATTTATTTCTATTTATAATGTAGCTTTTATTCCAATAATTAATAAGAGTCATTTCGAATACACCGTAGACGTGTTACCTTACAACAATAAAATAAAACTAGCTGTGCAAGGTAAAAGTTATAACATAAGCAATCGAAAATTAAGTTGTGATCCCAAGATCCTTCTGAAGATCAACTTTAAGAAGATAAAGCTCAAATTCTGTAAGAAACAAATATTACCCAAAATAAAATGCATTTAAAATCCACACAGGGAACTTCTGGAAGATACTCCAACGCACATTACGTTCCATTTCACGTATAATCCAGCAGTAACCGCGATACAAACGAGTAAACTCGACTTCAAAATAAACTTACATAAATCTGTGAAGTTAACGAGTGCCAGCGATTAAAACTCTTGGCAATATGTGTAGTCAACAACGCTTCGAGCTCCGTTCGGAACTTCAACAAGTATGAACTTAAATCATTTTCATATTAACAACCGCATGTGGTACTGCTTCTCATCGATTCTGAGTTCTTGATACTTGTTACGATAAACTTTAGTTAACAAGAAACGTGGATATAGTTTTATTGTTATCTAATTGTGATCATGTGGATCGAGCAGAGTTATTTAATAGTGAATTGAATGAAATTGAAAGTTTATAATGCTTTATTTCACCAATCTTGAACAACGACTGATTATTATTTAAGACGGTTAAACATTGCGACTATTAATAAAGAAGAATAACGTATAGTGTCCACTTAAATCAAAGACTCCGGAGGTTATTTAAGTTGTTAAAGTTGTAAATATAAAAGATTGCCTGTCCGCTGGAGAGGAGAGTGAAGAGAGGAGTAGAGCTGTAACAGTATTACCAAAAGAACTGCATAAAGTCTACACTCCACACCCCTCAGCATCAGTAGATATAGATTTGCGAATCACTCACAAAATTTTGTACACGCGAAGCAAAAAAGTTAGTAGTATGCATCAAGAAGAACCAGTAACATTTAAACTACTTACTTTGTTCATTTGATTTAAATAAATTATTTACGTACGTTGGTTTTAATAAGATTAAAACACATTTGAAACACTAAAAGATTACAAATAATTTTTTCATATGTAATACTAATTTTAAAAAATCTCGAAATTTTTTTACAACTTTTATAATTAAGTTTGATTCCAGTCCTTTCTTAAAATCGTCCTGTACAAAGTCACCCATCAATGAGTCTGACAAATTACTCGTTATGATCAAGATTCGATACCTAATAGGAACAACTTTTATAAATACATGTCGTTTTATGAGCAAGTAATACGCTGGATCATCAAACCAAGCTTTTTTTGAGGTCAAACAGAGAATTTACTCCAATAGATAAATTGAGAAGAGCATTGAATGAATGTTCAACTCTTAATCCACTAGTTTTTCTCATTAGCGCATTATGCACATTTATAACATCCACCAAAGTAAAGCTCTAAACTTGGCACTCTACCCTTTATCTAATTCTGGGTGACTCCGTGATCCGTACTCCCGCAGCTTAGTTGGTTGGAATGGTAAAACATTTAGCAGAAACTCCGGTTCCTCTAAACGCCAAAACAGCGGTAACTGTAAACGAGATTGCAGTGAGGTATGCGAATTATACCGAGCCAAATTAATTACACAACTTGTGTTGTTAGTGTTGCGCCATTTAAAGCACAGGCAAAGTTTAGAACTAATATAAAAATAATAATAAATAATAGTATAAAAAACATTTTACATGAAAGTCAGAAGGTTTTTTGATTAATCTAAGAGGTAAAATGCTTACTTCGTGAATATGAATTCTAATAAGAATATGCTATCATTTACAATTTGAATCACTACAATTTATCGCGTTTATTAAAATAAAACGTTGGCTTGATATGTGTTCAAAGTAATAACATAATGTTACTTGAAAAAAATTATATTCACAGATGCTTAAACGAAGAGAAACTACGAAAGCTTAATTCATCAGCGTGAATTTCATTTTAACATGATTAAATGACAAACATTCAAACTTTAATAAATTCAGTATTCGTATCGAAGAAAGTTAATAAATCTTGCTGAAGCCAACAACTCAAAAACTTTGCAGATCAATATTACCATCAATCATAACATTTACTTATCGAAGAGAACGCTTTGCTTTTATTAAAAGACTTGGGTACTTCACTAAAAAAAGCATTACATAAATTTAATCTTTAAACCGATAATTATTTAAAGTTTTTGATATTTGTCAAGGTGAGTATAATGTTTAATTCTATTCAGGGCCTTTAATTAACGAAACACTTTTGAGCACCAAGTCCATTTAAAAATATTCATATATTTAAGCTATTTGCTTGAGCTACAGCAAAAGTGATTGTACTTTTGAACAAAAATACAGAAACATTATATTATTTATGTTTTAATATAATGTTTAATATTATGTGTCAATTTTGTGTGTCTAAATATGTTACACTATTATCTGTACACATTTTCTCACGAGCCAAGATTCTTGGGTTAGTCCCGCAACAAGGGCTCTAAGTTGACGAGTTACAATAGATCATCTAGGTTGCAGTTACTAATAAAAACTTCCCCAAATCCTTCCATACCCACGTGATAATGATAAAAATACTTCTTTTATTGTCCGTCGGTTTCTGTATTTTTGCCTTGATTTCTAGCTGTAAAAGTTATGTTTGAAAAAGATAAATGAGTAAAATATTCATCCAGTCATATAAATAATCTACATATTACGTTCTAAGTATTCATGAAACAAGCTTTGCTAACTTAAAAACATTAGGAACTTGGCACAACACGCGCGATATATCACGACATAAAATCCCTACATTTGTACTTACACATAGTGAGCTGAAGTGACAGACTTCGTTTGCTCTATAATTGTAAGGAAGGAGAAACGCAAAGTTTCGGCGGGGCCTTCAAAGAAATTAATGAGTGTTGCGAAGTAGAGACGTGCTAACGTCCGAACCGCCTGGTAACGTAGCGTTGGGAAATCTCAGCTAATAATATGAAAACAGCAAATTTATTAGAGGTGACTTTATAACTTATGGTGCTCTCAGTGCGGCCATTGAAGTAACATACTTTAATTCTAGATCTTCCCATAACTGGTCTCAGCTACTGATTATATTATTATTATATAAAAAAATACACTTTCAGCATGCTTTCAACAGTGAATAACTAAAAGATATTTCGCCGAAACTGTCTAAACGCATGGCTATACCTCTATTATTTCTTAAAAAGTCAGACTTAGACTTACCTCAGCAAAATGGCCAGCGTTAAGCGACTATATTAAGTACTGAATAAAATACATATTCTTAAAACACATAACACCAATTTTGTAAATGGATGCCATAATTTTCTACTGGAAATAAAAAACAATATAGTTGCTTTTTATTTCAGTTGAACTCAAGCAAGACTCGGCCGTCAAATATTCTACATTTGTATCAAAGCAAACAGTCAAAAATATATTTTATGAATTCGAATAGCTAGCATAAATGTATATATTTCTTTATTTGTCTCTTAATGAAAAAATATATTAGTATCCTAAGTTAATAATATAATTTTTAAGTAATATGAAGTAAGCAGTTGATTGTATAATTAAATTAATAAACGAGATCAAAGAAAAATCCCAAAAAGTGTTAACAAACAAACCTTTGTAAACACAATATTATGGTAAAAAAGCCTCTGATTACCTTTTCTATTTCCCCTCGTATAGTTCTAATTTCCTAGCTCTGAAGCCAAGAACTTACTAACGAACGGCTTAAAGAAATTCTCCACTAATTGCAGATGGTCCACAGTCATTACAAATGCCTCATCAGAGTGATTATTCAAATTATTCAAAATGTGGGCACTTAATTCTGTAGTTCCCAAAAATTTACATTCGCATCTTACCGCCTTAGCGACGTTCTGTGGAGGACAATATTTAAATCATAATTTGAATGCAGTCTGAATTAATAATGAGGGGTGAAAATAATAATGGCACTATGTATTAAATATCTGATTAGATTGATACTAGAATTACCTAGTGTTAATTAATTCATTCGGTTTAACTGATTTATCTATATAATAATAATAAATACCCAAGCAAACACACCAACTACATGGCCCCAAAGTAAGCAGAGCTTGTATTATGGATGACCGTACAGCGAACTGGGGGAGGTGAACCCAGAATAAACATAAATATATAAATATCAATAAACATGACCCGAGAACAAACATCTGTATTCATCACACAAATAAATGCCCCGGCCCGAACTGGAACCGGGGAATGAATCACAGAAAGCTATATTCCGAGAATATAGAATACAGAAGAAGCAGAAATCCGAGGGTATCAGGAGCTATAAGGCTAAGTTTGTTTTAAAAAAAGAACCTAAATAAAAATTAAAAAAAAATTTTTATTAAAATATTTGTGTTGTGATTTTTACTTTATCCATGAATAGGGTATTATTTTACATTGCTGTGAAAAATCACGTCATTCTGTATAACTGTTTAAACAAGGACTTTTGTTGTTTTAAAAAAAGAACCTAAATAAAAATTAAAAAAAATTTTTTATTAAAATATTTGTGTTGTGATTTTTACTTTATCCATGAATAGGGTATTATTTTACATTGCTGTGAAAAATCACGTCATTCTGTATAACTGTTTAAACAAGGACTTACCAAAACTGAATGCCCTCCATTTTTATACAGTTTGCTAGAAAAAAAATACATATTTCGTGCACAAATTGCTGATACAAAAATACTTAACAAATTTAAACTGCATGATAATATAAAACTTATGGTATTAAAATCAGTAACTCAATTAATGTGGTACAAACTCCACAATTTCCATCTTTCTTATGTGCCTTCATTGTATTTTAATGCACGTTTCGGTTAAAATAAAATTCTGCGCCAGCTCCGTTTTAACATTTTATTTTTACCTCTAGAATATAAATAATCGGATGTGGTTTGGCTGAAATTTGGATCTGCTGTACAGTATCACTGTAGTTTTTAAACCAAATATATACATTGACTTAAATTAGCTACACGTAATTCCACGTAAAACTATTTTTATGAAATGACATTCGTGTATTACCAACGATGAAGGCAGTTTTATCGAAAGATCAGCAGAATTAACAATTGACCGCGGACTGGATGGAAGCTTATATAAATATTAGTTTTGTAACTAGATATGTCCAAGTACCATATCACATATAATTGTTTTGATTATTAACACAGAAAAGCCAACACTATCTATGAAGCCTAATTGACAGTTTCGATTAATGACTTCCTCATAAATATACCTTGTGTAACAGCTGTATTTAGTAAAAAAAAATATTAATGTAGAAAACTGAAGATTATTTTTGTTGAACTCTGTCAAGGAAAGTAGCAACTTTGAGGTATTGAAACAGCATAGTGTTCAGTTTCTGAATAGAGTCGGATTTTGATCATTCCTATTTCAACCTCCACAAATCACTAATTACAAATGCCCTGTGATACGTACCAACAATTCCGACAACAATCCAAAATCAAAGTTAATAAAGCCTTTGAAAGACATCCATGGAATTAGTACAAAGCTATTGCAAACAAAATTGTTATTTCTGATTTTGTATGATCTGAATTTAGTACATTCTAAGTTCTGTTTTTTGTACTATGTAATTAACTATACTGCGTGGCCTAACTAAAGGGATAATCGCAGTATATTGCATCATATTAAATTAAATCAAAATGTAGTCAGTATGGAATTTACATTCTCATTGTTTAAAATCAATTATAAATCATTCAAAGCGTTTTAAAGTTAGACTTCATGCTCCTTTGAAGGTTTCTAGATATCTAATTGAATTAACTACTTTGGGATTGTTTTTCATACAACATCGTTACCACAACTGTGACAGAAAAGAACCGGAATGCTTTTTCGAGCTTTTTCGGCTTGAAAAGCGTTTTAAAGTTCTGAAAGCTTTGCGGCTTCTAGTTGCAATCTATCTTAAAGTTCTATAAAACTGCGTTCAGTCTAATATAATGCATGCAGTTTACTAATATAATTATAGTCAGTAGTTGTGATGACAATTAAAATTAAATATATTTCCTCATCTAATTCACAACCTTTTCATGGGTACGGATATCCATTTTACTTAATAAACGAAAAATCTTCGATACTTGTAAGTGATAGAGCTAAAAATGTTAACTAAATATTATCATTCAATTCTAAATTTCAGTACCAGCTGTAAAACAATGAGCTTTCCACACTTCTCAAAAACACCAGTAGAATTTTATTTAATATATAATGAACTTCAAAAAGCAACCAAACCATAGAAAAATCAGTCATAAAAATGTAAATACACGAACATTAACAATGAAACTCAAGCGAAATATTCTATGCACTTTCTACGCGTTCACCCAATAAGTAAATAGAATAAGTGAGCTCCCGCGAGAGTTCTCGACGTCAAAACTAAACCAAAAGTTAGTGCTTAAACTCACAAACTGCATACAGAAATGCATTTGCCGCTTCTGTTCGAAACAAGAATCCGGCAGTAATAAGAAATAGCAGACTCCGCATTAGTCAACACACTCCGTACTGCGCGCTGTTCCTATAAAGGGCGTCTTCATTTAGTGCTCTAATTGCTGAGCGTAAGTTTGAGAATCTCAGTAAGCGATCGACTTGAGCTGTTGAATACTGTTTAAGTTATTCGCAGCTACTGATTTATTGATAAAATGCTAAATCTATTGAGATTTTCGTACTACCGTTACAAGACCTCCCGGTGTGGATTCGCGTTGACTGCGCCCCCAACACCTTAACTACCTATTTTATATTAAGGGTATATGTAATATAGGTATTGATATGAATTTATGTATTAATTAATACATTTATGTATTCATAATATATAATTTTAATCTATTTATTAATTGATATAATATGTAGCATGTACCTATTCAACGCTCACGCCATACGGATTGTCTTATGGCTTTCATTTCAAAAGAAATGTCCCAAAATGCAAGACGTGTGGGCCACGTCTTTGTACACTTTATCAAATAATAGTTTAAAATGCCTAAATCACGTTTCGATTATTAAATTGTTATTAAAACACTTTATTTATTGGTAGGAAATGAAATTGTGCATTATTAGTGTGCAACACAAACAAAAAAGATCATGGCGGAAAAAATGTCATTTTGACAGGTAAGGTTTACTTACATCTTTTTTTTGTGTTCGAGTAGTATCAATGGCTGGTTGCCATTACGTCTACAGAATTGAATTGAATTGTTTTGTATATTTTTAGCTTATTTAACAGTTGTAAAGTTAACAAGAAACCGAAAGAAAGAACTCAAGCGCAACGAACAATCAAACACACAGACAGACAACTACCAATGTGATGTGAGTGAAGTGTGCCGTGAGTGAGGTGGCTGTACCCTCTGCTTAGTGAACTAACTTCATTTGACAACTTCCGCCATAGAACACAAATAATGTTGACTTTTTTATTTTCTTACCATCTAACTACTGATTAAATCCAATTATTTGTATTTTTCCTATAATTACCATTAATTTGTCTATTTTTTTAGATGGTGTACAAAGGCCTAGCCCAGGTTGTGACATTGCTTTTATTTTCTTATCCTTCTTTGATTCTTGTACAAAAATCTGTAATCACATTAATTTTGTTTATTCCTTATTGTCAATAAGGAATAAACAAAATACCTGCGTATACTGTAAGGCGCGGTTTACATGTATTAAGTAGTTAAGTTGGTAACTAAATTTTAACTAAATTTTAAGTTACTGCATGTCACTTGTGTGTTCAAACGGATTAAGTAGATAAGTTCATAAGTTCAATGAAGATGAGCAGTGATGAATCTCAAGGAATTCGTCAATTCTGTATTTAGATACATGGTAAATGTGATTTTGGACAAATTCAGAGAAGAATTTTATTCGGAAATTAAAATCTTTACAAGAATATATTTTTTTCTAAATTTTTATTCTACAAGCATATTTATTTTAAAAATTATTCAACAAATTTGAAACCGAACTTGTCAACTTATGCACTGAACTAAGAAATCACGTCCAAACGTGATAATTGAGAAGCCCCGCCCACCCACTTATACGAAAAATAGAACAAATCCTAATCTACTTAATCACTTGCGTACTAAATTTTAGCCGGTTTACACACGTTAAGTGGTTAAGTTGGTAACTAAATTTTAAGTTAAGAGTTGCGTGTAAACAGTCAGTTAAGTGACAAGTGGTAAAACTTTAACTTAAACTTTTACTTTAACTTCTCACTAAACACGTTTGGACGTGATTTTTTAGTTAAGTGCATAAGTTGACAAAGCGGGTGGCGGCAAGAGCTCGTACTTATTTCGCATATACTCTTTTTTTTTTAAATGTCGGAGTGGAGTTTAGTTTCAACTTTAAAATTTGTTGAAGAATATTTAAAATAGATATGCTTGAAGAATAAAAATTTAGAAAAATAGATATTCTTGTTAAGATTTTAATATCCGAATAAAATTCTTCTCTGAATTTGTCCAAAATCACATGTACCATATATCTAAGTACAGAATTGACGAATTGCTTGAGATTCATCACTGCTCATCCTCATTGAACTTATGAACTTAACTACTTAATGCGTTTGGACACACAAGTGACATGCAGTAACTTAAAATTTAGTTAAAATTTAGTTACCAACTTAACTACTTAATAAATGTAAACCGCGCATAAGGGACACGGTAATCTTTAACCTGTGTTTTTAATACAAAGTTTTGTTAATATGCGACATTTGGTGTATTTGTTTTTATAACAGTTTGTTTGGAAAAAGGGTTGTTAACTGTGCATTTTCTTATTTTTAGTAGAACTTTATATAAAACAAATCTTAATAAAATAGTTTTAAAGTGTATAGTTTAAAATACTAGAGATAAAGATTATAAGTTATGTTTGATTCCAAAACTTTGTTGTAATTGGTAATGAAAATCGAATTACTTATTTCTTGTACATTGTAATATGATTGTTTTCATTGTTATTGTTCCTCGCACACGGCTCTCGAACACGCAAAACAATAAGCTTTTCCAGTTACGATTCGCTGAAGACTGCGAAATGTTTAAACGGGAAATTATACGTAAGCAACGTTTGCAATTAAATAAATAGATTTGTTTTCATTCCAAGCAGATTAGCAAAAGCCATGAGTTTCAAATGTAATAACAAGATTAAAGCGGGTTATCGTGGCTTCTTCTGTGGCTTGGCGCGAGTTGACTAATTTATTTGAATTATTCTGTTTTTATTGTATTAGTTTTGAACTACGTTAGCATCTCTTTACTTACAAACAAGAATATTTACAAATTAAGAATAGGAAAAAAAGCAAGGCAAGAAAAATAATTAAAGATAATTATATTTTATATCTGAAACCAGCAAGCAGTCCATTGTTTGACTTTTTAATCGATTCCGTTTATCGTAGTAGGCTCATCTAAATAAATATAAGTAGCCTTAATAGATTGTTAGGATTCATATTTTGATGTTCGTTTGTTATTCAGTAGAAGCATTCATTCCAGACACTGATTGAGATTGAGGCGCCTGTCTCATTCAGTGACAGATGAATATGCTAAAAAGTATTTCGCAATCGTCAATGATATTATACATATTATTATACTGTAAATATGTTATAGACACAAAATAGTGCGTTCCGAATGCCGATTATATCGCTCAGAGCGCCGTTGTACCGTTATAACCCGTTCCGAATGCCTGTGAGCGCGTTCACGATGGGTATCGATAAGTCATCAATGACGTCATAAACGCCGCCAAGCTACGGAGCATAGTTGCCCTGAACGGCTTGTCAAAACTGACTCGTAATGCCTTTTATTTTTTGATTTTTTATTTAGGCGTTTAAGATTTTAGAAGTTTGCTTATTAACTTATTTTGTAGTAATACAAAAAAGACTCCTGTTACAATTAAATCAAAGATTTTTATGAAGCTTCAATTTTATAATTAGGCGAGGAGCAATAAGAGTTTTAGCGCGCTTTTTACCGTTCCGATTAAAATAGCAAAAATACCACTTTTAGCTCGGTAAAAGGAATCGGAACGGTTATGAGCAGCTTTAGCGCTGATAGCGATATAAGCGGCATTCGGAACGCACCCAAGATCATCGAATCAAGTGAATGCCTGCACACATTCTTACGCATTTCTTTCAATTTGCAGCCGAATAATGTCAATAGATTGGCGTTTTTAAATAGTAAGAAAAAAAAGAGGACGGCTTTTGTTTATTGCTTGCGCATTAATGTAAACAAACGTCACTCACGAAATCAATCACGACAGGTTTGACATAGATTACACCCGTCGTTATCGTCTTCGCGTCAAATTAACTTGCTGTATCTTTCCTTTTTTTCTAACCTGCACAAATAATACCAAAAAATAATGGAAATATACTAAAGAAACGAAGTATTTTGCATGCTTGTGTGTGACGTGAGATCACTTGTGTTTTATGAACATTAGAATAATAATTGGCACACCTTTTAAACACTTAGTATGACAATTTTACGATATTTATTTTTTTACACAGCGTTTTACTCCTTACCCTGCGTGATGCGGACTAAAGATAAAACGTCCCCATTTCGTTTTAAAAGGTCTGTTTCTAGACTTAACTTCTCGCGCGATAAAACATATCTGCTAAATTTTTTATATGTATAGTATCATTGTTAATCGTTTTATGAAAAGCCAACAGATAAAAGTTGTGAAGAATTTATGTGTTTTATGTTTAGAATATTTAAGTTTATGTGATATACTAAAATCCAGCTTTACTTTGTGTGAATTTAAAACCGGGACCGAAACTTTAAAAAGTGGTTACTCATTTTGACAATTTCTAAACTTTAACCACACAAATTGCATTAATAAAATTAAAAATATAATAATATGGTCAACTATTACCATATGCTACTGTTGTATCTAGCATGTAATTTTCCATAGTACTTTAGTGTTCCGGTAATAAGTATACAGGGTGTCCCAGAATTGACACGTAAGGGAGACACTGGAGGTAGATGGACTTTAGGCCTATCAGATAACACCAACATGCCTCAAGTAAAAGTTTTCTGGTTTTCGAGAAATATCTCGTGGCAATAGCCACTTTTGTGATTTTTTATGAAATTTCCAAATTGTGTACCCTCTTTAATCGATCATATAATAGTATCTTCTCCTAGCAACGTAACAAATCATGGACAACTTACTGCGCCATTCTCCTATCATGACCTAATTTTCCTTAGTTATCGTATACGTCTCCCTAAACAAAAACCCAAAGTTGCATCTTCGCAGTTACAAAAACATCGACGTCGAGTCTTTGAAACACGATGCCAGTGTTGTTGACTGGTCACCGGTAATTAACAGTACTAGCATAGTTGAAAAAGTTGATTGTTTTAATTCCTTACTCCTAGAACTGTATGACCGTCACGCTCCTATCAAATCAGTCAAAATTAAACATAACCCTGCTCCCTGGTTGTCAGACTCTATTAAAGAGGAAATGGCTCTTAGAAATAAAGCCAAGAGAAAATACAAGCGATGTCGCTCCGAACGTAACCTTATTTATTTTAAAAATCTTCGTAATCGATAACCGCCTATGTCGTGATTCCAAGAGACGCTACTTCCACGAGTCCCTCATCAACCATAGCTCTGCAGATGTTTGGAAATTTCTGAAGTCTGTAGGTATCGGTAAATGTCCGACGAATTCTAGTAATAATTTTGACTTGAATGCGCTGAACTTACAATTTTCACAACTGCCAGTTACTTTGCATCCAAATATTAAAACCGACACCTTAAATTCCTTATTAAATGTTCCAACAGTACAACATCCTCCATTTTCTTTTATTTCCATTTCCGAAGACGCGGTCAGGGAGTCTGTTCTCTCAATCTCATCGGTCGCAGTTGGTAATGACAACTTGTGCTCAAAAATGATCACTATGCTCCTACCTCATTTTTTGCCTATCCTCACACACATTTTTAATTATTTACGCAAACGCAAATATCCCTTGCGCAAACACTTATTCAACCCATAATTGATTATGCCAACGTCTGTTATTTAGACGCCACTGAGGAGCTTTTGAGTAAGCTAGAACGCTTACAAAATATCTGCATACGCTTTATTTTTAACGTCAAGAAGTACGACCATGTCTCAGAACATCGCAAAAAACTAAAGTGGCTTCCGATCCGTCTCCATAGAAATACTCGCATTCTTTGTGTTCTATTTAACGTTCTCTATAACCCAAATTCTCCAAAATACCTGAGCGAGCGTTTTTCCTTTACTCATTCTGAAGATACGTCATGCCGAGCACATAAGCGTACTCTCTTGTACTTAAAACCCCATAAAACCGATTTCTTCTCCTATTCCTTTTCTATACATGCTGTCAGATTGTGGAATTCATTACCTTTCAAAATACGCGAGTCAAAATCTCTAACAATATTTAAGAAAAGAGTTAGGGAATACTACTTATCTTAAATATATTTTAGCTATTAATAAAAAAAATTTTTCATGCAAATTAAATGATATTAATTATATAGATTTATATATTTATTGTAAATATGATATTATATGTATTTGATGTATAAGTATTTAAGTATATTTTGTAATATTATACTAGGAAATAAGTTGTTAATATTTTTATTAGTAGTACGCCCGCACTAACTTTGCATTGTATTATTTCTCCAGTCTCAGGTCTGCTGGCAGAAATTTCTTTAAGAAATAAGCTGACCTTTGTTCATTTTTAGTCTCTAAGTCTCATTGTATTTTTATGTTTGTGTGTACATAAAATGTTAAATAAATAAA
Organism: Marasmarcha lunaedactyla; assembly: GCA_923062675.1. Classification (NCBI taxonomy): domain Eukaryota; kingdom Metazoa; phylum Arthropoda; class Insecta; order Lepidoptera; family Pterophoridae; genus Marasmarcha; species Marasmarcha lunaedactyla. The sequence goes on from OV281343.1 coordinate 16,786,513, forward strand.
TAAACATAAATAAATTACTTTTTTTTATTTCATTGTGAAAAATTTGACTAAAGTTTAAGTGATTGCTATGGAAAAAAAATGTATGGCGATAATACTGCACATATCTTAAAAAATTGCTTGTTTACCTTTTCAAAATCCCTTTCACAAGACCTTTTCAAAATAGCATCACAACAGCCATTTTTTTAAAAACCAAATCTTAGAAAATGTACTTTTTTCATGAAAGGCCTGCTATTTGGAAATTAGTAGAACTGCCTGATAATGCTTAGTAACCAGGTGTCTTTTGTGGCAAAATTATTAATAAATGAAATTGCAGAAGCACAAAACTATCTATCTTTTCTCCCTTTTATTGTTTTTTGAAGTTAGGTATCTACTACCTACTAATTGTTTTAACTAGGTACAAGAATAACAAAACAGGAGGTTGTAACTTAAAATTTTTATTTTTACTATTATTATTGTTATAAGTTTGCCGTGTCTGCGCGTGTGTGTTTGTTAGTATGTGTGTGTCGAACGGATGAAACGATTTTGATTTTATATTTTCTTGTTTGAAAGGTCAATTAGTGGGTAGTGTTATTAGCTAAGTTTGATGAAAATCAGTCCAAGATGGCCGCCGCCACAAATTGGCAGATTACATATTTTTTCAGAACTCCGTCAATATTGGTACCAAAAGAAAGGGCTTGAATAGTAAACTACTATGATAAATTTCAAATCCAAGATGGTTGTCACCACAAATGTAAGGGTTTTTCAAATCTTTTATTTAATCTTGTTACCAATGATTTTCATTTCCTTTGATTTTGATTTCATTTTCCTACGACTCTTACACATATCTACATCTTTTCAAAAATTGTCTTTTTGAATATCTCAACGTAAAATGTGATATTACACTCGCTGTTGCAGTTTATCAGCGGACCGAATTGGTTTTCCATAAACTTCTTCTTTTAAACATTCCCAATAAAAAAAATCTAATGGATTAAAGTCAGGAGAGCGTGGTGGCCACAAAATTGGTCCTAGTTTGGCCAATCCATCTGCTTGGAAATGCATGATCAAGATGCTGATCATGCATTTTCAACTCCACCATACTGCACGAGCGTAGTGTGCAGGACACACATCATTTTGAAGCCACATATTTCTTTTTAATTCAAGTGGCACATCCTCCATGATAATAGGTAGATGATTTTGTAAAAAAACCTAAATATAGGTCTACATTTAGGGTTAAGATAGATAGTTATGTGCTTCTGCTATTTCATTTATTAGTCATTTTGCCACAAAAGACACCTGGACCTGTTATTAAGCATTATCATGCAGTTCTACTACTTTCATAGTAGCACGTCATGAAAAAAGTAAATTTTCTAAGGTTTTGTTTAAAAAAAATGGCTCTTGTGATGATATTTTGAAAAGTTCATTAAACAAGTAATTTTTTAAGATGATGTGCAGTATCATCACCATACATTTTTTCTTCACAGCAATCAGTAAAACTTTAGTCAGGTTTTTCGCAATGAAATAAAATAAAACAATTTAACTCTTTTTCTTAGCATAGTGTGCTAGTTTCCGTCAAAATTATTACTAGGTTGTCTCAACTAATTAATAACGATAGTCTTGGTAAAAAAAATGGTGATTTAAAAGATATTTATTGCAACTGTAGGCAAAAAAGACCAAATAGTGGAAATTTCATAAAAGTCACAAGATTGGCATTATCTCGAAAACCAGAAAACTTTTACTAGAGGCATGTTGGTGTTATCTGATAGGCCTAAAGTCAATCTGCCTCCAGTGTCACCCTTACGTGTCATTTTTGGGACACCCTGTATATGCTACTGTGAAGTTTTTCACGCCATTCGTGATTTTGTTTAAAGCGCATTGTTGTATATATTTTTAATTTTAATTTATTTTTAATTGAATCTTCGTCAATTTTAAATAAGTTTTATGGAAACAGTTTTATTAATCTTAAAAAACAAAAAGATCCTACTTGTTTTGCCATAACTTTGGCTTTAGTGTTCCTCCTTATGATATTTTAATTATACGATTTTCATTTATTCAAAGTTCAGAACATTGGTACATATACAGGTAATAATTTTGAATGGAGAGATATTTGAATCAAAAAGATTTTGAACAATTTAAAAACCAACAGGGACTGTGGAGTAAAAAACAAAAAAAAATTATATAAAAGAATATATAGACTAAATATTCACATGTAAATGAAAACAAACAACACCTTACTCATTGTTCTGCTAAAACACGCTCATCCGCAGACTTACACGAGTATGATTCGGAACTATATTTCTTCCGGCGTCGCAGAAAACATTACTCATCCATATCTGATGTCGTCCGCTAATTGACTAGAAATATAGATAACCCGGTTTTTACTTGGCCATAAATCTTGTTATAGCCATGAATGCAGTTTTTAGTCATTATGGACTCATCCATTGTTATTAAGGTATTAAAAGACTTAGTGTTAGAAAAATAACTAATGTTTTCGGATATCGCCTTTTTTTCGCCCATTCGTAGTTAGTGTATTCTTTGTAAGCCTGTCTTCTCAGTAAAGTAAACCCTACCTATCCAAGATTAAAGAATAGATATTACCACACGGAAACAAAGATAAAATATTATAACTTCCCAACTCCTTTGATCCTTAAAAAACATTTGTACAAATCCGAATTACGAACCTTTTATTACTCTAATTTCCTAAAGATTTTAACCAAAGGAAAAAACTTGACATTGGCACAATGTGCAACCGCGCTATGGCCAAATATGGAGAGAGAAAAAAAGAAAAGATAAAATAGTACCATGGTCGGTGCTGAGGTGGTTGCCACTTACTGCTTATTTTGTGTAAAAGTAAAGTTAATAAATACAAAATATATGTTTTCTATACTGTGTAAAGCTTTGTATCTTTGCAAATCAAAGTCATGTAAAATAAACCTTTTGCCATGTTTCCTGCCTTTCAAATCTCAAACTTTTCTTTGAGGGTTTTAAATTTAAATGTAAAGTCTTGGAATTAATATAACCAACACAGTTGAAACCTATTAAAGTTCATCATAATTCTTTTAGAAAGCCTTGAGATAAGTACTATCCTACAGTTAATGAAATTACAGGATTGGAAATATTTTTTAGCTGATTGGTACGGATTTGTCACCACATTATGGACCTAAAGACCTATTTAAAAATGAATTATATGTTTACTTGTGTGAAATAAATAATCAAAGAGAAGCCTTAAAATAAATAACATAATTTATAACATTTTCGTATTTTTGCAATATTGTTTGACAATATGCGATATCGAACTGAGCATAAAATATATGCGATGTACGTTTATGCTTGTTCGTAAGTCAGAGATTTTGTTGTACTATTGTACTAAAATACTTACGATCCTTTAGAATGTCTCACATTTCTTGTAGTCCTTGCCTTAAAACTGAATTAAAACAAACTAATTCTCAAAAGGCAAATTTTATTTATGGTCCTACGTATACATACACAAGGAACGGACCGTTATAATGTAAAATTTCGCAATACTATAATAATAAGTTTAATACAATATTTACAAACCACACAATTGAACACCAAGAGCGGCTAGCTAGTTTCGAAGTAACCAAATACAGAGCGGAGCGAGGTAGGGCAGCGCGAGCGGGTCAACGAGGCGCGCAGCGCGGGCGGCTGCGCGGGCTCGCGCACTGCCCCCTGCCTCCCCGCGACACACCGCGCCCGCTGCCAGCGCCAGGCTTCGCCCACGCAGCTTCAGCGGCGATATACAAAAATTCTCCTCCGCGAAGTTCGGCGTCAACGCCAGAGCACTCAACATCGGATCCCACCCGCACTCACACGGCACGTGGTTCCCTACCACAACCAAATTCTCCACCTCCAACAACACGGACTCCGGCGCCTCCAACATATGGTTCCCTGTCAGTTTGAACGTCGTTACACTATTATTATAAACTAGAGTCAACTCTTCCACGCCGTCGATTTTGTTGTTGCAGATCTCGAGCGTGTCCACCCTCTGCAGGCCGTCGAAGGCGCCGGCCTTGATCACTCCGAGGTCGGACTCGCGCAGGGACAGCCTCCCGACGCGTTGCATTCCATGAAACATGTCCGCGTGGAGTGACGGAAGATCCATGAAAGCCAGTTCCAGGGTTCCAACGCCTTCCAACCCGGCAAACGCTCGGGGTTCTATAGCTTTGATACCAGAAGGCAACTCAATTTGGCTTACATCATTAAGGCCCGAGAAGGCGTGGGCCAGTATGCGTTTAATGGGGTTGTTTCTGAGGGAAATTAATTTGATGAAGTTTGTTCCAGCAAAAGCGTAACCTTCGATCTGGGCGATTTTGTTGTGGGTGAGGGAGATGGAGGTGATGTTCTGAAGGGCGGAGAAGGCGAATGCGTCGACGGTGGCGAGGGGGGCGTGGGTGATGGTGAGTTCGCGTAGGCGCGGCAGCCCGCGAAAGGCAAAGGGGCGAATGCGCGTGAGATTACAGGCGTCTAGCACGAGACGGCGTAGCGTGCGCAGGTGTGCGAAGGCGTCGGAGCGCAGCACGCGCAGGTCGGCACGAGCCAGCGACAGTTGCGTCACGCCGCCACTCAGCTCCGTCGGCACGCCGCGCAACGACGCGCTGTTGCACACAACCTGCGACAATGCCATTGTATATACAATTAATCATAGTAAGATAATTGATTCATGTATGATCAACAAATAAAGTACATTGCCGATTTCATCTACGAGTCGCAATAAAAGAAAATTAAAATGAGGCTTTTTATTTATTTATTGTATAGATTGTAAATCACAGTTGTCAGAACGAATTACGTCCGTACATTATCAACTAAGTTCAATTTGGACATAACACATTACTGACGTTACTCTAACAAAGGTAAGTAGAATTAGACCGCATTATTTTATAATAGCCAAATTACTTTCAACCTTAGGATCGTGGACCATTTTCTTAGTCGATGATACAATATTATAATATTAAAATGTTGATGTACAATTTTAAGGTACAAACTGTCCATCGGCACATTTTCAAACTAGGCTGGTGGAACGTACCATGTGGTATGTGGTATTATCTTCGATGGAATGTGTTCATAATACCAACTTCCTCTCTGTAACCACGATTATAATACGTGCAAACGTAGTTTGGTCTTTACTAAACGGAAAGTTGAAAAAGTGCAAATACAGGATCAAAGGATAACTTACAACTATTTGTGCCCATGTGCTCGTTCATCGGCGTTAACAAGTAAACAATGATAAATAAATAATAATAATAATAAATTGTAAATTATAAAAATAATTGTAACGGTAATGAAATAATAAACATGTGTTATAAAATAACCGCGAGAAATTTTTAAATTGACCATTCTTTTTTAAACACTATAACTTTAATATAACTGAGTACTAAATACATGGAAAAATTGTCTCATCAGATTCTAGCAATTGTACATTTTGTTTGTAATTGTTTTTTTGTATCTTGCAATCTGCTGATACGTTCTCGTCTGACTAAAAACGTTTTATAATAGTTTCCAGGTAGATAATATGTTCAATGTATGATAACTAGACTTAAACAAAAATAAAATAACTTTATCTCTTATTTTGTTCTATGTTGACATAAAACAAAACAAATAAAAATAAAGGTGGTAACAGTTCAACCGCGGCCGTTTGCTGCGAGTGCAGTGTGATTGCCATTCTGTTTGATTTGTAAATAAAAGTAATCCCTTACCCGAATATCCTACCCTCACGTACCTCACGATTGGCCATATTTTGATTGAATTGTTACCAGCTTAATCTTCTCAAATAATCGACCAAAACAAATAGCAATTCAATCAAACATAATGCGAGCGTGTCCGAAACTTCATTTTCGGAATCCATTTGACATATATGGCTTTGTTTTTCAATATAATAAGCTCATTATGGCTTGCGGTCCAAGCTGGTTTTACCAACACGTGAAACTTTTAAGCTGCAAGCAAATACTTAAATTAAAAGCTTATTCAACCCAGAAGTCATCATTCGTAGTTTTGCCACATATCTATAAATTATAATAGTTTAGTTATGCCTTTTAAAAGCTTTAATACGAATAAGTGGCTGAGTTAAGGCGTAACCTGTAAGAAATAAAACAAAATAGCAACTAGACTGGTCATTAAAATTTTGGGAGTTGGTCAAAGATTTTGTAGTGATATTACTCTGTTATTAACCATACCGTGAGTGAACACTACCTTCATAAATTGCTTTACAATGTTGTTAACTAGCGTGCTTCAGGATCTAGTTTGATTTCAAGATTGTATGCGTGTCTGTCAAATTGGGAGGGTAATGTAATGGAGTTCAAAGCATTTAAGGCTGACTTCATTGACATCTTAACATTTTTAACCTTTGTTGTCATCTGTTGCTTGATAATTGTTAATAAATATTTAAAATATTCTTAACATTAATTTATTAACGAATAGCACCCCGTCATGAAATAATAAATCAAACATAACTCGGTGTTCTTGTTATTATAAATAGTATAATATTATTTTTTTTTTTTTTTTTTTTTGTTCCCCTCCGCGGGAAGGGCAGGAGGATAAAAATGCCCTGACGCATACTCTGGCGCGATTCCAAAGTTATGTGGGACTCGTCCCGACGCCTACCATACCCACTAAAAACCCCCTGTCGGCTCGTGCATTTTTGCCACTCAGCCTTCATCTGAGCGACGGCTAATTGGAGAAAGAGGCCGCGCTAGCGGGGCCCAGAAGGGGTCACGCGCTGGAATTACATAGCACTGAAGGTGCTCAAAGCACTGAAGGTGGTAGCACTGAAGGTGCTCAAAATGAAATCAAAAATTAAAACAAAGATTAAAAAATTGCAAAATAAAATTGAATTAACTCGCATTTACGTTAGAATTAGGATTTACGTTAGAGTTAGAATTTACGTTAGAATTAGAATTTGCGGCCAGAAGGGCCTCGAGATCGCGTGACAGTCTGGTGGATGAGTACGCTTGCGCATTTCTAGGCCTAGCGACTTTGAACTTCGAGTCTAACACAGGAGCAGCATATGAGACCGAATCACGAACTAGAGGATTGGGATGGGTTTCGGAGCGTTTGAAAAACGCTTCAGAGAGTGTTTTGAGATGTTGTTGCACCGTAGGCAGTTCAAGATCTCTATGCAAGTCCGCATTACGCACGTACCACGGTGCGCCTGTGGCCCGGCGGCAAAAGAGGTTTTGAACTACCTGCAGTTTGTGCAGGAGGGAGGGTTTGGCGTGGGCAAAGATTGGCGAGGCATACGTCATGACGGGTCTAACGCAGACCTTGTAAAGTGTACGTTTGTTTCTGAAGGACATTTTACTTTTTCTACCTAACATGCTATTTAGGCGGACTAAATAGTGACGAGCGAGTTTCGAAACTCTTTCGACGTGTGGCTTGAAAGAAAGCGTCGGATCTAATGTGACGCCTAAGTATTTAGTACTGCGCTTCCAGGGGATGGGAATGCCTAACATTCGAACGTGGGGATCGCCATCGGGACGACGGCGTTTGTGGTCGAAGCGCATCGCAGAACTCTTTTCAGGGTTCACATCGATGCGCCATTCTTGAAACCATGCACCAAGGGCGTTTACGGCCCTTTGGAGTCTGGTTACAAGGTGCCGAACGCTGTGGCCCCTGGTATAGAGTGCGGTGAGGTCAGCAAAGAGGGCGAGTTCGACGCCTTTCGGCGGGATGGGAATGTCGTTGGTGTACACGGTGTACAGCAGAGGGGCGAGGACTGAGCCTTGAGGGACTCCAGCCTTTATGGAGCGAGGTGCAGAAAGCGTGCCTTCGTGTTTAAATCGAAACGTACGGTCTTTGAGAAACGACGCTATTAACCTGACTAGGCGATCCGGTAAGCCTATCTTGTAGAGTTTATAAACGAGACCGCTGTGCCAGACTTTATCGAAAGCCTTGGCTACGTCAAAGAAAACCGCGACTGTTTTATAACGACGCGGATAGAAACCGTCAAGTATATACTCGACGATTCGGTGGACTTGCTGAGGGCAGGAGTGTTTAGCGCGAAAGCCGAACTGATGGGGAATAATGAGAGGATCGCCATCCGTTGGAAACAGATGGTTCCGCATTCGAGAGAGTATGACTCTCTCGAGAAGTTTAGACATTGCCTTGAGGAGGCTGATGGGTCTGTGATTAGCCGGGACGTTCAGAGGTTTGCCCGGCTTGGGAATGCCTATGACTGTCGCTTCTTTCCAAGCTTTTGGAAAGTAGCTATGGTCGAAGCAGGCATTGAAAATGATAGCTAACAAGGTAAGCATCTGTTGAGGTAGGTGCTTAAGTGCGTGGTTGGAAATTCCATCCGCACCCGGAGCCTTTTTGGACTTTTGATTTCTAATGAGAAGCAAGATTTCGTCATTAGAGACTGTGACAGGGTCGGCGGTGATGGGGAGAGAGTCTCTGCGAAGGACTTCGTCCTCCACCGCTTTGATGTGAGTGGGATTCGCGGGTTGCGTGCTGGGCGAGCGTTGTGCGGCAATGCTGTCGGCGAAGCATTCGGCTTTCTCTTCGACTTCGAAGGCAGTAGTGCCATCGGGACGAGTGAGAGGAGGAACGTGAGAGACGGTGTCTACGCGTAAGGCTCGGGCCATGCTATAGTACGCTTGGTGGGACGGAGAGATATTCGCCATGAGATCGTTCATCTGAGCGTCTCGGAGTTCCGCGAGGCAAGACCTAACTTTACGTTGAAGCTGATTCGCAGCTGTTCTATAGGCGGGCGTGGGATATTTCTTGGCTCTCCGGAGAGCCGCGTTTTTAGCTTTAATAAGATTGCTAACGGCTAAGGGAAGCGTGGGTTTGCCTTGCTTAGCAACCTTTTCGTTGTCACTGATGGCTGAGTTGATAGCATTAGTGAGAGAATTTACTATTGAATCGATTTTATCCGGGCTATCTAATTGTTCGGGAGAGATCGCGAGTGGAGAGTTCGGAGCCTCTAAGGCTGAAACTAACGTATTTTTAAAACCTTTCCAGTTGGTAAAGGTCTTAGGAGATGAGACGTTATCGTTCGGCGGTCCTAGCACGAGGGAAACGGGGCGATGGTCGGAGCCTAGGTCATCGAGCGGTTCGATAGACCTTAGATCAAGATTGATTCGCTTGATAATTGCAAAGTCGAGGATGTCAGGAGAGTAGGACGGGTTGTTGGGATAGTGAGTGGGAGTGATGGGGGATATGACGTCTAGGTCAAGGGAGTTAGTGATGTCGAGGAGAGCGATACCGCTGGTGTTAGTCGATAGGCACGTCCAGTCAGTATGTTTGGAGTTAAAGTCTCCGAACATAATGACTGAATGGCCGAGGGCGAGAATGGCCTCAAAGTCGCTGCGGATTGGTCTGGTACCACTAGGTATGTAGATTGAAGCTATGATGATGGTCGGATGACCAGTCATAGCCAATCTACACACAGTGGCTTCCATGTTGAGGAGAGGAGGGGTAGGGAGAGGACAGCAGTGGAAGCCTCTTTTGAAATATATAGCGGTGCCGCCGAAACCGTCAGAGTTGGGCCTATCGTTACGAATAAACGCGTACTTAGGTATAGCGAATCCCCTGGAGCGGTTTGGAGTAAGCCATGTCTCCTGGAGAAGGAATAAATCAGGTTCTTTGTTCTGAAGGAACAGTTTAATCTCGGGAAGGTTGGTATTAAGGCTACGAGCGTTAAAAGATACTAGGGATAAGCCCTTGGGTTTTATACGACTGGACGCGGGATTCGCGGGTCTAGACTGACATCCCTCGAGTTGGGAGTATTCGACAGGATTACCAACGCTAAGGGAAAACGCCTACCGCGGTTGGAGTGCATCTTGTGCACTGCTGTGACCGGGAAACCCTGAGACTTAAGGTCATCGAGAATGTCCTCGTTACTGAGTTCGAACGGGACGCCCCGTAGTACAGCGCGGATCTTACGCTCCTCCGGGAGGGCGTAGGTGTGATACGCGATATGATTTAATGATAGTAGCCTGGTAAACGCGCGGAAGTCGTCGACGGTCGCTACTTGGATTTTGATTGTATCGCCAGCGTTGGCGGCCTTTAAGTAATTAATTTTGTGCTCTTTGCACAAGTTTGAGACTGCGGTCCAGCGCGCCTTTTCACGCAGGAATACGGGCGGAGGGAGCTGAGGCTTCGGCGGGACGGGAGCGCAGCGCGTCGCTGGCTTCGATGTGACCGACGGAGATGCGGTTACTACGAGCGATTTTAACGGCGCGGGGGCTGGTGTTGAAGACACCGGGGAGGGCTCTGGTATTGAAGATACCGAAGCTTTCTTCGAGCGCTTTTTGGAGCGCTTGGCGACAAGTTGGAACGCGGGCTCAGGAGAGCCGGTTAAGGTGACGGCATCTGACGAAGTATCAGACGCGGGTTCGGAGTCACTCCCGGGAGCGGTACGCTTACGACGCGACGCGTGAGAGGATGCGACCGATTCGCAGTCCATCTCGGACGAGGCGGGAGACGCGGGAGAGCTGAAGACCTGAGGGGTCTGGACGTCGGAGGCCTGAGGGGCCGGGATTGAGGCCTGAGGGGCCGGGGTTGGGGCCTGAGGGGCCGGGGACGCGATAGTAGCCTGTAAGGCCTGCGTTAGTACGTCATCTGGGATGGGGCAACCGGACGCTGCGAGCGCCTGGGCGAATGACCTAAGAACGTTTACAAGGTCCATTGGAGGGCTTGAATATGTAATATATAAATATATAATGTATGCCTAGGTCCCCTAGCAAACCTAGCACCTAATTAAATAACAAATGCCTAGAGTTCCTAAATAAAAACTTAGCAACCCTAGCGGCAAACCTCCCTACCAGCGGTAGGGGGGCTGGGGAGAATAACTTAAAACTAACCGTAGTATGCGGAAGGCCACTACCTAGAAACCTAAAAAAAGGGTGCGCAGGTAAAGAGTTGACCGCGTTAGGGTCAACCTTTACCGACAGAAAGGACAAATACACACGAAAACACACAAATATGATAAAAATAAATATGAAAATAGGAGAAAAATAAATAAAATAGAGAAGAGAAATAAATAAAAATAAAAAGGACTGGTTCAGAACAAATTCGTTGTCACCGTTAAGTATCCTTTGCACTGAAACCAGACTACTTACGCTGGGCACAACACTGCACTCAGCACAAGCACAACACTACTTAGCACAGCACTTTGAAGACTAAGGGGCTTAGTCGCAAAGAAAAATACGCACTTCGATAGCACTCAGAGGGAGTAGAAAGAACCTTGAAAACCGTAGCACGGAACCAACACGCTAAACCGTGACGTCAGTAGACTGAGCGCCACGGAGTATCGGGAAGGGACCAAACGACGGAGAAGGGGTCTTGCACGTCCGCACTGGGCGGCGATCGGAGCGAGAATCGTATAATATTACGTATAATATTACGGATATAGTAGCGATCCGGTGACTAATCAAATGATCTGGTTGTTTGTGTATAAGACTTTTTTTTCTTCTTAGTTTTTTTCGAACTGGTGGTAGAATCATGTTTTATTTGACGTCAATAAGAACAAGTAATTGTCAATGTTGAGAAATAAATTTCATTTCATTTCATTTCATTAGTGCCGATAGGTGATTCTTACGTTTAACCGTATTGTAGAGAAAGTTTACAAAATAAGCCATCATATGGTTTGAAAGTATGAGTTTTCTCATAGTTGCTTTACAAAGAACTGTTATTTTATTCCAATGTTCAAGATAAAACTAAGCATAGATACTTTTTTTACTCTGTTCTAAAATAGCAAGATTTTACTTTGAAATTACTCTATTACCGTTCATTGATAAAACTAAAGATATCTTTATTCATTATTACAAAAAAGATAATAATAATTACTACAATTTTAAGTTAATAAATTTCAACCAACGATGAACACTGGCTTGTTCTAATAAAGAATATTGGCGGATCCTTATTTAAGTATTTAGCTTCATGTGTAGAAGTCTTCATAAAATAGTTGATTTATAAAGCTTGATTTGACGTGATCAGTTTGTTTTACCTCCTGTCATTTTATTACAATACACAGGATTGATTGTGACTAAGCGCAAGTATTGGTATTATAATTTTTAAATATAGGAAATTATAATCACTTCAGAATGTAAAGACTCATTTTTATGTAAGGATATTTTTTTTTATATTCCTCATAGTGAAATTGATTTATTACTCACTGGAGTCCTTATCCTTGGCTGTATAGCTTTTGCCTTTGCCGGCGAGTTTCATTACTTTTGGACTTGTCACTTGTGTGTGTGTGTGAGTGCCATGGTTTTGTTCTGATGATTTGTGCGATTCTTTTAGTCATTTTATTCGACCTGGACTGTTTATTGGACTCAGATAATTCATAACGTGACTTTATAAGCCTTTGTGCCTGAGGATTCCGATAGATTGCGCATACGGCGACTTATTGTTGTGATTTTTGGACTATGATTATATTTGTTGTTTGGAATAGACTTGTCTTTATAACGTTGTCATGGCAGACAAAATTACACGAATTCAATGCATAAATTGTAGGAACGCATTAAGTTAAAGATAGAACATTTATTTGTTTTTATTATCATGGTTGGTTGGTGATAGTAGTAATTACCTGTGTCAATGTAGTTCTTATTGAAAATGCAATTATTATTGTTTCTAGACATAATCCATAGTATATTTTTTCAAAGTGGATCCTGTATTTATGTCCTATAGTTTTAGATGTTTTTGACTTCTAAACTCTCCAATTTAACTCCAACTAAAGCCATGTATGGAGATCTGCCAATGTTCTTTAACACGTTACCTATTTTGTTTTCTCAGATATCACAACATGTCAAACGTGGTTTATGCGCCACAGAGCCAGGTATGTCTGTTGCCAAGACAACATCTTTTACGTTTAAAGCCAAATTCTTGTGGCCTGAGAAATCATAATTTACTATATAAATATAATTTGTACCAGTGTTAAATTAGACAGGGCGATATGGGGTAGTAAAGCGTTTTCTAAAGTCAATATCATATTATTATTAACTGCAGTATTGACTGCAATAAATACCGAATTCAATTAAATAGAACGGCCGAGTGGCGTAATGAATCATTTCAATGAAATATTTATTTCTCAACATTGACATTGAAAACAAACAGAACAATTACACATGTTTTGTTACAAATACTAGTACAATCCTGTTAATGATGGGATTATACCCAAGGGCTTTTATCATCCAAATAATCGGATAGTTTATAATATGCTTTAGCACACAACTTCTGCTTTATAGTTTCTTTGAATTTGTCAACAGGAAGACCTTGGATATCCTCAGGAACCTTATTATAAAAGCGTATACATTGACCAATGAATGAGTTGGGGACTTCATGAAGCCTACTATTATGAGCTGCCAGCATCCTCTTGTGTTAACATTGTGCAGATCTTTTTTTCTTTTGAACAAGGTTATGTTCTTTTTTACATACATAAAATTTTCGAAAATATATTGTGAATGGAAAGTAATAATATTTATTTCTTAAATTTACTTCTAAGTGACACCCTTGGACCGAGCTGATAGATTGCGCGAACAGCCCTTTTCTGCAGAAACCAACACAACAGAATACCATATGTCATGAGGCTGTGGAAATAACCAAAATAGAATAATCGAGCAGTTGTTTCATTTGAAATTTGTCTCATTTTTTTAACAGCATATGCGGCAGAGCCAAGCCTTTTCGCTAAACCATCAACATGCGGTCCCCACTGGAGTTTGGCGTCTAAGGTTATGCCCAGAAATACAGTTGAGTTTACAAGAGTCAGTTCCTGGCTCTTAACTACAATGTTTGTGTTTACCTGTTTGACATCTGGCAATGTAAACTTAACATATTTCGTTTTTTTTTTTTATTGAGAAAACGTCTTCTTAATTCATTCGGCTCGCTAAGAAGACGAAAAAAGGGTGTATTTACGGAAATGTCCAAGTGCGCATTGATTCTGAGTGTTAATTTCAATAGATATTAAGTTTTCAGGTCAGATATTTGAGCAGTTGATATATTAGAGGATTTTCATTAATATCTGAAAAGGACTGATCAATAATAATCAACACTCATTTCCGGTACAATGGGTACTCATAGAATATATAATTATCAATAATTAAAGCCCAAATCCCTTGTTCATGAAACCCGAGTCGCTAATGGTTACAGAACAAAGCAGAGATAGTGACATTAATGATTATTAACATATATGTAGCTTTAATTAGTTATCAATGAAATAGCTTCAAAATGTATCTAGGTGTAATTATTTATTCAGATTAACAATCAAAACTCATAACTACTTATTTGAAAGTTTTGGATGTTGAGGACAGTGGTTACATTTTTGAAACTATCAATAGATAGGTCAAACAATTTTCGATTGGGTCCTTTTTAAAATAATAACCTTAATACGGCAAAACAATGTTATTTGCCTTTTACGTATACAACGTGTTATCTAAAAATCAACCGTTACAGAAAAAAATTAAAGTAAGAGAATGCTATTTTTTGCACTCATTAAAACAATGACTTAATATTCACATCTACTTGCTTGCTACTATGCTTGCTACAATCTTGCTGGTACTATGATAGAACTTTTAAATCATAACGTTTCCTTTTAACCTCCACTTTGTTTGCCACTTTAATTGCCACGTTGCGAATGTGATGATTAGTTTACCTAAAGACGTACTGAACTGGCATGTGCATTAAATATGAAATGAAATGAAAATACCCTTTTTTGCCAAACCAGTTACAAAAATTATAATACACAAAAAAATAGAAGTTAACCTATAATTGGAGAATGACAATATAGGCGGCCTTATCACTAAAAGAGTGATCTCTTTCAGTCAACCCTGATACTCATAATAGTGACTCGGAACTACTGTAGGTTAATGCATTTTTGTATAAATGTACATATACAAATGTACACACATACATACACATATACATGAATAAATACAAAAATACATAGATTTGTTGTTATTATGTTATTTAGACCTTTGTAATTAAATATATTCCAAAAGTATACCAATACATGATCATAAATAATGATTTCCACAGAGAAGAAGCTTTCATTGTGAACGACTGCTGATGAAAACGGGATTTTTGACTAGCTACGCTTGCAAGCTACGTTCATGGCGTTGATGCCAAAAACTAAATCGTTCTTTTAAATAGTGGGGCAGGATAGGGTTGAACAGTATTCCGTACAACAGAATAAGTATGTGAGCATTCCTTCGAAATTGAATTGGTAGCCACTTGAGCTTTTTGCGAAATCGGAAACATGATCATATTTACTCAAGTCAAATATGAATCTTATGCAAGTATTTTGAAGGCACTCAAGTTTATTTAATTGCTCTTCCGTGAGATCGAGATAGCTAATGTCGGCGTAATCCTGTATAGAAAGTATAAGTGATTGCGGTAGAACAATTATATTTGGAATGGGCAAAAATTCCCAAGCCTTCTATGAGAGTCTACTGCAGAAAAGATCTTTCTACTGACTGCTCGTAATTGTGGATTCCATGACATTGTAGAATCTATTAGAACGCCAGATTTTTAACAACGGATCTATAGGGAATATGTATATCAACAAAAATAATAGGTCTTATGTTACACATGTCAATTTTAGCGCCTAATTTAGTACTACCGATAAGGATAACTTGCGTTTTTTAGGACTTCAGTTTTAGGTCATGATTATAGCTGTACTCAGTAATGCACGAAAGATCCTTATTCATGGTAACAACAGCCTCATCAATGTCATCGAAACCAGCTTGCATGTACATTTGAATATCATCAGCATAAGGAATAAGAATGGGAAAAATTTGTATTGTTAATGAAAATAGAAAATAAGAGAGGAGAAAGCACACCGCCTTGAAGCACGCCAGCCGTAGTATTGCACCATGTGGATATCGACTCAAATACGATGCCAACGGCCATGCAAATAACTACGAAACCAGACAACCACTGTTGGAGATATGTTAGCAGAGTATAAAATGTCTAATAGTATGTCAATATTAACGGTGTTAAGTGCGTTGCTAAAAACAAAAAAGTAAAATAAATTAAATACAAAAAATGCTAGAGCTTTTCAATTGCTATAAGCGGTCTTTTTAATTACTTAAAGTTTTGGGATATCAAACACTAGACGTAATGGACAACGGGTTCTTGATCGAAGTGTATAGAAAGTCGCTTGTTAGAGTTATTTTTAATTCGAAATAATTTATTAAACATATTTAACACCATTTCCGAACGTTTGCACGTTTGAGGTCATCCTATCCATAAACAACACAGCTAGTACATCACTATGATAGAACCATAAAAACCGTTAAATATTTCCGATATCCATATCGCGACTGCCAGCGCCATGAATAAACATCCAATAGTATATCCCTGAAAAATTGAATATATTTAATCCCCTTTTAACCGGATTTTAAAATAACTCGAGTTATTGAACTATCTAAAATATATTCGGTCAATGTATATGCATAAAAAATGTATATGCACAGTTTATAGCCTAAAATATTTACGTTAGATAAGTTTTCAAAATTTAGTACCCTTTTAAATTCTTACCTCCTATCGAGGGAAAAGCAACATGGACATGACATCAATTACGTTCTTCTACTGAAGAAATACTGTTTTCTATTTTATTGTACTGTTATATATTTTTATATTTTTTTAAATCACTTACAATAAAGACTGTTGTAACAAGTTTTAACCAAGAGAAATCACTTTGCTTCCTAATGATCGAAATAAATCGTAAATCTTGGCAGAGAGTTTCTTTTTAAGTTTTTTTCAACAATTACTTTCGGTTTCCTCCACTTATGCAAAAGACAGGCAAAATAGAACGCATTTCTACTATGCACTTGGTATTTACCTATGAACTCAACAGAGAAGAGATATAATAATATACATACTAACCTGTGACTGAGAGAGACAGATGCAGTACAAAGGGCAGGGCGGGATGAGCGACAGCGCCGGGTTGTAGGTGAGACCTGAGCGTGCGACGCAGCTAGTGAGTGATGCGCAGAACAACAAGCAGCCCACCCATCGCACCATGCAGCTAGGGACAAATACCATCTTATACTCGTTATTCAATTTTGGAAAGAGATATTAACATATATGCTTTAAATAACTTGGATTTTAAAAAAAAATTTACACGACCTGAGGTTTTTTTTTAATTTACAGAAATGGATATGTTTAATATCTTAATTAATATTTCTTTTTTTTATTATGATGATGATGATTTTATGAATTTTAATGAAGAACATGAAGGTGAAAGTCGATAAAGGGGTAGTGGGATTTTATAATCAACAACCGTACTTAGCGGAATGAAACGAAATGCACGGTCAATACAACACACACAGTAGTTTGTACTTTTCGGAACTGGTCCGCTCAGCTCAGCAGTGGAAACACTTGCCACTTTTCACCGTTCCTCTCATCTTCGCTCTGCCCAACTCCACTTCAGTGGATACGCACCCTAACTGAGCTGATGAGTGTTTTCCCAAATGCTTAAATTTATAATCTTAAAGTTATAAAATTGTAGAAAAGATAATTTTCAAATCAGAATGATCAATGGAATAGATAAATGTTTCATACATTTTGTACTATGTAAAAAGTGTCATATGAGATGAAATATTAAAAACATTATTATCACACATATTAAAACATATTACAAATATTAAAACACTATTCTCAATGTGTCAAAAGTCCCTTACTTGAAAACAAAACATTTGTTATATGAAATTGATGAAAAGACAGCGAAACTTTATATATTTAATGTTATTGAAATATTGCATAAGTGTTAATGTAGGGTCCTTGTTTTCTTTTCGAATGAACGTTCCACATTACACACAGTAACACACAACAATAAACGCTTATTTACTTATTTCGTCCAAACCCAATAGATTTGAAATGGATTTCTATGCTTTATAATAAAACCAATCAATCTGCGCGTTTCAACTGTTTTCATCTAATCATTATGCGCCTGCACTCTGTGTCTAACAAATATGACATTTTGTAACTTTTTGCGCCGAATCCTTTTCGTTGTTTTCGTTGATAATTATTCTTTTAATGGTGACCAAAAAATGTTTATTGACCTAAAATCAGTACAAATTTTTACAAAATTTTAGGTAGAACTACCATGAAAGTATAATTAGCCGAAAAACACAGAGTTAAGAATAAAACCTTTTAATTTCAGTAACAAGTTTTGATCTCCAGGAGAAAAAATTTTCAGTAATTGAATATAGTAATTGTATAGTGTGGGTGTATCGATGGAACTAGGAGTGCATAACACAACGCATACAGTTAGTACGTTAATTTGCAAAGCTGCAAGAAGTTTTACACTGGTTGTAACATTCTATTGAAACAATGAGGTGTTCCTTCTATTTAATCAAACTACGTATTAAGAGGTCCGAAGATATTTTTATCTAAAAATACTGATATATGATATAAACAATAAGTCTATCTGATAAAATTACGGTGTTATCGGGTTATTTAATCTTAGTTTTTAATGACTTCCTTAAAACGATCTCTGTGACGAAGCAGCGGCGCGAAACTCGCTGTGGTATGGCAGGTTCGATAATAGATATCGTGGTACTTAAATATTTGTTCGATATTTGAGCGATGTAAAACACAAAAATCATTATACATTAGACTTTTTAATACAAATCAAATGACTTCTTACACGAAGGTGTTACTAGTCGCCATTAAAGCATTGCTCCACCAATCTGCTAGTTCCATCATCAGATCAGCTCGAAGGCACATACATAATAATTATTATTGTATTTATTATTATTATTATTATTATTCATTCACTCGCAAAGTTATAAATTAAAACTTTAATTAGAAATCGGTTAAATTGGACTTCCAAATTTGTTTACGTTGCTAGTTACAAATGCACCTAATTTAAGTGTGGTAATCGTAAGTACGTACCACACGTTGATAAAACCCGTAACAAGTAAAATAACATTTATTTTCATTGCACAAATGTTACCTGCACTAGAAACCAAAATCTCTCACCAACAACAGATAATTACATATACGTTCTAATTCCACTTGAAACTTTTAAAATTCTTAGGACTTTTAAATATTGATTTTAAACTGAACCCGCTAGATATCTAATGTGAGTTTTGCGTGTCTGCCTTGCTAACTTCTAATATATTCTAAGAATTCTTCTAAGAATTTTCCTTTTACCATACAAGCATTCCAATGTATTTTTAATGATGTAAAATGCGAATTTATGCTTTGTTTACTGACTAGTTTCAAGTTACTAAGTTATTCATTACTTCTTTATTGTAGGTTATCTGCAGCGTAACTATTTGGCTCAACGGTTTGGATTTTTAAGTATACATAGCTGGTTAAAAAGTCAAACAGTGGAAAAGCAATCAGGTTTTGAAAGTGGCTGATTTTCAACCTGGGGTCAGCTAGAAGGATATTTTAAAGGTGTAATTATGGCTGGATATACTATCTGTACTACATTTATCCATACCGAATAATTTTATTTATTTATTTTCAATGGCCCAACTTTAGGACTCTGACTTTTATTTTTACACATCAAATTGAGAACGTGTGGAGCTATAAACAGCTGCGGTGGCAGATGTACGAGGTCTACGTTTTTTTCAGTCGTTAAAAACAAATTTTAAATGCTAAATCAACCAAAATTCTAGCTTTTAAATTTGGGAAAATGTTTTTATCAGGAGATATAATGAACATAAAAATTGCAATCGTGAATGTATTTAATTCATATTTATTCTGGGTTCCACTCCAGGTCGCTGCGTTCTTTCTCTGGTTCCTGACTGTTGACACGTTAATCTTTTTTTTGTTTATATCTTATCTAATTAAATATTACTTTTCTTTTATAATTATAGCGTACCTAAATGAGGATGTAGAAGCCATAGGCGGACACGGCCGAGCTGCGCCGGCGCCGCCCGCCGCCCGCCTTCACCTTGACTCCATCACTAGGCTGATGATTACTGGGAATAAACATTTACTGTTACCATATTATGTTCATATCCATATAGTAAAAAGGAGAATTATGTCAAAATTAAATGAAAATGACACCATAGTAAATTAATTTCTTTGATTCAAAATACTATCTTACAATGTTCATATAAATTGGTGTAAAATATCTATTGTGAAGTTAATGCATTGAAAAGGACTATCCATACACTATACTAGAATAGGAACAGTGGCCCAGTAAGTTACTTAATACATTCCGTGTGATTCAAGTACTTTCGGAAGGCTGAAATAGTTTTTTTTAAATCTATATTTATTTAGGGACATTTATTACAATATAATATGTCAGTCCCATTGTACCTTATTCTAACTTGTAAACTATTTAAATATTCATAAGCTAAAATAGCTTCTGAGACAAACAAGTTTTGCTCCAGTTAATTCTTTTATATATTGTTTTAATTTTTGCTATCTGCAAACCTATTTTTATTTTTAGTTTTAATTTTTTAATTGCAAACCTTGAGGTGTAATAAAACATCAAACAAAAAGACCGCACCAAATATATTATTTACCTATATTCATATTTTTTTTCTACAAATAGGTTCCCAGAGATTGAAAACATTCTATTGTATTTTCCACTTTGTTTTGGATAACTGTGTCATTGAATAACGAACGAACCGATGATTTTATAATATTTCATATTGTACGAATTATATATTTTTTTTACATGTCACCTCCAAAATAAAATATCTGAACAAAATGTTATAAAAAAGACGGTAAAAGACGGTAATAATATCGTAAGCCATGAATTGTACGTTATGTTCATTTACTACGAAAAAAAAACAAGCATGTAACTGAGTAGGTATAAGGGAAAGTTTCTTTTAGGCAAAGATAAAGAAGGTCCACGACATCCAAATATATTTTGTACAACTCCATATAAAGTCGAAGTTGTTGTCGGTATTGACTGGTATGTTAATTTGCTTTGATATGTAACCGTGCTTATGTTATCACTACCCACGTATATTAGGTCTTTACCTATGAAATTGCCGTTTTTCACGAAATAAATGAAGCGTAATTTTTTTATATATTTTTTATTTCTATTAATCAAAATAATCACCCATGCAATCAATGCATCTTTGCCAACGCATTGGTAGCTTATTGATGCCTTTCTTGAAGAAATCAGCTGGACGGGAGGCAACAAATTCTTCAAAGGCATTTTGTACTGCCTCTCGGGTATTGAATTTTTTTCCCGCCAACAAGTAATACAAATTCTGGAAAAAGTAGAAGTCTGTAGGCGCAAGGTCTGGTGAGTACGGCGGATGACGGAGAACTTCCAACCCCAACTCTTGTAGCTTGGAGACCAGACTCATACTGCACAGCAGACGCTGTGCAGTATGAGGTCGCGCGTTGTCGTGCAGGAGCAGTGGAGCCGAACGATTGACCAAAGCTGGTTGGAGACGTGCGAGCTTCTCCATCATTGTGTTCAGTTCTTCACAGTACACATCTGCAGTAATGCTTGTCCCGTTTGGCAAGAAGCTGTGATAAATTACACCCGCGTTAGACAACCAAACAGTGAACGTCACTTTTCTAGGGGTAAGTTTTCGTTTAGGGCATTGTTTGGGTGCTGAACCAGGGTCCAACCAACTTGCTGAGCGCTTACGATTGTCAAACAGGATCCATTTCTCGTCACAAGTAACAATGCGGTTCAGAATTCCTTCATTTGTATGCCTGCTGAGCAGTGCAAGGTACGTCTCCATGCGTACTTCGCGCTGGCGGTCATTGAGTTCGTGGGGTACCCATTTGTCAAGCTTTTTAACCTTGCCAATTTGACGCAAATGGACCAATATTGTTTTGATGCTAACGTCGAAAGCTGCTGCTAATTCAGCCGAGGATTGAGTTTCATCAGCTTCCACAATTGCCTTTAATTCGTCATTGTCGAACAAAGTTTTCGGACGACCACGGGGTTCATTTTTCAGGTCGAAATTTCCAGAACGGAAGCGGGTAAACCAATAACGGGTGGTGCGTTCGTTTGAAGTGTTCGCTCCGTAAACGTCGTTGATGTTGCGTGCCGCTTGTGCCGCTTTGCTGCCACGACGGTACTCATACTCCATAATTACTCGAATTTTTAACTTATCCATGATGACGAAAAATGTTCGAATGCGTTGAAAACAAAACACTAACTATTAAACAAATGACGATTTTAGAAAAAGAATTCCATGTTTGTCAAATAAAATTAATTTGAAATTAGAATTATCAGTCAAAAAAAAATATTTTCATTTGAAATGGCCAGTACGGCAAAACGGCAGTTTCATAGGTAGAGACCTATTATTTATTTGTAATTTATGAATTGTATTTGTGGAGTATCGTAAAAATATAAGTAGTTAAAACTGAGGTATAAAACATTTAGAAATAAAGTTAAGAGGTTTAGCTTGCTCCGTCTAGGTACTACATAACGATATCTGCATGAATAGACCGATTATCAGTTCGACCATCTAATGTTTTTTTGTTTTAATATGTCGCGGGTCAAGAATGCAACTCGATAGATAAGTAGCATACTTGAAATTATCATCGATTCTAGTTGTACCTACAGTTTTCTATTTTTTCTTTCAGTTTCAATTAGGCTTACAAGAGTTAACGATAAATCAGATTAATCGAGAATATAATAGAAGCGCGTGAGTTCGATACAGCCCATACAAAAAAGCCTTAAGATCATATCGATTTCTTCCGTTTGTCGGTTATTTCTCAACCAGTTTCTCGGCAATACCTAAGTGTACATTGCTTGACGTTTCTATTCTACGAAGCTTTACTGTGTAGCAGCACTCCGACAAATATAATTATCGAAGTCGAAGTACAACAATTGCAGCAATTGAAAAGTTTTATAACCAAGGATTGGCATGAATTGTATTACATAAGTCAAGTAACTGCGGTTATCTATCTTTGTTTTCTTTGCTATTTTAAGTTTCACTTTTTCTAAGGAGTAATGTTAAGTAAAGAAAATGAAGGAATGATGTTTCTTTTACATAGATGTATTTTAACCAGGAAATATTATAAAGAAGTTGTCAAAGTTATTAAAACTTTGTTGCTAGGGAAAAAGTGAATTAATTTTTATAAGATTGTAAGAACGTTTTCGTATAACTTCATTTAGTCATTAAGTCATATAGTTTATAAATCTGAGATTATTTAAATAGCAATATTTGCGTGGCTAAATAAATCGTAAGTTCTCTGTTGTACAGTTAACTTACATATTCGTAACGATTATCTTCAATAAAGAGGTAAAAATATCGCTGAAAGGCTTTGACTTACAAACAAATGGACTTCTGGTCAGCGCCAAAAAGCGGCCGGGGAAAAATTGAATGGAAATGCAAAAGTGGTGTGTATATCATTCTAAACTTGATATGATCGGCCGCCTGACAACACATTCAAAATGAGGTTGCTTGGTGAAAATTGTCCAAAGTTTCAAAAGTCGCAGAAGTTGCAGGTGATTAAATTGTCATCCTAGTTAAGAGTACATAAAACTTCAAAGTACGGCAAGTTTAATCAGCTATAATGCAACTTTTAAAGTACATTTTATACTAAACCCACCATCCGCTGGTTTTTGTCAATGCTGAAAAGACACTGTCAAAAAGTTGAAGTAAAAATATAGAATAAAGTTAAAATATAATAAAGTAATGAAAAAAAAGTCAAATGAAGTAAAACAATAGAAAGAACTATCTCCTTAGAATTTTTGGTGCAAATTTATTGGGGATGTAAATTTATAAATTATGTTTTTATTGGGTTGCCAGTATCTAATGGTAGAACTTACGTTACATGATTAAATGAGAAGTTTTGTTTTTGGGGATTTTCAACGTTTATTTGTAGATTATCTTAAAGTCGTTATTACTGTTATACAGGGTGACTGGTTATTAGTGGTTGATTTTTTAACGAATGTCTCTTCTGTCTTTCAGCCATAACTAGTAATAACACGCGAAGCACTGCACAAAACACAGTTTTAAAGCCAGGTCGTCAGAAGAGTAATCATACACCAAAGTCCATTAACAAACCAAGTCGTAGGAAAAAAAGAAGCCGAAACAAGAACAAGTGAACACATCCGAACACAATAAATCCCAAGAGCGGACTAAACATACGGGCGCGGGATGAGAAACAATCCCGAGTTATTTGCCTAGTAACGGTACTCTTTGTTCAAGCCTGTACCTGCGCCTGCGCTAATTGGCAATCATCTTTGTAATTATTTGGCCGGTTTGGGATTGTAATACCTCTTTCAAAAGCTAATAAAACAAAAATGTTTTTAAAATAATCTGCACGAAAATTGTATATTTGAGTTTTTGTTTTAAAATCACTCTTTTGTGTAAATTACTTAGAAGAAAATGTGAATTTTCAAATGTTTTCGAGCACAGTGCCTAAGTTTATGTTAATTATATCGACATAATTGATATTGTGTATTAATGGGAATGTTTTTACTGCAGAACCAATAAAAAAAATTCCAAATAGATATGATATTATTTTTAAGATGAAGATACAAATTTTAAAAAAATAACATAAGGTTTGAAATATTTTGGAAACTGTTCACTTTTGGATATTACATTATATTGTGATATCGACTGGAATTGACCTCTTCTATACCCCCTTAAAATATCCGCCACTAATAACCAGTCACCCTGTATAGCTTTAATACATAACTTTTTAACTTATCAGAGAATAACATTTGAACCCATCTGTGATCGACTGGAGTAATTGATTGATTGATGATTTCGTTTCAAGAACCGGCTGAACCCTGCTTGTTTATTTAAACTTTCACCAGGCTTTACATATATAATATAGTAATAATAATAATATATTAAAAAGTTTATTTTTACACCAATAATAAAATAACAAAATTACAAAATGATAAAAAATGGCATACATATAGGTGTTAAAAAAAGGTGTTAAATACATATCAATCAATACAATATTTGCTTGATATGAGTTATAACTTGTACGTGACTTATAGATAATAAGTTTAATGTACAATAAGTTAAATACAGCTTTATAGACAATAAGTTTAATACAAAAATATAAAATATTGAAAAATAAATAATTTTATTACAAACTAACACAATATTCCCCCACCTGCCAAACGTCTATTACGTCTGCAAGCAATGCAAAACTTAATTTTTATAATTCAAATTGCTACAATCAATAAAGGAGTCCAAATATCCATAGTTAATAAATAATTAATCATTCTTACTAAAACTTCAGTCTCTCAGTCATGGACAGGATAGGGTACATTTTAATAATAAATAAATTAAATTCGAAGGGGTTCCAAACCGTCCGTACATTAGAAAAAAGATAGGTAAATAATTTATGCTTCAAACGCACACACATACAAAATACAAAAACAACAGTAAACAAGTAATAGGCAATTATTACAGACAACACCCATAGGAGTATCTTGTATGTATGCTGCAGCAGAGTGAAAGGCCTCAGCTCATGTCATGAGCTCAGGAAGCAAGCGCTGATTTTCAGCTACAACCACGAGGAAAGCAGACACATATGATATAAATAAAAACAAGTCCAATTAAATTATATTGAAAATAAAAAAATATAAAATTATAAAATTGTCCCATATGTTAGTGCTAGTAATAAATTTAATTAAAAATATTTCTGGTATTTTTGATCAGTGTTTTCCATATATAAATAATAAAAGTTAATGGTCATAAGCAATATTAAAATAAATAAATAGATTTTTTTGCTTGATTAGACTAGTGTCAAATGAAGCTATTAATGTCAATAAAATGCAATAATTTAGTAGATGATAAATAATGTGTTTAATTGAATAATTAAAAACTGGGTGGAAATATTATAAATTTATTAGGAATTCCGATTGTCTTTTGAACAAAGTTAATAATAGATAGATAGATAAAAAGCTTTACTGTTACTTCAGACACACAAACACTACAAAGAATATACATTAAAACCACAAACCACATACATACAAAAAAGTTATATACAGGAGAATACAACAAAAATATAACGCATGTGTGCTGCAGCAGAGCAATAGGCCATAGCTCAGCGGCATCAGCTCAGGGAGCAAAGCGCGGATTTTCAGCTACAGCTTCAAGGAAATGCAGACACGGATAGAAATGGAAATGAGAAAAACTATCAAGAGAAAATATTATCCAATCTATTTTTAAACAATGTACATAATGTCAGTTTCATTTCATCAAATACCTGAGAAATTATAGATATATTTAAATAATAATATTATTAATTAAATGTTCAGTTAAATAAAATATCAGTTATATAGAGAACTATGTCCATCCCAAGTTTTATAATAACTATATTCAAGAAATACAAATAAGGAATAAAATGTTTATTTATTTATTTATTCTTTATTGTACACCACAAAAAGATACAAATGAATATCAGTGAACAAAAAAATAATAATAATAAAGTAGGTACAAAAGGTGGTCTTATTACTAACAAGCAATTTCTTCCAGACAACCTTTGGGTGAGAAATTGGAGACCATGTAGGTACTTGGGTGCCTTAGGCGTACATACATAATATATATACACATATACTTCATTTTGTTTACTCAAATAAATACACATTACTATTACATAAACTTACTTTCTAATAATACACAAAAAGAAAAATAAAATAAAAGCTATAAACTTACATACAATTTAAATAAGCATAACATATATAAGAGGATTAATAGATTATTATGAAGACTTGTACTAATCTCTATGTATGTTTGGAGAGGAAGTATTGTTTGACCAGTTTTTTAAATGTTTGTATTGTTTGTGCAGACTTAATTTTTAGTGGCAATTTATTCCACAGTGAGACCGCGAGTGCTGAGAATGATTTTCCGTAAAACTCACTTTTGTGTAAGGGCGTTGATAACATTAAATTGTCAGCGGAACGTAACTGCCGTTGGTGATGTGAGTGTCGATAAGTGAACCTTGATCTTAAATACTCTGGTGCAGCGGGATTGAACAGCAAACGATACATCAGACAAAGAATTTGAGTATTCCGGCGAAAGCGAATTGGAAGCCACTTGAGTTTAGCGCGATATTCTGAAACGTGGTCATATTTACGTAATCCAAATATAAATCTAATGCACAAATTCTGAAGGCGCTCTAGTTTATTCAGTTGGTCTTCAGAGATGTCCAGATAGCAGGCAGACCTATAGTCAAGAATAGGAAGGAAAAGGGACTGTGCAATAGAAATTTTAGTGGGAATCGGTAAAATATTGCGCAAACGTTTTAATGAGTTCGTGGCTGCGAACATTTTTCTGCTCACTTCATCTACATGAGGTTTCCAGCAAAGTTTGTTATCAAATATAACTCCTAAATTTTTAACCGATTTACTATATTCAATGATAACATTATTAAAAACAAGTTTGGGGCATATGTTCCAGTCAATTTGATCCACAAATTTTGGGCTCCCTATTATGATTGCTTGAGTCTTTGAAGGGTTTACAGTTAAGCCGTGATGTTGACTCCACGATAGAATTTTACCAAGGTCTTTATTTATAGTACAAATCGCTTGTGGTAGATCCACAAGGGTGGACTGTGAATAAATTTGGAGATCGTCTGCATACATATGGTAGGAAGAAGTTAAATTATTAGAAATTGAATTAATGAAAATGGAAAATAGAAGGGGAGACAACACGCCACCTTGAGGGACGCCGCATGTGATATCAGTCCACGCTGAGTAGGACTCATCAACTGTTATACGCTGCCGACGTCCGCACAAGTAAGTATGAAACCAATCAACCACTGATGGAGATATGCTAAGAGAACGCAGCAGCTGACGCAAGATGGTAAAGTCGACTGTGTTAAAGGCATTGCTAAAATCAAGCAGGGCTAACACTGTCAGCTGTTTATGTTCCATGCCTAGGCGTATATCATCAGATATTTTGACTAGTGCCGTGACCGTACTGTGATCCGAACGAAAACCAGACTGGAGTGGATTGATGAAGTCATTCTTTTGAAGGAAATTATTTAACTGTTTATGGACCAGGTGCTCTAGGACTTTGGATAGGAATGGGAGGATGGAAATCAGTCGAAAGTCTTGAAAGGTTGTGGAAATAGGTTTTTTTGGAAGTGGAATAATATGAGCATCTTTCCATGAGGTAGGAAAGTGACATGAGGTGATAGAATTATTTAGGATAATTGTAATGATGGGAAGGAGGAAATCAAGTAATATTAGGATCATTTTGCGGCTGACGTTATCAGCACCAACGGCGTTTGAGTTGATGGTATTAATAGCTCTCTTAACATCACATTCAGTGAATTGAGTAAAATGGAAAGATTCGTAAGTAGGCGTAGGCAAAGAAGAAATTTGGAGTAAAGTTTTTGCTTTTTGTGTGCCATCTATAGAGCCGGAAGTTGTGAAATGTGAATTGAGAGAGTTCAAATTCATGTGATCAGGTATTGAGTGTGTTTTATTTTTGCCTACGCCTAACGTTTTGAGGAACTTTCAGACTTTTGCTGGAACCCCATTTGAAACTGATTTATGGATATGGCGTCTCTGTGCGTCCCTACACATAGTATTGCAGCGATTCCGAAGAAGACGATATCTTTCATGGTTAACGTCAGTGGGTTCGTGTTTATATTTGCCTCGCGCACGATCTCGTTTGGCCATAGTGGATTTAATTGTATCGTTTAACCACGGCGCAGGCAGGTGTTTAATTTAACGGGTCTAACTGGGGCATGTCGATCGTAAAGCTTAAGAAGAAGTGAGTTAAAAATGACAATTTGCGAATCAGACGTGTCAGCGTTTACGGCCACAGACCAGTCGAATTCCTGTGCATCACGAAGTAAGTTGTCGAAATTAATCCCACCAAAATTTCTTTGCAGGAGAACCTTAGGTTTACATTTAGGAGGCCTTACTTTGTACGAAAGAAATACCAAGTTGTGGTATGAAAACGGATCAGCCTCTAGTTGACCATGATGAGCAACGTGTTCCAAAGAGGCGACAATCTTAAGGTCCAAAAGGGAAGGGGTTGAATTTGGGAAGAAATGTGTTGCAGAAGATGGCAATATATTCAAGTTGCATCCACTTATCACTGATTCTAATTTGTTTGAGCGAGTGTCTTTTTTTAAGAGGCACGTGTTGAAATCTCCCATTATAATAACGTGGTTATAGAGCGGGGCAAGTTCTTCTAATAGCTTTTCAAATGCTGTAAAATAATTTGCCTTGGCAGACGCACTATAAACCACCCCCAGGAGAATTTTTGTGTTAGCAACCAAAACTTCTACAAAAAGATGTTCTGTTGCATTTGGGTTTACTGAAGGTTGAGTAGAAAAGTTAACAATTTGGGAGGCAATATCAGAACGTAAATAGATGGCAACCCCACCACCAGTTCGGTCAATACGGATTTCGGATAAGTTTAAAACCTGGTAAAGCATATGAAGTCGAAGGTAGGCAGGGTTTCATCCACGTTTCGGAGACTAATACTGCATGAATATTCCTTGAGTCTAACGCTGCAAGCATATCGGAGTAATGAGCTGGAATACTCTGTGCATTTATATGAACTACAATAAAATTTTTCAGTAAACCTGAGAATTGAGTATCTAGATTAGCAGATAGTGAGAGAAAAGAGCCATGATAATTATCGGAACTGTTCAATCCACTCGAAGAGCAAGACGCAAAATCTAATAAATGGTCCGAAAGATCTTCATCACTAGTACAAGACATAAATATAATATAATATTAAAAAACAAATATATCTACGTACAAATTAAATAAAACAAAATATTATAATAAATTTTGGGTAAAACTTTAAAACTCAAGCAATTTCACCCACCAGCTGTATGAAAAATAAAAACAAAGTTAAAATTACAAGTAAAACAATAAAAATTTCAAAAAGAACAAATTAAAAATCAAACATAAACGAAGAAAAATCAAAACACATGAAACGAACAATAATCAGAATGCTGAAAACGTGTCATAGACAAAAAGCTTTCTAAAAAGAAACGAACAATTTTTGAACGCAAATTCGTCAATCGTTCAGAGACAACTGTCAAAGCCATGTATATGACGGATCAGTCAAACAGCCAAGCTTGCTACAAATATAAAATAATGATGGTGGTAGATGTAGAATAACTGTACTGTTATCAGTAAAAACGATAAGAGATAAAGAAAAAAAAAACACAAACTCAACTCACTGTCTTCTTACTGTCCGCTTTTTCGGCACCGCGGCGGTCTTAGCCGTTTGCTCAGGAACTTGCGAGTTAGAACTAATTGTCGGAGATACCGTGTCCGTGACTTGAATAGCTCTGAGGTCTGCCTTTGTTACAATGTTACAAATGCCGGACATCATTGGGACCCAACACGAAGACACAGCCACCACGGGTCCAGCATTTTGTTACTCCGAAGCATTCACGAGCTGCTAGGAATGTGCCATGACGTAATGTTGTCAGAAATTCGGACAAAGTTATGCCAGAGCTCTTTAGAGTAGACTTACTCAGCCATATCTTGTCTCGAACTGCAAGATCTCTAAGTTTAATCAACAGTGGCCTGGTTTTACCCTCTCTTAACTTGCCCAGACGGTGAGCACGAGCAATCTGAGTTTGAGAAAAGTCGCTTATTTTCATTTTGGTCTGGATCACTTGAGCAGCTGTTGATGATGGATTTTCTTTGTTATCCTCTGGTACTCCATGAAGTAATAATATTTTTCTCCGGCCTTGCATCTCAAGCCTGTCGCAATCTCTTGCCAAAAAATCTATTTGCTGTTGGAAGAGTATGAAGCATGATTGCACAAAGGTCTTGAAGTCTGCAAACTCTTGAGAAATGCTAGATGAAAGTGGTGTTTTCAAGTTCTTACTTTCCTGGAGATCACTTTCAAATTTACACATGCGAGCTGACAACATTTCTTGCAAATTACTAAAGGATTGCTGTATGTTCTCCATGTTGAAAATCAAGTGAGGATTTAATTATATTGTGTGGAGTGAAGGTGTTTGTTGAACTGAGAGTGAAATTGCTGGTTGGATAATTGTTTAAATACCCATGAACTTAAGTAAAAATATTGTATTAAACTTCAAGTTTATTATTAAATATAAATTTAAATCTCAGAGTTACTAAAAAGACTTGTGTACTCTTTGACTACCCCCAAAAAAAAAAGCTGATAAAAAAAATAAAATGTTGATAAACCGTAAAGTTTTATTACACAAAAACCTAAAGTTACCAAAAAATAAAGTTTTATTTAAAAAAAAAGGGTAGTTTTCGCAACTTCGCGAATCTTTTAGGAGTTTCAAGTCTCTGTATTTTAAGAAGGTGAGATTTTAATTTCAGCTTAAATATTGATTTGGACTTGGATATCCTAATAGGTGGAGGAATATTATTTTACTTTGTTGCGCTGTACCGAAAGCAACCAGTAAAGTCGCGGTTCTGTGGTGCTGCACGCTAAGTGGGGGTCGTGAAGATATAGGCGCGCAAAACGGTTGGGACTGGGAAACTTCAGCTTGAAAAATAAATATTCAGGGGATTTAAACTCAATTATGTCAAACATTGCCAAATCTGCACTATAAACTTTAAAAAAGAGGACCTAGGATGGATCCCTGAGGGACACCACCCTGAGCCAATTTGGGGTGTCAAATGAGTAAAGATCTTTTTGAGTTTAACAGACTGTTGTCAGTCTGCAAGGTAACTACTCAATCACTGTACTGCTTTTTGTCAAGCCCATAGATCGATAATTTCGACAGAAGCAGAGAAATGTCGAGTATATCAAATGCAAGGGAGAAATCCAATAAAGCGAGGATACTACCATGACCAAAACTGTTTAGCTAGTACTTCATCCACGACATCTAGTAGAGCAGTTGCTGTTCCACGGCCCTTTCGGAAACCCCATTGAAGAGAAGGTAAAGTGTTTTTTTTCCCTGCGTCGAAGTTTTACTGGGATTGTCTGTATTAGGCAATGGCGTAACAAGTGCCTCTTTTCATTGACGGGGGACCACAGCGATTCGAAGGGACTCATTCACAATTAATGTTATGATTGGTAAAGTTCTCGGAAGTGTTAGCATAATCATAACCCTACTGATTTGGTCGCTACCGATAAAAATAACATTTGATTTAATGTAATTAAGAACCTGTATGTCCGTCATTGGTTCCAAGGTAAGGTTTTAGCTCCAAAAGAAGAAGTTTCAAATTTTATTTTTCTCTGTAGTAGACGCCATTACGTTGTTTTCAGGCATATTCAAAAAGTGATCATTGATCTTATCGGGGTCAATAAAGCACTCGGGGAGTAACATTTTTACTAGGATCAATCAAAATGTTACTTTTCATTATTTTATTCAATTTCTTTTTTTTTTTATTTGCTACTATTCTTAGGTTTGAATTTATACAATAATTTAAATAAGCACGTGTCTCAGAATGAATGCTGGTTTCAACCAGCTTCTTACAGTCTGTGTAGTAAACAATTTTATTTTAGAAGTAAATTTAGTCTAATGCCGCAGTTCGGTGTTGGAACACGGAGGTCAGGCTGATATAGGCTTATATACAGAATTAGATAGGGAAAGTTTTAATTTAAAATGTAAATTGTCAGGTTTTTTATTTTAAGGATGTCAAACATGAAAGAGCCGAGGTGAAATTCTTTATTACATATGGAGGCATTATTTAAAAATGGTGTGATGTGCCTTCGAGGTACATCAAACACAAATCGACATCATCCATTTTGCACCCACTGTATCAAACGACTAGTTTTGTACAAGAGTCGAGGTGCATACACAAGATCAGCCTGATTGAGTCGAGATAATTCTCACTTCTTCAGTGAGTAGGTTTCGAATATTGTACAAAATTTTCATTCTAAACTTCAACATTTCATTTAAAAATACATTTTTAATAAATATTGTGTCTTATAAACTATGAGTATCGTAATATACATTGTATCTATGAAGATCACTAACTCCTTCGGCCTATGAGAACACTAAAATGCATGTATCAAACGAGTTTACACGATGTTTATTTATTGACTATTTTCCAGCGCTAATCTTTATAGAATATCAAAATGCTAATCACGCTGCTTAAAAAAAGCTGTTTAGGCATAATTATATGCCAAAACTTGAATTTGCATTACCGTTTTAGGTCCAAGTAAGTGTCTGCGGAATTAACCTCCAATGTGCGCCGTTATTAACAACAATGCGTTCAAAGCTGATATATAATGCAAATGCTCGATGGTCGGCTGCTCAGTGGTTAATTTAGCTAGTTAACCCTATGGCTTATCTATAGGCTTAATGCTAGTTCTAACCTAAATATCAGAAGGTAATGCGAATTGTTCAATCAATGTAGTTTATTAGTCCGGCAAATATATTTAGGCAGTAAAATAGCTATATGAAGTGTAATGATGAATAAGTGCCTGGATGTATCGGTATCTCAAGAGAATTGTACACGAAATATGTCAAACGCCGAGCCATAGCAGAAATTAATTATTTTAGTATCCGCTATTTCTTTTTCGAATCCCACCAAGCCACGATTATTTAATTAAAAAACTTTACAAAATAAGGTAAAAAAGGGAACTCACATAAAAAAACAACTCACACGGAAGTCTTTTCGAGTTCTTAATCACACCGGCAAAGAATGCAACATAACCACACAAAAATTACTGTCGCCGACTCGGCGGATTAAAATAAAAGCCTCCACATGAATGCGGGCGTCTCCCTTCATGCATTACGGTTGGGACGACACTAAGTGTTACGTTGAATAACTCGTCGCACCGCGCCGTACGCGAAAATGTTAAAATTGCAAGAAACGCCAGCCGCTCCAACACTTCTACTGGTATTTTACTCCCTACAGTTACGCACGACCTTTGATGGCATATATAAAAATGTATCTTTATTTTTTGTTGTAAAAATATGAAACATTGTGTAACTAATGTAACTAATCGAAAAGTGTGTTGCTAAATACGTTAATATTAAATACACAGATGTAGTTGGATTAAAGGCACTCACAGATATGATAAATAAAATGGTGCATTAGTGAACAAATTGCACTTTGTTTCATTTTAAACATTGTTTAACATATTTTATTTCTTTTGCGTGTTGTTATATTTTACGATATTATTTCGATATTATCTACCACTATAATTTACATTTAAAAAAATTTATACTTATAAACTAATATTTTTTTAGTATATTGATGAGGAAAATGTTGGCCACTTACTTTAGTTGTTGAGAAAAATATAAACGAAACTCGCATTACCAAGATAACCTGAGATCGACATCACAAATCTACAAATGATGTATTCCAACATTTAATAAACAGATGAAATTGATACGATTGCTCCTACGATTCATTCTGACAACCTTTTTCAAAGGGTTCGATGAAAAAACCATGAAAAACTCAAATTATGGAAAACAGCTTAATAATATTTTTCACTGATCATGTTTAGAACGAATGAGCTAAGTAATCCGTTTCTTTCATGAAAGAATCCCTTTGAAGGATACGTTATTAAAGTCTCTAAAAATTAAAGTCTCCTAGTGCCGTAAATATTTCATCCATTGTACAAATTAAATTTTTTCATGCCCTTTTTAGGATAATCCCGTGCTTGATGTCGTGGTGAATATTGTTTACACGCGAGTGGATAAAACATCCGTTGAGCAGTACAAAGGTTTTGCTTTTTGGTAAATTAAGAAGGTGAGATAACACTGTATCTAGAAGACAAGAAGTATATTAAATTAAACAGGCTTAGCACGTCTACACGCAATATTATGTAAAGAACTAGATACCATCAAGATTTTTATGTAAATTTGTCTCCAAATATAACTTCATAAACAAAAGCAACGTTAAATTAGTAATCAAGAAAGACACCTTCCTTTTTAGAAGAAGATAATAAAATATTTAAAGCAACGGCTCAGCCATTATAATGAATTAAAGGGTCTAAGCGACTGCATCAGATATTAAGATTCTCTAAATGGCTCTCAAGACTGAGATAAAAAATCTAAAAAGGATATATTTATTTTTATTTAGAAATAGGCGCTTTACATTTATCATTTTGGTACGCTTCCATCTATTAGCGTGTCTGTCGGTTAATTAGACTTTCATTAAATTTAATTTTAGTTTGTATACTTTTTTGCTTTCAGTTGCGTTTGGTGGTTTTACTAGAAAGCATATAATGCGTGTTCGAATGAAAACGCAAGCAAAAAAGACTTGTTGAATCGTTAAAAACAACTTTTTGAAGATTTAGGTTTGAAGAATATAAGGAAGATATAAGAATATACAGGGTGTTCAAAATAGTATTTTACAAAAAAATATTCCAGATTGAGTAAGTCTCCATCATTCGACTACAAAAAATCGTTCCTTGCGATGAGCTGGGAAGTCGTTGCACAATAGAAAAAACGTAAACAAATGACAAAGTCAAGACAAATTCATGAGAAAAAAAATATACTAATTTTCTATCTACCAAATTATTTTTTATATTATTTTTCTAACAACCAAATTATTTTTTTATATTATTTTTGTATTACGCATAAGTTGATGAAGATAATAAAAACGGTCACCAGTTACGGGAACCTTCCTGAGTACCTACGTTTAGATCTCGGGAAGATGCTCTAACTTAGCATTTAAAGATTGACTCTGTAATTTTAAATGTTTAAATGCGAAACCTGCTTCCGTGGACTATCATGTTTTATACTCCCATCAAACAAAATGGTATATTAATTTATTTGTTTTCTGCACCTTAGCATCTCTTGTTACGCCTGTGGTAGAATATTATGACATTCTTATGCCTTTTCAGTCATAAAACGTGAAGTCTTTTAGATGTTCCATCAATAATATAGGAAATGACTATAGACAGACCACATTCTACAAAAAAAACTTATATTCGGATTTTTTTTCATATTCAATGAAACCGTGAACAGAGTCCGTCAATCTGCGCTTCATATCGAGAGGGCTAATTAATTGAAAAATCAATCGGCGTAAACGTTTTAAATCCCGCATACATTTGATAATTTGTGCTGACAATTGTATTCAGGAACCTTAAATATTAACCGAACAAAAATTATGCATGACGGATTTCTGTTAGATACGTAAAGTCTCTTGCCAGCGTTAGTGGTGTTCATAAGAAATATTAGGGGTTAAACCTCAATTGCGATTCTAATTCACTGGCTGTTTAGAAATAAAACTTGCACTGTGTCAGATATCAGAGTGAAAACTAAAAAAAACTATTTCATGAATAGCTATAATATTATAAATTGAAAAGAAGATACGGCATTAGAGGTTCGACTTTCAATTGTTTTAACGTCAACATTTAACAAGAAGAAGGAAACAGCGAAAATCAGAGTAATTTAAGGCATTGTTGTGGCGTTTCACCTGGCGTGCTATTTTCGAAGTACATTTCGCAGTCAGACAACATCGGTTCTGTAGAACCAAAACATGATGAGTGTTATTTTAAGTGAATCTTACATAGATTATAGATTTTATTGTATTGAATTAAGGGGTCTTTTGATTTAGCTTAATCTCCGACCGACTTTTGTTTTATTTTATTTCAACAAGATGGCGCACTTTGTAGTCTTAGTATAATCAGCTCTATAATTTATACCTGCTTATGTTACCTTTAACAGGAACAGCGCCGGGAATTCGATTTATTTCAAAAATCTTCAAACCCCTTTCAAATTGTAAATAAATTTATTTTATGAGAAATATTGCAATTAGAACAGTGTTAATACAAAAATATGTAACACATAATTTACAATTTTTATATTTCAATGGAAACAACTAAAACTTAAAGTACATCTTCTTATGGTAGCGTCGGGTGACGGGTCGCTCACTTCCCTCTAATATGGTTGAGGAGGGCGATGGCTGGATCTCGCGTTAACTCGTGAACGGGTGCCGTTTGAGGGTGTTCGTCGTTTGGATACATGGGGAATAATTTTGTATAGACATAAAGAAACTCTGTAAATTTATTTTGAAAAAATATACCCGTGAAGTTTCTTGCCAGTTCTTCTTCCCGAAGGTTTTTTCGAACTGGTGGTAGAGCCATGTTTTATTTGACGTCAATAAGAACCAGTAATTGTCAATGTTGAGAAATAAATATTTGAATTTGAATTTAACCTCCTCAGGAGCATAATATTTTCTATATAATAAAAGTATACAATTTATGTAATTAGAAAATATTCTTAACCAATATTATAAATTAACGAATTCGTTTTTCGTTAGTTTGTGACCTTTAGAAAAAGAAGGTACGATTCTGGAGCTTCCAATTTTGTCGGAGTCCTTGGAAGCTACCAAAAAATAAAACTACGCAAACTCCCTTTTCATCAAACAACAAACTTAAAGCACGCCACAAATTAACAGAAAGTTATCCCGTTAGAATCTCCCAGCAAGAAACTTAGACCACTTCTATTCTGGGATCCCAACGCGAATTTGAACCAAAACTGAACACAAAGTAAGCAAAACGAAAAGTCCGGAGCTAGTTGTAAGCGGGAAAACCGCGGTTCGAGGAGCTTGTATTGAGCAGTGAAACTACTGGTGTATCGCCTACAATTCTATTGGTCTCTTGTAATTTTGAACTGTCGATAAATAAATAAATTGAGTTTTAAATTAATTATATCGCTCACTGATATAAAAACTATATAATGATACAAAATATTTATTGTCCGTGTGATTTCGTTTGTATTCGTGTCGTGTATTATCGGTTCAGTTCGCGTAGTAACTAGACCATTTGATAAGTAAAATCAGGCATCAGGGAACAGGATTTATGAGCTCCGTGCACCAGGAAGTTGTCAACTTGATATCTTCCGCTATTTTACTTATTTAAAAGATGGGAGGCGTTTTATCATTATTACATTCGAAGAGTAGCGCGATTGATTGAAATACAGGGTGTCCTAGAAATCAACGACAAGCTGAAACCGGGTGATACGCAAAGTCGTGACAACTTGTTTTTCCAGTAATGTAAAGTATTCATGGTTACATCACAGGATAAAACATCGAAGAAAAGTTAAAAATTGTAGTCACAGAACTTGAAACACCATTACAGGGTGACAGAATTATCGAATAATTTTTTAATACTCATAATTTGCAAAGTACATGACCAAATTTTTTTTTATAGTTTTCTGGTAGCTACTTGGCTGTCACTCGGTCCCGGCTTGACGTTGATTTCTAGGACACCACTTTTGGCCAAGGAATTCTATGTCACATTAAACATATTTCATCTTGTTATTCCTAAAAGTCACCAATAGCCAGCTGGGTTACCGCTCATTGCAATTCATTCTAGGTCTTTAATTTCGCTAGGTACCACACATAAACATACTCTGATATTTCGTCATCAGTTTCGGTCCCATAATGTAACTGTTTAAAATTTAAATACTTTTAAATTTGTTTGCGACAAGCCTTCAGCGCGGGGATTGGCAGCGAAAAAAGCAGCGTTAAATTCATTTGTGCGATTCGCAGTGGCATTTATAAATACTATAGAACTTGACTCTCATACAAATCACTCAAATCATAGTAACTATATTAAATGGAGTTCAATAACAATTAATTTATTTTACCCCCAGACATATGCAGTACCTGTATGACCCCAAAGTAAGCAGAGTGTGGTTTGTATGACCATACAGTGAACTGGGGGAACCCAGAATAAACATTCAACCATAACTCGATAACTAACATCCATGACACAAATGAATGCCCCAGCTAGGACTTAAACCTGAGACTTCTGGCGTATGTGACAGAGCTGCTACCCACTATTCCACTTGGCCGTAAAGTTCAAATGTCTATCAATAAAGTTTCTGCCATATAAGTTTATTCCCATACACGATTTATTTCACTTGAGGAGAGTAATAATTTCCCGTGTCTTCAATACGAAAGCTGTACTTTACTATTCCACAGGGTGTACATACCCTCCTCGGCGCACAGCACAATGGCTGTTCAAAAGCGTACAAACTCCACTTGCAACCTGATTTACTGTGAGAAAACGTACAAAAAAAGCACATGACCAAAGAACCTCTCAAGCTCAGGGAACATTTATATAAAAGCTACAAAGGAAAATACACTACTGATACACGGTTTCAATTTATAGTAAAGCCGATTAACGATTATTCCACCATTTTATAATGAATAATTTTTAACAGACAAAAATATTTTTTATTTATTTTGGCTGGCGAATCTTTTGTCCCTTTGTTAATAAACAAAATATGTCTTGACTGTAATTTGAGTAGCATATAAAATAAAGACACAAACAGCTTACTAACATTCGTGATTATTCTGAACATTATTGTTTGCTGGCCTCGTGGAGTCAGTACGTAGGTATATTGTGTAGTCGTTAAATACTCGTATTAGTTAGTATCGTCCACGAAAGCGCGCCCACTACTTTTTTGTCTACAAATCGTAGTGTGACCAGGGCCGGATATACGGGCGGGCAACCGGGGCTGCAGCAAAATTTTTGCTCCACAAAAATGGGGCCCCCACAATAGAGATTAATAAGAAAATTTATTTAGAAAAGCTGTTCTGTTTTATTTAAAAAATATTGTGTTTTACCATTAACACTTCTTCAAAGTAAAAACTTACACAAATATGTCCATAAATTATTATTTGTTTTTTATTTTATTCGGAAATTCATTTGGGGCCTTCACTCCTTTTGTGCCCCAGGGCCTCTAGACCTCTAAATCCGGCCCTGTGTGTGACCATAGAACCAAAAAGTAGTGGGGTGTGGCTTCACGAATGACACCCGCTATAACTAAGTTTATAATTAGAAAATATAAGACGTTGCTGTAATTGTTTAGAAAAAGATCTTTAGATATGTATCTGGTGTCTAAAGTAAGTTTGTCTTGACAATTAAAAAGTTAGTTGACCTTTCGGAAATCAACAAGGATGTATCAAATGGCCACTACAGTTAAAACTACGTAAATTTGTACATAATTAGTGCATATTAGTTAGTTATTGTATTTTAGGTAGTTTCTTGTGTTAAGATCTCGTCTAGGGCGGTACTACAGTCCTTCCTATTTCTGTCATAATAATCGCATTAGCCATCAGGTGGGTTGCAAGTTTGTTTGCCAGTATAACTTAGACAAAAAAAGTTGTGTGTTTTTTATTCCAGGTATTTAGATGTTCTTAAGCCTTACGAGACTGAGACTAAAGTGCCCAAACAGAGTTAGTTCTAGTTCATCTTGCCGTTTTATTTGTTATAAGTTTGAGAATTGATTTCATTCATTGCTTTCATTCAATAACAATCGAACAAAGCCGTTTCGCATTGTGGGTGTAATGACGGTGAAGTGAACATTTTTCAATTTTAAATGGAAGCTGGTCTGAATACGACAACAGATACATTGTGAATAATTTCGTCAATATATGCTGTAAAAATATTGAATAATTATTAACAAAAATAGGTTAAATATAGATAGAGAAAGATGATAAATACCTATATATTTGTCACTGAAACTTGTCTAATGAAATCTCCAAGAGTATCTCAAATTTTCAATTCTATTATTAAGCCTTAACTAAACTTTACACGAAACTCATTTTACACAACAGCTTTAAATAATTCCACAGATAATTACTAAAATACTAACACAAATGTATCTCCCCATTACTCATAACATTAGCTCAACGTGGGATCCACCACCAAAATGTGATAAAACAATTTAAAACAATGAAAATTCGTAAGTCAGCAAACGGAACTCCATTCCGTAGTTCAGAGTCGGGAGCAAACATTCCATGTGCGATTTATCTTAGTGGGGCCACCGCTTTCTGCGGACAAGTTTAATTGGTCGGTCGCTGGGCCAGCGATCCATCATAGAGAAATGGGGCGGTCGACGAGCTACAGTGAAGGACATGGCCTTAAGATGTGTTAGATTCGTGCAGTGGAACATTTATAACGAATATCTCATTTAATGTTGATTAATATTTGGGATAATTAGTAATACTATTTTAATGCTGTTGATATTCTATTTTGAATTTATATCTATACTGAATAAAATGTATTTGGTATGCAAGATAAAGTTTTGAAGGCAGATCAACCCTAAAGGAGTGAATGTTCAAATGTTTTATAAAACACACCATAATCATATAAATCAGTCTAAATTTTATTTAGCGTAGCAGGTAACGATCACCGAAATAGGAATAAATGACGTTGACAGAAATTAACTTTTTAATAGCTTTAAATATTAAACAAAATATACCTACGAAACTTCTATTGCTACCTCTATCTTTGTGTAGTAACATTTGTGACGCAGTGAACGATACTATGCAACAATAGACTGTGTGTACAACTTACATCGGACCTGAATATTATTTGATAATAAAAATAATCTATATACTCCACCCAACCTAGGATATTTCGAAAATACCCATCGGATCTTATGGTAAGAAAATATTAAGCATATACGAAAATAAGTTATCGAGTCCATTTACCTGCTTTGATTAGAATCATATTGTAATTATTTCAAATATCCAATCATTATTTTAGTTATTAATTTAACACAACGCGTTTTTTCATTATTACTGAATAGTCAAATCAGCAATTACGAAAGTGGCCGGAAAGTCAGTGGTCTTGGCATTTCATTTTATTAAGAGTAATATGAATACAATTTCGTTTTGTGTTTACTGAAAGTTCGATTCTGCTTACTTGATTTTTAAGTCCAAAATAAATATTATTGAATGTTTTCCCTTTTTTATCAGCCAAGTTAAAAATAAATAAAGGTGCACGTTACGATTCCAACGTAATGCCTACTAAAAGTGTTAAATAAAACACTTTTTACCGGATATGCATCGCGAAAATTTAAGAATAGATTTAAAAGTGTTAATATTGTTTCTGCTGTTTCATAAAACTAAAACATAGTAATTACTTCAAGGTGGCTACTAAATATTAGCAATAAAGGCCACCAAGTATTGTAACTTCTTTATATAATTACTTGAAACTCTCATTGGACCTAACTACTAAATTTTAACCCAAAAGGTCAACCCATCCATCCCTCTAACGCTTAGAAGTTGAGAAACCTTATTTAGAAAGGTGATAGCTTCACCTTCAACCCAGGATACTCTCAGAAACTTTAAAACTATTATCTTAGGGTTGAATTAGAAATTCATGTCAATGGTAACTGATAAATTTGAGACAAAACTTACTCCACAGGTTTACCAAAATGAAAATACAGTCATTGTGTTAAGAACTTAGACTATGGAAAATGTTACCAGGAAGATTGTAATTGTATTAATCTGGCTTCTATTAAAATGCACGTTATGAAACAATAACATTAATGTCGATTGAATCAGTAACAAGAAATTTTATTAGTCTTTAAGATTTGATAGGTCCGAATAAATATTTCTTAAATGAGAAATAATGCATGAAGCCAAATATTATATATTAAATTATAATTTTGAGATCAAAGCTAACCAAATTTAACTAATTCAACTAGTCTCTGGTATTCAACCATATAAATAAATAAAAAAGTTATATGGACTTGATCAATCATCTCAGCTGTGGGCACACGAACAATATATTTTGTTAATAAACGAATAACGGTTTCTTTAACCTAAACACCACCATTATAATTCTACCGGTAAACACAGGTTAGAAAAACTAAAACAGTAATCTTATTTCTAACACGAATAGTTATCATTTTTTATTAATCAGGGCTTTTTCTACTAACAAATTTAACGCTTAATTCGCGAAACAGCAAAAGATCCAAGCGTCGTATTGTGATAAAAATTATAATCTAGAATCCTGAGTATAAAATTGTAAAGATACACTTAACTAATTTCGTTATTTACAATTTGACGACTTAGCTGCTCAAATGAGTGAAATTTTGAATGTTAATATCAAAAAGGACGAAAAGTACCTTTC
The DNA here is from genome assembly GCA_923062675.1 of Marasmarcha lunaedactyla. NCBI lineage: Eukaryota > Metazoa > Arthropoda > Insecta > Lepidoptera > Pterophoridae > Marasmarcha > Marasmarcha lunaedactyla. Next base: position 16,829,118 of record OV281343.1, read on the forward strand.
CTTCAAAAAAATACTGTCCCTGAGAGATGAGCGAGCGAAGCCGTGAGCAAAAACTAGAACTCGGTACTTCTACTTAAGAAAAACTAGTAACCTCAAATTTTACTTATCAAATAAAACAAGCATAAATCAAAATTAACAACATATACCTTTTGGACAGTTTAAACCCTATACCAAAATATGTGAGTCTCATTAAATCTACGTAAATATTTAATAATTCACAACATACAAAGAGAACATATTTTCATAGGATTTTCAGCCATTATCCCAAGATAAACGATCCTGTATCCTGTAACATGCTTAATCTAAAACGGGACAGGTACAAGATTAAATATGTCAACTAATATGCGTGCCATTTTTTATTACATTCGTGGGGTTGAAGCTCCAAGTTTTCATTCTATATTATTTATTACATTGACAAATTTATTTTATTTTGTAACAAAATATGGACTTAAGCTTCACATTATATCACATTAGTCAATAAATAGTTTTAACTGAGAGATTTTTTGTATTAAACTAAACAATCAAAGAGCTTACAGATTTGAATAACTGACGGCAAGAATGGAAACATAGTTTCAATTCATACTGTGCGCTAGAAGCGTAGCCGATAATACGACGAACAGTCTAAAGTAGTCTCATTTCAATAGGCCAATAAATCTCACTGATGTTTTAACGTCCGAACTACCGCTCGGTAAACCCGTTAACTCGAACAAGCTACTATCCATCCGGGATATAATCCCAATCAATTGTACTTACACATTCGGTAAAGTGTTCGGTTTTTTCTAAGTCCAACTCGTCGCAATGCAGCAATCGCTCGAGCATTTCGTAAATAGTCCGTTTGATAGCCAAAATAAAAAATTACGTAATGAGTTATTAACAAACTATTTCTAAAGGAGAAGGGATGATAAATGAAGTGAAAGTAATGGTAGTATTTTTATGATTTTTAACTTAGTACATGATTTACAGTAACAACATTATTATATTAATCAAGGTGCTGGCATAAATTTTGATGTTTATATATAAATTAATAAATAAGTAATTAAGCTGAAGTTATCTAATGTAGGTCTTCCCCAATGCAGTTAAAATTATCACGAAGTAGGCTGTAACCAGCAGCAAAGTTTAAATCGAGTGACAGATTTATGAACTTTTTTACATTTTCTATTATTCTGTCTTACGTGTAGGATAAAATAAAATGAAGCAGAATAGTATAAATTAAACTTTTATGAATCTTTTTAAGTTGTTTGCGTTCTTAGAAAAGCCCAAATTATAAGAAATACGTTTAAAAAATATGTTGTCTCCTGGCAATGTTTTAGAGTATTATTTTATAATTAATTTAATTGCAGTTGAGTAAGACCAGTTAACGATATTAGTCAAGTATTTAGACACCTACTGCAATTCGGTTCAATATTGCAAGAAAAAACAGATTTTTACATTTTACAATACTCAGAGTACTTAGATTACTAAAAAGCTCACTTCAAATTAATATTAACTCCACATAAACAAAACAAAAATAACTATAATAAAACTAAACAGCCACCTGTTCCCCACGTAGCCCCCTATTCTCTATCTCATAATAATTGTCATATAACTCTATAAACATGCGTAAAGCTGAATAATGTTTGCTACGATAACGACATGACGTGTCGTGTGTCGTGTACACAATATGAATCCTCCCCCGGGCATAGTCGTGCCTCGGCCGACCTACATGTACATGACGATATATTCAAATGTTTTCCTTCTCTAACAATAGCTCTCATTTGCACCTCGTTTAAATGAATCAATCGGGTTGTGCTTTGTTTGTTTTTTTTACTTTAACACTACAAGCCCTTAGTTTGCTTAATTGCTTAGGGTGCATTGACCTTTATCTTTTGCTGCTGTCACAAGATACTTTTAAAACTTGAGCTTGTGTAATGTGGCCATTTTTCCATTACCTTTTTTACCAGACAAGCACTGTAGGACACCAAAGTAAGCAGAGCTTCTGTTATAAACGTACAGTGAACTGGGGAACCCAGAACAAAGAACCATGACCCGATAACAAACATCCATGTTCTTCACACAAATGAATGCCCCGGCCAGAACTCGAGAACCTGGGACCTCCGGCTTATGAGGCAGGGCTGCTACCCACTACGCCACTTGGCCGTTTGTCAGTTTGTTTTATTTTATTTTTGGAGTAATTCCATCAGTCTTTATTACTTATATCACTAATGAAAACTAAGACTCTTGGATTAAAAGAAGATGCAAAGTCAATATGTTGAAGGCGATGTTTACAGCCAGTTGGTCTGTTCTAATTGGAACAGAAGCAGGATTAAGCTAGTCTAGTGTCTCAGTCTAACGATGAAGGCATGGCAGATAATGCCGTTTAAACAGCTGTTTAGAAGAACCTCATAAGTGACAAGTTAATACGTAATTGTAAGGTCAGGAAATATACAGACTGATCGGGGAAATTTTTACACATTAAATTAAAAAATATATTAATTTACTATTTTAAAAGCTTTCATATGAAACTTACTATAACTTTCGTTAAAGCGTACCTTATTATAATTCTTTATTTATTTCCCTCTTAGAGTCAATAAAATTTTACTCAACACTAAATTAAAGTAACCCAGGCTAATACGTATTATGTAAACATTTTTACATGATCAGAATTCCACAAAACGCAACCATAGTCTACGGAAATATTTCAACATTTTGCATGAATTAGGACATACAAAATGAAATCTTTTACTATTAAATACTACATTTTCAATGTTATACTACTTTTGATTAGGTTTACAATTTTACGCCTACGAAAACAAGGCAGGCAATTATCCAAAAATAAACTACTAAAGTTTGACGAGGAACAGAAAAACAAGTTTTAGTTAAAATTTTCCTCAAAGGTCCCTTTAATACAATATTGTAGAGCACCTTTGAAACTCGCGGGCGTGAGTGGCGTAGATAATTGCATGAATGTTGTAACCAAACAATTTTAGTTATTCGAGGGTCAATTTTCGAGACTGCTTACAGTTTAACGGGGCCCAGTTACCTGGTCAACAAAGCCCTTTCTGTTAGCCTTGATTAACATTCCGATCCACTCTTAACTCCAAGGTTGGTGCCAATAATGGTTAGAAAAAGTAGTGCACGTTCTCAGCAAGGTGGTTTCCTGTTTCGAATACAATACAGCTTCCGAAGTCAAAAATATGAAGCCATATCGAGCTGTAGCCTAAAAGCAATTTTCTGTAGTAAAAAGTTAATTATATTAATATTTGCTTAAAAAAAGGTCTAACGATAAAACTTTTTTCTAAGACTTAAACTAAAAGTAATATTATTTAATGACCATCAAAAAACAAAAAAGTCGTTGATATACGTGGAGGATTAGTAAGTTTACTTTTAAATTAATCAGTTACATCAATCCCAACATATAAAAATCTGTAGATGCGAAATTCCTGATGGCAAAAAGTCTGCTCCTGATTATATTTATATTTACATAATCATCAAAATGTTAATCCCGTAATAATTAATATTGAATTTTTAGAAAATTCTTAGAAACTTCCGCTTGGGGAGAAAACTTGAAAAAATCATGGAACAGTGAAAGAAAATTTCTGTTTCAATTACGAAAGGAATTTTAAGAAGCCATAACGGACCTAAGCAAATTAAATATGTTTATTTGCTTTTTTTAATTTATTACTTTTTACATAACGAATATCTTACGTAAGGACATTTAAGATATTTAAATTTACTGTTTCACAGCATTTATCACAGAATAATCTAGGTTTCTTAAAATGTATAAATGTTTAAAACAATTATTATTTAGTACAAACCAGTGGCCGTAAAAGGCCACTACAATTAAAGTTACTTGTTACTAGCCGAGAACATCAACACTGTGCTATCTCCTTCTAACGTCAATTGAAAATATTAAACTCATATCAAAACTCTCCAGAAAGTTCCTTTAAACAAGAAAAATACTTCAGTTAACGCTTGTCATTTACTTTGACACTCGCCCTTACTAGTTACTGTTGCACAAGACACAACCCTTTTATTGTAAATCACTCTTTTTGAACTAAACATTGTTATTTCTCAGAAGGCACCTTTTCAAACCATCTTCAAGGTGAGCTTTTAACATTTCATTACAAAATACAGCTTTCCAAGAACTTTGCCAAAGTTAAATATTTATCATTAAAGGCTTTTATATAGTTCATAAAATTGTTTTCTTAAAAAGTGAAAGGTTCTTCTTAGTCCCTTTCGCTTGGTAATAAAAGAATATAATCTGAAGAGGTAACGTTATTTAGATTAATGAAAACTTGATGATAGCGAAGTAACACTAGATGGTGCTAAATCAGCTAATACAAGATAAAACACGCATATGTAAAGAACATTGTCTTCTTGAACATGAAATAAATGTTAGAAATATTCGGACAGACATCTTAGTCCTAATTAAATTTCATCAAGAACTCGTAGATGGCCAATTCTTTTAAAACATCAAACGTACGAATTGCATGTACCTATCGCACATAAAAATGAGAAAGAATCCTAAGTTAGTAACAACTAACACTCACTCCTTTATTCTTTGGAAATTTACCAAAACCTATTTAGTCAGGACGCACATGTAAACTGACAAGATAACCTACTCAGTTTTTCAGACAATTTTAGCCAAATTCTACAAAGTCTTACTAGACCTAAGTTGCCTCAGAGGGTCACTAGAGAGATACGGAACTCGACCAGACACACGAAACAATTTAACTCATGCTTAAACCAAGTTAAGTTAAATCTAATTTGCAATCTGGAACGCGCAGATCTTGTTTCGTAAGACATCAGGCAGACTTACCAACATACTAATATTATAAACGCAATTTGGATCTGTCTGTTTGTGTCTTGACATTTATTAAGTACTAAGAACTTTACTGTAAAGATCATGAATGAGTAGGTTCAGTGGTAGTAGAGTTTCTTTGTTAAGAGCTCGTATGGGTGGGGGGTCCTATTTTGACCAGTATATTAATCACGTTTTCGTGGTTGTGTTCCAGTATAAGGGGAGGAACAGCCAGTGCAATTACTGGAACAAAGACAATTGCATCTGAAGTCTACGGTCGGTAATGCATCATTGGTCGAGATAATAATCACATCACTTTTATTAAATACGACACCGATTACTAGTGATGTCCATGGGTGCTGATGCCACTTACCATCAGGCTATGAATATGGTAAAAAAATATATGCATGAAGTCACAGAGAAAAGGAACCACTTGGGACAAAAATATGGTAAAGTATCGAAAGAGCTTTCAAAAATTACAGCCATACTTTACAAACTTATCGGATATAACTTCTCAGCCGCATATGTAACATTTCATTAGATACGGACTTATTAATAAAGACTTTAGAAGAATATCCAATATTCAGGTTTCAATAAACCACGAGGCGTTTTTTAGAATTACTTCCATATTCATAAGCCATTATCAATAGAATACCAAAACTAAGTAGAGTATATTCTGCTGAAATCAAAAACAACTCGTGTTCGTACCAACTAAGTCCAAAGCAGAGCCCGAAACGTTCCTCACAAAATGTGTATACACGGGGTGAGCGTTTCTGTAAAGCAAATACCATTTACTTAACTTTTCGACTATAAGTCAATATTGTCACACACAAGTAATACGTAGAACTCTGTCATATAAAGGCACTAACCACTCAAACATTAGGTGACATGAAGGCGACAATGCCACAATACAGGGGACTTAATAAAATGAATCACTTTCAAAATGTCGCGTCATATTGTAGCTATTCTTAAAAGTAATGGGCAATTTGTCGCTTTGAGTCGATGTATTGGTATTTTTATTTTGTGATGGACAAATGGGAGCTTTTTAGACTTATAGGATGCTTTGATATTAATTAGCATTTAGCATTTGTGATATTAGTCAAATAATAAAAGAAATCATACAAACTCTGTTGATGAAATAACGCATAAGCACAATTTATCTTGGAAGAAATTTAGGATTTCATTTTACTACTAATACAATATTTAACTTGCTTGAACCAAATTATTAACAGGCAATAGACGAGCATGAGTTATTTTAGTTTTTCAAAAGCAACAGACAATATGGTAAACTGATAAAAAAAACTTCCCCAAGAATCTTTAAAATAGAATTTATCATTTTTACTGAATATTATTGCGAACTCTACTTTACAGTTAAGATAAAATCATTCTTGGTTCGATGCCAGAAAAGCTTACTACCAAACTTATTGAAGTAAAAAAGTTTTTCGTGAAATCCCCACAGTATTATTGCAATTTCTTAACTCGCCTACGATGATAGTTATGTTATCATGTTTCGAAAGTATCGTGGAATTGTTTTCTTCAAAAGTATTTCAATTTCTATAAACATTTTAACTTTGAACTGAACTAAACACGTTTCTATTAGACCTGAGTATAATAATCTTTTCGATTTCTACCTTTGTCATATTTGAAAAATCATGTGAACGCAAGTTGAAAATCAGGATAATTTCGATCAATATAAAGTTGCAAGATTCTTTTATAATTAATTCCTTTTTACTTACTAAATAATTTAATCATTTTAAATTCATCGTTATAAATATAAACAAAAATGTTTTTTAAATTTAATATTATCAATGTATAATACGTTCAAGTTGACACGAATTTCAAATGAACTAACCCAAAAAAACACAAATTAAGCTCCAACAAACCAACTTACCTACACATAAAAATATTTAATTAAACCAACGAGGCCCTACCAACTTCTTAAGTACCGACGTCGTCGAGTGTCCCTGCAATAATGTACCTACGTTACATGCTGTCTCACTCGCGCACACGGAGAGACATTCCGTGGAAACGTCGAGAAGTAAATGGTCAGATTAAAAAGAATAATGATTTAATCCACGAAACTACAATAGCGGGATGCTGCGGCTTGAGCTGACTCAACTTACTATAATTTAATACCTCGCAGTATTTGCTGTGTGTTGCTGCGCTGCTGGTTCGGTAAAGCGATGCCTGGCCATATTAACTGCTAACCGCGGGAAATGCCACGCGCTTTTCGAAAATCAAACGTTGTGTACCGCTTATTTATGGAGTATTTTTTTATTGGATAAAAGAATAAAATTTTTAGTTATTATAAGTTATTTTAATTTGTTTTGTTAGGCTAGGATTTGCATCATAAATTCAAACAATTTATGCACATGAAACTACGTCTTATTTTTGAGTAATTTCACTAAAGCTTGCAATAATAATAAGAAATTACTTCGCACAGATATCCTCACCATACAAGCTTTTTGTTAACAGCTTCTTATGTGCTTATATTTCCGAAATTTAGCAATGAATTACTTGCATTAATTAGTTCCAAGGTTTTGAATTATACTGAATATATATATATATATATATATATATATATCGAAAGGTAATTATTTGCTTGTTAAAAAACTATTGTGCAGTCTTATCTTATTTTTCTTTTCAATAAAATTCCTTTATTGCTTCTTATGTGCTTATATTTCCGAAATTTAGCAATGAATTACTTGCCTTAATTAGTTCCAAGGTTTTGAATTATACTGAATATATATATATATATCGAAAGGTAATTATTTGCTTGTTATAAAACTATTGTGCAGTCTTATCTTATTTTTCTTTTCAATAAAATTCCTTTATTGCTTCTTATGTGCTTATATTTCCGAAATTTAGCAATGAATTACTTGCCTTAATTAGTTCCAAGGTTTTGAATTATACTGAATATATATATATATATCGAAAGGTAATTATTTGCTTGTTATAAAACTATTGTGCAGTCTTATCTTATTCTTCTTTTCAATAAAATTCCTTTATCATGAAAACAAATATGAATGACTGCCAAATAGTAAATGCCTCAATTCCCTGGTGATATGAATATTCAGTAATATAAGAACTTTAAAGTTATTAAAACACCAAAATTCTAACAATGTTAGAAATGTGATCCGTTAAATTATACGATTTACCAAGAATTGTATAAATACTAGATATCTTTGTTCTGGTATCAGACTTTTTTCAAACTACTTATACATATTATTTGATTTCGAGATTATTTCTAAGGTAATAATGTTATTGAACATTAATTGTTATAATAACAAAAATTGGTAATAACAAAAATTGTTCCTGGCTTTGACGTTGATGTTTGAACTTCTGTTTTCCAAAGAAGAGTACTACTAAGAATAATGAGCCAGGAAGCTGAAATAATTACAAGCACACTTTGCACATAACTAAAAAGTATACGTCTAATAACAAACTTAATATCCATGCAGGTAGAATTTTCCATCTCATCAATCATCAATCTGTCGATTGACCTGTAAGCTTTGTGTCACTGATACCTTTTATTCAATATTTAATTTAAATATAAGTTAATACAGAGAATCGTCAAAATATAAACATTTTCTGTGATTCTATATTATTAACTGAATCTTACAAATATCATGAGAATCACTGTAAGTTTTTTGGTAGTTTTACTATAAACATATTACATTACATCCATATGTCGTTCATTTAACGAGTATGAACTCTCTAACATTTGCCCTAAAAACGAGCTACAACAACACATGAACTAAAAGCGAAATAAATGGACAGCACAAACTACCTCGCAAAACCGTAACATTTAACAGAACGAATTAAATAACAATAAAACAAATCCGCTTCAAATAAATAAAACAGCATAAATAAAACAAGCAAACGAGCATCAATATTCCTGTAAAGGCAGTTATTTGTCTTCTCAAACAAGGCTCCCAGGAACATAACATACACGCGGAGCCCATTTAGAAAAACCCAATAATTAGCTGAATGCTCAACCATTTGCAAAAGTTACGAGCCGGTTAGAAAATGTTAATTAGTCTAGGAAATTTATCTGTATTGTTGAGGGATGCTTTTTAAGATGTACCTTATTATGTAGGTTCTGTGAAATTTGACGATTTTGGCTTGGAGCAATTTGAATTTTGGTAGGCTTTGAGAAAACAAACAAGCCTTTGGTTTTGACTACTTAAAATGAGTAGTAAGCAGCCAAAGTAAGTTTATTTTTTTGGGGCTGTTTTGGAATCTCAATTGAAATTCATAACAATAATTAAAAATTAAACTCAGCGTGCTGAAATCCATGCAGTGTAATCATATTATAATCATAAATAGGCGCCAACAAATGTATTGTGAGTGGCGTCAAAAAATGTATAGTGATTGTCATCCACAAAGTTACGCCCCACTACTTTTTTGTTCTATGGTCGCACTCTACGATCTACTTGCTTCGTGGATGATACTATATGTTTAGATTCAACTAATATAATAATATAAATAATAACATAATTGATGCAATCAACGCAATTGAATAGTACAAATAAATATGAATATAATTACTGAAAGTTTATACTAAACTATATAACACAAAATGAATGCTAGCCAGTAAAATTAGACCACCTGATTAGTTGTGTTCGTAAATTGCGCTCAGGCAACCCAGCGTTTATGTCACGGCTCTAATTCACGAAGCACTTAAAACTTTTGAATTATCCAGTTTGGTTTGAAATAACGACGGTTAATTTTATTTTGTTTCAATTATAGAATTCTACAATAATTTTTTAGGAGAGCTTGTTTGGTCGTAAATTAACAAATAGGCTCGTATTTAAGAAATAGAATTTACTAAAATTACAATGTTATTAGAGCTCAGTGGGGTTCACAGGCCTTCAACTTTTAATCACAGTTCAAACAATTTGAACTGGTTGAAAACTAGGAATACCCTGTCAAATCACAAGCGCAAAGTCACTTGCAACTGAAGAATGCGATCGGCTAATGCATAATTAACGAATATTCCCTGATATATATCTAATAATAATAAATCCCCAGACAAAAACACCAACTGCATGCCCTTAAAGTAAACAGTGCTATGGCAATATGCTTTGTATAAGCATACAGCGAACTTGGGACCCAGATTAAAACTACATATATAAATATAAACAACTATGACCCGAGAACAAACATCTGTTTCCTCACACAAATAAATGCCCCGACCAGGATCCGAACCTTGAACCTCCACTACGCCACTTGGCTGTCATAGATACATAATCAAATAAAAATCTATAATTAATTATATACTTGGGCAACTTACAATGAGGTAGATCGCCAATAAACTGTGATTTTGTTCAAATTTAATATTCCTCTTGAACGTACACTTTACTTACACGTTCACACTTAAACGGATCCAGATGTTGAACTCAGGTTATTTCGTTCAAAGCAGGTCACTATAATCATAGTTACATGCAGCGTTTAGGCACATGGAACTCCAACAAAACACGATCAAAAACATATTTTAACTCACTCAGATTGACAACCAAACTTAAGTAGCGTATCTTATATCGGGAATATAGTAATTTAAAAAAACCAAGAAAATAACTGTTACTGAAAAAATTGTAGGGGAAATAAACATATGTACGAGTATTAAACAGTACATAATACATTAGAACTGTAATCTTCATACAAATATTGATATTACTAGGACGATTTACATCTATCTTAGTAGTACTATCCTTAAGTATAGTACGTAACTGCGGGGTGTAAAATCAAATTATCTTGGCACACACCAAACACCACATGCTACCCTTCCGACACAACCATGGTATTAAACCGTAGATAATCATAAGTAAATTTGTTTGTACAAACTGTGATATAGTAGTGGCGTGAAATGCTAATTTTGTGATTTAATCTGCTTTAGTTAGTTAAATGTATTTCCTGGAAAGCTGTACCGTTGCGTTTAGTTGTTCCTATTTGTTTACTGTAAAAATTGCGTGGATTTTTTAGTAAAAATTATATATTCTAGTGAAATGTATGTGTCTTATCATTTGTTTTTTTCATACACGCTACACTGTTAGGTTAAGCCGCATTTGATTGAGAGATTATTACAATATTCATCGCATCCACTAACATAGTTGTTATAAATATAAAACGAACGAGAAATACGTAAATAACCACCTTTATTGACCTGTTACTTAACCGAATCTTATTAATATATTGTTAGGTTTTGTTATTATTATACCAGATCCTCAATAGTTCCGTCTTTTCATAAAAACTTCGAAAAACCTAAATGGAGGTTCCAAAATAAGCTCGCACTATCTTACAACCTCTGGTATCAGAGTTGATCAAGCCGCCCCTGGAACTCCATAGACCTTGACGTGGCTTAAAGATTGTCATTTTGCGACAATTACTACGGCCGCTGGACTTGCTCTCCGAAGCACGGAAACGCTCAAGCCACTGGAGATCACCCATCTTAGGTCTGCCGCAGCGAAGGTTGCTTAACTCTAACAAACGTCCCGCGGCAGCGTGAGCTCGGTTATTATGGTTATTTTGAAGCTCTTTGAAGTGGAATGCAAAGAATCACTAAGCATTCGTATTTGAACCTATACTGAAAACGTAATTCGAAAAACGTTCAGAAAGGATAAGTCTTCGTTAATGCTTAGATTTAACCATATTTGTGAACGCACTCCGAAGGGAAAAGGCGCGCTGTGTGCTAATTAAAACAAGCGCTTTAACGCTCCTCACTAATTCAACTAAAGTATATGAACGCGGAGTTTGTTTCCATTACACTGGCATGTATCGTGTGGAAGTGCAATTGGGTCATTTTTCGATACTTAAATGAGACGCTAAAAAATCACTTTTGTGGTCAACAATTAAGGAATAAGTATAATATTTTATATATGTAATGGATAAAGTCGACGCTATTTTTGATAAAGTAGAGCAATATCAGCATTAGTCAGCATTCGACATAGCTGAAGAATTAAAAACTGACCACAAGACAGTTTTTATCCATTTGAAAAAGTTTGGCTTTACAAAAAAGCTTGATATACATACTACACACATATTTTGCATACCACATGAGCTCGCAGAAACAAACTTTATAACCCGTGCACTCATTTACGATTCTCTACCAAAACGCCATGAATGGTACTACTGGTAATGAAAATGGATCATCTACGACTAGAGCATGCGAGAAAAGTTATGCTCCAAGAGCAGTTGCAGCATCAAACACCACAGACTGAGGCAATTAATCTGCAATAAGGCGGTGTCGTGTGTTTATTATGATCTTTAGCTGCACACAGCTGATGAGACTCAAGCAAGAAATTGAGAAAAATGGCCGGAATTGACCAGCAGAAACAGGAAAGGTCTTTCATCATGATAACGCCACACTATACACTTCTTTAGCCACTCAGAAAAAATCAAGAGGTTTGGCTGGGAAGTGTTAATGCATCCACCATAAACTAACTTAACACCTTCACTTTTCAGTTGTTTCGGTTTCATCAAAATTATTTAGGTAACCAGAAGTCTCAAAATTTTTACAATAACGGCATCCTGTCACTAACTACAAGATGGCAACAATTTATTGAAAAAAATGGTTCTTTAGTTACTATTATTTAAAACATTTTTATTAAAACATTTTTTTTTTCGTTTTATATATAAAATACGAAGAAACTTTTTCCCTGATCTTATATAATAGTGCAATTGCAAATCTTAACTTTTAATATAAGAAGGGAAGATGAATGTGTTGTTGTTGTTTCTTTTTAATGTCGGTATAACTTACTATTATAAATTATTAATAAAAGTATTTTCATTTCATTATGAGTTTCTGCAAAAAGGTAATTAATGTTACTGTAAAACCTGTTTTAAGTAACAATAACAATTTGCCCTGTAAAGGCCTTCTGTATTCGAGTTTCTGCAAAAAGGTAATTAATGTTACTGTAAAACCTGTTTTAAGTAACAATAACAATTTGCCCTGTAAAGGCCTTCTGTATATTACATCGAAAAAAATATTCGCGAAATTGTTATATCGATTGGTACTTTATCTGCAGTGATTTTGCTTGATTTGGGATTCAAACTTTTATTGATTTGTTATATTTATATTGGAAACGTGTTGTGCTGTGATGAAATGCGAAGTTGAAGACGAGGATGATACACGCCTGACCAAGAGCTGCCTGTTCACACTACTTTTGGAGAATATGAAATATAGATGCCGGCAATTATTACCACATTTTGGCGGTGCGAACTATAAAGGAGCTGTCAAATCGTTTGGTTCGACTCAAGTTAATAATGGAAAATGGTATTTTGTACGAATCGACCTTTTTATATGTATATCCATAGAAAAAGGCTTGCAAAAAGCACTTCTGCCTTTTTTTAAACTTCAGCTATGTATAATAAATCTGTTTAGTAATAGCGATAAGTTGCTGAAGGAAAAGAGGTATTTTTTATGCTAAAAATAAGTTACTACATTTTAGATTATTTTACACTTAGAGGATTATTTTACACAAATATAAATACTATTTTTGCTTAAATTCAAGTAACAAGATACCAACTTTATTACGTACTCTTTCGTTTTAATTATTTGAACATTTAGCACAACTTCATAATTGAACTCCGCAAATGCAAGCGAAATTCAGTAGGTAAATTAAATTTTACCTAGTAATCAAATGAATTCGTAGGTAAGTTCGGAGTGCAATGGAAACGCGCAGACTTACGGGTGTCAGCAAAAGTCGCGGCTAACGAGCTCTCTGTATCCAGCTTCTTGTAATTTTAACAAAACTGCGCGTGAATTAAGATTAACTGGTATTTTTGGGTTCTAGCTTTTATCTAGTTAATTGAAATATATGCAGTTTTGTGTGATACGGGTTAGGAATCGAATCAACATTGATATATTTTTAACATTTGTCATTTTTTGTGTAAATATTTACATTAAAATTACTTTCTACGGTACTTATAAATCCCAAATATGAAATAAATTTTTTCTGCAATTGTTAAACGATATTTAGTTAAAATTTTAATACAGCCATCACATTGTATATATGTATATATACATATGGAGTCTGACTGTAGATTATGGATGGATCAATTAACGCACTTTCTGCAATATTTCATTCGATTGAGTTTCCTTATTTTTCCGAACTGAATCCCAGACCCATTTTACCTATAGCGCCTAAATTTTTTATTGGTCCGATTACGTTTACAACACACTATGTTAGTTTCATTTAAAAAGAGTTTGAATAATTTTGCATGGAAAGTGTCCCTGGCATCCTCTGCCACGCAAATTTTTTTTAAGTGGCAGCCACGCATGAAATTTTCGTAAGTTGAATCGTAAAGCGTCATGTTTCCAATTTATATAAGTTTTAAAAAACTTTAAAAAACGAAACAAAATTGTATGGTGCCACTTGTACATCTTTGACAGCTCATAACCCAAAGACGTGACACTTAAAGAGATTTTTTATTAATTTTTAAGTGTTTGGTTCGATGTGTACTGTCGATTTACAAAGAATTCATGCGCGGCCGTCATCTTTAAAAAAATCAAACTGCTCGAGATCACTTGGGACAAAAGATTCAAACCCCTTTTTTGCCTATTTCAATGCATATTGTGATATGACGCTTATTATTTATTCAGATTTTGTAATTAAAATTTATTATAATAAAACCAGATAAGTACACTTGTGTATTTAAGTTATACGATCGTAAATAAATAATTTCTTTCTAAATTATCCGTGGAGAGATAGCCTTGTTTTCCTATTTATTATATTCATATGTAAAACACTAAATGACAATTTGTTTCCCATAATTTTTTAAATAAATTATTAAATTTATGTCCCATTTGCGTATCAAAATCTCATATTATTAAATGTTTGTCTGCACAAAGATAGAACGAACGAAATTCAAAAATAACGCCCATGAGCAACTCAATATTTCCCTTATCTTTATTAAATGAAATTGTTTCACGTTATATGAGATATACATTTATATTTTATTTTTCAACACCCTATACTTAATTGAATTCCACCACAGTTATAAAATCCCCTCGTTATCACCAAAGGCTTTGCAACCCTGATTTTTGCGCAATAAAATCACGTTCCCGGCTGTTTATTGCGAATTATATTTTATTCAAGTTATATAAAAAATAATTTAACTGCAAACAATTCACAATTCATAGTTGTAAAATCTACCATAAAAAGATCTACAGTATGGGTAATATATACTTGGTAATTCAACGTTTCAACGTAGTCAGGTAAATTATGCGGACGCTATAAAAATGTGCGGCCGGATGCCCGCAATTATGGGCCCCGCGTTATTTTATATTTTTACATCTCTTTTTACTAATGAGGCAGCATTAAGTCTTTGCCTCTCACAAGCTATAAAAGGATAGTCGTTCGCGTACAAAGAAGAGTTACAGTAAAAGTAAAATATGGATGGGCAGTTTGTTTAATGGAGACTTTATTCACGTTTTCATTGTATAAGAATGGGGTACTTGTAAAGATCTAGAAGTGTTGTATGAATAATTTGTCTCCATATTTAGAAATAATTTTGGTTTTGTTAATAAATTGAAACACATAACTGCATTACCTAAAAGCCTTTAAAAGCTTAAAAGCTTAAGCCTGGATAAAACCTTTATTATTAATCACCATACAGCAAACTAGAGGGAATTTCTTGTGTATGAAAAATAGAAAAATAATCTAGAACTAGAAAAATTTGCTTGTCTCATGCAAATTTCTGTCTCTTATACAAGAACTCCCGAGTTCCCCGATATTTCAAACTCGGGAGCTCTTGTGTAAGAGCTATTTTATTCTACAAGACCGTTAAATTTTTTCGCTACAAATCATATGTGAGAATCTAATACAGCTCAGTCGCAACAAATTTATCAGTCAACATACGAGCGTTTGCATTAAAACTTGTTCAATTTATTAAACTTATATCGCAATTTTGGAATGCATAAAATTTCAAATTTTCACAAAAATAGAATCTTTTTTACCGTTACGTATTACCTGTTTTTGTTAACACAAGAAACGTTGAATACAACAACTTATATACCTCTGGTATTTACTTTCACTAACAAGGGCTTAATGATTTCACAAAAACTAAGTATTTGACGTCGACGTGATGTCTTTACTAAGTTATATTAATCGTTCTTTACTGTGTATCAAACATACATAATACAGTGATGTACAGTAAGTTGTAAGTTGTGTACAGTCTTGTTTGGTACAATAAAAAGAGTTTGAATAAATCTGCTCGATTAATTTGAACTCTCCTAAATAAAATAAATAAAATACCTCTACTAAATACTACTATACTGAATTGCTGGATTCAAATATTGAAGTATAAGTGGCAATATGGCATGAAGGTTAGTTTTATTATTGGATAATCGTTGAAGGTCATTCATTTCAACTAGATCAACATTTAAACAAAGGCAATTATGTTTCTGAAAACTTTACGAATGTATTTAAGATGGGAGTGCTTCTATCTTAACTTCATGAATAATTGAGCTGCAGTCGCATGCACGTTTGACATATACTTAGATAAGATTAAATTATATAGAAGCTTGCAACATTTGAAGTGCATTTCAAACACTGCAAGCTAGTTTCATATGAGCATTTCTTAGATAAGCACAAAATACACATATACGTTTATGCATTAATGTATGTAAAGCGAGTTATAACTCTTAAATATAACTACTCTATTAACCCGGCAACAATGAGCCGAAAATCTGACCGTTCATTGGTTGGAATAATAAGTATATTAGCCTGAACACATTTTCAATAATTTTTATCAACAAGTTCTAAAAAGCAGAAATATCTTTGTACTAATTTTAAGTTCACGAAAACTTGCCTGCCATAATCAATTTCGTTACTATTTTAGTAAAAAAGCTTGATATTTGAACATCGAATTGAAATTAAATCACCATTATAATGCTGATTTTACACGGATTGAGATTTCTGGCTGCACGAGTCCGAACCAAGTTGGCATTAAAAACGTGGAATTTCTCAAAGGAATATTGATGAGTTTGGCACCGAGGACTACGATCCAATCATTTCTGATTATATATGGAACTCCATTTCCCTGAATGTTGAACACAGAATAATTAACCCATGATACACTGCATTGTAATGCTAATATTTTATCTTTAAAAACCTTTCATTTGCTTTTTGAAACGTGCTCTTTTTGAGCGGACAATCATTATATTGCTGTAATTTAGTTTCAGCTGTCTGCCTAACAGATATTTGTGTAATGAATATAAAATGTTGTTTACAATACATAAAGATTTTCAATATATATTTATCCTAGTGTCAGTCCCAATGTGTAAATAGCGCCCTTAAGAGTACATAGATGCATGGGTACAACTTGTTTAAATAAATATTACTATGTTTTGTTTATATGTACCGGAATGTTTCACTGCTACAATATGTCTGGCCTCTCGTCCATTGCAGACGACCTATGATGCAATTTCCAAATGATATTGACTGTGGCTTCCACGGAGACGCATCCTTCTACTCGCTGATTGAGGTCGCAAACTAAGATACACTTGTACTGTAAAGCTATTAGTAAGAAAAGTAGGGCGGTCCTTGACCAAACTTGAAAACATTGCCATTGCTTGTATTTAAAAAAAGATTGCATATTTTTCTACTAGAAAAAAATTACTATTGCATAAATGAATTTTTAAGATTCCCGTAATTATGTTATTGACATTTTATAATTTTATTCTATACGGACATTTAAGTATATTATAGAATTGTTATTTTTCTGTATTCAGACTGAATTTAATATAAAATATAATAACTAGTGACTAAAATGATTTGATGTAATTGAATGAATTCAATCTTGTAATAAGGCTTTTTTTATGTTGACAATTTTGATTTTATTATTTACTGTTTAATTTTTACTAATTCTTATGACATTTATTTATATTAGGGACATTTAATATTTAACAATAAGGACATCTAATTTTTATTCTTTTATCTTGTATCCAGACTGATCAATAGTAATTGTTAGTATATGAATTATGTACTTCGAATTCGATTCGATTATTCGAATTCAAAAGATTAGGTCTTTTGAATTCGAATAATCTAATAAGTTGTTACATTACTAGATAATTGTTATAAATATTTGCACACCTGTTAAGGTTGAATATGATCGCGTACTTCCAAATTATTTTGACCATGTTCAGCGAATAGTGTTTTTCTTTCATTCCTATACGTAATTACGATAAGAGACCAACCACGTAACAAGAACTCACGCATTATTAGTTCCTGAAAAAGATTATTATCTTTTTAGTCCTAAAGACGCACCATATCGTAAGTGAACGTTTATCAAACATAAATCGATTTCTGAAAAATTCTAACAAATTTTGAACGTGTTTTCGTTCGTACTCAAATTTTCTTCCTCATTTCCTCAAGGTGAAACTTCCAAGAAAAATATGGCGCAGTGTGTAGTAGCCCTACCTCATAAGCCGTTGGTCCCAGGTTTTCGAGTTCTGGCTGGGGCATTCATTTGTGTGAAGAACACAGGTGTATGTTCTCGGGTCAATGTTGTTTCTTTTTATATTCTGGCTTCCCTCAGTTTCGCTGTACGTTTATAACACAAGCTCTGATTACTTTGGGGCCATACAGTTAGTGTTTGTTTATGGTTATTATTATTATTATGAAACAGACTTAGTTTGCTCGTTCATTTATTAAAAAAAACAGTCTAATGTCTATTAAATTTATGACCAAACAATCTTGTAGATAGATCTACTATTTAGATCTTTAGTAAACCTTTTTCTGTAATTTTTTTAAAGTTATACAGAACCGCAAACCCTCCTTCGTTTATTTTCATACAAGTAGGTAATATCAGAGATAGCAATTTAGAGATTATATACCCCACGAGCGATCAAAATTCACTCTCTCATACGATGCCCGCAAAATACATGCTTTGAGAGTCTTGTTATGACATCATTTTAACATGCTATAGATACACATATTTTGCTTCAGTGAAACGACATGAACGTCAGAGCAACACGATTCCCGCCAAACCTGATTTTGCTAAGCCCGCCGTTTTCGCTATTCGGGTGCAGCGTCCAACGAACAACCAACGGCAGCGCCATTTTGTCACCAATCACAACGAATTCTGAATTCAAAATGTTATATTCATAAGTTAAGGAAAATATTTTTCTTGGTAAAATTCAGAATGCGCGCAATCTGATATTATCAGCTTTTAGTAAACATTTAAAATGAAATGTTTTCGTTCACAAATCGTTTCATTAGAAGTTGATTGGTTTGTCAACTATCCTTTTGACCCGTTTTGAATAAAGTAAAGATTGAATAATAATTAATTATAAGCCTAAATATAAAACCTTATTGGTTTCGGCAGATTCACACATTGACAGATTCCATTGTTTCATAGTAAATGATTCAATACAATCTATCATTGAGGTAATTTTTAATAACATAATAATTTTAAAAAAAACTTTCATAAAACTACAAAATTTTGCGAGTTGTCAGTTTGTTATTCCACAGAATGTGACAGAATTTCCGCTATACACAAGTTTTGTTCAAGCTACTATACAAGGTTATAAATGCGAATGTGGCTATGTTTTGTAGTGTAGTTTGTTTATTGGGTACGGGCAAGCGCTGCAACTGCAGAATGGATGTTGGTAATATATAGTAAATGCCCTCTACTTACTGTCGTGGCATCGACGCGGCCAACTCAATTCAATACAATCTATCATTGAGGTAATTTTTAATAACATAATAATTTAAAAAAAAACTTTCATAAAACTACAAAATTTTGCGAGTTGTCAGTTTGTTATTCCACAGAATGTGACAGAATTTCCGCTATACACAAGTTTTGTTCAAGCTACTATACAAGGTTATAAATGCGAATGTGGCTATGTTTTGTAGTGTAGTTTGTTTATTGGGTACGGGCAAGCGCTGCAACTGCGGAATGGATGTTGGTAATATATAGTAAATGCCCTCTACTTACTGTCGTGGCATCGACGCGGCCAACTTTTCGTTGCGGCTAAGCTTTTTTGGAAAAATATATGTTTTTCGAGTTCTGACTGCAGTTTCATAAACAGTACCTATGTAGGTGCGTATTTTAATATAAAATGTAAGGACTGCTCATGCTGTAATTATGGTTATCACAAGTTTGTTTTTTGTTTTTAATGAAGTAGAATTATTAAGAAATTTTATTTGGAATTTTCTGCTTCTGTCTGAAACTATGTAGAATAAAGTCCACCTCGTTGCTTAGCGGGACAATTTAATATTAACTTCTTGAAGCTTTAAAATATTCGTGAAGCCCTAACGATATTAATATTTTCGATATTTATTTTTTTACTTATTGATTTAAAGTAACATGGTAAAAAGTAAATAAAAAGCTGAAAATAATAGCTTCGTAATTAAAACATCCATTTTAATATGTTCACCTTTAATGAATGTAAACAAAACAACCTAAAAGACAACTATTTAAACAACAAAAGAACGTAATTAACGTTGATAAAAACTATTCACGAAACCGTTTCTGCAAATTCATTTCTTAAATTTGAATATTTCCCTCGCTAAACTTAAGCTCCGCCGCTTTCATTTTGACAGTCCTTGTTCATATTAATATTTCCCGGCAAGAGGGCCACTTTGGTCCGGATGAGGTCACGCTGTATTTAATCTCAGTGCAACTGAAATGAAACGAAATAACAAAAAAGGATAAAATAAGAAAAAAGCTAACAAAAAGAGCTGGCTCGCTGGCCCTGACAGTGACTTATGTGCTTTTACTAACCACCTGAAAAAACCCTTTGAAATAAACTTTTTTTTTTCTAAGGTTTATTACTTTTCTTGGTCCGCAACTCAAGGACACGACTTGTTTTATGAGTATTTAATAAACGACTTTGTTTTTTTATATAGTCATTTAAGATATAGGTATTAAATGAAATGTTTAAGAGTTCGTTATACCAAGTTCGAAATTTGAAAAATTGAATTTGATATAAACCGATTAGCACCGCAAACATTTCTTGTACTTAAATTGAAAGTAATTTTTTCAAAAGCCTTTTTCTCATACCTACCGAGACGTCTACATATTTAAGACGCTGTAATATATCTACTGTTTTACGCAAATTAAGGACCTATGTTGAATTAATTACTACACATATTGTATTTCATTCGGTTTGTGTCGATCGGGTAGTTAATTCAGCGCATTCGGGTCTCCTCGACAGAACCCGAATGGCATAAGCTGGTTGGATTTTTCCCTGAACCCCGGCTGTGCTGATTATTGACGGCCGAAATATTGTAGTGCGAAGTAATGTAGTGCTCCTTTGAGATCATTTCATTCATTCTTGAAAAAGGTGAATGAAACAAAATGAAAACAAACAATCCTTAAACCTACATTTCAGCAACAAAACGTTTGAAAACTCCTCCTCTTCCGTTCACCCAAAAAAAAATTCGTTAAATATAATTGATAAGCATTCCAAACTCTATCATTCCTCAGCAATGTCAACTTATAGATAGATAGATAACAAGATATATAATTCAAAGAAAAATGCAAGCAAACCCGTGCCTGAAATACCCAACTATTTCAGTCCATACATCTCCATGAATATTTTCACGTTACATAAATTGTGAGTACCGCTTTACTGTTTTATGACGTCGCATATCTTTGACGACACCAATAAAAGACTATGAGAAACCATCCTGTCGAATTTTCGGGCTGGAAACGGCTTCTGAAACGATTTATATGTCAAAAATTTTACACATTTAGGAATGTTTCTCTTTTCTGGGACAACTTGGGTGCCGGTTCTGAGATTGTTGGGAAACACTGAAGTGCAACTTATCAATGTTGCAACCTTTAAAACTGCAGGTACCTAAGTTGTTTTAAAATGGCTTGTTTGTTTTATACTATAACTAGAGTATTTGCCTGATTTGGACTTTGTCCACGTAAATCCCGTTTCGTGTTATCCCTTTTTTATAATATATTTTGTTAGTAAAAGCTCGCTGATTAAAGTAATTAAGTTTATTTTAACGAAAATGCGTAAATTATTTGACCCACGCTCAACATCAATACGACGTCATAAAGTAGCATTTTTTAACTACGTTTCGGTTAAACTGTCATGTCAATTATTTTTATTGTTATTATTTTGTGTTTTATGAAAATCAGCTGTTGTAGTAACAATAATTATTGTAATTATTATTATTAAATAATAATTATTGTGTAGTATGTGTAGTAACACAATAATTATTTCTGCCAACTTCAATATTAAAAAAACGTTGCTTTCAAGACATGTCAACAACGGTACATACATCGTCATGTCAATGTTTGTGTTCAAGCTAGATGCAAAGTTTTTATTTTCTATTTGTAGTTTTATAATTATTTTAGTCGGCAACACTTAGTGTTGGTTTTTTTGTGTGTTGCAATCGGCAATACTACTCTTCTTGTCGTGGGGAATTCGAATCGCGAACAACCCTTTTTCGTCGCTCTCGTAATTTTGATTTAAGTTAAATAATTGTCGTGTTGTTATATTCGCTTTGGTGTTGTGAAAGATTAGAAGCAAAGTCAGTGCCTGAACTTCATCGCTGCATCATCACCAACCACAGTCCTACACCAGGTATTTGAGGAGAGATCGCGGTAAGTCGAGATTAACCAACATCAATCCAAGGATACCGTGGTTCCTGGAGGTGCCAGGTGACATCGATACCAGAAGTGAGTTCTTGCGCTTGCTTGGTTCTAATTTCACAACGAATAATTGTTATTTTGATAATTTGATTTGTTTGATTTGATTTCGATTTATTATATGATTTTGCACGTTAGCTATTTTAAATACAGTCCACTTAGCACTTGGTAAACCCCACATTTTGGCCCTTCGGCGGATATTTAGTACAGTACCTGTTAATTTTGTTGATTTCGTATTCGTTATTTGTATTTCCTTTGTCTTAGCTTAACCGTTACGCTTAATAAAATTACTTGGGGGTATTTTGGAAACCGCGTTATTTTGTACCTTTTCGTATTATTAGGTTGGCACTTGGCATCTGTAGTTGGCACTACATTAATCGAACTTCGTTCTAGTTCATTCAATCGCCTGTACAATCTGTCACTTTCAAATTTTGTCATCAATCTGATCTGTCATTTTGAACATAACCTCAATTAATTTTGTTTTGTTGTTATTGTCGTTTGTAATATTTTTAGATTTGTTTTAGGTTTTCGTTTGTTTTAGATTTTTAAAATGACAGAAAGGAATGTTGACAAGAAAGGGGGGGATTCTTCAGGTGATATAAATAGGATTGCTCGTGATTACGCTGTTATGCGTATTGAGTATATAGAGTCATCTGATTTGGTAGGTTACATAGAAGAAGATCTTAAACAAATAGAAGCTGAGTTTCATGACGCTCAGCGGAAACTACTAATGACGTGTAGCAAAGCAGAACAAAGAGCGGAATGTGGTGTGTCGATTACTTTTGAACAAAAATTTAGAAAATTGTTACATTCTTTGAGGTCTCAAAACACTACTCAAAACACAAGTCTGGAAAGTAAAGTAGTCGAGTCTATGCGTGCTAAGTTGCCAAAAATAAGCATCAAGCCATTTGATGGCAAGTTAGAAAACTGGGTATCATTTAAACAACTTTTTGACTCTCTTATACACCAGAGAGATATACCCAATGTAGAAAAGCTGCATTACTTGTTATCTAGTGTAGAAAACAATGCTTATGCTTTAGTCAAAAACTTTCCGCTTACCGATGAAAGTTACTTGGATGCCTATAATACACTAGCCAAATATTATGATAAGAAGCGACAGATTGCAGTAAACTATTATGAAAAGTTAGTGTTCTGTGAACCCATTAAAGTAAAATCGGGTAGTGAGTTAGAGAGGGTTAACAGAACTTTTACTGAAACTTTGTCGGTGTTGGAAAAATATAATTTACCTGATAAAAATTTTATGTTATTTTATTTGTTGTGGTCAAAACTGGATAGGTTAACGCAAGAGGCTTTCTTGTTAGAATTTAACTCGGATGACATTCCAGATTTTGAACATTTGCAAGCTTTTATAGAAAAGCATGTTCGGGCTTTAGATTTTACTCGCATATGTAAAACTCAAAGCCAGTCTACTCCTAAGCAAATCAAGTCAAATATAAAGCCAGCTCTGATTGTTACACCAACCTGTGTTTATTGCGATGGCCAGCACCCATTAGTCAAGTGTTCCCGCTTTCACAAGTTAAAAGTAAATGACAGATTTAAGTTTGTAAAGTTGAAGGGACTTTGTATTTGTTGCCTTTCTGGGTCACACCATGTCAAGGCATGTACCACTGACAGTCTTTGCAAAGTGTGTAAGTTTTCCCACCATACACTGCTGCATTTTGATAGACCTAAAAACATTATTGTGCAACCCAAGGAGCCTACAAGTGAACCTGCTACTATTGATAAGCAGGCATTAACAACAATGTCGATTAAAAATAATATCATATTTGCAACAGCTAAGGTATTAATTAAAGATTGTTTTGGTAGGCAGCACAAGGTCAGGGCCCTGTTAGATTCTGCAAGTGCTTGCAATTTTATATCTGAGCCTTGCGTTAAATTACTGGGACTAGATTTAAAAAATAATATGCAACAGGTTAGCGGCATAGGACATGCTCGGGCTGAACCCCATAGTTTAGTGTCGTGTGAAATATTTTCTAGGCAGCATGACAAATATAAATTTAGTTTTGAGGCCTTAGTGTTACCCTCAATATGTGCTGATCAACCATCTCAGCACATAGATAGTTCAAATTGGTCACACCTGACAAATCTGGTTTTGGCCGACCCAGAGTTTGAGACCCCTGGCCCGGTAGATTTGTTGCTAAGTGCAGAAGTTTTCGCATCCTCCCTTTTGTCAGGACTTAGACAAGGTGGTCAGGGTCAACCAAGGGCTCTGAACACAGTTTTCGGCTGGATCGTCATGGGGGCGTGTGATGTTTCTCCTGCTAACCGTAGTGAGAATAATAAAGAAAATTGTCTTTTTGTATCAAATCCTTCACACCCTATGTCGAACTCATCCTTGGAATTGTCCATTAAAAGGTTTTGGGAGTTAGACAATGTCCATTCTCAAAAGGTTCATTTGTCGAAGGATGAGCAAAGATGTGAGGATTATTTTGTCGAACATCATCAGCGTCATAGCGATGGAAGATTTGTCGTTCCGCTTCCATTCAAGGATCCGTTAGATAAGCCTGTCTTCACGGGTTCTCGCAACATTGCGCGCAAGCGATTTGCGTCATTAGAAAGGAAACTGAATTCCAACCCTGACTTTCGTAAAGCATATGTCGCATTCATGACTGATTATGAAGCGTGTGGGCATATGGAAGAAGTTGAACCCCATGCTTCTGATATAGGTAGGTTTTATTATATTCCACATCATGGCATCTTGCGTCCTGAGTCAATTAGTACTCCCCTTCGTGTCGTTTTTGACGCAAGTGCCACGGATACGTGTGGTAAATCATTAAATGATACTTTGTTTGCTGGTCAAAAACTTCAAACAAATATTTTTGATCTTCTTGTTCGCTTTCGTTGGCATGCTATCGTGTTCACTGGGGACGTCAAACAGATGTATCGGCAAATCTGGGTACCCAATGAGGATGCAGAATATCAGCGAATCCTGTGGCGATCGTCGCCTGACATACCTGTGCGTGAATATCGTCTCCGCACAGTCACTTATGGCGTATCATCGGCACCATACATGGCTCTCCGCACAATTGCTCAACTGGCGAGTGATTCAGTTGAATCATTTCCGTCGGGTTCTCAAGTCTTATCGCGTGATATCTACGTTGATGACCTGGCCTCTGGTGCTGACTCTATCGAGCAAGCGTTGTTATTGCGAGATGAGCTGGCTCAAATATTTACGTCTGGTGGCTTCCATCTCAGAAAATGGACGTCGAACGACCAGTCTTTTTTTGATGGCCTGCCTTCATCAGATGTTTACTCAGGAGAGTTAATAGACTTTGAAACGACTGAGGATACATGTCTCAAAATTTTAGAGCTATTATGGCGACCTCGATCTGACTGTTTCCAGTTCAGAGTTTCATCCAGTGAAGGTTCTCGATGCACTAAGCGTGTCATCCTCTCACATATCGCTCGCATCTACGACCCCTTAGGATTCCTTGCCCCAGTAACATTTTATGCAAAATACTTAATGCAGTTACTGTGGACATCCGGTGTATCATGGGATGATGATGTGCCTGAAGCTATCGCTTCGGAGTGGATGACCTTCAGAGAGCAGTTATCATGTTTGTCATCTCTTTCAATTCCTCGGCGTATACCCTGTAAGGCATTTGTTGAAACGCAATTACATGGGTTTTGCGATGCTTCCGAGCGTGGCTATTGTGCCACAGTATATTGTAGAACCGTAGATTCGAAGGGCAACATTTATGTGCAATTAATTTGTTCAAAATCGAAAGTTGCTCCTCTACGTACCTTGTCGATACCCAGATTGGAGCTGCAAGCAGCTGTGTTACTGGCTGATCTCTTTACTTCTGTCCTAGTGTCGTTAGAGCCAATTCATAACACATTTAAAGTAATATGTTGGTCGGACTCCACTGTGGCGTTGTCGTGGATCAAGTCGTGTCCATCTAAATGGAAAACTTTTGTAGCCAACAGAGTAAGCCACATACAAGAAAAATTTTCACCAGAAAGCTGGCGCCATGTTAGCACATTTGATAACCCTGCTGATTACGGATCACGTGGCACACTACCAAGTGAATTTTTGAAGCGTGACTTGTGGTGGAGCGGTCCTTCTTGGCTGTCGGAGCCTGAAGAAAGGTGGCCTTTGTCGAAAGTTGCATTACTTCCCAATAGCCTGCAGGAAGAACTAAAATGTACGACCCTCTTGGCAATCGAGCAAGAGGTGAGCTTGGTCGAGGTTGTACTAAATAAATACTCTTCGCTGTCAAAACTACTAAGAATCTTGTCGTATTGCTTTCGTTTTCGTCGTAATTGTTCATGTAAATGTCGCAAAGAAAAGGTTTATGGTTTTGTTCAGCCTAATGAGATAGAAAGTGCACGCACATTTCTAATAAAACATGTGCAAAATATGGTTTTATCCCAAGAAATATCGTCCCTGGAAAAGGGCAATCTCAACTCGCTGCCTAAAGGACTCCGCAAATTGTCACCTTTTATGAACAAGGCGGGTGTATTGAGGGTGGGCGGCCGCTTGTCAAACGCTCATATAGGTTTTAGCGCAAAGCATCCGATCCTACTGCCTCGAGATCATCGTTTCACATTCCTTCTTATTGATGAATATCACAAGAAGTACATGCACCCTGGAGCTCAAACTTTACAAAATTTGATTTGTCAATCCTTTTGGATTTTATCAGCTAAACGGGCAATACGGTCAGTAGTTTCAGGTTGCGTAAAGTGTTTTCGTGCTAATCCAAGACCGGCTCAACCACCCTTGATGGGCGACCTTCCTTCCTACCGTGTCAGTGAAGTGAAACCTTTTTCTAGTGTCGTAGTTGACTACGGCGGTCCTTTTGACATAGCCCTTGGTCGTGGTCGAGGTGTCAGAACCTTTAAGGGGTATATCTGCGTGTTTGTTTGCACAAGCACCAAGGCTGTTCATATTGAGCTCGCCTCTGAGCTCAGTACTGATGCATTCTTGGCTGCATTAAAGCGCTTTATTGCACGACGTGGTCGCTGCTCTCATATTGTCTCCGATCAAGGCAGGAATTTTATAGGTGCCGCTAATTATCTCGGAAACATTATGCAGAGCGCAGCGGATACACAATCAATAAAATTTTCGTTCAGTCCACCAGGGAGTCCTCATTTCAACGGTTTGGCTGAAGCTGGTATTAAATCCGTTAAGACACATTTGTCACGTGTGATCGGTTTGCAGCGCCTCACGTATGAGGAATTTTATACAGTATTGTCTCAAATAGAGGCTATGTTGAATTCGAGGCCTTTAACACCTGTAAGTGCGGATGTTAACGACCTTTCAGCTCTAACGCCGTCGCACTTCTTAACGTTAGAACCTGTGTCGACACTGCCTGAAGAAAATTTTATAGGGAAAAATATTAGTATGCTTCATAGGTGGAGGCTTATTCAAAAAATGCATCAGGATTTCTGGAAAAGATGGCGGAACGAATACGTGCACACTTTGCAGCAGAGACTGAAGTGGGATAAATCAAGTCGAGATTTAAAAATTGGCACATTGGTGCTCATTATTAACGAGCAAACTAATCCCTTGCATTGGAGCCTGGGACGTATCGTTTGTTTACATCCAGGTGCGGATGGAACTTGTCGTGTCGTTACTGTAAAGACGGCTATGGGTGAGTATAGGCGACCTGTAGTGAAGGTCTGCCCCTTGCCGATCATTCAGTAATTTGTCGCTGCTTATCGTAGTTTTATTTTATTTTTTATTTATTTTTTCGTTCGTAAATACGTTGCATTTAGGTGGGCGGAATGTTCAAGCTAGATGCAAAGTTTTTATTTTCTATTTGTAGTTTTATAATTATTTTAGTCGGCAACACTTAGTGTTGGTTTTTTTGTGTGTTGCAATCGGCAATACTACTCTTCTTGTCGTGGGGAATTCGAATCGCGAACAACCCTTTTTCGTCGCTCTCGTAATTTTGATTTAAGTTAAATAATTGTCGTGTTGTTATATTCGCTTTGGTGTTGTGAAAGATTAGAAGCAAAGTCAGTGCCTGAACTTCATCGCTGCATCATCACCAACCACAGTCCTACACCAGGTATTTGAGGAGAGATCGCGGTAAGTCGAGATTAACCAACATCAATCCAAGGATACCGTGGTTCCTGGAGGTGCCAGGTGACATCGATACCAGAAGTGAGTTCTTGCGCTTGCTTGGTTCTAATTTCACAACGAATAATTGTTATTTTGATAATTTGATTTGTTTGATTTGATTTCGATTTATTATATGATTTTGCACGTTAGCTATTTTAAATACAGTCCACTTAGCACTTGGTAAACCCCACAGTTTGCAATAAATATCTGTTATCAAGAATCCAGAGAGAATGAGGGATTTTCTGACAGCTTGGAAAAATAGTTAATAAATTACAAAATGTATAAAGGCATTCATAATAAATCTGATTGCAGAGAGTTACAAGAAGATTTGAATCAACTTAATATATATACTGTATATACTGTAATATAATATACTGTATGGAAAATTATCTAATTTTAAATATAACAAAATGTAATATGTCATTTACTCGTCAAAAAATATATAATTATGTTATAAACGGAGAAAAAATAAACAAAGTTAATGAAATTAAGGATTTAGGAGTTCAGCTAGATTCAAAACTTTTGTTCGGCAATTATATTGAAAACATAAAATGTTGGGCTTCATTTTGCCAATTTGCAAGGAGTTTACACAGGTTTCTACTTATATTATTCTTTTTAACTCATTAATACGACCTAGCTATGTGCTACAGTAATATGCTACAGTAGTTTGGAGTCCACAGTACCATATATACATTGATCAGTTACAAAAGATACAAAATAAATTTATTAAATGTTTAAAATATAGATTCCATGGTATTGAAAGTGATTGTTTAAAGATTGTTAATGTAGAAGAATTGAAAAGGATCAATTATTTTTATATAAATTACTAAACAACAAAATTGATTCCCAATATTGATTATGTAGTTTGAACTTTGAATGTAGAAAACTTAGTTCTAGAAGAAAATACGTGTTTTACACTACTTCAAGCAAAACAAATTATGCTAGCAACATATTTACAAAGAGAGCTTGTGATTTTTACAACAAAAACCTGTGTGAATTGGATCATTTTCATATAAGTTTGCAACAATTTAAGAGAGAATTGCAGACAAAACATCAAAACCTTAATAAATATTGACATTGTACTTAAATTTAAAGTACTTATATTTTATTTTGTTACATATATAGGTATATATTATAGGTAATCAAAACAAATGTACAGTACAGTATATGTTATATAATTTGTTAAACATAGCGGTGGAAACTTCACTAGTTTGTGTTGTAACTTTAGTAAATAAGAATTGTACACAACTGTTTATTTCCCATATAAAGAAAAAAAAATGATAGGTGACGCTAGTAAAAGTTGTTATTTATTTTTTTAGTTAACCTATTATCGTAAAATAATGGCATACAGCCATGCAGCTTAGTCTGTCTCTTTATATTTATTTAGTAGGTACTATTTTGAAGAATTTATTTTATATTTCAGCACTGAATAGTTTGTTATAGAAGTAAATTCATCTTCTTTTCATCCTACCTATCTTATACTATATTAATGTATATCCGGGCCAGCTTTTCTTAACGTAATCCATTGAGGTAATTGGATAAATTTATTTTTCTTATTTAATGAGGAACATTCCTCATTGTAGATTTGTTCAATTCAGGTAATAAAACATAATTTTCAATGCGTTTCTAATAAGAAATACCATACGAATTGCTTTTAAAAGTTCCAAATAAATACTGCACAGAAATCAGAATTATTCAAATTGTTTTTCTAAAATGTCTTATTCTTTCAGAAAGAAATATATACCACAAAATTACATATCGAATTACACAACGTTTACATAGAGTTTCGTAATAATTACAAAGAGCCAGTTACACTTGAGAGCACCCCATCAAACGATTATTATTTAAAATAATAAAGTCCACATCATCACATATTTTCTACTAAGTCAACAAGCAACCATTGTGATATTTATTTTGAATAAGTTATACAGGGTGTCCGGTAATGAATGGATAACCTTGAAACGTCTAATAGTACAACTTATGGCCGTTCTGAAAAAAGTACCAAAAATAATTTATCATAAGTAGTACCTGATATTTCTTTTTTAAAGAAAAGTCTTATTTTTCAATATTATTTTAGTGTCTTAAAAACTATGACCAGAAATGAATGATTTCTATTAGTTTTTTGTTGTTTTAATATTATAGACTAACTGTGCTGAAAAGTAAATAGTATGAAAATCTTACGCAGTTTTTTTTTAGAAATACGCACTCGAAATAACTGTTTATAGAATAACTGTTGTTAAAATAGCTGTTTTCATGTTTGATCAATTCCTGATGTGTTTTGTTTTAATTCCCAATGATCAGACACAATTAGATTTTTTAAAAATTCCCATATTACAAGTTTGGTTATTTAGTCAAATTTTCTCCTTTTCTACATTAATAGCAATAAGTCACTATTTATGAAAGATAAATTTATGAATTGTACCATTATTAAATCTACTTAAAACAGACATTATTTTAAAATTATTGGTTACCATGTATTCATAAATATTTTTCATACCCAAGAGGTTTGAACTTTGCTTAAAAAATATTTCTTGCATATTTTTCAAAAATAAATTATTTTGCGTTTTTCTAAAAAAAAACTGCGTAAGCTTTTCATACTATTTACTTTTAATCTATCAGCACAGTTAGTCTATAATATTAAAACAACAAAAAACTAATAAAAATCATTCATTTCTGGTCATAGTTTTTAAGACAGTAAAATAATGTTGAAAAAAAAAAGACTTTTCTTTAAAAAAGAAATATCAGAGGTACTACTTATGATAAATTATTTTTCGTACTTTTTTCAGAACGGCCATAAGTTGTACTATAAGACGTTTCAAGGTTATCCATTCATTACCGGACACCCTGTAGAAGCCCCACAGTTAAAAATGTTTGTCATTTCCAAGCAAACGCTATGGTAATTAGGCAAATGCTCGGAAACACAATGGATCTCGAATAGTTATAATATGGGGAAAGATAGTTCCATCATAGCAATAACTAACTCGTAATTTAAGCGTTATTTCCCTTAGTTATTTCCCTATTCATTCTTAATTTGTAATTTATTTTTAATATTCGGGTCACTAAGCATTTTAAGTCTTTAACTTAAAATAGTTTTAGTAAATAGGTTAAAGAGAGATACATTCCAAACAGAAGTTCCTTTCTAAAACACTATCTCCATAATTTCCACCGAAATATCGAACAGTCCGGCCAATTTCGTGAAAATATCTTGAATTTTAATTTATTTCATTATCATTAATTCATTCCCAAACTTTCTCTGACGCCATATTTGCAAACAATAATTAAACCTGCCAGGTAAAAGTTTCTAAGCCAAAACGAAGAAAATACACAAAATTCCGGCTCGGCGTTTGCCTCGAGGTAATCTGACCCCCTTCCATGTAATCTGCTTTCACCCTAATTTGTTTCCAACTGTTAAAACAAACTTTAATCTTGGTACTTTTATTTGTTCGTGTAAATTTCATTGGTATGGATCACAAAGATTAATTATTTCATCTTAATCAGCTTTGTCAAAGGCCTCTGGTGACAGTAGTTAAATTGATAAGCTACTTGGTATTGTTGCATACCCATTCCGCCCCAGCACCACAAGTGCTACTTCTCAGCGGATGACCCGTTAGGGCAGCCTCTTTCCTATCTGACCGTCGCTCCGATGAAGGCTTTGAGGCAGAGTAGGTCAGAGCTATACAGGTGGTGATTTAGTGGATAGGTAATCTTAAAGTGAGTCCCACATAACCATTGCAGCCGGCTGCATAGTATGCATGAGCATTAAACACCTCCGTCCCCGAAACTTCCTGACATTCCGGAGGGTGCCAAAAAAACTTTGCTTAGGCGCATAAAAAACTAAATTGCAATTTTTAGCAAACATTATTTGAGACCAGAGAGATCTAAGTATTAAGAATTATTACTGGGAACAAAGAGGCAGCAATTTTTTTTATTTTCGTATTGTAAGTTCACAAACCAGGAATGACACAGAAATATGTACAAAAGAAATATAAATTATATGATGTTTACATAAAATAAGTGCCAGTCTTAAAATAGTGAACACAGCATTCATATTTGATGAAGTAGATACTATTAAATTACTACCAATTAACAATTGCATTTAACGTAGAATTTAACATACTTTTAGGTACACAAAAAACAGTTGAAGGATACAGAAAGAATAAAAATAAATAAAAACAAACAAAATAAAACGAACAAAACAATTAGCTTCCTAAATTAAATACTCTTTCATTTTTAACTTCGTGGCATGGATTGAGGCTCTATTAAAGATATCGAGCTTAAATCTAATACCAGGGTAACTTGAAAACATTGTCGATATTGGTGAGTTTCCCCCTTAATTCGTTGGGCAATGTGGCATTTCAAAAACCTGCCTATTGCAAGACCTATTGGCCTGACGTGGAACAACTATATTAATTTTCTCAAGAAGTGCACTGGAGTCTAAAAAACCATGAATTACTTTACATGAATATAATAATATGTCAGCGGCTTTTCTTCTACACGACAAACTGGTCATTTTAAAATATTTTAACGTATCTTCATAGAACTTCAAAGTTTGACATTTATTTAATTTAAATGAAAGTTAATAAGTAAACCGCTATACGCTCTATTCTATTGGAATGCACTTCGTAGTAAGGATTACAGACAGTAATTGCATACTCCAATGAACTACGAATAATACTATTGTAAACGGTAACGAGTATAGTAGGATCGTTAAAACTATGTAGTTGAGAATAAAGCATGTTAAACGAGAAGATTTTTGCAATTTTATAGCTGTATACCGTAATAAGTTTCTAACGCCGTTTTCACGGCGGAAAGTGGGTTTTAACCGTTCATCTAATAAGTGTCTAACGCCGTTTTCACGGCGGACAGTGGGTTTGTTAACCGTACTTCGTGGAACGTGAGCTTCGTCGACGGGAATTCGTCGTTCCAGGTGCCTCGAGTCTTCGTGTTCGAGTAAGTTATCCGCGTCGTCCTCAACCGCCCTACTGCGTGTAGGGCGGTTTTAGGAAGTTAGTCCTCGTTGATAGGTTCATAGTATATATATTTATATATTGTTGTCCCTCCCCAACCCCTCCGCAATGGCTTCCCTAAGCTTTAACGAGTTTAGAAAAAAGTTACTCGAAAGTACTAAAGGCATAAATGCTGATAAGTACCGTTTCTTAGATTCTCTTATCCCTCATCTCATGACGCTAATGCCCACAATGGCCCCTCAGGCCACCCCAGTTCCCCAGACCCCTCAGGTCTTAGGCCCTCCCGCGTCCCCTTCCTCCAGTGGCATGGAGTGCGAAGTAGACGCCCCTCCGCGCCGCAAGCGCGCACCCGTGACCGAGTCATCCTCGGACGCCACCCCAACTGGCCCTGATGAGCCTCCCTCTTTCACCCTTGTTAAGAAGCGCTCTAAGAAGCGCTCGAAACAAGACCCGGCGCCCTCGACGCCCTTCCCTACACCCCCTGCGGCGTCTTCAACGCCAGCTGCCCCGGTGTCTTCAACACCCGCTCCGGCCCCAACTTCTGTCAAGGCCAAGGTCCCACCACCCGTTTTCCTTCGGGAAAAGGGTAAATGGACTGAGGTTTCGACATTGTGCAATGAGCACAAGATTCATTACACCCGAGCGGCCAACTCGGGTGAATCTATTAAAATCTTAGTTTCGTCGATAGACGATTTTCGTGCTTAAACAAAGCTCCTCACCGATAAGCAATATGCTTATCACACTTATGCTCTGTCAGAAGAGCGTAAGATCAGAGCGGTACTCAGGGGAGTCCCGTTCGAATTATCGAACGAGGCTATCCTGGAGGATCTGCAGTCCCAAGGCTTCCCGGCACTCGCGGTGCATAAAATGCACAGCAAGTACGGGAGGCAACACCCTCTCGCTTTGGTGGTTCTCGCCAACGTCCCCAAGTCCAGGGAGATCCTCAAAGGGGTTAGCACTATATGCGGCCTCTCTGGGATCTCGATCGAGGGGCCTCATCGCCGCGGTCATCCCGGCCAGTGCCATCGGTGCCAGTTGTACGACCACGCGGCGGCCAACTGCCGCGCACCGCCCAGGTGCGTCAAGTGCCTGGTGCCTCACTTCACTAAGGAGTGCAATCGCACTCCTGAAACTGCCTCTCCTCCCGATTGCGTGCTTTGTGGCCAGTCCGGCCACACCCCAATTACAGGGGCTGCCCTCGTGCACCCCGTTGTATGCGCTCCAATTTCAAGAGGGCGGCACCCAAACAGGCCCCGCGCCTTTCTAAAGAAAACTTTCCGCCGCTGCGTAGCCGGGTTCCTCCGGCTGCTAAGCCTACACAGTCTAGGCCTGCCCCAGAAAACTGGAGGCAGCGCCCCGCATCGAATCCCACCCCGGCTCCTCGCCCATACAAACCCACTCCTCAATCCTCCGTAGCAGACGATATGCGTATCGTCTGCGACGCTATGAAAAATATCGATGTAAGTGAAATCGCAGTCTTAGCCCGTAAACTTAGGGCTTCACGTACTCCGACAGAGCGTTTGCTAGCTCTGGCGGAGCATAGTTCCCTTCTCAATTCATTATAGGTTCATTTAAATGAATTGATCCTTAAATCATGCTTCGGCCGACCTCTGCCCAGCCCCGGCTTCACCGGAGGCTGCCCAGAACGGCCACCAACTCATGTCCCTTTGAGCACCTTCAGTGCAACTTTCACTACAGGCGAGTCCCACATAACCCCCCGCAGAGGAATTTACCTGCGGGCGGTATGCATGACGCATCTTCCACCTCCCGCGAGGGTGCCTCGGCAGCAAAAAAAAAAAAAAAAGATTTTTGCACGTGGATGTGTTTTTTTACTAAATTTAATACTATTGCATTTACCAACATTCAATAATAATTTATTTTCCAAACACCAGTCATAAACATTATTTAATTCAGTCTGTAAATAAATAGAATCCTCGGGACAATCAATTACTTTATACAATTGTAGGTCATCTGCGTACTTTTTAAATTTACATTTGATTAAGTTTGCCAATTCTTAATAAAATTCTTTTAAATATTATAAAAAATAAAAGTCCTACGTGCGATCCTTGAGGGACACCAGATGTCACTTAAGTATGCTCAGACTCATGTCCTCGGATTGCTACAAACTGTGAGGGATTCCGCAGGTACGTATCAAACCAACGTAAGAATGACCCATGTATTCCCATATTATGCATTTTTTCTATAAGAAGGTCATGATTAATACTATCAAACGCGTTACTGAAGTCAGTATAAATAGCGTGCACTTCTTTCTACTGTCGAGAACTTCTGCAATTTCTGTGGTAATAAAGCTCGCTAGATTTGAGGTCGTTGATTTCTTAGGAAGAAAGCTATGTTGAAATTCGTGCAGTTGGTGTTTGACATGCCAATATAGTTTTTTAACCACAATACTCTCATACGCTTTTCCCATGCCTGACAATACAGAAATAGACAAATTGAAACTTCTCCTACGTTCCCTTTTTTGTGGATCGGAGTTATGCGAGCAATTTTGTTTGGAAACGTTCCCAAACTAAGTGCATCGTTAAACATGAATGTCAATGGAAGATATAATGCTTTGGCACAGTTTTTAAGGAAAATTGGGGGGTATACCATCTGACCCCGCCCCTTTATCTACTTTCAAGTTTAAGAGAGCTAACTTCCTCATTATATATGCTTAAAGACCCCAATGTTAAGTGGTTGTTTGAAATATTTTGACCTCTTACATGTGGCGTATTAGATATTTGATACACACAAGTGAAATATTTGGAAAAAAGATTACATATTTCTAGGCCTCCCTTTGCAGTTTCATTTCCGAAGGTCATCCTGTTGTTTATTAATTTATTATTAGATTTAAATGCATTTATGTATGACCAAAAGTATTTTGGGTTACATTGTAGTGTATTTGCCGCATTGTTTCTGAAACGTTGTTAACAACTTTAGATCCTAGATTCACATCTGGCCTTATGGCCTGGCCACACCTTTTGTATTTTTAATGAAATTTGGTACTAAACCATAATAAGCATCTTGAGTTCTTCTTTTGGGTACTCGATGTATGTCTCTTAATTATATCACAGACACAAGTCTAAAATGCCATGCCTGCCATTAATGTACATTTTCCCAAACTTTAGCCCAATCAACACAGGCCAATTTTTGTTTATGGATTCGTAATCACTCTTATAATATTTGAGTGATGGAGTACACAGCGGTTTGAGATTTGAGCAATTTGAGGTATTTTTACTTTTATTACAAGGGCTGGATGATGTAAATCTAATTTAATACCTTTATAGCTTTAAAGCTTCTGATAAATTTGAAAATACTAAATCCAGTATTCGACTGGGTGACTTTCAAATTGTGAAAAGACATCTCATCCAGTTTGATGAAAATGCACATGCATCATGGGCAGGATCCCATTCCCACAAAATTTCAGAGAAATTGAAATCACCTAAAAGTAAAATGTGAGATTTTTTTCTACATCTTTCAATTATCATATTACTAAAATTATTTAAAAATAAATTAAGACTTTCGTGACTTACAGGGGCAGCCAAGTAAACAGCACATAAGTTTAAACAGAATGAGTTGTGTCCCTTCCCAACTGTAAGGGTTAGCCAGAGCTCTTCGCAGACAGATATACGCAACACACTAAAACATAACCGTACCGCTACACAAACGCCACCGCCGTCTTTCCTATTTGCAAATTTTGTTATACTCCTATCACGTCTAAATACGCTATACCTATTGTCGAAAAGCTCATTGTCAAATATGGTATATTAAGCATAATTCTGTCAGCACTATTATATCAAAATCATTATTCAAAACATTGGTACAAAATATATATAATAATATATATAATATAAAAAAATAGATAATACACAGAAAACAAGAATTTTATAAATAGAAAAGTTATACAATATTCAGCCCTCAAAAGGACTCAAAATTTTTAACAGTAACAACAACAGACTTAGAGTTGACATCCTTTCGCAGATAAATTCGGCTTCCACGTATTCAAATGAAAGCATATTTCTTTTCTTTGGCAATTATCAGCGGCAGCATGTAGTTTTTTATTTCCCGGCTGAAAGAAGTACGATTACATATATGCCTGTTTTTGACCTGCGAGTCCGACCTGACTGGTATTTAACTTATCTTGAGAATGAGTCTTGTTATATAGCTTCACTGATGCCAGTATCACGAACAAGTGGGCTACAAAACTTTACAACGATTGAACGAGGATGTTTCGATTCCTGATTAAGCTTCGGAACTCCATGATAGGAAACAATGTCTGAGTCTTTTAAATCATATGCCACTATGTTAGCAAGTTGATTCACAACTGGTTAAATTTTTTTTGCTTTTGTGTTCCGGCAAACATTAAATCTCGACGTTGCAAGCTCGGGATTGCTGCTCAATATTTTCCAGCTTATTGTTGAATGCCATGACTTCCAAACGTAGTTTTTTATTTTCTTGCTTGATTTCGTCAAAGTGTTTAGATTTTTCCTTTAAAGATTCACATAAATCATCAGGCTTGTTTTCATCTCATCTATTGTACTGCTTACTACCTTAAGTTTAGATTTTGTTTCATTTTCGTAAGAATCGTTGAAATCGCATCCTCTGTTCTCTTGTCTATGTACATTTTAAGATCATTAACCTTTGTCGAGTTCGAAGAAATAATCAGGCTAGGAGATTTCGATGGCACCGCTTGTGGTGTGTCTGTGTTATCACCCTTTTTTCAGTGCATTTACAGTCGGGGCATTTCCAGGTCAATTTGGCTTGACTCTTTCTTATAATTAATTAGTTACATTCTCTGCACATACGTATCCTTCATCAATACATCATGTAGTTTCAATCAGCAAGGGTTTATCCACGAAGTCCTATAATAATGTCTTGAGAAAGTTATGGGATTTAAGTGTGCATGGCTATTTACCAACACAATCCTACAGATTCTAACATAATATTCACAAACGAGTTCAACCCTTCGATGTAGCAGCCCACACAAATCATTTTCGTTTATCAATATTTAACCAGTTTAGAGCGGAAATACAAATGTTGAAATTGATAATTATCAAGTTCAATTAAGACATAATTTCATCCAATTATCTTCTATGGCAAATAACCTAATTGAAAATTTTATAATACCATTAAGAAATAGGATCTCCTTCCGGGGCTAAAGCTTTTGTTTCATTTTAGTTTTTATTTTAGAAGGACAGGACTTTGCAACCTATATTCGTGAACTTAGTTTTATCAAGTCGTTTCTACAATTACTGAGTTGGAAACACTTATTTCCTCAAATTAAAAATATATTACGTGCCCAATTTATTTTTTCGAATTTAACCGTACATGGTTTTTGTTAATTTACTTTGGAACATTACCATTGACGATTAACATTAACTTCCAAGCCTAAATTTTGATTTGTAAGAACCCTTCAATTTCAATATGTTTTTTGTGTGTTTTATAAATTTCAAAAAGCTGAAGAATACGTAATTATTACAAAATATCTTGTCACTAGAGAATAAAATGAGTTTGGGCCGATGATAAAATGACACTATGAATATGTAATGAATTCTGAATTTGTACATAATTGCTCGTACTTGTTTGTAGGAATGTAAAAATAGAATCAGAATCGGCAACGTACTCTACTAACTTACTAGAAGTCTTCGAATATCGATTGTTAATAATTAACCTTAACTTAAAGTACAAAATCCCTTGGGCTATTACTATCTTACCATATTAAACTTGCGTCCATATTAAAAATTCTAAACAAACTTCCAGTAATAATGAACGTTTCTCGTTGTTATTCTATTCCGATAGGTATGGGAAAAGTATTATATGGATAACAACGACGACCAAATTATGGATATGCAAATAATTTTAACACACTTTTCATTTATTTGCACCTATCTAATGAAGCATATATTCCTGAGGGTAAAGTTAATATTTTAACAATCAAATTTTGATCGGCGTTTGGATAAATGCATTAAAGAACGCATCTATGTTAAGATATAGGAAAGTTGTTAACGAGCCTTTAGTCATACCTTCGAGAATGATAACTGCGTTTTAATAATAATATCACCAGGCTATGAAACTTGACCTAAAACGAGCACTTTTTAAGTGATTATATTCTAGCTTAGAATACCCTTAATAATAAATACTATTAGAAAGTGGATAGATTTTTTAATTTATTTGATTGATGAATTATTTGATTGATGAATTAATATATCTAATCGATAAACTTTGAAACCATCAAAGTGATTTTATAAATTAGCGGTTTTCTAGTTGCCATTTTAGTATACTTTATCTGTCGTTAGACGGCGTTGGTGACAATTTTCATAACAGTAATGTCATGGTATCCCGCTTGACATCCTTAAGCACACTTGCACCGAGCTGAGCTAATTCAGAGCAGCGCCAGTGGGCCACCGTATCCTTGTTTGTGGGATGATGTGCGTTAGTTTTTTTCCAGTCTTGATATTTTATGTAATAAATTATAATAAAAGGGTGAATACTATCAGAATATGGCACCATTATCACTTATTTGAAAGGTTGCTTGAAAATTAAAAAGTTACACGGCACCATGTCTGTTGATGATAAAAAAAGCTAAACTGAACGTGCCAACTGTAAAACGCTCATGCGATCAGCATTGGAAAGCTACATTACCTTATTCAGAAGTGCCATTGGTTACTTAGCTTATCAGTAGGTCTAACATGAGAATTTTTCGCTTTGCCTTTTCTTCATGAGATATACTACACGACCAAGCAAACTAAACGAGCAGGCGGAATGCGGCTACTTCTGTCAACCATTGACTTCTAAACAAACCAAAATTTCCGAAAAAATGGTATACCAAAAAATTGGTATATTTAGTCAGGCAAGTAAATGCTGACATGAACCAAAATAAATAATAATAGTGCTACCTACTGTCCGTATCCGAAATACATGGCGTCACGTTTGACAGTTGTCTAATCGGTTTAGTCAATACACGTGACAAGTAATAGAAGAAAGATGTCTTCATTTGGCTGTCAAGTTGGTTATGTCTTCGCTATGTTTAGGGCTTCATGCTAGACCTACTGGGAGCTATGGTGCACCAGTTAGTCATACGGACACGTCAAGCTTACATGTAAGTACATCGACCTTCCTTTGGTACGTAATATTATTGCATTTAAAGTAACCTGTGGTGGAATAAAAATTTATGTAATTTCTAATAAACATAAAGCATTTACAAGATATTCCTGCACCTAAAACCTTGATCTCAAAATTTTAAATGTTTGGACTTGCATTTTGTTTTGAAGGAAAACTTATATGAGGAAAATACAAAATTTTCCCTCTGACATTATTTAAGTAGGTACCCAGAAATTGCCTCATATTTTTCTTTTGAAGTCTCACCCCTTTTAGCAAACATAAATAATGCTCACTCTTTTAATATTTATAAGATTTTAATGGTCATAAAATATCTATATATAAGTATAAAAGTGACTGACAAGCTATCAATGCCAACCCCAAACCTATGGGTGGGTATCTCAAGCTCAATATATATCTATTGAGGACACTCTTAGGAATCATGGCAATCATCAAAGAAAAACGGCCCACTATACTCTAAAGTTCTTACGCTTCCAAGATTTACAGGTTTCGTTTTGCTGATGATTCTGAAGTGGTACACTTTAAGGCAATGTAAGATTTATACGTCAGTTAAATTCTACACCAACTTGTACTTATTGTGTATGTAAAACTTTTGCAATAGTGCCTTGTATTAAAAATAAGTTTAAAATATGGTGTGGTAACACTCTTACAGGCACCATAGCTACGAAACACGCTCTCTCTACACTATGGTATGTCTGTTATAATACCGACGAGTTATAATGTAAACAATATATAATTAAACGCGATAAAATGCGGTTAAAAATGTTCTATTTAATTAATGATTCGTGACAACTTAAGGAAATATTACAGATATGTATTGACAAAGCAACTGTAAGCCTTTCCCGTAGACAGAAATGAAAAGCAGAGTTTTAAGTTTTAATTATTATTTCTTTATTTTAGCTTATGCAATATGACTTACCTCACGTGGCCTATGACCGCTAAAATTAATTAAAAATATAAACAGCATCGGTTTGCTGACTTTGCCATTTTCATTATTTGCAAACATTCTTATGCGTTATTATATCGAAATAACATTCCAGAAAATTGTACACCTTAAAGAAGTTTAACGAAAGTTAAAATTCTGGAAGAGCACATCGAAATCCATAGTTGCCCATTTTCAAAACTCCTAAATAACTTTCCAGATGAACCTTTTTTAGAACCAAAAGACTGGACTATGATTGAAATAAAACTAATAAAAGTTAATTGTTTACTGTATAAAATAGGATTCCTCGTTTTATTTTCTCGTAGATTTATAATGTAAAAAGTGAAGAAGAAGAAAAAATTAGACTGTTAGAGGAAAGTTTTACTTGAAAAGAAATAGAGAAAAGTGTGTATATCGTACAATTCGGTCTTGCTTGACCGATTTCCCTTGCATTCTTACTAATTTTTAGATGCGAAAAGAGTTTGTAAAGTGTCACAAGAATTTTTTCTTTTTATCACTTATCTAAGGTGTATAGTAATATCGGACTTGGCTAATAAACAACAAAAATAAAATAAAATAGGTACGTAGGCAAAGCCATAAATATAGACATGGATTTGTTTGTTTTTACCGTAACAGATAGAACCATTGAAAATTGGGCTTTATGACAATAAAACATAGGAATGTTGATTATAAAAGTTTACAAAATTCTATAATACCTATACCCCTAGAATAGCGTTTTTGTAAATTATCAATGACACGCTTCCCTATTGCAAAATGAAGATTAAAAAGTATTCTTCACCTGTTGCGTTCTTGTTAGAACTTGGGGCGTATATTACAGCACATTAGCAGTGGCTACATTATGAAGCGACCGGGAAACTTAGTTTTGGAGCGATATCAGGACAATCATATCATTTGTTTGATTTACTTTATATTGAAAAATCATATTCAATAATGGTAAGCTCATGAAAGAAGGCGTTTTTTACTAACAAAAAGTAATTCCTTGTCGTAGTTAAATTTATTTGTGCTGTAAACGAAGCGTCTTGTTTGGTTTTGCCAAGTGAGGCTGTCTTTTTACAATGTTTATCAAGCTCCACGAAAACAGTTTTTGTGTTTTTGTTAAAATCAGAAGAAAATTCATGATAGGGTTGGACTGCAATTCGTCCTGTTTCACAGGCAGCGCGGCAGTTACTCAAGCACAGTTGAGTTATGAAAAACTGTTGGCAACAATTTTCTATCTGTGTAGATCTTTTATTAGCCGTAAGATAGTACCTACTGTTTAAAATTAATTTCATTTTTTGTGCTGATGATATTCCGAATATAAATAATTAAAAAGTGCCTAAAAAGCGCTTTGGCTATTAGATTGCTGCACGTGAAAGGCTGTCGCGGTGTCATGACGATATTTTATCGAATGCCTAAATTAACCCATATCGGGGGAGTTAAAAAAACGTTCACTTAATATTTCACGTATTTGTGTATGTTAATACGTTTAATAGGCAGCTCGTTAAAACTTTATATATCGAAATAAGAGCGGTATTTGTTCAAAGAGTATTTAAAATAAAATACATAAGATAGGTGACTCGAGTTGTTTGTGCAAACTCAAGTTTATTACATCTATGAATCTTTAAATGAATGAAACTGACAAAGAGACAAAATAATGCAATGTCGTGGCGAGCGAGCTATACAGATATCTTGTCGTATCGGCTCTTCGCTTTTTGTATACTGACATTCGGTTTGCGAAGTTAAATCAGGTGAATGGGACAAGACTTCCGAGGTCCGTGCGTCAGGAGCTTGCCACCTATTTTCCGCTTTTTTTTTCAATCAAATAATAATCATTTAACACAAATCTAGACAAGAAATATGTAGCTTACCAAAGCTAACGATGTAAGAGATTACGAGTAATGGACTAACTCTTAAATAAAAATTACAATGAAAACATTTGCACTAAATTACTAA
Source organism: Marasmarcha lunaedactyla (assembly GCA_923062675.1). Classification (NCBI taxonomy): domain Eukaryota; kingdom Metazoa; phylum Arthropoda; class Insecta; order Lepidoptera; family Pterophoridae; genus Marasmarcha; species Marasmarcha lunaedactyla. The sequence goes on from OV281343.1 coordinate 16,872,560, forward strand.
AATTTAATGTGGGTAAAAGCGGTCTTATCGCAAGCTGCCATTTCTTCCAGACAACCTATGAGTCTTTGGAAATCTAGTAAATGAGCGGAAGATATTTATTTAATAAAGATAAATCTCTATAAGGATATAACCGCTCGCTTGCCTGGACGGGCACTTGACGCACACCCTACATTGCCACGTAATTTTTTATAACTGCCGCCGCGTTTCGCCGCGCGACTTGGGTTTTACAAAGACATTCATTGTGCCTCAAGTTGTTATTAAAACACTAACAAGTTTAGTATGTTTAGTATGAATGAAACTATATATTTAAGTATTTTGTTCAGTACTATTCGATTACATAGAAGAATTATGATACGCTGAACACAGAGATAGCGCGTTTTTGAGCACGACTTATGTTTAAACGATCATATCTCAAAGGTTAAATCGATGACGTAAGGTTTTTTATTTTTTATTACAATGTTTAAATTATATAAATTAGGATAAAAAATAAAACCATACATCGGTCCATACAAAATTATTTATTTACAGCCCTTTGATCATGTACAAAAATCTAGCGGTGTGCGCCGTAATTCGAGGTAATTTTAATATGTCACAGATGCACAAGTACCACAGTTAGGCCTCCGATCGGTTATTACTTGACCTAACATATTAATCGCATTTAATATGATGAAACAGCCAAAAATATCAAAAAATGGTGAAATGGGTAAAATTATTGCGTCAGCAAGCAAAGCAAATGCCAAAATACCTACCACCAAATGTATGGGCTTAGAAAAAGCTAAACTTTGTGTCTCATGCTGAAATCTTTATTTCTAAATATGAGTAGACAATTGACCTTATAAATAACAACACACCACGTAAATATATTCACCAAAAGTATTAAAATATGGAAATTAAAAGCCACAAACACACCCGTAGCCGCGAACCTACGATTTCCCACTATCGACAACTTTAACTTTTTTTATTTTTTTATTTTTTCATGGCATGGATTAACTTCACGATTCTATTTGGTAAATTATTTTACAGAGAAGCAAGACAGATATATACAAATAGGCCTTGAACAAACGGGGACAGCAAATGCTGACTATCGCTAGGCTAAGTGGAACTGCGCAAGTGGTCCTAACACTTCAGTAATTTTTTAAGCAAAGGGTTAAAAACATTATAAACTATTTTCACTGTAAAATAACAATTGCTTGTTTGATCTAATTATATTTCATTTTAAAACTTATACATTTTTTGGTTAAATGACTTTCAAAGAATATTGGCGGATCCTTATTTAAGTAAACAGTGACCGTTTAGAAAAGTAACCAGTACTGTTGTTTTTTTTAAATGTGAATTTCCATAATTTTAGCTTCATGTCTTAGAAGTCTTCATAAAATAGTTGATTTATAAAGCTTGATTTGACTTGATCAGTTTGTTTTACCTCCTGTCATTTTTATTACGATACACAGGATTGATTGTGACTAAGCGCAAGTATTTGTAATATAATTTTTAAATATAGGAAATTATAATCACTTCAGAATGTAAGGACTCATTTTTATGTAAGGATATTTTTTTTTATTCCTCATAGTGAAAATGATTTATTACTCACTGGAGTCCTTATCCTTGGTGTATAGCTTTTGCCTTGGCCGGCGAGTTTCATTACTTTTGGGACTTGTCACTTATGTGTGTGAGAGCAAATCATCAGAACAAAACCAAGGCAGGTATTGTTCTGATGATTTGCGATTCTTTTAGTCATTTTATTCGACCTGAACTGTTTATTGGACTCAGATAATTCATAACGTGACTTTATAAGCCTTTGTGCCGAAGGATTCCGAAAGATTGCGCTTAAGGCGAATTATTGTTGTGATTTTTGGTCTATGATTAAGCTTTGTTGTTTGGAATAGGTTTGTCTTGATAACGTTATCACGGCAGACCAAATTACACGAATTCAATGCATAAATTGTAGGAACGCATTGAGTTAAAGATATTGATGAACATTTACGTGTCGTTATTATCATGGTTGGTTGGTGATAGTAGTAATTACCTGTGTCAATGTAGTTCTTATTGAAAATGCAATTATTATTGTTCCTAGACATAGTCCATAATACATTTTTTAAAAGTGGATCCTGTATTGATGTCCTATAGTTTTAGATATTTTGACTTCTACACGTTTCACTTTAACTCCAACTAAAGCCATGTATGGGGATCTGCCAATGTTCTTTACAACGTATTTCAAAGAGCACCTGGAAACTCTCCAATATAAAAATGTAAATGAAACTTGCAAAGATTTAAATTTTTCATTGAATATCAATCATTTTGGAACCTTTAAAGGAAGATCATCAGAATCCATATTCTAATTGCATCGCAAAAAGTATTCGTATAACTAAAATTTACGCAGACGAACTTTCAATGCAACGCTTCTTATTCAAAAATATCTGTGAATTGAAATCGTCGTATGCAATCTGTATCTATGTAAGATTTAGTATTATTGTATTTACATAGTAGACAAAGATTTAATCTCCTTAGTTAATTTTTCCTGATGCTGCAAAGCAGATGTTTTTGATTTTAAAACTTATTTGGACCTGAATGTTTTCTGGAAAAATTGCCAATTAGTTCTTCATATATAATACAGGTTCTTCATTCTTTTCAGTAAAACTCAACATCGATTTTCTTAAAAGAACACAGGATGTAAGGAAAAAAATGTTGCTGTATCTAAAGATTGAGAGCTTTCTAACGACAAATAAATCCGTAACAGTAACAATGGGCCCGAATATCGAGCCTCGTTTTTCATGAACTCTTTTCATTCCTTTTTACGAATGTTTTAGCACATGTTGCTACGTTCGAACATTGGTGCGCTAGTAATATGGAATTAAAGCATTATATTTTTTGTAACAAGTATTACAGAGTTAACATTCTGTTTTAAAAGTTGTTCTTTACAAATAATATTTCTTTTGATTGTTAAATTAAGCTAGATAAGTTTAAAGCCACAGTAACAGATTCAGTATGATCACGTATGTACACAGAAAAGTAAATTCTACCGCCGAAAAAACACGCCGACCGCGCCATCACTGACCGAATGCCACTAATCACAATAATAAATAATAATACAACTATTGCCAATCGCTTTTTTTTTTAATTCTATTCTGTCTTTATGCCTCTACAATAGGGTATTTGACTTTTTACATATTTAAGTAGTTTATGAACAGTAAAGAAATATTGCAGTAGTATTAAATATTGCATATTCATAAAATGCTATCACCTTTAAGTGACATACTACTCGTATAAATGTTTACTGCGTTTGTAGTAGGTTAATAACGTGAGCGAGGCCGAGGGTAACGGCTGGTAATTAAAATTAGATTATAAACAATGGATGGATTGCGACGCATAAAAAATGACTGACGTAGGTGTAAAAGTCAAAATAAATAAAATGTATTCCAGAAACATTCTATCAACGATTTAATATATAAAAAGCAAAGCAAGAGGACTTATTTCTTAAAAGTATCAGCCTAGATATCGTAAAAGCTATGAGCATTCTATTTCGTATTAAAGCTAGCTACAATTATCTGTCTTTCGTATCGGCCCTTATTGCCAATATTTAGCTTCTAAACCGCCGTGGCTCGTCACAATGAATAGGTAACAGTATACACTTGGTTAGTTAACTGAAGTTAATTCAATGAACACATACACGTACCATCTAACTAATACATAACCCATTCGATTTAACTACGAGCGAATTAGAACTAGCATTTAGGCATATTGAGATAACTAGCCATATAGATGATTTCATTAGTTACATGCAAATTATTTAGTCACTTGTGACTATATACTTTCAGTACCAAATAATACTTATTTAATGTCTAAAATTTGCTTTTATAAGCATTACTAAAATCTACCAGTCAGAAATATTTAGCGCTTTATTATGAATGCAATATGATGAACTGATAACTGACAACATTAGGGTTTTATTTGACTACACTAGAACTATTTTCTACTAACATATTTCTGTCTGTATTTATCACTAACACGTAAAATACAATGACCGTTGCATAGACTTATTCAATGTTCTCTGGTGTTTTATACTAGTATTCATAAACAAGCAATTACCTCAGCTAAGGTAACGAAGTGAGCAACGATTTTTATTTCGTAATTGAGAAATTGACACCAATGAGTACTGCCAAAAGGTAGAAATCTCAACAAACAAATTTTTAATAACTCGACTATGAAATAAAATTTTGCCATTTAAGAACTTTAGCCACACGATTACGAATGTAACATTTGAATTTTAAGAATTATTGCAATTTAATAAACTGCACCATGTTTTAAAGAATAAAAAATTAAAATTGGCATATAGGTGGTATAATATAGGTATAATATAGATATTATATAATATAGGTATATAATATAGGTATTAAAATATATGTGGGGTTGGGTTTTGACCCCACATGTCATATATTTTTAACGGCAAAAATAGGTGCACTACAAGCCCCTAAAGCTTTTTTTTACGGTCGTCGCTTAAACAAATTGTATACAGTCAAATAGAAGTTGCGACTAAGCTCATCCAGCTCTAAGACAGAACAGTGAAGATAAAAAAAACTTTAATTACAGACATACAAAACTTATCTATCAAATAAACTACCATGAAGTATGAAATACTACACAGCGGGGCTTTTTAGCCAAAGAACCTTTCTGGTTGGTTTCTAGATTTCATAGGGTTTAAGGCTTCACCGTGCTCGACAACTTTATCCAACATTTATTTAGGATGACTTGAATATCTGTTAAACTGATTTTTTGATAGGTACTATAGTCTCAAAAAGAACGCCGCCGGGTTTAAAAAGCCCGCCATTTTTATTTATCCATGTTAGCAACATTGATTTTGCATTTATTGTTATCTGTCATCATTGAGGTGATGTTACAAAACATTGTTTTGTTCTACTTGCCACACTTCCAGGGCAACGTCACTCTAATCTAATACATGAGAAGTTGCCGGACTAAAGAAGAACCTACCCACCTTAATCTCGTTGGATTTGGATACTATATATTTGTTCTTATGGGGTACCCTAAGTCAAGAGTTCAGAAAGAAATCACGTAACGCGTTAGAGCTCAAATAAGAAATTCGACGTGACCTAAAGGAATTTGATGGGGATATTATGATTGGTTGATGGTTAATTTCATGGACCGAGTGGTGGGCTTGTAGGGGGCGCTATTTGCCTTATTTTTTTTTCGCGCTTAGACTTGAACATTTCCTCAAGATAATGGTGTACTTTTTTTGCTTGTTTCAAATAATAAATCATAATAAAAATATATCCTCAGAAAAACACACAGGGGCCATACAGGGCCCCAAAGTAAGAAGACCTTTTGTTATAGACGGTACAGCGAAGTGGGAAACCCAGAATAAACATACACATACCTTTAAATAGAAACGACCATGACCCGAGAACAAATATCTGTGTTCATCGCACAAATGAATGCCCAGAACAGCTCGAACCTGGAACCTCCGGCGTATGAGGCAGGGCTAATAACCATAACTCCAATCGGCCGTCAAATAAATTTCATTTATAGAGTTAGGGCTGGCAAAAAAGCTAGCGTTCATTTTGATGAACCCTATATAAACTGCCTCGGAATAACATAGCATTTCTAAACTAAACAGTTACTGGTAAGGTTTAAGTGTAACATTTTAGAGATCTCATATTAAAAATAAATGAATACCGATTACCATTTGAAATAGTAAATTGTTATGATTGCAAATAATATAATCCAAAAATGGCAATATGTAAGAAACACATGATTTATAGCGCCATGAGATACGTCGCTTTTGAGAGTAACATGTTAAAATTAAGGTACAAATTAAGCTTAACCTGTAAGTTATGTTTTTAAAATTAAATCTTGTTACACTAAAAACTAAATCGACAGTAATTTTTATTATCTATCACGAGCAGGTTATTACATTTTCTCCAATACCTTTACCAACTTATATTTGTAAAAAAAAAACTTTTTTCATTCTGACCACAAACGTCACAGTTTCGGTGCAATTCTGTGAAGTACCCGCAGGAAGCAATATGCCGAAACTAGTTTTTTTAACTGTCGGTAAGGTTTTTTATTTAACTGGGACCGCAACTCAAATATGTTTACCTAAATTTCAATACAAAAGGGCTGACTACTGACTTTCTCGTCCAGCAGAGTACAGCACAAACCACTTGATAGATAGAACTCAAGACAAATTTTAAGAACTTCTTATGTTTTATTTTTGCAAAATTGTGACTCCGATTTTGCCAAATAACTATTTGAAAAGTAACTGGTGACTATATTAACTAATTAATATTGGGGATAATTTTGCGTTCCTCAAAGTGACCTCAAAGAGTAGGTTTATAAGTTCAACCGTGCGCTGGGATTTTGATTTTGTTTTTCTAATTGTTGTCTGGGCCGCCTTAAAAGACCGTTGCTGTTCCGTCAGCAATCTTCAAGTAAGAAGAAAAAGAGGCCTTAACCCCAATCACACACGTTCACAAATGCATTCAAGAAGTTTTTTCAAAATTTGCCTACAGTTTTTAACTCTACCTACTTTTATGTGGGAGAAAAGGGCGCTGAAAGGCTTCATGAAAGTACATTTTTGTTAAGGATTGTGATAGGCTTCGCAAACCCATGTGAAAAGTTAAGTATTGATTTTTAAGCTCACTCACTACGTAATGGTAATTTGTACTTTATCTTTACTTTCCTGGGTATTCAAATTTTACTTTTTATTTAGTATTTTTATAAATAAATAATATATTTAGTAACAAATATTTCAAAATATAAAAAAACAGAAACAACATACCTAAAGCTGAGACCTATTTATAGGAACATAATACATATGTCTAGTTAAAAATATATTTATTTTTGGCTATAATAATTTTATTTGAAATAAAAGATTAATCATTTGACATCACGTCCAGTTCAATTTATAATTAAATTGTAAATTGATTCAAATCAATCTAAAAATTACTTATTTGTTTTATTTATGCAGCAGAAGAATTACTATTTATTATAATTATAAAATTATTTAAATGACGTATATTTAAGTAAGTATTGTTGGGACACAAAAAGCTACATAAATTAAAACTATATCAAAAAACATCGCTTCAAACACACATACCAAAACGACGAAACAAATAACTTCGCAGTCGTTAAATGCGAGTTAAATAGCAGTAAAGGACGAGTAAAAACTTTTCCCGGCGACAAAATAAACTTATCCAACCTGGGTAAAATATTAAAATAATCACCTGGGTTTTTGTTAATATTAATCACTTTGAAAGTTTCCTTTGTGGGTTTAATTGTCACAGTTTTTATAGCATCACGTGTTGAGCGTACGTGAATGTTTGCGCGTTTGGGCGGGAAAGCGACGCGATCGTAGCGGCAATCGGGAGGCGACTGACAGTTCATGAGGACAAGCGGAATAAAGCGCGGTAACCAGCGGTCGCGCGCAGCCGCGGCGAGGCAGTGGTCTGCTGCTATATGGACTCTCATTTGTTTTATGTACATGTTTCATCCCGATGAGTATTGTTGTAGGGTATGTTGGACTACGCAATCAATGTGATTATTGAGAGGGATATGGTATGTAGGGATAATTCTTATGATTGCAAAAAGCAGGTATGAATGTGTAAAAATTGCCAATTGATTACTATAAGAATAGTATTAAGATAGTTAAAGATTATATAAACACTAGATTAATATTCTTAGTCACGATATATTTGGGTACTGCAGTTAAAAAAATTTCACAAAAGGAATTATAAAAAATTGCAATCAATTGGGGTAACTTTGTTTTTCTGTCTAACATTGACCCCTGGTCCAATTTAAACGGATGCTTTTTTACTTTTGCATACGCTAACATCTTTATTTAAACTAATTTCTAAACTGTCTAACTACAATACTGTTTGAAAGTGTGATTTGAATAAGACAGGCTTTTGGATAAAAGTCCATAGTTCCTAATGGTGTGAATATTGCTATCCACACTACGGGGTAGTGGATTGTATTTGAATAGATGGCTGGTAACTGGAAAATCTTAAATCATTCCCGAATTGATAAACACTCTCGGCACAACTAAGCACTGACCTTATATGCTTTCCTGCGGCGAATCCAGGCAGAGGGTCCCTTGATTCGAATACCAGCACTGACACCTCACAAGATCTTTGATTCACAACGATTGTTCAAGGTTATTTCTTGTAATAAGTAATATTTGCGTGGAGCGGCCGGCGCGCGCGCGGTAAGGGATGCGAAGCGAACTATACGAAAGGTCACTAGGCGGCGCTGATGCTCGTGACAGTGACATTTGTCACAAGCGCGGTAAAGGTTATGCTGGTTGGTTTGTAGGTACTAATCCACCATCATTCAACCAGCAAGGAAACAAAATGTGGTTCAGCGTGCCCAGTAGTACGATGAGAGTGTAATTAAATTACGAATTAAAAGTAATGCGAAATATTAAGAAACGGCCAAACCACCTAATAAAAGTGATAACTAGGTAAAAATACATGAAAGTAGTTTAAAAAATTGTCTACAGTGTCATTTTTCAACCTATTTTGAGTAAATGAGGCTATAATAATACGAATACTCAAAAAAAAGTAAGTTCTGCAAAATGTGATAAAGAGATTATGTGGCACAGTGTTACCCAAATTGTCAACTTAAGTTTAGTTCACCGTTTCTTTTTTCTTCATTTGCCATACTTCAAAGACGCACAGATATCTTAAACTTATTTTGATAGACCGTACGGCAAACCAGCGATAAAAGAAGAAAATAAAAAAAAACCGTACTTTATGACCGTCTTCAACATTATTACCGCATAAAAGTGTGTCACTACCAGGCACCAGGATTTGAACCCGGGATCTCTATTGTACGCAGACGGGCACACTACATAAATACGAAAAACTCATTTCCGATAGTCATAGTCACGAACTTAGAAATTCCGAATTTTATAACACCGAATGGTTCAAAATTCCGATAATGAAAATTCCGTGTTTCATAATTCCTAATTTTTCTTCTTCGAAACTTCAAAATTCTGAACGTTAATAATTACGAAAATCAATATGCCGAAATTGAACCATACAAAATCCGAATTATTAATAATCCGCAATATCATAAATACGAATCCCAAATATCAAAATTCCGAATAATATTAGTTGCAATAACAAACGCCTTGTAAAACTGCAAGAGCATTGAGGTAGTCAGCTGGAAAAGAGAAAGTTTATTTAGATTTTTGTACCGAGTTATTTCTTGAGTATACAGGGTGTTCAATAAAGTATTTTACAAAAAAATATTCCAGATTGAGTATGTCTCCACCATTCGACTACAAAAAAACCGTTTTTCATTTGGACTTATGGTCTTTTGATACAAAATTAAACTTAAAGTTAAAGCGCGCGGCCACACACCTATCCAGATAACGCGTGGACCTTGCGATCAGCTCGGAGGTAATTACACAATAGAAAAAAAGTAAACGTAGATAAATAGTATAATGGTGGAGACTTACTCAATCTGAAATATTTTTTTGTAAAATACTTTTTTGAACACCCTGTATAGATTATGTACTGAAATGCAAATCCCTATTTGGCGCTTTGCCGGCCGCTGCTGCGGCACGCTCGCTGCGCTCGCTTGGCTCGCGCTGCATGTTCTACATACAGACTAACTGCTCCTCATCGCTTCGCTCGTCGTCGCGCTTAATTTGTATAATTTCAAAATGTACCTTATTAATTTTAATTTGTGTCACAGCATATTTAGATTATAATTTTTGATACATACCCGTTTTAGATACAAAATCTAATGTTAGCATTGAATTTTCGGAAAATTAAAATTCGGAATACCATATTTCGGACTAGTAACACAGCGGGTTTTTAATTGTTAGTACTAATGAAAGTCGGAAAATTAAAATTTCGTATTTATTAATTTCGATAAAATAAGAATCGTGTTTTTGAATAGTCGGAATTTAGTTTCTTAGGGATTGTGAAATTCGGAATTTTAAAAATTGGAATATTAAATTCGGAATCACACAATTCGGAATTTTTGGGTGTTCCCTACGCAGACGCTACGAGACAACAAATGTCTCATTGCTCGGTTTCGAAATTAATTACCTATAATCTAAATGACTTGTTTCATCAATTTAACAGAAAATGTAAACTACACCTAAAAGTTAACAATCAACGTTATAAAAAGAATTAGTAACCACTTGAAATTGAGCCAGAAAATAGAAGGCTCGAAATAATGAAATGAAATGAAATATTTAGTTCTTAACATCGACAATTACTTGTTCTTATTGACGTCAAATAAAACATGACTCTACCACCAGTTCGAAAAAACCTTCGTGAAGAAGAACTGGCAAAAAACTTCACGGGTATATTTTTTTTCAAAATATATAATTTTGTATATAATAATTGAAAGGAGACCTAGCTGGTAAAGAGACTTTCTATTTGCTATTGTAAAAGTTTATTTTGCATGTAACTATTAAATAATATGTTATATTATTTAATAGTTACATGCAAAAACTATCAACTTTACAACGGATATTTGTGTTGTGTACAAGTAACGAAATCAGGTGACTGTTAAATGTATAATCTCGGTTCAATCTTTAACAAAAATGGCCAGTGCAAAGAGTACCTAACTCTATGAGCTGCCTAATGTACATTAAACGTATTATTATGGACGTACACTCTACTGCAATACACAATTCTATTATACTGTTGGTTCAAGTTCTAATCTAGAATTTTAAAGCAAAAGTTATGTAGAATTCCATTACTAGATAATTTTGAATACATGTAAGCACGCAAAAAGAACAGCAGAAAATATAGTCTGTCACAAAACACTTTCAGCAGATAGATTACAAAAATTAAGTAGATAAAGTGCAATTATTTATTTGGTCATTAGAATTGTAGTCAATAGAAATAATACCATCCTAATAAAGTAATTGCTTACTGGCACAATCACAAAAAAAATATATAGGATTGCTTTTTTCTCATAGAAAAGTACTTAAAAAAGGCATCACTTAACATTCGAACGCACTACAGTCTGATACGCTTTCAATTTAGACGGTTGATAACGGACTCTGGCCTATAGCAAGCGGCATAGTAAACGTGCGGCAGCGGTCCGATACGAAACGTCTCAATTGAAAGCGCTCATAATGAGTCCTAAATGAATCCGCGACTCATAAGCTGCAGAATTGACAAATTAAAAATCTGATCGCTAAAGTTATTTTTCATTCCACGGTAATTCCGTGAAAATTAGTAGATATATCCTATGGCACTCCCACAACTAAGACGAAAATATTGACACCGCATGTATCAAAAAGTTTAGGTTTAGAGAGTTCTCGAAAAACATAATCCCCCTTCCGACAGTCGGAAAATACTCGTATATTTCATCAATTAAGAGACCGATGTTTCTTTGTAAACTTATATCTACGACTAGAGGTCCTCGTACGGTCTCACCCGCGTGATGCCCGATCCTGTGGGAAGTTCGGGACAAAATATATAAATACATTCAAGTTTATCGATAACATAAATAAATTAATATCACTTTTCTATTACAATAGTAAAGAGAAACCTGTCTTTAAGGTATAATATCTCTGCATGTCTGTAACCAAAAAAAGCAATGATGCTGTAATTATTAGGCTTATTCGCACTGAAATCGACCATGAAAAGCTTTTTCATACTGTACACATTTAACCAAAGCACCTTTTATATTTTATTAAGAGCAAAGATGGCCCCAGGCCCATTTTGTTGTTTCGTTTGACACTTTACCTCGATACGCACAAAAACCAAAGGAAAAACTCTGTGGAAACTCTGATGAGAAAATAAATGTGAAATGCGGAGAAGCTGTATTCAAAGGAAATATGTCAGAGTTATATTAAATGTGAAAGTTCGGATAATTGTTTGTGATGCTAGGAAGGATTTGGAAAATCTATGTTATAGGTATGTTTGTTCATAGCTACTGTTGAGTATTACTTAAGATTGGATGTGAAACTCGTATATGACATGTTTATTTGTAGGCCTTATTTCGTTTTGTTTACTTTCAAGTTGCGAATTCTAATAAGAGTTATTTAAAACCTTCATAAGAGTTATCTAAAACAAGATTAACCTAGCTTTATTTTGTAACGATACAATCAAGTTTTATTTTACATGCAAAAGAGTAAAGATGTAAAATATATAGGTACATTCAAAGACAACGTTGTAATTTGAATGTGGTATTGAACTATGTTTTGAACGCTGTTAACTTATATAGGTAATTTATTTAAAAAATTCGATTATTTAAAAGTAAAAACCTGATGAATCGTTTAATCGACTTAAATTAGCTTTTATGAACAACGGCACCATGTACCGCTGGTATAACTAAGTGCGGTCGGTTAAATTTGAAGAATGAAGAAAGAAGTGGTCGTCCTTTGACTGCTGTTGCGGAAGAAAATGTGCTACAAGTAAAAAAATATAAAAAAAAAATCACTAATAGAGGGGGTTCAGCACAATCTGTAGATTGGAGCGGAAAGTGTTCATGATATTCTTCACAACCACCTTTGCGTAAGGAGGATTGCTTCACGCTGGGTACTCCGCGTGAACACAACCGCACCGATGATATGATATGGTTAATAAATTCAAAACAGGTTCATCCTGCCGTGTTCACGATATCATAACAGGTGATGAACCTTGGATTTATCAATATGATCCAGAACCCGCCAGTCAACAGTATTGCTGTTTTAAAACAAACCAACGCCTACGAAAGTGAAACCACCAAGAAGCGTTGGAAAAATTGTAATTGCCAGATTTTTCTCCTTAACGGGGTATTTAGTATTCATTCTCTTAAGAAACCAAAGTAGGATTAGTGCAGAGTGGTACACTACCAAATGCTGGCCAGAAGTTTTTGCTGCTGCGAGCAACAAGCGACCGAACACGGGACATTTGCTCCACCATGACAACGCGCCCGCACACTCCGCGATCAAGACGAGGAACTTCCTAAACACCACACCAGTAAAACTCTTGGGTCACCCGCCTTACAGCTCTAATTTGGCACCGTTTGACTTTTTTGTGACCTAAACCAGCTCAAGGGGATATAGTTTTCATCGCCGGAAGATACGCTCACTGCGTTCGAGAAGGCAGTTGAGGAAGAACCTGTTGTAGACTGGAAAATGTGCTTTGAAAATTGGTTCAGACACATGAAAGTTTGTATAGCTACTGGTGGAGAGTTCTTTGAAAAGCTGTAATAAACAACATATAATCTATAGAACAATTTTATATTTTTATTCGTTACTTTGCGAGTGTCCAACGTACATAGTTATCTATCCATTTCATATATACATTTTTGGTAAAGAAAATAAAAATTGTTTTTTTGTCTAAATCGTTTCAGTCGACTTCAAAAAAGAAAGCGCAACTTTTCTAGCTCAACCAAATAGATAAATAGATATAAAATATAGAAAAATATACAAATTACACTTGATATCAATTAAATAAAACATAATTTTTTACACATTTACCAACGCAAATGTATAAATATAATAGTAATAATAAATCCCAAGACAAAGATACCAACTGTATCACCTCAAAGTAAGCAGAGCTTGTGTTATGGATAACCGCACAGCGTGGGGGGAACCCAGAATAAACATTCAAATTCTAATGTTTATCTCTCAACATTACTTGTTCTTGTTGACGTGAAATAAAACATAACTCTACCACCAGATCGGAAAAACCTTCGTGATAAAGAACTGACAAGAGACTTCACAGATATATTTTTTTTTTAAATAAATTTACAGGGTTTCTTTATGTCTTTACTCTTTATTATTCTTATCTGCATCTGTGAGCTCGGCAAGTCTCCCTCCCCTAAGTATCCAAACGACCAACACCCTCAAACGGCACCCGTTCACGAGTTAACGCGGGATCAAGCCTACGCCCTCCTCAACCATATTAGAACCATACACCACCAATCAACATGAAAACATACACAACCATAACAAACATTACCCGAGAACAAAAATCACACAAATGTGAGTCCCGACCAGGATTTAAACCTAGGACCTCCAGCGGCGTACGAGGCTGGGCTGCTACCTCTGAGGCCCCTCGGCCGTCATGTGTTAGGTGTGTGTGCTGCAGCATAGCAAAAGGCCATAGCTCAATGCTGATGTTGGCCCTTAGCGCAAAACGCTGATTTCCAGCCGCAACAATGATCCGCCACAATTTTCACGGCCTGTTTGGTGTGGAGGTAAGTACCCTTGCCTTTCATGCCAGAGGTCCCGGGTTCGAATCCTGGTACAGGCAGATATTTTATCATATTTGCTTTCTAGTCATGGATGTATGTATGTTTATTTTAGTTTATTTCTAATATTTATATATGAAATATATATATATATATATATCTATGTGTGGCTGCGCGTGACCGCTTCGTCGTACTTTGCATAGGGAATGTTAAGGTCTAGGATACCTAGGAAAACCTAGTAATCTCAAGCAGAGACAAACGCTAACAGCCCGAAACTGGAGATATAAGGAAGGGGAGTACTCACAAGGCGGGAACACTTCCCAGCGCATGGGGCGTAGATGTATTTCACTTAATCCACTAAGTTTTCAGCAGACTTATTTTATTGTCACGGTGCACTTGGTCTCCATACGTACACTGAACACTCATTAAGGCACAATTATAAGGTTTAACTACTGTTATAGAATATTTTGCTTAGCCGCATGCGAACGTGTCCACGGTCTTTCCAGAAGCTTTTTTTTCTTTTGCGCCGCTAGAGGGCGCACAGACGGAAGTGTGCAAGGAGTGGGAGATTTAAATAGTAAGGATGGAATTGATATTAGGACTAGGAAACATTAGGGACTGTTCCGAAGCCACAACAATGTGTGTTTATATATTTCTTAAGTTTATTTATCCGTTATCTTGTATCCATAACACAAGTTCTTAATGATACTTAATTTGGGCTAGATAATATGGTGTGATTTTTAGAATTTTTAGAAGTGGTAGATTGTTAGAAGTTATTTATTTATTAACTATTTCAAATATTAATTATAACATAATTGTGACATAAATTAAATGAAAACCATAGCAATAGAAATAAAAGTTATTTAAAAAGTAATGTAAAAGATTCAAAATAAAAATGAATACCTCATTAAAATAAATAATATTAAAAATAAATATATAGATACCTCGTTAAGCCGCTAAGTAAATCTATTTTTCGTTCATTAAAAAAAAGAGTTTTTACTCTTATTTTAACGTATATAATTTAGACTTTGATACTGTTTCGATGCATTGCATCGTAGCGAAAACTGCCTATGAACAGCGCAGTCCGTGCACGGAGGTCCAATGGAGGAGGAATCTTTAATTTATAAAATCTATATTCTTAACATTAATCAGACTAATGCCCGTCTGCACTAAACTCTACAAAGCAAAGACTTAGGTCATGCCTAAACTGTGTAATCTTCTTCGACTTTCCATATTAAGGTCTGGCGTATTGTTTAAAAATAGCGTAATACAACTTTTTGAGGGAACATCAAGTAGAAATCTTGAACAACTTCTTAGACTTAGCATTAGACTTTAAAATAATCCAGTCCATGTAGATCATCATAATTGAGATGACACAGCATAAAAATGTCGTATTCAAATAATTTTATAAAAAGAACAGGAGCGACTTAATAAACGCAATTTTTTTTTTGGTTTAATTATTTTTATAAAATTACCTTGTACTGAACATTACTTTTGATATGACTAAAGGACAGCAGCGCAAATGTTAATATTTTTTGTCTCTGAATTTAGCATAAATTGTTCTAAAAGGGCCCAGAACATCCCAAAGACGTATCTTCAAAATAAAATGCAGATATTACATAAAGAGCGGGGGCGCAATGATTAAGGCGCTGGCTTCTTGATCTTAAGTTTCCGGGTTCGATCCCAGCGAATGCTAAATATACAAATGAGTGAGGTATAATACATCTTAAGGGTATTAGGCCGACTGCTCTAACGGTAAAATAATACATTAAGATGAAACCCAGAAATCTATGAAATTGCTTGGAAGACATGTGTAAAGTCCAAAACCAGCAGCAGTCAAGTATGGTGGGTTGACATA
This sequence comes from Marasmarcha lunaedactyla, assembly GCA_923062675.1. NCBI lineage: Eukaryota > Metazoa > Arthropoda > Insecta > Lepidoptera > Pterophoridae > Marasmarcha > Marasmarcha lunaedactyla. The sequence continues at coordinate 16,888,584 of OV281343.1, forward strand.
TCCCCGTAGTTGGGTGAGACTGACCTCTCTGCCGTGGGATTATTAAGGCTGTCGTGAACTATAATATTAACATTCATACATATTTAAATTATTAAATGGCATTTAAACCTTTTAAGTTACAATAGTAGTGAGTAACACACCGTAATGAGTATGAATAATGCATGGGTATCTATTGTTACCTGTTTGACGCGTTTTCCATTGGCCTAGAGCAGCCAGCGTATCAATTCCACACCTGCCAGGACCGTACCGAAGTTAGTGAGGCGATCGAGGAGCTACTTTTTCGCGATAAAAATGGTGATATGTCTTAATTTCTATCAAGCCATCGCAAACTTATTTATTTTTTATTTTATTTCTATATACCTTTCTAAGGATAGTCAGATTTTTATGAATAATCCATAACTACAATATGGACTGAAATAATTTTATTGAAAGCTTAGGTACATGGTCTCCATCATGTTTTAAACTACTACCCACCCGCCCCACCACCTGGATGTATGTGTGGCGGGGTGGGTTGAAATTATAACAATAATATTAACTTGCACGCTTCGAGATATCTACTCGTTTCATACATTATTAATAATAGCAATGGCACAGATGAATAAAATCGGATTTCACTAAGTCTGTTAGTATTGCAATAATTAAGAATATTATATAGTTATTATATAATAGGAACTAATAATTATATAATAAAGAATTTTACTCCATCAAATTTTAAAAATAGTTAGCGCTAAGAATTAGTTAGTTAGAGTTAGAGTATAAGTGTAGTATTCGATAGGTAGGCTGAAAAAAGCCGAATTTACTTCAATAACACAATATACCTATTCAGTGATCACATAATTGATGTGAAAATAAAACTTAATTTATATTTACGACCATATTTTACTAGTGCCACCTATCGTGTAATTTATTTACTATTTTCTAGGCGGTCAGAAAATTCCTCATTACTGTCTTCCAACAGTTCCAAAAAAATTTTTTAACAAGAAATTCCTCACATCTAGTTATTCATTCATAAAATAAACCACCTGTGAATCTTAATTTTGACCAACGAAACTTTTTGATGTCAAAAGAGAGAACTGTGACATTTAGGCTGCATGGGCTAGATCCCTTGCCTTTGCCTAAGGGTAAAGAATTAAATAATAATAGAGAGAACTGTGACATTTAGACACCAGAGAGAGATAGCATAAAAGCTACTACGGAGTAAAAGAGACAAAAGTGCTACAGCTGACTGACAGCATTCAAATGATAGAATTCAAAACTACAAACAAATCACGCAAACGTTCAGCAAAAAGAAACACTTGAGATTTGTAATTTATTAGTGATACACCTTACAGGATTGACGCATTTTTTATAAAACAACAAAGTATATTTGTAAAGTACGCTCGTGTCAATAATCACTTGAAAAAGTGCAAATATCATTTCAAAAAAAAATATGATACCTAAATCTGGTTTGACCCGCTTTCAGAATTGCTTAATTTTACGTGATAATAAAATTATAAAGGAAGATCTGTGGATACGGAACGGTAAAATTGAGAACCCCGAACAAGTTTTCTATGTGGAACAAGTTGAATCTGATATTACTGTAAATTGTAAAGGATATTTAATTGCTCCAGGATTTATTGATATACAAATTAATGGTAAACTACCGAACTAAGTTATAGGTTGGAGTGCAATTATGGGGGCACCTGCCAGAAGCAAATCGTAAAGTGTTTAAAAATAATTTTCTATACTTTACCCTCGGAAATGCACCCCAGCCTGTTTTTTTATTTCTTTATTTTTTCTTAGGATGAAAATAGTATTTGAACTTATATTTTTTTATAAAATTATAGGCGGCCTGGGCACTGACTTTTCTTATGACTCTGATAATGTTGAAGAAGGTTTAAGTAAAGTTGGTAAAAGTCTCTTATCTCATGGAGTTACCTCTTATTGTCCTACATTGGTGACATCCAATGAAGATAAATATCATAAGATTTTGCATAAGATCAAGAAATCTCAAGGAGGAAAACATGGTGCCACAGTTCTAGGGGTCCATTTAGAAGGCCCATTTATAAGTGTAACTAAAAAGGGTGCCCATAAAGAAGAATATATTAAATCTCCTGAAAAGGTATCTAATAATAATACTTACACATTTTTAGTTGTTTAGCTTAATTATTACTATGATCATGTAGGTTTGAATTGTAATAAAATCCTCATAATGTAACATTGTGGTTGAAGATATTTTTTTTGATATAAATGTTATATAGGGTATTTTAGATTACAAATGATCCCTCAGTTAGTGGTTGTAAAGGAACAATATGCTAAGTTTAAGCATCACTTACAAAACTTAATAGATACTGTTTTCATCTGGTGATTGAATTACTTATGACAATCCGTTAAATGTGATTAATGTAAAAACTTGGAATCTGTATTATAAAACAAACAATACAACGTTATCATCATTGGCCTACTTTACAATTGAAGAGGGCATAATTGTGGTCACTCAACTTTTTATCTACTTGCATTTCTTGATATCTGTAATTACATTTAATGGAAAAATAGTATGTCTACTAATATTTACTAGTAGGTACTAAAAAAATTGTTCACAATAACTAAGTCTTTAAACTTATTGTTTGATAAAGGTTTATTTCTAAGCTACACAAAATCTTTGTATCTTTTTAATGTAGGATGTCTAAATAATTCTGATGTCTAAATAAAGGAAAGAAATAATTTTCAATTAGTGTGGTGTGAAAGCTGACACATTTGTAATTAGAATTTAATCTGAACTATGCAGTCAAATTGCTATGTTTTTACAAATCACATTTTAATAAACCCTGCTAAATTACAATTAATATATATATATGTGTATTAAGTATAAATAAACAACACTTTCTAAAAATCACAATGTCTCTTTCTCCCGCACATTGGGACAATGACTTTTCCCTTCCTTATCAATCATCCAAGGTCACAATAAACAATACATGTACCCGGTAGCTTTAGATTCATAGAATTAATTTGACCGTATTTTTTCGTCTTTATAAAGCCTAGCGTCAATATAAACAAACTTAAATAAATAAGAAGAATAAGAATAAAATTTATTTCTGGAAAACTTACATCTAGGAATACACAATAAGAACTTACAAATTTATTACTACGATAAACTACATAAATATCAATTATAATAGGTGTCTAAAAATTTACAATAGTTACTATAATTATGATAAGTCATACTATCGGTTTATCATGATCTAGGGTAAAAATAACTAGGCAAATACCTAAACTACGTAACTATCAATAACTATCAATTCATAATTTCAGGGTCTGGACTCTATTATCAAGACCTATGGGTCTTTGGACAATGTGATAATAATAACACTAGCACCGGAATTGCCTGGAGCAATTGAAGCCATAAAACAGCTCACTGGCAAGGGTATCAAGGTGGCTCTTGGACATTCTGTTGCGAGTCTTGCACAGGGTGAAGAAGCTATCAAAAAGGGGGCAAATTTAATCACTCATCTGTTTAATGCTATGCTTCCAGTAAGTATAACATTGGTATTCCATATTATACATTCAGTATGCCATATTGTATATTGTATTGTACAATTTTCTGACAGTAAATTCTTATCAGTTTTTCATGTCCATTTTAATGTCAGAAAAGAATCAATTAGTCAATAAATGGATATTGAATAGTAAATATTCATTATTTTTAACTTAGTGCTCCAGAAAGTACAGAAAATTTATAGTTATTCTGCATATACATATTGGATTATTTGTAACCATTTATTTATTATTTGTGCCATAGTAAAAATTCTTTTTTCTATTATTTGATCCACTTGGGGTACCAATTAATTTTATATTTAGTGGCTTTGTAGTATTTAATTTATGTTTTCTTAGGATGGTCTCCTGTAAAGATCATCAAATATATCAAAAATAATAAAATGTACTGTACTGTACTATGGTGGACACCATTTACCAATCAATATTAGTATATTAATTATAAGTGGTTACCTTATACACATTTTCCAGAAGAATATTTTATGTATTAACCTTTTTTTATTTCCAGTTCCACCATAGAGACCCTGGTCTAGTTGGTCTTTTGGCATCACCAACGGATAAACAAGTATATTATGGCATTATATCCGATGGTATTCATACACATCCAGCTGCACTTAGGATAGCATGCAGAACTAATAAAGATGGTAAACTGATTACTCGAATTAAAAATATGAATATCTAATACATGCAGGTAAAACAAAGTACATACATATTCAATCATGTATTAAGTGCTCTTTGTTAGGAGACCACAATCACCAAATAAATAGTTTCAAATTGATAAGTGGTTGGTAGTGGTTACAATGTTTTGCTCAATCCATTTAAACTTTAATAACCTATGTGATATGTTATAACCATACTGATATAGAAGAGCATATTTTATTGATTGTATTTCATGTTTATAATTATGTAAAAAAAAACTAGTAGTTGTATACATGCAGGGTAAATGGGGGTAATGGGAGTCACATAAGCGAGAAATCAAATAAAACCTAAATTAAACAAGATATATTTATTGCAACTGTCAATACACTAAATTTACTTAATTTGCTATCATTTGAGATCCATTTTAATCACTTTGGTAACCATATTTGGTAATTATTACAATTTAAAGAAAGCTAATGTGACTCTCATTGCACTGACGTGGGGCAATGGTGATCACCCCCTGGCCATCGGAGGCGAAGAAAATTTTACAGATTATTGCAAACTTAACCTTCAGCCGAATCAGCGTGAGCCCATAACCCACATGCAGTACACCTGTTCCACATCTCGTTATTTCTTCCGAAATCACAGCATACTAGGCATCTGTTTCCGGCATCTTCGACATCGTCATCCTCATCATCCTGACATAGGATGTTAGTACTAAAATCTGATACTGAGGTTTTTGACATTTGAATCTTGAATTACTCGCCGCTTTGCCATTTCATTGCCCTTCTTTTGTACTTTAGTTTTCTTTCCCTGACCTTTACCTTTTCTTTCTTTCTGTTCACCTGCTTTTTTCAATTTTTTATTTTCTTTTTCTATTAGATTATCTTTGATAGGCGTCGACGTTAACATTATAGCGTGCTGCTTTTCTCGATCTTGTCTTACATTGATAACAGATTTTTTTTAGGCAACATGATAAAATCAGTGTAGCTGCTATATCTGATGCTTGCTTGGAGGTGTTACATTATTTGGTTCAGGAATCGGTTGGCTAAGATCGAAATAGGTGAGTCAATTTGTTTTGAGTTAATCTCTTTTGATGTGCTGGGAAATGATGGTTCTGCTGGCTTGGAAGTGGAAGACTGTGATAGAGCTGAAAGGTATTCGTCGCAATTTTGAACTGTAATAGTCTCCGATTCGATAATTTCTGCTGCAATAAAATCTTCATCGGTGAATACTCCGGGATTCAGTGGAAAAATACCAGTTTATCTAAACCCTGGTTCTTCTTTGCCAACAGACGCAACATGATTAAATGCTTTTTTCATCAAGGATGCTACGTCATATTATGGAGTAATTTTTTCTGCAAGATGGCTTTTGAGAAATAAATCACACTCTTTTTTGTAAGCAGTTTTGAATGGCCCAAACAATTCATTCTATTCTTTTTCTCATTCACATCTAAGGGTTGCATTTTGTGCGACCTGTGTGGTGGCAGGGATAATAATGAATGTGATCGGTCTTGCAATATTCGTAGATGGAAAGAGATATATGGCTAGCATGGTTATCTAGTATCAAGAGGATGGGCTCATCGGCAGACGGCTTAGCGTGTTTTTTAAAGTGCGACAGCCATTCAAGAAACATTTTCGTTGATCCATTGTCAGAGCATTTGTACCTACAGAGCTCCTGCTGGGCCTTCTCTAGTAAAATAGTCATCTTCTTCCGAGGGAATATAAACATCGGTGGGATGAATCCGCTAGCAGTGCTCATTGCACACATCATGGTAATCCTCCCAGCTTGTAATTGATCCCACTCTTTTCTGATCTTTCGTAGCTAGAATTTTACCGGGAGTTTGTACGGTTGAAATGCCGGTGTCGTCGCTATTATAGATGTTTTTTGGAACAAATCTATTCTCTTCCATCCGTTGTCCAAGTAATTTATAGAATAATTGCGCCTCAATTTTATTAAAAGCTGTGATTCGATTTATGCTGATTGCCTCCGGCTTCCTAACTGAAATGTTATTTCTAATCATAAATGCGTTCAGTTCTTTTCCTACCATCTTTTTAGTTTTATTAAAATTGTGTTTCAAATTCAAGCTTTCAGCAAAGTCAACTGCTACTTTTCTTATTTGATAGCCGGTGCAACCATAAAAATACTGGCCATCTTTTTCACCAAAGTTGCTAGTTCGGCTTATACATCAGGGCTGAAGACAGCGTGACGTCCTAGATGTGGTCCTAATATAGAATGTTTTTTGTACCTTTTTTGATGATGTGAAAACGGTATACTCGTTGCATTAGCAGCTTTTCTTGTAGAAAACCCTTGATTAATTAGCTGTACAGCTTTTACCAGGCTGTCAGAAGCCCAGGAAGCTTTTTGAGTAGTTCTGACTCGTACTTTCGGCATCTGAAAAAATATAAAAATTACTTAATTTTACATACACCTTACTTGTGGGTAATGCTGATCACTTGCGGGTAGTGGGAGTCACCTGATTCTCATTTTCCACAACCACAATAATGAGAATTTTTTTTAAAAAAACCTATGAAATACTGATAAAATCTAAATTACACATCACTATTTTGAATATCTGGCTAAATGCATGCGAAATATTTTAATTGTGTTCTGTAAAAAAATCGACACCTTTTATTTAACGACGACGAAATTACACGGGCGGAGCGTGAAAAAAAGACACAGTAATTCTTTCGAAACGCGGGGGCATACTGGCGCTAACCGTTCAACACAGTGCCGAGGGGCACGGGCGAAGGGTTACAGGTCGCGTACGCGATGCATGAATTTTAGTTGCCTAGATATGTGGATGACTCCCATTACTCGCTGACTCCCATTACCCTGTCCTGTATAATACGACACAAACAGCACTACTTTAAAAACTGTCTGATCTCATGGTGACTATTTGTAATTGTGTGCTATGTTTTGACTCTACTATGATTTTTACATAACAAAATATTTGTGAAGGAAATACGATTCTGTTTCGTACTTATTAGTTTCACATTGCACTTCTCCTAAACATACAGTAAGCATCTTAAAATAAGTCATTGATCTTGTGACTATTTTGCAATACATTTTAAATTTAAATTCAAACTATCTATTTTTATTTCATTAAATGAAAACGAACACAAACTTTTCAGGCACGCTTGGCCACCTTGCCGATGTAGCTAGGTAATCTGTAGATGGGGCGTTAATAATAGTTCGTAAAAAAGCAGCCGCAACCGCCATTATAACATGCTGACCTATTATAATTAAAAAGGAAACTCAAATATGTGTATACTCAAACCTAGGCACAAAAAGAGTGCCCATGAGTATTTACTCATTGGGGCACTCATTTAGTAAGGGCGTTTTTGTGACAATGGTTGTGTAAGTATCTAGTTTTTATCGACTCTTAAATGAAGTTGACCTATGGATTGAGCTGAATCCTTGATACCATGTGTATTACCTTTATTAAACTCAAATATATCACAATTATGAAACTTTGCATTAATGAAACTGAGAAAGACACAGAATTAAGCACGCAACGCGCGGGCTAGACGGAATAAGTAAACGTTTCATTTCGGCAGGACCCGTGTTCGACATTTCGTGTCTCCTCAGCATGGCAATTCTTATTTTTTGAGATAATGTCGAAGTTAGAAAAAAGTCTCTGGTGTTCTGAGATGTTAAACTCGATATTTTATGAAGTTTACCAATCATCATACAGCGAGTGCGGCTTACCGTAGAGATGAAAATGTCAAATGATAAAAACTTGTATTTAGATTTCGACATACAGCGTCACTGAACTTTTCGTGTTTGTCGGACTAACTTAACACTTGGAATTTAGTCCCGAGACTAAATACTGAAGCAAACATTTTTGATATTTTTTTTCTAGTTTTCAACTGCGATTTTGTCCCTCCAACACTTTTCAAACTGTTCAAACTGTACTCCATGTGTGAAGAACGAATCTTTGTCTTCAAAATACGCCTCCGTTGCTAAGATTACTTCAACATTTGAGTCAAATTTCTTGCCCTGGAGAAATTTAAGGTCCACAACAGTCGGTATTCACTGGGGGCCAGATCTGAATAAGGTGGATGTAAAGGTTATTCGAAGCCCAATTCGTTTAATTTGGCCATCATTATCACAAGACATGACGCATTGTTTTCCCCGATTTCATGCTGTAATCGCTCCAAGAATCTTCGTACCACCGACAAAAAATGCTTTAGACGGAGCAGATTCCGAATACCACTTTAAAAGCGACTGCTATGCTTGAACGGTGTGGAAAAAAACAATGTTTTATCAACACCAGAACTCGTTTCTTTCCGTTGTTTTAGTATTACAAAAGAAGGGTCATAAAAATGTCTGTAAATCAATATTTTATAGTTCGTATACGGGGACAAGATTTATGAGGTCTGTGCAACAGGATCTTGGCAGCTTTCTACCGCCATTTTACTCTAATCAAAGCTCACAATGTAAATTCTTACACATCAATCTTCATTCTTCTTCTTGACAACTTTCCCAGGTTTAGTCCTAGTGAGTGATGCAGTAGCAGCCCAAGGGTTAGCAGATGGCAACTACCACATTGGTCCCCAAGCGGTGACGGTGGAAGGAGGCCGGGCTTTCGTGGAAGGAACCAAAGTGCTTTGTGGAAGCACCTCGGCTTTGGACGAATGTGTTGTCATCTTTAAAAAGGCTACAGGTAAGTTGTTACTTAATTATGGTGTTTGTGGTGGAAATGGTTTTTTTACTTTAATAGCCGGCAAACGATCACGTGGTCTACCAGATGGTATGTGCCCAGGGACATAAAGTTTTAGTTGCAACTGTCTTCGTTCTGTAATTTTACTGACTGTTCCTTAGTAGTTATAACCACGTTAACGCGGTTATATGTCAGTACAGCGGCGGAGGCCCAGGCTAAGGTGAGAATCGCCAGCGCGTTGTTAGGTTTTTTGTAGGCACCCCGTATTCTAAAGAGCGACGTCACTGCAAGTAATTTGAATATGAATTTGATCCTGCAACAACGCACTAGGTATCTGTAGACGAAATTTGAAAAAAAAACGACTACCTCTGATATTAAAATAGTAATCCACAATATGGTTTATTTTCTCGTATTTTATATTGGAAAATTTTAAAATCATAATTAATTCAACCTTAGAACATAATAGAGACCATATCAGAGTATATCTGATGTACAAGTTTCAAATATGAACCCTGGAACGGACAAATATTGTATGATGAACGAGTTGGTTTTCGAGCCATGACTGTTTTGGTTGAGTGATTATCAAGTTTTGTAATGTAAATTTGAGGACGGTGGAACCAGAGTGATCTAGGTGACATTTTTACCAAAAATTAGTTTGTTACACAAGACCATAGAAAAATCATATTTCTTTCAGGCCACACCGATCTAAGTTAATCCCGGTACTTTTTTCCTTGAAGGACCACAACATCTCATTATGGAATTGGTACGATTTGTAAAATAGAGGAATGCCAGAGTGATCTAAGTGATGAGGCGAACTTAGATCACTGTGGCTGCAAGTTTACTGAAGTTGTTAGTGTTTATGGAATTCCAAAGTGATCTAAGTGCAATAAAGAAACAATAAATTAATCGTGTTTTTGTCATTTACGTATTTTTATTTAAAATCGAAGTTTATTTAATATCAGAAAATATGGTTAAATTTTGATCTGGTGAAAACAGAAACTGAAATGATTTGCAATGTATCATGTTTCTGGTTAATAAATGGCCACATCTAGAAACGATCAACTATCTATACAAACTATCTCGTCAGTAGCCATACATACGTACCTGCCTAGTGACACTGACTTCTCTTTTATATATAGAGAACAAAAAGGAAGACTGATATCTATACACCAGAAGATTTGATGAAGCTCGTTCGTGACTGCAGAAAGCAAAAACCTTTTGATGTACCAGATATGAAAATCTTGTTTCTAGATTTGGAAAGCTTCACAAGACTATTCAAAGACTATCAGATTATTTTAAGAGAAGGTGCAAAAAGTTTCTAAGATGTGGTAGATAAAGTTTTGTAAAGGTTCAAGTTTAATCAATCAGTTACGAATGATGAAATTCGTTCCTCCCAGCCATCATCAGTTTTACTTAACATTAGCACATGTTCCTAGAAGAAAAGGCAACCAGGAAGCACAAAATGATGAAAATTTGTTGCCTGCAGTATAAGGCGATGATTAAGATGTAGTTTTTCTTGTAATATCAAAGTGTTAACACTTACATTGTGAACACTTTTTTATGTTGGAATCCTGTCATAGAGATCTAAGTGTTTTTTTTTTTTTGAAAACTAAGAATATTTACTTTATTCAATAACACATATCGATGAAACTTGTTCCTCTTTTATTTAAAACTCAGAAGTACATTTATCTAAAATAATAATAATTAAAAGCTATTTATATTATATATATATTATACATTTGTAGCAATAACTATAAACGCGTTTCCTTTATTTTCTCAGAAACATACTTTTGTGCCCTAGATCACTCTGGTTCCAGCGTCGTCATTTATTCTGAGCTCTCCACCAGTTTGTTGTATAACTAAAACTGTACATATTTTGGGGCTAAACAATTGGTGATTGACTAGGTTTTTATTATTATTTTTATCCCATGGGAACTTCGATATAATGTATATCTCTAGTAATAATTTTTCCTTGTATTTATATAATAATAGTTTAGTTTATATCAGAAACTCAATTGTTATTTAAGAAAGCAATAATCATAAAAAAATTATATGAAGAACTTTCTGTCGTTTTTTAATATGATTTTTACACTTATTTTTCAAAAAAATTGTAACAATCTCTATTACAGATTGTTCTCTAGAATACGCGTTAGAAACTGCCTCATTACACCCAGCGAGGGCTCTCGGAATCGACCACAGAAAGGGTAAACTGAACTACGGGTATGATGCAGACTTCATCATCCTTCATCCATCCACCCTGAAAGTTCTGTCTACTTGGATAGCTGGTGAATGTGTCTATAATAATAGTAACTTACCTTTTGGAAGTAATGAGTAAGCAAAGCAAAGTTTAAAAAATGTTTTTCAAGTTTTATGCCCCTTATGTGCCGTGCAACGGTTTTGTATAAATATATTTCTTATAATCGTTTTTTTTTTTATAAAAAATATTGTAAATTTCTTATTTATAAGATGCAGATCACTAACGACTTAAATGTTTTTAATACTTAAGTAAAAAAATATTTTTGCCAAGTTGTAAAACTTTCATGAATTTTATTTTATTTACAAAAGGCTGTGTATAAAAGAAATATACCTACTTACTACAATTAATGTAGACGCCATTTTTATTGAATGAATAAATTATATTATTTGTTTATCTTGTGTTTATTTTACTTATCTCTGAGAAAACTACTAATACCGCCACTTGCGCAGTGGTTGGCTAATGTGTTTTAACGATTTTCTATTGTTCATTTTTACACTTTTCCGGACTGAGAGCTGGTCACTTGTCCGTCGGTTGTCGTGCCCTGATTATGCTCCTGGCTTGGGCGAAAAACGTGACGCTGGTGGAAGCATACCCAATCAAAACTTTTTGGTGTCTAGATGTTCCAACTCAAAAAGATAAGTTGAGGTATTATGTTTATTTTTTGGAGGGAATATTAATTATTCGTTTTGTCTAGTAATGCGAATTACTTTTAAAAGTCAAATAGCCTATTGCAATGATTTTCGAAAAGTAACGCCTGTTTCTATCAATTATCTATATATATATAAAGCCTTAGTACGTTCGCATATTTTTTGAAAAACAGGTTAGAATAGTATGAAACAACTCATATCCTTTACAAAACTGATTAGTGTAACTTCTTCCATTAAGACTAAAAAGTAGTAGAGTTATATAGTGATTTTACATACAATTATACCCGTGAAGGTATAATTATATTAAATAGCGTTATATATAGGTATATATATGTATATATATATATATATATATATATATATATATATAATAATATTATAAGGGTTATTTTTAATAGATAATCCCAAACTAAATCCTCACTAAAAAATATTTAATTAAGAATGCTATCTCTTCAAACCCTTGTGAGTCATTCAGTGATTGGGCTACCATAGGTATCAGTAGAAAGCTTACGATCTTTATCATGAGAAATCCTGCAATAAAACCGTCGGGTTTTGCAGTTATGTTGAAAATTACTCAAAATATTTTTTTAAGTTTGCGCCGCGGCTAAGTCTTTACATCTCAGTAACAAGGTAAAAAATAGTAGGTAGATACTAATAAGACGAACACGACTTGGAATATAATTAATAGCGTAACTAGAAAAGTTAAAGACCGAAATAATGAGTTTAAGGTTATAAATTGATAATAATATCATTATTACAGATGAAAATATCGCGACAGCTTTTGAGAAGTATTTCGCTTATTCGCTAACGTAGTGTCAGACTTTCCCCTACTGGCCCATATCGAAGAATCACCCTGTATACATACTCGTTGATGATGACTTTGCGTGTTGAGTCTCCAACTTGTTCATGTTCAATCCCTGGGAGGTCATCGAGCCGCTTTAGTAAAGTCTTCTATAGCACTTAAATATTTCAGTAACAGACTAAAATGTAAAGTTGCGAGTGTTGATACACTTTTATTTACTTATTATAATGCAACATCATTAGTTTGCTTGCATCTTGCACACGCAATAGGTAGATATTAAAACGGGAAATATTTTTTTAATCAAATTTGTGTATTTGCAATTGTGATTACTGAGTAGTAGTGAGCTTTCCGTTCCGAGCTTTGGGCTCAAATGAAACTAAATATATTAATGTTATGAAGAGTTGTAAGAAGAAACATCCTTTGTTACAAGATTTTTTTTTATTCAACATTTGTTTAGGGGCTTTTGTTAAACATGCCAGCCCCATGAGACTTAACTACTAAATCTATTACACTCGACTATAATAGTACTTAAATTAATGAATCTTTAAAGCATAGATCTATAACCATCTTACCTTCCTGCGATATAGGTTGTGACAAAATACATTGTAATGCACCTACATTACTTTTGCTGATTTTAAGGTTGTGAAACAAATGGTTCCTTTCAGATTCATTCCGGACACTTGTTACAAAATGCAGAGGCATGATCTTATATCTACTTATAATAAAAATTTAAAAAAATGTGAGTAGAAAAACTTTCAGAACCAAAGAAAAAGTTAACTGGTTAAAGACAAAGCAGATATTGTTGAAAAAAGAGGTTCAATACTCTATTATTTGAAAGGTGAAGATGGTCCATTTTGTGAGCTTAACGTAGGAAAGGAAATTGAAAGAAAAATTTGCGCCAATATCTGAAGAAGATTTTATAATGCTCTGGCCGAATGGAAAGGAAATAGTGCAAGCTAAGTTAGACTATTTAACGTCTATGTTCGATCTCAAGCCAAAAGACTGTCTACATTCTTATAAATCTCTTAAGAGTTACACCAATATCGAAGAGGATATTCATGGTTTTGAAGGTGAACCTGATTTTGAATTAACAACAGACCAGGATAATGAGAATAACTTACATACATAGTAGTACTATATATATATATAGTACTTATATAATACAATACTTAAAGTTCTGCTAGTACACTCATCCATCCTAGTGGCTTCTGTCCGATACCAAGACTGTCGTAGGCTTAGGGTGGGCACGTTCACATCCACACTTGCATACATAGTAGTACTCTTCAAACACATAAACACACACTCACAACAAATACACGTACGCACTTACGCAAACACACATTGCTCCCCCGCACAAACGACATCTCATACACTCACATTCATAATTTTATTAATTTTATACTTTAGCGGGGAAGTCCGTCTAGGGGGCAAGTCCAAACAGTCTATTAAAAACCTACTATTATTATTTATTAGAGTATAAAAGAAAAATATTAATGTACTTAATAAAATAATTTCGCAAACTCGTTTGAGTTCTTGTTTCTTAAGCTGGTAAGAGTAAGTAACATGATGGGGCTTACGAGAAAATATTATTTGTTGACATTTAGACACATTCAAATTCAGGTTATTTTCTGCACAATAAACCTCAAATCTGTTAAGATCTTGCTGTAACAGAATGCAATCATCTATAGAAGCAATCTCTCTATAAATCTTCATGTCGTCTGCATAAAGTATAAATTTCGAGTTTAAGAAACAAGAACCGACGTCATTAATAAAGATGTTGAACAGCAATGGGCCCAGCAATGATCCCTGGGGAACTCCTGAAGGGATTAAATGCCACGAAGAGAGATTCAGTGCAATGGATTGAGTCCGATTTTCTATGTATGACGTTAGCCATTTATACAAATTTTCATGTATACCTGCCGAGAGAAGCTTTTTAAGAAGTATTGTGTGATCTATACGGTCAAATGCTTTACTGTCATCAGTATATACTGTATCCACTTGAGCACCAGAGTCCATGGACGATGTAACGAAATCCACAAAAGTTAAAAGGTTTGTGTTGTGGATTTGTTTTTAAGAAAGCTATGCTGCTCTAATAAAAAAGAATATGAAAGATTATTAAATACACTTGATTATGAATTATTTTTTCAATTATCTTAGCGAAAATACATAACTTTGAGATAGGCCTTTAGTTTTTGATTTCTGCTTTGTTGCCTTTTTTGTGGATTGGGCTTATAAATGCGGATTTCCATATACTTGGTACTGTAGCGGCTATACATTGTTAGCAAAGTCAGCAAAACCCCAGACTGGACTGCCGCGTGTTCTAGGCAGTTAGTCGTCTGCGCAACACCGCCTCGCTAGGTCAACTTGTATTACATAAGATAAGGACTTATTATACTGACTTATGTAACTACGTTTAAGTGTTTGAAAATAATAGACTGAGTGAATTTAAAAGGTTTCTGGTTTTATTGCGTCACCACCTCCAAATTGGTGACCCCGACGTGATCAAGAAGACGACTCACGGTGACGCGCGAACCTAGCGAGGGTGCATATTGTTTAGTAATAAATAAAAAGTGAATATTAAAGCGTCGCGCCTGCAGCTACCGACATGGAGTCGGAAATGATCAAATTCCTGCGCAACATGTCCCTGGAGCTAAAGGAACTCCGCGGGGAGATCGAAGAGATCCGGTCGCGAGGCAGGAGCTACGGACGACCGCAGGACAGAAGCTATGACGGAGGTCGGTGGAGATCGCGACCCAGGAGCAGGACAGCGTCACGACATCGGGAAGAACTAGTTGCAGTACAGTCAGCGACGGTGAGCGACTGTGCTGCGGGCAATCACCGATTATGCGTCCGAGAACAGAAAACCGGCTTAGTGTACCTGGTCGATACCGGGGCTAACGTGTCAGTGATTCCAGTGAATAAAGTGCCGGACAAAAGAAAGGCAAGCGAATGCCCGTATAAACTGTATGCTGCGAACAATACGGAAATAAAAACTTATGGTGTAATATCGTTAGAAATTAATCTTGGTTTACGCCGTAGTTTTAGATGGAATTTTATTATAGCTGACGTAAAACAACCCATAATTGGGGCAGACTTTTTAAAGGCACACGAATTAGTAGTTGATTTATACAATAGACGGTTGTTGGACGGCCGCACTAAATTAGATACGCAAGGTATATTAGTTTTGTATAACGAGCCCGCGATAACGAGTATTCAAAATGACAACCCATATCGCGAGCTTCTAGAACAATACTCAGAAATAACGAAACCAATTTCTTTTAAGGAGCCCAGTAAACACGGTATCGTACATTATATAGAGACTACTGGCCCCCCGGTTTTTGCTAAAGTAAGACCATTACCGCCGCAAAGATATAAAATCGCTAGGGACGAGTTTAGGTTAATGCAAGAATTAGGTATTTGCAGGCCATCAAAGAGTCCATGGGCAAGCCCGTTGCATGTAGTACCAAAGAAGGACGGCCAGATCAGGCCTTGCGGAGACTATCGTGCACTCAACGCGATCACGAAGCCAGACCGCTACCCGATTCCGAGAATTCAGGACTTCACATATGGATTGGCAGGTAAGTGTGTTTTTTCCCGGTTAGATATTAACAGAGCGTTCCATAATATTAGCATTGCACCGGAAGACGTAGAGAAAACCGCCATTATAACGCCGTTTGGTCTTTTCGAATTTCCAAGAATGACATTCGGCTTGCGGAATGCGGCCCAAACGTTCCAGAGATTCATGAACAATAGCGTGCTGCAGGGAATCGAAACCTGCACCCTTGGGGATGAGGGTAAGAGTACAAATAACAAAGTGCGTGAGAGCTCTAATTTATTTTCCTACATTGATGACGTCATCGTAGCTAGTACGAATCATGACGTACATAGAGAGCACCTTAAACAGGTCTTTGCCAGGTTTCAAGAGTTCGGCATAACCATTAATCTGGCGAAGTGTAGTCTCGGTAAGTGTAATATAGAGTTTTTAGGTTACGAAGTGAGCGCGGAAGGTGTCAAACCCATGAAGAGCAAGGTGGAAGCTATCAAAGAATTCCCCAGACCTGAAACAATCGAGCAGCTCCGCCGTTTTTTAGGTATGGTTAACTTTTACAGGAATCATTTAGAGCGTGCGGCAGATCAACAGGCCGACTTGAACATCTTCCTGCATGGCGCCAAAAAGAAGGATAAATCAAAGATTAAATGGACGGATAAGTCGATAGCCGCCTTCGAGCAATGTAAGTTAGCTTTAGAAAACGCGGTGACCTTGTCACATCCGGGAGACGAAGGTGCGCTGTATTTAATGTGTGACGCGTCAAACTCGTGCGTCGGCGCAGTCCTCCAACATAAGGTTAAAGGAATCTGGAAGCCGCTGGGGTATTTTTCCAAAAGATTGTCGGAGGCTCAAAAGAAATATAGCACGTACGACAGAGAGCTATTGGCAGTATACTTGGCCATAGTACATTTTCGCAGCATGGTAGAAGGCCGGCAGCTCACCATAATGACGGATCATAAGCCATTAACACACGTTTTTTCTAAAATAGGTTCAGATAATAAAGAGACGCCCAGGCGAGCACGACAACTATTGTATATAAGCGAATTTACGAGCGATATACAATACGTCAAAGGTAACGAAAATGCAGTTGCTGACGCATTGTCCCGAGTTATAGAGACCATTGTTTGTCCGACCGTTTTAGATTTCGACGAAGTCGCCCGGGCACAGGAAACAGACGATAAGCTTGCAGAAATGCTGACGGAATCTCAAGGTAATATAGTGCTTAAAAAACTACAATCACCACTGTGTAATAGTGCGATCTATTGCGAAACTTCAGAGAACCGTGTGAGACCCTACCTGCCTCAGCAGTTCAGAAATGTGGCTTTCAATGTCGTACATAGTAATAACCATCCCGGAATTAGAACAACGCGTAAAATGATTACGAATAAATATTACTGGCCGGGTATGAATAAAGATATCAGTGTATGGGCCCGAGCGTGCATACAATGTCAAAAGGTAAAAACGCATAGGCACACACATTCTAAATTAGGTACTTTTACACTAGCAGAACGGTTCGAGCACTTACACGTAGACATCGTGGGCCCCCTGCCGACCACGCAGGAAGGGCATAGGTACTTAGTTACGATGATAGATAGATTTACAAACTGGCCGGAAGCCGTTCCGGTCAGCGATATAACAGCCGAGACCGTCGCTAAAATAATATATGAAAACTGGATTTGCCGTTTTGGATGCCCAAGTAGGTTAACTAGCGATCAGGGGAGGCAATTTGAAAGTGAATTATTTAATAAACTTATGAAAGTATTAGGCATTAATAAATTCCGAACCACAGCGTACCATCCCCAAAGTAACGGCAAGGTAGAAAGATTACATCGTTCTCTGAAGGTCGCTTTGAAAGCACGTTTATTACAGAATAAAAATGGGTCATGGGTTGATGAACTGCCAACGGTCATGCTGGGGCTACGTGCAGCATGTCGTAGCGACAGCGGCGTCAGCGCAGCTGAAATGGTATTAGGGCACACGTTACGCTTGCCTGGTGATTTTTATGTCGATTGCGCGAACGCAGAAACGTCGCAAGAAAAATACGTAGGTAAATTACGCAATATTATACAAAGTCTCCGGCCCCAGACACGAGAAAATAGCGATTCTGGTACAATTTTCGTTCATAAAGATTTAAAATCATGTAGTCATGTTTTCGTACGAAATGATTTAGTGCAAAGGCCATTGATGCCTAGTTATAGTGGACCGTATCTTGTGATAAATAGATCACCAAAGAGTATGACCATTGAAATAGGGGGCCGTCGAACAACCGTTTCCATAGATAGAGTGAAACCCGCTTACTGCTTATATGAAGCAGATCCCAATGATGGAAATAGAAATTCTATGTTCTCAAATAGTAAAAAATTTTTTAATGATGTTCCACAGGTGCAAAAATCGCTACCGCCTAAACCTTTAACCACGCGCAGTGGCCGCGCAGTTAAGCAGCCGGTGCGATTTGCTGATGTTGGATGAACTAAAATAGATGAGTTCACATAGTTATTAATCATACATTATTCTAATTGCAAAAGAATTTAACGTAGTAACTCGTATATAACATTTTGTTCAATCCAAAAATGGGTAAATCGTATAGTAAAGAACAAGAAATAATCATAGCACAAAATGGTGCAAATAACGCCAGTACTAATGAAATAATAACGCACGTTAAGCTTTTCGGAGCAATTGTATTTGCAGTATTCATAATGATGGTATTAATTTTCGTGTACTATTGCATTCAAAAATGTCGTAAAAACACTCGAAGCTGGATGGATAACAGAGTAAGAGCCATGTGGAAAGCAGCTAGTGACGCAAGCGGCACGGTATAAGCCGATACAGGTCGGCCGATGAGGGAGTTTTTTTTTTGGCTATTGTCGCGAGAGGAGGCAAGGTGAGTCCTAAGGGACGTTTTTTTTTATATTGCAGACCGGCCTCTCGGGCAATATACCCTTAATATTTTAATGATTATTATTAGGTCAAGTACCTACATCAAGTCGGCCCTTGAAAAATAGGTATCCGCAAAATGTTATTTTTTTGTTGTATAAGTGATCTTTTTAAATTACGTGTAATTAATTTTGTACCCATTTCAAACAACTTATAAATAATTATTGTTGCTAATTTCTTATTTCAAATTTTTGTAAAATAATTCAATTACAGGTACATTGTGTATGAAACATCGCCTTAACATATTTTGTTACGAAGCATCGCCTTAACATATTTTGTTCTATAAATAGATTGTAAGAAACAAAGAGCATTGAGCTTTGGAATGCGATATCAGACCTAGTAACCCGTAATGTAAACACAGATTCAGCAATCATGTCGAATCAACGTCATCTGGTACACTTCTGTAATAAGTTTAGTGTAAGGTAATATTATGGAATCATATTTTTTTAAAACTGGTAAAAATTTTTGTTTGTTTTTGTTCTCTCCAAGGTATAATTAAAATGCAATAGCACTTACGAGATACAGGATGTTTGTTTGTTGAATTGTATAAATTTTTTTGGTAAAGATAGTTTATAAAAATTTTTTTAAAAAAGAAGGGGTGTGATGTAGCGGCTATACATTGTTAGCAAAGTCAGCAAAACCCCAGACTGGACTGCCGCGTGTTCTAGGCAGTTAGTCGTCTGCGCAACACCGCCTCGCTAGGTCAACTTGTATTACATAAGATAAGGACTTATTATACTGACTTATGTAACTACGTTTAAGTGTTTGAAAATAATAGACTGAGTGAATTTAAAAGGTTTCTGGTTTTATTGCGTCACCACCTCCAAAGTACAAAACCTTCCTTTAAGGAGCGTCTGAAGAGAACGACTAGGGGCTCAGTGAGAAATTTAGAATAATTGACAACAAATATCGGTGGTATGTCATCAGGGCTTGCACCTTTGTTTAAATCCAATGACTTCAAGAGTTGCAATACTTCCGTTTCATCTACGTGTACATCACCCATGGTCGGTGCTGCAGTTATATTAGGCGAACTGTTAGCGAGATGATTAATATTGAATCGATCGGTTTCAGAAAGGAAAGTTTCAAAATAATTAGCAAAAAGATTACATATATCTTCTCCGGAATAAGCAGATTCGCCCTCGTGTTCCATGGTAGCTGGAAGAGAGTCGGAGCCATTTCTGTTAGATTTAATGAAACCCCAAAACAATTTGGGATTTTTAATGATTGAATTTTGTGCATTCTCTATGTAGGATAAATAACATTCCTTTTCTAAAGTTTTGGCTCTTTTACGCACTAGACAGAAGCTAGAGTAATCGTCAACATTACCATAGGTGCGATATTTTGTGTGGTACTTCTGCTTCTCTTTTAGAGGTTTTTTAAGCTTGAGTTATACCATGGTGGAAAATCTTTGGGTACTTACTTGTTTAGATGGAATGTGTCTCTCTCTTACATCATAAAGACATTGATAGAAAAAATGTACTGCATCCTGAAAGGGAAACTCTGTTAAACGAGAGGTCCAATCTATTCTCATTAAACCGGATTCAATCTTTGCGTAATCTCCAAGATGGTAACAGAATTTTTTTCTTGGCTTCTGTTTTAAGGATTTTACTATAATCGAGTTTAGGCTGACAGTAAGCGATTTATTATGGAGATCCTCTTGAACAATAGGATCAGAGCAAGCTGATACGGATGGATAAACATTATTTAAAACTAAACCTAATATCCTAATGTTGACGTTATTATTTATATTAAATTTTTTCAAATTACATTCATAGAGAGTATCAAAAAAGTTAATTCGATATTCTTGGTTTATATTGGTGGGTTGAAGCACCCTACCATCGTTTATCCATTCAACGTTACTTAGGATGAAATCCCCAGTAATAAGAAATTTGTCGTTTGGGTATGAATTGAGTAAAACAGAAAGATTATTAGAAAAATTTTGCAACTGTTGTTTGTGTATGTGTTTTCCCTGCACATATACAAACAACAGACATAAATTTTATGCACAAAACTACCACTGTCCTTGTATGAGACCGTCACCCAAATATCTTCTGCGGAGGAAGACCAATACGGACGTTCAACTGCACTCCAGTCACGGCGGACCGCCAAAAGCACCCCACCTCGGTATTTTTGTTGCGTTTGTAAGTAGTTCATGTCCCTACGCCAAACTAAGTAATGGTCGTCAAAGAGTTCGTGATTACTAATTCCATCAACTAACCAAGTTTCGGTTAGGGAGACCACGTCATACGAATTAAGCGTCAGATTTCGTTTGAAATCCTGAGTTTTGGTACGCAGGCCACGCGTATTTTGGTAATATACGTCAAAAAGAGCCATTTATAATAAATAAATGAAAAATAACAAAAAAGCAAATAAATAAATAAAATAACACAACATATATGTACATGTATACATATCCACACATATGCATATATATTTTTGTATATATACACATGTACATATAGCCATATTATCTATATATTTTATTTAACATGATTTTTAATAACCATAATAGTCATAAATTAATTATGTTGAACTACCATTTCATTGCATATAACCTCCATATAGTAGGTATTTTATTTATGTTTTATCCTTCAAAACGCCTTAGTCATTTAAATTTATTTTTAAAATCACTTGTTACCAAAAATATTTACAGTTTATTTTCAAAATTTAGAACTCTTGTACTTTGCACCTGGAATATATTTAATTGTAATCGGTGTGTTATGTATTTTTTATTTCATATTTATATTTTGTTGTTGATTATTGGGCAGTATGTAACTGTATTGTCTGCTTAAAAAAGTGTGTAGTTAATCAGTTAATATACCATGTGCTTTTTCCATTGAAACTATTTTATTACTTTAAACATGATTTGATAGCATTGCAATGCAAGTGTTTGGATGAAGTGTTATACGTTTTTGGTTGTGCGACTTTTATATACTTTTTTAATTATACATTAAGTGATTTTAGTTACTGTTTACTTTTATGTATTAGTATTGAAGAGCATACACTGGAAAATCATATTTTTCTGATTTATATCCGTATGCCACTGCATATACTGTTCCTGTTTATTTTCATTTTTCTTAACAATACGAAACAAGAAATGTTTTCACTACTACATTATACTTGCCGTGCATTTTCTGTTAAAGGAATATTATTATTTATTTTACGTCGAAGCAAAATTTAATACATTTCAATTTCTGCTTTTCTTTATATAAAGCTGAAATATTAGTGAGCTTATATATAGTTACTGTCTTATCGTACATTTTACTGTTACAAACCCATTGGATATAATATTCTACTCCGTTCGTCAAATCTAGCTAAATTACTAAATTATTTATACGGGTTAACGTTACTGCTTAATTTGGGTAGCATTATTTATTCTGGTAATACGAGTAATATGAATATGAATAGTACCGTTGGCTCCGTAATTTTTCTCAGTAATTAACAAAATACTTTGTTTATTTCGACTACCTAATAAGTTACCAGTTAACTAACCAGTGCGAGATGAGTGCTTGTTATGCTTGTAAAAAGTCCTGTAAAGTTAATGAAAAAGTGTTATGTTCAAAAAGTACATATCACAAAATATATCACTTCCTTTGAGTGGGCTTAACTATAGAAAATTATAAGAAACTGTCTACTAACTGGACGTGACCGACAGACCTACGTGAAGTTATTAATGAGCTGCCGATGACAATTCGCAACATCCTACACCCTGAATTGACATCCATTGGTAAAAGAATAAAAGATTTAGAAAAATCGTTACAATTCATCAGCTGTCAGTACGATGACTTACTCAATAAGTTTAAGTCCAGTACTACTGATATAAAAAGTCTAAAAGATGGGAACGTCGCTTTAAAAGATGAAATAACTACTTGCCAAGTTCGTATAAGACACATGGAGGAGGATAGTGCTAGACAACAACAATGGTCGCGTCTCCAAAATGTTGAGTTGTCGGTGTCCCTGAAACCCCCAACGAGAACACCCTGGACGTCGTGCACAAGATTGCGTCGCATATTGGAGTAACGGTCGAAAGAGAACAGATCGAGTTTGCTCATCGGGTGCAACCCCGCCGTCCGCCGGCCTCCGGTTCGGCGCAGTGCCGCGCCATCATCGCCCGGTTCAAACAGAGGACCACCAAGGACAGTGTGATCGCATCAGCTCGGAAATGCCGTGGGTTTACAGCCAGGGAGGTTGGTTTACAGGGAGATTCTCAAAAACTAAACAACAAGGTATATATTAACGAGCATTTAACGGCAAACAACGAGGCTCTTTTTAAAGACTGTAAAATAAGAGGTAAGGAACTTAACTATAAATATATTTGGACAAAAAACTGCCGGATATTTAGGTATAAGAAAAAACGAAACCTCGCCCCCAATTCCCATTGTTTCACAGTTAGATTTAAAGAAACTAATTGAAATGAACCAAAAGTTGATTTAAAATAACTGTTTCAAAGATTTTACTATACGTAGGTAATATTGAAATTGGTTAAAAATTCTGTAAAGGGGTCTGTAAGACTATCCGATTCAAATATATAAGTTTCTGAACTTATACTAGAGGCGATAATCTCTATTGTCTGATTATTTAATTTAAACAATTTGTTATGATATCCAAATTTGTCGATATAGTTTTTCTATTTAAAGTCAATTTACTATTTCAGTGCTGGGTACAAACAGTAGATTCACAAGCGAAATAATTAGCTGGATTATAATATTGAAAATCTAATAGCACATTTGCCTTAATACAAAATTAGGTAGTTTTACAAACGTAGGTAAACTTAGTTATAAAAAAATTAAATCCACAAATTAAGTTAACACCTATTACATTCAATTAAATAGCTGGGGCAACATTCAAACAAATCCTATTTAAGCCCACGAAGTTAAACATTAACTTATTAAGTTTGTTTCTTATCCTTTTTTCCTTGGTGGCCTACCCCTTGACCCCTTTTACCTATTTTAAACCGAAAGGTTTGCAGTTCTAGCGAAATATCTCAAAAAAGCATTCTCTAGATAAGAGGCAGTAAAAAAATATATTTAATTTTTCCAAAATATTTAAAATATTTAGCAAACTGTTTCTGTTCCAGATCACACTAGTTCACCTCACTAAATAAGTACTTCTCGTTAAAGAGTAATTAGTGTAAGGGCGCGGTATTTCCCTGCTACACTGATAGGCTGCGTTCACAGCGCACTTTAGGAAAAAAATTGAAATAAGATTTTTCTCAGGTTTATGATTTTCCTTGTCATTTGAAAAAAGCTACATTATGTTTGATTGTTAGCTGATTGTTAGGGCACCACTAATACTAATAGTAATCTGTAATAAGTATGGATGGTTCAGTGAACATTTATTTATTTATTTTATTAGGGACGGCAAACAACTGTATCTACAAGATAAGCTTAGCAACTAACTTACAATCAAAATAAATACAGGTACAGTCCACACCACTATTCACAAATAAGTTACTTATAAGTACTACACAGTAAATAAAATATTATACAAAACGCAATAATGGATATAATTCAAACTTTGGGCAGTGACAGAATTTAAGACAATTATTTTAAAATGTCTTTAGCTAGAATTTTTAACCTACGGTGAGATAAAGCAAATATATCTAATTTAAAGAAAGTAGAATTATGAGTACAAACAAGACGTCTAAGCGGGGACCTCAACCCAGCATTAGTTTTAAAAAAATTTGTGAAGAATAATTTATGAGGATTACGTTGATTTTTACTAGGAATACAATGTGTTAATTCATTAACAATAGTGTAAGAATCAAATCCGTTATTACAAGTGTCAAAAGGTCAATAAGTGTTCTTCTATTGTTTAATGTTAGTAGATGGTACTTATCAAGTACGTTTTTATATTATTGAGAAAGCTTCAGGAATTAGGTGTACATGGCAACCTAATCAGATGGTTTGAATGCTACCTGCACAAGAAGAGTCAGGCGGTAGTGGTGGGAGGGTACAAATCGGATTTCATTACAATTACTTCTGGAGTCCCGCAGGGGTCAATAATTCTTGGACCTTTGCTATATGTGGCATACTTGTATGATATAGACAAGTGTTTTGGGTTTTCTAAGTATCTAATGTACGCCGATGACATAAAAATTTACAAGACTGTAAATAGCATTACGGATTGCTTAAACTTACAAGAAGACCTAAACCGTTTACAGGTGTACTATACTGATAACCGCATATCTATAAATGCGTGATTATAACATTCACCCGAAAGAAAAAGAAAATTATCCTTGATTACATGGTAAATAACGCGATTCTTAGTATGGTGGAGACGGTGAGGGACCTTGGACTACTTCTTGATTCGAAGTTGCTTTTCACTGATCACATTGATAATATGGTACATAAAACATATAAAAGTTTAGGTTTCATTTTGAGAGTGACTAGGCCATTTTCTGATATTTACTGTATAAAAGTTTTATATTATGCATATGTTCGTAGTATCATTGAGTACTGCTCTAGCATTTGGAACCCTATGCATGATTTTTACTTGGTTAATATAGAGGCAATCCAACGTAAGTTTATTAAACATTTAAATTTTCGCACAACCGCCACTGACAATGGCTACACAGAATCATGTAAGCAACATAACCTCCTATCTCTTGAAAATCGACGCACTTTGCTTGATATGACATTTTTACATGGAATTTGCAATAACACCATAGACTCTACAGAATTAACCACATTGACCCTATGTCTACGCACACCTAGTAAGCGAACTAGACATACGCAACTTTTTCACATTCCAGCAGTCCACACTAATTACGCAATAAATTCTGTCATATGCCGAGTCCAGAATAAATATAATGAGCATTTTACATCTACTGATATTTTTAGTAGTTGCAAGCAACGTTTCAAAAACCAAATTATGAAACATTTTCACTAAACTACTGCTATACATACACACATACACATACACCCCTACTTCACGCACATATTATGGCTTCTTTTTATAATTTTTTAAAATATGTATTTGTTATTTTTGATCGAAATGGGTAAGAATTTTTGATGTGTACAAGCTGCGCCTTATATGCTAATTTATTTAAAAAAATGAAAAATCCGTAATTGGCAATAAGTTAAGTTTTTATATGACGAATATTATAAATTTTTTTCAATGTATAAATTTTTTTAAATTTATATTGAGTGCTGTGGATTTTTGTAAATAAATAAAATAAAAAAAAATTAATTTAAAAATCTGATTTAAATGTTATGCGTTGTGCTGTGTTTTTAATGAACAGGGTGTTTACGATGTCTTTGGTGGTAATACCAAAATAATCAACTTACATATATTCACACATTTGTATTTACATGTTCCGCAACTGTATTACTTATTAGTGGTATACAAGTTGACGGCAATCGCTATGCCTGTATTATATTATTGGATGCTCGTCGTACTGTGGATTAAAAAGTATGTAGAGTAGTTTCGGGTATTATGGCCTAGTCGGCCAAAATAGCCTATATTATTTTCTCCGAAACTAACGTACACTACCAGCCAGTGGCGGATTTACACATTTGTCGCCAGTAGGCCATTCAAATTCTGAGGCTCCTGCTGATTTTTTGTTCCCCTACTGGCTACTTTCAGTATTTTTTCATAAACGTATTTCTTTTTTACCAAAAACGTGCTTGCGGCCATTATGGCTCACTAGGTAGGTGGCATATATGGCCTGGTATATGTATTTATAGTATTTATTAAATGTTGTTTTTTTTTCATTTAAAGCAATGGCTCCACGAAAACCAATTTCACAATCTACGCACTCATAGCGGTGAAGTAGCTGTCAGTGGTTTTCGTGCAACAGGTCTATATCCGATGGACAGAAATTTTTTTAAAGGTCATAAATGTAGAATCTCCGATCAAGAAAATGTCATACCAGAACCAACTACTTCTGCTACTCCCGCAATAGAAAATGAATCTTGTGACGTAAATTCATCTTTTAATGAACCTGATATGAGTAATACGATATCTAATGATGCTACGTCGCCTTTAAGAAACCAGAACAAAACTCCGTTGCAACGTCACCACAGCACTTCAAGAGATCGTAACTTTATAATGCCATTCCAATTATCTCCCATACCAGAAATAGCACCCAGAAAAACTACTAACCGAGGCAGGAAGGCTACGAAGTCGACATTGCTTACTTCAACCCCGTACAAAAATGAATTTCTAGATCCATTATAAAAAAACAAAACCAAATCGAAAAGACTATGAATAAAGCCAAAAAAGGAATAGGTAAGGGTAAAAAGACCAACTCTAAATCTAAGGAGGTACAAATGTCTAGCTCGGAGGAAGGAAATAAACCTTTGTACGACGACAGTTCTGACGGAAGTCCTGAGGGGAGGGATATTGCTGATGCAAAGTGTCTGTATTGTGGGGGGTCTTTATTCTATGGATAACAGAGGCGAACCATGGATTCAATGCCTATGTTGTAAGTAATGTTTTCTTCTGGGAACTTTGTTCTGAAAACTAATGCAAAGTTAATTTCTTTTAGATTTAGATTTTAGTGACCTACCTAGTGAATTTCAATGATTCGTTAAGTTTCAAAAAACGTTTATTTAAGTTATATTTTGATGTTTATAATCTTAAAATTATAATTGTTGGTTACTATTAAGTACTCAGAACTGGTTTAACCAATAAACACTGTTTAATCTCATAAATCTCGTAATTTATTTCCAAAAAAGCTTATGATGTGCCATATTACCCGAAGTTACTCTACAAGACCATCCATTAGAACCAAGTATAAAACCGTCTTATAGCATATGCAAGAAATATATGAATTAAACATCTTTTGATGGCCTGTACTATTTTTAAGTTTTTCAAAACCTATTAATGTAAATTACTTCCACACCATTCACTGAATCTGAACATTGAATCTCTAAAATCCTATATTTCGTAAGAGTTACTAAGTAAGGTGAATCTAAAAATAAAATATTAAGACGTTCTTTTACGAACATGCAGAGCAAAATCATTCCAATCGTTAATATAACATGAATTGTTAATGAGCAGCCAGAACGTATCACATTCCGCGTTATTTTACTAAAGCACACTGAACAGAATGGCCAAGCTAAAATAAGCGGTAACGCATAGCCACTGGATGTGAAATGGCAAATTTACGTTTAATACTGCGGTTCGTTCACTGCGGGTAGTTCGACAAACAGGCAACCAAGTAACACAAAGCATTGGGCCGATTCCGATATTGGACCTAATTATTTGTAAAGTAGTTGACATTATTTTGTTATAAACAATTATGTAATTTTTTGAAGATCTTTCTCCTCCTTTATTGCAAATATATGCGATGTATCGGATTTTCTTGCCATGATCTTGCGATGTTTCACCCAGATATAATGATGCTAATTCTGTCCGAAAACTGAGTAAACTAAACTATAACTAAAACTTTTCCAATTTAGTTTAATTTGGTCAAATTACTATTCTGTTTTTAACTTCGAACTAAATTTAGTTTATGAAATGGCAGGACTAAATTGATTTTGACGTTTCTAAATTAAATGCTCAGGTGTTGCCACCATTTTCCAAAAATCACGTAAAGAAGTGTGGTCATTAGACAAAAATGAACGAATGATCACAAAAGTCCATAAATTTTGCCAAATTTAAAAATAAAATTACGGTTGACGTTGGAAAAAAGCGCGGGAACCTCGAAAGAGAGAGGCGGCAATTTAAATTTTATTTTCCAAATTATTATATTTTTAACTTATTTTTACTACTTTTTCGTGTTTTAATAACTGTACATAATGGGAAAACGAAAAAAGAAGAAGTTGAAAGATGATGAGGAGTGTGAAGCTAGTACCGAGGAAAAGACCAGAACGGAAGAAGATACTGACATTTTCAGGAAGTACAAACCCTACTTACTATGTATCTGATTATAGCAGAAGATATCCTGAGGATTCTACTCTTACATATTTTGTAGTAATTGTAGAATCAGGCGAGGAAAAGAGACCAATAGGCACGCGGGATTTAATTTCCATTTCTACAGTTTTAAAGAGATTTAATAAAGGGATTAAATTCTTACAATCTATAAATAAATATAAAAAATAGGTGTACATTTTGAAAAGCTTTTTTAAATAATACAACATTTTTAAGTGAATATCTGATGAAAGCAACAAAACCAGTAACAGGAACAGAAGTAACTGGCGTCATTAACAATGTTGATACGAAATTTTGGTATGATTTCCACTTTCCGAAAAATTATCTGCGTGAAGCGCATCACAAAGAGAGTAGGAGACAATGGAAGAAGCGTGGAGCAGCCAACACGCACAGTAATTATCATTTTTGCTTCGAAAGTGCTGCCGGAATACATTGATCTTCACGCCACGCGGTGAGGCAGTATATACTACTACTTTATTTAATATTTATGGATCAGCTAAGAATTTTACAGTGGAATGCGCAGAGTTTAAAAAATAAAAGTCAATTTGTACATTATATCTATGAGAATGATATACATATTGCTCTTATCTGTTTAAAGCTAATAAATGCCGAAACTATAAACTCTTCCATCTTAACAACAAATTACACGTTCGTCGCGACACTTTTTTACATAGTTTAGTTTATTCCACACCTCTCGACATGTAGATTAAAATTGGTCTGACAACTCTAATTTTAGTCAGAATTTGATGTAAAATAGGCGCAACAGAATAACAAATGTGCAGCCTGAACTAAATTGAGTAACTAAAATAATTATAGTCCTGTCAAACTAAATTTTGGTCTAGTCCTTCGTTTTCTGAATAGCAAACAAGAATAAACTTAATTTAGTTCAAGTTTAGTCTAGTTAAGTTTATTTTGTGTAAACAGAATCGGCACCACTGGAAGTTTTTTTCTTTCGCTAAAGATCTTGCCTTAGAAAGAAGAGTTGAGGGTGTTAAATGGTCATTGACATAGAAATTTCCCGAAGATGCCAAACCAAGTTTAGAGAGTTCCAATGTTTTATTTTTCCGGGCCGGTGCTACGAACTTTTCTTTTGTGTAGCGACAGTTAAAGCCCACCACTATTGCTTTTACAGCATTTGATACTCGTGTCGTTATTCGGGCAATATAATTTATATCTTCCTTTCTATACGAGAAACTGCTAAGATAGCTTATTTTTTTAACAATTTCAAAAAGGTTTTCGTCTTTCTTTTAGGGGATGCCGCGAATTCCCACATTTTTGAATCTGGCCTTCTGATCTTGATCCTGTAATGCCTTGTTCAGTCTCAGAATTTCAGTCATAAGTTTAGGTATTTCCTCAGCAGTTTTTTCTGATTTAATTATTCTGGATGAATTCATGGGCCATTTCCAAAGAGTCTTTGAGATAACTAAGTTCGTTTTTTATTAATTTGACTTCCTCGACTAGGGTAGCCAACGGTTTCAGTTCCAGTAATATTTTGTTCAGTTGATCCTGCACATTGTCGAGTTTATACGGCTGCGGAGACAAAGTGGCCGGCAAAGGAGACGGACTTGCTTTACAGTTCGGACAGCGCGATACGCTTCTTCTATCTCCAAGTTTGCGATAACCGACCTCTGTGATGCCCGAGCACAGGAAATCGTAATTGCATTTGCAGGTGCTGCATATTGTGCCCTCCGTATAGTGGATACCACAACTAGTACAGTTCAACATTTTAAACAGGTATGTAACAGGAATAACCCCAATTGCGACAACAACCGAACAAGCGTCTGCGCAAGATATTAGCCGAACGGCGAATGCCTTCATCTATATTTCCTGTTAAAAATAATAGAGCAGACCAAATGTACGCTATATATTTTACGTCTATATTAAAAAAAAACTACTCTGCAATGCCTTGAACTCGCCAGGCAAGTTCACTTATATAGGTTCTCAACCTTGGTACATATTAGACAATGATGTCAACAACCTACAGAAGTACTTATGATATCAAACTAATACACACCAAATAGGTTTAATTAGAGTCAAAAACAACCTTTAGAAATAAAAAGTTGGGGTTTGTTTATTTCAAAATTTATTATAGTTTATTATTGTTATTTGTTGGTAGGTATGTCTTAATAAATTAATAGAATATTTTGTTCGATCTAGACATGCAAGTTTGAGTCGAGGCAGTTTCCAAAAAGGGTGACCTCAAATATAAAGAACTATTTAATCACAGTTTCTCAGGTGTGGATCGCTAAATTTTATGTTTTGTGATAGACACTTTGATAATCACCATCACCACCAATGCAAAATAATAACTGTCATTATTTAATACGTGGCTTTCGCAAAGTTTTTAATTTTCATTTATGATTCTTAGTTAGATAGGCTTGGTGGCGCATTCGTAGTCGCTCTACCTTATGTTGTGTCTAGGTGTAGGTATTTATTTAAGTACTAGCTTTTGTATGCGGATTTACCCGGTAAATCTAGATCCCGTGGGAACACTCGGATAAAATGTAATTACCATACCAAATTTCAATAAAATCGGTCAAGCCGTTTAAGCGTGAAAGAGTACAAACATTGGCACATTTAAAAGTTCACGTCCATTGAAAATGCCATAACTTTCGTTGGCCATCTCTATGAACTTAGAATTATTTGTAATAAATGTAATATTGGTTTGAGTGCTACTTTCAGTAAGATTTAAATTTGTCGTATTTGTTGAACTGTCACGTGTCGATAGTTAATAGTGTCGTCATTCCAGTTTTGAGAGTATTTTCAAACAGCACCTTCATCGAGTCGACTTCTGTAAAAAATGCAAGACATCTGAAAGAAAATCAGAAAATTTAAAATGTATACGATGTTCATGTATATAGTAAAAAGTCAGTAATAAATAAAATAAAAATAGGACCAAAGCAGCTTTGAGTAAGAGTTGGTTGCGAACCAAATATTATCTAAAGTAATTTCGAGCTCATTTTTGTTTATAAGTATCATCAGACATCCCAATGATTGATCTGTTTCTGAGATAATTCGCTAAAGCACTTGTGTTACGGATATCAGAATTAACAGTGGTATTACAAATATATACTTAAATAAATAATTATCTACAGTCGGACATAGAGCATGCACAAATGTTCACCTCGGATCAATCGGAAATTATAAAACAATATTTTAAATGTTATTCATTATATCAGAAATTTCAACTATATTGTAACCTTAACAATAATAACTACTTAAAGTTCGACAACCAGTATTTCAATTACGAAACAAACTTACCTTCTTTTATCCATAGAATTTTTTGGCATTATTATCACTTAAAATACTCTCAATAATCGTAAAATACTATTTAATTGCGTTAAACACGTTACATGCACTGTGACGGCCGAAAAACTAACAAAACAAAAATTTACTCACGCAGTGCCAGTGAACTCTCGTAGCGAGTCGATTCAAATGTGGGAGCCCTTTCGGACGCATAATTCTTTTTATCATAATGTAGTTTGGCATAAGAGTTTCAGCATAAAGTTTTTTTGCATAAATTGAGATAAGCAGAATATACACGCAGAATGGTTTCATTGCCATAAGTTTCACTTACTCTAATTTTCTTTATCAAAATTTTATGCAGCATAAATGTAAAGCACCTAACTGTTATACGTCTAAAGATAAATTATCATAAAATACAAAACGCATAATAGAAGTATCCATAACCTCTAAAGTCATAAACGTAAAGTAAGAAAAAGACTTTTGGTGCCTAATTTATCAAGTATAGATCATATGTTGAGTCTTGAAAGTAAAAATAAATAATATAAGGTGCGACGTCGAGCGCAGCGAGGAGGAGCAGGTTAGTCAGTATGTAGGTAGGTCATGCCAAAAAATGATTGCACGTGAATAATAAATAATAACATTTGACCAAGATTATTTAAGAAATGATGATGATGGATTGTAAATATTCATCTCACTATAATCAAAATATATAACACAATAATACAGAACCGAATTGGAACCACGCAACTTTTCTGTCCCGTCCTAGAGTGTTTTTATAAACCTGGAGGCGTGGAGGGTCCCTCCCTCCACGCCTCCACGAAATGAGACGCACCCGTTCAATTGGGTTAGGTTAGGTTTGTATGTAGTTAATACACGCGCGAGCCGAGCGAGCGAAGCGAGCGTGGTTCGGCAGCACCCGGCGAAGCGCCAGAACCAAATTAAGTACCATTTCCAGCTTTTCACGAAAAGCAACTTCGGTTCAATTTGGTTCTAACAAACATCACGTCTGTCCCTTCAGAAGTTGTCATTGTGAGAAGTTGGCAGTATGCGAAGTTGGCAGTATGCAAAGTTGGCATTGTGAGAAATTGGCTTTCTGAGAAGTTGGCATTCTGAGAAGTTGTCATTTGGCGAGCGGTTGGCATTTTGCGAAGTTGGCATTATGAGATGAGAGGGGTTACTTTATCTAATTCGAATGTACTCAAAACTTTTGGTGTGAAAATAGGTGGCGATGTTGCATTTACCCATACGTAATACTGACTAAACCCCGTTGCTATACCGTCTGTAACAACCAAAGTGTAAAAAATTTTAGGTTATTAATTTTACAGTCCATTTATTTTTGTCAAATTATGGTATTCTATAGTACGACTTGTAAACTTTATGCCATAGCGTGAGATGCCAATAAATGTTATGATAAGTAGTTGTTATTGTAAAACCATTTATGCATGAACATTTTATGCTAATATATTATTATTATAAACGTTATGCCAAAAAACGTTATGCAGCCTTATAATATGCCAATTAAATGTATCCATCCCAATATGAACCCTTCAAATGTTACTAAAGTGCCGGCGACTCGCCCGCCGAATCCATCGTATAATGTATGTGGCACCCCAGAAAACATCTCGAAATTCATAGTGGTAATGAACGTGTTAAATGGGACAGATTCAGTAATACTAGTCACACTGTTTGTGTGAGGGACCACGTCCGGCGAGTACTACAAATTAATTTCAAAGTTCCTGCTAATCGTAATATCTGCAAAACTTGTTTTTCAATGTGGCCTCTCTAAGGGCACATACACAACACTCGGCTACAAACCTGCGACGACTGAGGGAGGGCCCAACTTTTCCGCCCATAACTCGCACATTTGATTTTCACAAATTCCAATACCCAGAACTCTTTTGGAATATCCACTGAATCTTTAGTATATTTCTAAAAGGATTTAATCAAGTGGCCCTCAGTCCTCACTAGGGAATGCAATCCCGATCTCGCGAGATCGTGTAATTTTTCGGGATCAATCCCAAAGCATAATATGACGAGATCCTGTTCAGGATTGACAGCACTCTTAATACACTTTGTTTTATAAGCAGTTACTTTCAAAATCAACCGTAACTACTTCCTAATCTCCTTGAGTTAAACTTTTTGTTTTGATTATGTTAAATTTCCAAAAAAAGCCGTTATTTAGTTCGTAATATAAAAGAATTTCCTTTCAAATAATATTTTATTTGAATTAACCTTACTATCACAAAAAAGCAGTTTTCCGTCATCTAGATTTTACTTTTTTTTTTAAACTAGACGAGATCCCGAAAATTACGGGATCTCGGGGGATTGATATTTCTAATCCCGAGGGATCTCGAATCTGCGATCTCAAGTCGGGATTGCATTCCCTAGTCCTCAGATACGCATATTTAGTGTGGCTACTGTACTTTACCTGCAAACTGTTTGTGTCAAATGTTCAAAAAAATTGTTAATAATAGGTCTTTACCTATGAAACTGCCGTTTTGCCGTACTGGCCATTTCAAATGAAAATATTTTTTTTTTGACTGATAATTCTAATTTCAAATTAATTTTATTTGACAAACATGGAATTCTTTTTCTAAAATCGTCATTTGTTTAATAGTTAGTGTTTTGTTTTCAACGCATTCGAACATTTTTCGTCATCATGGATAAGTCGAAAATTCGAGTAATTATGGAGTATGAGTACCGTCGTGGCTGCAAAGCGGCACAAGCGGCACGCAACATCAACGACGTTTACGGAGCGAACACTACAAACGAACGCACCACCCGTTATTGGTTTACCCGCTTCCGTTCTGGAAATTTTGACCTGAAAAATGAACCCCGTGGTCGTCCGAAAACTTTGGTCGACAATGACGAATTAAAGGCAATTGTGGAAGCTGATGAAAGTCAATCCACGGCTGAATTAGCAGCAGCTTTCGACGTTAGCATCAAAACAATATTGGTCCATTTGCGTCAAATTGGCAAGGTAAAAAAGCTTGACAAATGGGTACCCCACGAACTCAATGACCGCCAGCGCGAAGTACGCGTGGAGACGTTGATCCTGTTTGACAATCGTAAGCGCTCAGCAAGTTGGTTGGACCCTGGTTCAGCACCCAAACAATGCCCTAAACGAAAACTTACCCCTAGAAACGTGATGGTCACTGTTTGGAGGTCTAACGCGGGTGTAATTCATCACAGCTTCTTGCCAAACGGGACAAGCATTACTGCAGATGTGTACTGTGAAGAACTGAACACAATGATGGAGAAGCTCGCACGTCTCCAACCAGCTTTGGTAAATCGTTCGGCTCCACTGCTCCTGCACGACAACGCGCGACCTCATACTGCACAGCAGACGGTCTCCAAGCTACAAGAGTTGGGGTTGGAAGTTCTCAGTCATCCGCCGTACTCACCAGACCTTGCGCCTACAGACTTCTACTTTTTCCAGAATTTGGATAACTTCTTGGCGTGAAAAAAATTTAATGCCCGAGAGGCAGTACAAAATGCCTTTGAAGAATTTGTTGCCTCCAGTCCAGCTGATTTCTTCAAGAAAGGCATCAATAAACTACCAATGCGTTGGCAAAGATGCATTGATTGCATTGGTGATTATTTTGATTAATAGAAATAAAAAATATATAAAAAATTACGCTTCATTTATTTCGTGAAAAACGGCAATTTCATAGGTAAAGACCTAATATAAAAGAACGCTCTCGGGGTGTGCATTACCCCAGCTGTAAAGCTTATCTTTTTAGCTTTTTCTACAAATATTACTAATGTAAACTGGATGTTTGTCCTTCGTATTCACATAAAATACTGAATTTATTTGAATGAAATTACAAATATCAAAAAGATATAACTAAAGATATAACTTGCTTTTTTTTGGGTTGAAAAAAAAAGCAAGTTATATCTAGGACTGCAATATACAGTACTTAATTATGTTTAAAATATCGGAAAAAAACAAGCAGAATGTAATCCAATGACATGTTTTTAATTTTTACTGCCTTTTCTATTTCAGTGTACTCGGACAACACGTTTGTACCGGTAAGGTAGTAAAGTTAAGAAGGTCATCGATATGTATGAAACGGTCGCTGTTTTGTAGATATTCGAATTTGATCGGATAATCAGCAATTGTTTATTGCTTTTGATTTTTATCGAAATCTAAATAATACGAAACATTCCAAGCTGATATTGTTACTATAATATATTATTTGATAAAGTGCACTAATATTTGCTTCTCACCGAAATAACCCTAGTTGAGCTGGTATCTTGTGAATTAACGTCAAAGTTATGACGTCGTCGTATTATTCAATAACGCAGGAGTTTACACTTTTGAAACTTTTTATGGTTAAGGTATTAAGTAGGACTGAAAACAGTTTTCAGCAAGCTTATATGTTGTCTAGTGTAGGCACTGTGATTATTTTTCTTAAATATTATTAATATAAAATATAAACAAAAAAAAGATTAAAAATATAAACATTTTCTGAAATCTAATCCGACACAAATTCGCACAAATCAAGAGCTACTTGTGCACGTTTATTTTACAGCCGCACATTCAATGGTTTCGGAGACACTCTATTCTGCAAAACATTACCGCAGCAGGAAATGAAATATCTCGAAAATCTTAAGACCCACAAATTATTTTTTCAACGCACAAATTCCCACAAATATAAGCTCTCTGCACGTGCACAATATTGCTGCGTTCGGTTTGCCGATTACAGCGCTCACAGCGCTAAAAACCGTTCCGATTGGTATGAGCGCGCTAAAAGTGTTATTAGTGCTATTGCAATCGGAACGGTAAATATCGCGCTAACATTCTGATTGTTCGTCGCTTAAGTCTAAAGTTACAATTTCATTAAGATCTT
The DNA here is from genome assembly GCA_923062675.1 of Marasmarcha lunaedactyla. NCBI lineage: Eukaryota > Metazoa > Arthropoda > Insecta > Lepidoptera > Pterophoridae > Marasmarcha > Marasmarcha lunaedactyla. Next base: position 16,925,585 of record OV281343.1, read on the forward strand.
TGACCCTGAATGAAGCAGGAGCCATTTTTTATATTATTACAAAATCTTTAATCGACTAATAAAAACATCAACAAAGTAACGTCATGTGTTCTGTAAGACGCCAAACTCCAGTGAGGACCGCATGTTGATGGTTTAGCGAAAAGGCTTGGCTCTGCCGCATATGCTGTTAAAAATGAGACAAATTTCAAATGAAACAACTGCTCGATTAGTCTATTTTGGTTACTTCCACAGCCACATGACATATGGTAGTCTGTTGTGGGGGAGTGAGTTTTGACAGGCCGCTCACAGCGACCATGCTCCGTAGCTTGGGCACTGTGAGCGGGAAGATGGCGGCGTTTATGACGTCATTGATGACGTATCGATATCGCTGTGAGCGTGCTCACGGGCAATCGGAACGGGCATATGAGCGCTGTAATCGGCAAACGGAACGCAGCATATATCTCTCTGCGATCATTTTCCTGCTGGAACAGCATTACCCTAGCAGAAATCGTTTTTTCTATTTTTTTCCAAAACGCCAATACGCACAAATTTTTAATTTGGCGCACATTTACAGCAGGTGCTGATCAAATTGTGCGTCCCACTCATAACACTCTAAAAGCAACTTTCCAGCTGGGGTAACGCACACCTCTCGGGGGAACGGTTCGCCGGCACCCAGATATTTGCAGTGACTTTTATTTATCAGTTATTTAGACAGTTCATCAAAGAAAAGCCAAGATTTGTACCAAGACGTAAAGGTCTTGGTACTTCGGAAGACCTCTTAGCACAAACAAATTGACATCGACAACCAGTTGCTATGTATCATCGGAGATAACAGCCAAAAAATCTTGTGAAGGTAAGAGTGTGGATTCACTTAAAGAAAAGATGAACTTTAGTGGCATGGAAAATCTTTATTGAAGTAAATATATTTATAAAGTCAGTACAATTTAAGTTCAATAGTTTCCAAAAATATTAAAGTGCAGGTTGCTGGATCACCTGTCAATGTTAAATATGATTATTTCTTAATTAAAATACAAGCTAATTAATATTGAGAAAACTGTAATATGTGAATAATAACATGTATATACCTAAATAAAATGACAAAAATATATTTTAGGCAGGCTCTGTAATAACACTGCTCTGTGCTTGCTGTTATCCTAGCCACAGTTCACGTTAATAAAACTTATTATTAAAAGACCGCTAAGGTCACGTGAAAACCTGCACTCACCAAAAAAGTTAAGAAAGAGTGCAAGAAGACTACTGCCTACATTCTCAAGTAACTTCAGCGGTAAAGAATTTGGTCAAATAAGATGTACAACCAGTTCGAAATTATAAATGACGCACCACTGTTCACGACGAGTACCACGACTATAAAACCACAAATACACCGAACACTCATACCGCGCGAACAGGAGTACCTCCAGTTGGGCATCTTAATTTAATAAAATTAAACATCAAATTACAAACCACGCAAAGTATATTCATGTATACAATATTACTAAGTTATTTATGTATATAATGTAAATACAATTTCATGACAAAACAAAATAATATCATGGAATATTCAAAGAGCCCAAATATTTGAGATTAACTCTACTATGATACCATTAACATCTAAGATCTAGGCACAATATGCAGCAGAGACTCCTGTAATTAATTACATAACAATTTTCGTTGACTGTGGGGCAAAACATTAAATTTTCAGTCAACATCACACAGGGTTTGGTGAACGCATCATCTGAACTGCCGATCGTCGGATGAGACATGTATCAATGTAAGTATGTGTGGTGCAAACGCAGTCCGGACAAGCAGAATAGATGGATGGTTCGGACCGAGTGCGGATGCCGCCGCGCCCCGCGCAGCCTGCCTCAAGCAAGCTGCCGTAAAGGCAAACAACTACATCTAATAAAATTTTAACTTCACTATCCAATCAAATCTTTTCGGAGGGTATTGTCGGTTAGGTATTATAATTCTGTATTACCGAGGTCCACAAAACTACAAAATACTCGATGTGGACTAAACCTATTTTAAATACTTTTCAACAGAATAAAATTATTGAGCAATACATTCTTAAAGGAAAAAGCAGGAGACCTTTAAATTATGACGACACAGGCTCCCAACTTACAGGTCTCCTGCTCTTGTAGAGATTTGCTCAGCTGCACCAACTCTACGGAAATTATGTTACCTCTATATTATTAACCAATGCACACTTCAAAAGTTATTATTGATATTGTGAGAATTAATATTAAGAATTATAGAATACAAAATTAACGAGTTCTTTGGATCAAAATCATAAAATAACATTTTTATGCATACGGAACATGAACCTTTCACGCAAAAATTAATACAATACAATAAATTTCACATTTTCAACATAAAAACGTAAAGTAACCTAATTCAAACTTAGAATACACTTAAAACTAATTTCAAGAAATAGCCATTTCAATTAACACCTAAACCAATAAGAAAATCTCGGGAGATGCAAACAATTTCCATACAAAACAAATTGATTAGGTATGATATGTTTTGTTTTTTACTGAATAAATTTGTGAGTTGAGAATTGGTATCTAAATGGCCGCTTATGTGAAAAATTATGCTTACAGTTATATAGAATCAATAAAAATAAGATCACTACAATACGTAAATACCAAGAATTGTATATTAAAATATTTGTACTTTTACTGACTAAAGGAAAAAACATTGGCAACTGCTAATAATTCTACATTGTAAAAAAAATAACTTGTATAATGTAGATTGAAAACGGTCATCTCAAATTCGTTCACTCTAAGATGTGGAATGCAATTAGAATTCTTTAACAATATTAAAAGGTATAATAATATATTAAATTTTTATAATCAGCTCAACAATGTATATAATCTATAATAATTTAAAAGCCTAGATCCAAACTGTGATATTTATTGCACAAGCACACATGTGGCTTACGTTTCCAATGAGAATAGAGCTCACAACCTTTTTCAATCATATTGTTTTTGTAACGTTAACGAGAGTTAGTGGAGACCGAGTTTCAACAAGGCTTGTAATATCGTTTAGTGCGTTCGTGATACTAGAGCTTAAATTTAGCCAATATTTCTCACTTGCGAAACTATCGTCAATCTTTAAAAAGCTAGAACGTAACGTTCGCAATTTTAATCTATATTAAATACATATAAACAAATATTTAAAGGAACAATATAATATATGTAAATTAAAGTTAAAATTTGAGCACGCTGTTTTTAGATGTCTTTAAAATAAAATGTATGCTTAATGGAAACTTTGGAATCTGCCACCGAATCAAGTGGTTAGGAAATTGGCTAGCCACTATACACTCCACCGGTGCCTACGCGGGTCTTGCCTGGAGCCACGAATAGGCAAAACGCCCACCTCCAATAGGGAGGACAACATTAGAGTTCACCTTGTGCGCTGCGAACCCTAATCTATCACTTTACTTGGCACCGCTGCTACAAATGACCTTCCCATCACTAACCACGCATCGATTTGGGATCTGACAAGTTTACTCGCTTTAAATGAGTCAAGAGCCACCGACTGCTATAGGGCTCCGGCAGTCCGCAGGTGCGTATACACACAAACATCGACAACATGGAACCTACCCCACAGTGAACTAATGATGTTAAGGAAATCTGCGCATCAATGGTGCCACATAAGGTGATACTACTACTACTGAAGTTATTTATTGCCAGATACATATAAGGGAATATAGATTCAAGAGAAATATATTTACCAAAATTGTTTTAAAGTGTATATAGGTAGCTTTAAGATTTTAGAGAAAGGCTACAGTAATGTACTCTAATGATACAATTATAATCAAGTAATGTCAATGGACAATAGATACCACATGACCTGCCACGGCCGCTGGCTACGCTACGCGGCGGCCACAATACGCGTCGCCGCCGCCTACCAACGCTATCCACCACTCAGACAAATGTAGAACGGTTACGTTAATTGAAACTCTAATTTCTATATCAAACAAAACTACAGTGACTCCTTATTTAACACTATGGCAAGAACAAAAGGAAACTATGTCGAGATAATAAAAAAATTAAATAATTATTAAAATGAATACTTGCAATATGCACAATAAATTATGAGAAGTGTCATTTTAAAATATTAATTATATATATTATTACATAAAATTGAATTGTTTGGAATTCACACGTAAAATAGTATAATTTGTAAAATTATCCAAAACCTATCACACCACTTTATATTTTGCAACCCTAAAGCAATATTTATTAATAGCGTTAAACGCTCCCAAACAGGGAATAAGGACTATTTTCGGTTAATTTGACTTTACTAACACACAATAATTTTGATCAATGACAACAAATTAAAAAATTGAACATTATAATATTAAAACCCTGAATATTAATAAAACAAAAAAATGGCAACAATTAATAACTAATTTTTACAAATATTATACAATAAAATAATTACTATGTGCATGCACAAATATAGTAAGAAAATAATTTGGCAGTAAAAATTCGTAACTCTAAAGGCCTAAACATACTGGCCAATAATACTATTCAAATATAGGCCCGAAACATATAATTAAAACAAAAAAGTATAATTAAAATGACAAAATAAAAGAGTATTAATCACTCCTACTTAACCGCGATGGGTATGTAGACTCATAATGTTAAAACTAGTTAAAATAAAGAAAATAAAATTCCCTAATGCTATCGGGACAAAAATCCTGAAACAAAAAACTTAAAAACAATATGAAAATAAACCCAAAAGTTACTCACTAATCAATAGAGCATCAGACTCAACGGCGTGTTCTAATCTTTATATCACTGGTTCGGAGGCGCTCGACCAAAACGCGGTGCTGCGTCCGCTAGTCTTACTGACTGACACGTTGGTACATTATGTCTCTCAATTATTGCTCATATCACAATTCAGTGTAGTAATGTATCCAATACAATTTGTAGAACGGTTAATATACAACAAATAGTAAAATAAATATGTATTAATCACTAATTAAGTACAAATATTATAATGATAATAATATGGCTCAATAATACATTATATATTCGATACTAACATTTTTTGTTAAATGCTTTGTTTTACACCTACATTTTAGTTAATTTATATGAATTATTGAATTATCTTTGGAATACAAACAAAACATTAGAGAGCAACATTAAATTAAAGACAAATGAATATTAAAATATCACACATTTTTGGTGGTCTGGTTAAGTACTATTTTAAATTTGAATAAACAATACAGAACTTGATAATGGCCATATACACGTGTGTATAACTAACTATGTAAATAAGTTATCTCGAATACTTCTAAATTGCGTAATTTATTCAAGCGACCAATTTTGTTTTTCGTATTTAAGTGTATTTACATATAAAATTACCTTTTACGGTTTACGATAAGGAATAATGGACCCAAAGATCGTAACACGTAAATTGTAAACATAGTTGGGATAACCCGTGAATTTATTGAATATTTTAAGCTTGATCAAATTGGAAGACTAGTATTAAAACTGACGCTGAATGATTTTAAATGTATGTGACCATTACTTGTGTATTCCTGTACTTTTAAGAACAATTAATTACCATATTATTATCAACGCACCTACTCGAAATGTTTCAATATATCATAAAGATGTCCCTATCATAATAATCTAAGTGACATAACGAGGGACAAGCGAATATATGTGAAAATCTATAATATTTTAAAAATTGCAAACGCATATACATATTACATACTTCAAAGTATCTAGTACCTAATATTGTATGAATCTCAATTTTGAATATTTAAATGTGGGAGTTATAAAAATATATTTTTGGCGAACAGTTTCCGAAATTCAAATACGTATATAGAAATAAAATGTATTATACGGCATAATCGTGTATAGTTTTGAAATATAAAATGTGATAAATATATATTCTAAGAACACGAAATATAAGTACCAACGACCGAAAAGCTCTTGTCATGACTGCGAGCGCGTCAATATGCAAGGATCTTACACAACTACTTCTAAATTTAAGACATAAAACTCCCATTTCTAACCCAAAAGGGCTCCCGAAGCTTTTGACACTAATCTAACTTCGTTATTATACACGATGATGCCATAGATTAAAAGATTAACATTTTGGTACTTTAACTATGCAAGTAAAGTTGTACAAAATTATTGCAAAGTTAATTAACAGCGGCTATTCAATTGTGCTCTTATTTCGCTTTCGTATTGAATTCAAAAAGAATCCAATCCCATACAACATTTTGCGAAATTGATATAGCCTACATATGAAAATTCCTAATATAGGCTCTCTTAAAACAAGAGTACATGAAAAACACATTTTTGTATAGACACAAGAATTCTGTAAATGGTAAATATATTTTAACGGACAATATATAATATTGTATACGAGTTTAACCTAAACTAGATGGCACGTTAATTTAGTGTCGCCTCCTTTGGTCACCGCAAGACTAAATTTTGTTAACAAAATCAATTGTGCGTTAGAAGACTTCGTACTTCCCACTACCAAGCAATAAGTGATATCTAAGATAGGCCAATCATTTCAAGGTAGATATTTTTGTAACAAATTTCGTAACAATATAAATTTAACAACATATGATGAGGCGACACGTACACGCAGTCCCCTAATTGACATGTATTAAACTTCACTCGAACTAGGAACCATACCTGCTGCTAATTTTGAACAAAAAATAAAGTCCAGTACACAGGTTGACAATATTTGTAATGGTCACAGTGGGTAATTCTTATACATGTAAACATAAAGGCTTAATTAGTGAGCGTAAAACAAAGAACCATGAATAGATGAAGAAACTAAACTATTGTAAATTAAACCCTTAAACAATAGAACATTTTCTAAACTCTACATACAGCTGTGTTACAGTATGGATCATATTAATTACAGGAAACATATTTTATTTTCCACATCATTCATAGCCCTTTCTCTATAGTGCTGACCACTTCAAAATACTTTAAGTAGGTACTGGACCAAATATTAAAAATGTATAACGTATAACTAAACTTTGGATTTTTCCATCACTATAACTAAATGCAACATAAAATGAGAGGTGAAAACAAACCCAAAAAATTACAAGTATCAGTACTTTGGAAATTATGACTTAATATCCACAAGCAGTGAAAATCTTCCGTCTCGTATGGAAAATATAACTATTACAAAGCATGTAAACAAATTGTAATAACAAATTTAGTAACACTGCACATGGACAAAAAAATAATATCAGACTAACACAACATAACGAAACAAACAAATACTGGTTTAGCAAAAAAGTTAGCATTGTAAAAAACAGCAAATAATATAAAATATAGGGAATAAATGTGAGATCTTGAAGTATGCAGACTTACAGCCATCGAGTTTTTCCTCAGACAATGTAAAGGGTGTTGAGGACTAGAACATGGTGATTATTTTTAGCCAAAGTGACGATGTAACCTTCAGAGGTGATCTTCAAACCACAGCAGCGAGATACCTTTCAACAAAACATTAGCTGTATCAAATGCAATCTAAAAGAAACAGAATAACGTCAGTCTATAGTAAAAAAAGGTATGTCGACTATGACAACAAATATATTTTACTTGAAACACCTAGCTATTATTTGGAATATTTAATATATATTTGGTTGTCAAAAGCCTTTACATCTATTGAATATAGAGGAATGATTGAATTTTTGCTTAGCTAAATCTGGAAATAACCACAACTACTACTACTACAGAAACACTAGCAGTTAAGCACATTTTGTCACAGCTTATAGTGAAGTTTATTCTTGGAACTGAACAAGTACAAAAAACCTAAGGTGATTCGCAAACCAGTTAAGTTACCAACCTTGACATAAGGGCACTCAAATTCAGTGACCAGCACTCCATCCCTAGTAAAAACTGCCACGTGGAACTTATTGCCATGGGAGTCTCCGATCAGGACGTCTCCAGCATCGGACACGTCGATACCGTTGGGAAAGTTGGTCACATTCTCACACCCGATTCTACGCAAGAATCGGCCTTCGTCGTCGAAAACGACAACGCAGTGCCCTTTGAAATCGCACACGTAAAACTCCTTGCCTGAAAGAAATGTAATGTTTTTATTAAATGAACAATATTCGTCACTACTATAACTGAGTGTGAGGGAGTGGCAAGCTCTAGAAAAATTCATCAAGCCGCCTTTGGAAACCTCAAAAGAATCAGACGTGGCTTAATGAATACTAGTTCAGTAAACACGATTTTATTCAAAAGTTTGTTCTCTAAAATCTTAATTGTTTAAATTGAAATTTTCTTAACAGTTTTTCACATATAGCACAAAAGACGCGAAGATCCGTCATTTAACTTAGTGGGGATAACCGTGCGTAAACTTGACTTCTTTTGGCTTATTTGAAGGGGCTAACGTGGCATTCAAAAGAGAAGCTGTAGCGATCACATAACGTACTTTATAGACCGATAATAATAAATATTGTTGAATTTGATAAACTGTGTATAAATTGTTTATACGCCGTGATCTTAAGTTACTCCTTTACATAAATCGGCACAAACCCGAATCGAATAGAATTCTTACTGTGATTTCAGGCCGTAAAGGTAATTGTTTTAGATGTGCGCCATAATTTGTAACATAGACGAAGATCCTAAGACCACCAGACCTTTATGTTATCATATATTTATTAGTAGGATGCAATAGTGTTGGCATGTACAGTTAGGGTATGCATATCTGCTAGTTTGGACCGACGCGACGGCCAAATTGCAGGCATAGTGCCACCAGCTTATCAGTTTAGTAGACTAAAATGTAAACAAACTTTTTGTATGGAATTTACAAGAAAAACGTCATTGGCGCATGGAATGTAGCGCCACCTTTGACTGCCATATAAATTAGTGGGGCTGTACCAGGTTTAGATATTTAGATTGGTCTGGCTGCTTACAGAATAGGGTATTTAAATATTTTTTTGAGAATCATATCAAAATTAAGACAGACAAAATTTTACAGAAGGTAAACTTGCATAATTTTTTTAATATGGTAATCCATTTCGATATTAATTTTCTCCTTAAAACCGTTAGTAGTTATTAAAAAAGGGTAAGTAAAATAAATTTCATTCAAAGTACCGTATTGTCTATATGTAGTACAAAAAATAAAACTCTGTAATACAATTCCAGATCCCGCTATGTCCCGATGAGTAAATTAGTATAAATATGTAACATACCACTGATTGCAATGTCAGATGGTTCCCTCATGCACTCGCTGCAATCAAACCAGCTCATCAGGTCTCCTTCTTCGGAGAGGATAAAGACGGTGGGAGTAACGCTGTCTACAGCGACGATGAGCCCTTCGGCAGTCACTGCCAGCCCAGCCACTATATCTATGAAACGCACCTGCAACAATTTGAATATTTTTTTATACGGAACCAGTGCTATCTCCATTATTACATTCATTGACTATCACCCTATATATGTTTGAGGATGTGCAACTAGTTTCCATAATAATCCGCATCTACACCAATGGACATCATTAGTCGATGGTGAATGAATGTGATTATTGACTTGATTTGTCCACCATAGCCTTCAGTTAGAATTGCCTTTGTTAGTGATTGCACTGGCTGTTCCTTCTCTTCAAACGGAACAAAACCAAGTAAACGTGACTATTATGGCGCTTAAAATAGGACGGACTGTAGTACCGTCCCAGACGAGATCTTAACAAAAGAAACTCAAACAAAAGAAACATCCTCTTTCAAGCTAGAGCAGTTGGTTTAAAATTTAATATTACAGATTGCAGAAACACTATTCAGAAACTTGTTAAAAAAGAAAATTTGGTAAAAACATCAATATTTATAGCAACAGCAGTTAAAAGACTGAGACAGGGTGTACATTTAAAAAAAAACTAAAAAGCACTATAATTTGAAAAATACATGACTGAATTTTTTTTTCATATTTTTCAGATAACTGTTATGACCTAGCCTATCACCCGGTTTCGGCTTGACGTCGACCTTTGGGACACCCTGTATAGTGATAGTATTGGAATAGAATCAGGAAACATTTATTTACATGTTTTGAGGGTATGAAAGCTTTAATAATAATTATATTCAATAAAATCAACAAATATTTATTTTTTCATTTATGATCCGAATTTAGTATTGATTGTAAAAAAGGATGGACAGTAAATCTCAGGATACCCGATATCTTAGATGGGATAGCCTTTGGACCAGTTTAAGTCCCTTTTATTTTTCAGTTTGATACGCACTCAACGTATTTTATCTAAAAAATTACCCACAGATATTTCGCCTGTTAATAGTTGCATTTGGGCTTCAATGACTATTCAAATTCAAATATTTATTTCTCAACATTGACAATTACTTGTTCTTATTGACGTCAAATAAAACATGATTCTACCACCAGTTCGAAAAAAAAAACCTTCGTGAAGAAGAACTGGCAAGAAACTTCACGGGTATATTTTTTTTTTTCAAAATAAATTTACAGTCTCTTTATGTCTATACAAAATTATTCTTTTCTGCATCTGTTAGCTCGGCAAGTCTCCCTCCCCCCAAGTATCCAAACGACGAACACCCTCAAACGGCACCCGTTCACGAGTTAACGCGGGATCCAGCCATCGCCCTCCTCAACCATATTAGAGGGAAGTGAACGACCCGTCACCCGACGCTACCATAAGAAGACGTACTTTAGTGACAATGACGCTTTAGATATTCATCGGGACGAAGAACTCATCGCACAAACAGACACATTACACATGCTTTGTTACAAATACTAGTACAATCCTGTTAATGAGGGGATTATACCCAAGGGCTTTTATCATCCAAATAATCGGATAGTTTATAATATGCTCTAGCACACAACTTCTCCTTTATAGTTTCTTTGAATTTGTCAGTAGGAAGACCTTGGATATCCTCAGGAACCTTATTATAAAAGCGTATACATTGACCCATGAATGAGTTAGTGACTTTATGAAGCCTGCTATTATGAGCTGCCAGCATATTTCTTCCTCTTGTGTTAACATTGTGCAGATCTTTTTTTCTTTTGAACAAGGTTATGTTCTTTTTAACATACGTTAAATTTTCTAAAATATATTGTGAATGGAAGGTAAGAATATTTATTTCCTTAAATTTACTTGTAAGTGACACCCTTGGACCGAGCTGATAGATTGCGCGAACAGCCCTTTTCTGCAGAATAAATATAGCATCGATGTCGGCAGCACTCCCCCACAGCAGAATACCATATGTCATGAGGCTGTGGAAGTAACCAAAATAGACTAATCGAGCAGTTGTTTCATTTGAAATTTGTCTAATTTTTTTAACAGCATATGCGGCAGAGCCAAGCCTTTTCGCTAAACCATCAACATGCGGTCCCCACTGCAGTTTGGCGTCTAAGGTTATGCCCAGAAATACAGTTGAGTTTACAGGAGTCAGTTCCTGGCTCTTAACTACAATGTTTGTGTTTACCTGTTTGACATTTGGCAATGTAAATTTAACACATTTCGTTTTTTTTTCATTGAGGAGCAAATTATTAGCTGAGAACCACTGCTCTGTGTTGGAGATGCATTTGTTCACCGCTCGATAGTCAATTTCTTGTCTTTTGATTTTAAACAAGAAGGAAGTATCGTCAGCAAACAATATGACCTCGCATTGATTCTTAACGACCGATGGCAGATCATTAATATAAACTAAAAATAGGAAAGGACCAAGAACTGAGCCCTGGGGCACACCCATTGTCACTGCCGATCCTGATGATTTTTCTCCATTTATTGCAACTTTCTGTTTTCTATTAGAAATATATGATTTAATCAAGGCAAGCGCTCGGTTTTTAATGCCGTAATGGTGCAGTTTCATGAGTAGAGTAGTATGATCCACACAGTCGAACGCCTTGGACAAGTCACAAAAGACACCAATAGCATCACACGACTCCTCCCAGGCGCTGAATACGTGTTTTATGAGCTCAACACCGGCATCGGTTGTTGAGCGACCCCGCGTGAAACCAAACTGCTTAAAATTCATTAAACTATTACCGTAAAAATGAGAAAGTAATTGATTTAAAATTAATTTTTCAAAAATCTTACTGAGCGTTGGTAGTATAGATATAGGTCTAAAATTATTAGGGTCAGACATACTACCTGCTTTGAATATTGGAATGACCTTACTCAATTTCATTAAATCAGGAAAAACACCATTATCAACACAGTCATTAAATATACTGGCTAAGTACGGGGCTATACCATCAATGACAGATTCAATCATTTTAACAGAAATCCCATCTAAATCGGCAGTATTTTTTACTTTAATGCTTTTAAATGCATTTAAAACTTGTGGAACAGTAACATGTTTAAAAATAAAATCAATATTGCATGAATTTACATTTTCCGTTAGCAGTGACTGTGCAAGAGTGGAACATGAATTAATACTCGAAGTAGTTGACACAGGGATGGCAGTAAAAAAATTTTCAAATGCTTCAGCAACTTCTTTGTCAGTTGACAACACTTTATCATTAATTTTTAAATTATATTTGGTGTGTGGTTCTTTTGCTTTCCCAGTTTCCTGATTAATTATATTCCATGCAGTTTTTGAAATGTTAGTACTATATTTAATTTTATTATTAATGTAATTAGATTTAGCTACACTGCAAACTCGTTTAAATAATTTTGAATACTTTTTAACATATTCATAAAATGTCTTATTATGATTATAAGTTCTTTCACTGTACAATTCATATAATCTATTTCTACTTCTGCATATTCCCACTGTTGCCCAGTCACTAAACCTAAATAAATTATTATTTATACATATTTTCTTTTTTTTTAAAACAGAGTCATATTCATTTCTAATTATATTATGAATAGAGTTATATTGAGTAATAGGATCTGCACAGTAATCTAATTTAAAATCTTTTTTCAAATACATTTTTCCTAAATGTTTCAAGCCGTCTCTCATTCAAGGGTATAAAGGTAATTTCTCTTTTTAAAGTCTTTTTTAGCCCAATATCAAAAGTGGCCAACTGCCCACTATGATCTGATTGTAGTTTATTAATTACTGACTTTGTACATGGCATTAAATTTGTAAAAATGTTATCAAGACATGTGGCTGAGGTCGCTGTGATTCGCGTAGGCTCTAAGAAGAGATTTCTTAGGTTGTAACAATTAAAAAGATTCAAGAATCGTTTACTTAGTGATGTCTCTACTAATAAACCAATATTAAAATCGCCACAAATAATTATTTCTTTGTTTTTGTTATTTACTCTATGTAATACCTCATCCATAGTGCTCTCAAATACTTCAAATGGTGAGGATGGGGGTCTGTATACACTTATTATAACAATATTCCCTATCTCAATACAGGCTATTTCAACTGATCGCTCAACAGACAGACTTACAATATCAGTGCGTTCTTTAAATGTTAGGCTCTTATGAGTGATGATCATTGAGCCGCCGCAAGTTGTTTGTTCTCTGTTGAATGAACTAGCAATTACATGATTCTTATAAGAAGACATAATTTGACACTGTGTGAGCCAGTGCTCTGTGATACATAGTATATGAATATTTTCACAGTTTATGAATAGTTCGATCTGTAATTCCTTACCATCAATGCCCTGCATATTTTGATGGACTATGTTCAGAAAATTATTTTTTACATTTTTATTGCTTAAATTACTACTTAGAATACTGGTGCTAGATGTATTATCTATTGTCACTAACTTATGTTTAAATTATTTCTAATACTATGTTTTGGAATATTACATTCCAACGGGTCAAAAGTATAAAGTGACTGCTCAATAGAAGCAGCGGTTGTAGTCAACGAATTGACTGTTATGAATAAAATATATGATAGCGAGTATGCTATATGTCGTAGGTCATTACTGTACAAATTGTACCTATCATTGGTCATATATGGCTTGTTAATAAATGTATTTAAATCAATAAACTGAAATTTTTCACTATGACGACATGTCATATTTTGTACATCTATATTTAGTCGATGCTTCATATTATTTTCTGAGGGGCTCTGGGTAAATGGAAATGCAAACAAAATAATTTAACTAATATTCTGCCTGCAATTCAATCTAGCAAAACATGCTGTCATTGTTTTCCTACTTAGTTGCTTACATCTGCAACTTGAGACTTGCTACTAAGACTTGCAACAGAATTGCTACGAAGTCAATTCTGTCTTGGTAAATTTTGCGTCGTTTATGTTGTGATATCTGCCCATGTTCCTGTATGAGATTCGTTCTATACTTCATTAATGTTGCATCATCATATAAAACATGTAAGAGCTGCAATAAATTTGTCTCGTTTTTATTGACATTTGTTGCATCTCACCGTAAACACACCATAATTTTTGTATAACTTTGGTTTCATCCAAAATGTGAAGAAATATTTTTTTTAATTTATTAAAAACATCGTTTACGGGCATTTCCTGTTGTTTAAATTTCCAGCCTTCTTCAATTAAATGTGGTGGGAGAAATGCTAAATTGCCACAAAGAGAAATTATTCTCTTGGTTTTTTTTGTTACTGTGCCCCTTTTTCGAAGTAAGGCCCAGTATAGTAGCTTTTCGAAAAAGACTTAGTATAATGATAATGACAACCTTTAACATCTATAGCAACATTGAATGATGACAGAGCCTTTATTGTTGCTTCCTCAAAATCGATCATTACTTGAGCTGGATTCCACTGGGGTATCTGCGATTTTATTAGAGAAAATAAAATTTCATAGGAATATGTATTTGTCATAAACGCATAAATAACGGGCACGACATTTGTAAAATTACTATTGCTGCCAATGTCAGCTTGAATAGTAAACAACTGTGAGAAAGGTTTTGGCACCTCTACATCATTTTGATCATTTGTACCGATTTTTTGTACGTTTGCGTTTTTATTTTTTACGCGGTATATGCGACTGTATATGCGAATTTATATGGGGTTTTGTGGCTACATCCCATCCTTGATACGTTATAAGAACCAAACTCCGTTTAAAAACCCTAGGAGCCGGTTCTCTGCCCTGAGCCGCTTCATGGCATGTTTTGTTCAATTTGAAAATCTACTAAATTTTGTGTTTCATCAGGCTTACAATTATTGTCATGAGGTTTTTGTTTAATAATACATGTTTGACCCTAAAACAATAAAATGAAATGAAACATTACGAAAAAAAAAACAAATTGGTACATAAAAAAGACATATATTAAAAAGGCATAAATAATACTACATGTATATGTATATATATATATTTATTTATTTTTTTAATATAAGTAAATATATGTATAAATTGTACTTATGTAATTTTTTGTATTTATACATAATACATAATGGCACACTTATTTGCTCTATACGAAACTCTCCAGTCACAGGTCTGCTGGAAGAATTTTCCTAGGAAATAAGCAGTACCTTTGTACATATAATTCTGTTCTTTTCTTCTTTCTTTTATTGTAACTTATAGGTGTGCATAAATTGTTAAATAAATAAATAATACATGGCTTCTGATTTAACAACACCCAGCCAGGTTTTTTCGAACTGGTGGTAAAGTCATGTTTTATTTGACGTCAATAAGAACAATTGTCAATGTTGAGAAATAAATATTTCATTTCAGCTTATAATACCATTACAATTTAAAGTACACCACTTTATCTAGTATAACTAAGAGTAGTAGCAGTTCTAGACAGGTAAGAAATTATGCCACTGTAATGATATTTATTTTATTTATTTAATTATTAACGCGAACATAACAATATAAAACAATTATGTTTTATTGAATAGTCACTCTTGAGTTAAATTTTTCGACTGTATGCGTGATAATTTAGCTTACCGTGTTTGTTGTTACGGATCCTGCACATTTCATTTGTTTTTTAAACTGCTTGCAACGCTACAAACTGGTTCTATTTTTATACACTACATGTTTGTAATACTGCCATCCTGATGATAACAACACTTTTCCCCTATCAATTATTTGAATTGTATTCATTTATTTTATTTTATTATAATCCGTCTATATTTAGTATATTTATATATTTAGTATATTTATATATTTAGTATATTACTAAATCCGTCCGTCACTAAACATTTTGACACCTCTTGATGTGATTTAATAAACGAATCTGGAAGTTAATAATAATACTACATTTCGAAAAAATTTAACTAAGAAAAATACCGTACATTTTACCGTAGACTATATTTCTGCTAAGGTATCATAGTCAATTATTCTTGTTTGTTATTGGAATTTTATTATTCTAGCAGTCTATAAATATGTGCATGCATGTTTTTTAAACATTTTCAATTTGCAACTAAGGAAATGAAATACCAACATTTAATTTATTTATTTTTTGTTTTTGCTATTATAATTGCTAGATTTGACATTTGTCCAATGAATAATTATGGCTGATTTTTCACAGATGGTTTTTGCCTAAAGAATAAAATGTGACATATTGTATTGATAATCTGTTTTAAATAATAGGTCTTTACCTATGAAACTGCCGTTTTGCCGTACTGGCCATTTCAAATGAAAATATTTTTTTTTTTGACTGATAATTCTAATTTCAAATTAATTTTATTTGACAAACATGGAATTCTTTTTCTAAAATCGTCATTTGTTTAATAGTTAGTGTTTTGTTTTCAACGCATTCGAACATTTTTCGTCATCATGGATAAGTTAAAAATTCGAGTAATTATGGAGTATGAGTACCGTCGTAACAGCAAAACGTCACAAGCGGCACGCAACATCAACGACGTTTACGGAGCGAACACTACAAACGAACGCACCACCCGTTATTGGTTTACCCGCTTCCGTTCTGGAAATTTTGACCTGAAATATGAACCCCGTGGTCGTCCGAAAACTTTGGTCGACAATGACGAATTAAAGGCAATTGTGGAAGCTGATGAAACTCAATCCACGGCTGAATTAGCAGCAGCTTTCGACGTTAGCATCAAAACAATATTGGTCCATTTGCGTCAAATTGGCAAGGTAAAAAAGCTTGACAAATGGGTACCCCACGAACTCAATGACCGCCAGCGCGAAGTACGCGTGGAGACGTGCCTTGCACTGCTCAGCAGGCATACAAATGAAGGAATTCTGAACCGCATTGTTACTTGTGACGAGAAATGGATCCTGTTTGACAATCGTAAGCGCTCAGCAAGTTGGTTGGACCCTGGTTCAGCACCCAAACAATGCCCTAAACGTAAACTTACCCCTAGAAAAGTAATGGTCACTGTTTGGTGGTCTAACGCGGGTGTAATTCATCACAGCTTCTTGCCAAACGGGACAAGCATTACTGCAGATGTGTACTGTGAAGAACTGAACACAATGATGGAGAAGCTCGCACGTCTCCAACCAGCTTTGGTCAATCGTTCGGCTTCACTGCTCCTGCACGACAACGCGCGACCTCATACTGCACAGCAGACGGTCTCCAAGCTACAAGAGTTGGGGTTGGAAGTTCTCCGTCATCCGCCGTACTCACCAGACCTTGCGCCTACAGACTTCTACTTTTTCCAGAATTTGGATAACTTCTTGGCGGGAAAAAAATTCAATACCCGAGAGGCAGTACAAAATGCCTTTGAAGAATTTGTTGCCTCCCGTCCAGTTGATTTCTTCAAGAAAGGCATCAATAAGCTACCAATGCATTGGCAAAGATACATTGATTGCATGGGTGATTATTTTGATTAATAGAAATAAAAAATATATAAAAATATTACGCTTCATTTCTTTCGTGAAAAACGGCAATTTCATAGGTAAAGACCTAATATTTGACGAATTCGGATTATTCGTACAAGTAAATAGTGGTAGTCATAAAACTTGAATCCTTTTTTAGGGCGAATATTGTATGCCCTATTGGCAACCCTATACCCTTTTCATATTTTGACACAAAACAAAATGGCGCAATCATATGCTTTTTCATTTCACTTTTATTTATTTACAGCTTGTATTATACAACGCAATCATACTCAAAATATATAATACATTTTGGATAAAATTATAACACTAACGGCTTTTTCCTGAATTTCTGTTCGAGAAAGTCTTTTGACGGCCAAGAATGGCAAAAAGGCTTTTTCGGGATTACACTTGTCGATTTGTGACATCATTGTCACCTTTAAAATAAAACAGACTCAGCGCGACAATTATGACGTATATGTCGAATTGTCAGATTTATAAAATAAGGGCCCGAATGAACTTACTTACGAACACAAGTTTAGTATCCTTAAATTTTTCTAACTACCTCCCGATAGGGAAAAAAATTAATCGCTATTACAACTATTAATTTTTTTGTGGTGGTTTCAAACCACCGATAGATGTAAGTAGTCAGTCACTGGCTGTCTCATCAAGTATCGCCATTTAAACATGTAAAAATCCATTTGCAAAAAATCAACCCTTTTTACACCCTTAAAAATGTGCCTTAAATAATAATTAAACACTAGCTCCATTATTTTAGATTCCTTTAAAATGGAACAAGTGATTAAAAAAATCATCAGTAAGTTCTATCATGGAACTGTTAATGGTACTAGTGACAACGAACCTTAGGAATGCGAACGTCGTCGCGTCAGCCTAGCCCACCCAGTGGGCTAGACGGTTCGAATACCGTGTAGCCCTATTTCTAATCGGAACGTCGTCGTTGCTTGATGTAATGGCTGGTTTACACGAGTTAAGTGGTTAAGTTGGTAACTAAATTTTAAGTCAAAAGTTGCGTATAAACAGTCAATTATGTGACAAGTGGTAACTTAAAATTTTGTACGCAAGTGATTAAGTAGATTAGGATTAGTGTTAACACGTTTGGACGTGATTTTTTAGTTAAGTGCATAAGTTGACAAAGCGGGTGGCAAGAGCTCGAATTTGTGTCGCATTTTCTCTTTTTTTTTTATGTCGGAGTAGAGTTTGGTTTCTACTTTAAAATTTGTGGAAGAATATTTAAGGGTGTTACCACCAATCGATCGACCGTCGATCGACGTCTACCGGTCGACGTCGATCTATGGCAGAATAGAACAGTCGACGTCGCAGTAGGCGTGATGGCCTATAATTGTCTGACACCACCCCTGAGTTGGTAAGTCTGCCAACCCGCAGTTGGCGTGATGGCTTACAATTGTCTGACATCACCCCTGAGTTGGTAAGTGTGCCAACCCCCAGTAGGCGTGATGGCCTACCATTGTCGGACGCCACCCCTGAGTTGGGAGAGGACAATATCCTTTCAGTGATTATCAAGGGTACCTAATTAGTAAAGGTACCACACCAATCTATCATTCGTCGATCGACGTCGACCCGTCGACGTAAAAAATTTAGAAAAATACATAATCTTGCAAAGATTTTAATATCCGAATCAAATTCTTCTCTGAATTTGTCCAAAATCACGTTTACCACATATCTAAGTACAGAATTGACGAATTGCTTGACATTCATCACTTCACATCTTCATTGAACTTATGAACTTAACTTCTTAATCCGTTTGGATACACAAGTGACATGTAGTAACTTAAAATTTTGTCAAAATTTAGTTACCTACTTAACTACTTAGTTCATGTAAACCGCACATAAGACGTCGTCGGAATCTATTAAGATGTTACGTGGACGCCGCGTAGTTGGCTGTGTAGTCAGCTAACTTATTGACCAGCGGCTTGGAATGATAGAGAGCGTTTTAGAAGTGACGTCTAGACAACAACCTCATGAACGCGGTAATGGTGAGCACCTCAACATCTTTATGCAGGTCTTAGATACGGACAACAAAACCACACAGGCATATGTCATGATGGGGCTTATAGGCAAGTTTTGTGAAGTGTAAGCTTATTTCTTAGCAATATTTGCAGATGAGAGGGTGCAGACTACCCATGACGAAGGCGGCTCGGTACCGAACGCGTTTTATGTGAGTCCACCATGTTATGTAAGGGACTCCTAAATATTTGACTTTAGCCCAGGGCATCGAAGTACCAAATAGTGTATACCAAATAGTACCAAACAGGGATTCCATGTCCCAGCGCAGGTTGAAAGAGAGAAGTACACTGCTGCACTTTTCTCTAAGTTGACTTCTATTCTCCATTTCCTAAACTAATTGCCTAATGCGTTGGCTGCAGATTGGAGTAACCTAGACCCTTAAGGCAAAATAATATTATTTCCCAACCAAAAAAGGTAAATAATATTCCCACTTCATAGAGCAATGCGTAAACTTGACTGGGAAAAGGGATATTATTTCCCGCATCTTCCCCGCTGCTCAACTAGATTGCTCAACTCGATAAAGTTGAGCAGTGGGAATAAACTGCTCAACTGGTAATTGCTCAACTAGTCGGGGCAGTTCAAAGCGCCTTCAAAGATTTTATTGATTCCCATACGAATGGTTTTGGTTAAATGGTTTTTATTAAAGGGATCAATGAACTACCTATGAGATGGCAAAAGTGTATAGATAGGGTTTAGTCCATGTTCAACCCCCTCAATTTCTACCCCCGGCCACGTTCAATCCCTAAACGTTGTCCACGTTCTACCCCCTAGTGGTAGAATATGGACCTTTTTTTACGTATGTTTAAATCCACGTTCAACCCTCAATGGACAATAAAAAAGAAAAGGTTTTTCTCTCATCTACCCTCAGTTTATTTCTCCTATCCTTAATGTTTACACTATTACTTTGCAATAGAAATGAGTGTCTATGTAATCAGTAATTGTCCGGTGTTGCAGGGGGGGTCAGCTTTAATGCCGGATCGAAAACTACCTAGAAGGGCAAACTTTTATAATCTTTCAAAAAGCGAGTAATACTTTATACTGGTTCAATTTTTAAAAACTTTAGAGGGTGATTCTATTTATAAAAAATTTTAAGCAAAAAATTTAATAAAGGAAGAGCAGAACAAATTGAAAATGACAAGCGGATAAATGACATTGTAAATCGTTTTACAAATGGTGAAATAAGGGTAGATCTTTGTCTGGAAAAGCTGTGTCCATTTATTTTTTTTAAATTTTCACACGCACCTTGTTTTACGGTTTGTTAAGTAAATCGCCTTCATCGTCTCTTACCGAAAGTCTTTTCGGTATTATTGTGGAAATACTTCCGAGTCAGCGGTGTTAGTGACAAAACTGTTTTAATCCACTTGAAGCAAATTGGAAAGGTGAAAAAACTTGAGAGGTACCTCATGAATTGAGTGCAGCAAACCGATCCGAGTGAAAACCGAAGTGGATCCTATATGACACTCGGAAACGCTCATCGCAATGGTTGAACCCTGGCGAACCAGCCAAACCCTGCTCCAAGGAGAAAAAATTGACTCAAAAAATGTTACTATCGAGCGTTTGGTGGACTAGTGCCGGTGTCGTTCACTACAGCTTCTTAAATCTGGTCAGACGATTACGGCAGATGTTTATTGTCAGCAGCTGCAAACCACGATGGAAAAGCTAGCTGCTAAACAACCGAGGCTGGTCAATAGCTCTGGGCTACTGCTGCTACAGGACAACGCTAGACCACACACTGCACAACAATTACCAATTTTTTTCGAAATTTGGATAATTTCTTGCAAGGGAAAAAATTCAACTGCGTTGGGGCAGTCCAAAACGCCTTCAAAGATTTTATTGCTTTCCGTCTAAATGGTTTTTTAGTAAAGGGATCAATGAACTTCCTATGAGATGGAAAAAGTACATAGATAGCAATAGTACATAGATACATACTTTGATTAAATAAATATATTATATATTTTATTAATCTACTTTATGTTCCTCCCTTACAAAACGCCAATTTCATCTGTAATGACCCAATATTAATTGATAAGAAAATAAATACTCCTCTGTTCTCACTTATTCTTTTATTTTATTAGTCAATACCTAACCTCTTCGGGTTGAATATGGACAACGAAAAAATGACCTATGTGTTGGAATCCACGTTGTACCCCTGGGGGCTGAACGAAGACAACGTTTAGGGGTTCAACACAGGGGTTTGTTTGTATAGTGAAAAAAAGTTGGAGTGAGTTCAGAGCCTTGGGGGACACCGGGAACAGGACAAACAGGACGGGCACTAGCGATGGCTAGATCTCACGTTAACCTCGTGAACGGGTGCCGTTTGAGCGTGTTCATCGTTTAGATAGTTGGTTCCCACCTTGGAGACTTGCCGAGACTAACAGATGCAGATAAGAATAGTTCTGTGTAGAGATAAAGAGACACTGCAAATTTGTTTTGAAAAAATTATACTCGTAAAGTTTCTTGCCAGTTCTTCTTGACGAATGTTTTTCCGAACTGGTGGTAGAGTCATGCTTTATTTAACGTCAATAGAACAAGTAATTGTCAATGTTGAGAAATAAGTATTTGAATTTGATATCGAATTTAGAGTCCGTCTTCCAATCTGTAACAAAGGGTTCGACAGTGTCTTCATGTATTTGCACGAGGTTGCCTGGCACGCCTAGTTCGAAAAGCTTGAATAACAAGTCTTTGTGCCAAACCTTTTCGAAGAACACTTAAGAACAGTATGTAATTAACTTTTAAGTCTTCCATGTTAATATAAATAAAATAAGTAAAATAATTAACGTACAAGTATTCTTATGTAATGCACCATTGAGATAATTAATCGAGATAAAAAGATTAAAAGATTAAAATATCACTTACAGCTATCTTCTTCAAAAAGTGTCCATTCTTGGTGAATATTTGCATTCTAGATCTTTCATTTCCACGGTCACACACCACAAATTTTCCAGTTGCGCGAACGACAGCAACTTTTCGCGGATACCATAGCTGACCTTCTTCTTTGCCAGCCACGCCGAAATTGAACTTGTGGTTTCCAGACTTATCAAACACCTGTAAAATAAGAAAATAATGTCAGTAATAGTGTAACTTAACTATTGAACATTTTGGAAGGGTATAAACTTACTGTTATGCGATGATTGTTAGTATCTGCGACAATAATATCTTCATCATTGCCCAGACAGAACCCATGAGGCGAGTTGAATTGTCCCTTGCCGCCGCCAAGCTGGCCGAACTTGAACCGGATGTGCATTGGCGTGGCCTTGGTAGCGCGCACTAACGGCGCTGGCGGGGCCACCAGCGCCGCCTCCTCCACCGCCGTCAGCAGTGGCCGGCCCGGCGAGACGCCGCGCCCTCCCACGCCACCGATGCCACCCACCGACCCTACGCTTCCGACGCCCCCAAATCCATTTACGTCTGAAAATAAATTAATTCATTAGTTCTGTACGATTTTAAAAAGGAAATGTTTAGAGTAAATTGTAGCACCCACCTGTATTGAGCCCAAGCTTAGCGAGGGCTTGCAAGTTGTTAAAAGCCTGCGGAGAGTTTAAATCTCCGGCAAGTAATTCGGCTAAAGTAAAAGTGGGGGCGGGGGACGCGTGCGGCGGCGGTGGCACCTCCTTCTCCGCGATGCTAGCCAGCTGCTGTAGGTTGTACTCCACCATAGAGGGCAGAGCGGGCACGCCTGGTACGCTGCTCACATTCACAACGCCCGGCATGCCGCTGGCACTGCTCACAGTGCTCACGCCCGGCACACCAATGGCAGAGACGCCACCAACACCCACCATGCTGCCCACGCCAGTCACTCCGGTTACGCCAGTCACGCGACGCACGTTGCCCAGGGGGTAATCGTCGAAAACCGGAGCATTCGTTATCGACACGGCAGGCGAGTGCGAGTTGGATGCTAGAGAAACAATGGCGGACGTTTCGCTAGCGCGTTTTCTCTCCTCTGCTTTGGTAACCTCGGTGCGGAAGGTCCCAAATGTTTCCTCGATTATGGAGTCGAACTTTTCGACTTTGCTTACGTACTCCAACGAATAATCCACGTCGAATTCGGGAGCTCCTTCGAGCAGGCGCGCGAATTGCGAAGCGACGGTTTTCTTGAGCATTACTATTTCGGTACCGTCCCCGCGGCGCAGCAATCGAGTTGCGAACTTGCAAGCACAGTCGATGCGTTGCACAGTCTTATCGACGCGATCAAAAAGATCCATGACTTTAAGCTCCCTTTCTTTGTGTAAACGCTCCAGCTCTTCGAGAGCTTTTTCGCGACGTCTCTCCAAAGCTGCTTTATAAGCTTGGAAAGCTTCGTTGATTACAGCTTCGGCATCATCCCTCTGACGCTGCAAATCTCCAAGAGCGTCATCTAGTTTAGCAGATGCAGTTCCTGCTGCCACAGCTCTGGCATTTGCTTCAACTATGAAGTTGCGCAATTCGGCACGCAGGTTGGGTTCAGCATCAACTATACGCTCACATCGGTGCTCGCCGACCTTGTGTTCCACAGTGAGACATTCTGTGCAAGCACCCACTTCACACTCACAGCAGTAGAACTTAAGGCTCTCTCCAACATGACGGGTGCAGAATATTGGCTTGTGGACAGCTGCTTTCTCCTTAGAAGATCTCAATGCATCAAATGGGACTACGCGATGATTTTCGAAGCACCTCATAAATTCATGAGCCGAGTTACAATTTGAACATAAGAAATGAGAGCAGTCAGTACATCTCGCGACAGCAGGTTCCTTGCTCTTGCAGCAGGTGCAAACCACAGACTGATCCATGGATGAAACATCCAAAATGTTAGTCAAGACATAATCCGATGGTAGTGATGCAGCACCACCACCAATCATCTAAAAATATAGAAAAAGTTTTTAAATTTATATTCTACTGAAGTATTGACACTTAATTTTCATAAAAAAATGATGACTTGCCTTAGTCTCTTGCTTACAAATGGGACATTCCACCGCCAGATCATACTTCAATGAATCTCCAGCCTCATTGACCATCAATTTATCAATACATGCTTCACAAAACACATGAAGACAAGAGAGGACTCTAGGGCTGCACAGCTTATTGCTGAAAATGTAATAAATAAATTATAATTAAGACTCCATAACTAGACTTTAATTTTTTTGAATTTATTAAATGTTATCTTACTCGCATATTTTGCAGTTTTGCTCTTGTTTTCCATTATCTGTGGACTCCAAAGATCCCTCATCACCCAGACTAACCAAACCATCTCCAAAAAGCTCCCCATTCATTTCTTCCATTTTTGCTTACAAATTAGTTTGTGTATAATAATATCCTTGACCTTATTCAACAAAAAACCTAAAACAAATTCAGTACTTTAATGTAAATTATAAGATAACTATCATTAATTTATATCAAACTTCTATGTACTGCTTCCAAGTTAGAGTAGGACTATTGAGGTTTGACTTTTTAGCATAAGATTTAAAATTAAGTTTTGAATTGTACACACTTAAAACCAAATAAGTAATACTACAACCAATAAAAAACCACATCAATATGCTTAGATAAAACATGACATTTCTTGATATAAGAAATTTTGTTAAGTTTAAAGGCCTACTTATTACCAAAAATTACATTAATGTTTAATAATACATATATCAAGAGAACATGTTTTTATATGAAACTCTACAAAGTTTGCTTCTTTGATATTGAAATAGTTCCTTCCTACAAACCAACTATAGTGCCAATGGCAATTTGGTTACAATTATTGGAACTGGGTAATAAAATAAAGTTAATAATACACTTGTGTGTGACAACTTTATTGTTAATAAATACACCTCAAATCATCAATAATTCACAATATAGTAAATTAATAACTCCAAAAGACACATTTAGTAGCAATAATTATGTATGAAGTAACTGAAAATATGATGGGTTTTATTTGAGTAAACAGGGTTTAAGCAACACTAAGGTAAAATATCGTGTTAGTTGAAGATATTATTTTTATTAACCTTTCTTCTATATTCCTGACAGAAAATATCGTAAAATTCTGAAATACACACCGCCTACTTAGATAGACACTATATAGATAGATACATAGATATGTACGCAATGCACCATGCAGACAATGGCGAAGGTCGATAGTCCGCTATAAGAAATCCGTATTGATAAAAATAAACTTGAAATGATAATTAATTCATATAGTTTAAATATTAATAACTAAACGATTTACTAACCTTGCAACAGTAATAATTAGCAGAAAATTGATATTTTTCGGTGCAGAAAGTTCTACCACGCCGTAACCATGAGAATAATCATCACTATGTAAATAAATAAAAAAATTGAACATCAAATCTCAACAGATATTTTTTAAATAAAAAATAGTTTCGTTTCTTCGATGAATTTGAAAAATGTTTTGTCACGTTCTCATTTTAAAAAGGCGAATGAATGAATACATCACTCACTCAAATTCTATTGATTTTTGGGCAGACAGAAGGCAGTTATTCGTTGGTATTGCCAATACCATAATGCTTTGGTATCGTTCTGTATTGTGAAGTGGAAAGTTAAGTGTTTAAGGCCCAATAATATTATGTCCCACTAATATTATAAATGAAAAAATTTGAATGTGTGATTATTTTTACTCAAGTAATAATGTATAGGTTCTAATTAATCTCGCAATTTTCATAACTCTATAATGAGTGTACTATTTCAGTGGTACAAGCAAGCCAAGTCAATACCTAGTAAAGTCTAAACAATGCTATCCATCCACGAAGCCAAAAAAGGTGGTTTTCTACTTTTCCTCTACTTTTTGGCCAAGGTCGCACAAAAATATGAATAGACTGACTGGTCTATCCATCGTGTGCGTGCGTGTGCATTCAACGATATAGTGTGTATCGATAAAATTAAAATTCGTTTTGTAAGAAGATTGTGGCGCGTTATCGTGAAGGATACTGTCTATACGTAGTAAAAATTCATCATGACATGAGTACTCACAAAAATCTTGGAATGAACATATACTTTTTAAGACAATATTATTAAGTAAATAATAGGATGACTAAGTTTCTGGAATTTGATCTTCCCATATTGTATTAACCAACGCACTACCACTCACTCATAAATCTTAAGCCACATCACTAGTACTGTCATGTTTAACATGACATATATCAATGTTTGTTTTTTAAATTACCCTCAAAAAAGGTGTTAACTTATTAAGTTCTTGCTTCACACATTGCAGCGCCGCCTTCCCTTTGACTCTAGTATTTCACATAAAATAATTTTAAAATACCGAAAAACATTGTTTGTATCTAACAGCTAAACACGCTGGGTCAGAAAAAATTATTTTATGATTTAAGCAATTAAGATTACGCATTACGTACCTACGCAGTAGAATATACCTATATATCCAGCAACATTATTATTAGCAGCCGATAGCAATAGGTTACTCGGTGGAGTACATGGAGATGATCTTAATTTTAGCTCCTAGAAAAAGTTCTATGCTCTATATAACACAAATTAATAGAGAATGTCCACATAAACACAACGATTATGTTATTGATTTTCGTAACTCGACTTTTTATCTGTAACTCAACGCTGCACGGACTTCATCATAAACACAAACTTTATGTAAAATAAAAAAAAAGTGACGAAATAATATTTAAATAGCTTAAATAATTTTCAAATAATTTTATAAATTAATCTCACTGTGTTGAAAAGGTAAGTGAATTATCAAGATAAAATATTTCTTTATGTACTGAATTTGCCTTTTTTTCACTTTGGCAACGAGGCCAATTTGAAAATAATAAAATTGCCATTTATTTTAGCAATTATGTACCGAACCCAAATTTGGCTTCGTAAGCATTCCACTAAAATAATGCGAACCCAAAAAAATACAATTGAGCTTCATGAAAACTTTTGAAGCAATTTTGTTTGTCATTGTAACATAGACTTGACATTATCCATATGTGGAGGCTGTATGGCTTAGACCCTTGCCTGCTTTCACGAGCGAAAAGGAACAACATCCATTGTGGTGAATGAACAAAGCTTTGAACGGTTCTTGCATAATTGTCTATAGAGTGTTATCCACGACATTGCGCCCCACAAAATTTTTAATAATACTCAGTAGTCAGTAGTAGTCACAGTAGTCATTGGTAGTCAGGAGAAAAGTAGTGGGGCGTGACGTCGTGGATGGCACTAACTATATTTGGTTTTGTGTATTTGGAGAAATTGGTAACTTTCATGGTTTCGTAACCAGCAACTGAAAAACATGTTCTGATTAATACATTTTCATTGATGGCGACTTTACGCAAGACATAAAAATAACAAGTCCAATGAATTGTTATTGAACAAGCCAACTACATCACGAGAGAAGTAATTGTACTTCTCTCGTGATGTAGTTGGCTTGTTTGAACAAGTCTGACTGCTCCACACTCATGCTAACAGTATAATCTGTGAACAGGAACTTGAAAACTTCCTGAGGTATTGCTAATGGTAACGAGATGTAGACGGACGCAAGATGCGTGCGAAAATTTATTGTTTGGTCTGATTCGAACTTTGGCAGAAGGTTTTCAGGTCGATGTGTATTGAAACAGGTTCAAGGTGGAATTGTTGTTTAATATCAAATGTGCTCTTTATATACAAAATATTTATCTTTATCCAAAGGTAGATCGATATCTAACTCTCTCTTGATAACAGCCTTGTCATGCCTCTTATTCTGATGTCCAAGTCTTTCATGGTAAAATTGTAAAGTGGCTGTAGACAGGCATACTTCGATTGGTTGAGCTGGTTGTACATTCTGAACATCTAACTTGTACAGACCGCCTGCACGACACCGCCTTCCAATTAAGCAAGTATTGCCGTTGATGCTCATCTCACACATGTCTATCCTGGACGTGAATAGTATATTTGGATTGCTATCGTGTGCCGCTAGTACTGAAAATAAGCTTTTCTTGATCTGTGGGACGTACCACACATCTTTTAGGGTAATCATATTCGTGTTCGACTTAATGATGATAGATCCTTTTCCTTTAGCACATATGGTGTTTCCATCGGCTGTAATTACTTGGTGTGTCACATCAAAAAGTTTGAATGTCATGAATAGATCATTTCTATTTGTGATAGGGCTGTGCGCTCCGTTATCAATGAACTAGTTTTCTTTGTCACGTTTAATCGCAAATGTTTGTGTATTAAGTGACATCAATAACATGTTTGCTCCTTGATGGATCTGAAGTGGTATTCTAGGGTGGTTTTCCGTCTTGGATCCATTTTGCACAATCTCTTACACGTT
Organism: Marasmarcha lunaedactyla; assembly: GCA_923062675.1. Taxonomy (NCBI): domain Eukaryota; kingdom Metazoa; phylum Arthropoda; class Insecta; order Lepidoptera; family Pterophoridae; genus Marasmarcha; species Marasmarcha lunaedactyla. The sequence goes on from OV281343.1 coordinate 16,954,471, forward strand.
GTCCTACCTCATGACAATAATTGCACTTCAATTTCTTATCCTTCAACTTCTCATGCTTATTAGAAGTGCTTGCTGATAAAACTTCCTGATCAGGTAACTTTTTATTTGACAAAGCTCTCTCATAAGCACATAGATGAGTAGTCAGGTTCTCTACAGTCCTCTCAGCTTTCAACATTAAAAGCCAACTGTTGCGGAATGCAAAATATTCTGCACTGAGAGTATCTAAGATTTTACAAACAAGTAGCAATTCCGGTAACTCGTTAGATTTATTTTTAACAAATTCGATATTTAAATCGTTCCAAATATTCTTCAGTTTTGACATGTGACTTGCTACGTTGTCTGATGGATCTCGTTTAGCTCCAAAGAATTTCATGCATAAATCATAGGACTTATCTTCACAACTGCCGTCGAACAGCCGGTGTAGTTTCTGCCAAACTTCTCGAGGTGTGTTGAATCTCATCACTTTCTTTAAGGTTTCGTCGTTCATATTGGTGGTAAGGAACAACAGAGCGCTGCTTTCTGCCTTCATGAATTTCGCTAAGGCCAAGTCATATGCAGAAATGTGTGCGTTACCTGCGCCTTCTAGTAACACGGGCTTGGTATATTTTCCATCTATTACCTCCATTGCACGTTCTGTGCCACGTAATCGTAGAAACTTTGTACCTCCATGCCTCCCAATTATTTTTTCCTTCTAGAAGACCGATCTTCAAATTTGCAGAAATATATTCCATTTTAATAACTAACAGTCCATAACCTGATATAGCAGAGAGCGTTTAGCGTTAATGGAACGTATCTAACGTATATGGAACGAAGTCTAAGAATAAAATTATTATATTTAAGAAAACGACTTTGATATTTTCCATTTAGCTAAGTGCCATAACAATCAACGTCACTGTTGCTAAGCTACAACATCAAAAACATTTTAGCTAAGTAAACTGTATTCGCATAAAATCAGATTACTTCAAGTTTTTTATTTTTTACCCATATTTTTTTAGTATTAGTATTTAATGATACAACACTTGGTGGGTACTAAATGTTGCACCATTTTAGAATCCTTATTAAAGGCGCCAACTTTCGATGGCACTTGCCAAGGCACTCTAGCTAGTACATTTTTTTTTCAGGAGGCTCTATCAATTTCGAGATATTTTGGTAATGTTGAATTCATAGTTCTGCAAAAAGTCTAAGAAAATTTGGGACAAGCGTTTTATTATTGTTTATTGTGATTAAAGATATGTTATTTAGGTGTATGGTGACGTTTAAATGGACAAAAATAACCTACATTACCATAATAACAAAAAAATGGTTAAAAAATGGAGAAATTCAGCTTTTTTTTTGTTTAATGCCTGCTTATTATTGTAATGAATGCTCATAATTTCTAAAGAACAGAGGATGGATTTTTTCTGATTTTTCTAATGATAGTTATCATCTATCCTATCGTCTCGTTTTGACTTGACGTTGAATTTTGGGACACCCTGTACATATTTTTCAATTTATATAATTTTCCTGTTCCCGAAATGCATAAAAACACCGTCTGGCGACATATAGAGGGTGAAATTGAATTAATTGGCATCCTTCTAAATTAAGAGTCTACTTATGGTACCAAATACTCTAGGTCTAAAATTAAGCGAATCTTCATTATTTTAACTAACGAAATCCTGAACAATCATATAAGTTAAACATACTTATTATTATTACAACAGGTACACCAAGAAAAAAATTCTCAAAACAAATAATAATAATAAATATTAAATCTATCAATTCAAGTATCAAATCATTTCACGCAGTCGTCACTACTGTCACTAGCTAATTAATACCTACGCGTGCATCTGCATATATAGGTTCAATGCCACAAAGGTCTCGAATTTTGTTCTAATACAGTGCTGCCCGTTTTTTTTAGCCGCCTAAGCAGCACCCTCACGGGAGGGAGGTGGAAAATGCGTCATGCATACCGCCGTAGGCAACCGACCTCCACGGGGTGATGTGGGACTCACCAGAGTGGCACCTACCCACTAAAAACCACCTTGCCGGCTGTGGCATGGGAATGCTAAGCACCCTTCATCGAAGCGACACCCGGGTTCCCCATTCGTGCGAAAGTGGTTAAGTAGGTAAATTTCACCCGTGCATCCCCGGGGCCCCGTCAGCTGGCTTAGTCAAAGAGTAACTGCTTCGTCTGAGTGACAAAAGGCTGTTGCGCTCACGCTCACGCAAATTATCGTTTATCGGGCGAGTCCTAGTTCGTCGCGCGCGATAATACGCACCCTATGGATTGCAGTTGCTTCGGAAGTTGTACTTGTTGTAGACTAAGTTATAACAATGCCTCAGCCACGTAATGTTCAAAGACGATGGTACACAAACCAGCAGTACCTACAAATGGTTTTGTTATACGAACAAACCCACCATATTAGGGTTGACGCAAGAGATGTTTCATCGCCGCTTCCCAGACGCACCGATTCTATAGCGGGATCCCATTTTGAGATCTACGCAGAACCTCCTGGATTTTGGGTATTTCCATGTACCGAGACATGCTCAAGCGCGAGGGAGATCGCCAATTTACCCCTTATCGCAATATATACGCAAATATTTCCTTATAGGGAGAAATTAAAAGGATGGTTTATGAAAGTGAAAGTGAGACGAGAGGCGAATCAAAAGACAAAATTATTGCTGCATTCGAGACTGTGAAATCACAGGAATTTGTGTTATTGAGAGTGCGAGACAATCACAGGTGAAGGGCAGAGTTATGTGTTGAAAGAGGGGTGAACACTTTGAGCATCTCTTACAATTCGTGTAAGCCTCAAAACATTTAAAAAAAAATATATATATATATACTAATTAGTGATTCCTTTTTACTTAATTATTGTAAATATAATGATTTCAATTTTTTAAATACGCCTAAACTACGACAAATGGAAAATTTTACGGTTTTAATGGTGTATCACATAATAATGTTAGTTTAAATTTAAATTGTTGTAGTTTTGACCGTCCTAAGCCGGTTAAGTGTGAAGGGAAAGTTGAGCTAATGGAAAGCCAGTGCGCGCAAAATATTAATGGCTGACCTGATGTTAGTTCTTGCAAAGTTTTCACTTAACTTCAGGTCAGCCACGTTTGCAGCCTCCCATTATCGTTATCTACTTATCACTGTTATCATTCATCAAACTCACGCACGTCCAAAAACTCGAGTATATTGCTCGGAGCGCTCATATACCTACCCGTTCCGAAAGCCTGTGAGCGCGTTCACGATGGATATCAATACTGACTCATGAAGTTTCTGTGTTGATGTTTTTATTGAGGGGGTTAATATTTTAGAAGCTTGCTTATTGATTTTCTTTTGTTAAATATAAAAAAATGGGTCTTGTTACAATCAGAGTTGAAGATCTTAATGTAGATATAACTTTAGGAGAGAAACAATTAGAATTTTAGCGCGCTATTTACCGTTCAAATTGAAATAGCAAATATGTTCCTCAAAATGATTAAAACTGTAGGTTCGATGGATGTCAATCAATTCAATTTCACCCTGTATAAAGAATGCTGAAATTACAAAATCTTTTTTCGTTTTGCGCCTAAGCGGGCATCCTTTGGGGGGGGGGAGGTGGTAAATGCATCATGCCTGCAGACCAGCTGTGGGGTATGCATGATGCATGATGATGTGGGAGTCACCCAGAGCGGCACCTACCCACTAAAAACCACCTTTAAGGCTGTGGCAACGGACTGCTATGCATTCGTAGCGACAACCGATTAGGGAAGGGGGTGAATACAAATGGAAAACTGCTCATATCTACACTAATATATGATATTATAAAGAGGAAAGATTTTTATTTTTGTATGTATGTTTGTAATGAATAAACTCAAAAACTACTATGCCGATTTCAAAAATTCTTTCACCATTAGAAATTTACATTCACCTTGAGTAACATAGGCTATATTTATTGCTAGAAAAGATTAGGGATCCTTACTAAAACTTTAGTAACGTAACCCAAGGTGTAAAAAATGCCATAAAACATCTTTCGTCGCATGCGTTGCGGAAACTATTTATGGTAGAACAAAAGTATGTTCTACAATATTAAAGAACATATTAATAACTACAAAAAACTTTGCGATACTATATGTCCAATTATTATCGTTATGTCACAATAACCACTTTTTACATTTTCGATACAAGTCGATAGATATACCGACCAAAATTGAACCGTGTTATACATACTTCTGTTTACATCCTTATCCAAATAAATCATATTGTTTTCAAGACTGTTTTAATTCATGTAGATTACTTTTTGAATTGTTCAAATTGGTTATTCTATTCAATAGATATTACGAATTTAATAAGTCATAGAAATAGAAAAAGAAATGCTGTCGCGTTTTGCATGTTATTCATAGCTTTTTATTAATCCTTATCCAAATAAATTATTTTGTATTCAAAATTGTTTCAATACCGGTAGATTACTTTTTGATTTTTTCAAATCGTATATTCACATATCGTGACACACAGCCCAACAACAAGGTCAAGATTTTGATGTTTACTATGAAGGCTTGATACAGATCGAAAACAAACTTTTAGAATTGTACGACAAAAATTTAGGAGAATTGGGTTACCATCTCCGAATCGCTCACTACAAAATGTAGTTTATGCCATACCGACCTGTAAATACGATGTTAACGAGTTATCTGTATTTGTCAAAACCAAGTTGGTTTCAGATCAAAAAATAGCGTTCGATGCTATAATTCAAAGAGTGTAAATTAACTATTTTTTTTGGACGCGCCTGGCGGAACAGGTAAAACCTTTCTTGCCAATTTCATATTAGCCAAAGTACAACAATCTGGAAGAAAAGCACCGGCAGTTGCGTCTTTCAGAATTGCTGCAACTCTGTTAAATGGTGGAAAAACTGCTCACTCAACCTTTAAGCTTGCAACCGTTGGCTGAGTCTTTAGAACAACAATCTGTATGCTCAAACCGCAAAAATGGTCCAATGGGGAAGCTCTTACAGGACACGTCGCTGATTATTTGGGATGAGTGCACCATAAGCCATAGAGCTCATGTAGAAGCTGTGGACCGCACATTAAAAGACATCAGAAACAGGCAATTTGATGGGGGGCGTAGCCTTTGTGTTGGCTGGAGACTTTCGCCAAACACTACCGGCTATAACAAAAGGTGCACGTGCCGACGTTATTAAAGCGTGCCTAAAATCATCACCTTTATGGCAATCAATTGAAACTCTTAATTTGCGCAAAATAATGAGAGCACATTTAATTTAGTAACCACAATGGAAATTTCTCAAAAAAAATACTTCAACTTGGAGATGGAAAATTACCATCGACAGTTGCAAATAGCCTCCAAGTATTGAATGAATTAGCTCAAACTGTTAACAGTCTAGAAATTCTTATAGACACAACCTATCCTGACATCAAAAATCTCTCAGAAAGAAATTTCAATTGGCTCTGTTCGAGGGCTATAGTGTTACCGAGAGACGATTCAGTAAATGAGATAAATAGAATGATTATGGAAAAGGTACCAAATGAAATGAAATGAAATGAAATGAAATATTTATTTCTCAACATTGACAATTACTTGTTCTTATTGACGTCAAATCAAACATGATTCTACCACCAGTTCGAAAAAACCTTCGTGAAGAAGAACTGGCAAGAATCTTCACGGGTGTATTTTTTTCAAAATAAATTTACAGAGTCTCTTGATGTCTATACAAAATTATTCTTTTCTGCATCTGTTAGCTCGGCAAGTCTCCCTCCCCCCAAGTATCCAAACGACGAACACCCTCAAACGGTGATTTAAATGTTACAAATAGTGCACTACCCATAAGAATTTTTAAATTCCCTCAATCCTGTTGGTTTGCCACCCCACGAACTAAAATTAAAAGGAGATACTCCCATTATGCTATTGAGAAATTTAAGTGTATGTGTGTGTATTTGTAATCGCACAAGACTTGTGATAAAATATGTGGTTGTAGCAACAATCATCACTGGGCCCGCGGCTGGACAGCTCGCTCATATTCCGCGAATCCCGATGATTCCGACGGATTTCCCTACATCCTTTCAAAGGTTACAGTTTCCTATGAAAATATAATTTGCCCTTACAATAAATAAATAACATCCTTAAACCTTCCATCTCCCAATCCTATCTCTCAATCCTTACACATCTCCCCTTCTGCATTGAGCTGGTTCGACTCTCATCTTCGGGGCCGCTTGCAGCGTGTCCGCCTTGATGAGTCCTACTCTGACTGGTGTGATCTAGCTGCTGGCGTGCCCCAAGGTGGCGTTCTCTCTCCGTTACTCTTCTCAATATTCATCGACTCTGTGACTAAAGTCGTATCCTCCAATTTCGACTTATACGACTTGCAAATTTATCGGCATTTCTCAGTTGCAGATGCCGATTCCACGATCGCATCAATTAATGAAGATCTTTGTCGTATCAGTGACTGGGCCAAATCCTTCGGATTACTTGTAAATCCAAACAAGTCCCAGGCTATGATCATTGGTAGTAAACATTTTCGTGGGTGCCTCAATATCTCGGTTCTAGCTCCCATACTTCTGGACGGTATTCCAATTCCTTTCACTGACAAGGCTAAAAATTTAGGTGTGACTATGGATTCAAACCTTAATTGGAACGCTTATGTCGCCGAAATAGGTAAGTCCACTTTTCATTTCATTCCCTGAAAAGCCTCCAAAGTTGTCTGCCTTTACCTACTAAAATATCCTTGGTCCAAACAATTATACAACCCATTATTGACTATGCTGATGCTTGCTGCCTAGAAGCCACCAAAGAGTTGTTAAATAGGCTGGAACGGTTGCAGAACCTTGGCATCCGTTTTATATTCAGTCTTAAAAAGTATGATCATGTGTCCGAGTTTCGCAAGCAACTCCGGTGGCTCCCAATCCGTTTTCGTAGGAACACTCGGATTCTTTGTCTACTCTTTAATATCCTGAACAATCAAACCTCTCCTTCCTATTTGCGTAAGCGCTTTTCCTTCGATCATCCCCACGATGTTATTTGTAGACCTTCTAAGCGTAGATTACTTCAAATGCCTAACCATAAGTCCGATTTCTATGCTTATTCCTTTTCCGTCCATTCAGTTAGACTATGGAACTCACTGCCACACTTTATTAGGGTGATAAAAACATTACCTCTCTTTAAGAAGAAAGTTAGAGAGCCCTACCTATCCTTAATACAATCGTAGTCGTCATGTTGCTTATTATATTTACGGTTCCATTAAATTATATGTTATGTATTATTGTGTTATATTAATTTTTATGTAGGTATATTATTTGTATTTAGTGTATCTAAATATATATTTTCATGACACACTTAGTTGCATTTCTTTAACTAAGCTTTCCAGTCACAGGTCTGCTGGAAGAAATTTCTTTTAGAGATAAGCAGTACCTGTGTACATAACTTTTTTTTTTGTTTTTATTTTCTTTTTTAAGTCTCCTTTTATGCTTTAGTGTGTACATAAATTGTTAAATAAATAAATAAATAGATTCAAAACTGTTGTTCGATTCTCACGTTGAACATGTTGTCGTACCGCATGTTGGGATTTGTATTAGGAGCTGCATGGACTTTAAAGATATCCATACTCTCATAATATTGCTTAACTCTTTAGTCAGATCTCTCCTTGAGTATGCTTCGGCTGCCTGGAACCCTTTTTATGGCAAATATATTGATGAGGTTAACAAAATCCAAAAGAAATTTCAAAAACACCTTGATTACCGCCGTTATGTATCACGTTCTTCGGATGAGCAAGTTAGCCTTCCGTGCCTTACTGTTAGGCGAAGTGTGCAAGATCAAACGTTTCTTTATAAAATTATACGTAGTGTTATTGACTATATGGATAGTATTTAAGATTTCTCTGCCCTCGTCTAAATGCGAGAAATAAACGTACTTTTGCACTTTATATTAATATTTTTCACTTCTCTTCCAGTAAATTTAGAAATAGTATAAGTAAAATACTGGTCTCTCATTTGTGTTAATATAAATAGTTGGAATACATTATGTGTATCAAAATGAATTACACAATTGATTGTCATTAAGATATATATTGTAAGTATGTAATTTTTGTTATATTCATTTATCTGTACTTAAATAGTTTAAGGGTTTGAATTGTGTTCTTGTTTTTTGTTTTTTCTTTCCACCGACTGTAAATGTAATACTTTAGCTATGGAAACTTTGTTGGTTAATGTTAAAATAATATTTATTACAATACTGTGTTTTATAGTAGTAACTGTCTGTTTCCTAAATAAATAAATATGTTAAATGATACCTTTATGTGCCACTTCACATCGCTGTTCGGTATTCGCGTTTTTTTCTGCCTTTGTTTGCGTATGTTCGTTTTGAATTTAAATTAACACGAACACACTATCTACAACAATATTATTTTTTATAGTTTTGCCAAATATTTTTGATAGTCTTGGCAGTACTAGTTTTGATATCAGTCTATTGACTTTACTTTGATTTATATGAGAGCCATGTGTCTGGTTCATATGCAGTAATATGGATATGCATATTTATACCCCTTGATCTGTTCCAAAAAACCGACAAGATGTGGGTGTTCGTGTATTCGCGTATTCGTCTTGTACGAATAGGTGAATAATAGACGAATAGAGCTACTTCATACGGCCTATTTGGTGTGGAGGTAAGTAGCCTTGCCTTCCATGCCAGAGGTCCCGGGTTCGAATCCTGGTGGGGGCAGATATTTTAATATTTTTGCTTTCTAGTCATGGATGTGTATGTACGTTTATTTAAGTATAATTCTATATTTAAAAAAATATCTATGTGTGTTTATATATTTCTTAAATTTATTTATCCGTTATCTATATTATTTCCATTTCTTTATTTTCTCGATGACAGTTCTAATTTGATATAATGCTCTCTAGCTCCATCCAATAGCTCCATCCCTATCAGTTTGTCCGACTCTGGTATTATATAACCTTGTACGTGTGTAAACGTCATATTTTGATAAAATAATGCATCCAAAATGTAAAAAAAACGCTCGCACAAGGTTACACAGGAGCTGTCATCGAGAAAATAAAGAAATGGAAATAGTATAGTAACCATAACACAAGTTCTTAATGATACTTAATTTGGGCTAGATAATGTGGTGTGATTGTTAGAAATATTTATTTATTTATATCGTCGTACTTGGGCGAATAGTACGTATATGCGAACATGAATAGCAATGTGAAGGTCACATCACCACAAAATAATTTTCCACTCACATCAATAAACAAGTATATGTATTATTTAATTTCTTGTATGTTGTTATTAGTTTTAATTACTGTAATTTCATCTTATGTTGAGTTCCAGTTATATATTAGTTAATAAAGCACTTTCTTTCTTTGCGATATGGATATGCAATTGTTCTTCTCTTACATATAAAAATATCTAAGTATAGAACTTTGAAACCACAGTGAGTATACGTTGCCTGTTCCATGCTACTATATTACTATACTTACTATACTATATAAAATTGAAAACTCGCACACTACATAAAAGGTTATTTTATTTAGCAACGTGCACACCACGTACATAAATAACTGTTTGTTTGCACTCGCACACCTTTCTTATTACTAAGTACATTGAACTTAATTATGTTGTAAGAACAATCACTTTTAAATGCACATAAGTAATAAATTGATAATATTTAATATTTGTGGCTATAGCCCACACGCGCTGCAATCAGCGATACATTTTACATACAGCGTCGCATCACAACAGATCTGCCAACATTATAGAAATCTAACAATATTGCCACATGAAAAAACTTTATGTTACGTTCAGGACTTAACATAGTTGCGGCCTCGGCAAACAATATTTGGAAAATGAAACTATAATTTAAACATTTAAGATCAAACTTTACAATCTTATTCTAAAAGAATCAACTCAAAAATACTTATGTACTACATACATCATTATCTTCAATAGGCAGAACACAAACCTTTGAGATACTAGTTCTAGTTACAAACCCTTTTTGGTTTTTAACATCTATAGCACGCACCCTGCCATCCTCCCCCGGATGCACTCCAACCACTCTGCCCATAGGCCACGTGAGAGGGCTGGTATTGTCATCTTTAATAATGACCAATGTTCCAACCTTTACATTAGGTCTACTAGCTTGCCACTTAGGCCTATTTTGCAGCTGCACGAGGTATTGTTTGTGCCACTGTTTCCAGAATGACTGCTGCATTTGCACACACTGTTTCCAAAACTTCAATCTATTAGTTGGAACATCAGTCACATCTGGCTCTGGAAAGGACTGTAAAGGTGCCCCCGTGAGAAAATGACCGGGGGTGAGATAAGACATATCATCATAATCTGACCTAATTAAGGGCACTAAAGGCCGGGAATTTAAGATTCCTTCAATTTGTACCATAACAGTATACAATTCTTCATAAGTAAGGCATTTATCCCCTACTACACGCTTTATATGATACTTAACACTTTTTATACCGGCTTCCCATATGCCCGCAAAATTTGGTGAATATGCAGGTATAAACTTAAATGAAATCCCTAATGAGTTAGTATAATTATGAACAGCTGCTCGATGTTCACTAGAATTTTGCATTTTATACAGCTCCTTTAATTGGTTCCTTGCGCCACGGAAATTAGAAGCGTTATCTGAATATATTACAGATGGTTTATTTCTTCTCGAGATAAATCGTTTTAAAGCGGCCAAATAAGTATCAGTAGTCATATCTGTAACGAGCTCAACATGTATAGCCTTAGTGGAAAAGCAAATGAACAATACAAGGTATCCCTTTGATATTAAAACCTTTCTGGCCCGTGATTGTTTTATTTGGAAAGGACCTCCATAGTCAACTCCTACCACTTCGAGAGGACGCGAAGCTGTTACACGACTATGTGGCAAGGTACCCATCAATTGTGAAGCCTGCTTTGCCTTAAGTTTAAAACATACCACACATCTATGTGTAACATTCTTTATTTCTCTTAAACCATTGATCAGCCAATATTTTTGATTTAAGTAACTCAATATAAGCTTAGGACCAGCATGTAATAACAGCAAGTGGGCATTGTGAATAATCAGTGTAGTTATATGTGATTGTTTAGGTAAAATAATAGGATGCCTTTGGGTAAAGGACATCTTTGAATGTTGTAGCCTTCCTCCAACCCGTAAGACACCTTTATCATCTAGAAAAGGATTTAATTGTAATAAACTACCTTTAATTGGATGACCATTGCTTAAGCATTTAATTTCAGAACAAAAAATAAGTCTTTGTTCACATTTGACAATAATTGTTGAAGCAAAATTCAGTTCACTTACAGTTAGAGAATTATTAATTTTATTTTTTGAATTTTTGCAATTGTTATAAAATCTAAATATGTAAGCAACTATTCTTTGTAATTTACCCCATGATGAGTGTTTGCAAAATAGATTCTTTATAAATTCATTATCCTTTTCCTTTATATTTACCAAACATGTGCTTTTAACCTCTGGCAATTTGTGAATATCAATATTATTATTAGAATTAGGACAATAATTTTTATCATGCATAACCTGTGGACCATGCCACCATAATAAATTATGCTTCAGCATATCAGGCTCTAGCCCTCTTGATATACAATCAGCTGGATTAAGTTGTGTATTTATATAATACCATGAAAACCCTTTAGTATTTTCTATAATACATTTTACTCTGTTGGCAACATAAACAGACAGACGAACAGGCTCAATTTTTAACCAAGCTAAAGCAATTTGAGAATCTAAGTACAGGTATACATCAAGCTGTTCTTTACTTGTTTTTAAACATAAAGTATTATATATCTTCTTAACTAAAATAGACAACAAGAGTGCACTATTGAGCTCAAGCCTAGGCATTGTTAACTGCTTCCCAATGGGACTGACTCGAGACTTAGAGCAAAGTAAGTCCGTAGTGACTGAACCATCAGGTTTAACCACCCTTAAATATAGACAACATCCATAAGCATCATTTGATGCATCTGCAAATCCTATTAATTCTATTTTTTTACTTAAAGATATGTCTATGTTCCTAGCAATCGAAATACACGACATATTAATTAAATTTAATGCAAACCCTTGCCATTTTTCATTTAACTCTGAAGGTAAAGGAACATCCCAAGCTAAATTCGTTTTCCAGAGTTCTTGTAAAAATAATTTTGCTTTAACAAAAATAGGACCGACCATTCCCAAGGGGTCAAAGAACTTGCTAACAAAACTTAAAACCTCCCGTTTAGTGTAAACATTACTTAACTGTTTTTTCGGACAGCACACATCAATACTATCAGTTTTTATATTGTAATGTAATCCTAATGTTTTTACAGAAATATTATTATCATAAGCTAAATCAATATTTTCTAATTGCTGCTTCTCTATGGGAATATTAGCTAAAATTTGTGGTACATTAGAATACCATTTATGCAATTGGAAACCTCCCAAATTTAATAAATCAATTAATTCATTTTTTAACTGTTCTAACTCTTTTATATTGTTTGTACCCCCACAAATATCATCTACATAGGTTCTATGCCTCAAGGTTGATGCTGCTAAATTATATTTGTCACCATATCTGTTAGCTAATTCAAGTAGACAGCGAGTAGCCAAGTAAGAAGAACTTTTTAAACCATATGTGACAGTTTGAAGTTGAAGACATTTAATATTATGCTCATTAGACTCTCGCCATAAAATATTTTGGAGTTGACAATGACTTTTGTCTAATTTTATATTTCTGAACATTTGCCTTATGTCACAGATAAGTATATATTTATCCAATCTAAACTGTATTAAAATATCAATTAAATTATTCTGAACTATAGGGCCATTCAGCAAAATATCATTTAAGGAAATCCTATTTTTAGTTAACATGCTACCATCAAAAACTACTCTTAACTTGGTGGTTTTAGATCCTTCATTAAAAACAGGATGATGAGGCAAAAAATAAATGTTACCTTTCTTAAGATCATATTGTGATATATCAACTAGCTGGGCATGTCCTTGTTTAATATAATCATCTATGAACAATTTGTATTTATTGAATAAATCTGGATTCTTAGATAATCTTTTTTCAATGTTATAAAATCTTTGCAAAGCACAGGTTAAGGAATCGCCTAAATCAATCTCTTCAAATGGCAACTTAAGTGGCAAAGATACCTGAAATCTATTATTTTTAAGGACTACATTTTCATGGAAACACTTTTCTGCTAATTCTTGTTCGGAATTAGATTCAAAAAAGGTTTCAGGCACCTTCTCACACTCCCAAAATTGTTGTAATTGTTTATGAATAGAATCATCACACTTGGAACAAGTTTCCTCAAAATAATTATTAGTTAAACACCTATTAGTTAAATTGCAATATTTAATGCCCTTAGTATTGTCCTTACTAACAACAGTACCACCCACAACATACCCCAACTTAGTGTTAATAAGGTAGGGTCCGTTGGGTGTCAGCGGTATCCGCTCACGTAGCAACACCTGGAAAAACACATCACAAGCTAAAAGCAGTTGCACATGCCCAGGCGCATAAAAACTAGCATCAGCCAGCTGTACATAGGAAGGGATATTTAAGTGTGCAATATCAATCAATTGGTGAGGCATAGTGCAAGATATCTTTTCAATAACAGAACAAGTGACAGGCAAACTAAATTCTCTTTGAAGACAAGAGCCAATAGTAAATCGTGCAATATTATTTATATTATTTGTGCCTTCGCACACACCCACTACAGTATGAGACTGCGAGGAAATTAAACATTTAATTTGATCAGCAATTTCTTTGGTGATCATTGATACTTCACTACCAGAATCAAGGATAGCCCTAACATACATAAGAGACCCATCCTTTTTAACCAATTTTATCATAGCAGTTGGCAACAGTACATGCTCATTTTTCCTGCAGTTAAAAAGTGACACCTTGCAATCTCCCATGGCTTCAGATTCATTATCTGCTGAAATATTATTGTTGTCATTATGCAACAATGTATTATGCACACCCCTGCATTTAGCACAGCGAAAGTTAAAATGACACTTCTTTGAGTGGTTTTTCAAGCATAGCTTACATCGCTTTGTTTTTTCAATAAATTTTAATTTATCACTCAATGAACTTATTTTAAATTTTGAACAATTATAAATTTTATGATCATCTTTATTGCAATACTCACATGAGTTTTGCCTGGTAAACAGGCTTACTCGTGGGGCTCCTCCACCACCACTTGTCCTTTTGTCTGGTTGAGCCGTTGCCTCAAAGGCTATTGCTTTGTTTTCTAAAAATGTTAAGAAATCACACAACTTATAACTATTATCCTTGACATTACATTGATCCAAATAGAATGACCTAACTGTATAAGGGTCTATTTTTCTAGATAATATTGCAATTAAGATCATATCCCATTGAGATACAGGTTGCCCTAAACTCTCCAATGCACTCAAGTTTTGCTTAATATCAGCAACAACATTTCTTAACACTACAGAAGTACACTTAACTATAGGCACAATATCCAATATTTTATTTATGTGATCAGTTATAATTTTGTTTTTATTATCATATCTTTCCACAAGTAAGTTAAGAGCTTTCTTATAATTACTAGATTCTAAAGTTAAATTTTTTATTAAGTCTAAGGGCTCCCCCCTTAGAAAGCTTCGCAAATAATACAATTTTTGAGTTTCACTTAGTTTTTCATTTGAATCAATTAAACTTTTAAACAAATTGATAAATGGGTAATACTCACTGCTTTGCCCACTAAAGTTTTGAATATTAATTTTAGGTAAATTTACATTATCTGTTGTAGGACTACATAATGTTGTAGACTTACTGGCATTTTTACAACTTAGTGCTTGCTGCAAACATGATAAGGCTGCTATATATTTATCTTCATATTCATTGAATTCATTCTCATCTTTAGTGGGAATTTTGTGGCAATAAGTTTGGTAATTTTCAAATGACTTTTCCAGGTAATTTATTTTCACCTTAAGGGTTTCCAGTGAAATTTCTTCAGCCCAATGAGGAAGTTGCGTCATATTAAACAATTTAGTTATAGAGCCCTTTAGCTGGCCACGAGCAGCAATATACTCTTCTAATGTTTTTGCCATCGCGCAACGTATTTTTTCTTAGGTTTATCACTATGACCAAACTATGACACTGGATACTCAACAAAAATACTTATGTAGTAACTAATTCTCAACCCTTAAATCGGCTTGCAATATAGTACACATTTATTTGCCAATTCTATTATTTATAAGTTAAAATTTTAATTTTTCAAACATAGAATAACTTTACTAGTCCAAAATTGAAATAACTGACGCCGATCCGCCGACAAGAACAAAAATGGCTGCAAAAAATGTCAAGCACACGACGCATAGCAGATGCACATTCCACAAACACCAGAAGCGAGGTTCCCGCGCCGCGTATTCCAGTAGTACCAACTGCAACCAATCTCCGCTGCTGCCACAGCTTATCGACCAATGATGTCACTGCTTAGCCGCCGCGCCAATCTCAATATTGTTGAATTGACCAATCGACTGATTGTGTTGTAATCTAAGGTTGTAACGATCTTTGTTGCCTTCACACTTCCGTTGCTTGCACACTTCCGTTCATATATATTGCGTAGTTTTAATAGCATCTAATGAAATTTTTTGACGAATTTTTCGTTTATTTTTCCACAGCTTCTATTTTCAATGGCATTGACAAACCATTCCTCATTTTAGGTAGATACTTCGTAGAAATTGACTTCTATCACCGCTTCTATCTTGCTTATTTATAGAATAAGCCTTACAAAGAATCAACCTTCTCTTCTCGAAGGACCATTTTTATGTAGGAGCAAGGCGCTGGTTAGAAAAATTGAAAACTCGCACACTACATAAAAGGTTATTTTATTTAGCAACGTGCACACCACGTACATAAATAACTGTTTGTTTGCACTCGCACACCTTTCTTATTACTAAGTACATTGAACTTAATTATGTTGTAAGAACAATCACTTTTAAATGCACATAAGTAATAAATTGATAATATTTAATATTTGTGGCTATAGCCCACACGCGCTGCAATCAGCGATACATTTTACATACAGCGTCGCATCACAACAGATCTGCCAACATTATAGAAATCTAACAATATTGCCACATGAAAAAACTTTATGTTACGTTCAGGACTTAACACGATCGACGTCGATCGATTGGTGTGGTAACACCCTAAGGTCTGGTGATCGTCGTTGCAACATATATAAATTATATACATAACATATATAAATGCAAAAACCAATTATTTATGCATTTATAATCACTTTTCAATCTTCCTTTTCAATTAAAATAATTTCTTTAATTAAAATATTTTAGCCTATTCAGGACACAAATACCTATAGAAAGCCACACGAAATTTGTGTGCTACATAAAGTACATCAGTGCAATAACAAAATGGCGCGTTTGTGTTTATATATTTATTTATATATTTTATCTATATATTTAAGTTTATATATTCACAACATATTGCTTCACTGATTGTGGCTAATTCCTTGCGTAATTTTCAATTATTTTCGAGGCGATTCCACGACAGAATCATGGTAAAGTGGTGCGCTCCGAAATGTGATAATGCATGATGCATAGAAAAACTCAAGCTATAACGTTTCACAAGTTAGTATTTCTGGTGGAATATTAACTATTGTAATTCCTTTTTAAAATGAAAACGTACTTTGTCTTTCATCTACTATAAAGGAAATCTGTTTTTCCTTCTCTTTAAATGCGCAGTTTTACGTGTTTTTTATATATCTATGAAATATTTTAGTTTTATTGTGTCAAGTAGCCTTAATTGCTTAATTACTTATAAAGAACGGGGTGGACTTGGTATTCCAATGATTAAATGTAATTTTTTTTTTTGGTGATAAGTTTTCCATACTCATAATTGCTTATGGAATTAATAAATGCGAGAAGTTTGTAAACATATATTTCTCAGTTTAATGAAAACAAATTGCATTAATGAAATTATCCAGATATTTACTAATTATACTTTAAACTATGCTCTTGAAAACAACTTGTAAAACTAACAAATTTTTAAGAGGAAAACCAATACTTTAAATTAAATATTTTCAAAAATTGAACATTTTAGAAAGGCCTGGATTAAAAACTTGAATAAAAAACATTTACAGCCTAATTCCACGAATGGCTTGTGTTCCAAGCATTTTGCTGACCAATATAATAAAAAATTGTACACGCTGCACCAACCTGCTTTCTGGCGCCATCCCAATCTATTCGGGAATAGAGCAGAATTGTCTAAGAAGTAACTATCTATGGAAGCAACTGTTATAATGCAATATCTAGCAGCAACGCCAGTGACTGTACAAAAATAGATTCCTTTTATTTAGCTATTAAATTATGTAATCAATCATTCAATACAAATAAGATTATGTTCAATTAGATTAGAAAAAAATTTATACAAATAATTTCACTTTTGGATTTTTTTGTCTGCCACCAATAAGAAAATATTGATTGAATAAGAACATCACATTTGCATTTGTGGCTACAAGGAGGAACAGGAGATAAATAAAACACAAATACCTAGGAAATAATAAGCAGCTCTGAGAAGAACTTTCATGTCAAGCATGTAACGGTTACGCCTGTGATATTAATTAGTATCAAATATGAAGCGAAGCGAAGACTCGATGCACGCAGCTGTCTCACGGTGCGTACGCGACGTAAGCCCCGCGCCACTCCCCACGCGCGACGTGCTGTCCCCGCGATGGTCGCCGATGGAAAGGACGTGCGCCGCTTTTTTTTTATGCCACCTAAGCAGCACCCTCGAAGGGAGGTGGAAGATGCGTCATGCATACCGCCGCAGGCAACCGACTTCCACGACGGTGATGTGGGACTCACCAAATTGGCACCTACCCACTAAAAACCACCTTGCCGGCTGTAGCATGGGAATGCTGTCAGCCTTCATCGGAACGACACCCGGGTAGGGAGGTGGAATGCGCAAGCGGGGACCCGCTAGAGGGTCACCCGCTGAGAATAAAAATCAAATAAGGTGCTAATGACATATGGATGATGGTTATTCGGCCTGGGCAGCCTTAAGCTGGTCCAGATTAGCCGAGCGCTGATCGGAGGGATCCGAGAGTGCATTTCTCAGTCTAAGGACTATGTACCTCGACGACATGGACGGAGCAGTATAAGCTACTGACTCGCGTATCAGGGGGTTAGGATGCTCTTCGGATCGCTTGAAAAAAGCGGTAGAGAGCGTCCTAATGTGTTGTTGAACTGTAGGGTCAGCATACGTCATGACTGGTCTGTCGAAAACCTTAAAAAGCGTTCGCTTGTTCCTAAGAGACATTTTACTGTGCCTGCCTAACATACTGTTTAGGCGGCCCATGTACATACGGGCGACTTTGGTAACTCTGAGTATGTGAGGTCGGAATGAAAGCGTACTATCGAGTGTTACGCCTAGGTACTTGGTGGTTTGAGCCCACGGGATGGGCGTACCTAGCATTCGGATATAGGGGTCGCAGGGGCGACGGCGTTTATGATCGAAGCGCATCGCAGAGCTTTTCTCTGGATTCACATCGATTCGCCATTTTTTGAACCAAGGTCCGAGGTCGTTTACGGCCTTCTGGAGTTTGGTGATGAGGGAGTCGACGTACAAGTCCTTGACGTACAGGACGGTATCATCGACAAAGAGGGAGGGTTGAACACCTTTTGACGGGATAGGTATGTCATTGGTATATGTGGTGTATAAGAGAGGGGCGAGTACCGAGAGTACTCTCAAGGCGGGCGGGGGGTGGAGAGCGTACCTTCGTGTCTAAAACGAAAGGTGCGATCTTTAGGGTAGGAGGTAAGGTAGTTTGATTAGTCGGTCGGGCAAGCCTGTGTTGTACAGCGTGTAAATGAGGCCCGCGTGCCAGACTCTGTCGAAAGCCTTGGCTACGTCAAAGAAAACCGCGACTGTTTTAAGTCGTCTAGGGCAGAAGCCGTCGAGTATGTACTCGCCGATTCGGTGGACTTTTGAGGGCACGAGTGCTTGGCTCGAAAGCTGAATTGGCGGCGGATAATGAGGGGGTCACCGTCCGCTGGGAACAGGTGGTCCTTCATTCGAGCGAGTATGAATCTCTCGAGAAGTTTAGCCATGGCCTTGAGTAGGCTGATGGGTCTGTGATTAGCCGGGATATTCAAAGGTTTACCCGGCTTGGGAATCCCTATGACTGTAGCTTCCTTTCAAGTTTTTGGAAAGTACCTTAAGTCGAAGCAAGCATTGAAGATGATCGCAAGCAAGGTAAGCACCTGCCGAGGCAGCTGCTTAAGTGCGTGGTTGGAAATTCCATCCACACCCGGGGCCTTCTTGGATTTCTGTATTCTGATGAGGAAAGGAATCTCATCGTTAGACACTGAAATGGGGTCGGCGGTGACTGGACGGGAGTCTTTGCGAAGGACTTCGTCTTCCACCGCCTGGATGTGCGTAGGGTCTGTGGGTTGGGTACTCGGGGAGCATTGTGAAGCAATGCTGTCGGCGAAGTATTCAGCTTTCTTGTCATCCTCGAAGGCGATAGTGCCATCGGGGCGAGACAACGGAGGGGTGTAAGTTCGGGCGTCTAGTCGGAGGGCTTTCGCCATCCTATAGTACGCCACGTGGGACGGAGAAATATTAATCATGAGATCGTTCCTTTGAACGTCTCTGTATTCCGCGATGGTGGATTTGACCTTACGTTGTAGCTGATTAGCGGCTAGCCTGTAGGCGGGTGTGGGGTAACGCCTGGCTCTGCGGAGAGCGGCGTTTTTTGCTTTGATTAGGTTGCTAAGGTCCAAGGAAGCTTGGGTTTGCAATGCTTAGCAACCTTTTCATTCTCACTGATGGCCGAGTTGATGGCGGCAGTGAGTGAATCGAATATCGAGTCGATTTTATCCGTGCTATCGAGATAGTCTGATGAAATCGCGAGGGGGCAGTCTGGGGCTTCCAAGGCCGAAGACAGGGTGTGCTTGAAACTTTCCCAGTTGGTATAGGTTTTCGGAGCAGGAGGGTCGTTTTGGGGTCCTAGTATTAAAGACACCAGGTGGTGGTCTGAGCCTAAGTCGTCTAGAGGCTGTATGGTCTTAAGGGCGAGGTTGATTCCTTTGACTATGGCAAAGTCAAGGATGTCCGGGGAATGAAGCGGATTATCCGGGTAATGAGTGAGTGTGACGGAGATATGACGTCAAGAT
This sequence comes from Marasmarcha lunaedactyla, assembly GCA_923062675.1. Classification (NCBI taxonomy): domain Eukaryota; kingdom Metazoa; phylum Arthropoda; class Insecta; order Lepidoptera; family Pterophoridae; genus Marasmarcha; species Marasmarcha lunaedactyla. The sequence goes on from OV281343.1 coordinate 16,974,618, forward strand.
CGAGTGACTTCGTGATGTCAAGTAGTTTAACACATGTGGCGATGGTTGACAAGCACGTCGAGTCGGTATGTTTGCAATGGAAATCGTCGAACATAATGACGGATTGCCCTAGTTCGAGTAAGGCCTCGAAGTCACTACGAAGGGGCGGTGTTTTACAAGGTATGTAGACCGAGGCTATGATTATGGTCCTATGACCTGTCATAGACAGCCTACACACAGTGGTCTCCATGTTGGTGAGTGGAGGCGTGGGAATCGGCGAACAGTTCGATTGGACGAGTACGGGCCTGTCATCACGCACAAGAGAGTATTTGGGAATAGAGAGACCCCTGGCGTGATGGGGTTTTAAAAATGTCTCTTGAACAAGGATTAACTCCGGCTCGATGTTCTTAATGAACAGTTTGAGCTCGGGAAGTTGGTTGATTAGACCTCGGATGTTAAACGAGATCAGGGATAAGCCCCTAGGTTTTATTCGACCAGTCGTGGCACTAATTGGAGAACTCATTAAAGATGTACTTATAATGATTTAATGAGGGACTGGTACTCGAGCAGTACCATAAGTCGTTCCCTGAAGTCGCGGGCCGCGCGTGTTTTGCTCGCGCACTGCGCTACTTGAGACATATCGACACCTTTGATGGTCTCGAATATTAATTTGAGATCCTCAGCTATTTGGTCTCCAGGATATAGCCTGGGTAATGCAGGTATGCCAGATCCAATCGATCACAGATCTGCGTCTCTGTCAGAAAGAATAAGTGCGGCCTCTCTGTCTCAAGGTGGTGGAAGACATCGTGGAGATTTGAGTGCACTCCTCGGATGTTAGAGAAGTGTACTTTCAGGGAGAGGGAGTGCATCCGCTGTCGGCACTTATTTTTCTTTTTGGACTTTTCCATTATGTTGTTAGTAGGGTGAATAGCGGAGAGGAATAGAAGTTGAGTGAAGCGCAACGTTTGGAACCAAGCAACTCGAGTGGTCAGACCCACTGGCGTGAGACTCACATTGAGACCACGGGGACGCCCAAAACCCCCCGGGGATCGCCATCGGGCCCTCTCCGTCCGGTCGCCAACCGGCACGATGGAGCAATCTCAGGATTTTACACAGGCGGTGGGGCAGCCTTTCACGAATGTCTAGAACGCTAGTTGGGCCCCCTACAACCTGCGGTCGGCCAGCGGTGCACCGTTTCTTTGGATCCCGCTGCCCTCCAGAATGAGCCATCCGGTGCATCATAGCCCTTCGAGTTCAAACGGCTCTCATACGTTGCGCAATTACTCGGACCTATTCTCCTCCAATGGCTACTCAAGACATCATGCCGGAACGTGACTAGGTCACTTGGCATCATGGCTTTGTCCAGAGGGTGGTTGCAAGCTGCGGTCGAAACCTACTACCTGCTTTATAAGTCTGTGGTGAAGTGCGACATAAAACATAGCTTGTTACTACATTAACAAAAAAACTAAAACGAGGAGTTTTATCCAGCATAATTACTGAACGCACCAGTCTTGCCAGATCAGGGAATTTCCCCCTAGATTTACGGGTTTTTCGACAGAGTTAGGGGCAAAATAGGGGGGAAAATATTTGGGGGATTTTTAAGGGCAATTTAAAAAACATCAAATACAGTTTATTTACCAAATCACGTTCCTGACGATTTGTTATTAATGTTTTTTTACCATCTTTAAATTACCTGAGCGCCACAACTAGTCTAGGTCGAGATTCGAGGTGTTGATGATAACGAATAAATTTAGCTATAAGTAATAAAATGCGGCAATAATAAAGTTTCAGATTTCTTTTACGGTTTCTTTTACGGTTCAATTAAAGAAGTAATAGAAAAACACGTACCTAAAAGGAGGCTCATATCTGATTCATTCCCTATTTGGTATTCGTTGCCACTCAAAAAAGCCACTAAGGAAATGAATAAATATCTACGAAAATATAAAATTTATGGTAATAAATCCGATGAAATGTCTTTCTGTGTACTACGCGACAGAGTGAATGCAATGGAAGCAAAGTGTTATAATGAATATATTCAGCACACCGAAAATTGTATTGCCTCTAACCCGAAGCACTTTTGGTCGCATATCAAACTACGTTCTAAATCAAATGCAATGCCCAGTACTTTAACCTTTAACAACAAAGTCATAAATAATGGTCGCATGATTTGCGAAAGGTTCTCAAGCTACTTTGCCTCGTCATTCTTACTAAATCCTTGCTCCTCCTCTCAGTCACCGGCGGTGGTTGGTGAGCAGAGCCCAGTCTCTGCGGATCCCAGTGTTTCATCGCATATTTCAACTATTGAAATAAACGTTAAAGAGGTCTGTAATTTGCTTCTTAAACTAGACCCTTCTAAGGGAACAGGGCCTGATGATCTGCCTGCACGGTTTCTTATTTCTACAGCTCCATCTATATCTGTTCCCATCACCATCCTGTTCCAGTATTCTATATCGTGTCATTCTGTGCCTGATATCTGGAAGCGTGCTTTCATCACACCAGTTCACAAAAAAGGTATAAAAACTGAAGTTTCGAACTACCGACCGATTTCAAAATTGTCTATAATATCCAAAATCCTTGAAAAAATCATCTGCACTCAATTACACGAGGCCATTAAGAATGAACTATCTCCGGTTCAGCACGGATTTCTGAGGGGACGATCAACCGTTTCAAATTTAGCTGTTCTTAGTGAATTCCTGACAACCGCAATGGACAACGGTGATCAGGTTGACGTTATTTACACTGATTACAGCAAATGTTTTGACCGCATTGATCACACATTGCTGCTACAAAAAATTTACAGATTAGGTGTTCGTGGTAACTTGTTGCGTTGGTTCGCATCCTACATCGACAATCGATCCCAAGTGGTCGTAGTAAGTAACTACGTATCTAGCTGGGCTAACATCACTAGCGGCGTACCGCAGGGATCTCTTCTTGGACCACTGTTGTTCCTCATTTTTGTGAACGACATTCATCTCCAACTAACATCTTCTAACTTGTTGTGTTTTGCTGACGACATGAAGTTGTGTGCTCGGATCTCGTCAAGCGTTGATGCTCAGGCGCTGCAATCCGACTTGACGAGATTAGAGCTTTACTGCAACACCAACAGGTTGGACCTTAATCCTGCAAAATACCAAGTGACTACCTTCAGTAGAAAGCGTAACCTCGTTAAATACAACTACATGCTGTATGGTCAGTCATTGAGTAGGTCTGAAACAGTGAGTGATCTTGGCGTCTACTTTGACAAAAAGTTTATCTTTGAAGAACACATAAATGGCATCATTGCTAAAGCTTCCCGCGCGTTAGGATTTATTATTCGGAGCTCAAGGGACTTTAAATCCGCAAAAACTTTAAAAATTCTTTACTGCACTTTCGTGCGAAGTAATCTAGAATATGCCTCTCAGATATGGAATCCTCGCTACCAAAAATATATCTCTCGGATTGAGCGTATTTAGAAAAGGTTCATGAAGTTTTTGTGCTCCCGAACTAAGCAGCAATATCTAGGTAACACCTACTTGCAAATGTGTGAACTCCACCACCTGCCTCCGTTGTTCATTCGCCGCGACATAGCAGACTCCGTCTTTCTTATTAAAATAGCGCAAAGTATCATTGATTGTCCTGATTTGCTTTTTAAACTAAACTTTGTAACTTCCACATTAAATTTGAGAGCAAAAACAACATTTTTAATACCGTTGGCCCACTCGAACTATCGCCAAAACTCATTCCTATGGCGAGCTTGTAACGACTTCAACAAATTAAACAATGAATGTGACATTGACGTATTCAACACAAGCATATCCAAGGCGAAGCGCATGCTGAACAATTATTTCTTAAATAAGGCTAAACTGTAATATATATTTATTTAGATATATTATTTTGCACAGGTAGAAGTTGATTTATTTACATATATTAATTTGCACAGGTAAAAAGGTTTAACTTAGTTTTATATAATTTATGGTACTTAATGAATAATTTGGTAACAGTATAATCATTGCCCTAGTGTTTGACTCTAACTTAACCATGTTACATCTATAAGTGTGGACTTATTCTACCTAGTTTTAAAACTTTAGAAATGCTGTATAACTATCGATTGTAAGTTTGCCATCAAAATAAAATAAAAATAAAAAAATAAAATAAAACAATATATGATCCGCATATGAGCATGTACCGCTTCTTTAAAAAATCGCTGGATGCCACCATCCACTTGGTGAGGATATTCTAGGGGATTTCTAGGGGAGAAATGGCAGCACTGGAACGCACTTATTACGTGTCAGTCAGTCAGTCAGTCCGTGCCAGATTTCGCCAATGGAGCGCCTCATTTGATTGATATTTTGTAGGTACCAATACTTTCTTAGTTCTTACGATTTCTTCGCTCGATTTAATTTTTCAAAGTATTATTTTACTTTTACATGGCGTGTGGAGCGGTGTTGTAATTTTTATACTGTGCTTTATTGTTATACATGTCATAAGTATTTCCATAAAAATAGTTACTTATTTTATAGAATTACTAGCTTGATAACCGCATTATGACGTTCATACCGAACTGGGAAGAGTTTGAAAAGTCTGCAGAAATGTTGTATCTACGGGACCCTATAAATACGCGGTACAGTCTCAAATATAGCCACTCGAAAGGTGTTTTTATTGTAAAAATAACGGATAACAAAAAGGTACGTTTAGGTTACTGGATAAAAATGTAAAAATATTATAAGTAGTTGTTCTCTATTGTGGTTTGTTTTAATAATATCATAATTCAATTTGAAGTTCATTTGCAACATCAGTCTAAAAAATTGTTATTGATTTATCATATTCAATATAAGGTTTTGTTTCAAAGTATCCTGGCTTGTATGTGCCTCAGTCTTTGCTATTCTAGATTACAAGGCAGTATGCATGTAATAAATCAAGCATATATGAACTTCCTCTACTCATGAATATTATGAATTTTTATTTCAGTGTCTTCAGTACAAAACAGAAGTGCTCCAAGATGTTAGAAAAGTTGACAAATTTGTTTCTAATTTAATAAAGCATATGGCATCCAATGACAGCTAATGGAATTAAAAGATTTTATTACAATTTTGCACTTTATTTTTAAGGCTCACTTGGAAAGTTCCCTAGGTTATATACTATTTGATGTGTAAAGTAATTTGAAGTATCTTTATTTTGTATTTTTTTGTGAAAGAAATTTGAATACTTTTGATTTAAGTGCAATATTGAATGTTAAATAAATTTTCAAAGAATTTTGTATGAACTCAGGGTAGTTATTTTTTTAAATCGCATTACAAAGTTTATTATTAAACCCGAAATGAACAACTACAATTTTCTATGGATTCTTGTGACAGATTTATTGTAAACATTGACATGACAATTTAACCAAAGAGTAATTAGAAGATGATGCTAATTGATGACATCATATAGAGGTTGAACGAGAGTCAATTAAATTTGCTCATCATTGTTAAAATAAGCTCAATCACATTATTCTGAGAGTTGATACTGACAAAATATGGAAATAAAGGAAAGTGATATCTCCAAATGGGTTTCAAACTACAATCTTACTTTTTTTCTATATATACCAAATTTTGATTTGTGTTATTTGTGACCAATTAAGAAGTTCATATGTTAAATAACTTCACAAACCATACATATATGGCGTCCTAGAGAAATATTAATTCCTGAAATGAAAGTGAGGGTTATTCATAGATTAAAACTTAATATTAACTTATCTAAACTCAATAAATTTCACAGAGTAAAAACTCCAATAAGATTAAGATTTGATGAAAATTTATTGTTCCCAGAATGAGCATTTTGATTATAAAACATTATATTATTCTCGTAGTTGTAACTGTACTTTTTAACTCTCATATAATTTGAACTTGCTGACACTTCCAACTTTGTATTTAAGATTTTAAGGAAGTCTATGATGAGGTCATGCTGCACCAATACTAATAGAACACTATCATGTAACTGTTGATATGGAGTGGTAAGTTCATAAGTATTGAAAAATTGTGGTAATAGAGTTTTTTTTGTGAAGATTTTGTCTGGGCGGGTACTACAGTCATTCCTATTTTGACTGCAAAAACTATCAAGTTTACGTAGTTATGTTCTGGTTAAAGGGAAGGAACAGCCAGGGCAATTACTAATCACACTCAATATTGATAAATAAAATACCTACAACTAAGTATGTCCAAAACCAAAGGAAAGGGACACATGTTATTTTAACCATTATCAACAAAAAGAGATGAATAGTTAGGGACTGATAATGCTATATCCATTAACCGATTCAATGCGGCGGAAGTTTTTTTAAACTTTAGCGCCTGGCAGCGAAAAATGTTTCGTGGCGCCTCTGAGGCCACCCGCAATGTAGTGTAACTTATCGCTTTTTCGTCGATTTCTGCTCGTTTTTATTATAGTCGCAACCCAACAGCGTACGTAAGCGGTTCATTATATTAATAAAAATAATTTCAAGTGTTTATAAGTGACTATCTAAGTGTTTATACCGCAATGGAAGGTAAGTGACTTACTGTTATCAGGAGTTGTAAACCTTTTGCTATATGTTTGCTTCGATTGGTTGATCAATTCTTTTTCTTTTTATCGTAGATCGGGAAATCACTATGCCAGTTATGTATAAATAGTAGGTACTTCATAAACAAATAAACATTGTGCCTATTTATTAAATAAAATGTCTGTTTCGAACAAATCAAATCAATCGAAAAATAAACTATTAAGTAGAAATACCTATCACTCAATAGATTGTACACTATAATATGTCCTGTGTAGTTGGCCTCTAGCTAAATCAATCAGGATATATTAAAGAGTAACTATAGAACCAAATCAAGATATACCTGAGTCTGAAATTGAAACGCAATGTGAAAACGACGAATTTGTCGAACAGACTTGTTTCCAACAGAATTCCCAGTTTTATAATATATGCAAACCTAACCAAGAATATAAGGGTAATGGGGCAAGTGTAAAGGGGAATAAATCAAAAGATTGTGCTACGCGCTTCAAAGTAGCCACAAAAAATAAATTCAACATGCACGGAAAAGATGATGGAAAAAGAATAGCAAGTTCCGAAGGTCTTGGATATTCGTGGGTGCAAATATTTATTATAAATTTATTTGCAAATAATATACATTGATGCAATATAGCCAGCCTTGAGAACCTCACAAGATCTCTAATATACACATTAGGTAATTCTAAGTCGAATTATTTCTTAATAGTTAGATATACTTATAAAAAATAATTCGGTATCCGTATTAATCATAATAATGTTTCTATTGAAAGGGTTTACAACTTCTGAAACGTGCGTTTTCATGCAATAACCCGAAGCTTACACTGTGACCGTAATCTGCGTCACTGCGTGAAAAATTAAGGCACTTTTATTTACGAGTAATCTTTGAAATATGTCATTTTATCCGAGTTTTACAGGTTACCATTTTGGCACCTCGCGGGCGCCATACACAAAAAATACTCATGACGCCTCTACGGCGCCATCCGCACGGAATCGGATATGTTATTATTACTACCTACATATAGACTCATCAAGTACCCCTGTAGCTTTTTTTATTACACCAGTTAAAAACATTGTCTCCTTCTCAATAAGTCTGTGACACGTGGTTGCCGCAAACGTTAGTGAATGCTTTTAATAAATATGCCTTCATGGGCGCTGAGATACTGTTTTAATACTTTCAGATTCCTTAGGCCTAAACTATAATATGCTTACTTTTAATTATGGCCCAAATGGTCCTTCCAAAAGGACTTTTTCTAGACCTAGCTCAGACCCAATCAAAAAAGTAATTTATTTTATCTGGTTCTTTTTTCTACATTTCTTACAAAGTTTAGACTCCATATCTTTGTTTTTTCTAAAGGTCAAAGTCTTGATTGAAATAACATAAGTAGGTACCCAAAATTAAAACTTTTTGTAGGACTCAGGGTTAAATCAGTGCAAATAAAACAAATTTTCATGAATCTAGTAAACAAAAAACTAACTGAAATTTGGCTAAAATTGTATTATATAAAAATAAATATTTGAATACACTACCAATGCATACTCATTGGCAGTGTATTCAAATATTTATTTTTCAACTTTGACAATGACGGATTTTCCTCTTAACACTACAGTGCACGCGCGTTCTACCATGGTAGCTCTACCAAATGTTAACCTAACCCTCAAATGTTTTCGCGCCATTCCTTAATTTTTAGGTGTTTTCCCCCGCGCCCTTAGATAAGCCTCAAAAACAATATAATGCAACGGGTCAGTGCTAAGCCAAGTGACTGCATAGTGACTGCATGGGCGCACGATTGCAGAATCCCCGTCAAAATCGACATTCTACCATAGTAGTACATGCGAGCATCGGTGTAACAAAAGTGAATTATGGTAAGCAATAGGTAATGTAGTTCTTTTTATTATAGGGAATTTCTTAAAACACAATTCTCCGAAAGGAAGCATTATGCTCACCTAATCACAGATTTACAGGAATGCAAACAGGACCCGCACGAAAACGTTAGTAGTAGGGATTGGCGGATTCCCGCTCACTTATTAGGTATTGTATCAAACGAATTAATTTGATAAGGTCGCGGGTGATCGAATCAAACCGCGATGCTCGCTAAGTTAGCGAACGTTGATCAAACTAATCCGCGATATTATTTTGATTAAACCGCGGATCAAAGTAATTCGCGATATTATTTTGATTAGTCCGCGTATCAAATTAATTCGCGCCTAGTAGGACGCGAAGTCCAACTTTCCCAAAAAACCAAAAATGCCCTGGTTTCAGGTAGTAGTAGGGATTGGCGGATTCTAGCTCACTTATTAGGTATGGTATCAAATCGCGGTAAAAATTAGGTCACGGCCGCCAATAGTACGCTGTGAAGTCCAAATCTCTTCAAAAATCTAAAATGTCCTGTTTCTAGGTAGATTTCTCGAAAATTTGATTGCTATAGTTATTATATAAATAAAAATAATAATAATCTTTATTTGTTCTTCACATACAAGGCACATAATAAGATGTTAGATGTATTTACTTTCACAATTTATTCATGTACTTGTGAAGATTGATGCATGAGATTTGTCGAAGCATGTGTTTCAGGAGTTAGAATTTTAAAAAGAGAAAGAGTATGTGTAACTAGAACTGTAGACATTTCAAGATTAAATAATAGGGAAAATTACATCTAAACATCAGGTATGTATTTGTGAAAGAGAGAGGGAGTGGGATTGTTTATACGGGTACGTGAGTGTGTATGTGTGTTTCAGGAGTTAGAATTTTAAAAAGAGAAAAAGTATGTGTAACTAGAACTGTAGACATTTCAAGATTATTTTATTGGGAATATTACATCTAAACATCAGGTATGTATTTGTGAAAGAGAGAGGGAGTGGGATTGTGTATACGGGTGCGTGAGTGTGTGGGAGAGAGTATCTGTTTTGTATGTATATGTATGGTGAGTCTGTGTGAGACTGAGTGGTATAATTAGTGTAATGGTTTTAGCAGGGGTTCGGTGTCGGAGTACGACTTTTCTTTAAGCCATGTAACAACTTAATTTTTGCAGTTAAATGTAATTTAGTGGTATATGTATGGTTCAAGAAAGTAGAAAAATCTTTGGCTAAAAGAGGTTTTCGGAAAGGTGTAGGAGAAAACTAGGTGATTTCTTTTAGATTTAATCTCAAAACAGAAGAGTGTAATTTTATGCTGGAGGAGTGTAGTTTGTAAAATAAACAATGTCCTATATATTTAAGGGTGCTAATTAAAAATCAATATTGCTTTCTTAATTACTAAGCCAGCCACAATTTGCAGGCGTCTGAACGATACTGTCTTAGCCACTATAAATTTGCTGTAGCGGGGTGTTTTTGTTAAAAAATTTTGAATTATCATCCAATTTCGATTATGGCGCTTCGCCGGGTGCTGCCGCACCACGCTCACTGCGTTCGCTCGGCATTCGATAATTACAGTCTAACATTAACCTAACCCAAATTTAACTACTACGCTTTCTATAGAGTATTTAGCGGGCGGTGCAAAAAAAAAGATTAATAAATGTATTAATTGGCTATCTCATTTTCCCGTGGTTTAGTTATAAAATTAAAAGTTTGATCACGTAACCAATAAAGAAATTTGTGACTTGGCTTTTAATTTCCGTATATTTATATCTACTTTACACAATTTACATTTCAAACATTATTTCGAATCCACCCATCCGCATACCTATCAAAGCTGTTAATGCCTTCCAACGAACACGGTTTTTAATTACTGCACAGACAAATGTTATTGACATAGTATTCAGTTTTCTTAAATAGTATTTTATGTTAGTGTACATATTGCGATTATAATCATTTCACAAACGTATAGAAATATATGAGTAGTAAAGTTTTTTGTTAGTGTTACCACCTATTGAGAGCAATAATATTTAATCTTCTTTAAGCATGTTAAATTTTTTGTTAACCTTTATATTAGTCATGCGCAAATTATATCTCTGAAAGAAAAGAGTGATATATATCTTTTCAAACAAAGATATATGTATATCTATTATATCTCGTTCTGAGCGAGATTTAGATATTAATGTTAAATTTCGGCCGATTGAAACAACTGAAGCAAGTACACGTACTGACACTGATTATACTTACTGATCTTATACTGCAATAATTATTTTTCTCTAGTGTTATTTCCAAATAACTGTTATCGAAATCTGTTATTGTTATCGTTGTATTATAACAGTATGAAATAGTTATTGGACTACTCGGTCATAGTAAATTAAACCTTACGACTTAAAGGATAAAATCTTATGCAACAGAAATGTGTTCTTTAATAATAAAATATTTAGGTTTCAGTGTCTACAACCGTACTCCGTCGAATCAAAGTTGATTTTCTATTAGCGTGTGAAAGCAGTATAATGATTATCATTGTGAAACGGTAATTCGGATGTTAGTCAAATTAGACTTAACTGCTACGAATAAAGTGTAAATTTGTCTGGTTATCGAAATTAACATCCATAATGTAAATGTTATTTTCACAACACATTTATTTACCATCCACTTTTTAGTATTTACAAAAAAAAATACATGAAACTCGTAATCAGTGCCGTAGCCTAATTATTAAGGTACTCGTACCATTATTGCTGCGTTTAATCGGCACGAGTCAAACCAAGAACGCGCGGGACATCCAATTGACTTATTTAAAAAAAAGTAATTAAATTACAAAATACCATTTCTTCGAAAATACCTAAAATCTAATAGGTACTGCACTTGTAATGAAACTTGATTTAGTCGTACAATAATATACCTTTTTACAATGCAGTAACGCATGGTTTGCGTGGCAGGTAGCTATGAAAATGAACGAGAAGGCGTTGTACCTTTGTTTCGCTCACGCGGTCACAGCCATACATTCAACTTTATCAAATTTCTTTCAAATTAAAAATCTAAGTTTTTGATAAAAAAATTATTTTAATATGAAAATACAGTCTTGAATAGATTTCTTTCAAATGAAATCGTTACATAAAGTATCCTCAGTAAGCCTTTTTTTTAAATCAAACGTTGGTATTTTGTTAAATCTAAAGTGTACAAACAAAAGACTAGACTTCCACAGACCGAAGTCAGGTAGTTTTACAGAACTGATCCATTAAAAATTAAAACATAAATCAGGCACACAAAATTTTACATAAACAATACAAGTTGTTTGAGAAACGCATAGTGACCACATCAATTTTTCTTTATATTCTTTAGGAATTCTAACTCTCATGAAAATAAAAATGCAAATACTGTTCAGTTTTAGTACACAATTTATTTATAATATAAAGATTAACCCTGGACAAGTGGAAATAAAACTAAAACGAATTAAAAAATTTTAAGATGGTTACAAAAAAACTAAAACTCAAAACAATTTTTTTTTTAATCTTACATAAAAATTTTCACAATTTTCGAGATGGTTACAAAAAAAGTAAAACTTAAAACAATTTTTTTTTAATCGTAGATAAAAATTTTCACAATTTTCAAGATATTTACAACAAAAACTAAAACTTAAAACCATTTTTTTTAAATCGTAGATAAAAATTTTCACAATTTTCAAGATGGTTACAAAAAAAGTAAAACTTAAAACAATTTTTTTTAAATCGTAGATAAAAATTTTCACAATTTTCAAGATATTTACAACAAAAAGTAAAACTTAGAACAATTTTTTTTTAAATCGTAGATAAAAATTTTCACAATTTGCAAGATATTTACAACAAAAACTAAAACTTAAAACAATTTTTTTTTAAATCATGCATAAAAATTTTCACAATTTTCAAGATGGTTACAAAAAAAGTAAAACTTAAAACAATTTTTTTTTAAATCGTAGATAAAAATTTTCACAATTTTCAAGATATTTACAACAAAAAGTAAAACTTAAAACAATTTTTTTTTAAATCGTAGATAAAAATTTTCACAATTTTCAAGATATTTACAACAAAAACTAAAACTTAAAACAATTTTTTTTAAATCGTAGATAAAAATTTTCACAATTTTCAAGATATTTACAACAAAAACTAAAACTTAAAACAATTTTTTTTTAAATCATACATAAAAATTTTCACAATTTTCAAGATGATCACAAAAAAAAAAACTAAAACTTAAAACAAATGTTTTAAAATTCGTACATAAAAATTTTAACATAAATCAAACATACACAATTTTTCACAAACAATACAAGTTGTTTGAGCAACACATAGAGATCACATAAATTTTTCTTTTTATTCTTTAGGAATTCTTACTCTCGTGGAAATAAAAACACATCTATTTGCTTTGCAAAAGATTTCTTCCGCAATAATGCATTCCATACGAGAAGCAATTTCATTAAATTTTGTCTAATTTTCAATTTTTTATAAGCGCCGTGTTATAACTGCTTTCGAAAGACATCAAAAAATACCATTCAGACTGTAGGTATTTGAAAAAATCGCAAGTGTACCTATCTGCTTTCCAAAAGTTTATAATAATAATAATAATAAAATTGCCATTCACTGTTCATATTATTATATAATTAATATTTGCAGTAATTTCTAAAAGACCGTTTAATATTAACTAAATATAAAATGCAACGTATGTAAAAACAAGACAGTGAGGTTATTTTAACATAATGTCTAGTACTTTCTGAACTTCTCAGTGACGTGTTTAAACTAAAGTGGTAGTTTATTTTAACATATTTTGTAAAACGACCTTGGAATTGACCAACTAGAATTGAAAACATTTTATAGCATACAAAAAATACGTGTCGCCCTATGATCATTTTTATTTTAAAACAATGATCAACAATCGATGACAATAAGACAAAAAGAAATGAATTTTTTGAACATTGAAATTTTAAATGATACTTATTTGAATTTTGAAAATATCAATATTTATGTCCCAACAAATGGTAGCACAGTTTACAAAAAAAAAAGAGAGAAAGCAAAATCCCATTTATCTGTATAGCTATCTTTTTGTAAGAGAGAAACTGACAAAATAAAGGTATTTTTAAAAAAGTTAGAAAAATATTTAAAGTAGATCAACAAAACTTTAACGAGTATACTTTGTAATGTTTGAAATGATAAAATTTAAAATAAAAAGTAAAATAAAAACCATGCGGAAATTCAACATTAGTTATAAAAAGTATGGAAAAAATCATTACCTCTTCAAAATGAAAACAATCAACGTTCAAATACTTAAGAAAATACTTATGATTTAAAAAAAAATTGTTTTAAGTTTTAGTTTTTGTTGTAAATATCTTGAAAATTGTGAAAATTTTTATCTACGATTTAAAAAAAAATTGTTCTAAGTTTTACTTTTTGTTGTAAATATCTTGAAAATTGTGAAAATTTTTATCTACGATTTAAAAAAAATTGTTTTAAGTTTTACTTTTTTTGTAACCATCTTGAAAATTGTGAACATTTTTATGTATGATTTAAAAAAAAAATGGTTTTAAGTTTTAGTTTTTGTTGTAAATATCTTGAAAATTGTGAAAATTTTTATCTACGATTAAAAAAAAATTGTTTTAAGTTTTACTTTTTTGTAACCATCTCGAAAGTTGTGAAAATTTTTATGTAAGATTAAAAAAAAAATTGTTTTGAGTTTTAGTTTTTTTGTAACCATCTTAAAATTTTTTAATTCGTTTTAGTTTTATTTCCACTTGTCCAGGGTTAATCTTTATATTATAAATAAATTGTGTACTAAAACTGAACAGTATTTGCATTTTTATTTTCATGAGAGTTAGAATTCCTAAAGAATATAAAGAAAAATTGATGTGGTCACTATGCGTTTCTCAAACAACTTGTATTGTTTATGTAAAATTTTGTGTGCCTGATTTATGTTTTAATTTTTAATGGATCAGTTCTGTAAAACTACCTGACTTCGGTCTGTGGAAGTCTAGTCTTTTGTTTGTACACTTTAGATTTAACAAAATACCAACGTTTGATTTAAAAAAAAGGCTTACTGAGGATACTTTATGTAACGATTTCATTTGAAAGAAATCTATTCAAGACTGTATTTTCATATTAAAATAATTTTTTTATCAAAAACTTAGATTTTTAATTTGAAAGAAATTTGATAAAGTTGAATGTATGGCTGTGACCGCGTGAGCGAAACAAAGGAACAACGCCTTCTCGTTCATTTTCATAGCTACCTGCCACGCAAACCATGCGTTACTGCATTGTAAAAAGGTATATTATTGTACGACTAAATCAAGTTTCATTACAAGTGCAGTACCTATTAGATTTTAGGTATTTTCGAAGAAATGGTATTTTGTAATTTAATTACTTTTTTTTAAATAAGTCAGTTGGATGTCCCGCGCGTTCTTGGTTTGACTCGTGCCGATTAAACGCAGCAATAATGGTACGAGTACCTTAATAATTAGGCTACGGCACTGATTACGAGTTTCATGTATTTTTTTTTGTAAATACTAAAAAGTGGATGGTAAATAAATGTGTTGTGAAAATAACATTTACATTATGGATGTTAATTTCGATAACCAGACAAATTTACACTTTATTCGTAGCAGTTAAGTCTAATTTGACTAACATCCGAATTACCGTTTCACAATGATAATCATTATACTGCTTTCACACGCTAATAGAAAATCAACTTTGATTCGACGGAGTACGGTTGTAGACACTGAAACCTAAATATTTTATTATTAAAGAACACATTTCTGTTGCATAAGATTTTATCCTTTAAGTCGTAAGGTTTAATTTACTATGACCGAGTAGTCCAATAACTATTTCATACTGTTATAATACAACGATAACAATAACAGATTTCGATAACAGTTATTTGGAAATAACACTAGAGAAAAATAATTATTGCAGTATAAGATCAGTAAGTATAATCAGTGTCAGTACGTGTACTTGCTTCAGTTGTTTCAATCGGCCGAAATTTAACATTAATATCTAAATCTCGCTCAGAACGAGATATAATAGATATACATATATCTTTGTTTGAAAAGATATATATCACTCTTTTCTTTCAGAGATATAATTTGCGCATGACTAATATAAAGGTTAACAAAAAATTTAACATGCTTAAAGAAGATTAAATATTATTGCTCTCAATAGGTGGTAACACTAACAAAAAACTTTACTACTCATATATTTCTATACGTTTGTGAAATGATTATAATCGCAATATGTACACTAACATAAAATACTATTTAAGAAAACTGAATACTATGTCAATAACATTTGTCTGTGCAGTAATTAAAAACCGTGTTCGTTGGAAGGCATTAACAGCTTTGATAGGTATGCGGATGGGTGGATTCGAAATAATGTTTGAAATGTAAATTGTGTAAAGTAGATATAAATATACGGAAATTAAAAGCCAAGTCACAAATTTCTTTATTGGTTACGTGATCAAACTTTTAATTTTATAACTAAACCACGGGAAAATGAGATAGCCAATTAATACATTTATTAATCTTTTTTTTTGCACCGCCCGCTAAATACTCTATAGAAAGCGTAGTAGTTAAATTTGGGTTAGGTTAATGTTAGACTGTAATTATCGAATGCCGAGCGAACGCAGTGAGCGTGGTGCGGCAGCACCCGGCGAAGCGCCATAATCGAAATTGGATGATAATTCAAAATTTTTTAACAAAAACACCCCGCTACAGCAAATTTATAGTGGCTAAGACAGTATCGTTCAGACGCCTGCAAATTGTGGCTGGCTTAGTAATTAAGAAAGCAATATTGATTTTTAATTAGCACCCTTAAATATATAGGACATTGTTTATTTTACAAACTACACTCCTCCAGCATAAAATTACACTCTTCTGTTTTGAGATTAAATCTAAAAGAAATCACCTAGTTTTCTCCTACACCTTTCCGAAAACCTCTTTTAGCCAAAGATTTTTCTACTTTCTTGAACCATACATATACCACTAAATTACATTTAACTGCAAAAATTAAGTTGTTACATGGCTTAAAGAAAAGTCGTACTCCGACACCGAACCCCTGCTAAAACCATTACACAAATTATACCACTCAGTCTCACACAGACTCTAACTTAGCGAGCATCGCGGTTTGATTCGATCACCCGCGACCTTGTCAAAGTAATTCGCGTTTGATACAATACCTAATAAGTGAGCGGGAATCCGCCAATCCCTACTACTAACGTTAGCCTATTTTCTTTAGAATTGAAACATGTCTTTCACAGTTATTAACGGAGATATGCACAACCAAAAAGTCTGAGATTGTCGGCCGAACAGCCGCGATGGAGGACCTTGCAATACATCATTTTGTGACGGGGCTTCACCCCAAACTCTCGAATATCGTTGGGTGTCGTAATCCCAAAAATCTCAATGAAGCGGTTAATTTTGCAATATCCGATGAGTGAATTCAACAATCCCAGCACAAAGCCTCAACTTTACAAAATGAACCCAGATCACAAAATAACACTAAATCATATCCAAGACCTACCAGAAAACACGGTGGAAGATTATCCTAACGATGAGGGAAATTTAAACCAATAGGCGTCTCGTCATGGTGCCGCACGCGACATTTGATAAAGGACGGCACCCGTCAATTCTTGAATATCCGCGATGCTACAGGGTAACCAGCCCCAAAACGGAATCATCCCTATGAATTATTCAAAAATCCGTGGTGCTACACAACAGGGTAACCAGCCCCAAAATGGAAGTATCTCTATTAGTCCTCGAAACTCCTGTGAAACTACACGGCAGGGTAACCAGCCCCAAACCGGAAGTCCCACAAACGTCGAAGGTGTTACACGACTAGGTAACCAGCCTTCAAAAGGAAACACCATTGAAAAATCCTCTATTAAAAGGGTTACACGACTTGATAGCCAGCCCGCAAAAGAAAACCCTAATCATAAAAAAGAATCTCTTCCAATTCCTTCCAAAATAAGCTATTGCGACGATCAAATGAATTCTGCTAAAATATAAGAAATTAATATCGACACTTCAAAGAAATTGTTACCTCACATCCTTGTAGAAACACAAGTTTCAGATATTCCCATTACTTTGCTAGTAAATTCCGGTTCCGCTGTGTGTTTGATTAAAAAATCCTCCATTACGAAAATGCCATCCATTCATAAAGAACCTATCCAGTTAAAAGGGATTGACCCTGGCTACGAAACGACTCCAAGGCTAGGTCATTTCAATCTTACTCTTAAACTTTCCGAAAAGAAACGACTTAAACATAATTTCCACATTATCCAGGACATAAACTTACCTTATGACGGTATTATAGGTACAGATTTCTTGACTAATTTCGGTTGCAAAATCGACTATACTAACGACGTACTCCATTTACAAGATCTTAAAGTAAGTTTACATTTTTATGATCCTTTTTATATTATTCCACCTCGATCAGAAACCGTGATTTCGGATTGAACATTCAGTTCAATTCGAAATCCTAGCCTAAAAGAAGTCAAGGTCAAGGAAAATAATCGAATTAATTTAACTATCGTCAATATATCCGAATCCCCTGTAAACTTAAATGCTAACCTGAACCTAATCCTTGACCCTTTGCAACCAGAAGCTTACCCAGCAAATGAAGTATTGTTAAACACATCGAAGCGCACTCACGAAGTTATTGGTTCATTAAGAACAGATCACCTAAATCCAGAGGAGAAAATTGCCCTCATAGAACTTTGCTCACAATATTCAGACATATTTTATCTTCCCGATGATCAATTAACATATACCCCTATTCTAAAACATCAGATCAAAACAAATAACGACGTTCCCATCCACACTAAGTCCTATAGATTCCCGGAGTGTCACAAAAAAGAAGTTGAATCCCAAATTGGTAAAATGCTTGATCAGGGCATTATAGAACCGTCATCCTCACCGTAGAGCTCGCCAATTTGGATAGTAGGTACCCAAAAAGGCAGACTCTCAAGGTCCAACCTCCAACTCCAACCTGAGAAATGCGAGTTTTTAAGAAAGGAAGTAGCCTACTTAGGTCACATTATTGGAAAAGACGGCGTGAAACCAAATCCAAACAAAACAAAAGCAGTCACAGAGTTTCCTATTCCTAAATCTCCAAAGGACATAAAATCATTTTTGAGTCTGGTATCATACTACAGAAGGTTTATACCTGACTTTGCCAAACTAAAAAACTAAAAAACTCTTAAAAAAGGACGTTCCGTTCAAATGGTTGAATGAACAGCAACTTTCCTTTGAATATCTCAAAGCAAAACTCGTTTCTGCTCCAATTCTTGCTTACCCAGATTTTCTCAACCATTCCTTCTTACCTGCGATGCTACTAACTACGCTATCTCTGCCATATTATCCCAGGGTCCCGTAGGACAGGACCGACCAATCGCTTACGCGTCTCGCACCCTAAACAAAGCAGAATGCAATTATAGCGTTACTGAGAAGGAATGCCTTGACATCATCTTCGGAACTAAGGTTTTTAGACCATACTTGTACGGATATCGTTTTAAAATCCTGACAGATCATAAACCGCTTCAGTGATTATTTAACTGCAAAGATCCGGGCTCCCGACTTATCCGATGGCGTCTCCAACTTGAAGAGTTTGAATATGACATACAGTACAAGAAGGGCAAAAAAAATGCCAGTGCTGACGCCCTTTCTCGTTTTCCGGTGAATCCTATTCAACCCGAACAAAATACTGACCAAAACTTCGTAACAAATAATCCTTCACAAAATATAGACAAGGATCTAATAGATTTACGCTTATCACCTCCATCTTTCAACCCGGATGAAATCAACCTTTCAATCCCAGACCTCATAAATGCCTCTGAAGATACTCTACCTGAAAATGACCTTCCTTTCAACCTTCCTGGAACCATTCCTGAACAACCAACAGCTGCAAACAATGCAGAACCATCCACAAGTCTTTGTCCAGAACTAACCGTTGACGATTATCCCACATTCCTGAAAACAACATCTGACAGTAATAAATCTTTCAATACAAACATAGAAGAATTCAACGATAATCTAATGAGGTCTTCTTCAAGGGTTATTCTTATCCCTACTTCTATCGATTTAGGCGAATCCAATCCATATATACTAGAAATTCTAAGCAATCCAGAAGTCAGTTGTACTTCCGAAAAGGAAGTCTTCTCGTTGATGTTAGTTCATATTCCGACATCTTCAAAACCGTGCAAAAAATTAGAGATGAACTAGTCGTCCTAACAGACGTCCAGGAAATAGACATTTCAGATTTTAGGAATCCTTTTGAAAAACATTCATTCCTCAAAATTTAAAACATTCTAAATTATCTATTCAACAATACGCAAATCAAGATTAATATATACCACAATAAAGTGATATATCCAGTTCCAACAGAAATAAAAAGAATTCTTTAAGAAAACCACGATATCCCAACTGCAGGACACCTAGGCTCTACGCGCATGTATAATCGAATTAAAGCAGTATATTATTGGAAAGGAATGCGTGGCGATATAGAAGACTACGTAAAAAAATGTCAATCCTGCCAAGAAAACAAAGCTCTCAGAAAATTAAACCGTGCTCCTATGCAGATTACTAGCACATCAACCGAACCTTGCCAACGTATATCCCTTGATATTGTAGGCCCCCTCCCGAAGGCGGGACCTGCAAAATTAAAATACATACTCACAATACAAGACGATCTCACCAAGTTTTCCTCCGCTTACCCAATCCGCAGCACAACCGCGGACGAAACAAGTGAATGCCTAATCCACTATATTTCCATCTTTGGCATCCCTAAAACGATATTACAAAGATCAGACAAACTGGCCTCGTTATGTGTAGACGGCTACGCTTTCCTTTAACACTTCTGTTCATAGTACAACCCACTTCACACCTTACGAACTCATGTTTGGAACCAAACCACTTATGCCTAACTCTATTTATAATGACTCCTCGGAAGCTACTTATCCTGACTATGTACGCATGTTACAAAACCGCTTAAGATATTCAAGACAAAAAGCTTTAGATTTCATAAATAAATCCAAAGGAATATCGAAATCCTATTATGATATACGTTCTCGTCCAGTTAATTATAAAGTTGGGGATTACGTTTACTTAAAAAATCATTTTAGATTGCGTAAAGCCTTATCTCCACTATGGAAAGGACCTTACAAGGTTGTGAAGATAAACGGCAACAATACACTTACCCTGTTGATCGGTCGACGCCACGTGACGCAACACTATGACGAGGTCAAACCTGCTGATATTGACACTAGAAAATAGTTGTCAACATAATGGTCTAATCTACTTTGATTAGGTTAAACGTCTCACCTTAGGTTAAGCACTAAAATTTTGTTTATTCATTAGGTTATGTTTTGATAGATTAATATAATTAGACTCTTTTTTTTTACCGCAGCTAAAACTAGCTATATTCATTACAGTTCAGTTCGAGGTCAGTCCTATTAAGGCTTCATTCAGCCAATCACCTCAAGTTCCGGCCTTTATTATGAATATTTAGGAAAACTTAGGATTAATAGTGTACACCTTAAAGTTATCATACCTAGTTATCATACATTTCACATTTTAATTCACATATAGAAAACATTCAGATTGCATTATCACAAACAAAACGACTTTGTAACAACACTCATATTGCCGCAGTTTATTACAACCGTTATTAGCGCGAAATGTAGATATGAACAAAGAATTTTCCTCTATCTCCCATCTGATGGACAATAGAAGCAAACGCAGTGCATGGGTAGAAGCTGGTGGTTCGATTTTGAAGCACATTTTCGGTACTTTAGATGAGGACGATGGACTTAGATATGATAACGCTATAGAAATATTGCAGGAGGATGAAAAGCAGTTAGCTTCGCTGATGAAGGAAAATATTTTAATAACCAATTCAAATTTAACACGTTATAATAAAACTTTAGAGAAAATAAGAGAAAACGAAAACAATCTAAACAATGCTATCGACAAACTCTCGGTAAGGTTAAGAAATGTAACTGAAACGACCAATAAGCTTATAATATTTAATAATGTCAACGAAATCTTGGATACACTACAAGAAGCAATTTTAACTCTATCTTTTCAAATGGAAGATATTACAAACGCCATGTTATTCAGTTACCAAAATACTTTGCACCCCGCGATAATGACCCCAAGTCAGCTACATCGAGAGCTTGCCGATAATTACCGACACCTACCGAGTGACTCGGAACTGCCTGTAACTTTAGATATAAGCACTATTCACCTAATTTTAAGTATCTCTAAGTTAATTTGTTTTTACACTAATGGTAAGATTATTTTCGTGTTACAAGTGCCACTTGTAACACGAATAAATAAAAGAATATGTATTATTCCACAGTATCGCACTTCCAACACCATATAATACCAAAGATCCAAATTCCTTTAGCCTTATTATGCCTGATAATAAATACATAGCAATGACCAAAGACAAATCTCATTTTTGCACCTTCAATAGTCTAGCTAGACATTTGTAAACAAATAAGCCTAGGAAACTATATTTGTGACATTAACAACGTGTACACTACAGACGCAAAACTAACATGTGAAAGTGAATTATTAGCTAAAGTGATCAGTGAAAAACCCTTATCATGTGAAACTAAAATAATATTAGGGAAACTAGACGTTTGGAAGCCGTTAATAAACAATAAGTGGATTTATGTACAATCCAACCAAACAAAGTTTCAATTGATTGTCTTAATTATAAGTTATATGAAACAAGTGTCGTGGGCACAGGTATACTTTCAGTGCCTAATGATTGTATTGCCTACTGTAGAAGTGCTACATTAATACCTAAATATAATGTTTTAAAGTTACTTCACCAATCAACCATGATCCGGATTTTGACCTGATTAATGACACATGCTGTAATGTGGCCAAGTAAACGAAATAATCATAAATAATGTGTCCCATATTAATTTTCAAAACATAGATATAGTGGATGGATTTATCACTAATCATACCGATACAAGGATCTTTAAGGATATTCGGTTGGTAGTCAGTCTGTTCTGAACTCCTCAAAAGTTGTCAAAAGGTCCCCTTTTTGTAATTAAGTTCTTACATACATTAAACTCTTTCAGTGAATATAAATTCCTTTTTTTTTTAAACCCAACTGAAGGGGACCGGATAACAGTACGATGCACTGGTATTGCAAATATTAGGTCTTTACCTATGAAATTGCCGTTTTTCACGAAATAAATGAAGCGTAATTTTTTTATATATTTTTTATTTCTATTAATCAAAATAATCACCCATGCAATCAATGCATCTTTGCCAACGCATTGGTAGCTTATTGATGCCTTTCTTGAAGAAATCAGCTGGACGGGAGGCAACAAATTCTTCAAAGGCATTTTGTACTGCCTCTCGGGTATTGAATTTTTTTCCCGCCAAGAAGTTATCCAAATTCTGGAAAAAGTAGAAGTCTGTAGGCGCAAGGTCTGGTGAGTACGGCGGATGACGGAGAATTTCCAACCCCAACTCTTGTAGCTTGGAGACCGTCTGCTGTGCAGTATGGGGTCGCGCGTTGTCGTGCAGGAGCAGTGGAGCCGAACGATTGACCAAAGCTGGTTGGAGACGTGCGAGCTTCTCCATCATTGTGTTCAGTTCTTCACAGTACACATCTGCAGTAATGCTTGTCCCGTTTGGCCAGAAGCTGTGATGACTTACACCCGCGTTAGACCACCAAACAGTGACCATCACTTTTCTAGGGGTAAGTTTTCGTTTAGGGCATTGTTTGGGTGCTGAACCAGGGCCCAACCAACTTGCTGAGCGCTTACGATTGTCAAACAGGATCCATTTCTCGTCACAAGTAACAATGCGGTTCAGAATTCCTTCATTTGTATTTGACGCAAATGGATCAATATTGTTTTGATGCTAACGTCGAAAGCTGCGGCTAATTCAGCCGTGGATTGAGTTTCATCAGCTTCCACAATTGCCTTTAATTCGTCATTGTCGACCAAAGTTTTCGGACGACCACGGGGTTCATTTTTCAGGTCAAAATTTCCAAAACGGAAGCGGGTAAACCAATAACGGGTGGTGCGTTCGTTTGTAGTGTTCGCTCCGTAAACGTCGTTAATGTTGCGTGCCGCTTGTGCCGCTTTGCTGCCACGACGGTACTCATACTCCATAATTACTCGAATTTTTAACTTATCCATGATGACGAAAAATGTTCGAATGCGTTGAAAACAAAACTCTAACTATTAAACAAATGACGATTTTAGAAAAAGAATTCCATGTTTGTCAAATAAAATTAATTTGAAATTAGAATTATCAGTCAAAAAAAAATATTTTCATTTGAAATGGCCAGTACGGCAAAACGGCAGTTTCATAGGTAAAGACCTATTATTAGATTAGAGTATCTACAAAACATTAAGTTACCTAGGATATCATAAAGAGTGAGCGTCGGTAGGGCACTGCGCTAGCTAAAGCGCTGGCTTCTCGATCTTGAGGTCGCGAGTTCGATCCCCGTTACTGCCAAACATACCAATGAGTTTTAATAACTTAAGTGTCTAAAGGTTGACATCAGAACCTAGGGCCTCATTCGTGATTGACTTCAAAGATATCTCATCTTTTAGTACCTACTTCAAATGTGACGCTCATTGCGACCTTACCTAAAATTTGTGACGCTTTGGTTTCGGAGATATTAGTGGTTGAATGGAACTGATTATGAACCTAGGGCTTACCAGTTTTCATAAAATTACTCGTAAATTATTGCATTTCGGTTTGATGTAAGTCGTCACGATAGCGTCACTTTTGCGTCACTAATTAATGACGCAGGTGTGAATTTCGTAACACGAGCCATCGTCGACATACAGAGAAGCCCAAGGTTCATAATTATAGACCTAGGGCTTCTCTGTATCTTGGCACCGGATGGTCCTAGAAACTAAGAACTTGGATTAATCGTTAGAGACGAAGAATTTCAGAGACAATCATTTTTGTTTCGAACTAGTCATGGAGGATAGTTACATGCAAATGAATATTTCTGATGACTAGGGTGACAATGATAATTGTCAAAGACTTATTAATGATAGTTTTCCTTTGCTTATTTTCGATCATTGGATAAATGAAGACATATAGAGTTTCTTAAATTTTTGTGTCGCGTCACGAAATCACATTTGAAACAAATACGTCACTTGCTCTTCAGAGTTTAGAGAGAACTGAGATAAGCTTAGCAAACAAGAATTATATTTGGGTGCAAACTTGGACATACAGTCAGTAAAACTGCCGACAAATTACACAAAACAAACCAAAGGCAGTGACATATAACCATAACAGATAAGGTATTCTCAAGGTCACATTTACGTGTCATATGCACCCTACTGCAATTTTATATGAAAATTCTAGTTCAAATTATCTCATTTACTGCTATAATAAACTTAAAAAAACATATTGTCACATTTAAAGACGCCAAAGCGCCAGTCGGCGCCTGAGCGTCTGCCACTGACCCTGCACGCGCCTAAGCGCCTTCACCATGGAAGTCTTCGCGGCGACCCCTCCGACTAAATCATGTCCGTGACAGTTTTTTTTAATAAAAACTTTTATTACGTGACAAAGGTCTCTGTTTCTTTTTCCAATAGAAACAGTGGGTTAGACATAGCACTTAATTTTTTAATACATCTTATCGTATTATTCTCCCTTAAAGAATTACATTAAAGCCCAATTTGTCCACTTAAATACAACCGTCTGTCTTTAAATGGGCAAATGTGTTAGTAATTTCCATCACATGAACTGGTGTACTTTTAATGTACCTTCCGATGCATCTTAAATGTATTTTGTACTTTACCCAATTTAGCTAAATGAGAATCTGATTTATTACTGTATAAGAAGCTACCGTAATCGATTTTACGTATTTTGCGTTATGGATAACCATACGGTGAACTGGAAGCAACTACATATAAGTATTTGCTTTATTTAACCAGAATAAACATACATATATTTAGTACTTTTATTTGTTAACAAAACAATGTGGGACACCCTTGTTAAGCAGGCAGACCTATATTAAGGGTGTCCACTCTTCAATTCGTTATACAATTCAAGCAGTTATACACTGAAAAATCAATTTTATTTCGTCGCTTCATTCTTCAGATAGTATATAATTAAACAGGTAGTCCTTTTAAGGGAATAGGTAACTTCGCACAGTTTTAGAGTATGTCATTTGACTTATTCAAAAAACTTTATTTCTTTTACTTGATCAACCCCGGTCCCAGCAAGTCTTCATTCTTTTTTCGTGCGTTAACAAGCACACGTCTTATACCAACCAGTAATTTGATAGTTTGATATTAAATATGTTGTAAAAGTTGTACTAAAACTGTACTAAAAGTTTGAAAATTAGAACAAAAAATACAGAATAAACGAAAGCGACTCGTTATTTCTTCCGATGAGGTAAGCCATTTTATGTTTTTTCATAAGTGATCTCGGGTATCTATAAACTATAATTTCGCTTTGTTGAAAAGATGCAGAAAATACGTGCTATCTATAATAAATATATCACGCTATCTGCAAAAATTACTGGTAGTCTTCTACCTGATGTTTTCTATTCCGATTAATGCTGTATGGTACTCGTATTGTTATTTTTGACTTTTTTTTTTGAATGTTTAAATATTTTAATACGAATACAGAAAATGCGTGTAGTCTGAAAGACTTGAGAGGTTTAAGACGATATCTGTATTACGTAATATTCTATTAATTCTATCTTTTTTTTCAAATCTGAAAGTCGTCATTAAAATTATTTAAATATAATGATGAACCCAGTGCCCAGTAGACGAATCTCTGGCTAGCCATTTCGGTTACCGCAATACCTGAGTCTTCTATGTAGACGCTCCCGGAACCGTCCACCTCCGAGAATGAACCGGGCCAGTCGGGAGAATTATTTCCGACATGGATCCAGAGATTCTTCTAACCTCGGGGCTTAAGGGGCTCCATTTATGGAATAACCGCTATAAATAGGGGGATGAACTTACTTCTTGAAGATGGAGATAATAAAGTGTTAAAAAAAAGTAATAATAGTAATAGTAATAAAGTACACCGAAGCTATCTAAGTACTTCCCAAACATCGACAGGCAACCGGTCAACCTAGTCGGGAAACTGGATGGGACCTCCTCGTTACCCGTCAAACAGGGCGGGGGGTGACGTCAATGGAAAATGCCAGTGCCTCGACTTCGGCGTCCACATTTGAATTCGGCGTTCAACGCAAAATTCAACCAGTCCGGGACTCGTGCACCGATACAACCATAATTCAGGTACATGCAGGTCGAATCCATTATTTTATCATTATTGGCCTGAAATACCAAATAATGAAACGATTTTAAAATGGATAATTAATAATGATGATAATTTTAACTCTATGTCATGATAAAATTACACCAGTATTTACTCCCAAACATATTTTTAAACATACTCCCAACATTAAACATATAAATGGAATCTTATTAATTCCCCATAATGGTTTCTTAGCTAACATAGATAAAAAAGATCATTAGATCATACTCGTACCTATATAATATATATATATATATATATATTAATTGCAAAAATTACCTACGTTTTGAATTTCAAGAAAACGATATGTTTGAGCCGATCACATACGAGTTTACGGCCATGCCGTATGGATTATCCGTTGCTCCTGGGGTTATTACAAAAATTATGTGCGAAGATATTAGTAACTTGTTGTGAATTTGGACGAAAATCGACTAGTACCGACAAAGTCAGTAACATTTTTGGCTTCATGTTAAACATCGAACAGTACCTGACTATAAGCGTTATAGTAATAAATAATTTAAGAATCTTCAAATATGCTCGATACGAGATTTTGCCAAACATATAGGTGTAAGTACTGGTCGCAGCCTGTCTAGCCACAAAATAAGTACAACTATGAGGCAAAAATTAAACTCCCTAAATTATTGTTAGAAGATTTAATCTGGTAGAAAAGTATAAGTAAATATACCATTTCCTGTTCAATTAAATTCAGAACAGGCTGGGGCGCAGTATTCCATAACAATAAATTTTATAATTTTTGGAAACATAGTGAAAAAGAATACCGTATCAATTATCTAGAATTACTAGCCGTTTCCTTAGGCTTCAAAAGTTCAGCCGGAGAAGAAAGAAATTGTGCAATATTATTGCGAATTGATAGTACCACCGCTATTAGTTGCGTCAAAAGGAAGGGTAGTATTCAATTTCTACATTTAAATACTCTTACTAGACACATTTGGCTATGGCATTTGCCGAGGAACGTTATTTATGGATTTTTGCTTTAATGTTTGTTTGCAAGTGTGACGCATTTGTAACTATGTATCCTGAACCGGATGCAGTCGCAGTCGATGCGTTTACGATTAATTGGGCCTCTACGTATTTTTAACCATTTCCTCCATATTCCCTTGTCTTAAAATGTGTAAGAAAAATAATTCAGTTGAATTGAAACAAAAGATTTAATTAACTCCCATAACAGCACCAAAGCCAAGCAGTCCAGCCTTACCCTGGGTGCCGCGAGACGCTCCGGGCGGCTGTCCGCCAGAGACCCTGACGTTGATGCTCGCTTCTCTGGCACCCATGAATATTTGTCAATGCAACGTCACGTTGAGGTCATGGTGGGAATTTTGTAGGTTACGTAATACTGATATGTTCAAAAACCTGTTTTATTAGTTCTTTGTTTTTTAAATGAGCAATTTAATAAGGGTTGTCCATTCGGTTCATTAAATTCAAACCGTTCAGCCTTGTCTCTATTGTTAGCCGAAGATATAGGCAATGATGAGGCAAATTTTACAAGTAGCCTATAAAATTAAAGCAACTAAATCGAAGTACTTACACATTTTTCTTGGGATCCAAATTTAGTTCATAATCAGCTTTCTCTACGATATTATTATATTACTTTAATTTAGAAAAAATTACCAAAAAGTTACCGTTACATCGTTAGCTGTATGCACCGGACATAGGGCCCAGACATTAAATTTGAAAATAAAGTTTTTACATCCGTACACATAATTTTAGTAAACATCATTAAAACCACAGCCCCAAATCGTAAACAACCTATGTTATCCTTGCAAATCTTTAAAAATAACAGAATGATATGTCCTGTATCGGCTCTTAAAGATTATATTTTTGGTGACGAAAAATATTAAAGCTTTGAACTCGGAGTTCTTGTTTGTAACATGAAAAGCCCTTCACAGAGCCGCGTCAAGTCAGACGCTAAGTCGGTGGATAAAGCAGACGCTAGGTACGAGCGGCGTTGACATGAGTGTGTTCAGCGCACTCAGCACGCGGCACGTGCTCAGTGTAGGTTATCCGAGAAACGGCTGAGTGGACCTAAAACTCTCAGTCATTTACAAAATTTTATCATAAACCTTTATTAAACCCACTAAACGACTTTGCCTTGTCCTTACTCAATAAAAGTACAAATCACTTAATACCTCCCGATAAAGAGATTCATTAAAATTAAATTATTCTGTTTATTGATTTAATTAATTTGGCAATCACCAAGTGTATAATAAATGCCTAAAGGTTACTGGATTCTTAAATTATGTACTAAAGTAAGGAGTTTAATGAATAAACGTATTAAAATAAATTATAATTTGTACAGGCAGAAGAAAACTAAACTTAATCTCTAAAAATCTACCTGTTTAATTATATAATATATTATATTATACTATCTGAAGAATGAAGTGACGAAATATAATAGATGATTAAACGAACTTCTATCGCTATTATATGAGTCGCTTCATTCGGGTTAGGGGGCGCCGGCCACGCTAAAATCGGGCTTTCTCGACCAATCCACCGATTAGGGTATTCTTCATTGAGGTACTCACGTACATGCACCCCGTAATGGGTCGGCGCACCATCGTGTCGGATCCACATATTTTGAGTAGTAAAAAGATCAATATCCACAAAAAAGGTCCATATTTAAAATACTCCGCAAGAATTCTAGATAATTTTGAGAATTAAGGCGATGCGGGATTTCTATTGGCCCTACAAGTATATTATTTTAAATTCCCGCTCACATGTTGATTGAAAACTCATGTTGATAAGATGTTTCCCACACCACCTTTGGATTTTCTGTCTTCCACTGATGTTGATTTTTTGAATTAAAAACTCCAGCTCGCGTAAAGTTCGCTAAATCTTTGACAAAAGGTAATTCTTGAAAAATGGTCTGCTTCTAACAAACCTTGCGATTTCCTATAATAATAAGGGTGGAGCCCATATTTTTTCCATAGACTCCACCCAATTTATGTGAGACTCCTAC
Organism: Marasmarcha lunaedactyla; assembly: GCA_923062675.1. Lineage (NCBI taxonomy): Eukaryota > Metazoa > Arthropoda > Insecta > Lepidoptera > Pterophoridae > Marasmarcha > Marasmarcha lunaedactyla. The sequence continues at coordinate 17,004,216 of OV281343.1, forward strand.
TATTCGCCTTACACGTCTTGTTGATAATGTGGGGTCTTCTACTATTAAATTCATAATAGCAGTTTCTTGTTGCATAGTTAAAGCAACGACTGTTCCATGACTGGATGATCTCAATCCGTGTTCGCGAAATCTTCTATGTATCTGTAATAAATAATGTAGTTTAACTGAGTAAAAGTTTTAAAAAATCTACATACAAACACCAAAATATGGATGGCTCCAAAATAATGAGCCTGATTATGATTAATTAAATTTTAGTAACAGGGTATTTCTTATGATTTAACTGCAGCTTTGTGTAAAATTCACTATAATTAATATTAATTGTAATAAAATTATTTAAAAACTTCAACTTGAATGGCACCTATTGAGTTTTGATTAAAAGCTAGCTTTTTTACTTAAACAAGTTTAAGTGAAGGGGTCCATAATGATAGTGACTGTAAATAAAAAATATGTTTTAAGACTCACGTTGATGAATGTTCGATTATCCGGAACAGTACGATTTGGAAATCGACGCCGATATTCTCTCACAGCTGCCATGGAATTTCCATTACAGTATCCATACACAAAATGAATATCCGCTAGATGTTCAGGAGGATAGGTGTGCCGTGATATGGTTACTTATGGTTTACACCGTAAAGTTTAAGAAAAAACAAATCAACAAAACAATCAACAATAAAATTAACAATAAAGATCAACGAAATAGTAACAGCTAGCACAGCGCAGACACTGGTAAGCAGGACGAAGGTCAAGAAACAAGTGATAAAGAAAACCATGTCAGTGAGTGTAAACGTGGTTCACTTAGTCTAAATTAAATAAATCGTTTCAAAAAGTAATAAACTTTTATTACTGACGCTATCTTCAAAGGGCACCGAACAATTGCGAGTGGTTATTCATTATACTATTATAGAGTGCGTACATTGTCTTCGTATGCAACTTACCGGTGCTACTCAAACCAGGGCTGTCAAAACTTTTAGTCATAAACAAATAATGAGGGTTTTTTGATTTAATAGTAATGATAAATTAAATAAGAGGGTAAATTTTTAAGGGACGATCAAAAAGGCATACAATTTTAAAATTTTATGAATTTATTCAAAATAAATAGTTGAATTTATAAGTACTCCTGACAGGTACTTAAATTACGTTATCGTTTTATAAATAAGGATGCGAAAGATTCCAGTAGATGATTGATGCAAGAAAACAAAGAAAAATACACCTGAAAATTGAATGAAAATTTTGTGCTTATTGTGCACCTATTAGATTCAATAAAGATTTTTTGTGTCATTAATGTTGATCTCTAATAAAAACAAATAAATACCAAAGTTTTGGTAGGAATTTAAGGTTTTATTTTTACTAAGAAAATAAAAATCTATGACCAAAACTGACATAGTAACAATTAAAAACAATTTCTGTAAAGTAAATTACTGAATAATGACAACCCTAATGTTAAAAGAAGCGGACACAGAACTTCACGTGATTAGGCCGCGTTGTGACTTGCGTGTGCGTGCGCTATGCACAGGTGCAGTTCGCAACGTTTTGCGTTGTACATTGTATGCAACGTTCCTAAACGTTTGAAATGTTTTTGTTGTTTATTGTATGGCTTCAGTGGCTCGCGTCTATTGAATGATACTCATTTTTCAATGAATCCTCTTCAATAATATTTTTGCCACTCAGTTAGGGCATTTCTTACGATAAAAAATTATCGATATTACTCATTTTGATTGTGGAAAAAAAACGTAAATCTGATAGTTTGTTACGGAAAATATTCCGAAGGCAATAAAGCATTTTTATAACGATTGCGTGTGGTGCCGCACCAGAATCGCTACCCCATCTCGGCCCGTGCGTGTCGTAAGAGGCGACTAAGGGACTCAAAGAACGAAGAATGGGCAGCAACACCCTCCCGAGACCAGTATGACCACCTACTGCGATCGCCAACCCGCCTGCCAAGCGTGGCCTTCGGGGGAGGCCTTTGTCCAGTAGTGGAAGTTTTTCGGCTGATCGAGATAACGACTTCAAAATAGGAGTTATCAGTTCGATACGTAAGTATGTAATTTTGTCAGAATTACACGATATTCAAATATGTTAATAAAAATATATGTTTGTATGTATGTATGTATGTTTGACCGCGTATATCTACAAAACTACCAATCGGATTCCAATGATTATTTTGCACGTTTCATAACTTTTTTTTTACTGTTAGCTAGTTAACAAAAAATTACGAAATACAAAATAAGAAAATTAAACCGACGTCAAATTTCAAGTTTGTTTGGTGAAATCGCAAAATATTCGATGTTATGAGATATTACATTTTTTTATCACATTGACTTAATTTCTTTTGGCGCAAGTTTTTGATATACGTTCTGTTCGATTTACTAATTATTTTTATAAGGTATGTACTTATATCAATATCTGTATTTTCCCTTTATTCGAACAAAATATTTACACTTTATTAGAACAAAATACTGAGTTGCACTCTAAATAAATCATTCAAAAACATCCCTTTTAATAATTGATTTCCCCATTTAAAATAATAAGTACTGATTATATTTGATTTCATTTCCTAACCCATTGAAATAATCAATAACTTTAGAAGTGATATCCATCACTAGTCAACAGAGACAGGACTAGGGCTTGCAAAAACCCGACTTTTTCAGAAAACCGAATTACTGAGTTTTTATATTGAAAACCTGGGAATTCGGACTTTGCGGGTTTTTCGGTTTTTAAGGTTACTATATGAAAAAGCGAAAAACATTGATAATCATTTTTATTTTTTATTTTCAATAATGCTAATGCTCATAACCACGTTTTAATAAATGTAAAAAATAAAGTAACACAATTTAGCAACAATTTCTAAAAATAATTATATTGAGTCTTCAAAATGAGATCAACTAAAGAAATATTCATTAATTATTTAACGAACTAAAGAATATTGGCGAATCCTTATTTAAGTAAACAGTGAGCGTTTACAAAAGTAACCAAAAAAGTCGTTTATTCTTTTTTTAAATGTGAATTTCCATAATATTAGCTTCACGTGTAAAAGTCTCCATGAAATAGTTGATTTATTAAGCTTGATTTGACTTGATCAGTTTGTTATACCTCCTGTCATTTTTTTGTAAACAGGATTGATTGTGACTAAGTGCAAGTATTTTGTAATATAATTAAAATATAGGAAATTATAATCACTTCAGAATGTAAGGACTAATTTTTATGTAAGGATATTTTTTTTATATTCCTCATAGTGAAACTGATTTATTACTCACTGGAGTCCTTATTCTTGGCTGTATAGCTTTTGTCTTTGCCGGCGAGTTTGAGACTTGAAAACGAAACCGTTTCGTTTCTTTTGGACTTGTCACTTGTGTGTGTGTGTGTGAGTGCCTTGGTTTTGTTCTGATGATTTGCGATTCTTTTAGTTATTTTATTCGACCTGGACTGTTTATTGGACTCAGATAATTCAAAACGTGACTTTTAAAGGCTTTGTGCCTAAGGATTTCGATAGATTGCGCTTACGACGACTTGTTGCTGTGATTTTTGGACTAGGTGATTAAGTTAAAGATATTGATGAACATTTACGTATCATTATTATCATGGTCCATTGGTGATAGTAGTAATTACCTTTGTGAATGTAGGTAATTTGAAATCATAACCTCAAAATTAGTACTTATTGAAAATACAATTATTATTGTTCCAAGACATACTCCATAATATATATTTTTTAAAGTGGATCCTGATATTATGTCCTATAGTTTTAGATATTTTTGACTTCTAAACGCTCCACTTTAACTCTAACTAAAACCATGTATGGCGATCTGCCAATGTTTTTTAACGTTCTTTAAACATAAAACATAGTTACATTAAAAACAATCATAATCATGAGATCAACATATATTCGTTATAAAAAGTTTATGAAAAAATATTAATAAAAATTTAGTTTTCAGATTTATAAAAGGATTAGAGTAGCATACGTGTTACACGACTCATGTTTCAGTTTGTTCATTTATTTTTATTGTATTAATGTACAGAAATGATTTTTTTTGCGTAAGTGAAATACATAATAGAATGCAAGTTACCCAAATAACCAGAAAATGCCCCATATTCCCTCACAGAAACTGACTTTTTCTCCAAATACAGAGAAGTCAAGCACGGCGTTCCTCAAGATAGAATTTCAGGGCCGTTATTTTTTCTTATTTATCTGAATGACTTCCCCAGTATAACTACACATTCCATGGTAGATATTATTTGCAGATGACAGTTCATTAATTTTCTACGATATGGACATAAATATACTCAAAAATGACATTCAAAATACATTGACTTAAGTAATGAACTGGCTAATGACACAATGACAATGGCAATGAACAATTAATTTGAATAAAACCCATATAATGAATTTTACAAATAGACATAATAACTCAACATCATTTAATATTGACTTTTGCAGACAAGAAATAAAAGAAATTAAATGTACAAAATTTTTAGGATTAATATTGACTAATCTGAAATGGAAAGAGCATATAGAGAGTGCGTGCAGCAGAATACATAGATTTTCATACGCACTACGTAAGTTGTCGAAAGTAGTTAGCGAGACGTTGTATTCGTTCTATATATAACCTTAAAAGCATAGAATCCTGTGAACCCTACTTTAAAACGTTCAGAAATCTGACTTTCTCATGCCTTTATACATTTTGAACTTGTTTGAAAAACTAAATAGTCCTTCAAGCTGTAATCCTCATATTTGAAATCTCAATGAAATCTAATTTTGACAATGCTAAAAAATTGTCATGAAATAGTGATAAATAGTCATACATGTAAAATAATAGTCGTATTATAGTTTCGGTGTTATAGTAAAGGTTGGTGAGGATTATGGCTTGAACGTCAAGCTGTACGTACAAAGTCGTTATTTCTCTTTGCTTAGTAAAAAAATGGCACTCTTTTGGTTTGTTACTCATTTCCATTACTGTAAATTCTTTGTAGACAGGGCTCTGAAATCTGTTTTTAATAGGTCCCTGGCAATAGCACTTATTAACCCTAATTTGAATACAAACGATCGATGGCGCGACGATCGATTGGTGTTGTAACACCCTGAGGCCTAGCCGTAACGATCGGTCACCCGCATGAAATTTATTCACACAAACAAGGTTGGGTGGATTTTCTTACAAACATTTTCTTAATTACCTACCTGAACGAGGATGTATTGATGTATCGATTAGGTGACGCTCGCTTGCTTTTAGCGAGGTTTTACAGGCGGGAATTCCTTTCGAAGCAGTTGTTCCTTGCACCATTGCGAAGGTATTGTAATATTATATTTACTCTTTGTACGTAAAGTATTCACACCAACCACCAGGAATGACCAAATCGACAGGTGTAGTCTCTCCTGAGGCTCTCCGGTTAACCGGTGAATTAGGGTTAATAAGTATTATTACCAGGTATTGTAAGGCATAAACTATAATATGACTATTTTTTTTACATGTATGTCTATTTATCACTATTTCATGACTATTTTTTAGCATTGTCAAAATCTGTTTTCATTGAGATTTCAAATATGAGGATTACAGCTTGAAGGACACAGACACAAGGATACTATTGTTGCTCTACCTTGGAGTACCGAAGCTGAAAGTTTTTTCGCGATGGCCCCAAATATATATAATAAATTATCAAAATCCATTAAAGAAATTAATAATTATAATAACTTTAAAAGTAGACTGAAATGATTTTTACTAGATAAATATAATTACACTGTACTCGATTATATCAATGACAAAGAATGTAGGTAAAAATAAATTCAATTGCATTATGACTATCATGTTTGGATCAATAAATAAATTGTTAAATGACTGTGTGTAAAAGTAACTCTCTGTAAATAAATAAATTGAAATGAATCTGTGTAAAATGTGCTAAAACACGCTACTAGACATACTAAAAATACAAACATAATAAAAAACTAAAAATGACTGTACTACTTATGTACATGCCACAATGGTAGAGTATGGCACGAGCTCAATTTATGTTAACATTATAAAACATCTTATGTATTTCCCTATATTCGTGCAAAATAATAAATTATTTCATTTGACATGCATGAATACAAAAACCCGCAAAACCCGAAATACCCGGTTTTTTTGTAGAAAAAAAACCGAGTTTTAATTCTGTCGGTTATTCGGGTTCTTCGGTTATTCGGTTAATCGGGTTGCAAGCCCTAGAGGACGTCGAACACTCACCCAAATCTCACTCTTATTTCAAGTGGTTCAGAGTTGTCAATTAGAGTATTATTGCAAAAATGGCATCTAGCGTATAATAGCCGAACGTCGCATAATTAAAGAGATTTTAAAGAGAATTTCTGAACTCATTATATGAAGATTGATGTTATCTCGGAAACTATGCATTTTTGAACCACATATTCTTTGGCAAAAAGTATTATTTTTAATTAAAGAACAAAACCTCAAAGTTATAGGATATCAAAAAGAACACATTGTATACATACATATAATACGCGCAAAATAACTTGACCGGTGTGAAGTGAGCTTCTCCGGGTGTATGCGCACGTACAAGCAATTACAAAATAGTTTCGTGCAACTTTTATTTTGGAATGATTTTCGACTTTTTCGGGCCCGCCGATGCGACGCCGGATGATGCTTTAGCATGATTAATCCGAACAATAATAAAAATCTTTAAATTATAACAACAACGAAACATGACAATGAAATCAACAACTAAACAATGCAATAACAATTTTCCAACCGTAAGTACGAGCAAGAGAGATAGCGACAAGAACAAAAGAGAAGCACTAATGAGTGACGAATCAATCATTCATTCACTCAGTGTTGTCACATCTAATATTTCCCATGTCTGTAGACTGGGTAGTGTTTATAAAACCTTTTGCTTTATTTTGACTCAATTTTCAACGAAATAAAACATTTCGTAGTGTTTTATTACAAAAAAAGGATTTCCAAAATGTTACCATAAACGAAAAGCAAAGAATTCACAGTTAAAAATATTTTTTAGCTAAATATTACGGGTAATTCTTACCCAACATTTCGGGTAATCCGATAAAGTAGCAACATTCTGGTAAATTAATTCCCTTCCCCCGCTCTTCATACCGGTCAAGTTATTTTGCGCGTACTATATAAACACACACACACACACACACACACACATATATATATATATATATATATATATATATATATATATACAGGGTGTCCCAGAAATGACACGTAAGGGTGACACTGGAGGTAGATGGACTTTAGGCCTATCAGATAACACCATCATGCCTCTAGTAAAAATTTTCTGGTTTTCGAGATATTGCCACTTTTGTGATTTTTTATTCCACTTTTTGGTCCTTTTTTGACTACAGCTGCAATAAATATCTTTTAACTCACGGTGTTTTCTTACCAAGACTATCGTTATTAGTTATTTGAGACAACCTAGTAATAATGTTGACGGGAACTAGCACACTATGCTAAGAAAAAGAGTTGAATTATTTAAATTTATTTCATTGCGAAAAACTGGACCAAAGATTAACTGATTGCTGTGAAAAACCAACCAATTATAGTAAAAATAACCGCAATAGTTTCAAATGAATACCTTTTTGATTTGATTAGCAAAATAAGTTCAACTGTCAACTACAGCGTTCCAAAAGAACAAATAAATTACATGGCCAAAATCCCTATGCGTAGCGACCAGGATGCTAAAACTAAAGCTTTTGATTCCGTGCATCATAAAACTCTATATCACAAGCTTGAATCTTATGGTATTCGTGGCAATACTCTCGAACTTATTTATTTATTTATTTATTAATCAAACTTACATCTATCGTTACAGGCAATGCTATACTTATAAGATCATATGTATGTAATAGAACACAAATAACCCACATCAACAGATTGAACCCTGAAACCGGGTTTACCGCGACTTATGCACCACATGAAAGATGTGTAGGTATTGGCATTCCACAGGGCCGTGTGCTTGGACCACTATTATTTATTATTTATATAAACGACCTCCCGAATGTGACTAATCATTATATGACTATGTTTGCGGACGATAGTACAGTTCTATTTACTTATGAAAATAATCAAAATATAAGAGGTTGACATAAATAATACATTAACATCATTAATAAACTGGTTGACATTAAATAATTTGACAATTAATTTGACTAAGACATATTATATTAACTTTAAACAAAGGAATAACTATCCATTAAACAATAACATAAACTATCTTAGTAATACGGTGAAAGAAGTTGATTCTACAAAATTTTTAGGTTTGACAATAGATAATAAGTTGACATGGAAAAAGCATATTACAATCTTAACCAATCAGTTCTCATTTGCACTATACAAGTTAAAAAATGTTGCCAATATTAAGACCTTATTAACATCATATCATGGATATGTTGGATCAATATTAAGATATGGGATTATGTTTTGGGGCAACACCACAGATAAACACTCAGTTTTCAGGGCTCAAAAGAGATGTCTTAGGTCTATGTTTGGACTCAAGTAAGAAGAATCTTGTAAATCGTACTTCCGTAAATACAAAATCTTAACATTACCGGCTATGTACATTAGCGAAATCGCACATTTTGTAAGGAGTAACCCACATTACTTCGAGAAAAATTCTATTGGCACCCGCCGTGAGGACACTATAAAACGTACAATTACGCGCAAAACCATTCTTCAAAGGATTAGCATTAAAAGCATGGCCCCTATTGTCTATAATAAACTACCGCGAGCTATTAGGGCAATACCAGACAGCACACAGTTTAAATCTGAGCTCAGTGGTTTTCTTGCTGAAAAAGCATATTATGATATAAAAGATTTTTTTGATGACATGACCCATAATTAAAATTGATATTAAATTGTTATTAAATTTTTATTCTCTTTTCATTCTAAATAATGACATTGAAATTCATAATAAGTTGACTGTTATGTAATTAATTTGCCTATTTATTTGACATTAATGATCTCATTTTTTGACATAATTTATACATTAATTGTTATTATCGTTATTGTCTTTTATTCCTAATTTTTTATATTATTATTATTCTTATTCATTAATGAAATTGTAATACATTCAATTTTTTATAACTATTAGAATTCATATGCCATTAAGGCGAATCATGGCTGTACAAATAATAACGTCTCACCACCTGTAAAATCTTCCTGTGATTATGAATAAATGATAAGATTTGATTTGATTTGATATAATATTGGCTTTTAACAACAGATATATAAAAGAAAATTTTGTTGCTGCCGCTAGATTGAGAAAAAACCTAAAAGCTACAGGCATTGGCTTTCAAGGTGACACAAGAATTTGTGTCAATGATCACCTCACATTGGAAAACAAAATGCTGCTTAACTGGACCAAAAGCTTTGCAAAAGAGAAAGATTTTTTGTACGTTTGGGTGAAAAACTGCAAAATTTTTGTAAGAAGTAATCCTCGACCACTGGTTTGCGTAGTGTCTGCAGTCATTGCTCCCGGTTCGTTGCGTACGCGCTTGTCGATGCTAATATTTTAACGTTACTTTTGGCCGAATACTGCTTGCTTCATTGCGATTTATTCTTACGAAGCTTAATTAATATTATTGAGCCTGGATTGTACGTCTGTACAATGAGTCGGGATCTCTTAATATATTTCATTTTATATAATATTTCTTTGAATTTTAGTTAATTTATAACAGCAGACTCATTGAAAATTACTGTACCTTATGGTCTAGTGTTCCTTCCTGTGATATACTTAGGTAATCATATATACGGGTATATATATATTTTTACGAGTTATAACTTATTTATTGTATTTTGTTTGAATGTTCATAGGGTGTTCTCATTTTTTATTCAACCTTTTTTTACTAGTAGTATACATTCATATATACAGTCGCAAAACTTTTATAGTAATAAATGATTACTTTATACTATCAAAACGTCCGAGGGCTTCGAACTAAAGCCGGTGGTTTTTTGAGGAATATTTTGTTGAATTCTTATATTGTCGTATGCCTTACCGAAACTTGGTTGTTGGAAGGGATTACTAGCTCGGAGTTATTTGACGATCGTTACATTGTGTGGAGACGTGACCGTACTACTGGGCAGTCACTCAGCGGCGGCGTGCTGGTGGCGGCACGGTGCGAGCTGGTGGCCGACGTGCGCAGGGAATGGGCCTCGCCGGCCGAGGACTTATGGGTAACCATTAAGCTCCGTAGAAAAAGAGTCACTTATAATATGCATACATGTGTTGGATATAAATGTAACCAACTAAACGGATTTTCATCGAACGAGCAACTATTAAATTTCTCTGATTCTTTGACTGATATAACTCTTCGTTCGCCTACTGACAAGTTCTTAATGTTTGGGGACTTTAATATGCCAAATGTCAATTTGGACTAAATCTGATAATTTATTTTATGTACCTTCAAATATCTTGGGTTTCAATCAATTGAACTTTTTTGACAATTTAAATGTGTTTAGCCTTAACCAATATAATTATTTGACTAATATTAATGACCGTATACTAGACTTAGTTTTATGTGATGATGACGTGACTATTAGTGAGTGCTCACAGCCACTGGCACCAATTGACCCGCACCACAAGGCGCTATGTGTTCGCGCAGATTTCGCGAAACTTCACAACTTCGCTTGCGTCACAGCCGCGCACTATTCATATCTTTGAACAAGCTGACTACGAACGTATTAGAGTAAAACTTGACGAAATTAATTGGACTGACTTAATAAATATTACACTGACCTTGGAACAAACAGTTGAAAATTTTTATGACATTATCTATAATTTAATTAATGTTCACGTACCAACAAAACTTATTTCAGGTAATCGTAAGTACACCCCGTGGTTCAGAAGTCCACTTTTAAAAATTATTCAAGAAAAAAATAAGTTCCACAATAAATATAAAAAAATATAAAAACGTAGTGGACTATAATAGCTTTTCTATTTTACGCAGTCGGGCAAAGATAATTGAGGAGGAAATGTTTCACCACTACATAAAAAGCATAGAAAGTAGAATTGTCTTTCATCCAAGAGAATTTTGGACCTACGTAAAAAGTAAAAGACACGGTAACTCTTTTCTTTCCGTTCAAAAGTTCTGACTCGGGTACTGAAATCTGTGAAATGTTTAGCGACTACTTTTTTTTGGAATCATAAATGGCAGCTTGTACTTGCATTGACAGGTAGTACAGTTAGCATACAAATTTTCAAAAGATTTTTTCAATTCAAAAATAATAAAAAAAGATCGGCTTTTCAAACTTGCTTCTGACAGCGGTTTCGTCGGCGTGAAAGTTTGAAAGACACGTGGCGCCATCCATTATCATTAGGACGTTTTTGTTGTTTTCATCGGAAACAGTGCTTTTTTCGGGATGAAAGGACCTTATGTCCATTTTTGTGCACCTGACAAAGTAAATAACAAAATTTCAGAAGAATCCTTATTATGATGTTGGTTAAAATAAACCACGAATATTATTTAAATCAAGACTAATATTTTTTTTATATACCGTACGCGCGAGAGTGAGTTTAGACGGCACTAGTGTGCGAGCGAGAGAACATGATAAGCACCGCCATTTTCAATTCCTTTCTTTAATGAACCATGTTATACTTAAATTACTGAGGACCGTTGACATTAGTCTGCTGGACCCGACCGAATCCCTCCCTCCTTTATAAGAAAACTGTGCTGAAAGCCTCCCCTTACGCTACTGTTCCAAAAATCAATGTCTACGGGGCAGGTGCCTTATATATGGAAAACTGCATATATTACACCTATCCATAAAAAAGGTCCGAAAAATGACGTTTGCAATAATCGTCCGATATCTAAATTGTGCATATTTTCAAAATTATTAGAGAAAATCGTGCACAGTCAAACATATAACGCCATCAAACATGTTTTTATTACTGAGCAACACGGTTTTCTCAAAAATAGACCCACGGAGTCCAATCTTCTATCATGTAGCGAATTTCGATCAGATCACATGTCTAAGCCGTCTCAGGTTGATGTGATCTACACGGACTACAGCAAATGTTTCGACCGTATAGATCACATCATCCTGCTGCGCAAGCTTCAGGCCGTCGGCATCAGGGGTAACCTGTACCGGTGGTTTGCTTCTTATGTAGAAAACCGATGTCAAACGGTAGTGCGTAATGGCTTCATGTCCCAAACAAAACAAGTGCCCTCAGGATTGCCCCAGGGGTCATTGCTTGGACCTCTCCTATTTACAATATTTATAAACGACATAACATTTTGTTTCCCTTCATGTAAAATATTGTTATACGCTGATGACATGAAAATACTTTACCCAATAAATTATTTGAATGACTGTTTACTATTACAATTGAATTTGAATAATTTTTATAATTATTGTTTACTTAATAAGTTACATAAGTTTTTGGCACAAGAACTTTTGGCCGGGATCGGTGTTTGTGCGCACACGAAACTCTTTAGAAACCCAACTCTATTGCACACTCCCACTGCAAGCACTAACTACCGACAAAATTCGTTTCTGTATAGATCTAGTGTTCTGGTGAACAAATGGAATCGGGAACTAGATGGTTTCGACTTGTTTTGCACCAGTGTCCCTAGTATTAGGGCATCTATAACAAAACCTTTTTTTAGCGGTCCTTAACAAGCTTCTTTGTATTTTTCTACATACGTAATATTATTATTATTGTACCTACCTACTTATCTTTGTATTAATGTTTCGATGTGTTTTTCTCTTATTTTTAAATTTAAAATTAAATTTAATGAATTTAAATTTCTCTAATAGCTTTAACTTTCCTCCGACTTTTATTTTTGTATTCAGTTATCTATTTGTGAAAACTTCTAAATGGCCTTTTATAATATGTTTAAGTGATCTGTATAATTATAATAGCTGTAAGTTTTCCGAATACTGTAAAATAAAATAAACCACGACACCATCGTTTTGGTTAATCCTTTTGGTTGTGCTATAGGTTAGGTAATTACATTTTGGTGGGATTGGCTTCTTTGGATCTATTCTACATTCGGTGAATACGATAACAACTATATCAATATCAATTGCAGCAATATTTATATCGAGGTCATCAATGTTTGATTCTTTATGGACACTCCTAATGTTTTGTGTAACTATAGTGGTACCTGGTAATGCTGATAAAATGTTTTTAATAAATGAGTCAATAGCAAGTTCATGCAATGAGTCAATTGAGCAGTTACGTTACTTGAGCTATCTATGTAAATCTTTTATTACAGTATTAATGCTATCCATGATAGATTTGAAGAAAGATAGGTGTTATTATTATTGTTTTTCTGTAATTTTTATAGTTATATAAGTTATTAATTTAAAATCTTTGAGTGTTTTGAAACAGTTAAAATAATCTTGAAGATAGTAAAATATTGTGTATTACCAAAGGAACTATAATAAGGATATATCTATTTTATATGATGTTAGTATATATAATTAAATTGGTAGATATGTAAAATATAAAATAACACAAAATAAAATACACCTGATTGAGAAATATTAATACTAAAAGGCTGTATTCCAGGAACATGCAGTTAAGTTTTTTATATAGTTAGTTATTTTTAAGCTTATGTATTTGATTTTCATTTGTCACCCATATAATCGGAGAGTTGCCATCTTTCCATAGGTATATCCGGCCGTATGAAGTCTAGCAATATTTGAAGTCCTTCACACGTTTAATATCAGCTCTGGCCAGAAAATAAATAAATATATTTTTGCGTAAGGAGTTCAGCAATATAGATAGGTTCATCTGGGTTCTTTACATTTCCTAAATGTTTTGCAATTAACTTGTGTTGATTATTTTTCTGGTTGTACATCTTTGCATTCTTTAAAAATATTTTTATATTAGAGATAAATGTAACCGTTATAGCTTTTTTATTATTATTATTTGTCTTTGATTTATATATGTCGTTTATGTGTCCTCTATTTATGTCTATTTTAATTTCCTTCGCCAGGGCTTCCACCATTTATAAGCCTTCCTTGTTTTCATTCGGATTTCCTTTCTTTCCTTCCTTGTTTTCAACTGTACGTTTTTAATTTCAATACTATTATTTCGATTACTCCTCAATAAATCTTCTATCTTGTCTTCAAGGATAATAATATGTTCGTCTTTTTTGTTTTATTTCCTTTTCTAGGATATCTACTTGTTTTTTGAGGTCTTCATTTTCTTGAGCTAGGAATGCTATGGATGTTTCTATATTTGCATTACTATAATTGCCCATTCCCGGAACAACTCTCTCATTTCTATCTTGAACTCTGATAAGTCTTCACTTGTGGTGTTGGTCAGTCTTTTCCTTTTTGACCTAAGTGATACATGGTCTTCGTCGGTTAGAGTAAGACCAGGTGAAGAATTAGCTTTTTCAGGTGTACGCTTCATAATTCAGTTATTTATGTTAACCACTGTCGCTTGTGATTTGAAAATAACGACTAAGATCACGATGTAACTATGTTTTACTCTGTGTCGAAGTCGTCTTCTGCATGCGTACCCAGGGGTCTCGTAGAATGGACGTGTCGCGAGGATTCGGTACAAAAAGTTTTTCCGTCTACTATAGTAAGATCTTCTGAGTATATTGATATAACTCGTTTGAATAGTATGACTTAGAAGATTTGTTAATTATTTATAATTTACTAAATTATTTGCACAAAGACGTCCGCTTAGCTTGGTATCTGAGAGGAAGAGTCAGAGATATATATAAATATAAACAACCATGACTCGGGAACAAACCTCTGTGTTCAACACGCAAATGAATGCCCCGATGAGGACTCGAATCTGGGACTTCCGGTGTATGAGACAGGGTGCTACGCCACTCGGCCATCGCTATATATTGCTTAGGTTTTCAGATCTCTATTAGTTCCTTGTGAATGTTGGGTTTAAAGATGGTTTAAATTCATAACATTTATAATGTAAGTTAGTTTCACAGCTGGCGATTAGACTTTGTACTGCAGCATTCGAAGCGTTAGGTATTGACTAATGCGCGTACAGCCAGGGTGGTTTATTTCAGTTATTTTTATAGTTTAATGTCTTATGATATCTTCACTTTGCAGAATAGGGCTATTCGTGGAACACATAAACGAAGAATCAGAGAATCTCTGAGATAAACGTTTACATATATTGGTATATTAACCCTTGCATCATTTATGAAAATATTTTGTATATTTAGATAAACATTAATAAATTTAAAACTAAGGTCGATAATCATGACGATGATTAGGTACCTTTTAAGAACTAAGAACGAGCATAAGTTACAAGTTTTCAAGGCTGGCTAAAATGCAGCAAATGCGTTATTGGAATGTCAATTCGTTGTAACAATAAAGGTATACACATAAAGAAAGAAAATAAAGAAAGGTATAATTAAATCACTATGTCTAAACTACTATAAGATCAAAGATTATTTGGATGACAAAAGGACGTGCGTGTGATTGAAGTCCCCAAAGGCTATTTCTTCTCTGTTTGTTGAAAATAAAATGTAAGTAATACTATGTAAACCGCTGGAATATGTGCTATTATAATTAGCTGTTACATGTTAGTTTATTTCATGTCGTCATCAAATGGTATACCTTTTACACGTATTAAACATTTTTATAAAAGATTGCCGAGGTTTTTTTTCCTCTCAGTCTACCTATTATACATTTTAAGCGCAGAAGTTCTAAATTAAGTTGTTCGTGTGCGCATGGCCGCATGGTGCGGATGTACCATTGGAACCAAGGCTAATTGGTGATATTAAATATTTTCAGATCTAAATGGCAACCCTCTGATGTTAACGTCCGTCTCGTTTATAGTTATCTGTGGACTCTCTCAGCTCAGTCCGCTTCGGTGTTAAAATGGCGGATGTCTCAAGCGGAGAGCGCAAAGTAAAACTTACTAAAAGTGGAAAAGTTGTGAAGAAACGGAGTAGAAATCCAGAGGGTATGGTTAACATTTTAACATTAATTTTAATTCTGTAACAGAGCCTGTAGTTGATAGTCCGGTAACTCCGGAAAATATATGGTATTGCCAAATTAGAGTCTACCAATTTGTCTCTTACATCTTTTTGTTACTCGTCACAATTTTAAAGCAGTTGTTTTTGTTTGTTTATCAATTAGGTAAATCACCTTATTAGTGTGACAGTCTGCAAATAACTATTTGTTCAGTAATTATTGAACAACATACCTAATTAAGTTCTATTTATCTCATATTTTTCAGAATGGCACAAACAAAAACAAAAACGTTTAAGAATTGCTGGTTTAGAATATGTAAATTCAAATGGAAAGCTAGTGCCACCTAAACAGCCAGGACCTGACTGCAACTGTAGAAGAGCATGTTTTAGAAGAGTACCTGAAGAGGTCAGACTTAAAACATTCCAGGGTTTCTATTCTATGAAAACTCATGATGAGCAAAATGCCTATTTATTTGGTCTTATGAGACAAGTTGATGTCAAAAGAAAAAGAGTTAAAACAAGTAGCCGAAGAACTTGTACATTTGAATATTTTGTAAGAGTTAAAGGAAAAGAAACTCAAGTTTGTCAAACAGCATTTAAAAATATACATGCAATAACAGAACGAAAAGTAAGAGTACTTTGTAAAAAGATGGATGATGGAGTAATGTTTCCGAGTGACAATAGAGGTCGATGTAGTCATCGTCGCTATGGGGAAGTAAGGCTGCCATCTCATATTCTTGAAGAAGTAAAAACTCACATATATTCTATTGTTCATACTCATCGTCTGAAAGATTTTATTAGATTGGACAAAGTTGCTGGCTTGGACATAAACATATCTAAAATGTGGAAAGATTATATAAAGACTCATGATCCACAGAATATCACTGCAACATTTCCTAAATCTAAGAGAAACTCAGAAAGCCTGCAACTAGAGCCCACTAGCAGCCAACCACAAATAATAGCTGTACCACAGGATAATATTACTGCTTACTCAAGCAATGGTCACATTCTTAACATTACAGAAAATTATTTTCAGAACCAGTACACTAATACTATGGCTACAACTGCAGCTCAAACAAATTTTTATCCAACCCAAAATAATACGCAAGGAATGGGAATTTTAGTACAGCCTCCACAAAGAACCTTGCAACCAGCAGGTTTCATTGTACTTCAAACCAAACCTGATCCAACACAAAATGGCACTATTATTATCAACACTCAATTCAACCCCACTGAAACATCTATAATAACGACTGAGCCTGAAGTTAAGACTGAGAAAAAAAGTAAAAAGAATAAGAAAAAGGGTCCTCTTGTCAAGCAGTGGAGATACACAAATATATTCCATGATGAAATAAATGGAGCCGCATTGGCAGCTATAAAAACTAGACTTGGGATATATTATGCTGAAATTGATGCAACCAGAAAGAAAGCAAAACAAGCTCGTGTTACAGAACAACTTCCGCCTCCTCCTCAGCCAGCTGCAGAACAAATTAGACCTACACATACCGTTGCAATTTATACATGATTGTCTATTCATGGTTAGTTTTACTAATTAATTTAAATATATTGATTAGTTTCATATTAGTTATTTACAGTAATGCCATGATGTACTTGTAATTTAAGAAAAATTTAAGTATAACAAGTCCTGCTAAAAATGGCTTTGATTTTCAAACGAATAAAGCAATATAATGTTGACCATTTAAATATTTCTGAATAAAAAGAGTAATTTTAGTAGTTTTACATTTGAACAAATTCATGCTATATTTCAAAATGCTTGCTGGATATTAACAGTGTTTTTCTACAGTAGTATGGCTTTGATGGCATTAATGAATTTAACATTGTGTATAATCACATGACATATAGTTTTAACATTATTATTAATAGGTATTATTAAAAAAATATATAGGTACTGTTTTATTTAAACTGAAATTATTAATTATTTAGTCAGGTTTTGATCAACATAAATACTTAATATAGGCATTTTATGGCTATATTATATTGTATTAAACACATTGTACATGAAAACAGTGTTTTATTTATATGCAATATGTAGGCTGCTACAAATTTTGGTGTCTTCTTCAAGAAAAATATTGCAGTCCTGCAAAAGAAACAGTAAAATCTTAAATAGATATTAAAATGCACTATTGTATTTCATCCGTGCTGTATCCGTAGCTTTCCTTTCCTTTCTGTCAGCATTCCTATCCTATTATATTACTGTCCTCTATGCTTTTTGATTTCTAATTCAGGGACACTCGGGAATTATCTGTAGATAATGTATGAATTCTGGTAAAGCTGATAAGTTTCTTGCACCTATTCTTTTGTCGGTTAAAGAAACGTCATATTGGTGGTAGGACAACATTCACGATTCATTAGTACATTAATTTTAAGTTTATTTAAAACATTATGAATTTATAGTATTTTGTGACTTTACCAAAGTCAATTTGGGTAACTTTGAACATTTTTTTAAGTATTTTACCCAACATATACGTACTGTTAATAAATAAAATACCAACGATTAATAATGTGCGGTTTACATGTATTAAGTAGTTAAGTTGGTAACTAAATTTTAAGTTACTACATGTCACTTGTGTGTCCAAACGGGTTAAGTAGTTAAGTTCAATGAAGATGAGCAGTGATGAATGTCAAGGAATTCAATTCTGTACTTAGATATGTGGTAAACGTGATTTTGAATTTGATTCGGAAATTCAAATCTCTGCGAGATTATGTATTTTTTAAAATTTTTTACGTCGACTGCTCGACGTCGATCGACGGACGATCGATTTGTGTGGTACCTTTACTAATTAGGTACCCTTAATAATCACTGGAGGGATATCAGCCTCTCCCAACTCAGGGGTGGCGTCCGACAGTTGTAGGCCATCACGCCAACTGCGGGTTGGCAGACTTACCAACGCAGGGGTGGTGTCAGACAATTGTAGGCCATCACGCCAACTGCGGGAGACTTACCGACTCAGGGGTGGTGTCAGGCAACTGTAGGCAATCACGCCAACTGCGGGTTGGCAGACTTACCAATTCAGGGGTGGTGTCAGACAATAATAGGCCATCACGCCTACTGCGACGTCGATGTTGTTGCGATGTTCTATTCTGCCATTGATCGACGTCGATCGATTGGTGTGGTAACACCCTTAAATATTCTTCCACAAATTTCAAAGTAGAAACCAAATTACTCCGACTTTTAAAAAAGAGAGAAAATGCGGCATAAATACGAGCTCTTGCCGCCACCCGCTTTGTCAACAAATGCAGTTACTAAAAAATCACGTCCAAACGTGTTAAGTGGGAAGCCCCGCCCACCTACTTATACCAAAAATAGAACTAATCCTAATCTACTTAACGTACAAAATTTTAAGTTACCACTTGTAGCTTAATTAACTGTTTACACGCAACTTTTAACTTAAAGTTTAGTTACCAACTTAACCACTTAACGCGTGTAAACCAGCCATAAAAGATGAATTATGTCCATGGGTGCGGATGCCACGTGCCATCAGGCGGGTCGCGTGCTCGTTTGCCGGCTGTAAAATAAGTAAAAAATATACAGTTGCTTTATACGCAAAACTATGGCGGAGCCTACAAACAAGGTCGTTCTCAAGCCTTTGTTTCATACTCAGCTCCCTATTTCTCTAGTCTGAGTTTGTAATTTTGTTTTGATAAGAAAAGCTCAATTCTAAATCTAATTTTACTAGTTGTACCTCGCACTAAAACGTTTGAAATAAAATAAATTTATTACAAAAGTAACCGGCTTCAAAAGTTAATTAAAATAAGAAAATAAATTACTTTTAATGCGAAAGGCTCCGGAAGTAGATACATACGCTACCTATATATTTATTTTTGATTTGGGTGCCAGCAGCATCACACATAGAAAACAGCATGAAATAGAGAGAAAAAACTAAAATAGTTACAAAGGCTGGCGTGAAAAGTCATTATCTTGCTACTTTTATATAGCCTACATTTTTGGAAGTCGGTTTCTATTTTTTTATAAATTTTTAAGCTTTAATTTTGGATAGGGAAGGTCAAACAACGCTTATGTGTATAAAGAGTAGGTAAACCAGAAATATTTCAAGGAAATTAGCACTTAAGGAGATATTTCGAAAGTACGTAGATATACTTGCTAGTTTTTCAAATTTTTACTGACCTATTGGCTATTTTTTGATGTCGTTCGATAGAAAAGGTCAAACGGCGCTTATTAAAACAGAAAACCTGAAGAATTTAAAGGCACTTACTGCAAATTATCATGAACACTTTCCGAAACTACAGGTTATTTGGGGTCCGAAGCCTTGCGTTTCTGTCGTCGGCCGAAGAAATAGGCCGTCGACTTAGGGAGAGGGGCAAAGATGCTCGTTCTGGGTCCTGGTGCAAAGCCTGTCCATAGAAGCAATGCCGCAGGTGTGATGGGGTCATTTGCGTCTAGTCAGACTCAGGGTGGGCTTTTAATTATCTCCTTGTCATTATTATTTTGTAATGTTATATGTGTGTTATTGGTTTTAATAATTAATAGTAGATTATAATAAAAATATGTTGTTACCTGGTAGGTAGATTTTAGATTAGGTAATATTATAAGACTCTTTGATTGAAGTAAAATAGCAGAAGGTAGGTGACGTTTTATTTTTGTAAGGTACTTAAGCGGTCCGGGACCCTTGATGGAATAAGTCTACACTAAGGAGGTCTTCCTAACTAACAAGGAAAAACACATATATCACTTAATCCACTTTTATTAAAGATTAATCTATTTTATAATAACACAATCGATAATTATTAGACTATTTTTGGGCTGATGCCCGCGATGGAATCCCATGGAACAATCTTACAAATAATTAAATAATGACAGGCTTGTAAGTTGCCAGTGGTAATTGTCGGCAAGTTTGTTTGTGCGATAACCTCTTTTATTAGATACGGCACAAGCAAACGTTGCAGTACCTACCTATAAGCTGCGCCCTGTGGTTACACCCGCGCAGTTCAAAAATGCTGCTGGCTGAAAATTAGCCTATGTACGAATCTAGGGTTTCAATTAAGCCTGCGTCAAATTTTACCAAAATTGACTCGGCTGTTTTGTCGTGAAAAGGTAACAAACAGAGGAATAGAGAGAGTTACAAACGTTATTAGATATGTTATGATTGAGGAGGTGATGAGAAAATGTTATGGTGTTCTTTCTCAAACATTATCAATATTTACTGATTAATTGTTGAGTTTGACTATATGTTTTCAAAAAGATAAACGGCGTGCAACCCGGCACAAAACCGTAAGTCGCCTGCGCCATAGTTGTCCAGTTATTACCGACTTCATGACGACGGAGAGTAGTGATGTGCTTTACTACCTACTCGTAGTTATTACTTTATTTATTTTGTTTATAGTATATGGTGTAGAATACTTAGTTCCATAACAATTAAAAAAAGTATTAAATCTGACTTTCTATTTTAAATTAATATTTAAAAGAAATTATTATATAGTAGTCACACAATCTTTCACGACCTCGTACAATGGTTGCCATCCTTGGAGCAAGGCCAAAACTAACGCTAAAAAAATTTATAAAAAATAGAAACCGACTTCCAAAAATGTAGGCTAAATAAAAATAGCAAGATAATGACTTTTCACGCCAGCCTAGTTTTTTCTTTCTATTTCATGCTGTTTTCTATGTGTAATGCTGCTGGCACCCAAATCAAAAATAAAAATATATAGCGGTGTATCTACTTACGGAGCCTTTCGCATTAAAAGTAATTTATTTTCTTATTTTAATTAACTTTTGAAGTCGGTTACTTTTGTAATAAATTTATTTTATTTCAAACGTTTTAGTGCGAGGTACAACTAGTAAAATTAGATTTAGAATTGAGCTTTTCTTATCAAAACAAAATTACAAACTCGGACTAGAGAAATAGGGAGCTGAGTATGAAACAAAAGCTTGAGAATGACCTTGTTTGTAGGCTCCGCCATAGTTTTGCGCATAAAGCATTTGTATATTTTTTACATATTTCACAGCCGGCAAACGAGCACGCGACCCACCTGATGGCAAGTGGCATCCGCACCCATGGACATCATTCATCTTTTATTAATCGTTGGTATTTTATTTATTAACAGTAATATTGATGATTAACTATAATAATAATTAAAATACCAGACAAACATACCAACTGTATGGCCTCAAAGTAAGCACAGCTTGTGATATAGATGAAAAATACATAAGCAAATATAAACAACCATATATCAACTAATGATGCGTTGCCGACCGTAGCCTTCAGTGGGAGTTGTCTTAATTTCAGTAATTGCACTGACTGTACCTGCCTTTAACCGTAACAACACAACCACATACGCGTGATTATTATGGCGGTGTAAAACACAAGGACTGTAGTATCGCCCCAGACGAGATCTTACCAAATATACTCTAAATCTTTCTCGCATACCAAAATTTTCCGAACGGTCAATATCATCCCTCCTCCGTATTTTGTATAAGATAGCCAAGTATACATAAGTAAAGTTCTCTTTCAAGGATATTAATTTAAAACGATGTGTTTGTGATTTGATTTTATTAAACGATTCTATTTTGATTATATGAGACGGCCTCCGAATTTTTAATGGTTTTCGCGGAGTAGTTTCGAAGGGCATTTCACTCTTTATGACATTATATAATAGGTCTTTACCTATGAAACTGCCGTTTTGCCGTACTGGCCATTTCAAATGAAAATATTTTTTTTTTGACTGATAATTCTAATTTCAAATTAATTTTATTTGACAAACATGGAATTCTTTTTCTAAAATCGTCATTTCTTTAATAGTTAGTGTTTTGTTTTCAACGCATTCGAACATTTTTCGTCATCATGGATAAGTTAAAAATTCGAGTAATTATGGAGTATGAGTACCGTCGTGGCAGCAAAGCGGCACAAGCGGCACGCAACATCAACGACGTTTACGGAGCGAACAATACAAACGAACGCACCACCCGTTATTGGTTTACCCGCTTCCGTTCTGGAAATTTTGACCTGAAAAATGAACCCCGTGGTCGTCCGAAAACTTTGGTCGACAATGACGAATTAAAGGCAATTGTGGAAGCTGAAGAAACTCAATCCACGGCTGAATTAGCAGCAGCTTTCGACGTTAGCATCAAAACAATATTGGTCCATTTGCGTCAAATTGGCAAGGTAAAAAAGCTTGACAAATGGGTACCCCACGAACTCAATGACCGCCAGCGCGAAGTACGCGTGGAGACGTGCCTTGCACTGCTCAGCAGGCATGCAAATGAAGGAATTCTGAACCGCATTGTTACTTGTGACGAGAAATGGATCCTGTTTGACAATCGTAAGCGCTCAGCAAGTTGGTTGGACCCTGGTTCAGCACCCAAACAATGCCTTAAACGAAAACTTACCCCTAGAAAAGTGATGGTCACTGTTTGGTGGTCTAACGCGGGTGTAATTCATCACAGCTTCTTGCCAAACGGGACAAGCATTACTGCAGATGTGTACTGTGAAGAACTGAACACAATGATGGAGAAGCTCGCACGTCTCCAACCAGCTTTGGTCAATCGTTCGGCTCCACTGCTCCTGCACGATAACGCGCGACCTCATACTGCACAGCAGACGGTCTCCAAGCTACAAGAGTTGGGGTTGGAAGTTCTCCGTCATCCGCCGTACTCACCAGACCTTGCGCCTACAGACTTCTACTTTTTCCAGAATTTGGATAACTTCTTGGCGGGAAAAAAATTCAATACCCGAGAGGCAGTACAAAATGCCTTTGAAGAATTTGTTGCCTCCCGTCCACCTGATTTCTTCAAGAAAGGCATCAATAAGCTACCAATGCGTTGGAGAGATGCATTGATTGCATGGGTGATTATATTGATTAATAGAAATAAAAAATATATAAAAAATTTACGCTTCATTTATTTCGTGAAAAACGGCAATTTCATAGGTAAAGACCTAATATTAAACATATTTTGAAAGAAACCCTCTCTGAAGCTAGCTGATAGTGTCGGCCGCCTTTAGTTGATTTTGTATTAGGTCTGCCCATCTTAGGCTTAGGCAGGCTAGCTAGGAATTCTTTTGAATTGTAAAAGTATTGTGAAATTTATTTATTCGTGTTGCGAATAAATAAGGTTTCATTGTGCCCGGGGAATGTAGCGTCCGGCCTCTTCATGTCGCCGCCGCCTATAATGGCAACTTAAAACCAAAGTAAGATTCGAATTTGAATTAAACAAATACCACATTCCCTGACATAAAAAGAAAACAATGTCAGCCGTTTTACGGACCGTTCCCGTGTTCGGTCGATTTGTTTACATAGTTATAAAATAAATACCAAATCAATATCTAACAAAAGTCTTTAAATCCCACAACAACGCCCCCGTCATTTAACGGATCCAAACATAATAGGGACTAATATTATACCAACATACCTACGTGTGAAAGTTTGTGAGGTTGAGCGAATGTTTGTTAAGTGATTTCATCTGTTGCGCGCCATAACTTCTAAATGGGTTAGAAAGAAAAGAAATGTCCCAAAATGCAAGGAGTCTGGGCCAGGTCTTTGTACACTTTATCAAAAAATAGTTTAAGATGCTTAGAACACTTTTTGATTGTTAAATTGTTATTAAAACACTTTGTTTATTGGTAAGAAATGAAATTGTGCATTATTAGTGTGCAACACAAACAAAAAACATCATGGCGGACATCAAGTGTTTACATTTCATTTTGTGTATTGAGTAGTATCGATGACTGGTTGCGATTAAGTCCAAAGAATTGAATTAAATTGTTTTGTGTGTCAGTCATCAGTCATAACTTTTCAGTTGTAAAGTTAAAAAGAAAGAAAGAACTCAAGCGCAACGAACAATCAAACACTCAGGAAACCACTATCAATGTGATGTGAGTGAAGCGTGCTGTGAATGAGGTGGCTGTCCCCTCTGCAACTTCACTTGACAACTTCCTGCCATAGAAAAGACTCATTGTCAATGTTGCCCGCTAAAACGAACACAATTAATGTTGGCTTTTTTATTTTCTTACCATCTAACTACTAATTAAATCAAATTATTTGTATTTTTCCTATAATTACCATTTATTTGTCAATTTTTTAGATGGTGTACAAAGACCTAGCCCAGGTTGTGACATTTCTTTTGGAATTTAGGTAAACCGTATGCTGAATGAACACAACTTTAAAAAAAAGGAGTTTGCTTTCGTTCATTTAGTAATAATAATTGTTAAGTTATTTATCATAGTTCCTTCGTATCTTTTGTCAACGTTAGTCGTTAAGGTAGGTAGCTATTTTATTAAAGTAAAGGTAAAATGTCTTAAAGGAGGATATTAACGGCACATGTATAAAAGCAACGAGTCTTATGTAATGATACTATGTGTAGAAGCCGCTAATGTCGTAGATAATCCGAGTTCCAGCACACGACGAGCTGGAGCTCTTTTGGATGCCAATCACATGGTGAAATGGCGCCTCAGATAGGAGGTTGTCTGTGTATGATTCACACTACATTATGAAGGCCAACGTACTTAAGTAGGTACCAATTCCGTTGGACCCAAGCTACCTAACACCGGAGCGTGCGCCCCATCGCGTGCCTCATGCATAGGTAGGTATGAAAACCACTCGGGGCTGTCAAAAATGTTGAAGTTAAAAATTTTTATAAAAAATTATGGAAGTCTTAACCAGCCCCAATAACTCCAATTTTTTTACAGTATATTCTAACAAAGGTATATTTACTGACCCTTAACTATTATGCTTCCTTTATGTTATATTCTATGTAAATGTTAATTTTAATTTTTTATTTTGTTTAAAAATTATATACTGCTGCACCAATTTTTTTTCACCACACAGTCGACGTCGATCGACGGTTTCTATCAGAATAGACCAGTCGACGTCGATCGATGTTTTCTACCACACCAATCGATCGTCGTCGATAACAACACCCTTAGCCGCTCCGCTTTTAACCGGACTTTGTGGCCTAGCGCTAAGGGCGCTTAGCCGGAACTTACTACTCCTACATACGATACGCCAAATGGCTGGTTTATGCTGGATACGCCAAATAGTCAGTTAAGTGACAAGTGCTAAGTTAAAATTTAGTATGCAAGTGATTAAGTAGATTAGGATTCGTTCTATTTTTCGTACCAGTAGGTGGGCCCCGCCTGACTTAATACGTTTGGACGTGATTTTTTAGTTAAGTGCATAAGTTGACAAAGCGGGTGGCAACAAGAGCTCGTGTTTATTTCGCATTATTTCTGTTTTTTTTTTCAAATGTCGAAGTGATGTTCAGTTTCAACTTTAAATATTTGTTGAAAAATTTTAAAATAGAAATGCTTGTGGAATAAACGAGGTGAAAAATTTAGAAAAAAACATATTCTTCTAGAGATTTTAATTTCCGAAACAAATTCTTCTCTGAATTTGTCCAAAATCTCGTTTATCACATATTTACAGAGTTGACGAATTCCTTGACATTCATAACTGTTTATCTTCATTGAACTTGAGCTTAACTACTTAATCTGTTTGGACACACAAGTGACATGAAGTAACTTAAGATTTAGTTACCAACTTAACTACTGAATACGTGTAAACCGCGCATAAGGGCACGGACCTCGGCTTAGGACGTCGTATAATAATATGGCGTCTGACGTAGCTAGAGATAGGCAGTGGATAATTACCCATTTCCATTCGCGTTATATGGGTTACAACCGGGTTTTAACCCATAATAACCTTTTTCCGTGGGATATAATGAATAGTATGATAAGTTTTATCTTATTAAATTATATCCATCCACATGAAGAAAAGCCAGTGTAAATATTTTGAGTATTCAAAAGTATGAAAACAATCGATAATGATTTTATGATTCTTAAAAATACCTATTTTTTGACCTTTATACAAGGTGTTTGGTGTAGGGTTAGCGAAACCCTATGGGTGTGTAGGTGGTACTAATTGTAAAATACAAATTGAAGTAAAAGACCCTAACTGTTATAATATTTTTTCAATGATTTTTTTTGTATTTTTTTAAGTTTTTCCGAAATCTTACCTTTCCAACCGTACAACTTTTTTTGGAACATGTTTTTGCTACGAATTTTTATGTAAATTTGGTCTCAGATGTACCCTTCGTCTGTCAAAGACGTTATTGGTTCAAAATAACGAGCAAAAAAAATTTTACAGGCCCTAAAGTTAAAAAAATAAAAAACATTAGTTAAAAAAGGCAACTTTATATCTTTAAAAAAAACCATTAACGATCGAGGAGTTCAAGTACTTGTAAAAAAATCTCTAGTCATCCCTCTTTACATCGGTATACTATATGTAGCAAAAAAATGTATGAATTTGTCAAAAATACAACTTTAAGGGAAACCGGAGTAAAAACACAAAAGTAAATATTTTCATTTTTATTCTTTAAAACTACAAATTTTGTTCAAAAACCCCTCCCCTACTTCTAATACACGCTCGATATCTTCGCCGAATTTCAACAGTAGTAGTACGGAGCGTCATCTCGACTTTCATTTTTGCAAATGCTGCGTCAATTCTTTCAATTAATTGTTGTTTTGTTTGTATTTCAACTTCATGTACAAGCTCTTTTGCACGTCCCCATATACAGTAGTCAAGAGGGGTCAAATCTGGGGATCGTGGAGGCCATGAGATGGGGCCAAGTCGTCCAATCCACGCATTGGGGAACGAGGTATCTAGGAACCTTCGAACTGTTAGCTGATAGTGTGCCGGACAACCATCATTTTGAAATACTATCGGTCGATCTTCTCGATATATCGGCACATTGCTCATCAGTTCAGGGAGATCATTTTCTAAAAAATCTAAATAATTGTTCCCGTCAAGAGTGTCTGGTAAGTAGTGAGGTCCAATCAGATGTTTGCCAATTTACCTGCCCAGACATTTAAAAAATGTGGAATATTTACTATGATGAAGAAATATTCACTGATATTGATTTTTTGCCGAGTAGCGTAACGGACAGACCGCAAGAAGATGGAAATTACATAGATATAGATGATCCCGGATTATTCTCAAAAGCTCAAGCTGATATTCATATATCTTGTCCACCTCAGCCAGCAGCTGTTGATCAAGATGACGAAACAGACGCTGAAGATAATGTATCATGTAAATCAATTTCAGTTCTCCAGACTGTATCCATACAGTGTCACAAATTGACTTTCATCTCTTAAACAAAAGCTGACAATCGCCAGAGACACTTCAAAGAATTTGTTTTAAAGTTGTTGTCAATACGTTAGGTCCAAAAACTCCTGCAGCTCTGTTTGATGCTTCAAAATTTAATACTCCATTGTCATCTCCTATAAAACCAAGCACGTCTAAAATGCCAGAAAATTCAAATCTATGCACATCCCGGGTTCACGACGAAATAACCAAAACTTTCATTTCACCAAAAGAATTTTGCCCACCGCTTAAAGCTCAAGCTAGAAAAAATAACCAAAACAGAAAGCGCGGCAAAAGCATTATAGCGACGGATACTCCGGAAAAAAATGCAATAGCAGAAAGGAAAAAAAAGTGTACTAAGCGACCAAAACCTAAAAAAGTTGTTAAGCAAGCAAAACGAGATTTATTTAAGAAAAATAAAAAAATCCAAAAGCAAACTGTTACGCCGGAAACATCAGATGATGAAAATGGAAGTTTCGAATATAGCGGGTCATCATCTGGAGGTGAAGGTTTTGTGAGTGATGTAGATGAAGTTGATGAAGATAAAGTGGTTTTGAGGAATGAGTTCGATCCTTTGCCACGAGAGCCTCAGCAAAATGACTATGTGTTTGTATGTTTTAAATCAGAAAGTACAGATGTATATATTATGTAGCTAGAATATTAGAACAGATTGAAGATGACTAGAAATGTAATTTTTATGTGTCTTACTTAAAGCTTAAGAGTAAAGTGCAGGAAAAATTTTGTGAGCCTCTTGAACCCGACGCAGCGGGCGTAAGAAGACGTGATAATACATTAAGTACATATTGCCTATACCAAAGATTGAGGGTGATCGTCGTAAATCTACATATAGATTTCCTGTTATTATGTCACAACTAAATTTACGCTATTAGGTAATAATGAATTTGAATTTATTCACTTGATATTAGCTTTTAAGAATTTGTTATAAATAACAATAATTTATATCTACTCGTATTCACCAAATAAGACAATTTGCTATGTGATAGTCTAAAACAATATAATTCCAGGTTCCTCTTATGATGAGACTGACGTTTGTCAATTGATATTAGCTTTTAAGAAGAGTTATAAAGAATAATAATTTATTATAATTTAATTAATTTACGGGATTCTTACCACGATTCTCGATTTTTATTTCGTGCGTTTAAAATCGAAAATCCTGGTAAGAATCCCGTAAATTCATTAAATTATAGTGAAATAACCGCGATAGTTTGAAACAGTTAAAAATAATTTATATCTACTCGTATTCACCAAATAAGACCGTTATCCTAAAGTTTTATAATTTTCTATGTGATAATCTAAAATAATATAATTCCAGGTTCCTCTTATGATGAGACTGATAGAAGATTATTTATTGAGACTAGACTAGGTTGTTTAAATTCAAAAAATTTACTTTAGAGTAGAAGTTCTACCTACTTAAATTGAACTTGATAAGACGCGAGTTTGCACGTTTATAGATGTTAGATCGTATTCTCAATGGCAGCGATTGGTGGCGGGGATTGCGCTTACGAATGCACAGTTTTATATGAAACTGTTCTCTCCGCTGCCATGTCAAACGTTTGTTTTGCACCCTTTTACTAGATTAGAAGTGTTGAGTATATTTCTTCTTCTAATCGTTTGTTCGAGAAGTTTGTATTACTTTTTTCCCATATTTTTATACTTATGTCACTCTTGATAGTATTATTTCTTCATTTAATCTGAAAATGTGTAGTTTTGGAAAAAAAACTGGTAACTGAATTATAAAAGAAATTTACCATTTCTATGTTAAAAATCGCTACCACGTTTTAAGTTATCTTTCTCATAATAATTATTATTTTATATTTGAAAGTTGATTTATGCCACAATATATACTTATGATATAAATATTGTGTTCTTTTTGCATATTACCGATTACAAAATAAGAAAATGCTCTTTTTTGTTTTTATTGGCCCACTGTGTACCCTGTGACTCATTGTGTGCCACCCCCTCTA
This sequence comes from Marasmarcha lunaedactyla, assembly GCA_923062675.1. NCBI lineage: Eukaryota > Metazoa > Arthropoda > Insecta > Lepidoptera > Pterophoridae > Marasmarcha > Marasmarcha lunaedactyla. The sequence continues at coordinate 17,034,219 of OV281343.1, forward strand.
CCTACATACATTGTGTACCACGGGGTGTACACAATGGGCCATTTGCCAAGTTTTTAAAATATGATATAAAACTATAAATAAATAAAACTAAGAACAACCGTAGAAAAACGTATTTAAAACATAGTCAATTACATACCAATAATACTGGTATTTTTATTATTATTATTTTGAGCTTTATGGCAATCAGCTGTTGTTTCTACACAATAACTATTTCTGCCAATTTCAAGTATTAGTATACACACGTACTACACGAGGTTAATAATTTTGTAGCGAACAGCTGAGTAGAACTTGCAGTATCTCGAACATTGAGTTACCTTGTACAATACAAAAACAGGGGGATGATATAAGTTTTAACAGATCTTTAGAAGAGTATAATTACATATTAATAGTTTGATATTAAACAAATTGATAAATCTTCCAAGAACCTTAAAGATAAGAGGATTTTGAGAGGAGAGCAGAGTTTTGATACTTGTAGGTTTAGGGAACTGGTGGTTTAGATAGGATGAATGGTCTCCATAGTACTTTCCTGTTATTAGCCTTGAATTGCACCATATAGAGGCCCATGCCATACTTAGGCGTGTCTGCGCCAGAAGCTTCAAATCTTGGCCAAAAGACATAAAGTGTTCTAGCGTACCCATATTGATAGATGCTTTAGCAAAACTATCCACTGTACAATTATCTGCAATACCAGAATGCCCCGGTATCCAAGCTAGTGTAATGTTTAGGGATTTAAGATAGCACGAGAACAGAATATTTCTAATTTGTAAGATAACTGGGAATTTAGAGCCTAATTTGAAAGGGTTACCCTTTAAGGCCTGTAAGGAGCTAAGGCAATCCGTCAAAATAAGGGAATTAGACAAATTATTATCCGAAACGTATTTTATGGCCTCAAGGATGGCTATGGCTTCCCCAGTAAATACCGTTGTTTGCGGTGGACATTTGTAGGATAGCAAGATGGAGTACCTAGGGATCCATACTGCCACCCCGACACACCCCGAGGGAGAAATTTTTGAGGCATCAGTGAAGATTAAGGTCCAATCCCTCCATTTTTCATTGACAATCCTTAGAAATTCAGTATTAGCATTTGGCATATTTTTAGCTAAACCTAGGCTCAATATAACATTGGGGGAATATACAAGGGCTTCATAAGAGAATAGCATAGAGAATTGAACGATCCATCCTGAATGTAGGAATAGGGGAAGAGTCTAAATTAGAGAGACTTTTAACCAAACAAGGAATATCCTTTTAGGACCAGAATTTAGAGGAAGAAGTTAAAAATTTTAGATAGTTAAGTTTAGTGTGAAGAGGATGAGAATGAACCTGGTGGATGTTGGCAAGGAATCTATCTGCCAGAAATTGTCTTCGAATGTGTGAAGGGGATTCTGCAGTTTCCACCTGCATAGCATAATGGGCGAGGATTTCATGTCACCTAAGATGATCCGAAGGGCCTTACTTTGTAACTTATCCAGTAAATGTAACACTGATTTGTTACATGGGATAAGGCAAAAAGAGCCATAATCCATTATGCTCCTGATTAATTCGTGTAAGGGTGTAAGGGTCTCTGAGTGTAAGGGTGAGATCCCCACCAAACCCCAGAGAGTGAGCGCAACAAATTGATATTTTTTTCACACTTTTGAACGATATAATTTATGTAGGATGAGAAAGACAGACTTGAATTTAGTATAATACCTAAAAATTTCACTTCATTGCACATTGGAATGGGAACACCTTGAAAAGAGATAGCTATTGGGGGAAATTGTCTCTTCCTCGTAAAGATAAGAGCTTTACTCTTAGAGGGAGAGAGAGAGAGGCCATGGGATTCCAGCCAGTTGCCTAGGTAGTAAAGAGCAGTGTTAAGGCGACCTGAAGTAATCTCTGCTGTGGCTACCTTCGAGTAGAGAGTGATATCATCTGCATATTGCAGGATATTACAAAAGGAAGACACAGTTGTGTCCAAATCAGAAGTATAGATGTTATATAGCAGTGGGCTTAAGACAGAACCTTGAGAAAGACCCTGTCAAACTAAACGTGGAGATAGATTAGAGTGCTGATGTCTGATTTGGACAGATCTAGGCACAAGAAGATTGTAGATAAAATAGGTCAACCTCACCGGTAAACCTAATCGCAGCATTTTCTTTTTAAGTATGAGAAGTTGAACATTGTCATGAGCAGAACAGACATCCAAGAACACCGCCATCACTGATTCTTTATTAGACAGAGCTAACCTTAAATCAGTGGTGAAGATGGTCAGGCTGTCCATGGTGCTCATGCCTTTCTGAAAACCAAATTGTGTTGAACTTAGCAGGTTATGACTCTCCACATACCATTCAAGGCGATTCTTAATAAGGTGTTCAGTGACTTTTAATGGAGTTGGAGCTAGCGCAACTGGCCGATAGGAATTATGAACATCGGGGTCTTTGCCTGGTTTTACGATGGGAATTACTAAATAGAGTTTCCAGGGAGCTGGTATCTCACCAGATATGAAAATGATGTTGATTATTTTAAGTAAGGATTCCTTAAGGAGGGTACCAGCCTTGGATAAGAAAGAATAAGGAATACTATCATGTCCCGGGGTTGAGTCATGAAGGTTATTGAGGACAAAATTTAATTCGTCCATGGTGAAGGGAGCATCGAGGGGACTAGATGAGGTGAGAGTAGAATAAGTGGAAGGTTGTAAAACAGAAATCGGGACATAAGCGGGAGCAATTTTATATAGGAATTTATCAAGCCAAAGGGATGGGTTGTAAGAGAGCCCCGGTGGCGTGTATGACATGGAGCCGCGGAAGCGTCGAATAGCGCTCCAGACATGGGAAGAGGGGGAACGAGGAGCCAAATTCTCGCAGAACTTACGCCACGCCTCTTTCTTCTTTTTTTTAAATATTCTCCTGGTCTGGGCTGACACTTTTTTAACTTGCATTTAATTAAACATTGACATAGTGGCCTCATATTTGCGGATAGCAGACCTACGCATTCTGATCATGTCACAGCAGTCTGAGTCCCACCATGGGGGAGATGATCGAAGTCTTTTATCTGGGTTCTTCTTTGGAATATGTAAGCCTGCTGCGGATTGAATGCAAGAGATTAGGCCATTAGTAGCCTTAGTGTAGTTGTATCAGTCGGCCTTATCAATTTTATGCTGCAGTAGGGGTGGTAACTTAGGAGGAATAAGACAAGAAGAAGGTATGGTTATAATTATGGGGTAGTGGTCACTGCCATATAGGGAATTAAGCCTTCTCCAACTAATCGACGCACCATCAGCAGCCGAGCACATGGAAATGTCCACACCACTAGGATTCTGATGAGGGCCAGAAAAACGAGTAGGACAACCATCATTCAGGACATATAAATTTTGCTCATCAATTATGTCTGCCAAACGCTGACCAGGACCGTCACAAGCCTGTGAACATTGGCTACCCCATAGGACATGGTGACAGTTGAAGTCACCTAGAATAATAGGGTTACTGGGCAAACGGGAAATGAGTGAGTGGAATTCATCTACATATAAGTGAAATAGTGGGGTCGGATATATAGACCGAAACAAGAACAAATTGAAAATTTGAAAGAATTTTGACAGCAAGTATACTAGTTTCAAATGAGTGGGGGGGAATTTGGATAGTTGTGTATGGAAGAGAAACCTTCACGAAGAGAGCTGCACCACCATGACCATCTGCTCTGTCATCTCTAAGACAGACAAACCCAGGCAATTTGAATCGACTGCCTGGGGATAGCCAAGTCTCAGAGACAGCAATAGCCAAAGGGTCATGCTGATGAGCCAAATGAGAAATTTCATGCTGTTTATTGCGGATGCTTCTACTATTCCATTGCAGGAGTCTGGCCATTGTTAAGAAGATTAGCAATAGGGGATAACTTTTTAGCAACGGAGGACGGTACTGGGATGTCTTCAAATTTTGAAAGATTGTTCAAAACTAGGGAAATCAGGAGTTCTAAAAAATTGTCATTAGGGGAGCAGGAAGAAGTAGGGAGGAAGGCGTTACCCGATTTAGAAGATGGAGGATTAGCAATAATAGCATTATGGGCAATTTTGTCATAGCCTGGAGATAAAGACGGACTGGGTTTTGATGGTTTATATATTGTTTTTTTGTAAGAAAGATTTAGTGAAGGAGAACTTTTAGAAGCATCTGCATACGATTTTTTAACTGAAGGGAAGAGGGATGATGCTTCCTTGAATGATATGTTCTTTTGGGACATGGTGATTTTAATATTCTTTTGCCGGGAATGTTCCGGGCAAGATTTATCAGTTGCTAAATGAGAGCCTGAGCATTGCAAGCAGGAAACTTCCGAGGATGCAGGGCAAGAGTCACCTGTGCACATCTGAAGCAACGAGCACTGGATCGGCATTGGGCTTTCACATGGCCAAAACTACAACAGTTTAAGCATTGTATGGTGCAAAATGTATGGATCAACGGTTATTGATGAGTTAAATAATAGGTCTTTACCTATGAAATTGCCGTTTTTCACGAAATAAATGAAGCGTAATTTTTTTATATATTTTTTATTTCTATTAATCAAAATAATCACCCATGCAATCAATGCATCTTTGCTAACACATTGGTAGCTTATTGATGCCTTTCTTGAAGAAATCAGCTGGACGGGAGGCAACAAATTCTTCAAAGGCATTTTGTACTGCCTCTCGGGTATTGCATTTTTTTCCCGCCAAGAAGTTATCCAAATTCTGGAAAAAGTAGAAGTCTGTAGGCGCAAGGTCTGGTGAGTACGGCGGATGACGGAGAACTTCCAACCCCAACTCTTGTAGCTTGGAGACCGTCTGCTGTGCAGTATGAGGTCGCGCGTTGTCGTGCAGGAGCAGTGGAGCCGAACGATTGACCAAAGCTGGTTGGAGACGTGCGAGCTTCTCCATCATTGTGTTCAGTTCTTCACAGTACACATCTGCAGTAATGCTTGTCCCATTTGGCAAGAAGCTGTGATGAATTACACCCGCATTAGACCACCAAACAGTGACCATCACTTTTCTAGGGGTAAGTTTTCGTTTAGGGCATTGTTTGGGTGCTGAACCAGGGTCCAACCAACTTGCTGAGCGCTTACGATTGTCAAACAGGATCCATTTCTCGTCACAAGTAACAATGCGGTTCAGAACTCCTTCATTTGTATGCCTGCTGAACAGTGCAAGGCACGTCTCCACGCGTACTTCGCGCTGGCGGTCATTGAGTTGGTGGGGTACCCATTTGTCAAGCTTTTTTACCTTGCCAATTTGACGCAAATTGTACCTTGGCTTGTGAAGATTGCTGATACAACTTCCTCCATTAACCAAGAAGTTGGGATCCCGCGAATCAGCCCCATTCTTGTTATATTATATGTAGTAATTAAAGCTATATAGTTTTAAGACTCTGGTTTCTGAGAAACTCGTTTGCTGCACATGCAGATGAGAATTCCACAGAGACCCGATTTCTAACAACACTCTTTATACCATCATTTTTAATGTTTGATGTTTCCAAAATTTAGATGATTAAATGTACTGCCTGACTTAGGGTGATTTTCTGACCTGGACACATGAACAATGATAGGACCTTTGTCAGATTGTAAGATTTTTCTTCTAAAAGACTTGGGTGAGTGTAAATAAGGTTATCGGGTTGAGATGGAAGAGCATTCGAAACAGATTTTTTTAGGAGTAGGGGACGAATCCCGATTTATACTCGGACGTTTTCTTGTTTGCACATGTTGAGAGTAAGGGTCTGGGGAGTTGTTGACATGAGGAAACGGGATTGGGTCTGGGGGCTTAGGAGGAATTGGAACACAATCCATGCTCATTCGGAGCTAGATAATTCATACAACCACTTACCAGGCGAGGAAGAGAAAAGCAGGAACACTTAAAATAACTCAATGTTGATAACAAAATCACCAAAAAAACCGACAAATAACGAAAACTGTGTGTACACCGCAAACGAAAAATTGACAGTCCAATACTGGTATATAAAGCGTCTTGGCAGCTTACACAGAGACGTCAGTATTCAACTTAAAGTTTTTCTGGCCCATTGCTGACCAGCTTACCCTACTGATTGCTCTATGAAGTGGGAATATAGTTTCCTTTGCCTGATTAGGTTTTGTACATTTCACCTTAAGTTTGTCGTAGTAATCCATATAGGTACCTACAAGCACTAGTCAATGGTTTTGTCTGCTTTATTTTTTTAATTACTCAATTAGAAAATCAAAACAACTTATTATAATGAAAACGTTTTAATATGGTTATAAAATTGTGGAACCTACGAACTAAATTATAAAAAATAAAAGTTCTCCTCAGAAATTTAAAATATCTTTATTCTAAAAAAAGCTATTTAAATTTAATATGTATTATTCTTTACACTGCTGTGGGGCCTCGTGGAAAGATTTACAGCATTTTTGTATTAGTTAGGTATAAAAGAAGCATGTAAGTAATCGGGCAAAGGCAAATAATTTCCCACTTGTGAATTCGAACTTTGTGAGGTTATGGATCATTACAGCGCCATGTAAACAACATAAACAGCCCCAGCAGAATAGACCTATAACCACATAAAAGAAACCAAGTTCTACAAACAAATTATTCCTCGAACAAAAACTTGTTTTTTCTATGGCTTGTTCAAAAATTAAGCGTTTTTTCACTCAAGATTCAACCACTGATCTTGACATAAAAAACTACACTATCGGTTGACATAAAGTGTTTGTGTGAATTGTTTCGTTCATCATTTACCTGATTTTTTAAATAAAAAGTTATTTGTTTTGCAGATTCTGGTGGGAAATAATATCCCTTTGCCTTATTAAGGGTCAAATTGCTGCTGAGCTAAACTTCTGACAGTCACATGACATTATTATAATGTATTATTTCCTAAAACACAGCATAATGTGTACAAAACATGTTGAAATCATTTTATTTTCACCCACTACTCTGGGTAACAACCAGTCTCGATATAGCAGAAATCCATCGTCGGCCCTTAGATGTTTCTATGGAATTCACAGAGTAGGGTAACCATAGCTTACATAACTAGGTCGGAATGCGTTGGTCCTCTGGACCTAACCATGCCATAATCGGAGCGAAACGATATTTTCCTTATCAATTGTTTTAGTCTAATGGACTTTTTTGGGTTGATCAAAAATTCAATTTTGGCGCCAATTATTTGTTTACAAAATTTTTCAATGCTATTTCAATGTACAAGTTTTTCGGTGATTTTTTCTCAATGGTACATGATATCGAAAAAATTTTTTCGTACTGACCTTGCTATGGTCACTCTAGACTTGTGTGCAAAATCTGGTTTCAATCGGTCAAACGGTGTGAGAGGAGTTCGCGGTGAACGATTATACATTTTGAGTCCATAAGGAGCTTCGCTCGCTACGCTCGCTTCGCTCGCTACGCTCGCTTCGCTCCAATTAAATAAGTCACTTAAAGGACTACAAGTGGTTGTCTGCTTCATAGACATATTGTTCATCCAAAACAATTTTCGAGGGAAATGTAAGTTTAGTATTGTTATCTTTTTCGCAGTTGGACAAACCAGCAAGTTTTGATATCACAAGGTAGGGACAAAACTTAAATTTAGTAACATGTGGGCAAACAGTACTAGAATAGACTGCAGAAATTCGAACTTCTATCACATCACGTGAATCAGGCAAGAGGCTTTTATGAATTAATAGATGTTGGCAGAGCTTGTCACATGTGGCTGACTTAGGTGGTTGAAAGTTTGGTCTCCTTTTCAATGGTGGTCTACTATGAGAACACCATTGTTTACATTTTTATTACAAGCTTATGGAACAAATTATAAGTCTAATAAGTGTTGAGTGAAACAACAAAATTTACTCATTATTTTTATTTAAATTACGCAGATAAAACACACACACCACCCACAGCTTTAATCTTTTGCTCTGCTGTTTTTGAGAAGAACTTAGCTTTGACGATCACGGGTTGTTTAGGGAGCTTGCCCTTTCCTAATAATTTGTAGTAGCCCTGGAACAATAAATAAACAACTATAAATATATTACAAAACTACACAGCATGTTTATACATATAAACATAAATTTATAGCTCTTAATGATACACGGCACTTTAAATAAACCTAGCAGCATATTAAAAAAAAAACCCAATAACCACAAATATTTTAAAATTTTCCTTAACCCGGCGGTAGGCGCTACCAGGTAAAAAGTACCACAGAGGTTATAAAAAACATGTCGTACTTTTTGTTTTTCTTACTTTTGAACGGCGACCCTCTAATGCGTCTTGCACTAAACTCTACAAAACACAGACTTAGTTAGGTAACGCCAAAACTAAGTCACACATAAGTATCGACTTACTCTGCTTTGGTCTGCACCATAGCAGGTAGTCTTCATACAAAAAAAACTAGGAATTATGTCTATGGTTAGAAACTTTTGATGCTGACATCTCTTGCTACTTTTCGAGCGAACAATTGTCATACGTCACTTCAATGTGAATGATGAATGATAACACTATGTTCAATCAATGATGTACGGTTTCAGGTTATGATTCAATGTTATAATTATGTTAAAACTACTTTTATTATATTAATACTTAAAATTGGCAGAAATAGTTATTGTGTAGTAACTACAGCTGATTGCCAGAAAACGCAAAATTTAATTTAATTTTCAATCAATCAGCTCGATCTGCCATTACGGTTTCAATGATTGACGAGTGAAGAGTTTGCATTGATCAATTTCTGAAACATAACCTCTCATTTACCAAATATAGTAATTAATATGCGTTTATTCGGTGCTTCACAATGTACAACAAGTGTTGTGTAGTGAATGAGAAAGTAGCCGAAAGGACGTTATTTTTCATCACTTTCCAAGAACTGAGATAGGACTTAACAATGGTTACCGTGTCTTTGTGCTAATAGTGCTTTGTGCTTACAAGGTTTAAGTGTGGTAAACTTTTGTATATTGTTTGTGAGCCACACAAGAAATGTTTTCTGGGTTACTCAATATGAATAACGGTGTTTAATTGGTGTAACATAATTAACAGAATTTGAATAAATAGTACTGAGGTCTCGCTTCTAGAAAATAAAAATTTGCCTCCCGTGCGATCCAACAAAATTTAGAAATTAAAAAAAAATCATAAATATACAAGTCTTTTATTTATTTTACCTTCTTTATCTTTTAGAATGTTAAATTTATCTTGTAGAAAAGGAGAGGGGCTTTCGCCTGCCACAATGGCATTATGCCAAAATCCAATGCCGTCGTTTTAAAATTAAGAAACGAAGGACAATCTAATTTAAAAAAAAAAAATAGTTGTCAAATTGAAAAGTTCCTCAAGTTCCTAGTGTTGTAGTTAGGAAGACGTTCGTCTGATGCGTAGCATCACTAGTTAGTTTGTGGTCTGCACTAACCAGTTTACATTAAGTGACTCCTAGAACGATCATTGCCTAACACAGCGAACGAAAGAATTGATTTTGATATATGATTTGATTTTCCTAGTAGCTTGTCTTGACTGACGGTTTATTTAACCTGAGACCAACGAGGTAAATTTTCGTATTTATTTTTTCTTTCGTATATGCTAGAAGTTTGCACTTTTTGTTAGCTGCATGATTTGTAGCCGCGATCGTATACGGCGCCAATTGGTGTGTGAGACCGACGCGGGTACTGTTGAAACTTTTTGTGTAAGTAATAATTTCTGTTATATTGATTTTTATATCATATTGTGTTATTTAGCATAATTTAATTATCTTTTATTATTTTTAAGTCTTAATTTACGACAAGACGGATGATTATCAAATTAGTTTGTTGTTGGATGACGATATTTCGGATTCTGACTATGAAGATCAAAACGACAGCGAGGTGGAGGATTTTAAGAAGACGAGCTGTCAACTCCTCTTTACCAGGACTAAGTTAGCTAGTCTTCTGAAATATGTATATTAGACCGTCAATCCTCAGTAACAGCTGCCAATAGTACAATTGGCCATAGTGCATACTACCCATCAAAAAAGAACCGTAAGACGCGGTAGATGCGCTAAATGCAAAATTTACTTTTGTATGGAACATGCTATTATGGTATGCTCTGCTTGTTTTAGTGAGACTTGTGCCCAAGATAATATATTATTTAATTCTTTGCCAACTAATAGTCAATAAGATTTGACAGTTTATTTTTGATTATGAAAAGAAAAAAAAAATTTTTGTTAACATTTTCGTAACACGTATGAAATAGTTCCTATATTTCAGAGGCTGTATTGAAAGGCTGATAGTTATTCAATAAAACATAAACTTTTTTATATGCTGTGCTTATTTCATTTATGATATCCCCCATTTTAATTATACATATAATAACATTACTATATGTGTTCTTGAAAAAAAAAAAAACAATGAGATTATGTCATGAATTTTCGGTCTGAAGTCCATGCTCGGGGTATAGGTCCAGGTATAGGTGTTACACAATTTGACGCGGGTATAGGAAGGTTAACTGAATATCCCTTCAATCAAAAGTTTAAACAAATTGTAAATATTATTTATTTTGAAATAGATATATTTTATTATATCAATACATAATGCAGCTGCTAGTTGTAGTGCATAATGCATAATGCCAGGTTATTTTTTTCAATCTTAAATCAAAGAACGAAAATGTCAATATTTATAACGTACAATTTTGGGTCGTTCGAAAACTAACGAGAATAGTATAAAGTATTGTGGGAACTTGTGTAGCTCAGGTTTCTTCAATATACCAACGAACACTGAAGGAGAAAGGAATTTTCGCGTTGGAAATATGAGGTTTCATGTTTTTTTTTCTAAAAATAGTTTCCTTGGAAACATATTAATATAAACGTAAAAATTTTCTACCTAGTGCAGGGGTCGGCAACCTGCGGCTCTTTCGATGTGAAGCTGCGGCTCTTTCGATGTGAAGCTGCGGCTCTTTCGTTCCATACGCAAATGTTATTTATTTTTTAAACAAAAAACATTTGAAAATCGTGAATCGATTAACGAGGATTAGGCACCATTTCTACCTCTCAGCCACTTGAACACGTTTTGCACCACACCCCTTCCCAATGACACGCGTCGTCACTGTCGTCAGTCGGTAAATGTTTACTTGTTCTAATTTTTTACTTAAATAATAAGTGATTATTGAATAATACCATATTATATATTATCTAATTTGTTGTTAAAATTACTACTTATACAGGGCGGTTTTTTGAGTAGGGTGGTGATGGCCAAGTCCGAAACCAGGAGAGTTAGGGAAAAGTCATGAAAGGAGTCATGCCCTCGATTTATAAGAAAACAATAACTGCATATTTACTTTTTTCAAAAATGTTTTACTTTTGAGGGAAATGGACCCGAATGATTTTTCATTAAAAATTACATCCTGTATTATTGAACCAATGAATTCTGTTGCTTATAAGGACCAATCTTTGCAAATAAACAATTCACAAAAAATTAAAGGAAATAGCAAATTTTCAATATTTTATATTTTACACGGAAGAAAACTCACCTCCTATACTGTACCAATTTGTGATGGTGCTTGTTATGAAAATAACAAAGAGATTATAAAAATGTTTAGTATGTATAGTAATTAAGTGCCATATTACAAAAGTGATATGAATAAGAAAAACTTTGAGGAGACTATATTTTTTGTTATAGTTTACAAGACTGTTTAATATACCTATGATACTGATATCAGGTTAACTTTTTTTAAGATTATATCTTTGATTTTTATAAGACATTCCCTTTGAACTAGAAAAACATGTTATTTTTTAAGTATGTAAGAAATAGTATTATATATTGTTGATAAACGCACATTATTTTATTTTTTTTCTGTATATATTACTAAGATAGTGTGAAATTTACACAAATAACAACATTATTCAAAGTTCATCAGATATATTTGTGTTGTTCGAACTTTTTCACTGTGGTATTTTATTTACCTGGTAGTGATTGTTTATGTTATAAAAAGGGGTGCGCCTCATGCCGTTTTAAAGAGAAGAGCTAGAAAATTACCTATTAACCATACAAAATTTTAATTGGTCAATACCAGACATCAAACTTTAATTCTGTTTGCATAGTGCAAACATTGTAATTTATGAATAACTTACAGCTTTGACAATGTTGATAACAGGAACTTTGCCATCAGTAGCATTGGCATACTTCAGACGGGACTGTTCAGACACAAGGGTCCACAGCTTATCGAGGTTCAGTACTGGACAGAAGATTTTGTTCCTTCTCAAGTGAAAATTCCTCATACCAAGCTGAAAAATATAGAAGCATACTTTTAGACAGACATTTTTATCCTTTTAAAATAAGAGTTACGAAATATGTAGTTGGTCTTCAATATGACTTGACCAATTTGTTCTTCTATTAGAGTATAATCTATAGATAGCGATCTAATAATCATATTAAACAACCACAAGAGAGTGCACTACAAAGTTTCAAACTATGTATACTAAATGTAAACAAATATTTTTGATAAATGGTTTACGAAGAGACTTCTTGGAAAACATACATTAATACATAGGAGTTATAACTATTAGCACGGTTTGCAGAAACTTAATTTTTCAGCAATACTTACTTTACCAAAGTAACCAGGATGGTATTTGTCCATGTTAATTCTGTGGTGATGCTCTCCTCCGGCATTACCGCGACCTCCAGGGTGCTTACGGTGCTTTCCTGCAAGTTAGAAGAACAATGATTAAACTGACATAAACACATGTAAAAGTCCTAGAATTATTAGGTGCTTGAATGACGTGTTAGTCTAAACGAAAAAAAGCTTACCGATACGTCCATGACCGTGGCTGACGTGCCCTCTCAACTTCCTGGTCTTCTTTTTAGAGGTGGCCTGCAGAACATCATAAAGAGGTTAGTAAGGGAATTGTAAAGCCTCAGGAACTACAAATACAGCGAAAGTCACTACACACTCCTTTTGTTTATTACAAATAATTGAAGTAATTTTCTTTAATATAACTGATTAGACTAATAAAACTGGATAATTTCACAAATCGAGGAACTAACCATTTTCTGATCCGTGAACTACGTTTGACAGAAACTGAAGAAAGAAACAAAGTCAAAAGTTTGACATTATTTACTTTTTTTTTCTCACGTTTATCTTATAAGAAAGTAAGTAGCCAAACCATACAGCCTGGTCTGTGCTAAATATAATTTCTTTTCTTTTATTATGATGATGATGATGATATTTTGTATGATCATGAATACGATGAAGGTGGAAGTCAATAGTAAAGTTACAGCGTGACTTTATTATCAACGAGTGGACTTCTTGGTTTAAAACGAAAAACACTAAACAGTAATCATTGAGTTTTCTATTTAATACACAATCACCATTACACACTAAATACTGTACTATTTCCATTTCTTTATTTTCTCAATGATTGCTCGTGTGTAATCTTGTGCGAGCGTTTTTTTTATATGACGTTTACACACGTACAAGGTTATATAATACCAGAGTCGGAGAAACTGATAGGGATGGAGCTATTGGATGGAGCTAGAGAGCATTATATCAAATTAGAACTGTCACCGAGAAAATAAAGTAATGGAAATCGTATAACGTATGTACCCAAAAAAGAAAAATCAATGAAGAGCACAACTTATTCCGTTGAGTTCAGAACGTAAAGTAATTTAAGAGTATCTTTTTTTATATATTTTTTACGAAGGAAAGAGGTATTTAGAAAATAGAATTTCATTATATCTGACTCCTGTGCAGTTTTTAGTAGTTAACTTTTTTAAATCGCATTACAAAGTCTATTATAATACCTGGAATGAACAGCCTTATAATGAGAAGTTTTCAGAAAGTCAAAAAATTGTACCAACTATAATAATAGATGGCTCTACCTGAAGCTGCTACCAACCTGATTCCTATTGAATACTCGTAGATATTGTGTATTAAATAGACAAACCCAATGAACACTGTCTAGGCTTTTTCGTTTTGCTTCAAGAAGTCCACTCGTTGATAGTAAACTTTCCTTGGCCTTTCTTATAAGATAAACGTTAACAAAGAAAATATCTATGGATTCTTGTGAAAAATATTTATTTTAAACATTGACATAACCAAAATTAGTAGCCAAATTTTTTTATTAGATTCTACGTGTAAAAAATGTTATTAAATATATGTCAAATATTTTAAACCACTTGTAATTAGTAAATAACATACATTTTAACAAAAATAGAAAAGTACGTGACGTTTGGGCGCACTACATACCATTGATAACAAAATTATCAATGACACACACAACCAAGTTTTATAAGGATACCGACACTTTAGTATATTTCAACCTATTCTATCTTAGTTGAGACTAACACGCCCATTACTAATGTTTACCAACATCTGTAAAATAGTAAATAAGTTGGATTCCAATGTTCCTTCATACTTTTTACGGGCTTAGAACCGTCAAACATACTATACATACAGCAAACATACTAAAATACTATGTTATTATCTTCAAATCACACACTAGTGATCGTTTATTATCATTATAGTGTATTTAATAAGTAGAATCAACTATTTACAACAATTAAAATTACCTACTAATTTAGTCCCACAAAAAAACACTATCACTGATATTTTAACAATTGTTCAAACTGAAGTCCGTTTCTCTCAATACAAAGCTCAGCTCGCTTTCTTCAACTGTTCACCACAAACTAGAGGCACGTCCGCCAAAAATTCTGAAATCACACTTCGTAACATATCCAAATAACTCCTACCAGTCAAGCGTTCCTCGATAAAGAACGGGCCTAGGTTACCTATGAACCCAGCCCAAAGATTAACACTAAATCGCATTTGATGATGACTGTCTTTGATAACGTGGGGATTGTTCACTGCCCAATATTTTTTCGTTGTGACTATTGTAAAGTCCTACCTCCGTAAACAAAGCTTGGTCAGTCCAAAAAATATTAGCAGATTCAAGGTTTAATAATAGCCACTGACAAAACTGCACTCGAGGAGGCCCATCGTTATCATGTAGTGTTTGAACTCGGTAAAATTTGATAAAAAAACAAATTGCAAACACTTCACAAACAACGTTTCGCAAAATTATTATTCATAAGTTCATTTTTGTAAAAACTAATGGTTCTATAAATAATTCATTTGACAAAACAATTAAGAGACAAAGCTTTTTTCTTCAAAACATCACTTAACAAACTATTCTTTTATTATATAGGTATGTTAATAGGTAAAACAGCGCAAGGCATAAAAAGCTTTTGACAAAATGCATTGTTTGGTAAGTACCTACTTAATTTACCCAAAAATGTGAAATCGTTTGTATGTACAAAAATAATTTAAGCAGAGGTTTTTCATTACAGACAGTAAGTAGGTACTTTAAATTCAGTTTATGTTTCTAATTACAGTAGAATAATTTGATTCAACATGCAGATTATAGGGGATCCCCTTGATTCGCCGACAAACTTTTCAACGAATTTCAAATCATCGAAAACGATACATCGAACAATTAGTTCAAGTATTTTCAATTACCTACTGTATTTTCATTTCATCGACAAGTCATTTCAAGTTTTTTTAATTCGTTGAAACATGGTTCATGTAAAATTGTTTTAGCGATTCATCTCTTCATCGACATTTTAAATCACAGAACACATGTAAGTCCAAAATTAGGTGCGACGACGAGCGTAGCGAGGAGGAGCAATTAGGCTGTTTGTAGGTCACACGTGCGCGAGCCGAGCGAGCGAAGCGAGCGTGGTGCGGCAGTACCCGGCGAAGCGCCATTAGCGAAATTGAATGAATTTATATGTGAGGTGTTAAAAATAAATTACATGAAATAATAATCTATGAAACGTACTTCGGCGATATAATCATTAATATTATATCGCCGTAATAATATAACCGTTAATAGTTTGTCAACAGTCATAATTATAAAATACCCATTTATTAACCAAATTGCGACTTTGAAAAGCAAATACTTTGGTAGTTAAATGAAATTGATAGTTGGCAGTTTTACATTCAGAACATTTACAATTTTAATTATTAAAAAAAATTATTTTATCAAATGATCACTTAAAAAACGATCATTTTAGTAAATGAATAGTTTGTCAAATGATTACTTATTCAAAAATAATTTTTTAAATGATCATTTGTCATACGTTTTTTGTAAAACATTAGTAAACCCTTGAACTCGTTGATAATGATACGGATGGTATCCTACGGAGTGAAGCAAGTTCCAAACGTAGTAACGGCTTACGCTGGATTGTCGAGCTGCATCGCTGGTGCTGGCACGAGGGTCTTCAAGGGGTTTCCAGGGTTCAAAAAACTCGATCACAGCATTCTCGACAGTCGGGCTAATCATAGCATGACTTCCTTGCGATGATACATGCGCTGCTGTAGTGAACTGTCCATACTACAATAATCTTCGGTTGGCTGCCAATTTCGTCGTCCTCCAATTTGGTACTCTGGAGTTAATTCCTTGGGTTCGCAAACGCAATAATGACTCTCATGACACTTTCATACAGTCTTTGCGCACCACGTAAACTTTCACCACTTAAAATGTAGCACCGTACCATATCATAATACTCGCGATTCGATTTGGTTTTGTGCCACCATTTTAAGAGTTATCTCAACCAATAATTATCTAAAAATAGCACAAGCAATCTTAACTAGGTCACGCTCAAATCGACACTGGAATGCGGCGCCGCGCTGGTGGCGGGTGCGCAGCTCAGGCGACGGAGGTTTTGTGAAGGGGGTAGAATGAAAGTGTGTGATTGGTTATTTTTATGTTTGTTATAATGAATGACTGTACTATCTCATAATTGTGATTGGTTAGTTTTATGTTTGTAATTATGAATGACTGTACTATCTTGTTATTTTTACTATTCAATTTCCATTCAAGTGCAGTGTGTAGTGTGTTTTAAGGAGTAAAATAGTCAAATTTGAAAAGAAAAACAAAATTTTATTGCCTTAATCGATTATTTTCCGATTCTAAGCCTCTTGTAAAAATTTGGGCACCGATTGAAAAAATAATGTTTATTAGGAAAATATCTTCAGGTAAACGGCACATCATAGTTCGCGCTAGAGATGAAGAAGGAATGTGGAAGGAATGTGTCGCGAGAGCTACCAGGTTCGACTCTTGGACGGGGCATTAAATTTGTATGAGGTATGCCCATTGAAATTTAAAAGACCCATAGGGCTGTAAATAAACAGTCCATTTCGAAAAAAAAAATCTTCTCGTGTCATGGCTGTTGATATTCAAATATTTATGTTTAGTCTGGGTTCACCTTCCCAGTTGATTGTCTTGTCATCAGTTACACAAGCTCTACTTACTTTGGAGCCATACAGTTGGTGTGTTTGCCTGGGTATTATTATAATTATTACATAAATTTGATATAGAGCTTGCTAAAAAGAAAAATATACAAAAATGGATCAGTTAATAAAAGACTCATTTTCAAAAGATTGGAAAAAGTTTATAGTGATAATATTTATGATTAGGTTTAGTTATACATTAGTTTTCATCTGAATACGATTACGCAATTGCAACGTAACAGAAAGTCATATAAGTCTGTAATTTTTCGTTGGGACCACAGACTTACAGATGGAAGCAGACCTAACGTAACCAATCATGTTGCGTGGCAATTACCCACAGATGTCTTTCCTCATAAACTGACATACACAGGGTCGCATTTGATTCGGTTCAAGTAATTTTTTTTTTGTTGTGCTTAGTTGTTAAAACGAACTACTGGGTGGGTTATAGGCTTGATCTACAATTTCATCTATCTTTGATCACACAGTTATTAAGCATACTTGTATATTTTTTAATCTGGCCAAAAAATCAAGTAGCGAAAAGCAAAGGAAGGTAAAGCAAGTTGAACCCAGGTTCAAGCTAAGGCTATAAAATATTTTTTGTAAGTATATCATTTCCGTTAAACAAGCAAGCTTTCTACTTTATGGTAGGTGGCATCCGTGTTTATTAAAATCATTAATCGAAAGTATTATTGTTGAAATCAATAACTTGAGGAGAGTTTTTCCTATAATTTTACTAGCTGTACCTTCTTTTTTTCCAGAATGCACATGGTTATTTGAGCGAGTAAAATACAAAGGAGGTACTCTAGTGTGTCTAGTGTGGAGATAATTTAAAATCATTTATTAGCCAAGAAACATAGTAAAATGTGATGTCGCAATTGGGTAGTTCTTTTTTTAGTTTCAAAATGTGAAATTATTATTAGTATAAAAATTTTCTAATCTACTTGAACATAACTTAACTAACATATAACTTGTATTGTATAGCTGATTACATAAATTAATTAAGCTAAATAAAAGGTAATTTTTAATTTTTAAAAGGTTTAATTTTTTCAAAGGTTTAATTTTTGTACAATCACTGGCCCTGCTGCTAGATATTGCATTATAATAGTTGCTTCCATACTTCTGTGCACATCTTTGTATATATGGGTCAGAAAATGCTTGGACCACAACGCACTCATTGAATTAAGCTGCCATCTTTGTTATTTATTTTTTTAATTCCAGGTCTTTTTAATGTGTACATTTTTGGAATAAATGTATTAATATTTAATTTGAAGTATTAGTTTTCCATAAACAGTACCTCTGAAATTAGTTAGTTTTTCCAAGTTGTTTACAAGGGCATAGTCTAACATATAATTCGAATCTGTACAATTTCACGAACGCAATTTGTGTTTCAAAACAAAGTTAATAGGCAAATGGCTTTGGTATCATTAAAACTGGGAAATATATGTTTACAAAGTTCTCGCATCTATTAAGTCAAATGGAAAACTTATGACCAAAAACAATTACATTTTACCATCGGAATACCAAGTCAGCCCCGTTCTTTATAAGTTATTGAAATGTCAATTAAGGCTGCTTGATACCATAAAACTGAAATAGGTAATTATTCGTTATCGCGCCACCAGCAATTTTGAGGCTGATTTTTTTTTCTTATTAATTGAGATAATTTTATTGGGAAATATTTTAGTTCTGATACTTTTTTTAATAATCATTTACATAAATGATACAAATTATCGTGCATTCCATTCGTCCATTAAATACTGAAATAAAAAGCTTACTGACGGACCTAAAATCGACTTAACCCTTTTGAAACTGAATGGTCACAATTTTGCGAAAATTTATGAAAAAAATCGTAACTCGAAAACTATGAAAAATTGTTTAACATACATAGGGGTGATTCAGATACTTCTCAATACGAGGCACTGAAAAACAATTTTTGGCCGTAATTTTTCTGGCCACCCTGTATGTTCTACGAGTGTTAACACTGGGCAGTCTTTGTCATAAAAATGAAAGCTTTTATTTTTTCCAATTTATAGCGCCTCTCTTGAGTATTGTCAGGAAGTTTTGAAAAGAAAGGAGACATTTCATTTTTGGTAACAGCGATGTACACCAGTTCGAAATGTATGAAAAATGTGGTAAACACATTAAAAATATAAAAAAATTCTGCTTTATGTTCTACTTGGAAACAATAAACAAAACATCATGTGGCCACACTGAGGTGACTTTTCCATATTCCGCCATGGTGAACGAAATTATGAAACGGCATGCTTGTACCATTGCGTTTGTGGCAATTTGTTGTCTGGTCTGTGGTTTGTTCAGGCCCTTTTGACGAATTAAAGCTGACTGGTTCTGGTTTCAACAATCGATATGCACTACGACTTATGACGTAGTAAGTTTACCGTAAGGACCTACAAAAATATTTAAAAGTAAGTTATAATTAACATTTGAATATCTTTGGAGGTGTTTAATGATCGATTACAAAGGTCATACTCCTTTTGGCAACCTAACATAATATCCTTTTACACATTACCAATTACTCGATTACAAATCAAGTTTTTACAACAATGGTTATTAGTATTAAGGAATAGAATAATTAAATCAAACAAAAAACTCCAAAGGGCCTCGTAATGGAGTGCGGCTATTTACGGAATTGAAAATGTTTTCCTATGACAAAACTAAACGGAATTATGAAATATTGGCATTTAATACTCGTTCTAATTATTTAATGGAATTCTCAAAATACCCGTACAAATGCTAGCCAAGTGTCCCTTCAATACTGAAATGACTCCTTTGGCATAAAACTCAAACAGCCGTTGTCATGTTTTAAAGGACAAACGCGATTCTGAAAGCGCCGGCATATAACCTGAAACCGATATTATCATTTATTTGGCCTTTGCCTTTATAAATGCTAAATTAGATTGCAGATTTTTCTTTTACGTAAGGACCAAATTAGTATGAAGATTGACTTATTGTTAGTCCCTTGTGTTTGACAATTTTAGTTCGAGAGTACCTTTAATATTATATCTGAACGCATGTTATTCAGATTGACATTTCTTTCCATACATTGTCAGTACTGTCACTGTCAGTATGTTTCCAGAAAATGAACGGGATAGTTTATTTCTATTGAGTAAGACACGTACTTAAATCGAGAGTTTGTAAATAATAAATTGCAGGATAATGTTAATTAAATAATTGTATGGAATTAATTTCACAATTCCATAGTCAATCTATAATGGAGTTTCGGGAAACATTGTTAGCTGCTCAACGAAATCAACAACAAAAGGCATCCGTAAGTAACTAAAAAGATTTTTCGCATAGATTGTTTTGCGTACTTGATTATTGATAAACTTTCGTTTTCAGGATAATATGTATTATAAAGCAAGATTCGATCCCCCAAAGAAAGAACAAAAACAGAAGGATAGATTGTCTGCTAATATTCAAAAATTCTTGGCCAAGAAAGAGGAAGAAGAAAGGCAGAAAAAACTTGAAGCTCAAAGAAAACGTGAAGAATTGCATTCAATGCGCGATTCCAAAGCATTGAAAAAGATTCAAAAGACCTTAAAAGTTATTAAATCGGCGAATAAATCAGTCTTGGCTGATGCTGTAGATCGTGACAACACGGCTGTCACTAGGGAAGGTCCAGACCAGCCAGATCAGGATGACTATGGCTATGAATCTCAAGAAGCTGCAGCTTTATATCAAAAAATGATGCAAAAGTACAGTAAAATACCTGATGAGCCCAAGTTTTCTCTTGGAAGTTAGTATTATTTCAGAATGGTGCCATGTTAATGTCATAGGTCTCTTGTGGTCTTTGAAGCTGTTTTTATTTATAAACAGCTAAGCACTCAACTCCCTGTTTAGAAACTCTCATTGGGGTCAACTATCTACTTCTGAGTAGTGTTTTACTCACACTCTATTGGCATATCTATGACATTCTCTATACACCTCTAGGAAATGTTTTCAAAACATTGAAGTGTTTGGTGGTGCAGCCCCAGTAAAAAAAAAAAAATTAATGAGTCATGTTGATTTAATATCATCCTGGTGTATTAAGTACAGTAGGTAGTTATTAAAATTAAGTGTATAAATTAAATTGTATGTATTTCATGTAATACAATTTAGACTAGAGATTCTAAAACCATTTTTGTTAGTGTTAAGGGTTTTATGGTTTACACATATTACTTGCCACAGATGTGGCATACTAGTTATAAGTGTTTTCTTTTAGAGCTTGGTGTCCTAAAGAAATTACTCTAGTGTGAACAGATACGGAAACCATGATCCATGTTTTATGTAGTCTACATCTACTTGAGATGGGGCCAAGAGGGTCGCCTAGTATAGGTACTGTGGGTACTTAAAAACTTCTGTCTTGCGTCATGGGATGAATATTCAGAAGTTCCAATAATTATTTGAAAATAATGTAGTTAACTTTTGTAGAACAAGTGAATTAAATGAAATATAAAATCATATAGAAATAAACAACTTTGTATCAAGTTCAAAAAAATTTACAACTAAAGATTATTATTACAGAATCTTCAGTGAAGAAAGATTTAAACGGCACCCGTGAAAGAGTGAAGCAAGCTTTACAGCATGAAGATGAGCCTGTGCCGCATAAGCGGAGGCGTAGAAGGGGCAACTCTAATGGTAAAGCATTACCAGGCAGTAGTAACATTACCAGGCCCTGACTGAAATATATGGCTATTACTAAATATTGGTTTACTATTTTCAGAAAGAGAATCTAGTCCTCCATCAAAATATGAGCCAGACAGAAAGAAGGATGAACAAAAATCAGACAAGCCGAAAATTAGGAAGCCTATGCCCCCACCTATGGACTTCAACCAGCTTCTGAAACTGGCAGAGGAAAAGAAAAGTGCTCCTGTAGAAATTGTTCCAAAGAAAGTTGTAACTGAAGCTGAACCAGAACGGCCAATGACAAAGAAACAAAGACGTGAGTATGAAGAGGAAATGGCACGAAGACAACGCAGGCAGGAAAGACTGGATGCTGAGAAAAATGGAGTTCGAAAAGGTATGCCTTATTATTTTATTGGCGTTAAACAGTATAGTATATTTTAAATAAAACGTTTTTTTGAGTTTATTGCTTTTATAAGTATGGGATTTATGGGCATAAATAGTAGCTCTTACCCAATGTTTTAGTTGGATGTGTTTGATTTCATTACAAGTTCGGAGGCAGTATGTAATTTTTTGAGTTTGCAGAATGGCAGTGAAAAACTTCTAACAAATTAGATATACGGATCAAGCAGTACTGGCGTAGAGCATACCAATAGTACGTTTGTGATGGGCTACCACGGCTATAACCGTAGTATGGGTACTGTACTTGCTCAACTGATTTGTGAATGTCGTTTTGTTGCCATTAACAGATAATATTGACTGTGTTTCAACATCTATACCATCACTAGAGCTGCTGAATTTACGTTTAGTGAAGCTAGGAAGGATATAACTCAAAATGGGAACCTTGAGGATGTCGTCATTAGAGCTCGATAATTCACTATATGTTGGTTCAAAATTCTTGTGTGAACCATATTCACCTTCATTATCACAAAATGGATCATGTTCTAAGCTCTCAGGTGTAGATTTTTCCTCTAAAAGCTGCGCCATACGAGCTTCGTCTTGTTTACTACCTCACGGCTTGCTCATCAGGTAATGAACAAAAATAGGTTATTATAATTATGCACTTGATGTTTTTTTATGGGTAAATAATAGTATACTTATTGTATGATGTATTCTACACAAAAAATAATCAAAATATTACGTATCTTTTAACTCTTTACTAATCCAAACGTATTTGTATATAAGCGCAACAATTTTGGCGGCAAATACAACAAAATGATGCGGCACTTAAGTGGTTGTCGGCGCGACACTCATTCACAGGTCAAACAAATTAGTATAGGTACATTACGGCTATAGCAGTGGTGTCAATGCTGCACTTTCTCATGTGTGTGTGTGCAACACTCATTCAAAAACTGGACTAAATGTATCATATTTTGACAGTTCAGCCAAGGCAAATCTACACAGAGTGCTAGTACAAAACATTTTATATAGAACTGTCATAGAAAATTTGCGGCTGTAGCCGTACTGTTATTTATAATGGTTTCAAAAAATACGGGCATAAACGTACTGTCTGTTTAGCTAAATCATTATCACGGTTATAGCCGTTACCGCATCCGAACGTGTTAAGACAGATTTTTAAATTTTCTACATAAATAATACAATAAAGTATTTTTGGATAAATTAAAAATATTTTGCTTTTTTTCAGTCCAGAAAGAAGATCCTCCGGAGCAAAGAGAAAGAAAAGAGCCCAGTGCTATTGGTAGAATACCAAAAGTTGGAGAAAAAAGTACAAGTAGTGTTTCAAGAGACAAACTTGTCAGTGAGAAAGAGAAGACTGAAAGGTTCCTTAAAGAAAAGGAAAGAGCTAAGCTAGATCGGGAAAAGGCTGACAAGGAACGGGCAGACAGAGAGAGGTTAGAAAAATTAAAAGCTGAAAGGGAAAGAATTGATCGAGAACTCGAAAAACTTAACAGAGACAAAGAAAAGTTAGACAAAACAAAATCCAAACTAGAATCCAGCAGATCTTCCGATAAACCTTTGCCTAAGTCATCCAAGGACAGTTATAGACTAGACACCAAAAAGTTAATAGATTTAAAGAGCCAAAATACTTACAGAATAGATAAAACTTTAAATGAAAAAAAAGTTTCATTATCAGATAAGCATATGAATGGTCACCACAGTGCTAACTCTAAATCAGTGCCGAAAACGAAAGAGCAGTTGATAAAGGAAAAGATGTTGCTAGCAAAACAGAAAGCATTGCTTGATGGCAGATCTCCCAAAGTTAATGGTCACTCTAAATTAGAACCTGATAAGAAAATTCCTGACAAAAGGGTGGCTCCTAAAAGACCTGATGATAAGAAGCCAAGTATAGGTAGTTCTCAAGCCGGCTCAAGTAAGCCTAAATTGTCTAACAGCTTTGATTTTGATAAACACGTGAATTCTTTAAAGAACAATGGAGCTCGTAAGTTGCCTCCCGGTGACAAGAGAAAACTACATCCTGATGATAGAAGGCCAAAACAAAAACGTAAGTTATTCTTTAATGTATAAAACATACCAAACTGAATTGTACACAGCGTAATACTTAAAATATAGTTGTTATTGTTTGATATTTATTTGTCACATCTCAGGGCGTGTCGTAGATTCGGACTCAGAATATGACTCCGAAATGGATGACTTCATTGACGATGGAGATGAGGACCTGGATTACTCTTCCGCCATTAAAGAAATATTTGGTTATGACAAATCAAGGTATCGTAGCTTCTTATCTTCCTTCTTTATACATTTTTTTTAAATTATACATTTTTGAATAAAACTTCGTAATAGATATGCAATAAAGATGTGAAATAAATATATATTATTTGTTATGAAAAAGAGTCAAAATACTCATAGTCTAAAGCAGTGTTTATACTTTCGAAATAATTTCTTAGGTATTGTTTTCTTGTTTTCCCTCACCTTTAGAGCAACTGCTCTGCGCTGCCAACTGGCTTAATGTGCTAAAGTTGTAAAAATTCAATACTACAGTTTGGCAGTCACTGGGATTGAACCCGGGACCTCACGATGCCAGCGCCTTAAGCTCTGCGCCGCCGACGATCTACATTTTAATTTTTATATTTCACCAATGATCATACATTGCATTAAAAATTAAATATTTTCCTACAAACTTGACTCAAAGTTACCCAAATTGACTGCTCATCATTGGTCTTGCTAAAGTAACAAGTCTTCAAGTGTATTAAGCCATTTAGTCTGTATGACATAAACATTCAGTCACGTTTTCGTCCTCGAAAAACCAAAGACCTACGCGCGTCATTATTTTAATATTTCACTAATATTTACAATTATAATTCATGTTGTTCTGGTCAGATAATTACGATGTCTTAACATTTATGCAGGGTGAAAGTCGTAAACAGAAATAAGTGTTTCTTACTGTTTAGCTTTAGTTTAAACAGGTGGACGTGACAACAGGCAAAAATATGCAAACGTTGTTTGATGATTCGTTAATAAAAAATTGTTTTAAATTTACTGAGTCTCATGGTCACCCTAATTGCTACGTTAAACTGTCATAGCATAGCATGTTACTAAGATTCATTATTCAACATTTTTCTATTTGCGACTAGTTAGTTAGTATAGTTAATTGAAAAATGGCGATCAGCCGCGATTGGTGCGGCGGGCTATTTCTGCCAGTGTCGCGTATTGGTGGAACACACTACAAAAAATAAGATAAAAAGTTGCCAAAAAATAAATTTCGCAGGCATTGAGATGTATTATACGGTATAATAAAATATAACACACTAACAATAACTTAAACTAATAAGAATGATTAATTATCTAATGGTACATGACATGCTCTAACTAAACAAACCAAAAAGGAAAACAATAATAAGAATAATAATATTTGCTGGTAAGAACGTTGAAAAAAAATTAAATTGACAATGACAAATTCAAAAGTCGTAACATTACGCTACGAGTTTAAATCGAAATTCAATCAATTCGCGTTTAAAATTCCGGCTGCGTATCCTTACACTTTACGCTCAAACATCCTTTGGACTGACGAAGCGACATTTACTAGAATTGGACTTTTCAACCAGCACAACGAACATTGGTGGAGCGAACAAAACCCACACGTTGTGCGAAAGAATTCATATCAGTTGAGGTTCAGTGTGAATGTTTGGGCGGGTATTGTCAATAATACAGTGATTGGGCCTCACTTTATTTAAGGGCGTCAGAATGGGCCGAACTATCTCCATTTCCTGCGTCATGTTCTCCCAGGATTGCTAGAAGGAGGAGTGCCTGAGAGGGATTTAGTGGACTTACATTATCAGCAGGACGGAGCTCCAGGTCATTTGCATCGTGACGTCCGTGATTACTTGGATAATGAATACCGTGAACGCTGGATAGGCCGAAATGGACCCATACAATAGCCACCGCCTAATCCTGACTAAAAGCCTTTGACCTTTGACCTATGGGTTGAAATCAAGAGAAAAGGTTTATGAGCAGGTACACAATGGCAGAGCTTCCACTTAAAATCATAGCCGCTTTTGACGAAATAAAAGGCCGACGAATTCGTACTAAGGAGAGTCAAAGACAACCACAGGAGACGCGCACAGTTGTGTGATGAATTAGGAGGCGACCCGTTTGAACATTTATTAAAGTACGTGTGAAATAAGCGTTATTTTTTTTATAAACTACGATTAATAACCATTAAGCGTGTTTGCATTAAATATACATTGTTGGTTTCTGAAATACACATGATGATCTTTTTTGATAACCTAAGTAGATACTCGATTGGTAAGATAAAATAATTCTACATCGCAAGTGGTACTTTAAGCTACAGACCAAGTCTTGTCAAATAGGGTGACCATAAGGTTGGTGTTTTTGCTATTTAAAGTTATTGTCAATAAAGTATCAATAATTCTTTGCTTCTAGGTTAATGCATCGAATTTGCCTTAAAATACTGCTACAGAAACAAAAATTTCTGTATACAACTTATGTTGTAAGTCCCTGTATGTTTTTGATTATATGTTACAACTTACTGGCTAGGCATGTCGATACCATTCATAATGCTGATTCGTTCTACAATATGTGAATTAATTACAATACGAAGTTAAGTCTTGAGGCAATCACCGTAATAACCTAATATAGTACTAGTACTACTACTAGTAATACAAGTACATTAGAATAGACGTAATAACATCTATAGTTCGTTCGCGTTAAGAATGCAGTGAGTCATCGATGCAACTATAGATACTAGCCAATGAGATTGCCGTATTAGAAAAAGTTTTCTTACTGTCGGTGATGCTATTGGCTATAACCAAATGCTGAGACGATACGTCACTGCATTCTTAACGCGAACAAACTATAAGTAGGTCATCTTGCGCTGTTGACGCGCCTATGTAATATGTATGGAGTTGCAAGCTACACGATACCGCAAAGTATGGGGGACGTGAGTATTGTTCTAGCAAATGAGTTAATATGACAAAGCATTGAATGAAAATTTATGAGTAAAAATGTATTAATAAAAATTACTCAAAGAGTAAAATGTAAGAAAAATACGCACACCTTAGTTATATTATTCAATATTTTTTTTTAAATGTCATTGAAACTTTAATGAATATTTTTCAGATATCGCAACATAGACGACGATGACGACCCTGCTATGGAGTCTAACTTTGCTCAACAACAAAGAGAGGAATATATCAGTAAAAAAATAGGTAAGGGAATTATCTTCGAATTCATTAACATCAATATATCTTCGATAACCAGTTGAACCACATGAAAATATGTACTATTATACTGCATATTGGGCAAAAATCTGTAATGGGAGATTTTTTTAAATATCAGGATGGTAAATTAGCTCAGGTTATTGCCTGAATGTAAATACACAAATCAATATTTGTATGACCAATACAAATCTCTATCTATATGTAGTTTAAAACAAAGTCGCTTCCCGCCGTCTGTCCTTCTGTACGCTTAGATTTTCTAAAGTATGCAACGGATTTTAATGCGGTATTCATTAATAGATGGAGTGATTCAAGAGATAGTTTAATATTTTATGTTAATTTGTTGAAATATAAAGATAATTGTTCAAGATGAAGAAATCAAGTCGATTGAGAGCTTTCATTGGAAATTCGTTATTCTTTGAAATATAACAAAAAAAATGTATGATGGAATTGTTACTCTCTATAGATCTACATAAAAGTCCGCAATAGCATATTATGTCTATATTTTACGAGTAGCTTACTATTAATAAGATAATTAGCTATCTAAACGTATACGATATTAATCCTTATTATTATTAACACTTATTCAATGAAATACGCCTGTAACCATAAGCATTTTATACTCATTATAGTTGCCCTTTACACCATACACTTTAAAATCATATCTTAGGAGAATCGCAAAAATAGAACTATCGCGTTTCAATATAATTTCGCCCGCTGTTGCTTGCCGTAAAGGCTTTACCAGACTTTAATGACTGTATTTGTGATATATTTTTTTAATGTTACCTATGGCGGCGATTGGTGTCTAATTAGATACTTAGATCATTATATAAAAACGTGATATGTGATCGAAGGCTCAAGTAGCCAAATATAACATTTTTTTGATAAGTTTTATTTTTAGTATTTTATGGAAGGTGGTGAATTAATTTAAAGTTTAAGGTCGCATTGTCTCTTACTGCTTTGTCTGTATTGGCTTATTTCTAAATAGACCGTTTATGCGACGCGCTAACACTATCCAAAATGTCGTATGGATATTTGATTTATGGGCCTCGTCTGCTGGCTCGTACCGATCGCGTCGTGCAGCGCGTACAGATTGCCTGTGCGCGCTATTGCTTCTAACTCCCTAGCAGGTCGTATGTTACTGCATACCTTCACTCTGCCAGCATTTTAAAAATGGCACTCGGTAGGGAACTTGTGACTCTTCTGTTTGGGGTGATAAAAACCGGAATGCCAAAATACTTATAGGTTGCCGTCCTTTAAGCCGACCACTCAATATGCCCTGGCACCGCACTAGTATTTTTCGGGAAAGCTATCAGTACTCGGCTATTAAGTGTTGGAAAAACGTTCCACCACCCCTTCGTGAACAAAGATTTAAATTAAAACTGAAAATTACATTCTTGAACATCAGTTAAGGTTACCGAGTGGCGTGCGTGTTGTACTAACATATTTTTCCAACATAGAGTTAAAGGGTGTAGTGTATAAATTCAAATTCAAATATTTATTTCTCAACATTGACAATTACTTGTTCTTATTGACGTCAAATAAAACATGATTCTACCACCAGTTCGAAAAAAAACCTTCGTGAAGAAGAACTGGCAAGAAACTTCACGGGTATATTTTTTTTTCAAAATAAATTTACAGTCTCTTTATGTCTATACAAAATTATTCTTTTCTGCATCTGTTAGCTCGGCCAGTCTCCCTCCCCCCAAGTATCCAAACGACGAACACCCTCAAACGACGGTATATGTGTCTATATATTAGTATTTATCATATTTATAACTTATTTTTATTTTTTTATGTTATTATTTGTAAAAAAAATGTTAACCATTATGTCTCATACAATTTCTAAATGTGCAATAATAGCGCGCATGCGCCAACCCATATTGCCATATTGTATTTTTTTTTCTATTCCTAGTGTTTGGTTTTGTATTTTTTTCCTATCTTATTTCATTTTCTGTTGTGTTAGTTGCCTAGTTTTGTTAAATAAACGTGATATTTAAATCTGACCTTTTGCTCGACGCAACAATGTGATGCGACACTAGGACAAAAAAGAAATTTAGGCGAATGTGCACTGTTACCTGAGCGAAGCCGGGCCGGGTGGCTAGTATGCATACTAAACTACACAGTGTTTTTGATAGTTGCTTCTTTGGGCTTATTAGCGTGCCTGTTTTGTATACAAAATTGTTTATCGGTAGAATAGTTAAAGCCTAACTAACAAAAAAAAAATTCACATTCACATTTATAACATTAAGTTAGGATTCGGATACTGTCTCAAGTGCATTCCGAGTTCAGACACAAGTTAGCTCACTTTAATTTGAGCTATGATTATGTGTTGCTGAGTATGGCTATCACGGTATATATCAGACATTGCTATAATAATGGGATATAATTCTGGTGGACTCCAACATTTGTATGATTAACAATTTTGGTTTTGACTTTCTAATTCATATACTTTTGCAAAAACAACCTCTCTCTCTGATTCTTAAGTTATACTTTAATTAGAGTTTAATTTTAACTTAAGTATAGGTTATGATGAGGCTGACATATTCTCATGGAATTATTTAGTTATTTATCAATAAAAAAAAATACGATAATAAAAAATAAACAAAATAATTAGCTAATTTTGAGGTCGTAACCTTAAGAATCCCTGAATCATCTGTCTCAGGCAACGTAGGGGCTGGTTTTAGGCAATTTAGAGTCCACCATCCTTGCCTATTGTGGGTTGGCAGACTTAACAAGTACCTTTGAAACAACTCCTTAGATTTGGACGTTTTTGTATGCCATTAAAGCAGTCAGCTAATGTACATAAGTGTTTTTTTTTTAATATACTTATCCCTATTTCAGGTATTATGGAAGATTTAGAAGACATGCGCATGGAGGCAATGCAGAAGAAAAAACAAGGAAAGAAAGGCAGACGAATAAGTGACGATTAAGTTTGTTTTTTTACTCTCATTTAGGAACAATATTTTTTGTCTATAACAGAATATTTGTATATGTTAATTAATAACGATATAATTTGTCGCAGTTAAGTTGAAATATGAGTAGTTTATTTGGTTTTTGATGAATATTTCTTTTTTATTTGTTTTATTTTAGTAAATGGCCACAGTGTCTAGGATATACAGTTACTAGGTTATTTTTCACATTTCATCTGTTGGACATTATTGTATGACAATTTAACATTATCCACCTGTTAACCTTTAATTATAAAAACAGAAAGCAAAGAAAAGAAAGAGAGAAAATTATAGACTCGCGTTACGGCATTTGGGCCTCAAATTACAGACAATCTTAAAAGGGACCAGAATCTATTTATCGCAAGTTTCATTTGGACATTTTGTGTAATTCTTATTTGGAGTGGCTTTCGTTACATCAATTACATCTGTATATAGAGCCATGATTCCAAAGCGTATCTGACATTTATATTTAGTGAGTTACATTTTGTGCAAAATACCTAATTTTTTTTTGTGGAGCAACGTTAGATATGCTAGAGTTCCGAGCAATATCACGGAAATATGTGTGGTGACATTTCCTTTACTTTTGCGACCTCTCGTTGATGGTTGCTCGTCACATCTATACTGCCAATATTTAAGACAAAGAGTATATCAAACGTAACTTTCGGCAATTTTGCGATTTGCATGGTATAATTCACATTTTTTTTTTCATATTTTATGCACCATTTTTGACATTAGCATTTTATAAGACATAAGATGTGATTATTTTTCTTTTAGAACTTTTGGAACAACTACTTAGTCTCATGTAAAACCAAGCTTATAAGAACTATACTCCGCACGCCGAATGATGATCCCTATGACGTTTCAACTGACAGTTGTATTAGTTATGCGAAACAATTTCGATAAAATACTGTTTTTTCAGGCAAATGTCATGTCATTCAGCCAGGTCATTCAACATAATAAGCAATATTTATTTATTTTGAAAAAAAGACTACGCGCATTGATGGACATAAAACACTAGATAAAAAAGTAACAGCCTTATTATATTTTATTTTACTATACTTTAATTTTTATTCAAATTGCATTCACGGCAAATAAAATGATGGTTTTATTGGAAGAAGCTTGCGCTCAAGTGACAGCTGACGATTGGCGAAAAGTGGTCGAAAGAACGAAGAAAATTTGCTTAAAAGACTGAGATCGAGATGTACAATACGACAATATCATTGACCAACCGTTAATAATAAACGTCACGGATAGCTGCAGTTCAGACTCAGATTTTGAAAATCCGATTGACCCTGTATCAGATTCAGATTGATATAAATAAAATACAAACTCAAAGCATTTGTTTTATATTTCCAACAAATTATCGATATTTTGTTTATCGATGTGTCCCTTCTTAGTCGATAACAGCTTGACGACGTAACTTTTGCAGCACGTACCATGTACATTTGCATTGAGTTTTTTTCTATTATTTCCGAACATTACGTAATAATTTCTTAATATTCATTTTTATAATTTACAATTGTACACAATTATGATTTTTTCGTCTTTTTAATGGACCTCTAAAGGATTTGATGTGATAGGACGTCAGTACAATGTTAAGCGCTAACGAACTGTCATAGGGATCATCATTCAGCGTGCGGATTATAATACTAACAGTTACAGTCTGTCACTTGGTTGACCAAAATGGGTGCCATATATTTCGGCTGGGTGCCACATATGACGGCTGGTAGCCATTATCGTAAAATTTAATCAAATTAACTTAGCTATAATGTATATGAAACAATACCATTGGGTAGCTATAATCCATAGACTGATGCAAATTTGTAACTTATAAATAAATGCCTTGCGCTCCATTATTGCAAGTTCTATAGTTATTACAAACAATCTGAAAGAATACGGCAATTCTTTATTCACAGAAACAAAATTATTTGTCTTATAAATTAATAAGTATAAAGTTACGTCGTGTTTCACTGCAGTCTGGCTATTAAGTTACTGCTTAGTTGTTTGAAAGTTGCAAATACACGCAATAATTCTATACCATGTTTGAGAGTGAAGTTTTTGAAAGTTTTAAAATTATAATTTGTTGTAAAATGCCATTAGTAATTGAAAGTAATTAAAATAGTTTTTGAGACAAAGTATTATAAAAATTTAATATTCTGAAGTACGTTTTTGAAGTGCACAATGTTTGTCATTGAAAAATATGTTTGAATACAAACCACCTACGAATACCGTACTGAGTTGGATTTTCTTAAATAAAAGTTTTTAAAACTTTCAAAAACATTCCAGTGTAACTATCAACATGTAAATGACTTTACTATAAAATCAATAATATCTTTTTGTCATAATTTAGTTATAAATACATACATGAGTTGTTTATTAATTTAAAATATTAGTTTTGACATAATATATTTTGTATATTTAGTTGTAAGAGTTTAAAATTTGATTCTGTGGCAGAACTTAAGGATTTGAGATATTTTAAACAAATCATATTTATAATTGATGTAAAATATACAAAAAAGGTAAAAAAAAAGAAATATAATCTTCCAAGTGATTAGTAGTGTTTGTGCAGTATCCATATATGTTGGTTTACAGTTCTTCTTTATATTTGATCAAAAGTGGAGATATGCAAAAATCTAAAAAATGGCAAATATACAAATGGCTATAAAAGTATAGCTAATTTAAAATCATCACTAAAAGATTACGAGGGGACAAGATATGTGAAATAATAAAGTCAGACGGACATTTTTATGTTATCATTGATTTTTTGTGCCACTTCCAAAAATTGTTAACCTAAGTTTTTATAAAACCAATTACATTTTGTCTGCATTATTCAAAACTAAGTCGGTAATCCGAAGCCGAATATTGTAAAAAATGGATCTATAAAATTGGAATTCGGATTGGAACTGAATTCGGATATTGCTACACTCGCATTGCCTTATAAAGAAATTCAAATTATATTTATTATTTCTCAGTAGGTCTAGCATGAAATTTTATAGCCATGTGTTTTCTTAAGAAAATATATTATTCGACCAAGCGAACTTGAAGTACGGGCGGAATACGACTTCCCTTTCAATCATTTACATTTGTAATTTAGTTAGGTAAAAAATACCCTTATCATTATTGTCCGTAACTGACATACATGACGTCACGTTTGACAATCGTCTCGTTGGCTTGGTCAATACGTGTCACGTGACATGTGATTGTAGGAAGATATCTTCATTCGGCGGTCCAATTGGCTATGTCTTCGATTCGTTCATGTTTCTTCAGGCTTCATGTTAGACCTAGAGGTTGTCCTGCAAGAGTAGGACTATACTTAAAATGTTTTCATAGATGTTAAATTGTTACTTCATGTTGATTAATCGATTGCAAGTTCCATTTGGTTATTTTTATTTTGGTTGATTGATTGGTGGAGGAATACTAAAATTTCTAATTGAAATAACTTTTGTTTTGAACACTTGCTTGAAATAATTACTTACGATTCTATATCCATGTCCGCCAATGAGTCCATTCTGAATATTGTAATATTTTGTATAATATAATAAAGTGGTTATAATTAAATTTACATGTTCTTTACAGTACTTACCGTTTTTTATTTTGTCTTTATAAAATCACATTACCTGTTCAAGTTGGTTTTGGTGTTCCACAAAAGTTTTGGTCCTTGTACTCCATAATACCTGAAGGAGAACTTTTACTTTAAGGAAACACTATTTTCAAAAAGAGGCAAATCTGAAGCGTAGATCAGGCTGGCTGAGCCTATTAACCAAAAATTTTCTCGTATACCTAGGTCGATATACCGTCGTAGGTGACGGCAATCGGTTAGGGTTTTGTCGTTTGTGACGAAACAGTTTCTGGGTAAAAGTAAAAAAAAATGTGGTTTATACCGGCCAGAATTTCAGCTTTTCAAGTAAATCAGATCTAAGAGCCCAAAGGTCGGTAGGGATCTACTTTGTGAGAGAAGGCCAGTGACGCGATATGTGACGACATCTAAAGTAATTTCCACCCAATTGATGCAATCGTTTGCGAGATATCATGTCCGTTTGGATCGAGTAGCCACTCCAGATTTTCAAGGGCAGCTATCACCCTTATTTAGTAGCCATGCAAATAATTTTGTAGGTCAAATTTTGGAATTTGTAGTTAAATACATCAAAAGTTATATCACTGCAAAGGTGGCTCCACAATCTAAACATCTAGATTGAGGAGCCACCTAGAACTCGTAATGTATTGAATGTAGGTTACTGAAAATTATTATGTATTATTTTGTATCTATAACGTAGGATATCTACTACAATTATAAAATTCAAGAAACTACAACATTTTTGTTGTGGCTCCTCAATCCATATACAATAGAGTACATTTTTAGGAATCCTTTCGGTCAATTCATATATTCGACATAATGATAATTTAGAAGGACGTAAATCCTATTGCCTACAATATGAATGAAATACTAAAACATGGTGATTTCCATAAACAAACACATTATTTGGCTCCTCAATCCTGACGTTTAGCAAACCATTTATTTATTATATTTACCTGAGATCACAACGAAATCAAAAGCTCAATCAAAAAGTATGTTGGTAAGTAGCCTTGCCTTCCATGCCAGAGGTCCCGGGTTCGAATCCTGGTAGGGGCAGATATATTTGCTTTCTAGTCATGGATGTGTATTTACGTTTATTTAAGTTTATTTCTAATGTTTATATATAAAAAAAAAATATTTACGTGTGTTTATATATTTCTTAAGTTTATTTATCCGTTATCTAGTATCCATAACACAAGTTCTTTAATGATACTTAATTTGGGCTAGATAATGTGGTGTGATTGTTAGAAATATTTATTTATTTATTTATTTATATAGTAGGCATGCCTACTAAATGGCTACATACAATTAATTGTTCTATTCGTTTTAATTGCTGAAAAAGAAAGATTTTTGATGTTGCTTAAGGATTCAATGCGAAGGGAGACCATATATTTTTTGAGGGTAATTGGAAATTATTTTTTACCTTCCTACCAATAACAATTATTTAGTAACGTAACGTTCATTAGTGATTGAAGCTTGCTTGTGTGCGAAGTAAAAAGTAAATTAATTAGGCATAATTTGCAGTTCTATGAATCATAATTTGTGGTTAATATATATTGAGTGACTGATTAAGTGCAGTTTGGTTTCCTGTTTACAAGTAAGTACGTTATTGTCTTCTGTTCATATTTGTGTTATTATTTGCCTAATTATAAAAATGTTTCAAATATTAGGTATGGAGTTTACACATTTTCAGAACAGAAAATGTGTAACTGGCCGTGTGGCCATTAAACCATAATAACATTGAATCTGAAATAGACATTGTCCAATGAGGATAATATGCACATGTACCTACATGATGTTAAATGTCAGATACCACGTAACCAGTACGTCAAAAGTCACAATTTTCTTTTCAACACACTTGCTCGTAAAGTGAGCCTTATTACTTCGTTCTTAGGGCCATAAACTGAACAATAACACACATGTGCATAGTAAATGGTTGCAAGAAAATTAGTCTGAAGAAGATACCAGAATCTATAATGATTTTAGGCAGCTCATACACATTCATTGACCTCTACTAATGGACAAGCCCTAAAAGCGAACGAAAAAAAACGTGCATACCTAAACTTGAAACATAACATAAAATGGCGTCCATTTCTAGTGTTGCACAACGGCTATCGAATCTACTATCGATATTTTAGAACTAAATATAGAACTTGCAATATAATATTGTAATTTAATGAACTTTTGTGAGAGATTGACGTAAATGAAATAATCATAGTTTATGGTTTATTTACTTTCATTATAATTCTTTTAATATAAAAAATAAAGAACTATACAGTTTATTTTCTTATTCCTGATATAGTCCCGTCAAATTAGCCAGAAAAATAGCGATCAGTTTGCATTAATTCCCAACATGCTGAATTTTGGTACAGACCTGGGGTTCACTATTATAAATAAAACACCGAAAGATCCCATGTTTGCTTAAAAAGTTATTCAAGGTCAAGCATCAAAGTTTTCAATCAATTAAAATCTGGCTTGTCTTCAATAATTACGATTCATAAATAGACAAAACAACTACCAATAATATACTAATATTCAATAACAAAATTAACAATTCTAAGCAAACTTAAAATCCTCTTTCTTCACGCCTTTTTGTTTCAAAAATACTTGCACAACGGCAAGCAAAGCAAATACCGTTTCGATATGATTTACTGCGTAAGCCCCTGTTATCATTTACATCGAAAGTATGAAAAATAAAAGCATATTAATAATGATCATCGATATCAAAATTAAATTTATCCTGGTAGGGGCAGATATATTATTATGTTTGCTTTCTAGTCATGGATGTGTATTTACGTTTATTTCTAATATTTATATATAAAAAAAATATCTATGTGTGTAATATATTTCTTAAGTTTATTTATCCGTTATCTAGTATCCATAACATAAGTTCTTAATGATACTTAACTTGGGCTAGATAATGTGGTGTGATTGTTAGAAATATTTATTTATTTATTATTTAAAAAAAAAATATCTGGTTAAATAATCAAAGCTCCGGAACATCACTTTTGACAGAAATGTAACAATAAATGGCGATTTGTGGCACGCTAGCCACCTGCTATGACGTCACTACATGATTGATATTTTATTGACAACATTCAAAAATAGTACTATCTCTTTCTTTTATTAGCATTTTTGTGTAAGTAAAGGGAGACAACCAAGTTCTTCCTCTTCTTCCTCGTCGATATACATAACTACTTATTTATATAAGACATTACGACTACTCCATGTATTTATCACCTCGCTGTACACATTAATGAGCGCTATTAAAATTCATTCCCGGAGGTAGTATCACTGGCATTGGTCACTATAAATGTCATATCCTAAGAAAGGATGTGATGTTGTGCTACGATGACTATGAATCCAGAATTCGTAAGAGCAAGAAGACCCAATAGTCATCCATTCGCTCACCTATATTTTTTAAAAACAAATTATAGAAGATAAGATAAATTATTTCTCCTAGTTTCATTCACATATTATGGTCACCCCTCGCAACTAATCCTTAAGCAATATCAAAAAGCTTTTTTTTCAGCAATTAAAACGAATACATAAATGAATTGTATGTAGCCATTTAGTAGGCATGCCTGCTATATGGTAGTATCTCTGGCTTTTGATTTCGTTGTGATCATAGGTAAATATAGTAAATTATTGGTTTGCTAAACGTCAGGATTGAGGAGCCAAATAATGTGTTTGTTTATGGAAATCACCATGTTTTAGTATTTCATTCATATTGTAGGCAATAGGATTTACCTCCTTCTAAATTATCATTATGTCGAATATATGAATTGACCGAAAGGATTCCTAAAAATGTACTCTATTGTATATGGATTGAAGAGCCACAACAAAAGTGTTGTAGTTTCTTGGATTTAGAACTAATGTGCTCCAAATTGAAATAGATATCCTAACTTACTGTTTTTGCGTGGGGTTTTAAAAAATAAAGTAGTTGCTACAAAATAAATCGTATGAAAGGTCCAGTCGCAACTTTGCTCATGCTTTTGTTTTATACAAATTTCATCTTACAAGTTATTAGGTACAGATCTGGGCAAAGTTAGTTCATAAGGAATGCAGTGTTTTATAAATAAAAGATTTCACTTACTAATTTGTTTTATTACATTAAATCTTCACATGTCTTTGTATAAATTTATTCCTAGGTGTTACAGTATTAATTAAATAGCTGTAAAAAAACATTATTTGTGCAGCTTCTTATAAAAATAATTATAATTTTTATATTTCCTTGTTTTTAGTGTGATGGATCGTTGATTCAATTTTATTTAACACATTTATATGAATATTTATGTAAACAAAATGTTCCAAAGTATTATGGGTCATGACATTTCCTATTTAAAAAATCATTTATAAAATTAATTTCTTACTATTGTAAACCAACATGAAACCTTTGTAATTATTAAAGTGCAGTTAAACTCTCTCATCGGACCATCTGAAACTTACTGCATTATACAACTTTGAAATTATAATTTTAGAAAACTTACAGCAAATGTACCCAAGAATACAAGTTTGCTAAGGTGAACTAAGAATTTTTATGCTGATTGTATTTTAGAGTGGACAAGACACAATCAGTATGAACATTCATTATAACAAATACTTAAGTAACAGAATAAATAATGACTGCACCAAACATCTTTTGCAAACGATTTGCCTGCGTCTGTTTTTCCAGAAAAATATAACCCTGGAGCTTTCAAGTGTAGAGTGAATAGGTACCTCTTAGACAGGCGTGTATGATCCTCGTCTTCATCGTCACTTTCCATCAGGTGAGATGGAAGACAAACGCCTGCTAATTATTAACAAATAATAAAAAAAACGGGCAATAGTCAAAGCTTCAAACAAACAGAAAACAATCCAAAATTACCTGTTAACTAATTATTAAAATTATAATTTGTTTTCTAGCGTCACGAAATTTGGATTTTACTCAAAATACTGATATAATCAGAACTATAATTAATGAGGCTGTAATTGTGCAATCTCAACTTTAAGGTTGGCGGCTGGCACCAAAAGAGAAGACTACACATTCATGTAGCTTTACTCGATGAGCGGGTTATTTATCGGCGGATGTTTTGCGATGCCATCGCCACTATTAGCGCGTATGAAGTGGCCGGAATGAGAAAGTGTGTGTTTGTTGAAAAGTTCAGGTATAACTAACTAGCTGGCAATCATTTTCTAGTTTATTTCTTAGAAAATTCTTATTATTATAAAAAAGTCTTTAAAAATTCTTATGAATGAAATAAAACTTTGGCGTTATTCAATTTGGTTAATTTCAAAATATTATTGTTTGTACATAAATTAAATTCTTAAATAAATGAAATACTGTAGCTAAGTTTATGCACTAAGAGTCAAATTTAAAATGAAAATTTTAACAGGCTACAAACTTCAACTTGAGGCTCTTAACTACGAAGTACATAACAATGGAGGCTTATGATTTAAAGCAAAGTTAATTTTAAACAAAAAAAAAAACAGATTTTTAGCGCCACATACAAAACACAAACAGTCC
Source organism: Marasmarcha lunaedactyla (assembly GCA_923062675.1). Lineage (NCBI taxonomy): Eukaryota > Metazoa > Arthropoda > Insecta > Lepidoptera > Pterophoridae > Marasmarcha > Marasmarcha lunaedactyla. The sequence goes on from OV281343.1 coordinate 17,073,712, forward strand.
TAGAGTTTTATGAGACAAAATGGTTACTAGACAGACTAATTAAAAGCGCTTAAAAGCACTTATAAGCGCTGATAGGTGATCGATGATGTTTGGCTTTTTAACTGACAGTGGCACAAAAACGGATGAACGAGGAAAATATATTCTAAATAATTTCTGACTAATTTCTATTGGCACATTCATGAAATAATATCTAATAAGTAAAAGTAATTTTAAGTTAAGCAATCCACAACTTGACTTAAAATTAGGAATCTCTCTTTTGGTAAGGAAATTGAAAAGGAAAAATATTTAATGGTTTCTTTGGTGGAAACTGCTTAAAACTTTCCGATTTTTCATTAAACATTAATTTTAAAAAATCTTTAACACTAGGAATATTAAATACTATATAAAAATATAATTTTTTTATTACAATTTCTAAAGATTAGACATCAATCAGTCGATGATACAATTCTAACATTTTAAATGTAAAGTTAAACTCCCTTTTTTGAGCACCAGCAAATTAAAACATATGCTATTAGCAGCCTAAAAACTATTCAAGGAAAACAAACAAGCGGACTTGAAATGAATTCGAAATCAAATATAATCTTAAAAGCAATAACAAAATTAGTATAATGAATCCTTTACAAAATTATATTAACACAAGGACCTTCCAAATAACCTTGCTAAAAACATTAAGTAGTTTGAACGTATTTCACACCCTTAGTAAAATTTTAGTCAGAATTTTACTATCTTCATAAGATAAGCCTCGGTCACAACATCAAAAGGTTATCTTAACTAAAAAAAAAATTACACAAGCTCTAACGTTAACCTTTGACATTTAGTAAACTTAATATATGAATTCAAAATTAAATGCATAAATACAAATACGAAATAAATGAAATAATGATTTTGTTTTTTATACAGTTCCTGCTTTGTTGTGGACAGTTTTTGCAAGCTAAGGGTGTTACCACACCAATCGATCGACGTTGCCTGGTCCATGCTACCATCGATCGACGATCGATTGGTGTGGTAGTAACACCCTAAGCTAGTTGTAGATTTTAATAACATAAAGCTTTTATTAAATTAATACGAACGGTTTTTGCTGTCGCTTGACGATTCAGTCAAAGTTAAGCGACGTTCAGGGCGGCAGACGTAGGATGGGTGACCGTCAGTGGCTTTAGCAGGTAGGTATTTGAGCGTTTCCGTGCTTCGGAGGGCACGTTAAACCACGTCGGTCCGGTTGTTGTCGGTAAGATAATCGTCGTTTTCCAGAGACGGCCCGACCAACTTTGACACTTAGGTAGTCACACTCTCACACGATTATTAAGTTAATATTAAGTTTTATAGTTTATTTTAAGGTTTGTGTGATCGCATCATGTGCAAAGATGGAGAATTGATACGAAAGAGGAGAAATTGGTTTTATCAATATGATTTTTGCATTTCTAATGAAAATGTTGTGGTATTATACGTCACGTTATAAATTTTACTTATATAAGATTTTCTACGAGATTTAAAAATTGTATTGGATTGTTCGTGATCACAATTTAAAATAGTTTGGAAGATCCTTAAAACTAAATAACAACATTAAAATGAATATAAAGTCAACAAACTATTTGAACTAAGAAAGTACATAGGAGAGACCCGTACAAAACCGTATACCTGGGTAAAACCGTACAGTATAACCGTTATTATTTTGAATTAGCCGCGCATTCGCCGCCGATCACGGCAAGTAGCCAATAGGATCAATCTGTCAACAGACACTTGTCGCTGCAGGCACGAGCGTTAACAATATATCACGTAAATATTGTTTTAAGGTGTTTTGATCTAATTTTACCCTCATCAAAAGTTTGTATTATGTATAATATTACGGTAAATAGGTAAGAGCAATGACATTAACATGAAACTGTATATATTTACTCAATTATCAACAATGTTTTGGGACCGTATTTTCGCCTAGGATGAAAAGTGAATGTTGACCTAAATTGTTTATGGTTTATAGGTTTGTCCTTAGCTAAATGGTTTTGACCCAGTCTCCCCTACTCTTCATATTAAAAACATAATTTGTATTTACAAAGACCTTGTATTACGAGAACTAATAGCACAAGACCTCGCCATGGCGACGGTAATCTCCATTATGTTGTAAAAGCTGAAAGTTTCTCTGTTTGTATCCCCAAAACAAATAAGGACGATCTCTGTCTATGAAGTTTGGATACTAGTGGCTTTGGCAGGTAGCAGGAATTTTTTGGAATCTCATTAGAAATCACGTCGTCCGTTGTCAGATACGTTCCAACCTCCTGACAGACACCCCTAAAATATGAGAAATTGTATAAATGCTGAATTTTATCTGTTAAGACAGTTACGATAAGATCTTACCTGCTCTTAGTAAAGCCTCTCAGTCGTGAGAGATATGGTCTATTGCTGTCTGTTTCTCACAAAATATAAGTGATCAAACTCAAACTTCGCTTTCGCTTCCTCGCCATCCGCGCATGCTGTTAGTTTTGTTGACTTTTGTTTGGAAAGTGTCGTATCTGTTGAGGGTTTTCTGTGATATTTTAATAAAACTGAAAAGCTTTGTCATGCAAATGACAGCACTTTTATGTTCCAATATGAAGCACACCTAGCGGGTACTCTTAGGAATGAAATTTGACATAAAAGTGTTGTCATGTTTTAAAGGAGAACCGGGTTTGGACTTGGCTAAATCAGACCAAACATGCATAAAACTTCAAAAAATTATTGATTAATTTATTACATTACGTATCTAAAAGGAGGTTGGAATAAATCTGAGGTCCAATTTTATACACTTCTGCTATCTGTTACGTTACCTGCCAAAGCCACCATGATCCAACCTTCAACGTCGGGGATCGTTCTTATCTGTATAGGGAACAACCAAAGAGAAACTTTGCATTTTTACAACATAACGAAGGTCTTATTATCGTCGCGGGCTCTTGATCTAAATATTATATTTGCTTTTTTATTTTTGTATATCTTCTAATTCTATGGAATAAAGTATTAAGTAACTGAATTCCTTAATCAAAATACTACTATTATCACAATTTTTGTAAAATCAACTTTACATTTATTTTACGATTTATAATATTGTAGTTTAACATCAGCGCAAAATTAATCATATAATAGAAAACCTAAAAAAACCGTTTGTCATCATCGAACACGTACAAAGTTGCATAGTATTACAATGACAAAATATTATTTATGTTAATATATTGATAAAAAGTTACAAATATTTAAAAAAAAGTATTATAAAAAATCACTTTATAAGTTTGATTATAGCGTTGGCTACGTCAACGGAAGGTTCATGTATGAGTACAATGTCGAACTTTTTAAGGTAGTTGGGCAGGTTTCCTTCGGTATTGTGCCCAAGGTATCCAATTTTGAGGACCACATCAGCATGATCCATTCCTTCCGCCATGCCAGCGTCTCCAATATTATCCCCCATAAGTATGACATTGCTACGGGTTTTTACCATCTCATAATACTCGGTGTTCTTTATAACGGTCTCGTTTTTATTGTACGTGTGTATTACTGGACCTTTAATTCCAACTATCTTGTCGTTTTCGTCTAGTGAAAGGAAATTGGATACTACCTGCAATATAAAATTTTGGGTGATAAATTGTTATGAAATATATATACAAGCACATGTAGAAAATTGGTAGTATTCTTTTAATTTAATAGAGTGGGCACTACCATACAACTACCGGTCTTCCGGATAAAAATCAGTTGAATTCAGACAGTGCAAAGTAATAACAAAGATATATGATATCCAAGGGCATAGATGTCACTAAACTTACCATCAGGTGGATCAGGTGTTTATTTAAACAAACTATACCAAATCTGATATAAAAGACAATCTCAAGATGTTAAAATAGTCAAGAGCCTAAACAAATACTGGATGTAGAACTTTGAACATAAACAATGTTGGTGAATCATGACCTTATGCATATATCGCAGTAGGTAAACTGGCTGAAATACGTGGGACACCCAGATTAAAAAAAAATAAAAAAAAATTATTACGTCTTTTCAAAGAACTAACTCTCCACCAGCGTCTATACAGGGGTTCATGCGTCTTAACAGATGTTCAAAGCACATTTTCCAGTCTGCAACAGGTACTCCCACAACGCCAAATCTTCTAGCGATGAAAACTGTATTAACTTGAGCTGGTTTTTTTATTTTAGGAAACCAGCAGTAGTCACACGGTGCCATATCAGGCTGTTTTACCGGTGCCGTGTTTAGGAAGTACGCAGCGAAACAGCAAACAATCCTCCTTACGTAAAGATGGTTGTATAGATTATCATAAACACTTCCCGATTGCTGAATCTCTTCGTAAGTGGTTCGCCGGTTTTGTTGAATCTCACTTTTGACTTTTAGCATGTTTTGTTCCGTCGTAACAACAGTCAAAGGACGACCACTTCTTTCTTGATCCTTCAAATTTAAGCAAACGCACTTCAACTCGTGACATCATCGGTATACAGTTTCTTTAGAAAGAACATTGTTCATAAAAGCTAATTGAAAGTAGATTAAATAAACTATTCATCAGTTTTCAACTTGGACTTGAAGTGGTAAAATGTCATTGCACGAATTTTCTGGGTGGCCTGGTAGGCGTATCTCGATACGCCAAGCCCAATAATCTAAGGTCCTCGCGAGAAACAAAAGCGTCACCGAAGGTTTTCTCCTTCGTCACACATTATATCTATTTTTTAAATTCCTGTCGCATTATTTTGAGACTTTTATCGTTTTTGTCCTATTATATTTATTTTTTGTTTACAATAATACCAGGCATAAACTTACGTGAAATGGGATACAATAAAGTTTTGATTGACTTGTCATATTGACAATGACAGTTCTTTGTATGTCTTTTTGATACGAGATTATGAGACTTCTTGGCGGGAATCAGATAAGGCAAGTTTCTTTTTTGTGTGCCTAAGTTAGTGTTTACTGTTTGATGATGATAGCGTATTGTGCAAGGAATACTGTACAGTAGAGTAATACATAGGCACATGCATTAAATATAAAACCCAATGAGGAGTGTAGACAGTATCATTCGATTCGTTCTATTCTTTCAACTTTTAGATAGAGTACCGCTATCACTTACTATTGACATTCACCTTCATCATCTTCATCATATCATTCATGATATCATTATCATGATTTATTAGTAAAACAGTGCAGGCTGTATGGCGGAGTTTCATTGCCTTTCTTATACAATAAACGATATTGTGTGTAACTAAACTTCTATTTGAACAAGTTAATAGCGATAGATATAGTAAATGCATTGCAGGCAATTCTGTTCTTGGTTGGAATAAGCGTGGCTCTAATTTTCGGGAGTAGAATTCAACTATACAGTAATTTATTGTTTAAGGCTAGTATGATTACATTGATAATGTATTGTAGACCTATTTTCAGTAATATTATGGATCTTGAACTGTTATTTACTGCTTATTATATAGCTGGTCACCTTTGCAACTGCTCAAAATATGAGATATTTCTCCTTACCTCCATCTTCCATAAGTAAAAGGTCCAAAACTTTTCTTCGTTCTTGATATACAAATTGGAATAATATTTAAGAATAATGAGTTACCTTCACATTAGGCCGGAGCAGACGCACCGTCTCAAGCGCCACGACCACAGACTCTCCCAACCCGGCAGAAAACACTAACACGGGAACTTGATTTGCTTCACAACGCGATATTAGATCTTGTACACCTTTCCTGGAATATTAAAATTTGTTAATTAAACATCATAAAACAACTTATTTATACAAAAAATTGTGATTGGGTATATCTGCTTACTAATGAGGTTTTTTAACTTATTAAACATTTCTGAAAAATGAAAAATTAAAAATTAAAGGCTCGAGGACTGAAATAAATACTTGGGAGTTTCACGCGTAAGCTATAGGTACCTCTTGGACAGGCGTGTGCCATCCTCGTCTTCATAGTCACTTTTAGCTAAATGAAATGGAAGATAAACGCCTACCAATTCATAATAAAAAAAAGGTTTTTATTTCATAATTACATGTCACATCGCGTCAATGAAGAATGTCTAATATAATATATTTACTTGCAACTTGATGAATGTGTAGCCTAATCTTATAGAAGTACGCTTGTTTTTGTTTCATTTAAATTAAGCGTGTAGTTTCGAAGTTATGATCATTTTAGTTTTCACTTTTTTCATGCACGCGTGACGTCACGTTCCGACTTTCGGCCTCAACGTACTATGTCGATACATATGTATAAAAACTTAGGTAACATCGTTGTTATCATGGCGACACACCATGATAATAGATTAAAGAAGAACAAGAGATTCAGGTATTTTATAACAGTTATGATGATGACAGATCAGCTAAGGCGAGCTAAGTGAAGTAAATTTATTGTTCGACTTTTCCTTAGTAAACCGTGGAGATTTCTCGCACAGCCTTAACTGTTCGCGTTAACAGGAGTCCATGACTACTACGCTGTCATGAAAAAGAAAAATTTATCACTATATGAAGACTACGCTCCAGTACTAGAACTACCAACATGGCAGTAATTTATCAATATACTAATATGAATAGAATTTTGAATAATATTATTCCAAATAATTTATTTCACATAATTCATTTTGGCATTAACTTTCTTGATGACATTTAATATTCTTAAAGACATACGAGGGTAGATTGAAAAGTTCGCAGCCTTAATAAGAAAACACAGGAATAATGCAATTTTTTATATTTATTTTTCTACATACTCTCCTCCTAGGTCACAGCACTTACTCCAAAGCCTTGATCCCATTTTAATAGAAGGTCTCGTCAAGGTCCTCAAAAAAGGCATCTACGGCCACTTTGACCTCGTCATTGGTAGAAAATTTAATACCACCTAAGTGTTTTTTTAGTTTTGGAAATAGGTGGAAGTCAGAAGGTGCCGTGTCAGGTGAATAAGGGGGATGAGGAAGATATTCAAAACCACAATTCACTATTTGAGCCATCGATTCTGCAGATGTGTGAACACGAGCATTGTCCTGATGAAACAAAACTTTCTTGGTCAACAATCCTGGTCTTTTAGACTTTAAAACCAGGAGACTGTTAGGACCCAAGGTCTAACTCGAAGCAGGACCAGGTAAGGATCCCGGACACAGTCTATACCAATTTTATTTGCGCCGGCTGGGAAGATGTCGTAGTACCCTTCGAAACCGGAGTGACACCCGACTTGATCGAGTGCAGGTTGGAGCGTAGTGAAAACAACACGTCTTTAAAGCACGAACGTTTATTGCGGTTACAAATAAAACCTTATAAATAACCCTGTGAACCGCAATCGTTCCTGGAGTTCAGCCTCTTTCTTCGGACCTCTTCACTGGCCTCCGGATTCACCGAACAGCGCTTACGTCTTCTTGGGTCTTCACTGGCCTCCGGATTCACCGAACAGCACTTTCTTTCTTCTAACTGTAATCTTCTGAACTTATCTTCTTATTAGACTGCTTCTTTCTTCTTATTAGATGTTGTTTTCTTCGCTGCAGGCACCGAACTGACTCTTTCTGCTTAGTTGTTGTTTCTTCACTTGTGGGCACCGAACTGACTTCCGTAGTTTTTTTTTTTTTTGGTTCCCCTCCACGGGAAGGGCAGGAGGACATAAAAAATGCTCTGACGCATACTCCGCGCGCGCGATAGGAGTTATGTGGGACTCGTCCCGACGCCTACCAGAACCATACCCACTAAAAAACCCCCTGTCGGCTCGTGCATTTTTGCCACTCAGCCTTCATCTGAGCGACGGCCAATCGGAGAAAGAGGCCGCGCTAGCGGGGCCCTTAAGGGGTCACCCGCTGGGATTTACATAGCACTGAAGGTGCTCAAAAATGAAAAGTAAATAAATAAAAAACATTAAAAATTGACAAATAAAATTGCATTAATTCGGATTTACGTTAGAATTAGAATTTACGTTAGAATTAGAATTTGCGGCCTGAAGGGCCTCGAGATCTAAAGTTAATTGCGTGCGTTCGCTCGTGTGCGCGTTTCTCGGTCTAGCGATTTTGTATATCGAATCTAACACAGGAGCAGTATATGAGACTGAATCTCGAACAAGATGATTGGGATGGGATTCGGCGCGTTTGAAGAACGATTCTGAGAGTGTTTTGAGGTGCTGTTGCACTGTAGTTAGTTCAAGATCTCTGTGCAGGTCCGCGTTACGCACGTACCAAGGTGCGTTTGTGGCCCTGCGGCAGAAGAGATTTTGAACCACCTGCAGTTTATACAGGACGGAGGGTTTGGCGTGGGCAAAGACTGGCGAAGCATATGACATGACGGGTCTAACGCAGACCTTATAAAGCGTACGTTTATTTCTAAAAGACATTTTACTTTTTCTTCCTATCATACTATGTAGACGGCTTAAGTAAAAACGCGCGAGTTTTGTTACTCTATCGACGTGTGGCTTGAAAGAAAGCGTCTGATCTAAGGTGACGCCTAAGTATTTGATACTGCGCTTCCAGGGGATGGGAATACCTAACATACGAATGTGCGGATCGTTGTGGCGATTACGACGTTTGTGGTCGAATTGAATAGCAGAACTCTTTTCTGGGTTGACATCGATACGCCATTTTTGAAACCAAACACCTAGGGCGTTTACGGCCTTTTGTAGTCTGGTGATGTTATACGGGATCGCTTGACTTTTAGTGTAAAGGGCGGTATCGTCTGCAAAGAGGGCTAGTTCGACGCCTTTCGGCGGGATGGGGATGTCATTAGTGTACACAGTGTACAGCAGAGGGGCGAGGACTGAGCCTTGCGGGACTCCAGCCTTTATGGGACGAGGCGCGGAGAGCACGCCTTCATGTTTTAATCGAAAAGTACGGTCTTTAAGAAACGACGCTATTAATCTGACTAGGCGAGCCGGTAAGCCTATTTTATAGAGTTTAAAAACGAGACCGCTGTGCCAGACTTTGTCGAAAGCCTTGGCTACGTCAAAGAGAACCGTGATTGTTTTTTTACGACGCTGAGTCCTTCGAGTATGTACTCGACGATTCGATGGACTTGCTGAGGGCAGGAGTGCTTAGCGCGAAAGCCGAACTGGTGGGGAATGATGAGAGGGTCGCCATCCGTTGGAAACAGATGGTTTCGCATTCGAGAGAGTATGACTCTTTCGAGAAGTTTAGACATTACCTTGAGGAGGCTGATGGGTCTGTGATTAGCCGGGACATTCAGAGGTTTACCCAGCTTGGGAATGCCTATGACTGTCGCTTCTTTCCAGGCTTTTGGAAAGTAGCTATGGTCGAAGCAGGCATTGAAGATAATGGCTAACAAGGTAAGCACCTGCTGGGGCAAGTGCTTAAGTGCGTGGTTGGAAATTCCATCCGCACCCGGAGCCTTTTTGGACTTTTGCTTTCTAATGAGAAGCAAGATTTCATCATTAGAGACTGTGACGGGGTCGTCGGTGATAGGGAGAGATTCTCTGCGGAGAACTTCGTCCTCCACCGCCTGGATGTGGGAGGGATCCGCGGGTTGCGTGCTGGGCGAACATTGTGCCGCTATGCTGTCGGCGAAGCATTCGGCTTTCTCTTCGACTTCAAAGGCAATAGTGCCGTCGGGACTAGTGAGAGGAGGAACGTGAGAGGCGGTGTCTACGCGTAAGGCTCGGGCCATTCGATAATACGCTTGATGCGACGGGGAGATATTCTCCATGAGATCGTTAAACTGAGTGTCACGGAGTTCCGCGAGGCGAGACCTAACTTTACGTTGAAGCTGATTCGCAGCTGTTCTGTATGCTGGCGTGGGATATTTCTTGGCTCTCCGGAGAGCCGCGTTTTTGGCTTTAATGAGATTGCTAACGGCTAGGGGAAGCGCGGGTTTGCTTTGCTTAGCAACCTTTTCGTTTGCGCTGATGGCTGAGTTAATAGCATCAGTTAGAGAGTTTACTAATGAATCTATTTTATCCGGGCTATCTAATTGGTCGGGCGAAATCGCGAGCGGAGAGTTTGGGGCCTCTAAGGCTGAAACTAACGTATTTTTAAAGCCTTTCCAGTCGGTAAAGGTCTTAGGAGATGTGACGTTAACGTTAGGCGTACCTAGCACGAGGGAGACGGGGCGATGGTCGGAGCCTAGGTCATCGAGCGGTTCGATAGACCTTAGGTCAAGATTGATTCGCTTGATAATTGCAAAGTCGAGGATGTCAGGAGAGTAGGTCGGGTTGTTGGGATAGTGAGTGGGAGTGATGGGGGATATGACGTCTAAGTCAAGGGGAATTAGTGATGTCGAGGAGAGCGATACCGCTGGTGTTGGTCGATAGGCACGTCCAGTCAGTATGTTTGGAGTTAAAGTCTCCGAACATAATGACTGAATGGCCGAGGGCGAGAATGGCCTCAAAGTCGCTGCGGATTGGTCTGATACCACTAGGTATGTAGACTGAAGCTATGATGATAGTCGGATGACCAGTCATAGCCAATCTACACACAGTGGCTTCCATGTTGAGGAGATGAGGGGTAGGGAGAGGGCAGCAATGGAATCCTCTTTTGTAATAAATGGCACTGCCGCCGAAACCGTCGGAGTTGGGCCTGTCGTTACGAATAAACGCGTACTTAGGTATAGCGAATCCCCTGGAGCGCTTTGGAGCAAGCCATGTCTCCTGGAGAAGGAATAAGTCAGGTTCCTTGTTCTGAAGGAACAGTTTAATCTCGGGAAGGTTGGTGTTAAGGCTACGAGCGTTGAAAGATACTAGGGATAAGCCCTTGGGTTTAATACGACAGGACGCGGGATTCGCGGGTCTAGACATTATAATTTACTTATTTACGATTAAATACAAAAATAAAAAAATAATTTATAACGAACTTAGAAGCGAGTGATGCTCGGCTAACGCAAATAAACGCTCTTGAGGAGAGCGGGCGGCTCGCAGTTTGCGTGCGAGAACAGAAATTTCTGTAATGTCGACGTTTTGAATGACGTCGAACACGGTCTTCATGTCCTCAGCCAGCGACGACTGAGGTGAAGATGACAAAGCAGGACGCGGCCTTACGGAAGCTACGGGAGCTGGGATGGGTCGGGGAGGTGCAGGCGGGACAGCCGGACGCTGCCTCCAAGACAGAGCCGGAGTAGGCGTCGGCTGAACGGGCTTTGCTTCCGGGGGACCCCGGTTGCGCAGCGGCGGGAAGTTAGCGGGAGTGAGCGGCGGCGCCGGTTTAGGCGCGACCCTCTTGGCGGTGGAGCGCGAAGCGCGCAGGCAACCCCTGTAGTTAGCTGTGTGACCGGACTGGCCGCACAGCACACAGGCAGGGGGGGGAAGTGGATTCGGGAGTGCGAGTGCACTCCTTCGTAATATGTGGATCCAGGCACTTAACGCACCTGGGGGGAGCTGAGCAGTTAGCCGCTACGTGGCCGTAGAGCTGGCAGCGGTGGCACTGCCCAGGGTGACCGCGGGGGTTGGGACGCTCGACAGAGATAGTTGAGAGTCCGCATATTGTGCGAGCCTCTCTAAAGATCTAAAGCTAACGGAAAGCGCCTACCGCGGTTAGAGTGCATCTTGTGCACTGCTTCGGCCGGGAAACCCTGGGACTTAAGGTCCTCGAGGATTTCTTCATTCGCGAGCTCGAACGGGACGCCCCGTAGTACTGCGCGGATCTTACGCTCCTCCGGGAGGGCGTAGGTGTGATACGCGATTTGTTTTAAAGAAAGTAACCTGGTGAACGCGCGGAAGTCGTCGACGGTCGCGACCTGAATTTTAATTGTATCGCCAGCGTTGGCGGCTTTTTAAGTAATTAATTTTGTGCTCTTTGCACAAGTTAGAAACCGCGGTCCAGCGCGCTTTTTCACGCAGGAAGACGGGCGGAGGGAGCTGAGGTTTCGGCGGGACGGGAGCGCAGCGCGTCGCTGGCTTCGATGGGACCGACGGAGACGCGGTTACTTCGAGCGATTTTAACGGCGCGGGGGCTGGTGTTGAAGACACCGGGGAGGGCTCGGGTATTGATGATACCGAAGCTTTCTTCGAGCGCTTCTTGGAGCGCTTGGCGACAAGTTGAAACGCGGGCTCAGGAGAGCCGGTTAAGGTGACGCGGCATCTGACGACGTATCAGACGCGGGTTCGGAGTCGCTCCCGGGAGCGGTACGCTTACGACGCGACGCGTGAGAGGATGCGACCGATTCGCAGTCCATCTCGGACGAGGCGGGAGACGCGGGAGAGCTGTAGACCTGAGGGGTCTGGACGTTGGAGGCCTGAGGGGCCGGGGTTGAGGCCTGAGGGGCCGGGGACGCGATAGATACCTGTAAGGCCTGCGTTATTACGTCATCTGATAAGTTGGCGCCGGACGCAACGAGCGCCTGGGCGAACGACCTAAGGATGTTTACAAGATCCATTAGAGGGCTTGGAATTACAATATGTAATATATAAATATATAATGTATGCCTAGGTTCCCTAGCAAACCTAGCACCTATTTATATAACAAATGCCTAGAATTCCTAAATAAAAACCTAGCGAACCCTAGCGGCAAACCTCCCTACCAGCGGTAGGGGGGCTGGGGAGAATAACTTAAAACTAACCGTAGTACGCCGAAGGCCGCTACCTAGAAACCTAAAAAAAGGGTACGCAGGTAAAGATTTAACCGCGTTATGGTCAACCTTTACCGACAGAAAGGACAAGTATACACGAAAACACACAGATATGATAAAAATAAATATGAAAGTAGGAGAAAAATAAATAAAATAGAGAAGAGAAATAAAATTAAAATAAAAGGACTGGTTCAGTACAAATTCGTTGTCACCGTTAAGTATCCTTTGTACTGAAACCAGACTACTTACGCTGGGCACAACACTGCACTCAGCACAAGCACAACACAACTTAGCACAGCACTTTGAAGACTAAGGGGCTTAGTCGCAAAGAAAAAACGCACTTCGATAGCACTCAGAGGGAGTAGAAAAACCTTGAAATCCGTAGCACGGAACCAACACGCTAAACTGTGACGTCAGTAGACTGAGCGCCACGGAATATCGGGAAGGGACCGATCAACGGAGAACGGGGTCTTGCACGTCCGCACCGCGTGGCGATCGGAGCGAGAATCGACTTCCGTAGCTCGGCGTGCGCCTTTATACAAATTTCGCCCTAAATAATTCCAGCGCTCTGATTGGCTGGCGCGTTTGTGCAATTTGCACCTAATTACACTTAAGTTTTACTTAGATTCTAACTTTAGATCGAATTATCTTTCAAACTATTAATCAAAACTATTACAATATTATATTCAAATAATAGAGCGAAACGTTTACATAAATATCAATTTGATAAAATTAAATACAAAAAAACTTTCTAGAACAAAGACTATCTCAAAACACCGTTTGCGCCGGCAGACTACTTACTTAGCCTAACATTGTGCCTAAGGCGAAACGGTTACAAACATAATTTTATCATTTTACGTTATTAAAATATGCAAACATTCTAATTACAATTAGTTTTTAACATAATCAAACAAGATATAACTACCAATTAGGAACATATACAACAACAAAGGTTTTCTCGTTATTCTCTTCAAATACGTAAAACACCATGAAAATAGCTATTACATTTCAATAAAAGAAAGCAATTTACACATTATAAACAAAAAACCATAACAATAAACCCTATAATTACGTAGTTATTGAACGAGAAAATTCCTAACCATATTACGTAATTTATTACTTCAAATAAGTACTTTATTATATGAACCTATATACAATAACGTTATATCTACCATTATCTACCTAATCTGATATGAAATAACCATAAAATTACCACAATTATGACAAATCTAAACAAATCAGTACTCGACAAATAACCTAGGTCTAATTTCTATCAAGACATACATAAAGCTTCTCATATTACGCTTATCAATGAAATCTCTTAGAACTTTATTAAACACAAATATCATCAATTCAACCATAAACCAATGTTATCAAAATAGCATTCAAAATATACCTTTACCTAGGTTCCTATAACAACCTAATTTCCTATAAGAAACTTATTAGACCTTGCTTACGTCACACTCGAAAATGACCACCCATCCGAGGACGGGCACAAGTAGCCATAGCGCTGACAAGCAAATATTACCATTGAATCATATGACTTACTAACATTTTGAACGACCCGGTGCTCGAGTGTGGGCGCAAGTAGTGAGGGCGTGGACTAGCGTTATTTACAAAACGACTTATATGTCTATGCCGAATTCGTTTCATGTTGCGTCGCTAACAATTATCTTGTTTACTGAAAAACACACCTTGGCTTTCTTGGGGGTCGGAGATCCGGGTCTCTTCCTTTGTTTGGATTGGATGAACCCATGTTTCGTCCATAGTAACAAACCTTGCCAAAAGTTCGTTTGGATCAGCTTGAAAAAGCTCTAAACAGTCTCTAGAATCGTGAGCCGAGTTCGTTTCTGTTCAACTGAAAGGAACCGCGGAACCCATCTTGCAGACACCTTGTGGAAGCCTAATTCGTTAACGATCATGTTTTGTGTACGTTCATATGAAATCCCTAGAGCTTCAGCTATTTCAGATACCTTCAATCTTCTGTATCCCATGATGAGATCACATATTTTTTCGATGTTTTCCGAAGTCGGAGCTGTAGAAAGCCGTCCAGAGCGGGGGTCATCTTTGATGCTCTCTCGTCTACGTTTTAATTCAGCTGTCCACTTTTTTATCATTGTATACGACGGAGCAGATTTTCTTAAAGTAGCCACCATATCTTCATGAATCTGCTTTGGAGTTAAGTGTTTCTTGTGGAGGTATTTGATCACGGCACGGTGTTCTAAACTATCCATTTTCAAAATTAATAAAACTTGCTCTCACTTAATGTTCAAGTATCTCAGAGAAAAATTGCACAGAGACTGACAAAGAGTCTAGGTTGGATATAAGGGTAGTTTTATAATAATATGACAAAGCTATCTACGCTAGGCCGCGAGCTTTTCAATCCACCCTCGTATTATTTTATAAATTTTTAAATATAATCAAATTTAAGCGATCTATCACATTTATACGACAGTGTATATGTCTTTTTCATAGATTAAGTTTTTCTTAATAAAAAGACATCATTTAATTATACTCAAACCTTAAAATATTCCAATATTAAAGGCTTCCTATAAAAATATATATTCAAAGTTACCCAAAACTCATGATAAGTTTAAATTTGACTTTTGGGGAAAATTGTAGGTAATTCTATTGTTTTTCCCGTAAATTCATCATGTTATAAAAATAACTCAATTGAAAAGGACATTGTTCATTTAATAAAATAAAGGTGTAATCAATATAAATCAGGTTGTAATATCACAAATACTGTAAAAAATATTCAAAGTTACCCACTTTACCCACTTAAATTGACTGCACTGAGTTTAAATTGATATTTTTCAGTTTCTGACATCTTATTATCATAGCAAAAATTATTTTTATTTATTATTGTTGTTTATAATTTACTAATCTAAATTAATATAAGATATGTATTATACCTATGTATTACCTATATTTTTTTACAGATTTAAATACACATGATCAATAATTGAGTATTATATAATTAGGTACTTATCACTTGTCATTTTAAATAAAAAGCCCTTTACCGCATTATCTTGAATATTTATTACATATTTAATTGACAAATTTTGGTTGAAATAGTTTTGAAATGAACCTGCATTGGATTTTTGTTTTACTTTTTGTGTCAACAAGTATTGTCCGTATAGACTACGTAGTTTGTGATGCTAATATATGTGTGAATTTTGATGATTTAGGATTTTCAGAAAAACTTTGTAACACTAACATAGTTTTCAAGCTTTGTAATATTAACAAGTGGGCCTAGTTGCCGCAATAAAGAAACTTTATTATTAAGAGGATTATTATCGTCGAAATACTCGGATAATTTATATTTTTTACAAATATCAATATTTCTACAATATATTGGGAATGAAGAGCATATCTATTTCCTTCAATTTATCTCTAAGTGCACCCTTGGACCTTAATAGATTGCGCCAATGGCCCTTATATAAAGAAAAATGTATAGTATCGATGTCGGCAGCACTCTTCTACAACTGCCATATGTCATAAGGCTATGAAAGTAACCGAAACACACTAATCAACCGGTTGTATCATTTGAAACTCATTTTTAACAGCATATGCTGCAGGGCCAAGTGAATTCGCTAACCCATCAACATGCGCTCCCAACTAAAGTTTCACGCTGAAGATTATGCTCAGAAATACAGTTGAATTAAAAGGAGTGAGTTCCTGGCTCTCAACGACAATATTTGTCTTTACCTGATTGACGTTTGGCAAAGTAAACGTAACACGTTTAGTTTTTTATTAATTGAGAAGCAAATTATCAGCTGTAGCTCTGCGTTAAATACCTACATTCGATTGCTGCCCCATAGCCAGTAGTCTTTTAATTTTGAATAAGAAGGAAGTATCATCAGCAAACAATATGACCTCACATTGATTCCTAACCAACGAGCGCAGATCATGTGCTAAAACTAAGAAAGGACCAAGAACTGAATATCATGTATCACTGGGTTTTTGACCGAACACACCACGATTGTTGTTTTTTCGTTTCATGAATGTCCTAACCACTGGGTTCCACGTACTAGATAATTTAAAACCGTCTTCTCCATTAAAGTTATTTTCGCACTTTTTTATTTCTAACGCTTCTTTAACGAGTCGTGGTATGTAGTGTCGTTCCGTAGATAAAATCCGAGTATTATAGAACTCAATCCAATGGTTAGGGCCTGATTCTAGCAAATGTTCGGCGATGGCTGACTTGTTTGTGCTGAGTTTTTATGGCTTTTATATGTTCCTTAAGACGGCAAGAAATGGTTCTTTTCGTCTGGCCAATGTAGGAGCTGCCACAGCTGCAGTCAATTTTATAAACACCCGGTGTTTCAAGCGGTATATGGTCTTTCGGTGAGCGCAGACACTGATTAATTTTCTTATAAGGAGTGAAAATCGTGTCAATCGAGTATTTATTTAATATTCTTCCTATATTATTAGTTACTCCTTTTAAATATGGCGTGAAGGAGGGCTGACGATTCACCTTGGGCGTATTTGGTTTGGTTCTCGTGTTGCGTTTTATATTTGACACCTTCACGTTGTAGCTTAAAACTTGTTGTACATGCTGTAGTTCGCCCTGAACATAATCCTTATCGCAAAAATCGTAAGCGCGATTGGTGAGTGACGAGACTACTGCATTGAGATGACGGGGGTGGTGATGAGAGGATGCGTGAAGGTATCTGTCAGTGTGTGTTGCTTTTCTATATACTGAGTAGTTTAAATAGCCATCACTCTTGAACATTAGCTTTATATCCAAGAACGCCAAAGATATTTTCAAGTTCTACAGTAAAGCGCATTTTATGGTTTACACTATTGATGTGGTTCAAGAATAACTCAACTTCCGGTGGCCACCTTCCAAAATGCAAAAAACGTCATCAACATATCTTTTCCACAAGCTGACACAAACTGGAGATGTACTCAAGGCTAAGTTCTCGATATGTTCCATCCACAAGTTCGCGATTGCAGGAGCTACTGGACTTCCCATCGCTACACCATCAATCTGCAGAAAGAACTCGCCCTTGTAGATGAAATAGCTTGAAGTTAAGCAGTGTTCTATTAGCTTGATGTACTGTAACGGGATTTGACTGTCTTGCATCTTAGTTTTTACAATGTCTAAATATTCTTTCAGAGGCACATTGGTAAACAACGATACAACATCATAACTTACCATTGTTTTATTGTCTTTAATTTTTGTGTCCTTTATGATTTCAATAAAATGGCGAGAATCTTTAATAAATGATGACGTGTGACCAACCAGTGCTAGTAGAATTCCTGAGACATGCTGCGCGAGGTCGTAGGTGGGCGAATTTATTTGGCTACCAATTGGTCGTACAGGAACATTCTATTTGTGGACCTTAGGGGAGTCCGTATATTTTTGGTGGTTGAAATATACGAGGTCTCAGTAGATGTTTATACACATCATCGGGTAAAATAGATTGGCATTCTTTGATTAATGAAGTGGTCTGGCGAGATGTTCTAGCCGTGGGGTTATATTTTACCATTTTGTACGTTATTTCATCACTTAATAACGATCGTATCTATGTGTCATATTCCTCTGCATCAATAACAACAGTCGAATTGCCTTTGTCAGCTTTTAATACCATAAAACTCTCGTCGGCACGAAGACTTTTTAAAGTAGCTCTTTCTTCTGGCGAGATATTACTTTTAGGTATTTTGGCCTGTCGTAATGTGATAGCAATATCCTGTCTAAGTGATTCGGTGTCCGGTGCTGGCAATTTGTTTTTGTATATAACATCTTCTATACTTGCTATGATGCTGTCTACTGGAATATGATTTGGAGTGGGTACAAAATTTAAACCCTTTTTTAAAACATTAAAGCACTATCACTCAACTCTTTTTTAGACAAATTGATTACCGTACTTTTCATAGATTCGTTTTCGACCGGTTTCAATATCGACTTTTGATTCCATAGTAGGGCCTCGTATTTACACTTTTGTTTAAAGTTGCTTTGTTCACCAGATTTAACGGTTTGTTCGAATGTGACACTCTCGCAATTTTTTTTTATTAGACGTTTGTCTTCTATCTCCCCTGATGGAAAGTGCCGATGAAGACGAAGGTGTTACACGTCTATCGACCTATCCACGAGATACCTATTCACAAAAAGAACAGACGCAGGCAGTTCATTCCACACCTTGGCGACCCGCACCAAAAAGGAACTATCGAAGCGTTTGGTTCGACTTCTTGGGATATCTACCATGAAGGGATGGACGGTCTGTCTGCGTCTAGTAGTCCGATGCAAGAAGGGTGTGGGTTCAACCTGATCAAAAAGAGCATTCGCGCACTCTCCAAAATGTAATCTGTAGAAGACTGCTAAACTGGCAACTTTCCGACGATGGTCGAGGCTTTGCAGTTTTTTGGTGGTGAGGTCAAAGCTGTTAATAATTTTTCGGGCTCTTCGGTCAACTGCGTCCATCGCTTCTAGTTGGAAAATGCTCCTTGGACAAATTGTTGCTGCACCAAAGATGTAAATTTAACAACTCACACTGCACTTTATCGAGTAACCATCTATTATTCCTTATGAGTTTCCGTAGCAATTTACCACTAGCTCTGCGTAGACTACCAGTAGCTCTACATCTGCCAGTCCACGATCATGGTGCATCAGCATCGAAATATCGCACGCAAGAAATAAAAATCGAAAATCGTGGTGAGAATCCCGTAAATTTATTAAATTATAGTGAAAATAACCGCGATATTTAAAACAGTTATTATATCAAAGTTTATTTTTATTTTATGGCAATAATGCACGAAATAATAATACACATAACACAAAAATATGAAAAAATATATTTAAAAAAAATAAGAATGTATTTAAATATTTTTAACATCTTGTGTGCAGCAACGAAACGCGGAATGTTCCAATATTTTTTAACGTTCACCTTAAGTTCGCGCCTACATGTAAACTGAGTCATTTACGAGAATTACTTATACACTGGGGGGAATTATAGACTCGGGCTTCTGTGGTTTAAATTGTTGAGTCTAACACATAACATTTGATAATGAAAGTCTGATGAAGAAGCCAGGAGCTGAACATGGAACTCTCGAATGGCTTCTAGAGTTTGTTTGTTCGACAAGTACAAAACAGTATCCAAAATAACAACCCAACCGACCTTATTAAAAAAAGTATAGACTAACTATTACACACAGTACAGACATAAGATAATTGTTTTGTTTTGAAAAAATGAAACTTGAGAAGTGCCAGTTCTTCTATAAGGTAGGGTCCTGATTTATTTAACGTCAAAAATAACAAGCAATTGACAATGTTGAGAAATAAATATTTGGAACATGTCATAAAGATCTCCAAAGGTAAGAAGTTAACCAACTAACCACCATGTACATGATGACTCTCAAGCTGGGTTTTTGGACACATGTCTTGAAAGCAATGTTATAATTTTATTAATACTTTTATATAATAATACTTGAAATTGGCAGAAATAGTTATTGTGTAGTAACAACAGCTGATTGCCATAAAACAAAAAATAATAATTATAATAATAAGTATTTGAGTTTGACAGATATTTTAAAATGATTGCATTTTTAATCAAGATAATTCATTTGTATACATACTGTATAGTGAAATTGCATTAGTTGAGTACTGTGAAGGAGCCAGTTTCAGTTAAGAGAGGTATAGGTGATTGAATTAATATACCGGTTATGTTATAAGTCACTGATTTTGTTATTTGTTGATATTCCAAAGGGTTGACTTTTGAACCATTTATGTAGAATACCAATTTTGTCACTTGTAAAATTAAACTGTTGATAACACAGAATGACATTTTTACTGTACATATTTTGTATGTTCACATTGCATATCCAACAACTATTGGAATGTTTGATCGAAATACATTGGCCTGGTTTCTTTGTACAATAATTTAGTTGATGTGGAGTAATCATCGTTTAACAACATTTTAATTCATTTGTTTTTTTCCGGTTGGATCAGATGTAAGTTAGTATTAGTAACTAAGCCTTAAATTGAAGATTGGGCTTCAATTAAATATTCTAAGTGGTACTGCACACTCTGAAGGTACACATGGACAATGCCACGCAGCGCGTCTGTGAGTGTAATTAATTTTGAGTTTTGATCTTTTCTATCTGAGGAATCCAATTGAGGCGGCTGTCCCGTATCGGCTCCGCCCAGGCTCTGTCAGTGCGGCTTATTTGTTGGTTGTTTATTGACAGACGAGCAAAATTGTCTATTTTTTATTTTTATTTATTTTTAGCAATTTATGTTTAGCAAAAATTAAACAGTTGTTTTTTGCCATTAATTGTTAGGACATTGCACTGGATCCAACTGTTTCGTATGCGGAGGTCTGCTTGGGCATTCACAAATATTTGGTCAATTACTCTACCAAAATAAAATATACTCGTACCATATGCGTATAATGCTACATCACCTTTAAGCAAAGGACCTAGTGTTGAGCCCTATGGAATTCTGTATGTTAAAGGTTGTGGAGAACTTTGACAATTTAACTATATTTACGCAATTCGATAAGTAGGTACGCTTTCAAAATATTAAGTGTGTTGCTTATCAAACCGATTTTTCTTAGTTTATTTATGAATATATCATGACTGACCGTATCGAACGCCTCCTTTAGATCTAAAAAGCCCCAAGAGCTATTGTTTGAGCATAACTTTGGCTACTTTTGAGACTGTTAGGAAATTTTACCAAATTTCACGTAATTCGTCAGCAGTGAGAGGTTGGACATATTTTATTACTTTAACGCTAATCGCATCAATGCCTGAGCTAGTATGACAGACTATTTTATCTATTAGTTTTATAATTTCTTCTGTGGTAATTAATTCTAATGAGGAGAGTTGACAGTCTGTACTTTTTGGTATTTTCGTAGTTGCTTATTATTATATTTTTTGGGATTTCACTAGCTAATATTGAATCAATATTTGCAAAATATTTATTAAATGCCTTACAAATCATTTTCTGTGATGATGTCGGTTTTTGCAGGAAGTTTAGATGGTAAAGACGGTTATTCAGTTTTAAATAATAAAACTTTTATTATTTAAAAGATTGTTTAAGTACTAAGAACACGTTTTTTTCGGTTTATCATAGTATTCTGAAAATATTTTATGATAATACTGAGCTATTGTTTAGTGTATCTCATTATTTAGTTTTGTACTCTGTTCCGTGAACTTTTTTCCGATTATTTCATCATGCGTACGGTTTTCTTGTGCTGGTGCCATTAAATATTCTTCTTATGAGTTTTAACTATTATTTTACTTCGTTAATCCAATCCTGTCTAGGTGCATTCAAAACTTAAAATTTATTTTTAGAAACTTTATACAAGCTAGTCTATTGACTAGTATTATTTGTTATGTAGTGGTTCTAGTTGGTATTTTTTCATACCTACATAAATTTGCTTATGGCTAGATGAAATGCCTGTTACTTTTATTTATACATGATCTGAGATGGATTTTTAGATCGGGTTTCTCTTAATTTTTTTAGTTCAATCTTATATTTATTAACAGCAATATCTGGGCCCAGAAGATCAAAATTGTAATCTCCAAGCACCACTAGCATTTTTACGTTTTTGTAGCTGTGAGAAATATAATTCCATAAAGTACTTATTTGATCTTTAAGTAAACCGTTTTTCATCTGTATAGTTCTGAAAAATCTCAAAGAATTTACATATCTCCCGTTAACTGGAATTATAATCGATTTTAACATAGATTATATTCTTTAGCAACTCACAATAGTTATATTTTTATAATTCTCACTTTTCTTGAAAGGAGTACTATTTTAAGATTAAATATCAGTATGGTTTTATTTGCCACAAAATGTATAGGCCACATATATTCCACATAAAAAAATTATGCAAAAACGTATTATTTAAGGAATTCAAGATTTAGCCGAGTCTCCTGCCTGGAACTACCGTCGCCAACTACATTTACCAGATCATGGCGTTTGCAACAGGGCTAAAATATCGGATACTCAAATTTAAAATCAATATCTTGGTAAGCATTCCTTCCCATGAATTCCTTAGATTATAGTTTAAATAACTACCACGGTCAAAATAATTAATATGCAATTATTTATCAAACTTTTGGTGAGGAGGTTTTTCTAACACTGATTGTGTATCTAGTTTTTATATGTAATCTTTTATGCTTTTATTATGAATATCTAGTATTTGGCAAATATCCTATTCACATAATTGGCAAGCATTTAAAGCCACGCCTCATTATTCAGTTGCTTTCGACTTACATTCTGAACGGCAGTGAACCTTCCAGTAGTATTTTAATTTACTTGGGAAATCATGATATAATCTGTGACATAAGTCTTGTCTTGGCATGCCATGCACCAATAAATTAATAAAATTTTCTAAAACATGACATTACCTAAAGCATTTATTCATTGTCATAGCAACCTCCTTGATTTCATGCCTTGGAAACTGTAAGCCCCTGGAACATAGAACAAGATAATATTAATACTGTATAACGCAAGTTATTACGCAGTATATTTATTAGGCAAACTGCTTAAAAAAAGGTTAATTATGTAATTAAAACAAAAACTGATAAAAATACTAGAGAGAAAGTTGTTAAGGCCAACAACTTTCACAAAAATACAATTTTATATTTAACTATTTAAATTAGTTTGTAGTAAATGTATGATGAAATACAAGGTACATTTTGCAATTAAACGAAAATTTAGAAGGTGAAACACTGAAGTTTAATGCAAAATCGTAAAGAAAATTTTTATACAATAAATTTAAATAGCATAAATGCTGGGGATTGGACAAACTAAGAGGATTTGTATTATATCTATAGCCCTTCAGTGTCATTCAAGGTGTTAAGACTAGAGGTTAGACCATCTGCAATTTCAATGCTCCTATTTCTTCAAACATACAGTATAATATTAAAATTGACTATATTTAATATTATAAACAGAACTTACTTTAACAATTCATGGGCAGATATGTACCATTCTATCATGTGTTGGGTTTTCTCCTCCACACTCATATGAGGATCTGCTTCAATAGGTTTATAAATAGAAGATAATCTGTTATCTTCATCTTTGTAGTATTGGGGCACTGAAGGACATTCACGGAACATGCCTAAAAAATGTTTCATCGCATAGTCAATTAAAGAATTAATATGATTTAAATAAGATATAAGATGACTAAAGTAAATTTACAAATTCACAAGATAAACTGTCAAAGAAAATGACAGAGTTAAGTTTTTCAAGTTACATTACCCATACTACATATTGTTTTTCCCACTATATTCTCTAATGTCCCAGACTTTGAACTATACTATACACTTACTTACCCTCAAATCTTTTTCTTTAGTACTAGGTATCCTGTGTGAGATATTTAATGGTGATTTGATGTACTATGATGTTCACCCAAGCCTATGCATTTTGAAACCAAGCTCAATGTCAGAGCAACCCAGGTGCTATGGTCAAAGTATATCAAGAAATTATTGCCATTCATAAACCCTACTGTCCCCAGTTTTGCCTACTCTAATATGTTGGTTTTGTATCACTTAATATAGAAATCTTACCAAAACTGGTAAGTACTGGTGAACCATCATCCATGGTATGCCTTGTCAGTGTATGATCAAAATCCGTTACTACTTGCAACTTTGCATTGCCTCCCTTTATCAGCTTGTTTATTTTATCCAATAAGTTGTCTCCATCTTTGTAATGTACATTCTCTTTATTCAATTCAGGAATGTCACTAATATTTGATATTAAGCTCATCTCTGAAAATTACAGAAAATGATTACTTATAGGAGCCTGTTTGGTATGTTGGTAAGTAGCCTTGCCTTCCATGCCAGAGGTCCCGGGTTCGAATCCTGGTAGGGGCAGATATATTTGCTTTCTAGTCATGGATGTGTATTTACGTTTATTTAAGTTTATTTCTAATATTTATATATAAAAAAAAATATTTATGTGTGTTTATATATTTCTTAAGTTTATTTATCCGTTATCTAGTATCCATAACACAAGTTCTTTAATGATACTTAATTTGGGCTAGATAATGTGGTGTGATTGTTAGAAATATTTATTTATTTATTTATAGGAGTAGTTAATTTCAAAATATCAGAATGCACTATTGATACCTAAACCAACATAAATAGTTAAACATGCAAAAGTATTTTAACCTAAGAAACAAAGGCATTTACTCCAATCAGTATGATATATGTCCATGTTTACCATCAGGTGAGTCAAAAGCTGGTTTGCTGGTAGTAAAATAAAACTAGACAATAGACTATGTCTTGGGACTTCTCTAATTAAATATTTATTAAATCATGTGGTTGGATAAGTTTATTGTTTATTCTAATTATATAAGCAATAAGTTTTATAACCCTGAATTTACAAAGTGTATGAGTTTAAACAAAAAATCATGTGCAGATATTCTTCAACCGCAGACAAATCCAGAGTTAGGACTTACAGCTGGTATAACCAAAGCAAGGGACCTTTTCACTCTCCAGTATAAAATTAATGAATTACATAGATAGTAAAAAATTTGCGATTGTAAT